>CM072880.1:12822500-14215000 GCA_036937835.1 Pampus argenteus | reverse complement strand
AAGCAGTAATGAGTTGGCGTGTGAGGCAGGAGGGAAACGTTAGTCACCATTGTGTCGAAGGAGACGGCCATTTGGAGAAAACAATGTGGACGATGCTTCCGTAGACAAACAGGCGTCAAACTGTCACTCAGATACGATGTCATCTAGACGCCTACTGGTCTCTGCTGCTGGGTCATGCGACGTGTGTGTGTGTGTGTGTGTGTGCAGGTATATGCACATATTTCAGAACATCAGGCATATATTGGAAAAATGCCAGATTAGCTGGGAATTTTTTTTATTTTTATTATTTGTTAAGTGTTGGTTACAGTTTATCTGATGGGTTCACTGTTTCCAAAATCATTTCCCAGAAACCTTCCTGGACACAAACGTTGCGTTTTTAAGCCGTCGTTGATCATAGATGATCGTAAACCAAATCCAAATTCTATTCTATATCATATAATTAAAGTAAAGTAATTCTTTATTTTACAGCGCTGTAATTTCCTAACATTTTCCAACGATGTTTCCCGGGAAAGAATTATTGAATTTAGTCCTGATAATAATTATAGGGAAAATAGAAACATAATTCTGAAATTTTTAGTCATTTAGATTTAAGTATAGTTGAGTTTATAATTCAACCCTATCACCAGACAGAAAGCCAATATTCAACAATTTTCCGCCTACAGATTGTGTTTGATGACAATGTAATGGTGGGGTTAGCAACTGAAACACAACCTCTGGCCTCCTACACACGTCAGTGCAGTGACGCTGACTGTAGGCACTGGATGTAATCTAGGAATATAAGGTTGATATAATAATCATAATGATCATTTTTCAGGAGGAATTTAGTCAAAGTCCTCATTTGTCAGTGTACTTGACCTATAAAGTTAAATCTAAGTCTGATTATGGATTATAGTTTATGTACAAGTTGAATTGTATTCTTCCATTCTTCCTCCTGAAATGTAAATCATATTACGCGTCCATGCTTATATTTCATATAAACGCAGCGTGTCATGTGAAGTCATACATGCATTCAGCATGGATGGTGTGAAGCGTGTTATCCGAGGATAATCTTTCCCTCAGCTTGCTGGTGCTTGCCTTCCCTGGATCCTTTCCTCGTGTGTTTGACCGCTCGATAAGTTCAATTACTCACTGTCTTCCAGGGAAACCAAGCCTAAACACGGCCGGACCCCTCCGAGTCAAGCGGCCTCCCTGGCTTCCATCAAAGTCACCGAGAGTCTCCCTTTTTCCTCCCGTCACAGGAAACTCTGGTGAGGCAGGGAAACGAGGTTCTAGGGTTTCATAAATTATGTTTGCCCTCTTTTAAAGGGAGCGTGGGAGGTGTGTGTGTGTGTGTGTGTGTTGCCTGTATCCATTCTGTGGACTCATTAGGAGGCCATATCAGAGTGTAGTTTCCCCCCCTTTGACCAAAAAGTCCTGCTCTCCACCCGACCAATCACAACATGACCCTGGAGAGAACTGCTTTTAATCAGCACGTGTGTGTTCAGGCTCTACTTTTAGGACTCGTGTGTGGATGTGTTTTCCTTTTCTTTCTGCCTCTCATTCATTCACATACGTTATTGATTGATGTAACATTTGCTGTGAGCATAATTTTAGAAGAGGAATGTGCAGATGAAGAAAGCTAACATCCCCTCCAGCATTCCCTGACAGCTCTGGTTTGGCGAAATATACCGTTTCATTTGTATCCAATATGGAGAAATCATTTGCGGGGGGAGTTGTTTTTATGCTGCAGCCCGATGTGCTGCCTGTTTCCAGCTATTTCTGATCGGATTCTTCTTTTTTTTATCCGGTCCCTGCCTCGGAGCCTCCCGCGCTGAGCGTGTGGTGGAATCTTGATGGATGTCCCCTGATCTTGATTGGAGCTTGTAAAGCAGGGGGTTCAGAGCGAAGGCTGTTATTTAAATCCTTTTGTCTGTCTATTCTTATGCCTGCTTTTTCTTGTTTCTTCGTACCACTCTCCTTTCTCCTTCATCTCTCTTTTGACTCCTTCTCGAGTTCATTCTTTCTTATTTTAATCCCTTGCTCCCCCTCTCTTTCTATCTATCCCTGAACCCTATTCTTGCTCCCTCTGTTCCTCTTTCAGTCTCTCTCTCTACAGAGCAGACTATAATCTTGGCTGAGGCTCCAGCATCTCATCCTACCCTTCAATCTCATGCAGCCATAATTATGGCCACACCAAGCGGAGTGGCTCCTAAATCATTCAGAGATGGTTTTGGCTTCCTGACTGCTTTTTATTTTTTTTCCCCCTCTCTTCTGCTTCTTAAATAAAGTGGGAGAGAAGCTCCATTCGGGCTTGTTCTGAGGGCTAAATTATAACTGTGCAAACGTTCCTCTTTCGCCGAGTCGCCTTTTGATATTTTATCTTGCACTATTTCGAGCGCCTTATAAAAAAAAGATGGCTTGACATTATGAAGGGGGGAGAAATGTGGGTTCCATCTCTCAAGCAGACTTTTCTGAGATGTCATTCAGTCTGAACTTGGCATGTTAAAAAAAACGCTTCACTTTTTGACAATGAATACTGACAACTGAACAGCTCCTTACCACAAACTTCTTCCAACTATAGTATCCAGCTCATAAAATCCTGAACTCTTTGAGCCCTATTGGCTGTTGTTCTGCACAGTCCTGTTATTTACAGGCTTATACCATAGTCATATCTTCCCTAGTCAGGTCATATATATATATCAGAATATTCTAATTAAAAATCCCACTTGCCACCTGTCTTGACAAAAAAAAAAAAAGTTTTTTGCCTGTATGTCCACAGGTTTTTAATAAACAGAAAACTGTGTATTGATAAAATAAAATAAAAATAATAAGAATCAATTGGGGACAAAATTCTGGGGGATCCATGGAAAAAAATGAAATGCTGTACATACGATACAGAAGGCCCACATACTGTTAGCACAGGCTAACCAGGGCTAATTCTCAGGTTACTAATGAGAACCTATTTAAAAAAGTGCAGTTGTGTCAGAACAAATAGATATATACAAATACAGGGTGACAGTGGTAAGTGCAAATAATAAGAATACAAAACAAAATGCAGATAAAAAAATATATTTTTTAATAATAAAGGAAAGAAGTCAGTCTTCTTCCTTTTTGATGTCTCATCAGGTGGAGGATCTGTCCTCTGTCCCGGGGAAAGGCCAGCGTGCTCACAGACATGCACCTCACTTTGACCTGATAACCTGCAGAGAGGACAGACAGAGAGGAGGGAGGACAAACAAAGCGAGGAAGGACAGAGACAGAGATAGGAGACTGGTGGTGGTGATGGGACGAGAGGGATAAAAGCTAACATGAAAAACAGGAAGGAGAGAGAGACAAAGTTGGTGGAGGGGGTGGGGGCGGGTGGGTGACATGAAACAAATCTCCCATGTTTTCTATCTGCTGTCCATCAGTTTGTGATCTTCCATAAATACATTTCACATATGTTTATTTGCCCAGAGTGAATCCCTGCGAAGAGAGCGAAAACAAAGTTCAAACGCCACTAATGGGATTATGGTGAGATCAGAGCGCAGATCCTATCACTCCCCCTCGCTTCAAAAACACAGAGTCACACCACGAACTCCGCACGCCACCCCTGGCATATGACGCCGCGCCGCATTCAGCACTAACAGTCAGGAACAGGAAGGGCCAGTGTGCGCTGACTGGATCAAAAAGGATGTGTGATGTACAAAAGAAGAAAAACACAAACATCTGACCGTAGCTGTGACACTGTTGGTGAGCTGGAAGGGAAAAAGAAAAAAAGTCTCTTTATGGCTGCATCACTCATATTCTTCAGTCGCAGGTTTAACGTCAGTACCTGCTTCTCACTAACAGCCCCGTCTCCCTTTAGAGGAAACATAAATACTGCACAGATTATGCTGACTATGTAGTTTCTGGCCCTGTTACATTTTTGTAATGCCCAGAAGTTGTGGGAAGGTGTCTGGTGTCTTTTAAAAGTAAAAGTAAAAAAAAAAAAAAAAAAAAAGAAACATCATTGATCCCCTACTAAATTATCTCACCGTTCTTTTTCATTTTGTTATACAGAATGCAAAATGTTTGCATTTATTGGAATCTTTCAGATTGCATTAGTTGCATTAACAGTTATAGTATTTGATCCATCTTTATTCTCTGGAAATTCATTCCTTACATTATGGTAATCAGCTTTGGTTGATTAGTATGGGGGCATCATCATTTCCATGTTTCTATAGATGAGCTACTGCCAGCTCTGTGATTGGTGGACAACCCACAAAGAATCAATTCAACCCTTTGGTTCCAATGAAATGCGAATTTCAAGGAATTAAATTAGCATTAGCAATTAGCAAAGGCTTTATTTCCATGCATAATGGCCAACAATGAAAGACGTAATCATTAATGTACCTGTACTAGTATGTAATCGTGATAGACTTGACAAAAGATGGAGGTGAAAGGTGAAACATTTCATATCTACGGAGTGTGTGCGGAGCGTGTGTGTGTGTGTGTGCTGTTGCCTTCCTGCTAACGTGATGGAAGTTTTGGAAGTGTGACAGAAATGTTACTGTAGCTTCCTCATATTTCTCGCCTTTGCCTTCCATACAGTGTACGTAATATGTTTAGAATTTCCTTACCGATATTTTACAACTGTATATTATTTAATCGCGCATGTTAACCACAGGGACCATTGATCATTTACGTCCTTCCTGCATTCCACTGTACACACACACACACACACACACACACACACACACACAGGTACACTATCCCTGCACAATGACCCCCATTTACAGCGCCTGCCGGCTCACTGTGCCGCGAGCGGAGGGGCATTAATGTTGAAATGCCATCAAAGCTTCAGAGGGATCTCTAAGGAGACGGGAGCTTTACGGCGTGACTCCCCCCGCTTCGCTCCCTCACACCTCTGCGTGTTAAACGGGCTCCGGGGCGAAAACGTTGTAGCACAACACATGTAAGCGAGGAAAAGACGGAGGTAGGTGGGAGTGAGGGGAGGGGGTCTCTATATTATATTAGTGTTCATTCATGAGTTGGGAGGGAGAAACGTGCCAAGAGCTGGCAGAAAACTATTCAACTAGCTTCCATTCACCCCCCCACCACCACCACCACTCGCTCTCTGTACAGGAGACAGCCTGTGTTTATGGCCTCTGTTAGTGATTTAACAGGGTACACGACCTTGAGGAACCTGCTTTTTGGAAACAATGTGGGGCAATATGGGAAAAATCAAACTATAACTGGGATGGAGCAACACTGTAGGTTATGTAAACACACCCCGCTCACACTGTTGGCGTAATTTATCGACAGTGGGATCGTGTTTATGTGGTTGTAGGTGAGCACATGGTAGAGCCGCAGGAGGTGCTCTGCGTAGCGTTACGCTCGTTCCATAAGTTGTAAATTTACTGTGGCGTGACATTTTACCGTTTAGTTGGCTACAATTCAGGATGATGGGTTATGAAAAAGGTAATATATGTGCTACATAATGTTGAAAATGATCCGTTTTTCATTGTTTTGTTTGAAAAAAAAAAAAAAAAAAGCTTGTTCACCCCAGTGCACCCTGAGCAGCTGCCCTGCCATCCACTCAACATCTGGATCCATTCACCAAAACATTTCAATGGTCTTACTGTTCACACAGCACAGGACACCCCTGCCCCCACCCACCCCATCTGAGACAAACCAGGGCTTTAATGAATGAACAAATAAAAGTAAGGCTGGCCGTGTCTGGGTGTATCCCGCAGTACAGGTGCACCAAGGTTAAGGTTGAAGGAGATAGGACGAATGTCTGGATCTGCCCGAGGATAGTGATGATAGACCAGCTAGTGTGTGTGTGTGTGTGTGTGTGGACAGAGATAGTAACAGCTGAGTGTGTGCAGTCGTGCACCACCTGCAGCCTGTAGCCTCTTATCATCTCCCATCTGGCCCCTGGAGGACAGATGGAGAGAGGCACCTGACTCAACCAGACGGCCCAGCGAGGGGAGCCTCGAATAGGGAGGTGGGAGTAGAGGGGAGGAGGGGGGTCAAGGGACGGAGCGAGGAGACAGTGGGACTGACTCTGGACACATGGAGCCAGTTTGCCAATCGCTAAAAGCTAGTGTCACGTCTGCAGCCTCTCTGCCTTGTCATTATCTGTCCCTGCGTGCCCTAATTTCAGCCCCCACGGCTCCCTGGGACAAGACGTACCTATAATGATGGCAGAGAGGAGGTCTGGTGCCAGTGGAACAGACCCCGGGGCCAGCAGTGGTGGTGACTCACACTATAACAAGGGAGGGATGAACACGCAACATAGCTGGACTCTGAGAGGGGGGAAATGAGAGGTGGCGTAAACACGGCACGTAAACACACAAACCACCGACTCCTCGTCTAATCCCACCAGCCGCCACTGCTCCATAATTGGCTGAGGATCGTGTCCCTTTAGCCTGGGGACATGCAGGCCACTCAGGGCCTCTTTGGGGTTATGGAGGTAGGTGGAGATGTGTGTTCATGTGTGTCTGAAGCCTTCTGTAACGGCTGTATCCAGGACTAATTCAAAGCTCTGCTGAGCCCAGTGCCCCCGCCAGGCGCTGCACTTTAATGTCAAGGGGGCATGGACGGAGCCTACGGTGCGCCGTGCAATTATCAAGCATGATGGGACACGGAGAGAGGAGAACATCTGGCACTGGTGGACTGGGGGCGGGACGCACCTCCAACCTCCCTCCCTCCCTCCCTCCTTCTTCTTCTTGCACAGGAGAGGTTTTCCTTTGATCTCCAGCTGGAGCTGTCTGCCGTGCCTCTCCAGATCAATCACGCCGACACGAGATGTGCTTAGCCATCAGCATCGTCATACTGTTACTGTAGCCGGCCATCTTGTAGCCTAAACTGCACTTTGAGAGTTCAACTAAAAGGTTTTTCTCGGGCTAGACGTAAAAGTGGGTTGTGCGTTTCACCTATTAACCCCACGCCTGCTGCTCACAACCCAGCGTGTCCCCTTCTACTCATACCTGTTTTCCTCTGCTGCAGTGTGCAGTCAGCAGTCTTGCTGTCTGACTCTATTTATCATTTTTCCCCCACTGGCAGACAGACAGGCGGCCTTCCAGATACTGAGAAAAGGGCTACAGTTTAACTTCAAAGTCCCCTGAGCTGTAACCAATATTAGACATTTCTTACTGGCAGATAAATTTGCCGTCTAAATGAAAACAAACGGCTCTGACAACAAAAGGAGGGTACGGTTCGTCGGGCTCTTACTGTAATTAATGCGGATCTAATAACACAACACATGGTGTGAGGTGGGTCACAGAGAGCATAACATTTACACAACATCTCTCTGTCTGTTTACATGGCTGAGCGCTAATGTCTTCTAACGACGAGAGCTAGGAAAACAGGCCGAAAGACAAAACAAATGAAGGAGTTCTTTGCAGACATGTGTTCGCCAGTACGGAACGCCATCTTGTCGTGTTTAGGGTTCTTATAGAGTCATGTGACATCATATTCACTGACTCACAGGCACACTGTCCTTTGTCCAATTAGGGATGTTGTGGAGGAAGGTAATGGAAAACGGATGTGTCCTCTAAAGAAGGAAAAAAAGAGGAACAACAAAAAGGAATGGCTTAATTGGAAAGTTAAACAAAATAGTTCAGTAAATCTCTGTGGCCTCTTTGAAAAGGGAGGTTGCAGTGAAGATCAGGGACTACTGAGTGAAACAAAACCATGCAAATATAAAAAGGGAAACTTTTTTGGGTTCTAACAATGCCAGCGTTTCGACTCGAAGGCTAGTACCCTCAAGGGACATCGCTGATGTCACCTTAATGGAAATACAATATATATATATACAACTCGATCAATGCCTAGAAATAAAGAGTTCTGTCTTCTTGCTTTGTTGTGTGCAAATCAAATTGTCAGATGACGAAAAAGCACTGTCTTATTTATTCCTCCTCTTGGTTGCCCAGTGGCCTGAATTTGGACGGCATTACAAACAGATGTTGCACGAAGATGTTTGGAGTTCACATGGGCCTCTCTGCTAACGCGAAAAAAAAAAAAAAAGAATTGAATTATATGATATTTCTTTTAATGGGATTCACTGGAGGTTTTTCAAAGCCTCTGACATTTTCATTGGAGGGAAGGAATTGATGCGCCTTTGAAATATCCATCAACATGGAGCAGTTATGAAGGCAAGAAGCAACATCGATATTTCTTCCATTTTTTGGTTTAGATCGTTTTTTTTTTCTTGCAGTAATAAGATGCTAAGTGGCATTTCGGTGTTTTGCAACTGTGTCTGTGATCAAAACACCGACTTTTGATTTAAGGCCCTTAAAAACTCTACACTATGGTTACTGTGTTCTAAACGCCACAAACAGCGTCTTTCACTCCTCTGTCTTTCTTCTCTAAATATGGGTTTGGGAGTTTCTCAGCTTTCAACAACTAGCTTGAGGCACATTGAAAGACCATTTTCTAGCTGCCACTCCCCCACCTGGAAATACACCTCTGAATAACATGCACAGCAGTTTACGTCATCCCTTTAGCCCCGTGACAAAGAGGTGAAAGGCAGGTAAAGTCTTGAGGAGTGGGCCTCATCCCATGGAGATACAATGAAGAAGGAAAAATTATACAGGGCCTAAAATGCATTTTAGCCAGTCACATGCCCCCCACCTCCATAATCCAGGAAACAAGCTCAAAAACTGCTCCCAAATTTAGCCGGTTAGCTCCTGCAGAGCAACAACAATAGCAAAGTAATCCAAGCTCATAACCTATACTGAAAACTCTTTATCTTTATTGCCACATGCCTACCAGAAATATTCATCATGAACATGTTGTTGTTGATGCCACAGTATTACAGGGCCCCTGCAATACATGTAAATCATGTCATTACATTGTTTGAATAGGCGAGGTTAGGCCTAATTACACGGCTGCAGGGCGGCTCGCGGCGAAGAGGCGCCAAGGTGAGTTTCCAGCCCGTTTATGTAACGGAGGAGAATGCGAGGAATGACAAAAGACGATGCGACAGAAACGTTCCACAAAGATCAAGAGGCGGGGTGGGAGGAAACTTCACCGTTCCACACATTCAGGCAGGCGGTCAAGTTAAGTCACTTTTATTTACAAAGCAGCAAATCACAACAAAAGTTGTCCGATGACACTTTTCATGTAGAGCAGGTCTAGACCGTAACTCTTTTAGATCCAACAGTTCCCTCCCCACACGAGGAACGAGCAGAGAGACAGAGAGATGCACTCCAGCAACAATAACAACTAGAACAATGATAGAAGGTACATGGCTAATAAAAAATAATAATACTTTGTGTCTATAATAATACAGACACAAAGTGTCTCAGACACTAAAACACTCCTTAAGTGTCACCAGGCCACTAATCAAACAGTGTGGATCCTCCTCTAGGTCCACTGTTCTGCTGCCTTGCATCACATGTTTCATATTTATGTAGAGTTTAGCGTCTTTATCATATCACTCCCCCCTCCGCAGCACTAATATCTTCACACTGGCTTTATGTGCAATGAGTGACAGAAGTGAGGAGACAGAAAGGGAGTTATGTTTATGTGATATGAGTTGTAACATACCCCGACCTCTAATCTAAAGCTTGTGCAAATACGGCCTCAAACCCCCGGACAACTTCAAACAGAACAGTACAGTCTTTGATCAAGAATCCCTTCACTACAGTATTTGTCCAATAATAAGACACTGACTCATCACAGCAACCTTATTATTTCGTCCATTTTCTGGCATCTTATCTCCTAAAAAAAAAAAGAAGGCCTCTATTCCTCATTCTCTTAGCGCAGATGGTTGTCCTTTAAGGTTCCTCTCAAGGTCATACAGACAAGGTCTCAGAGATAGTGTAGGTGGCACCGGACCAGGAGATATCCTTAACATACTTCACTCCTCTTCCAAGGTTCTCTCGGTGAGTAACAGCGAGCACACGGCAGATAAGGACTGAGAGCCTCCGACTGTGGAACATGTGTCCGCCAGCGTTATCATTCAGACAGATAGACAGAGAAGGGAAAATGATTGGTGGCTTATTTTCTGTAAGGGAGTCTGAAGGGGAAAGACTCTTTTGTATTCTTGCAGATACTACAGGAAATGTTTTTAATCTATGTCAAAATACGTAATATGGTAAATACATACATATATATATTTAGGTGAGGAGCATTATCTGTTTCATTTTGCCTGACCGATAAACACTGAGTGTGTCCAGAAACTGGCTGGTCTGGGTTAATCTGTCCCTCACAGTCTGTAGCTGTCCATCCCCGGGCTTCAAGCTGCTGACACTAGGGCTCGGCTCGGCTCGGCTCTGTCCCTCTGAACCCGAGAGAACCTGCCCCGGACCCCAGCGCACACACAAAGAATTCATTGAAAGGCAAAAAAAGCGAGGGAAGACACTTTCTCAGGAGAAGGACAATGGGCGTTCTCCTCCATTTGGCTCACCCTTTCATCCTCGGACGTCCACAAGGGACGCAATTGTTTGGACACAATGCGATATGGGGCAAAGCTTTAGAAGACGCATCGCTTTTAATTAACTGTTGGTAATGATCTCATTATTGGGGCCGAGTGGGTTCCCCGGTGCCCAGCGTTGCGCACAGAGGTGAGTCTGGGGTCAATGTTCACTAACCGACAAAACATGGAGGAATTTGTGATGCCGCCACTGTGCATAAACACAGCCACTGTCAAGCCGGAATACTGCACTCAGAATAGAGAGGAATTTCCACACTGGTTAAATAAACAGTTCATGTTTCCATTGTCGTTTTTATTTGGACTCTTCTCCTACAGTATGTTACCTTTTATTTTTGAGAGTTTCTCAGAATTTGGAGCTTTTATTAGGGCTTTAGTTTTTTTCATCCTGCATAATTTATTGCGCTTTTTATAAGATATATGACGTGTAGTACTGTTGAATGATTCGATGCTGTACAGTAGCAGCATTGTGTGTCCAAAGCAAACTTCCCTCTGGGACAATAAAGTCTTATCTTAAGCCACATTACATACAAAATGCAACACTATGACAGGCATTGTAAAACAATGCGATTGCTTATGGCAAACTAGTACAGTAGGTTGTACAATACATACAAGCAGCTTAACAGCATTATTGCAGCCTATATAACATCAATATCTTAGTCACCTATAATACCTGTAGAATCATGAAGAAAAAAAAAAGGTTTAGGCAAATAATATTTTTGTGCATTTCAGATTTTACCAATGTCTAATTCTCTAAACAGCAACTGTCAGAAAGAAATACAACATGTTATCCTAACTGCTGCTCTCACACCTTCACCTTACTGAGTCCTGCAAGGTGTAAAGTAGTTGTGTTTTTCATCTCAAATAACTAATGCTGAGATTAATAAAACATTTTTTTTTTAAAGGACCCTGGACTGCTGGCAGTGCTGTCTGCAGGACATGGAGGAGGTGCTGAGGTGGGAGAGGATAGAGCAAGGACAGAGTGTTAGATAGAGGAAGAGAAATGGGGGATTTTTGGGAGGAGTGTTCAAGGTCTTATCTGCAGACAGGCCAGAGCCTTGGGACCAACCTCAGCCACTCCTATCCGCCTCATACACACTGACCAAGCACTGACATACCGTATGTATGTGTGTGTGTGTACACTCACATGATGGCCTGCATAAATATATTCACATGCATCCATGTACTTGAAAGATAAAAAAAGGGGGATTTTTTTGCTTTTGTTGTTTGTGTGTTCTGCGCTTATCTGATGGTGCAAAGTGTTCTCCCCTCCGGTTTATTTCTGTGTGTCTCCCTCTGGGGTCTGTCTTCTTCTTATATCTCTGTCTGTCTCACTGCAAGAACGGCCTTATCTGCCATCAGAGAGGCCACACTGGTGACTCTGTATATGCCCTTAGAATATCTTAATCTGCGCTTGCTTGCACAGAAGTAACACACCAAGGGTTTGTCTTTGTTGGGCTTGATGCGGATGGGGAAAAAGACTGCAGCACTGAGTGAGACTCTCTGCTGTTTCAGTTTCACAAGAGAAGCTGCACATAGAAAGATTTAATTATACCATACGTAATAACACCTGAAGGTTTGATGGGTGTGGTCCAAACACTGAATCAATGGGTGTGGATGCTCTTTATACCTGCTCTAATTATGGGATAACAGTGTGCAATGTTTGCCTCTGCTTAGAAAATGGAGCAGTTGGGAGACATGATGTTTGAGGAACTGTCCTTGACTTGCAGTATTACTATGCTACTACTACACAGACTGACTGTAGCATACAAGTTGTAGCAGCCTATAGGCTCACATTTAACCAATTATTACAAGTCTGGCAAACTTTACCCAGAATGTTTCTTGACCATCAGAAAGTGCAACCCAGGAGAAAATATAGACCCTGGTTCCTCGTGTGAAAATCCAGAAATAGTTCCTAAAAAAGGTTCCTGGAAAAGTTCCTGTCATGTAAATGGGCCGTGTGCATTAGTGTTAAACTTTGGGTTTTGGAACCGTTTATCTTTCATCAGTTTATTAGACTTTTTACTGACAGAATTATATCGTAATTTAATTTTCGGTAATTTATGGTCCCAAATAGGAAAAGACTGACGAATATAAAAATCGCCATCATCAAAGAGTCAAACCTGTATATCCAGAATGCATGTACAGCGCACATATATCTGTGGCACTGAGATGTTTAAAGATCCCTCCTGTGGTTCTGGGGTCAAAGCAGAATAAATCTTTGAATCAAAGCGCAACAGCCATAAAAAAAAAAAAAAAGTACCGTAACACAATTATTAAAAAACTGAATGTTACTTTTGTCATCGCTCTGAGATCTCTGGGAGAAGTGGCTGAAGCCAACCGAGCTTTCTCCAGCAGCAGAGCCAATGCGTTTGACAAACCTCATGTTTTATGTGTCCTCTCTCGGGCTGCTCGGGGCTACACGGCTAATTCAATTCAAGACACTGACGTTATTCTTTCGACCGCTTTTATCGCCCGTGTCTCAGCGTTTCTCTGTTACTCCATTTAAGCATTGCTGCCCGTGACAGGGATGAATACACACATTGTTTGTTTTATTCATTATTTGGAGGTTTGCCAGGGAGCCTATTATGGCTAATAGACCGTTCTGTGGTGCATTATAATATAAACAGAATGTTTTACATGCCCATAAAGACAAAATATGAACGTTCCTATAGCGAGGCTCTAACTGGATCCATATAGGCCAGAGCAGGGGAGACGCTGGAAGGCATGCTCGGGCTTCTTAGGAGCTTCAAAGGAGGGGCGTTTCCTGGACTTTTTAAGACTAAACACAGGGAGAGCACGCAACATGGCGTGTGTGAGTACCTGAGGACTGCAGATTGCACACTTTAACATCGTGTGTTCTTGTGTGAGTAAATCAGTCTGTGGTCCGATGAGTCAGTCGCCTCACTTGTAAGACCTCCTTTCTAAACATAATGCGGTGGGCATTCTATGTCAAGTGGCACACCAGAGTAAGGAAAGATGAAGACTTCCCAATAACAATAAGATAAACACTTCCAGAGACTCCGAAAGTCTTTAAGGTTTTACACAATCCAAGCAGCAGCAGAAACCACAACAAGAGGAGTCATTACCGAGCGCCTGATTGGGTTTGTTCTTCCAATCATATCTCATCACTTCAAACGCTTTGTGCTCCGCTATAACGTCCAGTTCGCTTCTCTTCTCTTCTACAGGTGCTGCGTCTGAGTCACGTAAATCTGCTGCCAAGTCCGAAATATCCGGCCTCATGCGTCTGTAAAGCCCGTCCATACTGCGGAGGAGTAGAGCTTGGTTTCTGGATGTGGGTGAACATGACAACATCGGGTCGAGGGCGACTGAAATCATTTCCAGGGCAGTGCGGGAAATACTGTATGTAATTGAAGGGACAGTTGTTTGGGATATGAGCATGTATGCAGAATAAACCCATCTATACCTTCAACCTTTTTATCTATATCATTGTCAAGTTCTATTCATAATGTAAGGTAAAAGACTTTTTAAAAGAGGGGTATTGATTGATTAAAATCTAAATTTAATTTAAAAAATTTAAATTTAAAATTCTTTGAAGCAATATGCAAGAAAGAAACTGTATTTTCAAGAGGTTAAATGTTTTAAAAATGTTGTTTTTTTAATAGGAAGTTGCAAAAGTAGAACAGACATTGTCAAATCATTGAGAAGCTAATGGCTCCCAGCATGTTAGATGACGATTACGATATTAGAGCTAATATGTTAGCATCTATTGGATTCATTGCCATGGACGTTCATGGTTCCCAGATGATGCATCCTAATGACTGGGTGGGTTGCAATGAATTGTATTAACTCTTAACTTTCCTTTAGTGTCATCATCAGGTTAAATTTTCAGGTTTTGGTTTATGATCAAATTCCTGCCACACAGAGACGTACAGATAACGACATCATGTTTGTTGGGTGGAAACCACTCGGCCGGATGGCTGTTGTTAAGTTGTTCTTTAGAAATGTAGAGTGAAGCATTTGTAGCTTAACACTTCCCTCCATGCAACACACACACTATGACACACACATGCTGATATGAGGGTTAAGTTGTGCAGTAGTGTGCGTTAGTGTGTGTGTGTGTGTGTGTGTGTGTGGCTCCTTCCTTTATCTTCCTGCTACTCCCTTATTAAACGGCTGAAAACAAACTCCCTAAAAGAAGGAAAGACAAAAAGAAAGAATGAAAGTGTTTTTCTGTGCGTGCACTGTATGTATGCGTGTGTGTGTGTGTGTGTGTGTGTGTGTGTGTGTGTTTGTGTGGTGCTAATGGGTTCAGTGTTAGTTGATGAAGGCCTCTGTCTAAACATTCCTCTGGGGGTTCTCAGTGGACAACATAAACATTGTTTACATAATGAAGAGCTGGAAAGACCCGCCGCAACCCCTCAACACACACACACACACACACACACACACGTCGGGTTTCCATCTCTTCAGGGGACATTACATTGACTTCCATTCATTACCTGGTGACATATCCAAACCTTAATCATAACCACCACATTCCTAACCCTAACCTTAACATAACCCTAAACTCAGCTTAACATTAAACCAAGTCTTCAGCCGAAAATCAATGATGTTGTTGATGTTATGTTAAGGGGACTTGCTTTTTGTCCCCATAAGGACGGAGAATCCCCACAACGTAAACAGATATACGTCCCCACAATGTGAGGAATACCTGGAAAACACACACACACACACAATCACCACATACCTCCTTCCACCCAGCAGACCAAAGCCTCACCCTGAAAACACCACACTGAGATGAACCAATGTTCAAGATGCTTTAATTAACACACACACACACACACACAAACACACCTACGTCGACATCGTACGACCCCCACCACCACCATCACCACCACCACCACAGTAGCTGAGTGTTTGTACACAAACTACTGTCCGCTGGTGGGAGTTAGTAATTGAACGGCTGCGCCCTCCTCTAAACACCCCTCGTCTTTCATTAAGCAGGCCTGCTGGGGAGTCAACTGGACAGCAAGGTAAATATTTGCCCTCTATCTGTCTCTCCTCCTCTGCTGACATGAGCATTATCACCCCCCACCCACCCACCCACCACCAATACATTTCCAGTCCTTCCCTTTCTTTCTTCTCCTTTTTCTTTCCCTCCTCTCACTCTTCTTCTGCAAACAGGGAACGAAAGCGAGGAGCCGGTCGGACAAACGAAACGCTGAGGGTAAACATTCGAAGAGCTGCTTAAACATATGTCACACACACCAATGAACCATCAGTGACGCGCGCACACACACACACACACACACACACATACACACACATACAGAGCATTGTGAGCGGAGCAGCACTCCACACTTATTTACATCGTGTAGACAGACACTGATCTATTTTCAGCGACTTTAAAGGTTTCTTTAATCGTGCAAACGTAATAAAGACATAAAGATTTTCTGACTAGTTTTACAGGGCAGAACATAAAATACTACGTCAAACAGTGATGAAAAGTAAAAAGTACATCTAGTACTGCACCTGAGTAAAAGGTATTTTACTTTAGAAGAAGTAGAAGTAGAAGAGGTTTAAAACAGTGACACCGTCACACCTGAGCTCACATTTCACACGACACAAAGTCGTTTTGCCCGTTGTTCATATAAAAATACAGGCGCAGCTATTACTTACGTAAACATTTCGAGTACCTTTTCATCGCTGTCTGTTTGACCTTCAAAAGCCTGTTACCGGTTCTCACTATAAACATTCATATATATATATATATATATATACCGTTCACTCTCTATGGCCATAAATCACTCATTATGAATGTCATATAGCGTGTTAGTCACATGTGGAGCTCAGCCATCGGGAAGCTGAGGTGGTGTTAATGTGCGTGTATGTTTAAGAGTCTGAGCCAACACCTTTAATAGATTCAAAGCCTGTAATGTTCACGTTTGGCACCTTGATCTTTGACATCATCCTGCTCTGTGGGGACGGAAACTGTGAGTTTACGAGCACCGACGTCACCGCTCGCTTACATGTTCAAGCTTCCTGCAGGCTAAACAAACCGTCATTCTCCAATATGCTATTAATGTTTAGAAACAGCACGTGCCAAAGTGGGGATCGTGACTTGGTTAATGGCAGAAACAGAGCAACAGGTTGGTAGAAATGAGACGGCAGACATTGCCAGCATGAGTCGAACAGAGCCTTTTACTGTGGATCTTGGCCTACAAGGAGTCCCAAATCCCATAATGATTTATAATGTCAAGTAATGACACTTCTTAAACCTTAAAAAATGATTTATTTTACATCACAAAGTGCCTGCAGGCTCCTGTCAGACGTACCCTCCTTATACCACATATGCAAAATGTTCACCCCGCCCCCCCACCACCCCCCGTCTCTGTCTATGTAAACGTCAGGAATCTATGTTTAGTGGCACAGCCATTATAAGCTGGCGCTGGTATGCAGCCCTTTGGATAAAATGAATGGAGAAAGCGAGGGAAGATGAGAGGTTTGCAGAGGTAAGAACAGCTCAAATGACAGGGTGAGCCGTCCCGGACACTCCAACAGCCTGAGCCGAGGCAGAGGGCTGAAGTTTGTCTATAGCTATTTCATTTTACTTGAAGTTTAGACGCAGATTTTCTCCGGAAATATTCCCAAATTTCTTTGGAAAAACAAGAATATGAACAAGAGTTGCACTGTCACGAGAGTTTATAATTCTTAACACAAAAAGGCGAGGAGCTTTACGGGCTTTGAAGACAACCTCTGATATTCTCAGAGTAGTCAGAAAGTCCCGTTGAGCTGGTTGAAACCAGTTTCTGAGTTTAAATGACAGGTCTGGAGCTACATTGGAATGACATTGTTTGGTAGAAAGCTTCTTTTTTTCCAGGATGATGATGGCAGAAATGATCTGTCATTGTTGAAACGCCTTCTTGTTTTGGAAGGTGTGTGGAACGAATACTTCCTCGGGTCTTTCTCGTCCCGGTTTACTATCCAGAGGGAACGTCACAATCAAGCCGGTGGTCACCCGTGTTTTGTGTTCTCACGCCTCTGTGTTTGTGAAGAGAGGGAAAAAATGTAGACGAAACTTTGAACTCAGCACAGAAAACCAGCTGTTCCTCCCTCAGCTCACCAGGTGCGCGTGTGAGTGTGTGTGTGTGTAAGCATGTGCGTGAGCGTGTGAACGCAGCGCTTGTCACCAGGTGCTTCTTCTTATTTCTTCAGCGGTGCTTACAAACACTAATTACTGTGGAAAACCATTCCCAGGCCAGAGCGAGGTACACATTATCATGACAAGAGCCTCTGGCAGTGCACCGCGGAAAAACAAGAGCAGGGAGAGGTGTCAGACGCTCCGAGATGTTTGATTGGGCCTTTTACGAGCTCATAATGCAGCAGAGCACCTTGTAATGTTTCCAGATAGTCCATGAGCAACTCGAAGGAGGAAGATGGCATTAAGGAAGGGCCATACAAGTACGGATTTTAAGAATTCTTCAATATAGTATTAGTATCATGATATGAATGTTTATTGAAATGAAAAGCAATAAAGGTGAGATATATATTCCAATAAGTCTAAAATGATAAATTGAGAAAAGAATTGAGATTGTCACAGATCGTCACTGCTTTGGATCAGCGGTGCAACAGTAAAAACGTACAACTACATGTTATGGATCCATGAGTCAAACTGATAAATCATAGATATAGATAATTACCACTAAATGTGTGTTGTGTGACTCTCTAATTGTAGGCGCAAACAGTTACCACTACGATACATGGTCATCAGACCCAAAACGAGGATGAGTTTAACACAAAAGCATCGGACGAAAAAATGTAAAGAGGTACGACTCACTGCTAGCCTGCGTTAGGCTGACCTTTAGATGGCATGTACTGAACATCCAAATTATGACTTGATTCAATTAAGAGCTTAACTATTACGTATAATTAGGTAGCAAATGAGGGAGAACACAAACAGAGCAGGAATAATCCCTCTCTGCTCTGACGCCTCCAATGTAACCTTTACCTGAGCTGAAGACAATGTAAGGCTTTCATTACATGTGTAGAAGGAGAATCTCTATACCATACCCACCCTGAGTCACACACACACACACACACACACAAACATTACATTGCATTACATTAATTTCACCTAATGGATCTCATAAACTTGCATGCAATTACACTTTGGTTTGGCATCTGTGTAACAAATCAGGGCAGTGGGAATGGAATTTATACCAATTCACTGAATGCACAGAGCCACACACACACACACACACACACACACACTAATGAATAAAAAAAAACAAAAAAACAACAACTACCGTCTTTGCTTCCACCAGCATCTCACTGTGTGGTACGTCTTCTCCTGAAAACTCATAAAGTTGCGGCTTTGTCAAAGAACTCGTTACATTTTGGAGGCTCTCAGCACCTCTGCTAATGGCGAACATAAAACTGCAACCGTTCCTGGTGGGTGGAAGGAGCCTACACCTTTTCCAAAGTCAAATCCAAGAACTTCTCAAGCTTTATTCAGCTCCTTACAGCTGTGATGAATTACATTATATACTTACTTATATATATGTGCATATATAAAATGATTATTTCACTTCTTCGTCACATTAAATCAGATGTTATTGTGCCATGAACAACCGAACATGAAGCTTTATGACTGTATTCTACATCGGAATGCTTTATTAGCTTACTTGATTTAACCTTTGATTGACCTTTAATTTACTTCATTAATCTGTACAATGGAACGCTTTGCTATGATGCTAACACCGCATCGCCATAAAGATACGGACATCATTTTTCATATCTGGTGTTCTCGATTTTAACATAAACTTATGTGTGTATTTTTGAGCAACAGCTCTGGAAGAATTACTATTATTGTTGTTGTTGTTTATCAACTTTGCGCAAGGCTAAATGCGCTAACACTAAATGTTTAAACAGCGCTAACAAACTGCTAAATGCAAGTTAGCTAAAGTGAAACTACACGCAGGAGTTACCTGTGTTTAAAGCGCCAACAGGTCGGTAAACGCCAGTTAATAGTTGGCGCCATCAAGTGGGATCAATTCATTTCAGTCGCCAGCTAGCGTTAACGCTACTTGAAAGTAAAATTATACATTCTCTAAAACGGTGGACAGAAATATGATTCACGAATTTAAAAAAAGAAAATAACTGAGACATACAGAAACAAGGCAGCACAACAGTGTCGTTAGCTAGCGGCTAACGGTTGTTGTCGGGCGGAGTTGTCTTCATTTTGTGCAGAAACAATGAGGCTCAAAGTTCAAACTTCAAAAACATTCAAATTCAGTTACGGCCTCCAGGATGAAGAAAGGATTGAAGTTGAACTTGAAAGGCTTCGTGATTAAAATATATCGCTGTGTGAATATGATGTTTGGATCAGATCAGGTTCATGTCTGAGATCCTAAAGAAGATGATGTCTGTGTCGCAGTTTTCTTTTCTAACAGGCCTCGAGACGTCTGTGTCTAAACAGCCCGGCGTTCGCTACTCTGCGATGCATCTGTTTCAGACTTTTACTGCATTCTTTGAACAGCCATTTTGGAGATGTGTGTCATGTCTGGAAAACATTGGCTTTTATCATTTGGAGAATTAAAAAAAAAAAAAAAAACACAACCCACTCACATCCCTCCAGCTTTCCTGCAGCGCCCTTTCTCTGCAACAGGAAGTCTGGTGGCATTTCAAACTGTAACCGAACCTGTGTGACAACCCCCGCCCCCCCACCTCCACCCCCTCCACACACACACCCCCACCCTCCCCCCAGCCTTGTTTGATGAGTGTAGTTTGGGAGTTGGTTTCATGGAAATAAAAAAGGTAGGGCAGCCTCAATGACATATAATCATTGAAAACAAAAAAAGAACACAAGTCAGGGGAAGTGGAGGGAGGAATTTGCTGTTTCTGGAAAACACACACACACACACACACACACACAAAAACAGGGGTGAAACGCTGCTGAAAAAGACATTTAAATAAACAGAACGAGACCTCTGTAATCTTTGTTTCTTTTGTAATTTGCATGAACGTTTGTGAGTCAGCACAAGTCCTGTGTGGAAGGACAGGGACAGACACAGAGGAAGGAAAAGGAAGGTAACGTCTATTAAACTGTAGATGGTAGGCTGCTCCAGGCTTGTAACAGGATATCATAATGAGCCGGCCCTCCCGCTGGGCATCTCTTCCTGTCTCTGCTCTGCCTCAGACCGTCTACCTGAAAGCAAAGCACTCTGTTGCCCTGCTTTCTTTAAATGTTACCTGCTTTTTTTCTTTCTTTCTTTCTTTTTTTTGACAATTTTGTTTTTATCAAATCTTCCTCTGTTACTTTGCCATTGAAGATCTACTCATTTTTTTCTGTTTGTCATGTATATTGAAGCATGCTGTGAAAGTCACAGTCGGTGAGGCGATTCTCATGTGAAAATATACCTGATTCATCAGCATAAGGATATGCTTTTTTAACTCTATGACATAGTGTCCCTCCACCTTTGTCTCGTGCAGTGATCTACGGTGTAACGGCTAATTATTATGAGATCATGGAGCCACATAAAAACAGATTCTATGTGACTGTCAATTCATCATTTTGCAATTTTAAAAAGTAATAATAATATAGGATGTCGTGAAATAACTGAAATAAATAATTGTCATGACTGTGTCATCTGTAGCATTGGTGGTAAATTATTCCAGTAATATATATAGCAAGAAAATGATCTGGATCTGCTTTTTTTTTTTTTTTTTGTGACTGTGTAATGTTGTCGTTTCTATGACCTTCTGCCTGGCGCCCACCCAGCCAGCAGACTTTACTGCATGTCGACTTTGACAGCTCCCTCCTTCTCCTGCTGGAGCTCTACCTCCTCTTCTTCTTCTTCCTGAAGTTGGCGATAGGGGAAGAAAAAAAGAGAGTTTGGCTTTCTGCTTTATGAGAAGCAGACAGGAGCTGATTGGAGCTGTGATGTGTGTGTGTGTGTGTGTGTTGTAGCCAGCAGGTTGGGGGGGGGGAGCGAGGGTGGGGTAAAGCTACTGTGGAGACAGACATGCAGGGGAATGAGTTTCATTAGCAGAGCTCTCAGCAGGCCGCTGTCACTCACTCTGCTGCTGGAGCAGAACAACAGTGAACAGCTAAATGTGAGGGAGTCTAATCAACAACACGACTTCAAAGGAAACAACTAAACTAAAGAAAACCACCGTCCTCCTTCTGCTCAGTCACAAATACTGACGCGAAGGAATTGCCCGTGTATAGCAAGTTGTAACATATGCAGATATAGCAGGAAAAAACGTGATCGCCCTTGGCCAGAATTAGTCCAAGTTAAGATATAACAACAGTAATGGAGATTAGTTTCTTGCCAGCACTTGCTGAGCTTCACCTCCAGTCCTGTTATACTCGGGAGTGAAAACCCTCTGCAGCTCACTGATGCCAATCACTAAGTCTGCTCTTGAAGGGATAATAACATCCCAAATTTGATTATACACCAGCCGATGGCGTCGCCGTGGAGTTCACCGCAGGCCGTGAGAACCGTCCTATCCTGGTCGTGTCAGTGTCTGCCTCTCAAATCTAATTAATTAGAAGCCGTGATGGAGCTCTAGCAGGCCCCGGAGCCCCTGTTCCTTGGACCACACTGGAGCTCTTCTTATTGTGCAAAGTGCTGCGCCGTTCAGTAGGAGAGTTCAGAAACCTCACCGCAAAACAGGCCATGGGAACTGAGAGAAAATGTGGAAATTGATCCAGAATGTGGTTATGGATTTATGTTGATATTCAGCACAAATGAATGCAGCAGGAGAGAAAAAAGAAAAAAAAAACTCCTTGGACTAGAAGTGATCCCGCAGATGCTTACGAATGAGTGACAAATTGCTTCTACGACCCACAATACAGCTGGGATCCCACAGTTTGGCCTTTTGAATGCTGCTTCGTTAACCCACCACTAGGAATCTACAGTACCTTGCCATGTCGCATCCTGACCTGCTGTTGAAGACCCAATAAGATCCAATAATAAGATCTTGTTTTTTGATCAAGTTGACCTACTGCAGTTTAACCTCATAATCAACCCGTTTTTACTGAATATGATCCTCACTGGGGAGATCTGACGTTGGAGTTACCGTCTTTGCCAGGACAGTTTGGGGTCTGTGGTCGGATTAAACAGCGCTTCTCTCCTCGGCAGCGGAGAGAGGGGGAAACCTGCCTTGCCTGTCAGCCTGTCAGCCTGTCAGCGCTAATCGCACATCATCTGGTTCCTGTTTGCAGTTTTACAGGGCTGCTGCCATGTCCCACTCAGCCAACTCATGGTTTCCCAGAACCACCACTGCCACCCTTACTTGCATACCCATTTGCCTGCACAAACACACTCACGCACTTATTAGCACAGGGACACTATAACAGGGCTCGGGGAGTTAAAACCTTTTTCCGCCATCCTGCAAGCAAAACAAACCCCTCCTGTGACAATGTGGTCTTCATTGAGTTCAGATGAGATTAGATGAAACTTTAATGATCCTTGTGGTGAATCTGGATTGTTGCAGCTGCACGTAATTGGACACAGTCAGGATAAAAAACAAGATATAAACAAAAGAGTGGAGCAAAAAACACAGCCAGCATTAGACAAATGTTATCAGCTACAACTTTGACATAATATGTATATAAGCTGTTTTTACAGAGATTACGGTTTAATTTCAATCATTTACATTATGGTTATATGCAAAAAAAAGGGGAAATCAGAGGAATAATAATGATGTTAATAGTTTTTGAAATTCATGGAGATGGCGTCACGCACTCGTTGGTCCCGAAAACAGACGATGAAAAGTTCCTGGACAGCGCTGTGAGAACGGAAAGGTCCTGCCAACAGCGGATATGTCTCACACACACACACACTAATCCACACGTAGGGGCACAGTGTCTTTCTCTCATTCACACATACACAGCAGACCTCCTCTGTGACGTTATGTAAGGCGCAACAAAGAAACTGACAGTAGGGAGTGGAGTTCTGCTGGAGTTTTAACCTTTAAACAATTCAACTTAAAATCAAACATCATACTTCAGTACACAGACGGTTAAATAAGAGGCTCGTCT
Source organism: Pampus argenteus (assembly GCA_036937835.1). Lineage (NCBI taxonomy): Eukaryota > Metazoa > Chordata > Actinopteri > Scombriformes > Stromateidae > Pampus > Pampus argenteus. The sequence goes on along the minus strand of CM072880.1, from coordinate 14,191,604 downwards.
TTTAGAACTGGAGGAAACGTCATATCATAGTAAAGGCTCTTTTTATATACACAAGCTCTACCTATATTCACAACCCAGGTTTTACATGGCTCCGAGTGTCTCCAGACTAGACTGTAGATTCTTTAGACTCAACATAGCTCGCCTTTAAATGCAGCATTTAATTTTAATAGCAGCAGATTCTCCCTGCAACGCCATATTAAAAGTAAAAGGCAGTTAAATAGGCTTCATGTTCTTTTTTTGTTTTTTTTTTCCCCCACCGTGCCAGACAGAGGCTCTAACACGGCACCAGTCTGTTAATCATCCAGCCTACAGTGTTTATTGACTTATTAACAAGAACTTCAGTGATGATGTATTTGTATTTTTTTTTTTTCTTAGGCGGAGTTCTGCTACCCTACCTGGGACGAGTAAAGTCAGGACTGAAGTCAGGTTTGCCTTGAGTGAAAAAGAGTGGAAGAGATGCTGGTTTAAAGAAATGAATCATTCACAAAGTATTCAAAAACAATGTGTCATTTTTACTTTCATGTTTGTACGAATTCAAGCAAAAAGAGGCAAAATGTCGAAGATTTATACTTTGGAGCGAGCCAGGCTAGCTGTTTCCCCCCGCTTTCAGTCTTTATGCTAAGCTAAGCTAATGGCCCCCTGGCTCTGGCTGTAGACTTAGCATACGTGGTATCAGCAACTATATTTTTTATCCCTTCAAGTCAGAAATTAACCACTGCCAAGAATGCATATTTACATTCTTGCTCTTTTTTTTCTGCCTTAATACATTACACATAAATACTTAGATATGAGGTAGAAAAATATACTTTTGGTCTGAGCCAATCCTATCCCAGGTTCCATCAAAGCCGACCCGTTCCAGGCTAGGCCGAGCCGCCTGTCATCTAAACGGGGCAGGAGTTAAGCCAGTGCTTCCTGTCAGACTGCAGGGCTCTCAGGTTCCACCTCTGGTCTAAATTATGTCTGTCTGTCCCAGACTGCCACACTAACCCTCACCCTCTCACCCTCCTCCCCACACCGCCATCATCCCCCTGCCCACATCACTACTCCTCCAGAGCAGAGTGGAAAAGAGCAGCAGATACCCTGCTCATATAGAGACATAGTGGAACGCTGCTGATGATTCACCTTGTTGAAATGATTTGATTTCTATCTTATATACTGTCAACAATGAGCTGATCCTATACCGTATATTCACAAAGCCCCAAAGATACACACAATGTTGCATCTTATCGCACCCATTTGCATTGCTTTCCATTTATTTGTATGCAATTCGCACACACTCTAAAATGTACATATGTTTTGATTGGTTAGTTAGTTAGTAGTGAGTTTATACTTTATGGCCTTTTTCCCAGCAGCTATAGAGAACAAAAAAATGTTTTTGGTTCAAAATTGAAACTATTTATAATCGAAAAGTAATACTTTTAGGGTCTAACTTGAACAAATGAAAGGTACAGCATATACACAGACCCCCCCCCCCCCCCCCCCCCTCCTCTGACTGTGGCTGCAGACTGCAGAGGTCTGCCCAGTGTTGAGGAGCCAGACTTAATCTGCTTCTCACTCTTAATGCTCCACAGATGAAGGACGCCATCGTCGCCTTAACCACACAGGACGTTCCTGGCTCCCGGAGTGAGCAGATCTGGGCTAGAAAAAAAGTTTGGTGTTGCCGGTCTGGAGAAGTGGCTGGTAGAGAAAAGAGCTGGGGCTGCAGTAAAAGCATTTTCCTTTTATACCCCACAGGGGAATGAAAGGACCAAAGGGGGTTAGAAGGAGATGATTATCATAAAGATCTTTTGAGAGGGGGAAAAAAAAAAATGTAATGTTAAAAAGGTTAGAGTGGTCACATAACCTCCCACACTGAAAACAGAGAGCAAATGAAAGACAGAGCTCCTGCTTCCAGCTCAGGTTATAGAATTATATATAAAAAAAAGTAATGTTTTATGTTTAATTCAACATGTCTCAGGGCAAATAAAGTGACATTTACTCTAATGTGGAAGAATAAATAAAGAGTGGAGAAAGGAAACAACAACAGGAGATAGATAACGGTGCATAGCAGATGCCTTTTCCTGAAACTCTAAATGGGTTTTAAATGTCCCTTTGTGGCTTGATCTTATGAATCTGGTTAAAAATGGGCTTCTTTTGGCCCGAGGGCAGAGGGGGGCCCAGTTAGATATGATCTTCAGTGTGGCCGTTGCTCGCGCAGAGTGTGCTTTAACAACAATGGCTCTTGTGAGAGATACCGTAAACATGTGCCTGGGACCTTGACCCCGGCAGTAAACAGTCTTTCCACCTGATGATGAATAGCAGAGCTGGGCACGGCGCAGAGAGGCCTGTTGCTCCCTGCTTCTCCTCCCATACTCACACACAAGAACAGAGCTCACTTTAGCTTGGGCCTTTGTAATAAATGATAAAGTTGGGAATATTGTATGTGATTTTCAATGTTAAACAAATCCAATGAAAAAGACCAGAATCGACAATGAGCTGATCCTACTAACGAAAAGCCATCATTGATCCACATACATTGTCCTGCAGCCGTAAATACTTACTAGACAGAATGTGTATCCATCCACCGCTGAGAATAGTCCCCAACAAATACCCTATTTACTACTATTTAAATAATTCTTACTAAAAACTGATGATTTTCCATTTAAAACAAGATGAAACCATATATTTGTAACCCAGTTTTAAAGATTATTTCTGCCCTAGGAAAGAGTTGGAAAATATCTCTCAACCGAGTCCCAGCAAGAGTTTCTGACAATGATCACCTTATCGGACACTGTGACAGTATGGTTATTCAGTTCAGTGTTTTTAATGCTCTGTTAGCTACAGGGAACCTCCAGAGGCCGCAGCAAAGAGTGAGCGAGGAGCGGACAGAGGAAGCCCCCCCTGTTTGTTTTGCTTGACCTGTTCAGAGGCAATCCCCAGAGACAAGCCTCAACTTATTTATGTCTGGAAGTCAACTTCCCCCTTCTGTCCTATCAGGGAAGAAGAAGTCAAGAACTATTTTTATATATATATAAATATATATTCATTGTTTGACCGTGAGGGAACTCGTTTCCTGCGAAGCCTGTGGAGCACATCAGGTCTGACCAACTCAACCATTCAGCTTTCAACATGAGAAGGATGCAAAAGGAGCAAGTTGTTACCACAACCTAATTCAGATTCACATATTTGAAATTGTGTGTGAAAAGTTGCCTTTAGCCACAGCGCTCAGAGAGGCATCCTGCTGAGAGTCTCAAACACTGATGTTATGATGAGGTCACTTCACACTGAAAACCACCAGCCACACTAAACCTGCCTGGGAAAACACCCACAGCACCACAGAGTAAAGAAACATCCTGTGCCTAACCAGTTTTTATTTTTTTGTTTTTTTTTTTTGCTTCTGGATGCTAGTTTAAGGTAGCGGTTTTATTCCAGATACATGGACAGACAGGCCAGATAAGAACAGACAGACCCGCTGTTTATCTCTGCACGCTCCAATTCCCAAACAGGACACACACTTGTAAGAGCACAAAAAGACCTGAGTCACACTGAGCTCAGGACTAAACCGATGCACTAAGTAAACTTCCTGGGTGCTTCAGGATCTTGGCTGACATTTGATTGATAAATAGTTTAATGTTGCGTTCGAACAATGTAGGATTTTGTCATGTGACGCGCATATCGCTGCATGGAACTGAAGAGTATTAATGTGTGCACTGTGAAAAATCTCGACATTATGGCTTCAGTTTTGTATTTTATTTCTATTCAAACAGCTCTGTTCGAGGCTTATCCGCTTCAACACGTCAGCACAAGAGAATCTGTCCTCACATTGGGTGATAACTTGTTTTTACTTTCCATTTAAAGACACTGTAAAGTTAGAAAGTAAATTTTTTTTTTTACTTCTGATGCTTTGAAGCAGCTTTCGAAGCCGATGGGTGTAAATACATGTATTGATTATAGCAGAATAAATGGTTTTAATTGTAATGGTTTATTTTCCAGTATGGCATCGCCTCTTTTACTCGAATACTTCTGTAATACTAAATCCGATCCATGAGGCATCCCTTACACACTGAAATACTATCAGTGGAAGTAACTGGCTGGTGTGACAGGAGCTTCCATTATTTTGGAGAAGAACCATGACAGAGGCTGATATCTAATCTCCAACATGCCGGTCTAACCTCAGTCATCTGTGCTTTTACAGTGAAGATGGAGGCTCATCTTCTCATTGAAAGCAGATGAGTTTACATTCTGTGTTTAACATGACTTGCCAAAAAATGAAACAACTTAAGAGTTTGACCCTCTCAGACCCTCAGACCCTCACTCTTCAAACCGACAGTATTTCTCTGGTCTGATAAGGTATATGTGTGTGTGTGTGTGTGTGTCTACGCACACATGCATGTTGTGGGGGAAGCGAATGAGGACTTGATTGGGGAGGCGTTGACCCCTAAGTGTCTGTGCTACAGGGGGCAGGTTAAGGGCCTTATGTGCTGGATCACTGGCTAATAAGTATCCGGTTGTTCCCCAAGGGAACAAGGCTTGTCCAGACGGAGAGGTGGTGGTGATGTATCTTTGTAAATTCCCCACTGAAATGAAACAAACATGTTAAAAATTCACCTGCACATAATAAAACTGGCCCGTGTGTGTATTTTTTCACCACAACTATTAACTGGTCTTTCCTGATTTTCTCAAGGTTAACGTAGATGTTTTCCCCAAAACAAATTCCGCCATTTAAACATTTGAAATGTCACAAAGCGCTCCGGCAAGAGAATATTTAATCAGCGTTCATCAACATAGAGCAGCTTCTATAGATGTCATATTTAACATGCCGCGGGGCGCTAAACTCAACATGTGGTAGATGTGTCAGTTAGCGAGTGCCCCAAAACATAAGCAAATAGATCAATTCATTTTGTCAGCCGGAGGGGATTTTAACGCTCCACTTACTTTTATCACTCGTACACTTCTTTGGCGGCATGAAGTGTTGTTCTTCTCTGTGTTTTTTTTCTGTTTTTTTTCTGAACATGTTGTACAGCTTCACTTGACAAAGCCAGAATAAACATTAGATGAAGAGGGAGCAATGAAATATCTATAGATATACAGTCAGCCCACAGTATTTAGTCTGTGGGATTCTTGTAATCAAATTAACCAGAGTAGTACTAGAGTCGAAGATAAACTTCTTTTCATGTCTGTAAAGTTGGCAACAGCGACACAATTATTCATCACCTTTAAGAGGACGTGACATAAGCACTGTTTTCTCTCCGAAGCCGCATCCTTAGTCATGATTAAGAGACTGTCAAACCTGTGTCACAGTGGAGTCTATTTAAATGGGTTTTTCAATATTCCTGAAATGTTTAATGGGTCATGATATATATATATATTATATTTTTTAAAGTTCAATCAAGAAATGTATGTCTCGCCTCAAAATACCAAAAAACGTGAGCAATTGTAACAAACGTTCCTGGACAAGAATGCATGTAATTTGGTACTACTTTTAGGTAAAACTAGAAAAGAATGAATTAAATTCCAATTCATTGATAGCATAACCAGAAGAGTGTTTCATTCAGTCCAGAGCAGGACAACATAACATGTAAAAAATGTTCCTACAGGCAAGCACAGAAACCAAGATATACAGAGAATAAAGTTTCCCATATTAAATAAATATTTAATCCAGTTTAAATGGAGTAGATCTTTGAAAACAACGTCCTGCCAACAGCCTCACAATGTTGTTTCACTTCTGACTTATTTCTCCTATATTAATGCAAATGCGAGTCTCTCGGAGGCTTAACTTTATGTATCAGTGTGGAATTATAGAGTTAAACCTTTCAGCTGTAACAGCAGCTCTAATGTAACCGCATGATATTTTAGACCACTTCCTAAACTCGGATAGTGGGGTTTTTTAGCCTCGCTCATACAGTACAGAGACGTTGTCAGAAAGACACAAGGCTCTCCGCTTTCAGCCCGGTAATCCCTGGGATGTACGCTCACAATGAGCAACACATCAGAGGCAGCCAGCGAGCGTCGAGTCCCGAGGCTGCTGCCAGCTTAAGGTGCACATTTCTGTTAGGTGGAGGCGGCTGGCCTGCTGCCAAGCCAAATGGCTTTGTGAGAGTCATTAATGTCAGACTTCAGCACGCACACAAGCTTCAGGTCGCCACACCTCTGGTGCCCATCGTTCGGCTCCTAGTATATGTTTGTTCCAGTGTTCAGTCATGTTACCATGGTAGCTTTTAGTTGACATCAGTGCGTCAATACTCACAAGCGAAAAAAAATGTATTCAGACTATAATTGACTGTTCTCTAAGTTTGTCTTTTGAGTTTAGCAACGTAGCTAGCATGTTAAAATAAAAAAATAAAAAAGACAATAGCAAAAATGTAAGGTATTATTCAGTTTTTCTGTGCTTACGTACTTAACATTAGCATGTCTTGCTAGTAGATACGAAAGAAAACCCTGCTCATATATTCCTATGCAGCTTTAACCGCAGTATTTTTAGCGTATCATGTATGTAGCAAACAATTTTATGTTTAACAAGTCAGTCTAAGAAACATTTTAAAAAATCAGCCTGAGTTTTTAAACAGCTAATGAAGGTGGACGTTAGCTCAATTAGCATGCTAGCCACAAATCAGCTAGCAACAGTTTTCTCTTTTAAGCCGGTTTACCGGGTACGAATAAGAAACCTACCAATGTCTGAAATGAAAAAAAAAGCAAACAGTTTCACTCAGTTAAACATCCAGTCACTCCTCCGCATGGTGGCAAACACTAATTGGAAGAAATAAGCATTGGTGGTTCAGTGGTAGAATTCTCGCCTGCCACGCGGGAGGCCCGGGTTCGATTCCCGGCCAATGCAGTAACTGTTTTTTATACTCCTGTTTATGGTGTACATTTGCACATACTCTGCACTTTCTGCTGTTTTTGCACTTCTGGATGGATGCTAACTGCATTTCGTTGTCTCTGTACTCGTACTCTGCACAATGACAATAAAGTTGAATCTCATCTCATCTAAAAGGAAGTATAAAAAAAACCCAACAGAATTATCTTTTAGCTAAAGGAACAGTACAGAGTCATCCACACAGGGAATTCTACCACCCACGTACAGTACATGATCCTATTCATGTCATGTGTGAGTGCTTGGAGTGTCAGCTTCTTATAGGGCAGTGAAAGGGGGGGGGCCACATTGTTCTGCCATCTGTCCTCAGGGGCCCCACGGCCCTCAGCTGACAGATAGGGGCCAACGAGTGCCCTTAGCTTTCACAAAGACTACAACATACATCACCACATCATCCATGAAGCTCCTGAGAAAGTGAACCTGCACCTGACAGGCACCGCTTTCATTGACAGCTCATCACCGGGGCCTGAATCTGTGTGTGTATATGTGACGCCCGGAGGCTTGTACACATGCATACGAGTTTTGTTTTTTTTTGGAACATAACAAAACTTTTCTGCTATTTACAAACGGTGACATTTAGCTTGAAGAAGCCTGGTCTGATTCTGTAAACATTCCCAACATTATTATTTTTCTTTTGGGGGCAGATTTATATCTAAATGTTAACAACACACTGGGGTAAATGTTTAGATGGAGGGGAGGGGGAGGTGAATGAGGACATGCACTGAAGCCATAGTTTCATCCACTGGAAGGAAATGAATTGGCTAAATATTTAGATCACGTCTTATTCCAGCGGATGTCTGTCACCACAGTGGATGATTTGTCTCTGCAGTCACGCAGATTTGTCATTTAAAAATCGGAATTTTTTATTTTTTTGTCTTCTCCCAGATGTATTTATTTTCCGGAATGTCTTTATTTGTTTGTGGTTGGGAACTGGTAAACAGCATTCAAGTATCAGTGATATGATTTAGACCATGACTACTTTACACAGGGGCCCTGACAGAAGCTGCTGTAGTATATGCTACTATTATACGTGTGAAATTAGCGTTGCAGCTAAGGTTAACAAGCTTCTTAACCTGTTCATTCTTATCGTTCGATTAGCTAATTCCTTGTTTAGTCTGTAAAAGGCCGGGAAGTAGTGTTTGAAAAGTTCCCATCACAGTTTCCCACAGCTCAATGTGACAACTTCAAACTTGCTTTTTGTTTTTTGTCCGACCAACAAGCCAAAACATAAGAAAAATAAAATTAAAGGACCTTCCCACCGCGTTTCAAAGTTCTTGTTGGGTTGTCTAATAACATTTAAAACTATGTTACAACAGCAGAATCAGGAAAAAGGAACTTTTTGAAATAGACAACTTTATTCACGTCCAAATTGAAGGATTCCGACCATAAAAATTTTACATCCAACGTCAACATCCAGCATCAGTGTAAGGCAGCAGAGTGAACATGTATGCAGTGACACAGGAAACAAGGGTATGGAGGTTCAGATGGTGATTGGATAAGTAGGACACCTTCATATTCGCTGATTGGCTCAAAACTGTGTACAGGCTGTACAGATTTACAGAGTCTTATTTCTAAAGGTGTTTTCGGACTAATAGTTTCAAGGGCTTTTTTTTTCTGTTTTCATTCACGCCACCAATAGCATCGCTGAAGTGACGTACGTAGCCTGCACGCGGCTCTCACCTCTGACACCGTCTTGCCGGTGCTGCATTGGCTCATGTGTTCGACCAATCAAACGCATGTTTAGATCACTCAACGCTTCCTCTTGTGCTGAGAGCTCGAAAGGTTCCTCAAAACAGCGTTTCTAGAGCCACGATCGGTTGCAGTTCTTGCAGTGTGGACACAATACAAAAGGGGGGTGGGTTCTCCAACTGTTCTTAGAACTATGAAAAAAGTGCCTTTAATGATCTAAATACATAACTGTGATGAAAACGGGACAGCACCGCTGTGTTTTCTGCTCCGAGCGCTCAGCAGCAGGAGAGTCACCCCGTGCTGCGCTTGGATTTTATAACTGAACTAATAACAGGGCACAACACACTTTGGATTTCGTTATTTTATTGTTTTCACATCACAGATGAGGACCAGCATTCAAACAATTTTCTGACAGAGATCAGAGTGGGATGCAGCTTTCTGAGTGTAGCCATTGAGATTGTTTTGCCTTTAGATGTGGTCGGACAACACATCGTAGCATTCTGAGGCATATACGATTGAGAAGTTGGAACTAGAGAGTTAGTATCGCTGACAGTGAATGAACAAATTAACTTTTCAAAGGAAAGGCAAATCCTTGGTTGGTTCGGGTGAAAGGTTGAACATACGAGGATTCAGAAAGGCCTGTTACTACCGTGGGAGGTGTGCATTAATTGTGCAGGTGTTAACAGGTTCCACGTGTGTTTACACTTCATACATTGTTCCACATGGTGCTGCAGCCGGTAAGCTGGTAAAAGGCCTCTCTGGACTATTACTGCACCGATGTCAGAGTCTCTGCTCTAGTTAACCCAGCACCAGGAGTGTCACCCACCCGAGGACGGAGAATATTTGGACCTGCAGGTTGGAGGTTGTTGGTCAGTGAGGTTTCTGCTGGAGATCAGCATCAATAAGAATTATGTGTGTGTGTGCGTGTGTGTGTGTATGTGTGTGGGGGGCAGCTGGCAGTCAATTCAAAACAAATTGGGGCTCTTTTGATGGCGGCCGGTCGGCCACCTCATTAAATTTGCATGTGAATACAAACAGCTTGACCGCCTAGTGCTGCACAAAATGGCCGATGCTAATGACCGTGCCGCCGGCTCCGGCTATTGTGGAGGCCGAGCTGTGACTGCTGGATGTCGGTGAGACGGGAAGAGGCAAGAAGACGCTGGTGTACTGTGTGTGTGTGTGTGTGTGTGTGTAATCAATGCACAAAGCAGGAAGATGCAGAACTGGTTGCAGACACATAACTGTTTTCTCCTCATGTTACGATTAAAACATGGACTCGCTTTTTAGGCTAACAGATGATTTGCTCACCTTCCTGCTGTCACCTGACACCCTCGGGCGAGCCGGCAAAGTGGAATCAGGCTAAAGAAAACATCAGTCACATTAGGCAGGCCAGGCAGAGGACATTGTTATTATTATAAGGGTAATAGTCCTGGGGGAGGCCCTGAGCGTGGGCTGAGCCTGGCTAATGCGAGCTGCCGTTAAGTGGTTAGCGGCTAATAGTGTTTTCCTGTCCTCCTAATGGAAAGAAACACGGGTTAGCGCTCAGCACAGAGACACACTCTTCGGTGAAGCACACCTCGACTCTAAAATACTTACTTGTGGTTACCATGGTGACCGAGGACGCCGTAGGGTGTGAACTTTTTCAACCCGGGCGTCCCCGTCTTGCTCTGTGGTGTGTGGCACACGGTCCAGAATATGCTGACTGTGACTTTTGGACTTTGAGAAATGTAAATATTCAGCGGTAGTTGAGAAACGTACAAACCTAAACCTCCAAACAAACTGTCAAAATCAAGCTGTTACCGTCCTACTTGTTGCTGTTGTGTGTGTGTGTGTGTGTGTGTGTACACATTTTGCAAGAATTCAGCCATAAAGTATCCATTTCCCCCCAGAAGGCTTGTAATATTTTGGTCTCATAATTGGTGGCAGTGCACTACTTGTGATATCATAGCACAGAAAAATAAATTGTTTTGCATGAAAGTTTTTCCACAGAACTTTCATCCTGGAATTTTGTACTCGGGATATTCCAAAGAACACACTGGTCCCTGTGTAAACTGTTTAGAGCAACGTTTGTGGGCGATACACAGTACAGGGGACATTGTTCCTAGAAATACATGTTATGGTTGAATTTCACAAATATAACTCCACAAAAAGAATTCTGTGTACTTCCATTGTGTTGGTAGAAGCCAAAACCACAGAAACAAAAGTATCTGCTTGGTTTGATACCACTTTGTAATTTGAGTGAACGGACCCTTTAAAAACAAAGAATGACTCCTCCTTCCCTGTTTACTCCTGAAGCCCATTGGTTCCATCTGAAGATGTTCATCAACAAATGTAGTTTTACTTTTTTTTTTTTTTTAAAGGCTCATTGATTTCCTTAAACAGCTGGGTAATGTGGCTTTTAGCAACTGTTACTCAAACAAGAGGAAATATGCATGCACGTGTAAAAGGACTATTTTCATTTGCGTATGAATACGCATTCAATGAATATACTTGCACACTTTACACTGCAGCACAGAGGACTAGCATGCATCAGGCTTTGTAATAAATATTAGCATGTTGGTTTTGGTCATATATATATATATATATATATATATATATTATCACAGCATATATCTTTTAAAGTATCAAAAACAGGAAATGTGGCTACTTCTAATTAGAACACTAGACACAGAGGAATTTCACCCCAAAGCACTGACTTAACAGCAAAGATAATGAAATTCCTCCTGAGACACTTAATAAAAGAAGGAAGTGTTTTCACTGACATCGAGAAACACAGAATAAAAGATGTTTACTTGCATTAGAGTGAGTTAAAAAAAAAAAAAAAAAAGAGGAAATATTGCTATTAATTCCTGGATAAATCCAACCAGTAAGGAGGGAGAGAAAAATAAATGTTATTGGAAGCTGAAACCCTGACCTCTGGAGAGAGAGCTCAAGAACGACTGACAGATGTAGCAGCTCTACTGTAAAACAAGGCCTTACTGTCAGGTTCACCACACACACACACACACACACACACACACACACACACAGAGAGAGCACGCGAAGGCCACACTACCGAGCTTTGAAACATCACACTGCTACGGTTTTTAACATTGAACACTGACAGGTGTAAATGGACGGGACATGTTTGTTGCCGTTCTGCGTTTCAAGGCAAAAAAAAATATACAGTAAAAACACAAAAGTGAATCGTAGAATAAATAAAAAGTCACTTTTAATGGAAGTTTTTCTTTCACACTCACAATCAAGCTTATAGTCTGATCACAGAGAGAGATGTTGGACATTCACCCAGAACGAGACACACACTGGTCAGTTTTGTCAGACAAAAATATATATATTTAAAATCTTTACAATAAGCTTGAATCATGAAACGTACACAGAGGAGTGTGCACACCTACAGTCAAACACTGATTTATCTTTTTTTACTCCTCAAACAAGTCCTTTTTTTGTACCCTGGTGTCAGTGTAAAATTCTTGTTTTAAGCAACGACAACTTTTTTTCTTTACAAATGTGCAAATAAGACAGATTTGGACTCCTTCAGCGCTCAGTGTAAAAGTCCAGGATCCTTTAGGAGCAGTGACAGAGCTCTCACTCCACCTCAGTCCTGCCCTCTCAGCTTTAAATACAGCTCCTTGTTGCCTTGCCTTTCATTTTCAAGTAAAGTGCTCCTCTAGCAAAAACCACACGGCATGAGATCAGTCTCGTATTTTTTTTTTTGCCACTGGTAAGAAAAAAAACAACTGAAAAACACAAACCCAACAGTCCAATGGATGAAAAAAAGGTGGGAATGTCTTTTAAAGTAAAAAAAAAGGCTGACATTGAGAGGCAGTCCTGGCAGTCTGTGGGGAGGTGACGAGTCACTAAGTTCCCGGCAGAAAGTCATACAAACTCCAGCTTGCCGTGGCCGCTGTACATCCCCCAGTGCACCAGAGACAGGATCTTGTCGTTGCCCAGGTCGGCCTGCCTCATCTTGTCGCAGGTCAGACAGCAGTTCTCGTGGCCCGTGACCGGCACCATGCACTCCAGGTCCAGCTTGGCCACGTGGCCCTTTTTGGTGTGGTGGCCGTGGAAGCTGTAGTGGAGCCGCGACAGCATCTGTTGCCGCTGGTCCTGCAGCCGCTTGTTCTCGCTGCGCAGCATTCGCAGCGCCAGCATGATGAGCAGCACCAGTATGAGGCCGCCGGCGATGGGCACGGCGATCACCGCCGCCCGGAACCACACCTCCTTGGCTGAAGCCAGCTCCTGAACCCGGGTCACCAGGTTCCTGTTGTTGCTGTCCGGCAAGTACCGGCTGTGATCTGCACACACAGAGAGAGATAACCATCTGTTTAACTGCACTCACATCACTATACACAGATTTATCAACCATAATATGTATTCTTAAACAAGTTATTATCTCTGAGTGTATAAGCTACGGTTTGTAGCTTAATGAAAAGCTTTCCCAGAGCCGCTTCTGCTCTGCAGTCATGCCAGTTAAATAACCACAGAGGAAAAATAAGACAGACTAGAGTGAGGAAGTGAAAAAGGGCAGCAGGGACAAAAACAAATGAGTCACCTTGTCCCAACTGAGAGCCAGAAATTAATTTGAGCTAATAAACTATAGTCTGCTCTGGACAGGGTCACGACAGAAAGTCCCCTTCCTCCCTGCCTCTCTATGCACCTTTTCATAACTCCACAGGCTAGTATTCCTGGCCAACATGTCAGGGAATATTCATTCTACAAGGCACATTCCTACTCAGTGGGAAAATTACATGGGGCATACATAATAAAAAAAAAAAAAGAATATATTTGATCTCTTTCCAAGTGCTTAAGGTAAACTGGCTGCTCCCTGCCTTCCCAGGCACAGAGCTGGAGACCATTAAAAGTCAAATTGAAGTTCTGTAAAGCTGGGAAGTAGAAAAAGAAGTAGGAGGGGGCAAGGGTGGCCTGCATGTCCATAAACAGCAGAGTGTTTGAAGAACCCTACAGCTCAACGTATTATTTCTGGAACAGGAACGAGTAAAATATTGAATATTTACTGAGGAGGAATCATAAAACCCTCCCACAGAGTCCAATCATTTTAAAAACCGGTTAAAGAGAATTTCATTTTTTCAAATTACAGTGAATAAACAAGCCCGGTGACATTTTTTCATACCTGTCGCGTCTCTGGTGTGTGCCAGGTCGTGCAGGCCTCTGTAGTTGCACATATCGTCGTGGCAGCACTCCAGTGTCGTGGGCGAGGCCCCGACGAGGGCGTCCGCGCCCCTCTGGCTGCTGCAAATGTCGCCGGCGTTGGCGACGGGGTCTAAACACCCGTGGGTCAGTGGAGAGTTGGCGTTGAGCGGGTCCAGGACCTTGGTGAAGCAGGCGTTCAGTTCTGATTTGCACATGTACCCGGTGGCCACGCAGTGCGGCGCGTCACAGTAACACCTTATTTCTCCTGAAAGCACACAGAGGCAGAAGAGATGAGAAGATTAATAAACTATACACACGCATCATTCTGGCTGATATGATGACTGTAACACAGCCTGAAGCTGAGTCTAGCATGTTGGTTTAAAGCATGTCTGGCAGGGACACTGGTTACATGCATGATTGATATCAAAATGTTATTATTATTGTTCTTTCTAATAATTGGCTCTCTGAGTCGGCGATACTCGTCTTCCACTCAAAGTCTTGCTCTCAAAACATCCGCCGAGTCAGCCATATACAGGCAGGTTCGCATCAATCTAGTGAATGAATATGCCTTCATTTTAACAGATCCTTGTACCAAATGCTCCTTTTTGTCCGGATTACAAAACAGGAACTGTGTAGCTTATAATTAGTGGTTTGTTTGCCAAAGTCAATTTCTTTCAACCCAAATGGAAACTCGTAAAGAGGGGGGCCGGAGTGGCGCAGGAGCCTCCTTTTCCCCCCGTTTGCACGCAAAGCTTTACTTGTGGTCAGGAGCGCCTGGAGGGGAGGGGGGTGCAGGGTGCACCGAGGTCCCATCTAAAGAGTTTCCAGCTACCTTATCATTACAGCTGCCTGCTCTTACACAGGCCCACTCATTACTTCATCCCAAACCCTAACTTATATTTAGGAGCTACGTCTTTGAGATGTTAACATATATTTTAGCATTATTATGTTAGTCTTCCGTTTGCATGAATTCCCTACTAAAGAAATATATTTTTTTTAAAACAGCTCCACGAATGAAGCAATAAAAAGTTATTGTTTCCTATCTGCTACATGCTCTAAAACTAAACTAAAACTGCTGAGGCGTGCATGTCAGTGCTGGAGCCTCTCTGAACGCACCAGCCTCCAGTGCAGGAGCACATTCATCAGATCAGTGTTTTCCCTGTGAATGATTGGAGCAGCAGGACCCAGGCAGGTCATTTGGAGAATATTTCATTAGAAAGGAGAGGCCCCTCTGTGGGCTGGGGGGGAGGAGGTGGGGGAGGAGGGGGAGGAAGCTTTCTGGCCCTGCTCAGTCTTGTATGAATGGCAGCTTCAAAACTTCACTTTAACTTGAGTTTGAGTTAACTTGAGCCAAACTCGAAAATGATATCTGTCTTGTTATTGTGTGGTGGAGAATTAATAAGAGTAAGTTTGGATATTAAATATGTATGTAAACAATGACTATTTATTATTATTTACGAGATAGAGCAGATTGATCAAAATTTAAGAAACATATGTTGAAAGCAGGAAAATTAGATACTAAATCACTGTAGTTAGTTTTTAATAGAAAACGAGAGATTGATCTCAAACCTGTTTAGTTCCCTGTTAACTAAAAAAATAACATGTTATGGGCTGAATGCTACATCATTGCTTAAAGTTGTATATTTGTTGAAACAGTGGCGCTGGTGAAAGCCAGGAGCTTTAAAGTTTTATCACTTCCAAATATTGTTTAGCCTGATTTGAAGCAGCAAACAAACATGCCCTGACCGCAGAGCAAAGTCTATAGTACCTTTAGTAAGAAGCACAGCCATGGCACAGAGTTCCAGTTGTAGCCAAATGGAAATGAAACTGGACTGTCGATCCATTTACAGCGAATTAATGCGCGAATAACGTCCTCTTATATCCAGTAGCAGCGGCGGCAGCAGCGGCACAGTGCGCTGGGCAAAAAGAGCCGGACAACAAAAGAGATTTACATGGAGCTACGGCGAAAAATGAGACATTCCCGTGCTGTAAAACGACAGCTCACAATCCTTTCTGAAACACAAAGTAGCAAAAATGTAGCTCCGAGACGTTTCCTCTCCCGCATGGAGACAGAAAAGATAGCAAATGTGTCTCTAAAAGCGGTCCGACATTAGCGGAGACTTAAAAAAAACACAGCGTCTTCTTCTTCAAGCCGAAAGAGAGGAAAACAAGAGAAGTACACTCCTCGGAAGAGAGTAAAACAGGATATAAAGTAGTCACCGCCGGTCCTCCTCTGTGTCTCTCTGCTGCCGGCTACAGAGAAGCATCGCTTTTGTATTCCTGGACGGAGAAATGTTAGTATAAGTCGGACAAGACCGCTTCGTCAAACACTGCAGACGGACTCCGGACACACAAGATTTAACAGAAGAAATAGCTGTGGTCTGTCAGAGCTCCGCCCACTCGGGTCTGATTGGTCAAGAGCTCCGTCTGCTCATATCTGATTGGTCAGAGCACAAAGAGACAAGTAGTGTAGTGTCCGGTACTTGTGTTCAACATAAGGCTTTAAGGTTTTCACAGAGGCAACTGTATGTCTCTAAAAACACAACATGAGGGACAATATGTATTCAATTCAACTGAAACCGTATCGAACATATTCAATTAAAAAGACATTTAAACATATGTAGTAATATATGTTTAAATTTATACCCTTATGTTTTAAATATATAACTCAAATTCAAGGTTCATTATTGTTATACAAGTGCAATCCATTACAGAAAACTGTAAATATCTATAGATATATAAAGAAATATACATATATACATAATCAGTGAATTTAAACCCTTAGAAAGTTATTATACAGATACATATGACATAAGTACACGTCCTCAATTTAAGACAAATACAAATTGATATACATTTTTGGGAATAACTTTGTGCATGGCATAGATTTATGAAATATATATTAAACTCTCCAGTCTAGCTGTATGTATGGTCCCTGGTCGGGGCAGTGGCAGCGACCTGCAGCGTCAGCCCTGCTGGCAGCCAGGTTGACGCCGCGCTGAGCGTCTTCCTCCAGGCTGCTGCTGCTGCTGCTGCTGCAGGGAGGAGCGGACAGACGTTTACAGAAATTAGCAATCCAAAAAGGCGCATGGCGCCACCGAGGCGACACTCAGACACGCGCACGGCGCGCGCGCACTGACACAATTGTCCTTTAACAACGCGCGATCTCTATCAGCGCCAACTGCTTTTTTTTTTCTTTTTTTTACAGAAGTTCAAAACATAAAAATCCACCCAGAACATGATATTATTTTATATTTTGCATGTTCGATCATTTATTTTATTGATTATTATTATGATGATTTTAATATGACAATATATTATATCCTGTGGGGGTATAATATATAATATATCATGTCTGCAGAAATGAAGCATCACAGACCTGATTGTGCCCAACAAACAACAGAATGAGGATACTGCTTTAGGGGAACATAGAAAACTACACACTGCAATTACTGTAATTATCCGCAATTCCACAGAGGCGCCACTAACATCATCTATCTATACAGACACATGCATATGACATCATATATATCTATACAGACACATGCATATAACATCATATATATCTATACAGACACATGCATATGACATCATATATATCTATACAGAGAGCTGCATATGACATCATATATATCTATACAGACACATGCATATGACATCATATATATCTATACAGAGAGCTGCATATGACATCATATACAGTATATCTATACAGACACATGCATATGACATCATATATATCTATACAGAGAACTGCATATGACATCATATATATCTATACAGACACATGCATATGACATCATATATATCTATACAGACACATGCATATGACATCATATATATCTATACAGAGAGCTGCATGAAAAGGGCTGAAGTCAAGAGAAATCCTGCTTTTATAAGCTGGAGGATGGTTGATCGTTCTCATTAGAAGTGACTTCCTGCTGTCTTTATCAGTTTCTGTGATACTGGCTGTCATTGTGCATGGTTGTGGACAGGGTCAGTGAAAGCACAGGTACAATCACACAGTCTTATCAGGTCTTTGATATAACTGTGGAAGTGGGTTTTTGTTTGTTATGATCAGAAATGTCCATCTCCACTTGAAACCTCTGCTCTGCTTTTAACAGACTGGTCAATGTTACCATCTAGTGGTCATAACTAGTAATAAGCATTTTATAATTCACACAGTGATTTCATGTCAGACTGTAAACACGTTGAAATGTCCTCGGCAGCAACCGGACCGGGAAGCGTGTTTCTAGTAAGAAAACAACACTGCTATATGTGTGTCTTTTCCTGCTGAGAGGATGAGCGTCAACAAGCTTTCAGCACAGGAGGGGTTTCCATGTAAGTGGCCTTTTTACAGAGTGATTACACACTACGGGTCGTGTCTGCTTTCACACATTAGGCAACAATTGTAGGAGTGACCTGGTACAGGCAGCAGGGGGGCTTTGCTTAACAAAAGCCCCCCTGCTGCTGCAGCAATGGCTTTGCAAGATGATAGAAACAGACAGAGAGAGAGGGAGAGAGGGGGGCGGGGGACAAGTCTACCTGAGATGAGGTGGACAACCTAAACCAATTTAACAACTTTTACAAACTGACTTTTTTGAAGCACTCCTAACAGACCAAAAGTGGCCATAGCTTGTGCAAATACCCCCAACTTTGAAGTTGTGAACCTCAAACTGGCACTCTCCATGATTCATGAAGACACACACACACACACACACACACCGGGGCAGACAGACTTCCTCCAACACCTCCCGGGCTTCCTCTCCTCTCTTTGATGTGAGCCATATCAAGGTTGGAGATTTCTCTCTGAAGAAGCAAAGAGACAGGCAGACTGTCTCCATCCTCCGTGATCTATTTTATTCTCCTGGAGATAATGAGGCAAATATTCTCTTGCATCAGAAGGCGGCCCGAGGATTCAACAATTATGTGGAAATACACGGAGCAGACGTGCAGGGAGATGGCTCACAGCAGCTTTGATGTTAAAGATTGGGTTACAGGATCTGCATTCAAAAGGCTTTATCTTGAGTGCTGTGCTGTGAGAGAGAGAGGGAACTGAACTGATGGCGTCCGCCTTTGTGTTTCCACTTGTGAATTAATTCAGTAGCATTCTGTTCTCTTATCCTCAAAAGACTTTGGAGATAATGTGTTTGATCATCAGGAGTGATGCACAGCGGCTGATCAAACCCTGCTTCTATCATGTCAACTTGTAACTTTTTTTTTTTTTAACTTTTGTTCTGTGGGTCCAGTCATATATATATATATATATGTATATATATATATATTACCTTGGAAACATAAATTTAACAAAATAAACTTAAATCTATTTACTAGCATTTCCGGTGCTTTCACCCACATCTCATAGTCTTCCTCTGCAGATGGAGTTTACCCAAATGGATCTCAACTGTTGAGAGCTCCAGACAAGGCTAGCTAAGATCATTTTAAACTTGTTGCAATTTACGGTGAGAGAGAAACTAGGTCAGCGACTGTCATTACCGTTCAAACAGAAAGGATTCAGAGACTGGAGCCCGACAAACCAAGAAGATGAACCAGACCAGACTCCTTTGATCTGATGACAATAATCTACTCAGAGAAGGTCAGACTTTCCACAGTCTGCAGTGCAAAACCTGGAGCCACCAGCAGGGGTGAGTAGAGATCTAGAGGTAAACATTGAAGAGAAACACACAAACATTTTCTACATGGTTTAAGTAAACACACGTTTTGGAACACTGCTGCAGTTAAGTATATAAAATATTAAGTGAAATCAACATTTAATTTTTCTCCTGCAGAACCACCTCATGTGACAGTAATGTGATATAAAACAGAACCCGTAAAGTATATTTGACAAGTTGCACATACGTTTAAGGATGAATATGTTACTAAATTAATTTACAGATTCATCTGCGATGAATTCTGATTGATGAGTTTTATGTTTGACAGGTTGTGACAGGTTAAATATTTTCACATGTGAGGATTTACAAAACGAACATGGTGAGAACATTTTTTTGCTGGGTCATTTTAAATCAGTGATTTCCAACAAGGGGCAGGTTCTCCAGTTCAGTGGGCACATGGTAAAATCACCTAATTAATTCAACAAAATTCAATTATCTACACTATCTGCTAAACAGAATTCCAGATTTCATTAAAATAACATCCACATACTTGTGTTATGAAGGACAATAAACAGCCAAGACTAAAAACTGCTGTGACGACAACAACCAAACTGCTGATCAGTCTGAGTCACTCGTGCATGAAAACCTTAGCAAGCGAACAGTTGAAATTGTTTATCTAAGTAACAGATAAAATAATGTATAGGTAGAAGAAATAATCTAGGTAAAACAATACAGTGGAAATATCGTAAAGTAATGGAAAGCTGAAATAGTTTCCTAAAAGTACCAGACAATTAGCTAAATGACTAAATAATAGAAAGTTAGCTAAAATAATGTATTGAAATGGCCTGGCTAAAAGTAACAGGCATATAGTTAGCTAAATGTCTAAAGTTAGCTAAAAAATAATGTATTTAAATGGTCTGGCTAAAAGTAACAGACATATAGTTAGCTAAAATAATGTATTGAAATGTTCTGGCTAAAAGTAACAGACATATAGTTAGCTAAATGTCTAATGTTAGCTAAAACTAATGTATTTAAATGGCCTGGCTAAAAGTAACAGACATATAGTTAGCTAAATGTCTAAAGTTAGCTAAAACTAATGTATTTAAATGGTCTGGCTAAAAGTAACAGACTTATAGTTAGCTAAATGTCTAATGTTAGCTAAAACTAATGTATTAAAATGGCCTGGCTAAAAGTAACAGACATATAGTTAGCTAAATGTCTAATGTTAGCTAAAACTAATGTATTGAAATGGTCTGGCTAAAAGTAACAGACATATAGTTAGCTAAAACTAATGTATTTAAATGGTCTGGCTAAAAGTAACAGACATATAGTTAGCTAAATGTCTAAAGTTAGCTAAAACTAATGTATTGAAATGGTCTGGCTAAAAGTAACAGACATATAGTTAGCTAAATGTCTAAAGTTAGCTAAAACTAATGTATTTAAATGGTCTGGCTAAAAGTAACAGACCATTAGCTAAATGCCTAAATAATAGAAAGTTTGCTAAAAATAATGTATTGGAATCTTTTGGCTAAAAGCAACAGACATATAGTTTGCTAAATGTCTAAAGTTAGCTAAAAATGTATTGAAATGGCCTGGCTAAAAGTAACAATTAGCTAAAAATTACTAAATAATAGTTTGCTAAAAAAATGCATTGAAATGATCTGACTAAAAGTAAAATAGTTGGTAGCTAACGGTAATTAACAGTTGAAGTATGATAGTTAGCTAACGTTGAAAGTAACACAGTTGAAGTAGTTGACTTAAAGTATAAACAGTAAACTTAACTAATAGAACATATTTTTATTCATTATTTTTACTTAAACAGTTAAATAATGGATAAAAAGGTCCACCTTCTTCTCTAAAGTGGAACAAATGTCAACCTGACCAGAGCAACATAAACATTGGCAATTTACCGGAATGAAACAGTATCTATTATTATCCAAGTAATATTATTAAATAATATCCAGTTTATAATACATTCATAAGGGCATATTTTGGTAGAGCTGGTGAACGGGTGTGACTGCGGGGCTACGTTGAACAAAAAGTTTGTGGACCACTGCCCTCAAAAACCCAAGAACAACACGGCCCTGGAGAGGCATATTTTATTTCATTTGTCAATATACTTCAGGAAACAATATACAAAGCAACGATGTGGTCACCTTTACTGAATGTGTGGTGCAGTTCAGTTACAGACTCAATAGATAGTATGGTGGAAAAAAAAAAACAGGCCTCTGCAGCTTAGGACCCTGCTCTTCAACAGTGGGGAACAAAAACCGGGATGGGACAAGCTAGAAAAAAACAAAACAACCCTGTATATGACATGCTTGTTGAACATCTTGTTGGTTTAAACAGGATTTAAAAAAAAAAAATTAAAAAAATGAAACCAACAGGTGTGGGATGTGTAGGCGAATGATGCTGTGACACTTTTAAGACTTTCAACAAGGCACTAGCGTATGAACCAAACCTAACACTCCAATAAAATAACCAGTGCTCACTTTAGTTTAACATGTTTATTACAATACGTACATTTCACATTTTGACCTTGTGACCTCGTCGCCCTGCTCTGACCTTGAGAGGTGAACAGCATTAACTCTTCTTGACACCACTCCTGAAACCGAGTGCAAATTAAACTGTGTGGGTATCATTGAGAACATATTGCGATTTACTGCTCATCACTACAACTCTTATAAATAAAACCTTTTTTTTTTTAAATTCAGCTTCCTCTTCTTAAAACTTCACTGTAATGGTAGCGACTGTACAAAGGAATGAACCAGTAGTACCACCGCAGTTTGAAGTACAGCTCATTACAAATTCAGAGGGGGGGTGGGGGGGACAAAACAGTTGGAGCATAAAGTAAAGGAAGGTGTAAGGTGTTGATGTCTCAAGAGAGGATGAGGCAGGGCAGGGCTGAGGCCAGGGGAGGGTAGTGGGAATGGTCCAAAGCAGCACACCGTCGCATCTCTAATTATTTTTTCCACTCACTCCACCAAACCACCAGGCACTGTTTTTTTTGTTGTTTTTTTTTCTTTGTTTTTTTTCAGACTGGGGAAATGCAGGGTCACCAGAAGCTGCGACTAGATCACTGAACCATCGGGAGCAGTTATGACAGACCTGCCTAGAAGGGGATGTTTACCATGCCTGAGTACGTAGTTACAGTTCACCCCAGAGGGCCGAGGGAAGAAGAGAATCCAGACAGAGTAACCGGTTTACCGATATTTGAGGAAAGAAAACTACATTGACACCAGTGTGTTCAGCTTTGTGTGTAAATAAATGGCTTCAAACATCCCTCTCCGTTTACTTGCGGGTCACGCACATACGAACTCAATGGTTCAATGATCTATGAATTGACAAAATGAAGCTTTTTAAGTCTGCAGATGAGTTAACATGAAGGAAAGGCTAGCTAATCAATGTAGCCGCCTAGGCGTTGATTAGTTCGGATGTCAAAAGCTTTGATAGGCATGGCTTTCCATGGCTTCAATCTACAAAACATATTTACAACATAGATAATAACATCTACAAGAAATCTACATTTTTTTTCCCTCACCGTGGGTTTTTACAAAACAGAGTCTTGTAAATCACCCTCCTCCTCCTCCCACAACAGATCTTCGTTTTCTCCCTCTTGGTTCTCCCAGCCCAAACGGTCCAAAGCTCCTGTGTGTGTGTGTGTGAAGACTGGGCTCAAGAGGAACTGAACTGCTCGCCCTTCAGCCTCCAACTATGTGCAATGAGCCCCCCCCCCTTTTTTCCCCAGCCCTACCCAACACCCACTTCAACAGAACCACAAGTTCTCAGACCATGAAAGAATTCTGATTCTTCAACTTTTCAAGTTCTTTGATTTGCTGTCTCAGGAACAGTATCCTGTAGGGGGAGGAGAAGGAAAATGAGCGGTGTGTTTTTACATGTCAACAGGTGCATGTTGTTCAACTCGGTGCATTCTTACCGCTGCTCGCGCAATGTTGCTTGTATTTCACAGACTCGGACCAAGGAGCGGAGGTTTTTGAGCTCGGTGCAGTTCTCAGACATGCAGATGCTCCCCATGGTGTGAGCCTCTTCACGTAGTCTTGATGCCTTTAAAGTTATTCATTTGTTACACAAAAAAAAGAGCAAAGACATACTGATGATTGTAGTTCATTGAAATGACTGTATAGTTACATTCTTCCACAAAGCAGATTTATTTGTTTTGCGATTAAAGTGAATTACAGTGAAATGTAGGAGGCACAGACCTGTTTCTCTGCGTGCTCAGCAGGCCAACCTTGCACATGTTTGATAAGATTCTCATTGAAGTGGGCTGCAAGGGTGGGGGTGAAGGTGCAGGAGGGCCGGGATGATGAGGAGGTGGGGGGAGCGGAGGCAGAGTTGGGGGCGTTGCTGCCGCCGGACGAAACATGGTTGGGACCCGGAGAGGGACTCCTCTGACTGCTGAGGAAGAACGTAAAGGGTTCAAATGTGATGATGGAGAAACATGCTGAACTTCTCACAAACAAGACAGATCAACTCAGTCAATCACTCAGTAGCAATGTTGAAGTAAAACAAAGCAGAGACTGAAAACCAAAAGACAGAGGGTAACACAGACTGGATAAACGTCTTTACTGTAATGACCATCACTGATCACAAAGACCACAAACTGCCTCCTTTTCACAGACATGAATGAGTTCGATAAATGAAACGACCAGTCAGTTCCATTAATGGCCAGCAGATGGTGACACAACACCAGCAATAAAGATTGACTGCAGTTAGGAACCACTTTGCTGCTTTACAGTAGAGTACAGAGAAGATATATTTCCACATTGCTGGTTCATCATTCACTCTATGCCATCAGAGTTGGATGCTTCATGACCAACAAATAATCCAACAGATGTTTTACAAAAGTGCCATCGATTGGTGTGTGTGTGTGCGCGTGCGTGTGTGTGTGTGTGTTCTGGACTCACCCTTGGCGCTGGAGGGTGCGCGGGGAGGCGGCGGTGGCATCGTAACTGTGCTGCTTATCGCTGGAGAGGGGCTGCTGGGATGTGGGCTGGGGATGAGATGCTTGCTTCGCTGCTGGCGTGCTCACCTGGACACAAAAAGGAAATAGTACGTCTAAGCACACTGGTATGATTAAGATACAAGCGTACGGATAGAAAACAGCTGTCTGTTCCATTCATCCTTCAGGAAGGAGGTCGGTGCCTCCTTGTTTTGAACTAATCTCTCATTGACTCAGTAGATTCCATAATACGATACTGTTTTTCATAAGGGATGCAACTCTATTTGCAATCAATTTGCATGAATCTATTCTCTTGCAAATGCTACGCTTCGCTCCATCACAACAGCTTGTCCCAGTGTGTGACCTTTCATCCACACTCGTCAGCGTTGTGCAGTAGAACTACATGTAAGAAGACTTCAACGTGTACTCCCCAGTGGTCTAATGGTTACAGCGTGTACCATGTCACCACAACGTCCATTGTTTAACTCCCAGCCGGGGATGTGTTTTGCATGTCGTAGCCTCTCTCTACACTGTGACGGTTAAAAATAAAAACCAACCTCGAACAGAAAAAGCACCAACAGTTTTGCAATGTGAGTGAAACTCACTGCTGTCCACTTTAGAAATCCAACAGACTGCTCAAGCCCAAAGAAATAAAAGAAAGACTTTTCACTGAAAGCATTAAATTCCTCCTTGGCGAAATAAAAATAAATTAATAAAATGACCCAAAATTCACCCACATAGATACTCTACATCAGGGGTCGGCAATTAAGTTTGGCCTCGGGCCAGATATTTTCCAAGCCATTACATGGCGGGCCACAACCAAAACAATGGCTAATATAATGAATTAATAGGGGGGGGGGCTGATAATGAAAATGATAGGCGATCTTGAAATGACGGAGCAGACGCACTGAGACATTCAAGCGGGCTGATGTAGGTTAAATGTGTGGACTGACCACTGGGGGCGCTATTAATTATATGCCTGTTTGTTAAAAAAAAACAAAAAACATTTCCACTTGTTGCTGTTAGCTGTCCGAAAAATGGCACTATCAAAAAATCTCAAGAGAAAACTTAACAGCGAGAACAGGATCTTTCATGATGAATGGACAGAAAACTATGCCTTCATCCTCCCCAGTTTTATTAATGCAAAGCCCACATGCCTGATCTGTAACGAGGGTGTCTCTGCATGCAAAGAGTACAACATTAGACGGCACCACGAAACGAAGCATGTGACAGTTTTGGAGGAACTTGATACCAACAAGTCGATGGAAGATGTGATCGGGTCAGTGAAACAGATGTCGCTCTCTGCGAGGTCCGCTGCCCGCCGCATAGAAGCGCTGTCTGATGCGGTGCAGGGTGCAATTGTCGACGTGCTTATTCACTGTGTATCCAGTTAGACAAATAAGCATTTAAATTGAGGAAAATTTTCTGTTCTGGAAAATGAAGTTTCCAAATAAAGAGCATTTTTGAGACTGGCAGTCCGATTTTTAAAAAGTATATTTTATATTTCTATTTTCTTTCTCTAGTTCAAACAATCTCACGGGCCAGATGTTTTTGCTTGCGGGCCACATCTGGCCCGCGGGCCGCCTATTGCCGACCTATGCTCTACATGCTTGTCGGACACACCGTAAATGTTGGTCTTACCTTTGGCTGTGAGATGACAGGCTGTGTGCTGAGGAGGGGTTTAAGAGGACCAGCGTTGGCCTGCGGCGTGCTGATCCTCGGGGAAACGTAGGACCTGGGCGACGAGGCGTCCGATGTTAACGACATTGGTGACTGATTTGATTGCTGAGCTGCTAGACAGACGAAGAGAAAGAAGACAAGGATGGATGAGTAAATGCATAACGGGGTCTTAAACAATAATCCAAGTCAGGAATTTGATTTTCTGTTGTTGCCTTCATCAGAGCTACTTAACTCCCGACAATTCACTGAAGGAGAAAACACAGAAATCCCACAGAGTTCTTCTCATTACACACCGTGTGAGTGATTACGTTTGCACAAGCACACAGTGGTGTTACACAAATGCTTTTGTACGTACCTTGGTTGGAGAGTTGAGCAGCTTGAGAGAGGATAGTAGTGATATTGAAAGCTGATGGTCCGGCAGTGAGGATCTTATGGAGCATCGACTGTAATGACGCTTGTGTGACGGCAGCTGTGAGAACTAGAGAAGACACGTTGTTAGCTCCTTGCACTGAGGAATCAAATGTTAAACAACATCACAGTCAATCTGCCAAGCAAATGTTTTAATGTGTCCCATAGAAATATTTACAGTGAACAGGCTGCAGTGAAATCAAGCTTCAGCATGCATGGTTCCACAGGATGAAACGTTTGGATATTTGGATGGTATAGCTGGCAGTGTCAAAGATTATGAACTGCTAGTTAGACATAACAAATCATCTGGGAATTCCCAGGATGGGAACATTTAGCTCTAGAATTTTGTATTGAACATTTTCTGTAGTTTTCTGATTTACAGTTAAAATGATTAATTGAGCAAACTATTGGCATCTTGAATTGACAATGAAGATGAACTGTTCTAGTTGCAACACTACAGCAGAGCACCGACTATCTATATTCACCTGATAGACAAACTGTAGCTGCAGGCAGCACTATATTCTAAAATAAACAACAGTGCATAACAATGCAGTGACTAATACGCAATTTTAGAGTTCACATCCCTTTGAAACTGATTCTCCAACGTCTCTCTCTTCCACACAACCTACAGAGGTGTACTAAAGCTAGATGGGTGGGAGTCTTTGGGAATCTCACAATTTGATTTGTACTCTGTGTCAACATTCGATTCATCTTATTCTTGATTAAAACAATTCTTGTTTCAATAAACAGAAAAGTTTTTGGGCCATTTCTCTAGTTCAATCTCACACTTACTGTCTTATGATCAGAGAAAAGTGTCACTGTTGTCATGACTCCAGCATTGGAGAACAGCTATCGCTATGCACAACTGTGAAAGGACTAAGGACTTTAAGAGTAAACATACTGGACAAAGTTAGTGTCTTCACACGACCAGAGTTAGCTTACAAGTGCCAGTGTGTGTTGGTCGGTGGGCTCATTGGCTAGTGATCCAGCTCAGTGCTAATCAAATTCAAATCAAATTTTATTTGTATAGCCCAAAGTCACAAAATACATTTGTCTCAGAGGGCTTTACAATCTGTACAGGGAGTGACACCCTCTGTCCTTAGACCCTCGGTTCGAGGGAGGAAAAACTTGCCCACCAAACAAAACAAACAAACAATGTTTTCATCTTGCAATCCAAAAACAAGCCTAAATTTAAAATGATAAAATAACACCGTCCGGATGCTGACTTGTGTTCTTGTGGTTGAGTTCTGCCTTTTTCAACATTCGCCAACATAATATTTTAACAACATAATAAAAAAAATCTATTTCTGTAAAATGTCAATTGATGTTTAAGGAAACACGATTCTTATGTAACATGATTCTAAACTTGCATTTTTCTCCCACCCCTATAAATCCAAGACTCAGACTCTACAAGTTTTCCACAGGGAGATCACAGCACACACTGTCCAAACATTCAGACAGGTTAGTACTATGTGAATGACAAGTAAGATAGGACTCAATAATAGACCCAGACCAACAGCACGTATCCTCAGACGTGTGGACAGATTATCAAGCAACAGAAACTAACGGTGAGTAGTCAGACCAACAGCTGATAGCAACACAGCGGATCATTTAAAAACATCAAGCACAGTTAGTGCAGGCAGCTGAATGTAGATAAATGCATCATGTGCATCTTAAATCAGGATTTTTTTCCTTACCTTCGTTGATTTTCGCCATGTCCACACTGGCGTTATTGAGCTGCAGGGCAGTCTGAAGTGCTGGGAGAAGCTGGCGCAGCAGGGTGGGGTCCTGGAGCAGCGGAGGGGCAGGGGACTGCAGGACTGGGGACACGGGAACCGTGGAGGCAGACGATCCAGGGGGCCCCGACGAAGGATTCAAGCTCCCAGAGCCTGAGGATGACGACTGAAACTGGGTGGCGAGGGTCGCTGCGGGCTTCTCCGCCTGGGCTGACTCTGCCAGGGCACCGGGAAGGATGATATCATTACATCAGCACCAGTTTTTTGATAAAGATCATAAATTCGTTCATACTGTCCTGCACAAGCAGCAGCTGCACTATTCAGGGTCGCAATTACAGCCTGATACCAACTGTGTATGTGGATACAAATAAAAAGCTTTATGTACGCAGACCCCTAGAAACAACTACTGTGGAGCTTCATGTCAGCTTCACTCATTTTTAACACATCTTGACTTGAGGGCAGGAACTATCAAATACATGCAACACACACAGTTCCTGATGTAGGCTTGCTGCTGCAGCGCTGAGCTGTTTGTCCTTCATTATATGCTGAAATTTTAAGCTTTGCCTAACCTACAAAAAGTCCCTGTCACTGCCTTTACATCAAGATGCACTTACTTCAAAGCACATGCAAGGATAGTGTCGTTCTAGTATCAACATTAGCTTTCCCACTGTGACAATATCCTGTGACTGTATTATGCAAATGTTATGGATGGGGAGCTGAATTAATGCTGCATCAACAGTAACAGTTTTGTCTTTGTATCAGGCTTTCAGCAGCATTCATTCACGAACACAGCCGTGGCAGGTTTACACAAGGTAGGGCCGGGTAATATGGACAAAATGAAATCATATTTTAGACCAAATACCTCAACACTGATATTGCAACAATATTGTAGGGACGAATATTGGTGCTTTCAAGTATTTACAGAGTTTTAATAAATCATCATCAGTGATGGAACAATGAAACATCTTATTTAAGGGTGGCTACTGTGATACAACGCTGAGTGCTTTCTGTTTAGCAAAAGAGCATAGACCACTGTGATATGCATCAGTACAACTAGGGACAGTGCAGACGACAACAGACCTTTGTCACAATGAGATCTGAGACAAAAACCCTGAAGTCTGCACGGAATCTATCGTGACAAGTCCTCGAGTTTAAGCGGTTTAGAGACACCACGTTGTGAGCTGCCCCAGAGGCTGTGACAGTTTTCAAACATTTGTTTTTTTTCTCCTAGCTAAAAACAGAATTTGCCTGTAGTTGGGGCAGTTTAAGACTGGGTGAGAGCAGTATCCAATGAGAAGGAGGCAGCTGTCCACAGCCTTGAAATATTTTAATAATGCCATGTCATTAATTGAGCTTCATAGGGAATGAAAAGGAGATGGACAAAGAAGACAGAACAGGTCATTTAACGTCTCCGAGCAGAGGAGGTCGACACAGCTGATGTAGAATACTGACAGAAACGCAGGAAGAAAATAACAAAAGTGTTTCAGCCTGTTGTGATTTTACAATTATTTAAATACGTAGTTTAAATCCAAGTTCATCACTTAACAACTCTCCGCCTGCCGTTTGCTTCTATAAGACATATTTTTCTGCAGATCTTTCTAAGAATTGTATTCAGTTAATCTTTTATTTTTCAAGGCAGAAAAAGCCATTTTCATGCCTCCTCTCGTTTGACACCACATGTGTTTTGGACGACATGTGTCACATCTGCACCTGAAAAGTTTTGGTGGAATATTGCTGTAGTTTGATCCAGCCTTGAATTTCTCCAGACGGATTAATCTTGTAAATCTTGAGTTGTTTGTGCACTCTTGTGTCAACATAACAACGGTCTGGGAACAAACAATGTCTTCTGCTGGACAAGCAGAGCAACTCTAAAGTCTCGGAGTCTGCATTTGTGTTAAAGCTGGGAACAGAGGACTTCCAACATAAACAGACAAACAGACTTGTTTGTCAAGTCAGAATAGACCAAACAGAATAACGCAATAGACGACAGGCAAAGACTACAATTAGTCATGTCAATGAAATCCTACAAAAAACTTCAGACTATACAAAAACAGCACAACAGACATTTCTTTAGAAACTGTTTGCCATGTTAATATATGATGCAATATAAATGAAAACAGGAAGTTAAAGAAGAATCTGAATGGAAAAGCCAAGAGTGACAACAACTGAGCAGAAGAGCTGGATGAGAGTGAACTGATAATAGTGAGGTTAACATCAGGTGTGGCGCTGCACAGAAACCTCATGAACTGGATTATAACACAATTCTCACTCATAGCTCTAAATGAGTGTTATCTTACTGCTTTCAGTGACAAAGCCATAAAAATCATCATGTTTTGAATGATCTTTTAAAAGGACAGGATCACACCTATCAACAATCCCTTGATAGAATAGTCACATGAACATTCAAAGAGATGTTAGTTTCTATAATTGTCCTTCCCGTCTGTTTTGACTGTGAAGATATCCCTTTCTAATGTGACCTGACATGTCAGGATGGGATCTCTTCATGGCAGATAATTCTTTGAATGTACATATAGAAACATGAGCCTATGATATAATACACTTGGAAAAAATCCATACTTTAATAAGAACAGGCAGCAACTTGACCAGTAGACAGCTAGAATCACTCAACATCAGTCAACACTATGTGGCTCAGACTCTAATGGATCATGGCCTGATTGGTTGACTCACACACAGACACAGTGTGTTGTTTGAAGCCGTATCAGCATGCATGGTTAAGATATTTGTACTCTCAGTCTCTTGGTAAGCTATTCTTTTAGCATCCATCAGCTCAACAACAGTCACCATGCGATTCATTAAAGTCCAACAGGTGAGGAGATGTGTGTTATATTAGTGTGTGTAGGACTTACTAGCACCAGTAAAGCCAGGGGCAGCCGACGCTTGCATAGCCTCCCTTCTGTAGTCCCTGTCTTTGGGAAAACTGTTGACAACCGTCTTTGTTGCCTCTTTTTGTCTCTGCTCTCTGTGAAACACACAGTATGCAGACACAGTGATGTATCATGCCTTTATTCAACTAATTAATCACTATCAAGGGGTCGGGTTAAAGGGATTATAGCTACCTCTCCAGCCATTCTTTGGGCTTCTCCCACTGGGACACCTCTGTCCTGCAGTTGTAATAGTATTTCTTTCCAGATGAGCTGATGTGCTCTGACCAGTCGTCACCAGGTTCGTAGGGCTAAGAAAAAAAGAAATATGATTTAGGAACGAAACCAGACAGAAGGCAACTGTGTGTGTGCATGTGTGTTGAGAGGGTCTGATGCAAGAGCTTGTAATGTAATCTGAAATGTACAAGAGATATGTGGGTCGAAGGCAGACGGCTACAGCCGGGTGGCTTTCAGGGATGCTTTGTGCATTCTATTATCCCTAAAGCATTTTAATGTTCTGTTTTTATTTCATGTATGGTGTCAAAAACAAAATAGATGAGCAGAAAACTTCAATCATAAACAGTCATTTAAGTTAATAACAGCATGTTGCTTAATAGAGGAAGATTCTCGTATTCTTTAGCAGGCACCAACTCTAATAGTGTGACAATTACAGCCATTAAATAAAGTTTTGCCTTAACATGTGTGCAGTTTCCCTTTTTACAATAACATGTCGTAGCTGTTATTGCTAGCAAAGCTAAATCGTATTGTGTTCCAATGTTTTTTTGTATTCGCAGCAAGAAGTTAACACAAAACCTAACATTAATGTTGGATGGTAAACTTAACGGCAAGCAGGCAACACTTACTGTGTCTGAGGTCTTGCTGGGGTTAGAATGTGAGTTGGAACTATGGAGGGAGCTGTGGTTGTGAGAGTTTTCTTGTGGAGAATAACTGGTCCCTGCAATAAAGCATAAGAAAAAGGAAAATACATCAGCAACAGCCAATAACAATAACATACCATGTTCATAGATGGAGATGTGACAAGCCTGCGAGCATCTCACTGCTGCGTCAGAATATTACTGTTGGTAAAAGCTACACTGCAAATCAACACTGTGACCCAAATTAACACAAAGCCATACACTGATGCCTAAAGTCTGCAATAACAATAATCTTGAAGATCTATATACTGACACTTTTTGAACGATTACAGCGTTTGTTCGTCAAGCTCTGTGCTCAACATTGACAGAACTCTGTGGGAGATATAGCCCCCTTTAACACAGGTAGGTGTAACTGTCAAGCGATTTCACGACCTTAACCTCAGAGGATTCACCAACAAGATGCAAACCCCCAATGATCCTCAAAAACAGAAAGGCAGGTTTGCAGCATGCAACAAAACTCAACCCCCCCAAAATGATGGAAAGAGGAAAGTGTGGAGAGAAACCAAAGCACCTCAACTGTCAAATATGGTGGTGCTTCTGTTATGGCTTTCAATGGAACTGCACACTGGCACTTACTGATGATTTCACTGGTGACAGACGCGACAGCATGAATGCAGAGTTATACAGGAGCATTGTGTGTGTGTGTGTGTGTGTGTGCTCGCATTCAGACAAACGCATCAAAACATCGTTCCAACAGGACAACCGTCCTCATCATACAGCCAAAGCAACTGCAAAGCTTATCAGGGTGAAAAGGTGCAATATCCTCGACTGGCTGAGTCAGACACCTGAGCTCAAACCCGCTGAGCTGCATTTCACCTGAAGAGCAGCCTGCAGGCAGCGGAGACCTGGGAGAGCGTCAGCAGGATAGATAACGGAGCGTCTGCTGATGCCTCTGGGTCAAAGACTTCATACACTTGTTGACTGCAAACAAGTTGCCACTAAATATTAAACATGGTGATTTTGTTTGACTTTATGTGTATCTGTCCAATTACATTTGAACCCTTACACGTTTAAAAAGGGCTGCAATGTATCATCCGTGGCTTGATGTCTGAATATGCTGAAATCAGGAGTGATTACAATAAAAAAAACAAAAAAACAACAACGCCCATAGCGTTAGCCACATGCATCCTCACATGTAAACAAATCCACACACTAACGTTGTGTTGATGTGGGATGTAGAGAGTCCTTCAAGATGTGTAGCTGTTGCAATAAATCAAGGGATCGCATTTAGGAACCGACGAGCAGAATCAAAAATGAATATTTCTTAATAATTCCTTTGGATTCAGCTCTTGACGCACAACCGTAGTCGCCATGAACGTCTGTACCAAATTTATTTTGTAGTCGTTGAAATATTTCAGTCTGGACCAAAGTGGTAAATGAGCAAACCGACCAACAGGCTGACATTTCTACAGCCATCAATTTATATCATCCATCTTCACCGCTCTCATGTTTTGGAAAACAATAATAAAAAAAAAAGTTCTGGCCACAACTTTGGCACTTTTATGCTTTGAAAAACCTCGAGGAGGAACAACTGTAAAGCTGGCTGCCGTCGGGGAAAAGAGGACAACATTACATGCTGTTTCTGCAAAGTGAGTTCGAGATAAATATGTTTTTAGAACAAAATAAACTGGTGTGCCCCTGTGTATTCTGGGTAATTTTAAGCCATAGTCTGATTTACTTGTTAACATAAGTTGTAGCAGCAGTGTGAGTCTTACAGTGAGATTCAGGAGCCACAAATTTATAGTGCAGTCAATTAAAAAAAAAAGTGCTCCCAACATTTTTCCTGTTTTTAACAGGAAACTCAGTAGTGTCAAGCATATCGATATAATGATACATAGATTCTGAATATCTGAAAGCGGTTTAATACCCAGGTACCAGCTGGGGTTTCAGCAGTGCCAACAAAGCCCCGCCTCCTCTCGCCGTTCGTCTCACTCGCTCTGGTTGAATATAATAATTTTAAGCTCTGACTCGAGTCAGCAGCGTGTCTGTCACATATATCCATCTTCCTGTTTTGTTCCTGAATACAGTCTGTGGATCGTAATTTTCTAGTCATCTTCTGACTCCCTCACAGACGGTTACACATGTACATAACATTACACCGTTTTGTTTTTACTTGGACTTTGTCTTTTGAACATATGCACTATTTCAAGATTTTTCAATTAATACATCTGCCTTAACTGTAACTAAACCATCTATATATCTTTTAACAAGTCCATCCATGTGCCAGCGTTAATTAAAACCTGCTTGGCTAATAAAGCATCTTAACCTAATCTCTGTCCTCAGAATGCCTTTTTATTACACCGAGTTGAAAACAAAACAAACACCATCACGAGTCAAAGAATAAATGCAGCATTCGGAAGGCAAGACGAAACCTGCTTTTGCTCATCCTGTGATCTCAGCTCTGTCCATCTTTCATTAGATGGACAGATGTGTAAACACCTTCAAGACATTTGTAACATTTTTAAAATTGCTGCATATAAAATTATATGTCAGAGAGGCTGACCAGGGAAGACGAGCATGAACGAAAGGCCTCTGGTGACGAGGTTTAAGAGACGTTTGTGGTCATAAGAATATTTGTATAGCAATCTGTGGACATACAGCTTCATCAACAGCATGTAACAAGTCACTTGTAAACATATGCATTCAATGAGAGTATTTTACTCTTATTGGATGCATACAACAGATAAAAGCTGATTAGTATCATCGTTACAGAAAAGACAATGTGGCAACACTAAAAGTAAAAAACACACGCTCACGGATTGTGATTAAAACCATTAAATCCAGACAGGGATGTGCAAACAGCCGACAGATATACTGATGAGTTCATTTAGACGATAACCCCTAAATTCAACATCAAGATTAACTGTCACATTTTCCCCAGAAAGCAAAAATCTTATTAAAAACACACCTGTGCACGAGATCCTCCTGAGAAAGAGAAACTGAGGTTTTCGGTCTATTCTACTGACTACATTACGTACTTATACAAGTGGAAATCTAGAATGACATTATTTTAACAAACACTAATGCAGGGAGACTCTTTACCTTCAGGGTCATCATGTCATGAGCATATTTATCTGCTGGAAGTCATTTTGTCTACACATATGGTGAATTACACTGCTTTGAACTAGGGATGTTCCTGGCAACGCATTTCCCCGTCGATTAAACAGAAATTTTGAATTTAGACTAGTCGACTAGACTAAAAGTAAGAAAACACTAACAATTTAATCAATAATGTTAAACACTGGCCAAAAAAATACTGTGTATTTAAGAGCAATTTCAAACCGTTAATCACATCTTAAATGCTGCTGAAATGTGTGGCACTTGCATGCCGTGCATTATGAACATTGCACATAAATAACCGTTAACAAACGACGATATTAAATCACTGAAATGATTTAACAGCCACTGAAATGTGTGGCAACTAACAGTTGTCATCTCTGTCCCTCTTCCCACTTGGGTTGTACATTAATAAACTATGAATAATACTTTCACCAGCTAGTGTTTCTGGTGTCCACCAGTGATGTTAGAAATGTTTAACCGACTAGTCGACTAATCACACACATACTTTGAGCTGCAGGTGAAACAAAGCCAACCTGACTCGTGAACTAAACCCACACAGCAAACTAGTTTATGTATCAATGGAGTCGGGTTCATCATCCGTTCATAGAGACATGAATGAAGTTGCCTGTATAAAGGAATTCATTTATTGAACATATTGATGATGATTGATTACAATATGATATGATTACAATTCGTCAGAGCGACGTAAAATTGGTTTCCAAGTGTGGCACGTAATACACACCATAATTACATAACACCAACAGGCTGCGACACCTGGAAGCTTAAAATAAAAACATCTCCAGACATTTTTACGCTTAGCAGGGGAGGAAAGGTTGGTGTATCCATAAAATACAAACTCAAGGTTGACCAAACTCCTAATATTCGCACAACTGATGATGGAAACGCACGTTAATTTGAATTTTTCTGTTAAATTCTGTTAAAATGTGTGCTACATTTGGAAGGAAACCTAGCTACTGTGTGTGTGTCAACAAGTGATGAAAACAAAGCATCATCAGGTTGAAGAAATGCCTGTTTAACTGCATTATTCAAATATCAAGAATCACTCAAGGAGAGACGGTTACATCACGTACAAACCTTCCCGCCACAGTAGAGCCGCACTGACACGGCTCTCTCTGTGGAAAATACAATATACGACATTTAGATGAAAAAATGTGCCATAAAATACTTCAAACCCCTTCAGACGTTAATAACAATTCATAGGGTTGAGTGACAAAACAGTATGAACTCTAAACAACTACGATGGTTTCTTACAGACCACACATCGCCAACCCACAATTAGCATCCTTAACCAATATAACATGCTGACCATGCTCCATTTAATAAGTGTAATAATCTGGCTTTCTTAACACATGTATATTACTTTTTCTAGCATGCATGAAGTCGATAACATGAGGCAGAGATCTGAAGGGCAACACAGCAGCGTCAGAACACCTGACAAAACACTGTTGTCTATGTACGCCCACACAAAGGCAGCGTCTCGACACGCGTCACTGTGTCAGGATCCGCCGCCGTCCTGTTTCGCAGCCTCGATGTGCGTCAAGCCTCCTGATACGCGATGAGATTTTCGTATTTGTTCTACAGACTGGTGCATCCTGGCTGACGCTCTGATTACCTTTTCTGTCCGTACGACACGTCTAGGCTGCACAATAGTTGTTGACTGATGCACATTAAATAATGTGATGCTACCAATGTGTTTTGCACATTAGAGTGGAGTTTATCAGCTACCCTTAAAAACAGATTTGACACACACACGCGCGCGCAGGCATGCACACACACAGAACTAAGTGCTCTCAGATTTCTAACAGGACTTCGAGATCAGGATCAAAAGCCTCAAAGTAACCGAGACTGTGATTAAAACCAGTGTCGGGGAAGGAAAGTGAACACTCACTACCCAGCATGCAGTTCCCCTGCTGAGCCTGCTGCTGTGCAGCCTCCCTCTGGTCCAAAGCTGCACGCACCTATATGTATCTGATTCATTTGGTCCAGATGAAAATTATATTAAAGTTGCCATTTAGTTCAGGTCTTTTTCACAGTGATACTGACACAATTATATAGACTGACAGGTAACGCAGTCATTTGACAATTTAGGTAACGGTCAGTCTGCATCATCAGCGCTACATGAACCCACATGGGGTGGTTACCGTGGGAATTACTTATAAAGATGATGATGGAACTACATAAATACATCTGTTTGAACTACCTTTCACTGATTATTGAAAACTTACTGTGTCACCACATCTATCTTCCTTAACAGTTCATAATCTTCAGATGGATAAAATAATAGTTTAAATAAAAAAACTTAAATTATACATCCAGAATCACTAATGACTGTGGTTGGTCCACTTTACTTCAAGAACAAGAACCCGACCGCACCGGAGCAGAGTCTGACTGACAGCTTTCACAGACAAACCACATCACACAAACCAAAACAAGCTGAAAACAACAAGTGAAAACACCCCAAGGCTCCTGATGGATCGGAATACCCACCCTTTAAAACCACTTAGTTGGTCTAATTCGGTTTAATTCTCAGTATTTCAAAGTAAATAAAGTTATAAATAACTAAATGTAAAAAAAGATTCTTCTGAGATCCATATTCACCTTTGGTATACAATGTGAAATGTTGATTAAATGTATGACACATTGAAATAACAGGTACTGTTTTCTTTCCATACCTTATTTTCCATGAGCGAGTCCTGATGCAAAACCATTAAGCCGATATGGTTAAAATATTGATATGATATGCATAAATGTTTCCAACTAAAGATTGCAACTACTGAAACTGACACGATGTGATCAGTTACTTTGGTTTAATATGCATTAGGCCAGAACACCTCAGCAAGCTGAATATCTCGCACTTTTGACATAATAATAGAACCTTGTGAGTTATGAATAATGGAGACAATTTTTTACACATCTTGCAGGCTCGTCTGAAGTTGTACATTTGTCAACTTGAAAGCGATATTTACTTTTATCTCTGTTTTGGTAACACTAGATGGTGCATGCTCAAGTACGTTCACCACTGAGCAGGTAGCGTGCTGCGGGTTGATCAGAGCTTTTCACATCGATTTCTTCCCTTGCAAATTGCACGAAGACCAATTTATGATTAAAGCATCATGGTTTACTTCTTCTTTTGCAAGATAGTTGAGCAAGAATAATAAAAAAGGACCTGAGCCACTTGTGAAGCTGTAATCATTATGATGCATATTCAAAAAAACACAGGTGATCATACAAAGCTATCGACCATCAGTAGCACAAGCTTCAATTCAATTAAGAACAACAAAGCCAATTCTAATAATCTAAGGTGTTTGATTTACCGAGTAACCTATCTGCAACATCCCCACCAGGCATAGCGAGGGAAATCCTGTACTACCGTCTGTCCTCCGTCATTTAATACTTTTTGTAGTATTTTGTGTTGTGTTCTCTGTAGACACGAGGTGTTATTTCATGAGTGCAAAAAAAAATAATAAAAATGCTGTGCCTGAAAACTCAGTTTTAGCAACCCGACACTCAGATTAAGCCCCACACCACATTGACGCTACCTCATTCACCACATTTATGCCCCCTGCATGGATGAAACTGCTTGATACCATGATTCACATTTTCTTTGGTTTATGTCATCTACATCAACATTTAAAGCTCCTACATTAACTTCTACTTTCCATCACTGAATATCCACTTTTTCCCAAACAAAAAACTCTGTGTCATAGCCTCAATGAAAGCAAAAGTAACTTATTCCCTCTTGCAACTTGGTCAATCTGACCAATCTCTCGTACTTATCACTCCACAGCAGCAGCAGAAGTTAAATACTCATTCTGGTTGCTACTAAAACCACTATGAATATCAAATCAGCCACTGACAACTTAAGTTACTCAACTGCTTAAAAAATAAAACTGCAATTGGCTGCTACTTCAGTGCATGTATTTGATGCTTCAAAGAGATAACAGCTGGAATACCTACTACGTCATACGACAACATAAATAAGCAAGAGGCAGGCTGTATGTATGTCTGAAGGTAAAAAAATAAAAAAATGAATAAGAAGCTGAATCTAAACTCCATTTTATTCTCCATTATCACAGTGTCTCACCTCCATCCCTGTCTCTGGCCCGGTGTGTGTGGACAGCCTTTGCTCTACTGTGCCCTGTGCTGTCGATGTGTTTGTTTTCAGGGCTGTCAGACCTCCTGAGCATTTTGCAGGGAGGAGTGACATCTGAGGTGTCTCGCATCTTTTCATGTCGGTGGTCCCCTCCTGGATGACTCTTGGATGAGTATTTGAGAGTCTGTAGACACAAATAAATAAAAAACAAAAAGACACCTCACTACTTTCTAGCAGGTACAAATTATTCACAATGATTGTTATTTTTATTATCGTCGCTATTAGATGCCATCTCAAAACAGTGTCATCCTCATGTTGCAACATTATGTTCAAAATACTGCAATGTCAAACTACTTGTGCATCAAAATGATAATATTTCAGGAATTCATTTGCATAGCTCGACTCTATGCTTGTAGCTTGTGATTTATGATTTGAGAGCAGCAGATTTATCTCTGTCAAGCATTTCTAGTACATAGCCAAATTGCCATAGCTTCTCTCTTGGTACTGTATCAATTTATACTTGACACATTTATTATTTGTGATATTGGCGAGAGAAAAACAAAACATGCATTAGGCAAGCAAGTTTTAGCCTTTATTATTACCTTTTAACTACAGTTTAAATTTAACTTCTGGTTGAATTACTGGTTTGTAGTGTGTGTTTTGAGTACTTTAATGTAAAAAGAGCTCAGCTAGCTATATTCTTAAAATGACAGACTGCGGTCAGGCCCTAGTCGGGACTGGCGAGCAAGCAAGCTAACAGTAACAGGCTATCATTAGCTTTGAGCTGCATTTAAACTCGCCTGTACCTTCCCCAAAACCGACGACTTCGACGAATATATTCAATTTACTTTGTCTTTGTCTGACCACATTTACGATAGGAAACATTTGCAGCTTTCAGACTGCAATTTCAAACAAAACCATGTACTTTTCCCCATTATTTTCCGCACTGACTGAGGCCTGTTGTGTCTCCAGAAGCCTGAGCTAGAGTGTCCATTTTAATCTTATTAGCAGGCTACGTTTAGCTAACAAGTACCTGATAGGGCTGAGAATCTCTTCGGTCGCACCTGCAAATAGAAAAAGAAAACTGTTGTGAATGTGAAGCTTAAAATGACAATGCTGAGAAATTGGTGAAAGTGCTGCAACAGCTGAAGTTTCCACTTATTTTGGTTTCAGCTAAAAAAAAATGGCGGATTGTCAAAGCGTAACGTTAGCTACGAGGAAAATGAAAATCTGAATATAAGTAAGGCTAAAAAAGATGTTTACCCATCGCCGAGTCTCGGTTGTTTCCTTGCATACATTACCATCAATGCCGTGTTAGTGTGTTTGGAGTGGGATGTGAAAGACTGATAACGGTGCTATGTTTTTTCTTGTTGATTCAGCGACCTGAAATCGTCAATTTATTTCAACCTAGCTTGTTGGTATTTGAAAAGCTGTCGGCAGCACTGGTCGAAAGAGCGCCCTCACTCAGTCCATCTCCCACTCACACACTCTCTCACACACACACAGCCGCTGCTCCGTCTGCAGACAACACCGAGCGGCAGAGACGACGCCGAAGTTAGCTTCCGATTCAGAGTTAAGGGGAAAGTTAAGGGAAACTGGTAATGTTAGTTAGCTGAAATCGCCCTTTTTTGTCTTTTCGTAGGCCAAAAATATTTTAACAAGTTTCACAAATCTGAAAGTTAAGACTTTTGCTATGACGTCTAACACTTTTTCATAAGATGAAGAAAAGGAGAATCAGGAACTAATGTTATTATTTGTGTTTGCCTTAACGTTCCCCTTAACTCGAATCGGAAGCTAACTTCGGCGTCGCGCTGCGGGCAGGGTTGCCAGATAGCAAATCTCCACCAGTGTGGGGAAAAGCCTCTATAAAATCTGTGACACCCAATAAAAGTATAATGTATCTGTGTTGCTGATTATATCAACTCGAGGTGATGACGTTATTTGCTTGTTGTTGTATTAAACTGTGTGATTCAGCAAACATTTTAATTATGCTGTCAGTATGTCTTGAATTTAGTCTGAATACAAAATATGGCCCTGTGTGTTTTACCACATACTACACGTTCCTGTCAATGGTTGTCATTAGATTAGAGTAAGATTTCATCTTAAGATTCAGTACTTTGTTATTGATAGCTCTCATATTGTGTATCAGCTAGGTAAAGGTAAGGGTGGGTGATACTGGTCAAAAAAATGAAACCTCAATTTTTCTCAAAGCTTGGAGACAATTCACAATAACATCAGACAACTGCTGTACTAAACTTAAAGCAAATGTACTAAATACGCATTGTGTCTGTGCCTCAAAACACTTACAGGAATGACATATCTAGAAAACTGCAATATGTTCATCAAATAATATTCATCAAGTATTATTGACTTGAGGTGGGTATAACTGTGCAGACCTGGCAACCTCGCCTGCGTTTCCACCTCCCCCTTCAGACGGCAACATACGGGATACACACCGGCTGGAGCCTCGGAAACTTGGAAAGCCTTTTTTTATGCGCTGTTTTGACAGATACATTATCTTCTTATCTTCTTCCACAATTGCATTTTAAATAATTTTGAAAATAATTTAACAATTAAGTCCATTTTCAACCAGGAATTCTAAATTCATACAGCCAATTATAGTCTTTAATTGAGCGGTGACTTATTCTCTCCTGACATCTAGTGGTTATACTGTGACATCGCAAGCAAGTTTTAACCAGATATCCCACCAGATATAACCCAATGATAACATTGTCATATCTTTGTATGTAGATAGCATCCACATAAATGACCATTGTAGTTATTATAGAGGACACAATTTCCATTTAAATTATAAGAGGCTGGGTTTTATTTAAACTTTTCAACAACAAAAAAGTTCTGCAACACTGTGTTAAAAGACAAAAAGACAACACGAAGATTGTAATCTAGATATGCCAAAAATATACAAACATATCTAAGAAGAATCATTGCAAAGTACCTTTTACGGGTTTTATGATCATTTACAAGTCTACATTTAGACCTTTGAAATGAAACACAGTGTGCATGCAAAGCATTCGAGCAGGTTGTACTGCTGGCACAGAGTGAAGAGCTGTAAGAAGATGGCTGCTGGCCTCTATTGTTCTCAGACAATATATCCCATCATATCCCAGGCTGAGGACAAAAGAAGCTGCGGTTCAGCGTTTTGGCATTCAGCGCACTTTAATGTGGAGGCAAGGGGGCACAAAAGGGGGTGCTTCTATTGTTAGAACATTTGTGGAACACACGCACACACACACATGTAGGTTTTTATGAACCTGTATCCTCAATTTTCTTTTGTCTCTGCATGTTTATTTGCTGTATTTAATAGAAATAGAGTAACAATATGAAAGATTAGACCAATGTTTCTATGCAGGTACAGTGACGTTTATGTTCTCTGACCACTGATTATCAATCTATTCTGGGTAATGGTAACTCCCCAAATTTAAGACACACTTTTAAACTCAGAACATTTCAGCAGAATCAACTCAAATCCTCGTTTAGAAAATGCCTTTTCTGGGCCTTGACGACTTGTTGCTTTATTGTCTAAACATGACCTGTAGGGGGCGGTATCAAATCACTTTTTTTTTTTTTTTTTTTTTTTTTTTTACTTTGGTAACTAACACATCTAATACCAACTTTATCATTTATGTCCACGATATAAAAAAAAACACAATGATATAAAAAACAACAGACATACAAACATATTAATAATACCAACATTAAAACAAAATGCAGATATAGGCTATATAACAGGCCGATTCTCAATGGATGCATACATAGCTTATGTGCAATTAAAACCTCTAAATGAAATGTGGTGTTGCAGGTATAAAATGAATAAATCATATTAATTTGACATAACGTTGGAATAAACTCACCTCACTTTGAAATGACCTATGTCCTATGTTATCAATAGTGTCGCACCTTGAGTTTCACTATGAATGAAAAGTGTGGTACACATTTATCATTACTTATTTGATTTGGAAAAAAACTCGGAGAAAATTGCACTTACGTCTCTCTTTTTTGTTTTGGAAAAGGCAATATCTTGAGAATATTCACATATAATTTTTTTAATCACTCCTATTCAAGCGCAATTGTTTTTTTGTTTTTTTTCTGTCGGCGGAGTGGCGTATATACGGCGTTAGCTGATTGATGCTACAGCAAGCCAATAAAATTAGAGGACTGAATTTATGAGCACGCCTTAAAACAAAACTGACCAATGAACGAACGGATTGGGCGGCCCTGTCCGGTACAGATCCCAGAACAGCTTTGTGTTGTCTCTTGCGTACCTGTACGTTCAGTGTGTAAAAGAACAAACCGTTTCCAAATCAGTACCTCGACAGAGCGCTATATCCGTCTCAGAGAGTGGCAGAGCCGAGGCGTAACATTTTGAAAGGTTATGTTCAGCACATATCCGTACAGTGCGAGGAAGAGTTGAAGACACCAAGGACCAAATCACCGTTTCCAAAGTGGAAAATAAAACAAGTGAAAAGTTTTATCTTTCCAGGAGCGACTGGAGGACACTGTGACCAGCAAGAAACCATTCAGCCCCGACCGCCGATGTGAAGTGAGTAACCAACATATTGAATCTGGCTAAAAACTTATCTCCACGAGCCGTTGGGAACAAAAAATGCAGTTTCCAGTGGGAATTTTCAAAATGAAAGTTGTCGAAAATAACTGTTTTGTGATGAACACAGAGGGTGTAGCTTTACAGCGACTTGATAATGACAGCTATATCACACAGCAAGTGATATAAGCTCCCGGGAATTATTTTTGGTGGAGCCGTAAACCCTCCTTTCGTTGCACCATGTGAAGAGACAATACAAACTGAATTGAAC
This sequence comes from Pampus argenteus, assembly GCA_036937835.1. Classification (NCBI taxonomy): domain Eukaryota; kingdom Metazoa; phylum Chordata; class Actinopteri; order Scombriformes; family Stromateidae; genus Pampus; species Pampus argenteus. The sequence continues at coordinate 14,147,692 of CM072880.1, read as the reverse complement.
ATGACTGAATTAAAGTGGAGGTAACACAAGTAGCCCCCCAACAAGCTAACGGAGGACGCCATAGCTTAAACAATAAGACAAAAGGGAAATAGTCTAGGTATGCTAACACAAAAAATGTGCATAATGACAACATCTTCTAGTGACACAAGCTTCCACAACTTCCACAAAACACACACCTACACACAGACACACTCAGTTCCTCCTCTGCAGTGTGTGTGTGTGTGTGTACAGTGTGTGTGTGACACGGAGCTTGTCACTGGCTGGCAGCCCATTGGGAGACTCAGCACCTGGCCTGCTTCCATTACATCTCATTAGTTTTACATACTTTGAGTTTGTGTAGAATAATGACACAGGGTAACATGAGCCATATGTATCTTTACTTTGTCATTACAGTGCTTAGTAACTCTCTCTCTCTCTCTCTCTCTCTCTCTCTCTCTCTCTCTCTCTCTCTCTCTCTCTCTCTCCCTCTCTCTCTGTGTGTGTGTGTGTAATATCCTCACTTTCTTGTGTGTAAGGTCAATATTCTTGGTGACAAGATGTCAGCGGTAATTTCTTAAAAAAATGGAAACGGCGTTATTTTGAAATTGCGTTGAGTCAGTTGTTCCACGTTTAGCAGAAAACTTTAAAAAAAAAGTTCATTGTTTTCTGTAAGTGTGGTTATAGGAGCATCTTTACGAGTAGAAACACCTGCTGTATTTCAGTGTGACATATCATCATATTGTTTTCCAAAGTCTTTGGAGTCAGAAAAACAGATAGACAGAAAGGAGGATGACCTTCTTTCCCTTGTATTTGAATGCTACCGAGGGTCATCTCCAGAGAACAGACATTTCTCTGTGTAAACTCTGAAACCTCAGTGGTTTGTCTGCAGTTTTTGCCAGCTCCTTTGCTCTCACTGGGAATAGCCTAGTTCTTCTTTTAAATCTTGTCTTGTAAAAGGTGGGAGGCCTTTAGTCTGCATTCCAGCCGGCCAGAGAAACTCTCTCAGGAGACTTTGATTATTAAGTATTTTAGTCCATTTCATTACTCTGGCTTGTACTATCAGAGTGTCTAGTATCATGATAAGTGTGTGATGGCTACATTAAAAGTGGGCTTGCACACTGTTCACTGGCGATTTATGGTATCATACAAGTAGACAATGGCTGCAATGGCTTGCCTCCTGGAAATATTCATGACTGGACTGACACAGATGTTTGTTTCTTGGTTTTTGTGCACACAGTACTAGCGTGTGTGTATATGGAAGCAGGCGAGGTCAGGGTGGGGTCGGATGCAGAGGCTCAGACGAGGCCCAGCATAGGAGGGTTTGCCCTGTGTTGGTTGTCTGAACAGGTGTCTCAGAGCTGCAGCTCCACATACTTCACATTCCCAAGGTTTTGTTCCTGGCATGGAGGGTCACCGAGCAGGAGGGGGCGGTGGTGTGGGAACTGAGAATGCTATGCGCGCAGGGCTCGACTCCCAGAATCTAACCAAGCAACCTGCTGATTGAGACAAACTGTTCCTGTCATTGCAACAGCCTGGCTTGTGTTGATGAGAAACCTGTCAGCAGCCTATTGGTCAGGCACGATGCTGAGAGTTGGCTTCCATAACTGCTTGTCAGCAGCGAGGTTATTTTCTTGGGGCTTAAGGGTGGGTAGGATACAGTGGTTTAAGACTCTTAATCCAAGCATTAGTTTAGATCACCGTCAGCTCACTCAGAATCAAAGTAAATTGCCTCGTCTGAGAACAAGTGTTTTCACTGCTCATTAGGGACACTAGTCTCTGCCGATACCGAGTCTCAACCCGATACTTGTATTTACAGCAAATTTCTCTCTTTGAACTTATCCTCCAGCGTTTGTTGCTTCGGTGCAGCATTTGCTCTGAGTTAGTCACTTTATTCATGTGAGTGTTTATTTTTTAGGTGCCGTATTGATCACAGCTCTGTTACTACCACCTTGTGAATGTTTCCCAATTTAAAACATTTCCACACTGCAGACAGTTTGGCCTCAAAGCACGTTTCTGCATCCTTCCATAAATTGTGCTCTTAGTTTATGATCCCTGTGTGGCGAGGATCGGTCTTAGGTTCTTGCTCATTGTAGCCAATACCAGTCAGTTAAAAAATACCTTGATCAGCCCCTACTAATTATTATCCTTAATATTATGCACTTCTCTTTCTTACCCAAAAAAATAATTTTATCAGTAATTGTATTTAGGGGTCAGCATACCACCCTGAACACGCCCGATCTCGTCTGATCTCGGAAACTAAGCAGGGTCGGGCCTGGTTAGTACTTGGATGGGAGACCGCCTGGGAATACCAGGTGCTGTACCCCCTTCCCATGGGCCCACCACCCATGGGAGGGGTCTAACGGTGTGAAGAGAGATGGGCGGCAGTCGGAGGCGGGGACCCTGGCGGTCCGACCCCCGGTTGCAGAAGCTGGCTCTGGCAGAGGTGGCTGGGGAGAGGGAAGTCTGGGCTTCCCTGCTGAAGTTGCTGCCCCCGCGACCCGACCATGGATAAGCGGAAGAAGACGAAACGAAACGAATTGTATTTAGATAACTGTCACACATGGTCTGAACTGATACTAATTCAAGATCCAAGGACATGTAGGAAAAGATTTGAGATTTGAGTTCAGCTCCCGCAGGAATGCAGTCATTCTGGTACTGAGGTGAGGCAAATGACTAAAGTAGCCCAAGCATGTGAAGAGCGGTTGTCACATTGTTTTGGCTTCTCTTAATAGTTAGCATTAGCTTGTAGTGAGTTATCTGCCCCTTCATCAAGTCTTAAGTGGTTTCTCTGAGTGCCGCCTCTTGTAATATTGTGGTGAACTTACTTTACTGCCAGCTATAGCTAAATTTGGCAACATGTGAAATATGAAATATGAAGTATGTGGCTGCAACAGCTTAATCCAGTCAAACAGCTCAAACTTATTTTCATCCCTCATATGTACTTTGTTTGCATGAGTGTTGCAGTCTGTGTTGTAAAATTGACAGCTGAAAGGTCCAGGAATACGTAGATAGGACAGGACATCCATCTGTCCATGCAAACATCCAAACACCCATGGACACATCTGTCTGTCCGTCCACCATTCATTCTAATACTTACCCAACCACCTATATAGTTGTCTCTCATTCCATTCATCCATCTATTTATCCATCCATCCTGTTCTCCATGTATAATCACCATCTTACCCCATGGTATCGCTAATCTCTGTTGCGAGTTCCGCAATGGACTTGTGAGCCTACTGCCGGTCATGTGATCACAGACGGAGAGATTAAAGTGATGTACTTGGCAGGGTCTCTGGCAGGGTCACAGTTGATGAGCATCACCAGTAGTGGTGCTGTGTTGTTTTGCCCCTGCCTGCTCTGCAGAGGTGTAGGGTTTCACTCAGTAACCCTCCAAGTCTCTGCTGTGCTGCGCCAGAATGAGCCCACCAAGCAGATACCAGCCATCAGACACCGACGTTGGCTTCGTTATATTGCAGCTCGTGTACATGAAACGCTGACCCTTCAGGCATGCTTCCCTCCTGACTCGGTGCAGGTCGAATTTTTGATGGAGAAAGCAGCGAGACTGAGGGAATGGCAGGAGAAATAATTAAGTAGTGGGTGTGGGAAGGCAAGTCAGGTCCTGAACCCTCAGGGAGAAGATTACGCGGCATATAGGTCCAGACACGAGTGGTCCTTAAGTGAGGTGTTTTGTCATGGGACACTGATCCAATCCTGTTAAGACATACACTATTAAGAAGTGGAAAGCTCCAGTTGCAAAGTACAGTGGTCTTATGTCTTCAGCTGTGTGTGTAGCCTAACCTATTGCTTCGCATTTAAAGCCTTTTGGGCTAACAGGAAGCAGTACTATGAGGTATTGCTGTGGGAATAGTGTGTACACAAAGTGCCTTGATAACAATCTTGCAAATTAGAGGTCTGTAAGGTTTTCTACGCATGTTGTTTAAAGCTAAAACATTGTTTAAAAGGACATGCTGAGTGTGTAGCAGCTTGTAACCAATTTGTCAGTAGGCAGTGAAGGCTATAGCCTTACATAAGGAGGTTGTGGGTTCACTTGACTGACGTCAAACTTATTTGTCAAATGTTGTTTTATTTATGAGGGTTTTCCATGCATGGTCCCTGCCTAGCATTACTACACCTATTTCCCTTATGGCAGCCCCGTGAATAATTCAACATACCTGAAGCAAACGGATTCAAAATAGGCCAAACTGTGTACTTGTTTGTGGCTCTGTAACAATCACAGCAACCACAGAGGATTTGTGTAGTTCTAGTTTGTCCATATGTTTGTATTATATAGTCATTTTTATGGAAAAATCGACTAAAGGCTAATGGCACATACAGTATGTACACAAATGCAACAGATTTGAAGGCAAGGCAGCGGGCAAATGTTTTTTTTGTGTCATCGCCATCTTTTCCACTTGACCTGACAGCTTACACCGTCAGCATGAGAGGATCTATGTCACCTGTAAGTGATGAGTATCCAGTGCTGTATTAATGGAGCATGAGGTTGCAATATTCATGTAGCTTGTGTTGATATTTGGAGGACTTAGGATGCTTGGTTTCCACACACCAGTCCTGTGACTGACGTTTTCCTTCCTAGCCTTGATGTCTAAAGATGACAGTAATTCAAGAAAGATATAGACTGTAATTAATCTAATGTAATGAGAGTAAAGATATGTTCTAATACGCACTTTATACACTGATGCCCCTACCAGCTGCTCCTTGTTTGTCTCTGTGAATCAAAATAATACAGATGGTTTTTCTCTAATGGACATAATTATAGATCGCATAATGGTCATACCTGCAACAGCCTTGTGTGTTCCCATGTCTTTAAAAGGCCAGATCACATGAACGGTAACGACGTTAGAGGTTGTTTTGCTTCTTTAAGCTCGTAAGGGATCCTGCTTCCACTACATGACTCCTCTTGCGGTAATGATTGATATCAAATGCGATAAGGAAAGAAAACACAGATGGTCCAGTGTTGCTTTGCTGTCTAATGATTGGTAATCTCTTTGTCAATCTAATGTAATTAACCCACATTCACTTAGTAGATGGCTGCATTCAATTACACCATGTTAGATTTCCTGGTGCCACTCAAGATATCTATTCCACCTTTTACCCTTGATGAAGTGTAAGCATTGATTTGGTGACTGACGGGAGACCGGGGGGGGGAGTAACTTGGAATGTGAGGTTCTTTGTGAGAGCAGACGGGGTCTCGTGGAGGCCTTGAGCTTTTAATTTTATTTTTTTTAGAATGGTGATTAGCGAAAGAGGGTTTTCTCTTGCAGCCTGTTTTCTGTCAGTTGGCAGGGACTCTTTTCAGACCACAACCTCTGTTTTCCACAGGCTAAATCCCCCCTTTGTGCGTGGGGCGTCTCAAGTAGTGTCAGCTGTAGCTCTGTACACTTGTTGCTGTGTCTCCTGCCACCTCCTTCTGCGTCCAGGCCCCATGAGGCGGCGTTTTCATTCGCCTGCTAACAGTTAAGCCCTCTTTATTCGCCTCTCCACGACTCGCCACAACACGTAAATGTTTGATCGGCAAAAACGAGGTCTGCGTGCATGTGTATGTGAATACACGCTTTTGTCTCTGAACTTGAAAAGCGTGTTCTCAAGCTTTTGTATATGTGTGTGTATGTTTGTGTGTGCATGTGTTGGACAGACAGTCATTCATCTTTAGCCCACTGAGCCCATTATGCGTCTATTCCCTCGCTGCTCATTGAGTGCAATTAGAGCAATTTAACTGTGAATACCCTTTCACAACAGCCTATTAGAACCATCAACTATACAATCTTCACTCTTTGATGGTTTGGCCCATGTGATTAAAAGGATTCTATCTGGATGATAAAAGTAAAAGGGGATAGAGGCGGTCTGTGTCCTGTACGTCACCTAACCTATTATCCTCCCACATGTGAACCTTTACTTAGTGTACATGTCCTCTTAACAGGTGAGTCTAGTGTCTAAGTGATTTAGTTGTAACACTAGGTCTATTACTCAAGCATTACAAGTGACTGATCAATAGGTTGTTCATTACATTTAAAATCTAAATTGGATGTTCCCTTTAAATGTCAAAGTTTCATTTCTTTGAAAATATGTATGAAAATTGGTATGTTTTAAAAACACCTGGAAAAACTGCTATAAATACAAGTGTAACAAATACAGACAACACATAAAAGTCTAGATTCACTTACACATTGTTACACCTGTTTGTACCAAAACATCCGACATATATTTCAGACATTTTGACTCGTCATCGTAGGTGTTACTAATATTCTGCTCCATTGGAATCAAATGTCCAAAACTGCATTCAGATATGCATAATCAACATGAATCGCTGGCATAATTTGAGCCTAACTGTACAACAGATGTAATTTGGCGCTTGCCCTTTATTTAAGAACCAACCTAAAATGTAAACAGCTGTAATCATTCAACACTGCTTATCATATATTGCCCTGGGACGGGCTTCTCCGCTAACTTAGCTCCTCGCTCACCACTAATTGCTGAGTAACATTACAGAAATGCCTTTGAGCGGAGCCTTTTGGCTCCGGTGAAATTGAAGTGTGATATTTATAGTTTGTCAAACCATGATAACAGAAGGCATATGGTGTTCACACAGCAGTGTGTGTAGGAGTATTTTACTTTGTCTGCAAAGATGGTGACTGCATCACCGTGCAGTTTGGATTTGAATAGAGTTTGAATAGATGTACTCCGCAGGGTGGAGTTGGGGTTTGGTTTGGTTTGGAGGTTCACTGGGTCACAGGATTTATTTATGGAGTATAGTACAGCATTGTAGGGATAGTAACAAGACTTAGACAGCAAAATATATAAAACACAAATTAATGAAAGAGGCGATCTGGCATAATGTGATGTGATGCCTGACGTAATAAGTATCAAGATGTTTCCAGATTGTCAGCGCTCTTCAGACCCCTCACAGTTGATCATTACAATGGCTCTTGTAATACTTTTTTCTGTCCTTCCGGTTTCCTCTCTTTCTTCCGGGGTCGTCGGCACCAGATAGAGACAAAGCAGCTCTTTCTTTGTCCGTTTTTGAAGTCGTCCCATCAGCGGCTGGCTGCTAATCTCACTGACCATCAGCAGCTTCTGTCATGGTCAGGGAGAGACAAATACAGAGAGAAAAGGCTGAGATAGATAGCAACGGAGGGGTGAGGGGGGTTGGGGGGTGGCATGGAGGGTGATGACTGGACCATTTGGCATCCGGGGAACAGAGGAGTATTGTGTGCCAGTGAGCCACTGTGGAACAAACCACTTTTTTTTTACCAGATGAAACTGATGTTAAAGCTAAACAAATCTTGCAATGGAGATTTGCCAGGGATGCCTTCACCAGCCATCCACCTGAGGCTGAAATACAGACAAATGTACTGTACATAAAGGGCTGGTTCACTGTTTTTTAAGTTTGACTCATGTAAAGTGTCATCATAATATTTAAAGAGCAAAATGAGCAAATGTATAGATTTAAGGAAAGTGTGAGGAAGGCAAGATGCTTCTTCTAGAAAGAAAACAAAAGAAACAAAAAGGTACAATTCAGTCAATTCAATTTCATTTAGGAGTGAAGATCTTTGACTGTATTTATTACAATGTGTAATCTCTATAAAGGCTCAGACAACTCTCTACAACAAGAGACGAGTAAATAGATCAAGTTGTCTCACATTAAGTGGAATCTTCCTGTACTGTCTTTGAAATCTCAAGAACAGTGTAATAAAAGTGAAAACTTTTTTGTTTTTACCTGATTCCTTAAAAAGTATTGTTGGCAGATAATTTGTTATTATTGGAAAAATGTTCATGTGTTACACCCACTGAAGGCCAAAGCCAAGGCATCAATATTATCTTTAGCCGGAACAAGGGGTGTTATATCATCAGATAGGTCTGTGTGCACATTAAATCTCACAAATGTCAAAACTAACCCGGAGGTGAAATACTGCATGGAAAACATAAAATCCCTTGCACCAGCTTGCACTGTTTAACTTCATTACACATAAATGTCATTTTCCTGCCTAGAATGTAGTTTCTCTCATAATTTAGAATATTTAAGAAGATTCAGAGTGGATGATACCAGAGTAGTAGACGGAGTAGGTTCTGTTCAGTGCATATTTGTAGAAGAGCATATGGTCTTTGTAGACGTGGGCTTGTACTGTGAGACCATCTTTTTATGGAGGCGTTCCAGTTGTCTTAGTTGTTAATTTAATTTGTGAAGTTCTGGGTTGAACCAAGGAGCAGAGTGAATGAAGGTGACTGTTTTGAAATGCATTTTTAAGTGCTTTTGTTTTGAAATGACTGCAGCGGAAGTGGGAATTGACCGGAGATTGAAAGAGTTCCTTGCGGGCGCACTCTTATGACGTATATTGTTGTGATGACGTAAGGCGGAGGCGCGGGAACCGGCGTGTAAGCTTTAGGACCATAGACATATATACATATATATGTCTATGTTTAGGACTGGAATGGAGTTTGTAGCAGTGGAACTGCAAACATACGGCGAGAACCGCGGTGGATGTAGCGAGGACAGAGAAGAAGGACAGAGTTTGGACAGAGTGGCGATGAGTTCGGTGGACGGCGGCATCCGGGGAACAAAATGGCGGAGCTGCGTGGTTGAGTAGCAGAGAACCATGGCCGGGATGTGGACACTGTGCGCGGATGGCGGTTGTGACCGGTAAGCAGACAGGTGGAACGGGAACGGGATCAGCAACCATGGTCGGATAGAGAAGAGAAGAGACCAGCCCGCATTTGGCCTGTCGGGGCCGTGCCGGGCCGGGCCAAACATTTCTGGCTAGCTCCGAAAGCTAGCGCTGGTTTGCTAGCTTGTTCGGCTTTGGAGGGAGCGGTAACAGAAAGCCAGGAGGCTAACCGCAACCGGGACAGCTCTTTCATCTCTTTCCTCACTGAGTGGCGATGGAGAGACGTACACCTAGGTGGGAGCTTGGGTTCAGGAGGAAGGCAGCAGCCTCGGCTAGACCAGTGGGCCACACCGACACAGGGGTTTACCTTCAATCAAGTTGCTGTGGTCCTGTTACAGAGTCCGATAGTGGTAAGTGTTGCGCTCACGTCGCAGAGATCACCGGGGTGGGAGTAGGGGGGTTGTCAGGAACAATCTGAGAGGAAAAAAAGGGGGAGGGTCCGCAGAAGGTGGGAAAAAGAAAAAAACAGTAAGGAAAAAGGGTTGTTTTGACGTTAGAAGCGGCAGCCAAGTGCGCCAGCGTCCACTCACCGTTGTTGCTCATTATTGTTAGACCCTACTGGTGTTGGAAAAACTCATTTTGCCTCATCAGCTGACAGAGGAAGAGGTTAAGTAGGGGTCAAAGGTAACTAGCTACTTTAGGCTTGGCTTTTAAGTTATTGTGTTCTTAACCATCATGACCTAACAGAGTGCATATTATATTCCAAACAAACACTGCAAAAGCTGAATCTGCTGATAAGTGCAACTTCAGTCTGAAGGAGGAAATGATAAACAGTGAGTTGAGCTTCTGTAATGTTTGGTATAAAAACCTGCAGGCTCTTAGGCTATTTGTAAAGTTATTATACAAGGAATTAATAGTTCTGTATCTTAACGTGAAACGCCTTCACTCTCCACCATCAGCATAGCCTTTCATTAAACCATATTTAATATAATACAACACACCAGCTTGTCCTGTTGGGTGCCAGCAAGCATCCAGGTAAGACAGAAGTGAGACAGTGTATCAGTGTCACCTTAGAGACTGATTGGTGTTAATCTGGTTTTAAATGAGCACAGCAAGCATCACATTACCCAACACATTTCTAATGCACATGACTATCAGGGATTTTATATTGTAGTGCATTACCCTAAAGTAAAATTATTGATTGTGTAATGCATATGGTTAACATTTTTTTAGGTATGAGAAAACATTTGTAAACAATGTTTTGTTTTTTATCTCTCTACAGTAATGACAGCATTTTACTAAAAAGAGACAAGGTCATTTTTGTACTATCCAATAATGGAAATGAAGATCTGATCCAAAACACGATAAGACTATTGCAACTTATTGATGTGGTTTTGGATTGTGGTTGCACATTCCTCTCTGTGTGTGTGTGTGTGTGTGTGTGTGTGTGTGTGTGTGTGTGTGTGTGTGATATGAAATAATCATTTACACTGTAAAACGTGGCATCTAAAGTTTTCCTAACAGGCGAAGTTTATGTAGCTCCTGACAGATGGATACAGCTTTTCCCAACACTGTTGTTTCAGGGTGTAACCAGATGCAAACACAGAAGTTCTCTAAGCAACAGAGACAGAAAGCTTGCTGCTTGTGTGTGTGTTGTGTACACCTGAGTGTATTTACACAGTGCGTTAAAGGTCACTCATCTGTTTGCTCTTACCTGTCAGTCGCATCAGTGGCAGCATTGGGCGCTCTGTATATTGTAAAGCCTTGTTTTGAGCAGAAAGATAGAGTTTCTCTAGCCAGAATTGAGCAAATGAGATTCCATAACGATGCACACATATTCTTGTTCATGCCTAAATGTTGTTTTAAGGTCAGTCAGGCCTTATAAGGCGTGGAAAATGCATCAGGAGTTCTGAGTGATTTAGACAGCTGCAAGTATGAGGTCTACCAGTGAATAAGTTGTTGTGTAATGAGGTAATACAGCATTTCAGTGTGGGCATCATTCACAGAAATAAGGATTACCACTGGTAATACTTGCCACCCCAGTCATATCTGTTCCATGTGTGTGTGTTTCTATACATAAGTATCTGCTTGTGTATAATATCTATCACAGTTTTAAATGTCAAAATAATAATTATAGACATCAGGCACATTGCAGTTCTGCAGAGTGCTCACTGCTCAGTTATCATTTTTCAGCATTGGCATTATCTGTCTCACACTGAAGATAGCAGCCATGTACTCCTCCACTAACTCAATGAGAATCAGCAGGGTTTTCTCAGCCAACCAATGAGGCGACTTCCAAGAAAATGTTACAAGTGTCAGTGATCGGTACTCCCCGTTTGCACTTGGAGATCTGGGATTACAAATGTGTTGTTGAAATGTCAAATATAGTTGAACTTCTCTAAACTATTGACATGGTAGCAAAGTTAAGACTTGTTTAAGGGCTTGTCCTCTCTCCTGTGTTGCTGAGCTTATATCAACTCCAGTAATGAAAGTCTGCAGAGTTCATGAACCAGCCAGTTCCTGATGGATTTGTGCAGAGTCACTAGCTTTTTAGTTCGGAGCGGTTTACTGTAATATAAGGCATCTGCATCAGGAAGAGAGAAAAAAAGTGACACATCAACAAAGTTTATGCTGCATTTTTTACCCACTTTTAAACCACTTTTGGCCAAAAAAAAGTTCCTTGTTCTCTGTAACCTTTTTCACTTTCACAGAACTCCACTTCCTGATCCTGTAATTTAACCAGATCAAGCACTTAAAATGTGTAATTTACCCTCGGAGCACAATTCTCTTCTTGCCTCACAGCGTTGTTACATTTAACATTGGTCGTAAATTGTATTTTAAATTATATGTTTAAGCACCTTGCTCTTCTTGTTGTTTATCTTTATCAACAGACTTTTTTTTTTTTTTTTTACCCCAGGCTTTACAAACGGCTGCCTCATGCCTCCGGTTTCACTGACAAAGCAGCAGGGAGATGAGAGACAGGCTGTGGCAGAAAGTGATACCACTCCACTCCGCTTGAGTGGAGGAGGAAGTGCTGGATGTGTGTGTGTGTGTGTGTGTGTGCAAGTGTGTGTAGGAGTGGAGATGAGAGCGCTCCAGAGTGAGTGATGAAGAAAGTGGGGAGGCTGGGTTGGGTGATTTAATTTTAGTGCAAATACAGTAAATGTGTGTGTGTGTCAGTGCATTTGTGTATGTTGAAATTTCTTCCTCTGTGTGTGTGTGTGTGTGTGTTTGTGTGTGATTATCAGGCTGCTGACAGGTGCTGTTCGGTCACTTAGAAAGGCTGCTGTAGACAACAGGGATCATTATTGTCTGGACACAATGTCTTTCACCCCGCAGCACGCCGACTTCTGATCCATGTGACAGAGTCTGAATCTTTAATTCTGACTCACATTAGTGACGCGTTCTTCCACTGTGGTGTAAAGTGTTTTGATGAGCCTTCCCAGGCTTTGTTAGTCACTTCAAGACTTATGATATTTAAACAAGGTGAGTAATGTAGAGTTTGTGGTGACACTTTGTGACTCAATTGAGGCATTGTTCTTCATGCCCCCCGCTTCATGCCTACTCACATCTTCCTAGCAACCAAAGTCCATGCAAAATGATTTGGAGTAGCAGGAAATGGGGTTACTCACACCCTTGTTTTCACATTATCACTCTAATATGTCTGCAGACTCTGCAGAACAGGATGGAGGAATGTGTTAATTGGTGGAGCTAGCGGAGATAAAAAGGAAGTCCTCTGATACACAATTAATTTCCTGCCTTTTGTGTTGCTGGATCATCCAGTTTAAATTCAACACACAAACTTTCCCAGCAGCAGAAAGCTACTTTACTGTACAGAAACCTGCACTGATCTCTCTGTAAATACCTCTGTTTGTCTTTCTCCCCAAACCTCACAGTGTCTCACAGTCTTACTGCTAATTGCTTGCAATAACCCGTCCTGCGCAGCAGCGAGTGTGCAAACACAGAAAAGAAAGGCTTACTTATTTAGTATGATAACACACACACACACACACACACACACACACACAGACAGCAACTCTGAGATTAATACAGGCTCTTGGTGGTCCAGAGAGGAAGTAATTATGAGTAAACACACTCAACTGCCTCACTGTCATTTCTTTTTTGCAGAATGACCTGAATACATCTTTTTGCAAAAAAATCAGCAAAATCATCAAGGCTTAAAGGAGCATTAACCCAAATATTTAACTCGTTTACCCCCTTTGTACTGTTTTTTTTTGTTATGGCATAAAGTGTACAAGTGAGTAGCTGCATATGCTTGTCTGAAGCTTCATCTTCTGCTGCGAACTCTTTAGCTTTCCTCTTAGTCTCGTTTTTATATGCAGCTTCTAGGTCAGCATGTACATACCATATACATATCAGAGCCATGGAATGAATGCAAGTTACAGCCAAAACATGTTAGTGGCCATTAAAAGCTGTAGCACACAGGCCTGTTTTTACAAGCCATTACCTGAACAATGCTACCCAGCCACTGAAAGACATTGTGAATTGATTTTCATCTAGCACACGAGACGTGCTGCAACAGACATGTTGACGTGACCGAACAACTGCTCGTCTGATCTTGAGTCAACGTAAGAAATCAAACCCATCAAATGTGCTGCGGAGCCAAATAGAAGTTGAGATCATGTTTTAATCTACTTTTCTTTGCCCTGACAGGCTCTGCTGTGCCCTCCTACCATCTACCACCAGTTTTTACTTAACATTTATCTAATCAAGATCCAGGAATCTACGTCTAGACAGGCACACAGGGACACACTTACACTATCCTACAACCACTATCATCACTTAAGCTTACCCCCGTTACCCCACAATCCGACTTTAAAGCTCCACTGGCTCTAAAAACAGCCCGGAGTCTTACCACAGAGCCGGGCTCGCCGCCTCATCAATCCCTTTAGTTGGAAGGAGATGACCCAGGAGTCAATATGTTGAACTAAAGGACACAATCGAGATGTGCCTTTCCCTTTCCATGTCCAAACTACAAAATCAACCCCAACTTGAGGCAATAAAATAGAGGATGATTATGATAATGATGAGCTTGAATTCCTGTTGCGGTTGAGAACAACACTTGTCTAATAGCAGGAAGAATCACAAAGAGTTTAATGGACCTGCTGTGAAGGTCTATCGGAGCGAAAGATGAGCGGGAAGGAGCTGTGGTAAGGCTTGGCACGCACATGCATCTGCCCCCACAGTTAAGCTACCCCATACACACACACACTTCTTCCCTGGCCTAAGATGCAGATTCAGAGTATTAGCTGCTGGTTGACCTGAGTGTGTTGGTAATTTGGGAGATGCTGATCACTGATGGCTGCTGTCAGTGTGCCAAGGGACAGCTATGATGGTGCTTCTATTCTGACTGTGTGTGTGTGTGTGTGTGTGTGTGTGAGAGAGTGTGTGTGTCACATTGCTCTGTTGTGGAAAATGTGTGATTTGCAGTCTTCAAGGTCAATGTCAATATATGTATATATGACATTAAATTGATGATCATGATTGATTTTGTAGCTTCAATCCCATCTGTTCACGGGTGGGGGGGTATTTTGATGACCCTTTTCAATGCGATGTGCTTTAAACGTAACGTTGGATGTAACTGATGATCAGTTAATCATCAAAGTCTGATAGTTAGTAGTTATAGTCTAATTAGTGTGTTTTTTTACTGAGTGTGTGTGCATTGTACACCTACATTACTGTGGTCCATCTTTCTTCTTCTACTCAGTCTGAGCCCAGTCTGGTGCTTAGCTGACCCTGGCTAACACTTCCCCTGTTATATATATAACCAGAGGAGCAGCTTTAGTAATGAAGAACTGCACACACATTATCTCATCACTTTTCTCCATCTGTTAGGACAGAAGGCAGAGTCACCATCAACATGGTTACTGCTGGCTGACAGGTACACCTGCTGTCTGGTACCAGTACCGTATATGATGAACAAGTCTCCACGGAGACAAGTTGTATAACTGTAGCAGTCACACAGGCCTGAGATATTGTAGTCTGTAAAATGATCAATTACCAGCTTCACAGTGTTGTCACAGAATTGTTTTGACCTGTGTAGTGGGCTACAACCGATACTGCACCCCTTTCTTTCATAGTACGAGAACTTCCACAACATGTCTGACGTTGACCAATAGGTGGGCAGACTGTAAACATGCAGAAGCACAAGAGGGGTGAGTGCTGTTTGCGCTACTAGGTGGAACTATAAAACAGGCGAAAGGTTTGCAATGCTATGGCAACCGGGCACCCAATATCATACATGTTGCTTCGGGTTGTTGTTTGTTTACATTCTCGTTCCTGGAAGTCGGTCTCTGGTATCTCCTCCAAGTCACAGCAAGAATTTATGACTCTGCAAGTCGTCCAGTTTGACACAGTGACATCCTATCAGAGAAAAAATATTGTGTAGTCTAATCCTGGCAATAAAGATTAGGAGCAGCAATATGGACAAAACTTGTATCATTTTATGTTGTGATGTGAAATAGTGAATAAGTAGACTGGTAGACCAGTATAGACATTCATATGATGAGGTAATGCCCACCAAACAATAGCACACAGCCGAGCTTAGCCCGCACAAATGCTTATTCACATGTGCTAACCTGATTCCTGTTCCCATGCCAACAGTCATCATATTAAAGCTCATGTAAATGTCTAAAAGGATTTGCATCATCATCATCATCATCGTCATCTGCTATTCCAACCGTGAGCTTTTATGGTTAGTCCAACCATGAGGTGTTACATAACTGTGTATCACAGGACATTTAAGGAAATAAAACGGGCTGGTTCTACTGTAGTGGATGCTCCATGTTATTGTTGTCCGTCAGCACGTGTGGCGTACTTTCAGGAAGTTTATATAACGGCTTGTTAAAATTTCTACATTAATGTGAAACTATTTTTAACCTTAAGGTCTTCAAATTTCTTATTAAAACACTGGGAATTAAAAAAAACAAAACACTGTAGAGCAATGCTAGCAGTGATCTTGTAAAAGAAGATTCCAGTTTTCCTGCTTTCCTAAAATCACGAAGAATTATTATTCATGTGATGATTTTGCTTACTATTCGGGGTTGGATATGTTGCGCACACACACACTTGAGCTTCCTGTGAGCATTACATGTACGGGGCTCAGCTGTTGGTTGCTGCAGCCCATCTGTCTTGGTGTCAGTGTTTCTTGGTGAGGGTCAGGTCTGGGTCATTTTGAAGTCGTGCTTCATTATTCTCTAGGGGATCACATGACCACATAGAGCGGGGAGTGGGCAAGAGAAGAATAGGGAGCAGAGTGGTAGGCGTGAAAGTGAAAGAAACTACAGAGGAGCCAGGAATAAAAACCTTTGTCTGTGTGTGTGTAGAAGAAGACTCCAGGGTTTTTAGGGCATTCACTGTGGTTTTGTTGTGTACTACAGTCAGTTTGCTTTGGTCCAGCAGTGTATGGGCAGGCAGAGCCATGTCAGCACACCTCGGTACAGGACAAAAGGAATTCATGAGTTTACTTCCTGTGTAAGTATGGCTTGTGTTCTTCATACAGTTGTTTAATTACAACAGATATCAGGAGGACTCGGGTGCATTTTCTTCTTAAGTAACTAGACAGCCTGTGTAAATGTGCTGTTAGTGTCCGTCAGTCTTATGCCAACGTTAAAGCAATTACTTAATACTATATGTGATCTGAGGACCATTTATATCGAGCATACAGTATGTATTGGATATCCTTGGGAAACAAATTGAAAATGCAAAGGCATATACCATATATTGCAGGCGGAGAGTCTTTGACTTTATCAGACATTTTCTCAAGGACATTGCGGCAGTAACATTACATATCAGCTCTGTGTCCGTCTCCTCCAAACAGTTATTTTTGTCCTCCTTGAGAAACGTTTCTCACCGAATGGTGTCACGGCCTGTTTTTCACTTTTGTGGAATCTCCCTGGGCCAAGTTTTTGTATCCAACGAAACTTTTCTTTCTATAAGTGCTTCCTCATTCACAGGCACAGACATCATTCAAACCTGCCTCTTTCATAAGTGCTTCCGCTGTGGTCGGACACCGTGTGGGAGGGTGATTGAGGACGAGGCGGCATTGAGGATGCTCAGCGGTTGGGAATCCTGCTGCCAGAGTGAGTAACGGTGCGGATGGGAGAGCTGTCAGCCTGGCAGATTTACACCTGTGTTTGTGTCCTGGGCAGCAGGAAGGCGGTAGAGGGCAGGACTGTGACCAGTCTGCGGTGCTTTGTAGGAACAAGTGGCTCCAGTGGGTGGCATGGTGGCTCCTATAGAGACAAAAGTCTGAGATAATGGCAGGATCTAACGACTGGATGACGAATGAGGAATACAAATGGCTGTATTTGTGTTTGTGTTTTGGCTGAAAACATTTTTCATCCTGTTTTTGAGGAGGTTGTGAATTATGTTTTTGTTTGTGAAGAAAGCCACTTTCCACTGGAAAGCCACACGTGCGGCTGCATGACTGCATCCTCCCCTCCTTCTTCTTTCTCATGCATTTTTCTTTGCATGTATGTTCAAATAATGTAAATATTGTGAATGGAATGATGTCTCTTTCCTTAACCGTTTTCATCATTCCTGTCTGAACAAACACAACAAATGAAGTATTTCTCCTGGTTTTCAGCGGACATAACCTCACTGCAGTGCATCTATTTATCGTTATTATTATTATTATTTTTTTTTATTATAAGCATGTTAGCAGCAGGATTACAAGTGATGTTTTTGTGTCTCAGCAGGAAGGATGGCTTGCATCTTATTTGCCGAACCAAAACATGAAGGTTATGTCATTATTCCCTCCTAATCCCAGGTGGTACTCTCTCCCTCAGAGCTGGGCGTGGCTCTTTTGGTTCTATTGTCAAGCTCTAAAATGGTAAAAGCACAAAAGAACTGAGCATTTGTCAGTGCTGTTAAAACACTTATGAAGCAGGTAATCTGAGAGACAGGCTGAACAAACCAAACAATTTAAAGATGTCATTTTGGCCTTTACAAATTGTTACAGATATTCTTTTTAAAGATTAATTGATAAATGACTATAGCTAAGAGAATAATCCTAATAGCAAATGATGTCAGGATATTTTTTTTTTGCATTATAGAACAACAGAACTATCAAGTGAAACAGCGTTTCCAAAAAGTCACCGGGGATTAACGAAATAAAAGCCCTATTTTTAGATTGTTCTCTTGCAGTTAGATGTCAAACTCTGCTCTGCTCACAGTGGCTGAACAGGTCCACATTCACTTCAACAGTTCATGAGGCTGGTGACTGACACACATTGACCTTTGCCCTTTCAATCTTTAGTTTAATACAAGTCAGTGGACAGGGGAGTAGTTGTGTTAATATCTCATGTCTCCATTATAACCTAATCAAGTGTCTGAAATCTCCCCCCCCCCCCCCCCCCCCCCCCGACTCAAGATTGGACTAAAGCTAGATGTCAAATCATTTTTTTTACCTTTTTTTTTATACCAACTAAAACAGGACTGCAGCTAACGATCACTTTCATTATCCATTAACCTGCTGATTATACTCTTGATTAACGATTAACTTGGTTAATTATAACATTAGAAAATCATAATACATTTGACAAGGTGACATATTTACACCGACATTCCAAAACCCAAAGATAACCAGTTTGACTTTGAGCGTCCGCTTTGTAATCTTCATTACTTTTCTTTGACTTTTGCCAGTTAAAGACGAGCTCTCATAGGGGCTGTTTGTGCTGATAGGAAATTACTACTAAAAACTTTGGCTTTAACTTTTGTTAAATGAACAAAAGGTATTTGCAGAAAAAAACAAACATGTTTTTATTTATCAAAAATAAGGTCAAATTCAAGGAGCATATCTGTGCTTAAATAAAATTTAAAGGGATAGTCATCCCTATTGGCCTGATGTGACCTGTTACGTGACTCATGTCTACATTTTTAACAAGTGTTTGTTGATCGTATACAGGATTTTTATTGGCATTAGTGTGGTACAGATGGACTGATGGGAGTTAGTGATTTCCACACTTCTTTATTTTTCTATATTTAGCCCTCTGACATTTTCTTTATTTCTTTTTTTTTTTTTTGCTTTAGTTTCCCGTCATCCCCTCCATCCCCCCTCTCTCACTCTCTATCCTGCCACCATCTCCATTAATTATGCATCAATTAATGGGCTCCACTTCCCTCTGCAACTCTGTTAACTCATCCTGTAAACACACATAGCAGGTGTGCCTGTGTGTGCCTGTGTGTGCCTGTGTGTGCCTGTGTGTGCCTGTGTGTGCCTGTGTGTGTCTGTGTGTGTCTGTCTGTGTGCCTGTGTGTGCCTGTGTGTGCGTGTGTGTGTGCAGATGCAGCTTCACCCGGCCTCTGGGTCGGTTGCACTACTTGCTTTCTTATCCATTTCGTCCCAGTCTGTCCATCTGTCAAAGCATGTGTCTGTCCCGCCCCGGCAGAGCGCTCCAGGTAACGTTATTCACAGCAGTAATATCTGTTGAGGATGTTGGTTACCCAGCAACACTGGCATTTACAAGGACTTCCAGATTAGTGAGGCTTATGGCTACCTGCTGTTCTCTCTCTGTCTCGCTGCTCATTTGCTGCACGAGTCACTCATCTGCAAATCCATCATCATCTAATTAATGTCAGTGGAAGGTGGAGCGACAGAGTACATATATATGTATATATAAGTATAAACGTATTGGCCTCTCCCTCTCTATAAATAAATATAATTTGGTTCAGGCACAGTACATTGGGTGCTGCAGGGCTTAAGTAAAGCAGTCAAACACTCACGTCAATGATATTTTTTGATCAAGTAAAGTGTGTTCTACTTCCCAGTCCTTCATCCCTCTGTCTCTCTGTCCTCGTGTTGATTTTATAGGAAAATGAATTATCCCATTGTATGTCTAGAATTAATTGAATTGCTCATTAACAGTTGTATGATGACCCTGAATCTGTGTGTCAGTGTGTGTGTGTGTGTGTGTGTGTGTGTGTGTGTGTGTGTGTGTGTGCGAGCGAGAGACGGTGGAATGTGTGAATGGCGACTGATAGTGACTGTGGCCTCCTCTCCTTGTTAATGGGTCAGAGAGAGACAAAGAGGCGCTGTGTCTGCATGGGAACCAGAGACATGAGGGGAGGTGGACGAGGTGTTAAGACAAGGAGGAGAGTACAATGTAAGGCTGCAACTCATCACTGTTTTTATTATGGGCTCCTTCTTTTTATGAGTAATCTTATAGTATATAAAATACATCCATATGTGACATCTTTATTGTGTGTTATATTAATACGGGAGGTGGACAACAGTTTCAACATGTGTTAGTACTGTTCCTGCACTTTCTATAGGCTTTTCCCCCTGCAGGGACTTTGACTTGTCATAGCAGGAAAAGCACACATGTTACAAATAACATTAACGACGGCTCTGCTCTGTTCAAGAGTCCCAGCAGGCCATCGCTGTTGTACTGAACTGTTTGTCAAATGTACCAAAACAGGGGATTTTTCAGTAGGCAAATACATTTTTTTTCCCCCTTGTAATTCTTATTACATCCAGCAACAAGCACGAAACGGTACTAAATCTTTTCATGAGCATTGTCTGTCGTTTTGTTTGTGTGTAGCCTAAAACTACATTACCATCAAAATGACAGAAACTGCTGTGTGTGAATGTGGCATCCTGCTGCCAGCCTGTGGATGAGATTACTGGTGCCCATCTTTACCGGCACAGCGAAGGTCATGATGAGGACAGAGACAAACGACACTGTGCTCTATGAATCAAACTTTTCTGCACAATGTGGCAGCTGGAGAATGTAAATGAGCAGATTGCCCCATCTAGTGGTGGACTGTAGTCGCTACATGTTGAATGGATGCTGTATTTACCTCATAGTGAGAAATATGATATCATGAGGTTAAATGCGTTGTGTTTAAAAATGGAATCAATGTATTTGTGAATGTAATTATGTTTATTTAGGCTTTCTGCCCCTGTGGAAAGACCTGGATTAGCTTTATTACAGATGTATTCCAGTAAGACATTTGAATGCAACATGTAAAGTGCATTGTTTTAACTAAACCAATACACTTTATTGGGAACATGAAGTTTCCTGCAGAGTCATGGAAGATTTACAGATTACACTCTTTCTTTCTGTTTACAATAGAAAGTTGTAGGATGAGAGAAAAGCAGGTGGAGCAAAGTGAATCTTTAGACAAGGAAAGGAAACTTGAGTTTCAGGTCTGTTCAGGTGAGCCGATACACCTGGTGGACAGGTGTCTTCCTGTATGGGAGGATTTAGTTTGAGAACACTGTAATAGTGAAGTGGGAGTGCCCGTCCCGGCATGTGAAACTGCTCTTCTGTTGCAGGAAGAAGGTCATCTGGTAAGTCCCTACACAGCTTTTGTACCACTCTGTGCCTTTTTCCTGGTTGCTTTCACCATTATTCAGACATCTTCTTCATTTGACCTGTGAGATCAGATCCTTCAGTTCAACTCGCTTTAATTGTGCTTAAACAGATGACGTTCTTGTTTATTACTGTAGCATGAATCTTTCTGTAGTCACAGCAGTCTTGTAAGGACAA
Source organism: Pampus argenteus (assembly GCA_036937835.1). Classification (NCBI taxonomy): domain Eukaryota; kingdom Metazoa; phylum Chordata; class Actinopteri; order Scombriformes; family Stromateidae; genus Pampus; species Pampus argenteus. Next base: position 14,126,577 of record CM072880.1, on the reverse strand, counting down.
TGTCACTTTGACCACTTATTTCTTATTGGGTATTGTTAGTTGTGCACTTAGTTTAAGTTGACAGGGATTCTTTTGAAACATTATATATGTAAAAATATCAAAATAACCCATTATTATCTCTGAATTTCTCAGACAGCTAATCTGGGAACCTGCAGTTGTAAAGCCTTAAGGCTATTCTGGCAAACCCACAAGACATTCATTGTAGTACTCTGCAATAAATATCTACTCGCAGTGAGTCACCTGTATCATATTCTTCCATATCTGTGAGCTCTGAGTTCCTGAAATCCATCTTTCCATTTCTCTTGTAAATTAAATGAATCTCTCTTTAAATGCAGTTTTTTTTTTTTTTTTTAAATACAATGAAATGCTCCAGCCAGTTGTGTGTTGAGGCAACGTAGAATGACTTCAGATGGTTTAAGACCTGTGGAAGGACAGGTCCACCTAAACACAGATTTATATCTGTGTGTGCGCGCATGCGCGTGCTAACAACACACATGTACATACACATCAGCAGATGGATTTTATGTGGAAAGACTGGACGCTTATGAGCAACACGTGGCAGAGTGCTGATTCAAAGCTGTCAAAAAAAAAAAAAAATCCCACCTGAAACCAAGAGAAGAGAACTCACTTTTCCCATTTCTCTGTTAACCTCTCACATTGGATGAAGCCACTCGTCGTTATGGGTTAACAGGATTCATTGATATTCCACATTTACGCCCCTAATCTGTTTCCATTTCCTTTTAGCTGTGTGCATATACTTCTTCTTATTGCGCGCTGTTTTTTTTTTTTTTTTACTGCTCCTGCACATCACCCCTTCCAACGCTATCCAACGCTAGCCCCGCCTCTTCCAACTGTCAGTCATTCCAGGAACATCAGCCTTGCCAGGTACTGCAGAGCCTTGATTTAAGCAGCCCCGATCCCTCGTAAAGCTAACGGCTCTTAACGAGAAGACGCGTGGCACACGCCTGAAAACACAGCCCTGTCCCACCAGCCTCACGCGCCTCTCGCTTAATAGCAATCGACGTGGTGACATTTTGGCAGCTCTGAGCTGAAAGCTGGAGAAAGACATTATTCAACAATGTGTTTTTCCACAGAAGAATCAGAAAAGCCAATGGGCTGCCTATGCAGCGCTGGCATCAGGAGGATTTTGGAGTTTCTTTTCTTTTTTCTTGAAACAGTATTTCCATTTCAAAATGTCCCGTGGATGAACATTCCCCTCGACCACGCTTTAATACACTGCAATTATGCACAGCCCATTGAAATGTAGTTCCACTGTGTGCCTGTGTGTAAATGAATGTTCCCCTTTACCACTGTAATTATACTCTTATGATTGTATCATGTATGGTTGTGCGCATGTGGCTGTAACTCAATCTACTTCTGTCTCACTGACTTTGCACTTTGTGGTTCCTACAAGCCAATATGATGTAAAGTAGTTGAAATACAAATTGATTTTACATCCAATCTGTCTTCACAGCTAACCCATAGCAGAAGCTAAGCTGTGAGGCTTAAAGTAAAAGGGCATAATTTTCCATAAAAGGAGCAACTATTAGCTCTTTAAAATTCATGGTAGGGCGTCACTCGTCTATCTCGAACTCTCGATTAGCGTCACGGCACAAATATTTAGACGCCTGTTTTTATGGATGAGAAGATTGTGTACTTTCTGCTGCCATCGCTGCTCTTTATGGAAGCACAGAGTAACATGTGAAAGCAAGATAGTGTATCCATTAAGACACGTGCAGCTGTTAATGACATGTTGTGCATTTATAACACAGGCCCGAGGCCTCGCATGCTACCACGGTGCAGGATTATGAAACAGGCAGCAGGGTCAAGTTAAACCTGACAGGCCTCCTAGAGTGGATTAATGTTTGAGGTATGACGATGTGGAGTGTTGATTTTACTTTTCCTAGAAATAACGGGGAGAGAGAGGAATAAAACAAATATAGAATGTTTTTTAGTTTTACATTTGAAATCTGTTTTTCTGTTGAAAACATAGTAGTAAAGTAAATTATAACAAGTGTAGTGCTGAGTATTGAAGCTCTTTTTGGTAAAAAACAAAATATGTCCATGGTATGTAAATGTAAAGTACCGAATGATGAAGATTAATGTGTTTTATACATGTAGTCTTATAGTTTTTTTACTCCTGGATCAAATAGTATAATATTGTAATCATAACCTCCTTTAATATTGTAATCCATGACCTCCTTTGTTTAATGAAATAACTTTGAAAATGTGTCCAGTTTGTCAGGGTAAAAGAGTGATGATCCCCAGCGCTACTCAGACTGGTGCCTCGACACGGTAGTTGTCTTTTGTATGCACTTTTAACACACGTGCCTGTTGATGGGATGAGTGGGGGGGATTAGCTCCAATGATAGGTGAACGCTAAACTAAAGTTTAGTACCCAGTACCCTGCTCTAACTGAGTGTCTCGTCACACCCCTAGTGAACGCTAAACTGAAGTTTGTTTTTTGGCCAAACAGTACCCTGCCCTAACTGAGTGTGACCTCTTGACAAATTGAGAGAGCAAGGTAGCTTCTTGAAACAGGTCAAAAACTGAGAAAAGTGAGGGACCAAAACCTCTCAATGTTGCAGCAGACTGGGCAGAATTGGTAAACTGAGCAGGTGTCACGTACTGCCTAATAGATCTTCTATCACCTGACCAATTGTCAGCATAGATAAACTGATCAGAATGGAGCGAATCTGCAGACGTTGAAGCTGGTGGATAGCTTCGGAGCTAAATGGTCTTTTGAGCTGTAACCAGAGCAGGTGTGATAGGGATGGTTTTGGATGGGTGTCTGCCATGCGTCGAAGCGGATAGATGTCATTCATGGTGGCCCAGTAAAATCCCCGGCCAGTGGCCTTCCCGTTATTTTGTGTGGGACGAACCCAGACAGAGACACGTCAACAGCACCCCGGGGAGGTTTTCACGAGTGTGGCAGAGCTTGACCTCTGCTTCTGTCCAGGCCCAAATGGAGGCAGCACGAATCCAGAAACATTCCACCCCGTGAACCCTGCTTTGGAGCGTGACATGTTTTTCTCCTCCCGATGAGGATCCTGTTGCCTTTTGGCTGATTCATTTGAACGGTGATCTTTCCACAGTCCAGTCCGCTCCGAGGAGGAAGGGAAGAAGCAGAAAGACAGAACAGTAAAACGAAGATACAAAGTTGTAAACTCACAGCGTCATTCTGTGGACAGGTTCTTTAGAAGTGACACATCTTGCAGTGTTTTTCACTGTCAGTCACTCACCTCCCTGACTTTGTTATTCTTCTCACTAACTTCATCAACATCCAGCTGAGAGTCAGACAGCTCCACCCGTGCTGCCCCTCAGCTGGACGTTCAGGCTTGTTTTTGAAAAGAGAAGAAGAATAACAGTCTTCTACACCTCCCTCTTTCCATCCTTCCACCTATCCATCTATCCATCACCCGGAGCTATTTTCTTTTCAAATACTGATCCGACCTCAGGTTTCACACGCTGAACAAGACTAAGCAGACACAGACAGGGTCTCCTGACATGCATACATACTGAGACATGCTTCAGTTTGCGCTCCAGCTGGGATTTCAGCGTGACTTCTCCCTGCAATAGTGAACGTTGCCACAAGATGGTGGTAGAACCATTTAAAGATGTCCGAGAGCACAAGGGTAGAGGGAGGAACATCTCATTGCAATTAAGCGTATCCCATCTCTTGTCCACATGGCAAAGTGTCCCTTTACTCCCCTTATGACCATCTGATATTGTGTGATCTGAACAGACACAGTTAGAGCATTCTGACAGTGGATGAATGTTTCTTTAAGTCTGTCTATTATGATCCTTTTGGGCCTTGTAAAAAGTCCCAGGTGTTCCCGGCTCTGCGACATGCATCCCGGCCCTCAGAAAGCTCCCTGAACGGAAAGATGGATGCTTCCACAGATTGGGGGATATGTGGTCATTCCCCTTTGGATGCAACAAAAGGCAAACGACTGATATTACAGCGCGGCATACCTTCAGAGTAATCCAGCCCCCCCCCTTCCTTTCATTCCTCCTTCCCTTGTCTTTTCTTAAGTCTGTCGTTCCAATCACAAAGCCTTATGACAAAACCGTTCTCTGTGAAACACTGAACTGATTTAGCATGGGTCAGTTCTCTTGGCACGAGCTCAGTGGCTGTTAGGTTCGGTCCCCTGTTCAAATAGGCCTGCTGGAGAGATTTTGTGGTCATGGCTTGAGGCGCCACTACCCTTCTCTGCTGGTCCTCTTAACCTATTTTATGACAGTATACAAAGGGTTGAACAGCGCTGAACTCCAATTTCACCAGGTTTTAGGTCTGTACTTTATGCTCATGCAAACGACCAACAAATCTGGCCTGCAAATTGCCGCTGGCGTGACACAGTGGCAGGGTTTCGAATTCATCTCCCAGATCTGCTCTTGTTGGAAAATCGATCCTTTTCTTAAGTACTGTTTGATGAATGCACCATATTTTGTACATATTAATCCAGAAGAAAAATATTCTTGTGCTGATATGCTCTCGGCGGCTTGCTTACCTGCTCACTCAGGCATCCTCTGGACTGTATTGTCTAGATGTTTTTTCCACAAGCCTCCACCTGAGAGAAGAGTTCACATCACAGTATGTCAGACAGGCGTGGTAGCATTTTGCTACGTGGGCTGTCGTCTTGGCTGATTAAGCCTCGACCTATGCGTGTGTTACACACGCACACACACACACACACACACACACACACACACACACAGAGGGTTAAACATCAGTTTACTCACTCCTGAGCATCTGTCACTGCGGGGGCCGAGTGAGAGAGAGTCTTTACAGAAAACACATTTGTAATGAATTTCCGGTCCGCTTTTTCAGCCTTTCTGCATTTCAAATTTGTGACTTCGTGTTTGTGTGTGTGGCCGACACCACCTGACCATTGACGGGGGTCCCAATGAGCTAGAATGGCGCAGGTGTCTTGGCTGTCCCCGTCTCCGGCCAAGTGATTCTGAGTCAGCTATAGCACGCTGTTACTCAGTGTCCGTCTCGAGACAGTTTTACGACAGTTATCGACACGGGAGACACTGAATGTGGCTTATCTCACAGCTGGTGTTTATTTTGAGCATTTTCTTCCAGAGTCAACTCCTAACACGACCCCAAGGCCCTACAATTTAGGTTACTGAGTTTGATTGGGCCCCGACAGAGCTGATATACAATGGATCATTAAACCGCATGCTGTAATGAATCAAGTGTTTTCCATTCTCTCCTTTTTTTAAATGAAGCATTCGTGCTGCTGGCAGGAACTAGCCATACTCAGGGACCTGTTGAGGTTTGTTGTGGCTTTCTTTTTTGAAAGATGCTGCGATAAATGCAGTATACACATGGAAGAGGTGGAGTGCTGTTTTAAGCTTCAGTAATGTTGTCTGTGACTGAGTCAAAGCCAGGGAAGGGTGGTTGACCTGGAGCCGAGGACGTCCACCGAGGCCCCTCAACTGCTCATATGTAGATTTAATCTTACTTTGTGCACTGCAGTAACATCACCTGCTAGGATTTCAACAAGACACAGTCCCCACAGAGGATGAAAGAAATGCAAAGACACGTTCATGCCTAAAGCTCTGACAACCTGCACTTCCTTCACAGGCCATATCACAGCAGATGTAATCCAGTTTTGGAGTTGTTTCTAACCTGTTTTAAGTCTCTTGTGGCTCTTAACTTAAGACTTGAATAAACATTTCAAGCAAAGTCTATAGGGAAGCAAGGCAAGTCTTCATGTTTGTGCCTTAAATCTGACTGGAGTCTCAGAACTACAGCACTGCCCCACACTTACATCTACCAGGCTTTCTTGTCTAAATTAATACGCATTACCTGTTTTCCCCTTGTTGTGGTTCAGGGGTTTATTGCAAGCTACCATGTGTGTCCACACATATTCATCCGCTGCAGTGGTAGATTTCAATGAACCGCTGACTTTTTATTTGCGTTCTACATCCCCTTTCTTCCTGTTCCTGCTCTATCTGGCTTTCCAGCTCAGCGCCATTATTTACGAATCAATGCTTTTCCACGCCTGTTTGATTTTTTTCACAGGTCTGCAGTTGCTTGCTTACTTTCTCCTCGGCGGATAAAGTTACCCTTGTTTCCACTGGATGCTGAATAAAGTGTGGCATAGCTGTGTGTGTCTGTGTGTGCGTGTGTGTGTTGCATTTGTGTGCCTGTTTATACAGGCGCCAGTCGAGGTGATGTTGGCTCATGTACAAAGCAGGATGCTCAGCAGCTTAGGAAAGAAGTGTTGGGTCATAAACACCCAGAGTCTACTGTGAACGTAATGTCAACACACACACATAAACACACACACACTCAGTGAGTCATTCACTGTCAATCGTTGGCTCACCTACACACAAATCCATGTTTGCTAGTGGGGCCGGAATTTATATCTAATAAAGAATTTATTAATTTTTGAGAAAAAAAAACATATTCTCCCTAAAATCTATTATGGTAGATATTCATATCCATGGTTATAGATATCTATGAGATCCTATAACACACACTCAAACAGACGCATACACGTGCATGCGGCCATTCTGCCATTTGACAAATAGGCTCTAAAATCTTGTTCTCTTGCAGGGCTCCATGGCATAAAGCCCCGTCCTCAGATTCAGCTGGACCCTGGGGAGAGCTGCTGAGGAGCTCACTACTCTGACGCCCGGTTGCCATTTTCCACAGCCTGAGGGGAACCAGGAAGCAGCCGGCAGGAGCCATGCCTGCCCTGGCCACCGGAGCCGGCCACGAGCCAGGTATGGACCCCCTCAGCCAGGAGCATAGTCTGTAACACACTGTTTTATGCAAAACATAATGTGATGAAACCTGGAAGATTATTTCACAACTTTGATTCACGTTTTTCTGTCCGTCCATCAGTTCATAAACAAAAGCACCCATGTGATCCCAGCCTTGAAATGAATACAGCATATATAAATACACAGTATATTAAAATACTAAATGCTATCATTATCTGGTGCTGTGCCAACCACTGTACGATTTTCAGGTTGGAAATTTATCCTTCTTAACTTGTCAAAGGTTTCAGTGGAGAGGACCTTCTAAAACTCACAGTTCACAACAGAATGTAAAATAGGGTCAAAATACATATAACATACTCTCTCTCTCTCTCTGTTATGAGGTGTGTGTGTGTGTGTGTGTGTGTGTGTGTGTGTGTGTGTGTGTGTGTGTGTGTGTGTGTGTGTGTGTGTGTGTGTGTGTGTGTGTGTGTGTGTGTGTGTGTGTGTGTGTGTGTGTGTGTGTGTGTGTGTGTGTGTGTGTGTGTGTGTGTGTGTGTGTGTGTGTGTGTGTGTGTGTGTGTGTGTGTGTGTGTGTGTGTGTGTGTGTGTGTGTGTGTGTGTGTGTGTGTGTGTGTGTGTGTGTGTGTGTGTGTGTGTGTGTGTGTGTGAGTGATGTCATGTCAGAGTGAGGAACACGTCAAGCTTGTCAACACTAAAACAGCTGCCAGAAATCACCACCTCTCCCCTCAGGAACACTATCCTCCTCTCAGTTTAGCATAATGGTCTGCTACATCATTGCGTGCGCACACACACACACACACACACACACACACACGGAGGACCTTAACCCAACAAGCACAGGATAGCAAAAGGACAAAAGGAGGACAGACATTAAGTCCTGCTCTGATGGATAAAGAGTGTGTGTGTTTCTGCGTCCAGACTTTTAACAGGGTTACCGTAGCCCCCGTCGTCCTGGAAATTTCTGCAGACAAAGTAGAAAGCCAGACCGTCAATTACGATTAGAGTCATTTTGGGCAATTACCGGCATGGACTCGGGTTTCCAAATAAAACACGTAAGGACTCCTCCGGCCCATCTCCTCTGCTTCCTCCTTGATGGTCCTGTGAAGTCGGGTATGCAGGTGAAACATGATGAACTTTAGGCCACGGATCTCCAGGCTTGTGAAGTCACTAATACTAGTGTCTTGCCTGGCAGTGTAACAAAGTGAATACTGGGGGTAGTATTCCACTTAGTAGCATGATAATGCTGTAGATTAAACAAATAAACCCCTGTTAGTCTCTTTTCTATTTACACTTACTACTTTCATTCAGATAAATTACTACAGCTTTGAATAATGTAATAATGTAGCTCACCGGTCCCCAACCCCCGGGCTGCGGACCGGTACCGGTACAGTGGGGACCACTGATGTAACTGACATCTATTCTAATACTATTATTGAACAATTTTATTACTGGAATAAAATTGGATGATCTATCAATATAATTTTGTAATTTCTATTCTAGTTAAATGAAATGATGACGTAAAACAGAGGGTCAGTTTCAGTTATTAATGCTAACATTAGATAATTGTTCAGTTAAACTAATAATTGTCCACGTTGAGCAGCTGGAATTATAGAAGGCGGCGGTGGTGAATACATGAGTACAGTACCACATTATTTGATTCACATTATTCATTCAATTCAAAAAACATTTTAAAAAATCACATCCGTCATTCTAATCTATTGGGGAAAAAAGTGCGATAGGTTCATTAAATAACTGGAAGTTATTATGTTTACATTCTTTATTTACAGAAGAGGATTTGAACGTGAAACGGCTCTACAACGAGTTTCATTTTGCAACGTGCACATCAACTCCAGCGGGGCCCTCTGCGTAGTTCTGGAGATTTGGCATGTAGGTAGCAACACCTCAGACTAGCAGAAACCCACAGAGACGAATAATACCTCCTCCACACGCGGCGGCTGCCAATAATTACAGAGACATTGCAGCATCTTGCCAGTACCTTTAGCTTCTTTTCTTTAGCAGCCCTGCCATCTGCAGAGCCTTCAACACCAGCCTCACCACACACTCGCACACAAACACACAAGATGAAGTACTGTGCTTAGGCGTTTAACATAATGGGGGAAAATATTATCATTAATATAAATATTCTTTAGTAGCAGCTCTCCTATTTCATCACCAGATTTGGACAGGAGAATGTGTAACTGTGTGTGTGTGTGTGTGTGTGCGTGTATATACATTATTAAAATGCTCATTATTGGAGTGTTTAGAGAGCAAACACGTAGGCAGACAAATGGAGGGCGCATGTAAGATCATACCACCTCTCTTTCTCTCTCTGTCTCTCTCTCTCTGTCTCAGTCAAAGCCCAAATAAACAACCGGCCTCTGTGTGAATTAGAGGCTAATAAATGAAACCAAATAGTTAGAAAATAAACTTGAAAAACAATAAAATGTTGGAAAACTGGCCTTAGAATGTGGCCGTGGGGAGTGCTGGGGAGGCTGTCCTGGTGATTGGGTTACTGTGGACTCATTTCGCTGTGTGACTTTAAGGTTTTTCATAAATGCTTTAGAAGCAGATTAATGACGGCGTTTCAGATGATGATGCCGGCCTGGCAGTTGGTGTTTGAAATGTTTCGTCTTAATGTATCCACTCCAGCTCCTGCCCAATGGCTTTAGGACACTGTTATGAGACATTTTGCCGGCTGCTATTCTTGGGATCTAATACACGGACACACATTAATTCACATTCTAACAAGGCAGCCAAGAAGAGACAGTGAATTAGCTTTTAATTGTGCAAACACTTCACGTGACAGATAACGGGGAGCCTGCTTTACAGGGATGATAAGTCAAACCTCCTGTAACCCCCCCCTCTCCTTCCAACCAAGCTATGCAGCTGTTCTTCAGGTCTCATCCAGACAGCTGCTGTTTAGTCATTTTTCCTCCTGCTCAACCGTGATGGAGTTTTGTTGTGGGCTCAGTCAGGGACAGATAACTGTTACGCCTCCGCTCAGTTTGGCTCGCTTCATCTCGGTTTATTTCAGCTCCCACTCAGGGATCATCAGACAGACAAACCCAGCCCACTGCTCTGTCTGCTACACACCATTTATCTCCCTACTGAACTCCATTAGCTGCAAGGTTAAGTAATTCTGTGTGTGTGCGTGTCTGTTGTGCTGCATTTATATTGTGGTTTAACTAAACATCTCTTCCAACCCTTACAACATCATAGAATGTCCAGATATGCCAAAGATATTCATAAACCTACACACACACGCACACACTCGCGCTGGTTTAAAAGGGGTTTGTCATTTAAGAATGAAATGCATAGAATATGAGTTTACCAATTTCAAAATGTATAATTTCTGTCATTTTTAAAAAAAATCGGTGTAAATTATATTTCCAGTCCACCTCATAACGTACCACATACTGTTTGTGAACATTTCTCTGCAGTGAGTTCAGTAATAACTTACCCTCATCACTTGATTAGAGTTGTACAGTAACTGCGACTCACTGTCTGCAGATGAGGAGTTCCCAATTGTCTAATGTCTCTGATCTCCCATCGAAAAACCCTCAGACGTACAACATCTGTTTTATGCCATTCAGAGGTCAGTGAGCCTCCTGGAGTGAGAGTGGGTGTTTGCTCCTTGTAGCCCCATTTCCTCCCTGCTTCTGGAGTTGTGTGATTGAGCTTTTGTGGTGGAGGGGTTCACTTGTGGGGGAGAAGGAGAATAGAGTGATGTTTCTGATTGAGAGCTGAAGACTTTGGAATGAACAGTTCGACTTTAAATGTTGTAAGATGAGTCAAGCACAACACAATACACCCCGACTGACAAAGCTTATTGTAGATATATATTAGTATCCACGTATACATGGATATAAGATATCAAGAGGTATTTTAAAGTTAAGCCAATGCATAGGTCGTCCACCAGCTCCTATAAGATTGCTTTTCAACTGGAAATTTTTATTAGCACAAACTAAATTAACACATCCAAAAAAGCATATTTCTGTATATATATCTATATATACATTTTAAAAACTTCTTGCTTGTTGATATCTTGCTTGTTAAGAACTTCCTTTATTGACTGGGCCTTTAATTTCTGCTCATGGCTAATTTTCTGAGACTTATATTCATTTTAATGAACTAAACTCTCAGAGAACATGGTAGATGATTTTATGGCATGAATTGAATTAGGTTTAGTAAAATGCGGCAGGTACTTCTCTTGCTCTATCTGCTCGATTCAGTGAATGAGACACTAATTGGTGTGTAAAACTGAAGTGGTCGTGGTGTGCTACAGAAATCAGGTCTGCCCTGCCCAGCACCACTAGCCTAGTCAACAGCTTGCTGACAAGCCTTCACCAGTGTTCCATTACCGTCACCGCATGGTGCCCTTTAAACTATACACCCGAGACCAGCTCAAAACCATGCAACCACGCTCTCGAACAGGCACTTCTTAAGACCCGATGCCCTTTTATTAACCCTATTAAAGTTAACTGTGTTATTCCAAGCTGTACCTGCATGTTCTATCAGGGTTTACAGCCCCCGCACAGCATTTAAAGATAAGGGTGGTTCAGCCATGCACAGCTGTGGAGGAGGTGGGCGACACTCGCATGAAAGACTACACATGGAAATCTTTCGATGGGACAACGCTTTTACCAGATCTGCTAATAACTTACTGGCTGCATGCGTGCATGTTTGTGCATGAGTGATAAATGAGCGATTCCAGCCATCATATTCTGTCCAATCTCCACCACCCCCTGTTGGAGAAAATGACGGCTCTATACTGACACTGAGTAATGAGATGCAGATATTCCTATGGTGACTATACTGCATTATTGTTTCTACACACACACACATACTTTTGTGTAGGTCAAATGTATACATAGAAGCAAATTTCTCTGAATAATATGATAAGAATATGACCGTATTGTGTTTTTCTGTTGAGGTTGACAGTAAATTTTTCCATACTGATGTCAAGAATCCTGATCATCTGGCCTTGGCTTTGGTTTTGACTCGTGGGAGATGCTGGGGGAGGTTGGGGGAGGACTTCACCGGTGCTGGGGGGGTCTGGGGGTGGCGGCTCCTCTGGGAGCTTCCAGCCATTTGTCGTGGTCCCTGGCCAGTAGCCGGCTCTGTGCTGCAGTGATACAGTACCGAAACACAAGGATTTGTTGCCACTGGAAGCGCTCCCTGTTTCCAGTTACATCAGAACTAAAATTTCCACATCATTTTAGCAAAAAAAAAAAAAAAAAAGGAGTCAAAGGAAGCAGATGTAAAAGAAAGAAATCAAGTAAGTGCGACTGAGAGAGAGGAATGATGACTTTTTATTTGTTTGAATACGAAGAATTCTTTCTTATGATGACATCCCCCACTGTTTCCTGCCAAAGCACACAGGGTACTAAATCGGTCATTGGCTGGTAGGACATGCTCACTTGCATTAGAAAGAACCTGAAAACAACGTTACAGACCATGTGTTCTTTTTGACAACCAGGCAATAGGATGATGAGTAGAGTAATCTCCTGCAACTTTGAGACTGAGACAAAAAGATTCGGAGTGTAAATTTAAAGTCATAAGCGCTGCTATTAATGTACGATCAAAATGAAAGCATTTCAGGTGGTGTTGGCAGCGTGTGTGTGTGTGTCTCCGATATCCCTGGAAGACTCGCTAGTAATAAAGAGCTGGCCACGGCTTTGGATAGAACATGCTGACCTGTGCCAGAAAGCCTGCTGCTGTTCCATTGCCACAGTAAGCAGAGGTGGCAGGTCATTTGGATCTGGCCGGCTTGTTGTGGCTTCTGTGTTTTCTCTAGCATGTTAGAGTGAATCTAAGCTCGGCCGACTCAGACTGGGCCAAACAGCAGCCTTTCATCTCCATCTGGGGAAAGAGAAGTTCAGGATGGCCACTGCCAAACAGCCTTCCCACAGACTCCGGGACCTTCCATGCCTGCATCCAACAAACACTTGACTGGCATCGCTTTATATTCTTCATCCTCCACATCTCATCTGTCTTTATGCACAATGCCGTCTCTGTCATCGTCTTTTTCCTTTTGTCTTTTCTCTGTGTTTAATTTCTCTCCCTCTCAATATTTTCTTACATTATGTATCATTTGCAAGTTTGAAAAGAGGGGGTGGTTGTTTTGTTTATTTATTTAAGCTTTATTTAACCAGGCAAGTCATTAAGAACATATTCTTATTTACAGTGGCGACCTGGCAGAAGCCAAAGCCTCTTGAGGGTAGGGGCTAAAAAGAAATGTGAAAAGTTAAAAACACAGCAGCACATATCCAACCATTCCCTCTGCTTACACACTGCCACGACATGTGTTACATGCGACAACAAGCATTACGTACATCTAGTGCACAAGGAACAGGCAAGCAGATGGCAGACGACCGCGTCAGCCAATTTAACAACAGAACAGGAGTAGCATACACAAGCAGTCAGACAAACAGGCAAAGCAAAACAGCAAGAGAGCATTGCACAACAATAAGCAGCTGACAAACAAGGTTAGGGAATATCAGGGGATCGGGGAAACAGCTGCATGAATCAGTGAGAATGTCCATAATAGCCCTTGAAAACTGACTTGGGGATAAAATTGTCCAGTTTTAGTGTTTTTTGCAGATTGTTCCAGTCTTTGTCTGCAGCAGACAGGAATGACGACAGTCCAAATACAGTTGTTTTTGGGAACTTTCAACAGAATATGGTGAGCAGAACAAGTGTTGTAGGCAGCAGATGTTGTTCGCAGCAAGTGACACAGGTAGGTAGGTTGGTGTGTGTGTGTGTGGGGGGGGTGAAGCATGAACCAGTGAATATTACGACAGGCGTGTAAGGATGGCCAGTTGACAAGAATATAGAGTGCAGCGGTGTGTTTTGAAACAGGCATTTGTAGCAAACCGGATAGCATCCCTTGGATGCTGACCTATATAAACGTCACTATAGTCTAACATGGGAAGAGTTGTCGTTTTAACAAGTCTTAGTTTAGCAGAGGGAGAGAACCAGGAGTACATTCTCTACCAGAAGCCAATTTTAGACTTGACCTTACACTGTAACCTGGCGATATGGTGTGAGAACGACCAGGGTGCTGTCTAGCCAGATACCCAAGTGTATTTGTATGCAGGTCTAGGATAGCCATGTGCTGGGACCCTTCCTACTGAACCACACGACCTCGGCTTTGGTGGTGTTTAGCAGGTTTAGGGTGAAAAAGGCCTGTTGAACCCTCCCAAATTCCCATTTCAGTTACTTCATTCCACTGCCGTTGCAGGTGCCTCACTCAAACCTCACTTGTCTGTAGTGTGACTTTTAAAACTGGCTCTACAGGTGGCTGACGGATCCTGCGGGCTATATGCCTTCAATTATGTTGATTAGACTTACGTACGTTTGTCCTGAGCTCTGTTTTCAATGTGTTGACAGCCCTTTAAAGTGTAAAGGTGTTTGACGGAGCAGAGGAAGGGTGAGGCATGTTGAAAATAAAGCGAAATAAAGGAAATCCCTTTTGAAAAGCTTGGCCCGTCCTGGCTCTGAAATGCTACTTTGATAAGGTCCTGCAAATTGAATCCTTTTCGCTCGCCTGATGATCTCAGCAATGGCCACAAATGACATCCATCCAAAGTTCAGTCTGCGGTAGCGAAACCGGCGATATATGATGGTTGATTGCACCTGGTCTGGCCCGCTGTACTTGCTGAAGTCATTTTTCCATATTGTGTAGCCTTAACTAACATTTTGCAAGCCGCTCACTGTTTTTTTTCCCCCCTCCCAAACGATCAGAGTTATTCACAGACCGTGGCATTTAAATATCGGTGAAGATAATATTGGAGGGCTCAGTCTCATGACCTCTTTTTTTTCTTTTTTTTTTTTTTAATGTGGAGAAGTGGTTTGGTCTTTGGAGCTAGTAATGGGAGGCTTGTGGGCTTGAATGAAACACAGACCCCTGCTGTTGGTTCAACCTTGTTATATTACCTCTCTCCACAGTCTACCACTGTCATATCCCAAGTAGAACACTGCTGGACTCATTGTAAGTTATGTTTTAAGATCACAGCTTCTGCTCAGCTAATATATCGGGTAATAATATACAATTGTATGTCTGGCAGGTGATAAGACACCGGTCAAATGGTCACTTAATCCAGACGAACCAATGCAGCCCTTGCTATTCTGTGCTCCCGTCTGCTAGGAAAGTGAAGGTCTCCAGGACAGAACAGAAGCTGCTTGGGTCAGTGAGCAGATGACATACTCTGTCCTGGCTGCGAACAAGCGGCCTAAACCACTTCTCCTTTTGTTTGACGCCTGACTGGTTAAATCCATCTTCCACCCACTGTCTGTCTAGAGTTTCTCCCTTTGGGCAAAAATGTGTTTGCATGAGTGCAGGAATCATTATGACTGTAACTGTTATTTCTTGTTGTCGCAGAGAGTCATCCATCTCCGGTCTTTTCATGGTGTTCCTTTTCTTCTTTGTCTTAAACGCTGTTATTCTTCTTCTGTCTGCACATATGCTTACATCAGACGTCATTCATGTGGAAACTCAGATGTTGTGTCACTAATTCGTGCTTGAATTCATTTTCCTCTTTGCTCTCTTGTGTCCGTCTTCCTTTGCAATTCTTGAGGCAGCCTTTCATTCTCTCTCTCTCTCGGACCGAGAATAAGGAGGTAAATGAAGCCTAGAGTGGATTAGGCTACACACTGTACAGCTGTTTCTCTTGCTGCCACCCATGTCTGCCACCATTTTTCTCCACAGATGGCCCTCAAGCATGTTCACAAGGCAATGTTTGAAATACTGACCTGCTTTAAAAAAAAACAATTCCCACATGTTGTCACATTTCTCAACCCCTGCTGTCTGGCGAGCCTCATGAACATTGTGCTCTCTATAATATTCCTGAAAGATATATGAGGGAGGTCAATGACACCGGTGAGAAAGTACAGGGGGAGGAAATGAAGTCGAAACCCAGTGTTCATTTCCTGTATTCGAACAAGTTCATTTCCACCAGACAGACAGACGGACAGTTTGTCTTTCTGCATGCACTTTAGTTACAAGATGAATGTCGGGTCCCTCAGCATCCGTGCTACACAGTCCAACATGTAAAATTATGGACAGGCTGATAAATTTGTCTCCCAGCGGTTGATATACCCTCTGTGTGGCGTGTAAGTAAACACTGCCGAAGTTACAGTGTCATTGCGAGGGTCATATTTTACAACCATGCAAACTCTATGTTAGATTAGTCCCTGTAATTTCCTTGTCTTGTAGTGCTCTAGATAAACCCCTGAGGTTTTTGACTTATGCGAGTAGCAATTTGATGCATATCATGTTTAATGGATTTCATTGTCTGGGATTTTTTTTTTTTTTTTTTGTGTGTGTATTACATTAAAGGGATCCGTGAAAAACACTGTTATTTTCTCTAACCGCTGTGGAGGTGTGGGCGTGAGAGGGGAAGTGCTGTTTGGCATTTAAAGTGGTCACTTCCTCCATACAGGAAGCTTCGGAGGCCCTGGCCTCTCTGATTTCTCTGAAGACTGTTTCGGTCATCCTGTGCAACATCGCGCCGGTCTTCAGGACCTTTGGGCTAGGCTGGTCCAGCGCTAGCCACAACAGAACCTAGTGGTCCACTACAAGACGTTGCCAGATCCGCTACACACAGCCGCCACACGAGAGGGTCCAGAATAGTATAGCCAAAACAAATCAAATGAAGACCAGCCCTGCAAGAAACAAGTGTGTCCACCCTTTAGTGGTGAAGAGTTGGCGCAATCTTGTTTTCTTTCTTCTTCTTCCCCCCTTTCTCATTTTGTCTCTCTCTCTGTCTGTCCTGGACATGGTTTCTGCTGTTACACATCTATAGATGTGTCTATGCATCTGGCTCTGGATTTATTTCTCTCTCCACTTTTTATAGTGTCCACACACAGTGATTTTACCACCGCTGTGGTTGTTTTTTTGGCTCATTTCCCCTCTCTCTCGTTCTGTATCCATTTCGTCTCCTTGCTCGTCCACCCATACATTCTTATATTTAATTTCAGCTTTGCAGAGTCCTTGTTTAGCTCTTGGCTCCTCCACAGCCGCTTTCTGTTGTTGTTTAAAACTGGATTTTCTCAGGGTCACAGGGTTCAGCCTGACACAGTGACCCCGGGAGGTGAACACAGTGGCAGCTTGTCATATGTATTATTATTTCTGATCAGCTAATGGAATTGATGTGTTTCCCATAATGTGCTATCGGATAACTGGGCTATTGAATGACTGGTAGTGCAGACAGGAGGGGAGACTTCACACCTGAGGAGAATAATTCGTTGGGACTCTTCCTCTCCCCTTACTTCCCTCATTCCCTTCATCCCCTCCTACCAGCATGTCAGCACTGCCAATAGTAATGGCATTACCATACCCCCCACCCCCCACATACACACACTTTAGCTGCCCTTCCTACACCCTCCACCTCATCCCATGTTCCTTTAAGTCTTATATATTACGTGAGATGTTCAGTTGGGAGTTCCAAGTTGTAAATGACTAAGGGAGCCAGTTGCCCTCAGGCAGGCTTGTGTTTGCTAGAAAGGAAGGATTTCGGGTGATGAGGACCCCAGAACCAGGCACTGAATGATCACATACCAGGGA
Source organism: Pampus argenteus (assembly GCA_036937835.1). Taxonomy (NCBI): domain Eukaryota; kingdom Metazoa; phylum Chordata; class Actinopteri; order Scombriformes; family Stromateidae; genus Pampus; species Pampus argenteus. The sequence goes on along the minus strand of CM072880.1, from coordinate 14,109,269 downwards.
CGATATTACACACCAAGCTTGAGTAAAACCACAGGGGTTGCTGTAATGAGACTGGCGCACATGTGTTGTGTGTAAAACCTCTCTTGTTCAGTGGATTCTTCTCTTCTTTGTTGGAATTCTTTCTTTACCACAGAACTTTTGAAACACTGAGATATGAGGCGCTAACACTACGCAGTATCTGTGCTGTGCGCTAAAGAACAGGGCAGGATATCATCTTGATATATCCTGTGTGTCTGCTCAAAGATCTCTGAGACCCGACCCCTAGAATCACCTCCTAATGGAAAGCAGAGGGTTAAAAGTGGCAAATGACACTCCATCTATCTGACTGCCAGGCAGCAGCAGCAGCAGCAACAACAGTAGCAGCAGCAGCAATAACAGCAGTAGCAGCAGCAGCAGCAGTAGTAACAACAGAAGCAGTAGCAGCAACAACAACAGTAGTAACAACAGAAGCAGTAGCAGCAACAACAGAAGCAGTAGCAGCAACAACAACAGTAGTAACAACAGAAGCAGTAGCAGCAGCAGTAACGGTAAAAGCAACATCAGCAGCAGTAACAGCAACAGCAGCAGTAGCATCAGTGACATCAGCAGCAGTAACATCAGCATCAGTGACATCAGCAGCAGTAACAGCAGCAGCAACAATAGTAACAGCAGCAGCAACAATAGTAACAGCAGCAGCAGCAGCAGTAACAGCAGCAGCAACAATAGTAACGGCAGCAGCAGCAGCAGTAACAGCAGCAGCAACAATAGTAACAGCAGCAGCAGCAGCAGTAACAGCAGCAGCAACAATAGTAACAGCAGCAGCAGTAGCAGCAGCAGCAGCAGCAGTAACAGCAGCAGCAGCAGCAGTAACAGCAGCAGCAACAATAGTAACAGCAGCAGTAACATCAGCAGCAGTAACAGCAGCAGTAACATCAGCAGCAGTAACAGCAGCATCAGTGACATCAGCAGCAACAATAGTAACAGCAGCAGCAGTAGCATCAGTAACAGCAGCAGCAGTAACAGCAGCATCAGTGACATCAGCAGCAACAATAGTACCATCAGCAGCAGTAACATCAGCAGCAGTAACATCAGCAGCAGTAACAGCAGCAGCAGTGACATCAGCAGCAACAATAGTAACATCAGCATCAGTAACATCAGCATCAGTAACAGCAGCAGCAGTAACAGCAGCATCAGTGACATCAGCAGCAACAATAGTAACAGCAGCAGCAGTAACATCAGCAGCAGTAACAGCAGCAGCAGCGACATCAGCAGCAACAATAGTAACATCAGCAGCAGTAACAGCAGCATCAGTAACAGCAGCAGCAGTAACAGCAGCAGCAGCAACAGCAGCAGTAACATCAGCATCAGTAACAGCAGCAGCAGCAACAGCAGCAGTAACATCAGCATCAGTAACAGCAGCAGCAGTAACAGCAGCAGCAGCAACAGCAGCAGTAACATCAGCATCAGTGACATCAGCAGCAGTAACAGCAGCAGCAACAATAGTAACAGCAGCAGCAGTAACATCAGCAGCAGCGCATGACATGAGCTAAGTTAGTCAGCCATGGCTCTTCTGCCAAATGGCCTTAGCTGCCAGCACACAACTCTAATCCAGTCATCCAGCCTGCCAGTTGAGTCAGTCAATCATTCATCCAGCCAATGCTGTCAACTCTTGTTTTCAATCAATCATTTTTCAGCTATTAATTACTCCACTTGCATCAGCTGTGCTTTTCTTCTCCTTCCTCCTTTCTCTTTCACTCGTCTGATGAAAGACACTCTCAGAAAGGTAGCCAAGCCGCTCGAGTTTGTTTTGACGTTTCGATGACTCCGCCGTGAATGTGTTTAGAGTTCGTCACATGATCAATGTTAGTTCAAAGGGTTTCAAGCACTGTGCGGTTGTGTTTGAGGAGTTTAAATCTGGGGGGCCTTTTCTGGTGCATTAGTAAAGGGGTCTTTGATGCATATAACCCAGCTTGATTACACTCTGTATGGGCCTGACCTTCATTGTACCCTCTAGTTTAGTGGATGACAGCCATGCTGAAGAGCAGAACTGAGCAACAAGCTGTGCTACTGCTCTCCATCAGTTGCACTCCAGGACTCTATTGTGTTTGGAAGGAACCCCACTCGCTCGCTGGTTTTGTGCTCTCTCCACCTCCCTTCTTCTTAATCTTGAAACCATCATCTACCCCAGTCTGGTTCTCTTTAAATTGAATTTGAAATATTCATTCCTTTTTTATAAGAGGGGTTAGTGTACCCCGGAAGGCCTTATGGATTTTCAGCATGTCATTGTGTGGGGGTTTCAGATTCAGCCATAGGACTGCCAACCCACGCACCCTGTTTCACTCACTGTCACCCGCGAACCTTGGTCAGAATCGTTTCGATACCGCGTAGCACAGTCGCCTCGGGGAGGACAGGGTCACAAGGTTTCTGCGCAATCCAAGTTGTAGAGAAAACTCTTGCTACCTTTCATTTTAAGTCAGCAGCTGCATGCTTCACTTCTGTGAAAAAAGCATAAGAAGTAAAATGAGAGCCAGCAATAAGTTATGGTTATTTATTTATTTATTTTTTGCTCGTTTTCAAAGAATTTTTATTCTATTTTATTTTATCTGAAGTAAAGCCCTATAGCGAACAGATATTATATTTGATTTAAAGTCGGCAGCAGCACGCCGTAATTGAAATGTTATGAGCCAGATAGGCTTACTGTTTTATTAAATATGGGAATATCAAGGCCTAAAGCTTATAAGCTAGGACTAAGCTCCACACATCATATTTATTTATTTTTAAATTAGCGTAGAGTCTATTGTAATTTATAAGCAAAAGTAGCCTATTATAAATCTATATACCTTGATGATGTCATTCTCTATATAGCCTGCCTATCAATTGTTTTTAATATCAATAAACACAGATAATATTTGACTGGAATTTCTCCCGTTTGTCCGGGACATTTGTGGACCGGCACCAATTGTTTTCTACTGGAAACCCTTCTCATGACATCACCTGATACACAGCCAAGCCTGTTCACTCCACTTACCTCAAATTCAGTTCTTTTGAGCGGATAAGGTCATTTCAGAACAGTTCAATTTCATTTATAGTCTCTCAATAATAAAATGCTGGCATACCCAACACAGCAGCCACAGAGACAATTTATCCCGAGTACATCTTTTGAAAACTTCTGTTTAGCAAACACACATGCACTTTACTCCAGAAATTGATTGTTTACAGGCAGCGAAGATCTGTGGGTGGAAAGCCCCCCCGAGGCCATGTGTGCCATCTGTTTAGTCAAAAGAAAAAAATAAACAAAAGCAAGTTCATATTGAACTTTTCAACCGATGAAAAAGTGGAACTGACATTGAGTTTTTAAGGTTGTTTCTTATTTTGGACAATTCCAACAACAGGAAAAGCTGGAACAAAAGTGGGAAATAAAGGATGGAGGCGGGGGGGGGGGGATGCTTTATTGCCTCAATGTTTCCTTTTGCTGCCAGTGCTAGTATGTGAGTGTGGATGTGCACCTCTGAGGGAGAGAAAGAAACAATAAGAGCAGACATAGATCAAAAATAAGTGAGTAACATATACATATACAGTGCGTATGCCTACACACGTACGGCACAACAGTGCATTCAAATATATTTAATCTGCGTACGTATACACATCTGTTTCAATGCGTGAGTCTTTCATATGATGCCTACACTCATACCTCCCGCTGCCACACTGACCGTCTCGTTTCCTTTTCTCCCAATGCAGGTCTGTATGAGCTGCTAGCGGCTCTGCCCTCCCAGCTGCAGCCCCATGTCAGCCGCCCTGAAGACAACACATTCCTCCAGGACATGTTTGGGGAGAGGAGCCTCCACTCACTGGTCAAGGTAAGAGAAAAAAAAACACCCGTTTTGTCACAGTTGCATTGTGAAGTTTTCTTTAAATGGATTTGCTGTGGTTGTCAAAGGGCAAATTCATATGCATCAGTGTTAAGGCGCTTCAGTTCTTTATAAATGTATCGTATTGAATTAGCAATCTTTAGTTCCTGCAGTGTATGAGGTCGTGTTTTTGCAAATCATGTGTTTAGGTCACATCATGTAATTTAAGGAGTAAATGATCATAAATATAATGGACAATCTCACCACAATAGTCCTCTTCATACGTTTAGAGAAATTAAACCTCCAACCTGGGAGGAACATTTTGGTGGTCGTAAATCATGTATTAAGTACTTCTTAACTCTTTATGATGAAGGAAAAATATATATGAAAGAACAGCAGAAGGTTATAAAGGCTCCGTGCCAGTGAGACAATGTAAATTTTAACACTGGATCGGAAATATCCTGAACAGTAACATCTGTCCTCTTCTGGGATGGGACAGAATCTGAACCCTCTCTCCCCCAGACCCCCGCCGCTGTGCCGACATCTACAGCTCACATAAAAACACACACACTTGCACCTTTGTTCAATACAACTTTATCCAACCTCCTTCCTTCCAGTCTTATTCATACATCACTAAGTTTATTGTCATTCCAGCAGTCTACCCACCCATATCTTCTAACTCCCTCCTCTCCCTCCTCTGCCAGTGTGCATGGGCCTGCGGTCTGCTTGCTGCCTGTTAAACCAGATAGTTGTACAGTTTGAGGAGAAGATGAGCAAACTTGATATCTTTATACACTAGCAGACAGACGTCGAGGTAATGAATGTAACACATTCTGTCTGTCTGCCTTAACCTCATCTTCACTTGGGATTCTCTGCAGTCCGCAGCCAGCTCCCTACTCCATCTCCTGCCATTTTAAAGGAAATAGCAGGGTTTTTTTCTGCTGTAAATCAGCTTTCAAACAGTCACCATTCAACCAGTAAATATATATGTGACACCTGCTTTAGTTTTTCCTCCTGTTTGTTGATATAACTGAGAATTTACTAAGTAAACTTCTGGAAGAGCTTTACATTTTACTGTATGCTCTGTATATTATCTCCATTTTGAAACGCCGTTTTCATGTGCTGGCATGATTTAGTTCCCCCCTTTGGTGGTCTTTCTTACTCTCCAGCCAGAATCATTATGTCACAGAGACGATTGAAAGAGAAAAATCGACATAATTTTCATCCTCTCCCTAAAAAGAAATCGTTTCTCTGTAAGCATGTTTGTTCAGGATCCAGGGTTGTAACGCACTAATGTGAGCGTGTAAAAGAGGCTGAATTATGGCATACCTCAGCCGCTGAAGTAAAAGCCTGATGTCGGGACTGGAGGAAACCAGAAAGGTTTCATTTGATGCCTGGGTTGTTATGGATGGCCAAAGAATAAGGCATCTTGAACATGGATAATGATGGGCAGGGCCTGCGCATGTTCGGGCTCTCATTCTCACCGGCCCCAAAGAAAACACTACATAATGTGGGGCACATAGAATGATGTTAATGAAGGTGGCATTATGTTTCTGTGATACATTGCCATGCATAAGGGTGGAGCTTCACCTAACCCTCTAACCACCCCTGATTATACCTGGCTAATCTTTCAAGGGGAACGCAATGGTGAGAAAACATCAGTGCTGTTCATTCAAAGGTGCTGTATCCTTACAGGGTCTTTACCAGGAGGAGAAAAACCTTTGCACCAATTGCAAGAAAAATATAGCTTTAAATAACCAACAAGATCATTTGTCTCTGCAAAGAATAGTAAAAAAAAAAAGAAAAGAAAACGTTGAAAAATGTTGAGCAACGGATAGATGTAGTATTGATAGATGAGCTGGTGAAAGTAGCTGAGGAGTAGAAGTGACTGGGTTACTTTGATTAGCCTCCTACTTGTGAAAGATGGCGATGGATTATTCCTTTAGGTTTCACCTTCTCCATCCTTTGTCTTGTTCGTAACTGCTTGTAAAAGAACGCCCGACTTATTGAGCTTTTGTGATTGTCAAAAGCTGACATGTCAGATGTGTATGCGTGTGCATGGAAGAAGGATTAAATGATAAAAATCACACTTTGTTCATGTGCCAGCAAGATTACTGAGTGGTTCTCATTTCGGCGTCCATGTCGGTGCACTTCCATAAGTATCAGTGTTAATGCGGCACCGTTCAGTACCACTACTGTAGCAGAATGCACGCCACCAGTACTACACAAAAGGTAAGATGCTGTCCACGCAGCCGTGAAATGATCAAATGAATTAGATTAGCATCAAAGCACAGTGTTGTCGTTTCACAAAAATAAGCCTCTTCTACCTGTTATTCTCATTTTCAACTAAAAGAAACTGAGCTGCTTTTAGCGTCTCTTATCATTAGCATGGAGGTGTAAGTGGAGAGTTCCACTCCAGACAAGCATAACTATGTGTTTCCTCTGCGTTCTACTTGGTACTGAGACGTGAGCCAGCCTGTCAACTAGTGAGCCAAGTGGACAGACGGGCAGAATTTAAAACACCGAGAAGTACAGAACAACCATCTCGGCTTACAGCAGAAACCGGCATTCAGACGCAACATTCAGGTGAACATGGCTAATGTCAGTGGCACACCATTAATAAAACTTTAATTGTCCCCTTCCTTTAAAGCCCCACACCAAAGCTCCACCGATTCCACCTTTTTATTCCACAAGGCTGTGAATGGGATACTCTGGGAAAAGCTAAACAGCAGAAAGGAAACGCACATATCATGTTTATCTGACAGGCTCAACAACCCAGGTCGTTCATATGGAAATGCTCAGGCCTCACCTGGGTAATTATGGATCATCATTTACTGGTCAGTCTGTCTGAAGGAAGAGATAAGGACCAGAGGAGGATGTGTCAGAGACAGAAAGAGCGACCCTACATGAAGAATTCAACCAGACCTTTTTTTTTTTTTTCTGTCTCTCCTCATCTGCCCTCATCAGATGGTTGGGATCTGGTTATGTCACAGAGATGAAGGAAATATAATCTTCCAAGCTCATCTCCTTTTTTGCAGACTTTTCATCGGCGCAACATCAGACTTGACATGAAATGTGTGTAGCTAGCATGGCTTAAAAGACGCAGACAGTCCCCCTCTTTTCAATTAAAAGCAGTTACTCAAGTGTGCTTTCTATAAATTCCACCACAGTCACTGTTCAGCTGCCAAGTTCCTGCTCCGCTAAAAAAAGTCACAGGAAATTTAATACAATATTCAATTTCCACCTGCCTCAGGTGGGGCTCTCCTTTAAGACCAAGTTTCTGTCAGCAGGACTTTAGCCAGGCACAGAGATCCCTCATTTTGTGGTCAGTCCGTTTTCCCTTAAATTGTGCTCCTGTTAGTTGCTAATAGGCTTGGCACTTTCCGTCGTTGTTACACGGCAATATTGATGTGGGCTCGCCAGTTTGTTCTTCAGTGCTACAGGCCTTTAATGAGATGTAAAGGTGCTGCAGCTGACGCTTGTACCCAAGTGGAAAGTTTCAGCTATTTTTTGATAAATGAGCTCATTCTCAGACAAACTGGACTGTATTAGTTGAAACTTGGTATCCAATGAATAACTGGATCAGGCTCTAGGTAGCGCTCCAATTTTCATGACTCACCCCGTAATGTCCATCAACAGTACTCTGTGACAATCATAGAGTTCCACTTTGGACATTTATCTTTTCCACACCTCAGAATATACCTTGCCCCCCCCCCCATCCTCATTAGCAGGGAATATCTCAAACTGTTGCAGTGGCTCTCTGTGAGTTGTTTAAGCCCCACATCCTGTACGCAGCAATAAGACCTGGCTAATCGTCTCCTGTGCAGGGCTCGGCTTGTAAACCTATACCACCTCAGAGATCCATTCGAATTGTCTGTGGTCAGCTTGTCCTGTGCATTGGTTGCACTTGAGGTCTGTAATAATTATTTTTGGTGTACAGGAACCCTCTTAAGGAGTTAAGCAAATATCTGCAGGCTGCTTTGGAGAACGAAGCTTCCATGCCTACATAGATTATTCACATTCATCCACCATCATGAGTTTAACTCAGTGTTGATTCTTGTCTCTTTGGTATTGTAGAGAATGTAAATTTAAAAAAAAAAAAAAGAAAAGAAAAAACATTATTCAGACTAACAAGCTTTGGTTACAGTGATTCAACTTGCCATTTGTTGCTAGAAAATATTCTTTCTGACACAAGCCTGGTGGTTATTTACGGTTTAAAAACTTCACTTGAATCCAAAATAAACACCTTTCCTTGCAACGCTATACTCTGCACTTAGACTACCTTCCAAATATTTTCATAGGAGTTTAATGGTCGACTACAGCATGAAGTCTAAAGATCGTGCTCATTGTCCACAAGTAAGCACTTCCAAATTGAGCCAGAAGAGCTAGATGAATAGATGGTGGATGAAGCCAAAGGTTGTAATAGGGGCAGGAGAAAGGAGATGGGGATACTGCAGACAGGCTGCAGTAGGGCCTGTTGACTACTGAATAACCTTAAAACTCATTGACTTGAACCATGTCTGGAGCACTGAAGGGACAATGAAAATGACGAGAGGCCTACAGATCCACCAGTCCTCATTCTATCAGTCAAATGTCTGTATTGGTAATCAAGGAAATTCTCTGGAGTGATCCCACAACCATTATTCCAGGTCATTTTGGTTGACCCCGATTTTGTATTGCTTAGGAAAAAAAGGACTCAAAGTGAAACCAGAAGGTCTACGCGATACAAAGCCAATCTTAATAGGACATAGAGCATAGGAGCAATACACAGGATATGGAAAATTAGGTTCACTGTGCCATATAGTGTATTTATGGCTCCCCTATGACTTAAGAACTGCCTGAAGACATCATGGGCTCACCTGGAGCTTTTAAAGATAGTCTGAACAAATGGATAAGTTGAATTGACTGCTTCAAAACTACTCAAATCAATCTAATTTAACACGTCAGATGCATTTGTCCTGACTTTATGCCCTCAGTTTCTCATAACCCTGCTTGCTAACACTAAAGCAGCTATACATTATATGAAGGAGTTAATATATGCCAATCCACTTTGGTTATTTGCTGGTGATGTCTTTGGCCTCTGTGCAACCTCTGTCTTAAGATGATTATCATATGTGTGATTGTGTCCTGTCCTGGTTTTACAGAATACATGGCATCTATGGCTTTGTGTCAGGGGCTCCAGGATGAACTGTATCCTGTATCTAAATGATATGGCTGTCATGAACACTTGGCCAGCTGCCCTGTCTCTCGTCCATTAGATCTACTGCCAGTTCTTAATTAGCTGTTACGTTCTCCTTTTCCACGATAAATGAGAGACAAGCTCAAGGCACCAGACCCCTCTGTATGTGGTCTTGGTCAAGGAAAGGTGACTGTTTGCTTTTGAATTTGAATTTGAATTATTTGCTTAACAATGTGTGTATACCAAAGAAATCATTTTGCATGTTTGCCCATTAAGCAGATGATGACATGGAGTCATAGTCCCTCAATGTACTTTTGTGGGTCAAGAGTCACAGTCTCAGGTGCCCTATTTTCCTGGCAGTGCAAATAGATTTATTACTCCGTGATTTGCTTTTCCCATCTGTGTGGTATTTGGAAGCTGAGCACCCAATAAGATGGGAGGTTCATTCAAAAGAGGCCATGAAAAGCATGTTGTGAGTATTTCGGTGGGAATTGGATCTTAGATGTTACGCTGATGTCTCAGAAACACATCTGTTTCTGTCATGTTTGCTGGCATCTTACTTTGAACAAATGTCCAGCAGTGACGGAATAAAGCTTAAAATGTAAATAAACAATTTTGATTAAACACTCCTCAGATGCTCAGCACCTTCCAGACAACACTTTAATTCCCCGAAGAAACATCTTTCCAATTATGCAGATTGTTGTCATGCTTCATTGTGATTGGCACAGCTGTTTCAACCAAAAAAAAAAAACCCCAAAAAAACAAACAGTTAAGTGAGAGTATTTATTGTAACCAGCAGGGGGACTATTGACTGACGAGTATCTGATCCTTAATGTTGAACTGAAATTCTGTAGCCATAAACTGTAGCTTATTTTAAAATTGGTCCATTGTACCCTTTAAAAGATGGATGGAGAATGGTACTGTCATCTACAGGATTGTTTACCAACCGCAGCACAATGTCCAGGACCTGGTGCCATTATGCCAGGGACAAATCCCAAACTTTGTGACCTACCGTGACAGGAGAAAAAAAGCAAAATCTTGAGTTTTCCTCCTGCTTCTTGAACAAACATATCATCTCACAGCTATTTCAGTTGCAACCCTGCACGTATGTCTGTAATCCTCCTTTCCCGTCTCCCCAACCTGGTCTAGTCTACCAGACCATGGTGCCTTGACAAGGTGTTCTGGATCAGACCAAGAGATTGGACCCGCGTGGATTAACGGAGGGCTGATACCGGATCCGCTCCGGTGGGTAGATATAGAAACCGGAGTGGTAGAAAGATTGTCAACCCTAACCCGTCCAACATGAAGTTTTCTGGCCAGTGGACATTAACCAGAGGCCTTGAGCCTCCTCGCAGGACTCAGAAACAGAAACACTATCCAGCCCTGTGATCTCCAGACCTCTCTTTCTCCTTCCATCAGCACACGTCTTCATCCATCAAGCTTTCAGTCTCTTGCACGCTCTCTCCCTCTTTCTGTGCCAGACTTTGCTTGCTCAAGTGTGTCTGGATTAGTGTTTGTAAGGCATTAAGGCTTTTTTTTCCCCTTCCTCTATACTTCCACAATGACAGTCAAGGCTCAAGACTGTCATTGTTCTTCTTACTGTCGCATTCGCTTGGATCATGAAGAGAACATAAATACGGTTTGGAGGTTCCTGGAAAGGTCTCGGAGGAGTCTGACCCTTAACCTTAACAATGATCCTTCGCAGTTGTTCGAGCTCTTGTCTGAAGAAGATGAAGATGGATGTTATATTTTTGTTGCAGTCCATTCTCATTGGAAATTTCTCATATCAGTTCATACCTGCGTTAGTGTTTTTCCTCATATTTCTTTTCTCCTCGGGTGTTGTGTGTATTTTAAGCCCGCCGGGTATTTCTGGAAGCAAACACAACTTAGTCTGAGGCCTCTGCGGAGACGAAACACACACTGCTTCTTTGTAGCATGTTTTCCTGAAGCTTTCAGTGAAGGTGCATATTCATACATCTTTTCTGAGTACTTTGGGGGTGCTTTGGTCCCAGAGTTTTGAGCAACAAAAACAACAAAACAATCAGCCTTATTTTATGTAGAAGTAAGACTACATTTCTCATTGGAGGAGCTTCAGAATCCCAATCTTTGATTTAGTTGTGTGTCCTGTAGCTGTGCTCTGGTTTGGGCTAAGACCTCTTTGGCTGTAGCACACTGTCTCTCACAGTTTTTTTTTTTTTTTTTTTTTTTTAATTAATTCCACCAGGCCACTTCTGCCCTTTGCCAGGATCACTGCTGGCTCACCAATGGGACAGAGAACGTGCTATGCAAAAAGCGGGGTAATGACTTTAAAATACATTACTGCGTCATGGACAGGCATTTGGAAAGTGTCCTGAACTGTAAATAAAAGCATTTCAATCTCGCATTTTGCTCGGAGAGCAGAGGAAAAAAAATTCCACAGTAACTAAGTAAGTTGAGGTGGTGGAGCAACAACTACCTAAGCAGATGTCACTAGGACTGTGGTATGTTGGAGCGCTGAAGACACTGGCAACCTCACTCATTTATTTCATCTGTTTTCTTACAAAGATCATCAGGACAGATGAAGTAACCGGAGCTGACTGCCTGTCCTTTTACGGCCATATAATGTAGAAGAACAGACAGACGAGTCAGAGCACAGGGTGGAGTTGTAGGGACTTCATGAACAGTAGAGAGTAACTGTTCAAATATGACATGGATATATGAAATTAAACAGATGAGGATGAACATTTCCAGGAATTGCCCTACAGTGGTAGTCTTAAATTTGATGCCATAAAACATGGAACAAAGTGGCAACAGTTTAACTCAGCTCCACTTAAACATCAGAGTCCACTCAGGCTTACGCTGGCACCACTCCAAGCTTGTACTAATTTTTTATCTCTGTCCCTAGCCTCATCACTAGCTCCTGCTCCACTCCAGGCCATCCACCATTTGTCTAACTTAACATCCCAGCTGTCGTGATCTGAGGTCCTCAAGTCGTAGATTTTTGTGCTCTACAGTTGAGCTGAGCAACCATCTGCCTCCGTCAGGCCTTCAACAGATTACCGCCACGACACGCCTAATGCACCATGTTTTATAGCCGAGTAATGTCGACTTTACGCAGGGATTTGAACCTCTGAGCTGACCTTGAAACACGGCTGCTCTTTAGGCCAACACACACTCCTAACAAGCCATGATTTATCAGGGGAGACTGTGTGGATAAGTTGAGCTGTAATGGTTGTACCTGTTTAAGGCCCATAGTTGAACAGGCTGAGAGGGTTATATATATGCAGAGACATTCAACACATAGTTCTGTTGCATTTTTCTCACCTAAATGTAATTTAAGTGCCTCTTGGAACACTGGCATGAGCACATTTGTATCGGGTTGTTAATGACATAATGTTTTAGGTTTTCCGTTTTCACTGGTGGTTATCAAAGACAGATGACGACTCCAAAAGAATCAAATTAACTAATCTATACATGTTATATATTTCTTTTTGCTAATCAAATCTGGGAACATCATTATTCTAACTTCACATCCCTCCGTGGGATTGTGTCATCTCACTTCATTGTGAGACTGTAGAATGTTGTCTAGCTACGGAAAAAGAAGTTTGTGCGGTCAGGAGGAAAAAAATATGTTTAACAATCTTCAAACAGATGTTTTAATTGCATACAGCATCTGTATCCACTCACAAAGTGACAGCAAACAAACTGCTTTTCCTGTTGCTTTCTGTCCTACTGAGAGATTTTCTGTCGCGTATTGTCATTGCTCCATCTGTGTGTCTGTGTGTGTGAGTGTGTGCGTATACACCCACATGTGTGGATTTGGCCCTGCAGACACCAAGCTGTCCCATGGGCTTCTCTGTCACTCTCTCTTCAGCCAGAGGGCCTTCTGTTCCACCATCAAGCTGGAATGCTTTCTGGGACATCCAGCTGGAGCTCCAGGCCTGGGGCCCAGCTATCAGTCAGACCCATTGCCTAGCTCCTCTTCACCATGCTGGGCTGAGGAGAGACTCGAGAGCGGCTGATGGGAGGGATAGTTGTGTCTGCCTCTTCTCTGATGAGACCTGACAGCAGCCTGTACGCTGTCAATACATTCCTGCACAGCTGCTCTTAAATCACAATATGGGATGGCTGTAGTGGTTTTTGTGTGTCCGTGTGTGCGTGTGCGCATAGGCTGGAGTATAAGTGTGCGCCTGTGTATAAATCTGCGTGTGCGTGGGCGTAAGCGTGCGCCTGTGTGTATAAATTATTCCATCTCTGCTCCACATATCAGTTTTTGAGTGATGATGTGTTTTTGTGTGTGGAAATGAGTAAACGTTACACGAGTCAGGCCTACTTTCCATTTTAGTAACTCTCTGGAGATGCAGCTTTGTCTCTTAGCATTGTGCAATGGCAGTGTTGAGGCTGATAAGGAAATGTTTAGCCAATTTAAGTAGACTGCTGAAATGATTTGGAATCCTCACCAGGCCACTAGGGCATATCAAATGCATGCTGGAAAACTGGATTGTTTGTACAGTGGCTGTTGTGCTCATTCAAATGAGCCTCATGTAAAGTTGTGTGTGTGTGTTTGCTTGTCTTTTTGATCTGAGTGTGTACGACTCTAAAATGGTGTAGATGGAGGTTGTTTATGTTTTCATACATGTCTGCGTGTTGCGAGCTCATGTGTGCACACTTTGTGCGTATGTAGTTGCTCACATGCACGTGTTTGCTCAGGGAGGCCTCACTGTGACCCCTGCCACCAAACGTTGACCCCCTATTTTTCTTTCTTCACTTTACTGATGAACACAATCTGTCCTTTCAGATCCATGAACGGCTGCAGCACTATGAAGAGAGCAAACCCGTCCCTGTGTTGGACAGCACAGCAGCTCTGGCCCATGAAGTAAGTTCTTATTTCTTTGCACATACTGATGAGTGACATGCAAAAGGAAAAAAACAAAAAAAACAAGCTGAATTGTCATAGTAAGGTGTTCATCTCCAAAGCAGCTTCAGTGTTTGCTGGCAGAGATTACTGAAGTGATGAACGGCATTCTTTGGTGACTTGTGAAGGCCATAACATGATTTACATCATAAACCATTCAATAAAGAAGCATTCGTTACGTTTCTCACCTGCAGACACACCGTGGTTTGTCTGTTTCTCTCTCTGTTTGTATATGAAAACCAAGCAAATATGATTTGTTTAGACTCAAATCCAGAGAGACTTAGTGTAAGCGGGATCGCGCGGAGCAGATCTTCAGATCACAAGTGCCAATTGTCTGTTCATCGCTTTTCCTTGTCTGTAACTGATACACGCACTCGACATCCTTTCCAGTAGCGTGCAATAGCCTTGACAATGTTTGTCCTCTTTCACCTCTTGCCCTGGAACAAAATCCGAACTGTCTCAGTTTAGTTTTTCTCTCCCTCTGTTACAATAACACTACACTGTCACTGCTATACACCGCCAACCCTGTCGCCCGCTTTCTGCCCAAATGTCTAGCCATACACCATGAAATCGAAAACCCAGCTCTGCAAGGACACCGATCATTTTCTTAGGGCAGAAACCAAATAGAAAGGCAACCAGTTCAGTGGAACGCTGAAGATAGATGGACACGCTTTGTCAGATGACAGCAGCAGGCGGACTACAAACACATAAAATACTTGGATCAAAGCAGAAGACGCATCGTCGCAGCATCACATAGTTCACGTATGTGAAGTTCCTTTTTATTCAGAACAATAACATGTCACGTCTGCCGCTATGCAGCCAGTAGTGGCACCATCAGGACCACTGATGACTGCAAAGCTGGTGATGATTTTCTTCCATTGGCTCTGCCACTCTCGTCAAGCTGGGAAAGATATTCAGGCTTATTTATTGAGTACATGCCCAGTGTCCTGACATTTGTTACCCTATTGTTCATCTGCAATATTTATCGAAAGCCACGTGTGCACAAAAGCATACATGTGTGCGGGACACACATTCACATGTGCACACAAACACACACACACACACACAAACACCTGTATAAACCCAAGAACCAGCCTGGCACGGTGAATGGAGAGGAGGAAAAGCCCTTTTACTAGTGTGTGGTTTTGTTTGAAATTCCCAGCTCTGTTTATTGTAATCAAAGTGCCTCCTACTATTCCACCCCCTTCTAAAAAGCCCACAGCCATACATCATCCTAATTAGTACTGAGTCAAGGGAAAGACGAGAGAAAGAGGGCCTGAAATTTTTTTACAGTCGGTTGGGTTAAGGACCACGGAAGAGAGAGTCCAGAGTGTCCTGAGACTTGACAGAAAAGCCATCTTGTGGTCTAGAGTGGTTTTCCTGACCTTACAGGCCACAAGTTTCAGTGTTGGAGCCAGAACGTTCCATCCACACACTCGTATAGATGACGGTAGTCCCGAACACTTAACCAAACCAGGATGGACTAGCCTGCATCTGTCGGGACAATATTCCCAAATAAAAATTTTATTGCTCCTTTTTCGTCTGTGTGTTTGTCTTACCCTACTTTTACTCCTGGCAAGGAACAACTAACCAGATAACACCATAACAAGAACCCAAATTCAAGCAGCCAACAGAGTAGGAGAGCTTGCTTCTGTTTCTCTTTCTGTAGTCTGTGCTCTGCCTCCCCAGGTTGTGGCAAAAGGCCATAGTCTGTTCGATAGACCCCCAACTATCAGCCTTCATCTTCCCTCCCCCGTACAGATTTTCTTTCTTATTCTTCTTGTCAAATTACAGACTTTCAAATTTATGCTTCCTGGTAAATGCCTCGCAAAGCGTCTCCACGGGATTATCAGGTATCGGGATAAAGCCCAGAGATGGTGTATCAAAGCATCTCACAGCACACCGCAATCTTGGCGGGGGAAAAAAAAAAGAAAAGAAAGAAAAACTCTCAACCCGGAGCGTTGCAGGGTATTTTTAAAGCGGATTGTTTTTCACCCGTGTCGCCACTCCAAATGATCGCTATTGAAGTGGTGGCTGAGGACTGAAGCGCAAGAGGAGAGAGATCTACAGTTAGATGAAATTCATTTCGGTCTTGGGTTTCGGGTAATGGAGGCTTAATTTATTGCTTAACATAAAATGACACTTTAACCTCTGTCTGCCCCTGGCTGCACTGTCTAGCACACACAGCAGGTGACTGCCACCGCTCAAGCAAACCAGCACCACCAACCTGAAATACAATCGATACTGGGCTCTGGGAAAAGGTGCTGTATTACATGCGTATAAAGACACATCGTTTACGGATGTACATGCACGTTCTTTATTGCACACGCGCTTTCTCG
The DNA here is from genome assembly GCA_036937835.1 of Pampus argenteus. Classification (NCBI taxonomy): domain Eukaryota; kingdom Metazoa; phylum Chordata; class Actinopteri; order Scombriformes; family Stromateidae; genus Pampus; species Pampus argenteus. The sequence continues at coordinate 14,093,030 of CM072880.1, read as the reverse complement.
CCAGCTCTCATTAAGACTGAAATAGAAGCACTCTTGCCTCATTGTAAAATACCACATTACATTAATCAAAAATCGGGCAAAACAGCCTCACCACGTGAACCAGCTCAGTGTAAGTTCGTCTGTTGATCCAATCAGTCTCAATCAATCCTTCCCAAAGATAAATACACCACGTCAACATGTAGTATGCTGAATGCAAGCTCATTGTTCCAGATCAGTGTCCAGTGTTTGAATTTTAACAGTATGTCCCGGTGGCTGACTTATGTCCTTTTCCTCCTCTGGCCAACTTCCCAACATCTTTATTCTCAACCATATACGTGCTATTACACGGAAAGACCACTGGGTGTCATCAGAGAGCACTGGCCTACAACTCCAACTGCTAATGAGAGAGAGAGAGACAGAGAGAGAGAAGGTTTGTCGTGTCGGGCGTCTCTTAATTGTTCATTTTTACTTTACAGCACATTATAGTCTTAATAATCTAAATGAAATGTAGACCCAGGACTGTCAGAATATTTCCTAAGTACATGCCCAGTGTCCTGACATCTGTTACCCTATTGTCCATCTGCAATATTTATTAGATAGAGGCTGTATTGAATAGAAATGCACCTGTATGACATTTCAGGGCCATAACATCACATCTTCCAATTACCAAAAATGAAGGAGACAAAAAAAAAAAAACAATTTTCGATCGATGCAGTATTATTTCACAATCAGACAGCGAGAAAAGACTCCACAATCTTTGGTGTAATTCTTTATTTGTCATCTGTAGATATGTTTTTTATTAACATATCTATATTACTTCCCATAGGGGTCACATATGTTTAATATAAAATGTTTGAGTTTATTCAGAATTCAAGAAACTTTATTGCCTGTCATGGTAACAGAAATTCCTCATTGACACAGTTCAATCAAAGATAAATGATAATAATAACTAAGAATATGTAATAGAAACGGTAAAATAAGTCAGAACTGTCAGAACTGTAAAAGGACAGTTCAGTTGTGAACAGATCTGGAGGATGAAGGTGGCGATGATGGCGATGATCTTTGATGAGTTTTCATTCAATGAGTCTCTTTATAAAATGTCTTTATATGTTAGAAAAGCCAATTTTTGTCATTTTTGCATGTTAAAATATGATAACATGAGCATTTAGATTTTACATTTTAGCTATAAACATACTTTTTTTTTAAATTAAATAATCAACCTAATATAAATATATTTGGATTCAAGTCCTTTTCCAAAAATCGACTTAAATCCAAACGTGTTTATATTCTCCTGATATTCTTTGAATTGCTTATTTTCATGAGGAGATTTCACATATTCATTATTTCCTTTTTAAATTTTATTTTGGTAATGGTGTGAAAGCCAGTATTTAGAGCATGAGACTTTAAAACTTTTACTGAAACCCATAAAATATAATAATGGGAAAACATCTTCATGCATAACTGTGTAAAATCTAATCAAAATGCTCTGTGGGAATGAATTGAGGTTTAACACTGACTGTAGGCAACCAGTGTATTAATGATCACCTATACAACAAATCAAGCCAAACAATCTATGAAATAGATGACGCTAACTGGCTGAAACCAGATTTGGTAATAAAATATCAGTATTTTTTAATACCTTTTTAAAAAGAGGTCAGCTTGATGTATTGGCCGCTATATATCAGGGTAGTGAGCCCGTAACTGTTCAGGGTCAAGGTAGAGCTATAAGCTGACATGCTGGGATCAAACCTATCTAAACACTGGCCTGCCTGCCATGACGTTTACCAAATGAAATACACACAGTCTCAGAGGACACCAGCACCTTCTCTCACTTTCTCTGAAACGTCTGAGGATGGAAAATGTGATTCTGACCAGGAATCATGAAAGTAGAGAGCTGGGTGTTGTCAGACCTGTCCCATCTGTCCTCCACACTGAGTTATGGGACAAGGTGCTTTAATAGGACAATATGAGGGACTGGAAATTTACAGTCCTTTGTCTTTTTTTTTTTTCTTCCCTCCCTCACTGTAAACAGCTTAGCGATGATGATGGATGATGCTGTATCAGAGCAGGAGATGTTGCCTCGCTAAAGGCGCTGACCCCGACTCCTCGCTACCTCTACCTTTGTCGACTCATGTGTGTGTGCCTTCCTCTGTTTTCCTCCTCTTTTACTCTTACCGATCTTTGTTTTTCTTTCTCCTTTTCTGACCTCCTCTGTCTCCCCCCTGACCTTGCTCTTTCAGATCGGATTTGTTGTATATTATTTGATAAAGTGAAGTAATGCAGGGTTGAATGAGGTTCAGCTGGAGTAACCTTGACCACTGTGACTATTCATTTGTGTGGTCTATCCTCCCTTGAGGGGTCAAAACTAATGGAAATAATGAAATAATGACATAGCATCCTCCCTAACCCCAGTCTAACCCTCGACCCCCTGCCTTTACCTCCGCCTCACCTCTGGTGCCTTATTCCCGCACCGCAGGGGTCGTTAGTCAAACAAACTGTAGGTTTTTCCAACCTCTGTCATCATGTGCTGAGGTCACATGTACAGGAGAACACTGCATTCTGGGGAGATTTTCCTCTTCAGCTTACCTGTTATATCATGATGCTATTAATATTTTATTTATTTACTATATCTGTGTGTGTGTGTGGGTGTCAATATTTGTTTTGTAGATTTTTCAGTCATGACTCACTGCAGGACATGTTTCAAGTACACTGTGTCTATCGTAGTCTGCTTTGGCAACTTTATGTCTACAAGAACAGAATGACATTAAGTAAAAAGATCTTCAGCTGTTATTCATCTGTTTTGCTTTTAGACTCAATGTTGTGTTATTAATTAAATGTTTATCTGCTGCTTATGAATACTACATAGGTAGCAACATCATTATTTTTTTTCGTTATTTTTTATCTCCAAAAAAGCCCATAGTTTGCAATTTTTTTTATATTTTATAAAACAACTATCAGACTGTACTTAATTTATGGTTATCAATTTCACATTTTCTAATATTTTTATATGCTTGGGGATGAAGCCTTTAAAAAAAGCATAGGGCTGCAACTAAGTTATTTTCTTTATCAATTAATGTGCTGATTATTTTTCTCAATTGATCGATTATTCATTTAGCCTATAAAATGTCAGAAATATTTTTTTTATTATTTAGCAAGGTCAAATTACTCGTTATCTTTTTCTGACCAACAGTCCACAACCCAACAATATATATTTTTTATTTTATTGTTGCGACTCTAAAAAAGGAAAAACAAAATTAAAGTGATGACAACTGAAAGGAGCTGTTTAAGGACACACAGATGGTTGTGATGTTTTCTTCACATATAACAATGAAGTTAAAAGTATTTCTGCTTTCTGCTTTGTAAGCATTCTCGAAGGCTAAACTGCTGCACATGTGATACAGTTCAAATACATACGGCCCGGCCTGTGATTTCCTCCGGTCCTCGTCGTGTTCACGACATCAGCTCCTGATCCCAGCTCAGCACAGGCAGGTCTTTGTGTGCTCCGGCTTGCCGCTCCTCTCCACACTCGCACCGCATCCAGGAGGATCATCTATAAATCAGAGTGCAGCCAGAGGAGCGTGGCCTGGGCTTTAGAAGCAGAGTCACTTGTCTCAACGCTACCACACATTTATCATAAATTCAGTCCAGCTCAGTCCCAATGCTCAGAAACGCTCTCTTAGCCCCCATTGTTTCCAAGGGGAATGGACTTTTTCCTTTTGTTCCTCGTTGAAAAATGATCCTACTGAATAGTGAATTTAATCAAAGGAAAGGTGGCAACAACTACACATTTTAGGGACCATGACAAGATGCGATGTTGCCTCCCTCTAAGATGCACCTATTAGCACAATATCAGTTTTCCTGTCTGATGGGCCCAAGCAACAGGGCCCCATCAGACACAGCATACAGTTGTGCTTTTTCCACAAGCAGTTGAGGGGTTACCCTGATGTTACACACTTCCCCTACTGAGCGCAGTACTTTTGATTAGATCCGTCTCTGTTGAAATTTGTTTTAGAACACGAATCCAATAGTTCAAATAAGCTTTGGAAAAACATGTCAGTTATTGCACGGAATAATTTTTATTGCATTACAAATTCATTTATTTGAATTTAGTAGCTGATTCATTCCACTTGCTTTGACTGTATTAGATATTAAATGATGGAAAATTAACATTTTGTGCAGGTTGGAAGAATGAATTTTACTTGTTGATAACCTTTAGGCAGTGATGGTGGTTCAGTCCCCTGGCAAAGTAAATGTAGTTAGGGAAAGTCTCCCTCCTGCATTACCACTGAGCGGGGTATACTTAATCTTGGACGGCACACACTCTTTGACTTTTTGTCTCTTCTGAGGTGTTCATGGTGTCTCTGTTTCTTCCCCTCTTTAGTTGTCTGAGGAGCTACAGGGGAAATCAGCCAACGGAGACATCAAAGAGCTTCTCAAAATACTGGCCAAGGTCCACGTGAAGGTGAGTTGGTTCCCATTCAACAGATTGTATTCAATAGAGGTTATAAGTGTTGAAGTACAACCCACAGACAATGCAGATCTTTGCTTTTTGTACAGTACTTTGTACAGCACAAACTAACGAGGCGGTCAGACCCAGGCCTTGCGTTTTTTTCTTCTGGTCCTCTTGGCTGTGGCCACCGGTCTTGTTATCCAGACAGAGGCGGCTACAAAATGAATTTACATATTTTTATTTTCAAATGCATAACTCGGACCATCCATCAGACCCTCCAGGTGTCTCAGCCAGACAGCGCTGCCTTCATTTCATTTCAACACTTTTTAATGCACTGTCGTCATGCTTATATGGGCTCTGCCAGAAACAACAGCTCAGTATTAAGTCACACACACACACACACACTTACAGTGCACACAAATGTTCAATACATCTCCGTGTCAAATAGCGGGGGTCTGAAGAGACAGCGGTTCCCAAAAGGATCAGAGTAAGAAGTCAGATCATCGTGTTTATTTTTGAATGTCGATACTAGTGATGTAATGATTAAAAAAAAATAATAATAATAATACACACGCAGGAAGACGTACAGATACGGAACAGAAAGGTTTGAGAAAACGGGGTCAGATATAATTGAATTTATACACTTTAGCAGCACACACAATCCCGACGGCGGTGGATACACACACACCGACTCACACAGCCACTCTCGCGAAGACAAATGTTTGGAACACAGCTTTTCTCTCCTACTCTGCTACATAGGGACGGTGCGATCTCCTTTGTCTCTGTCAACCCCGAAGTGAAATGCGCAGGCAAACGATCACGGCGCTCGCCATGAAGCATGCCTGTGTCATAAATGCCACGTTTATTATTTTAATTACGCTCACGGTGAAAGTATTTGGCGTGGCACGGGTCAATTCATCAAAACACAGAACTCGTGAAAGTAATCGATCAGGAAGCTCGGCGCCATCAGCAGATGACGTGAGAAGAGGTGAAGGCAGGAGACAGGACTGCAGGCCAGATGCACGCACACACACACGCGCCGATAAAATAGCCTGCCATCTCATCTATAGGGTTGTAGTGATGGATCTGGCGGAAGGTAAGGTCTGCATAGTTTAAATTCAAATGCTGCATCATAGTACGCGTCAAGTGTTCTTTTTCCTATTACCGCCAAGTTTATAGAATAGAATCTGATATTTTCACTTTCAAATGTGGAAATAAATCCAATAAGAAACAGATATTTGCAGAAAGATCGTGGATGTAAACAACCCGATTGGAACATTCAGGCCATTGCCATTTTCACTGTGCCTGCACTTTTTCTGTTCTCACCTAACAAATGTTACAGCCCCTGCTACTGCCCCCGGCAACGCTCCAGCCCCAGAGTCAATGTGAAGCCTTTACTCCAACCCCATCTGATCAGACCTACTGAGATTAAACACGTACAGCACCAGCAGCTTTTTGCCGACCTCCAATGCCTTAACGTCTCACCTTGCTGCAGTGATGTAGAAGCATGCATGTGACATCACTTTTGTGTGCGGGACATATCTAAATAGGATGGTTGTGGCTTATTTATGTTACAAGAAAAGGGAATGACTCACTACTCTGGTGAAAACAGTACCACCTCCACATTGGCACAAATTCCTCTTTCCAACTTCAGTTTTGTCTACTAAGGAAGAGTCTCACCAATGTTGTTACGTGTTTTCACTCTTTGTCTGTTTGCTCTCTCCATTCACTGCTATCTCACTGTTCTCCCACCGCCTCCACACGCCTCTCTGCCGACCTCAGCTGAGTGCAGAACAAGGTCAGCCAAACAATTCCATACCAAACAATGGAAAATATTCAGCTACTGCTTCCTCTACTACTGGCCAGTGCACCTCGGCAGACGGCAGTGTCAGGAGCACAACAGCTGGAGCCAAGGAATGCGGTCTTATCACTGAATGAGGGTTACAGCAAACATTTCTTCATTTGTCTGACACTGACATCTTAATCAGGGATTGTCTCACAGTCAATATAAGCTGCACTCGCCACTTTTTTGATATAAAATCAAAGTGGCTGAATTGAGCTTCATCGTGTGTCTATGTGATCTCTCCTTTTAAAATAAAAAGAAAATAAGAAAACCGCAACAACTTTAATGGGTAAGTTACCATCATTGGGTTTTGAAGGAAAGTGTCATACCTGATTCTGTCAAGTTGAGTCCATTAACATCTGCATGTGTTCACACACACAAACACACACCACCCCTCAGCATCATGACTACTCTTGCGTGTTGAGTCTATCATCAAGTTTTGAGCATTTGGGCTTAAAACCACCAGGCGAAGTGCTCCTGCTGGCTGCATCGGGAACACTCGGTCAACAATAGATTAGTTCCAGCATCTTGGTTTGGAGGGAGAGCTTTGACTTGTAACATGCTGAAGTATGGAAGCTCTTGGCATTTTCTTGACATTGCGTCTTAAACCGTAGGCACCATGTGGGCTTCAGGAATGAAGTATTAAAAAACTTTCCTCTCTTTCTGGCTCCATCTGTCCTCCAGGGCACTTGATACCATACCAGCCAGCCCCAGTGTAAATCACAGGGCCGGGGGTGTAAAACACAAGCAGATGGCTGCTGCTTTTGAATGGCGTCTCTGTGCGATAGTAACTGTATCACTCTTAATTATGGCTGAAATGATCCATTCCTTGGGTGGGGATATAAATCAGGCTCTTTAAAACTCCCCTCTCTCACTCTCTCTCCCTTTCTCTTACTTGCCTTCCGTCTCCACTTCAAACTTTCTCTTTTACGATTTGCACATGAAAAAACAACTTTCATCCATATTAGCCCCCCCCCCACCCCTGAAGCAAAACTAATATTGACAGTGATGAAAGTGCCAATTATGACAGCCAGCTGTTTCCGCCGGCGTACGGTATGTGTATGCACTCTTGCAAGAATGTGTTTGATTACGAGCAGTGCAATGCAATGCTGGGGGTGGGCGTGCGTGTCGTATCTGAGTTGGCCTACAGCACTACCTCCATGGCAGAATGCTCACAGCAGGGTCCCTCCCGCCCGAGGAAAACAGTTACCCAGCACCGATCCAGTACCGCCAGCTGAAAAACGAGTGGGCCGGTGACAGGGCCGGGAGCTTTAATGAGAGGCCAATGCCAGGAATGTAAGAGCAGGTTTATTTAGACAAGCTCAGTGATCTGTTTTTCTAGGATCCCTATTATACCTAATGAACACAAACGCACAGACCGAGAAAGGACGGGATACCTGGAAAACAAGGGTGGTTTTGCTTCCCTTCATCTGTCTTTCCGTTTCTCACACTTAGAGCCGCAGCTGCTGGGTCGAGTTTACACGATATAACTCTAGATTCTATTAGGCAGCTAATCCACCAAAAACCCACTGACTCATATAAATGCAGGAAGAAAGCTTCCATACAGAAACCCTCATGTGCATGTGTGTTAAACATATCTGTACCTGTGTAGTCCTCTCATGTCAACGGTCACCAGCCAGGCCATGTACCATGTGCTATCTATTAGCATACAGCTGTTACTGCTACTTCCTCCAACATTTTTACAAGGAATTAGGCGTGGCTCTGTTACGGGTTGTTAGGCACGGCCACAGGGGAGGATGTGGCAGTAGGGAGCAATGCCAGATTTAAGGAAGTGCCATCAATGAAAGGACACTCACAGGTCAGGATATTAGGCCTGATGGATGGAGTTCAGAGGAAACAGCAGCTGGCAGGTTAGTGGAGGAAAGGTTGAGGTGAGCCTGGAAAGGGAATGTGTGCACAAAGACGGAGCATAAGGAATGTTTTCAATTGACGTTCTTTGTAACATTTCTTTGTGACATTTTTGCTCACAATTTTGAATAACTAAGCGATTATTCAACTGATTGTTTCAGCACTATTCCAATCTGTAAGGCAGCACAGCAGCAGCAGCACAGCACTGTAGTTCTGCTTCTCGGGCACCAGGCCTTCATGGGTGTCCTACCCTGCAGAGAGGGTGATGGACACCTGGCTGACCCACATGTTGTCATGACACAGATCAGGTGCTATGACTGACAGTCAAATACCATTAAGAGAGCCACAGCGCCACGTGTATCCAACCTCAGACTCGGAATTCTTCCTTCTTCTCCGGGTTCTCTGTTGCGGCACGGGTTAGCTTTCACCAAAGGATGTTTTCAGAAAACTCTGGGAATTCGATACATGGCCAAATTATAATTGGTTTTCTCGTACCCCCTGAGGGTGAATAAACAGAAAGGAAAGAAAACAGAAGAGGAAATTATGTAAATATTTAATATTTTATTCAGCCTCGAATGAAGTGCGGCTATAGCTATAGTCATAAAGTCATGTATGTTCACATGTGGTGCTCATAGTCTCAGAGATGTAACATTACTGATCACATGACAACATTGTGGAAACTGCAAACTCTTCATCCATGCCTTGACACAGCGCTATGAACACAATTTATATGTTATATTGAGCGCAGGTTTGGGATCCCAGTCCTGTTCAGTTTACTTTTATCGTTCTCATCTGCAAACAGTTTCGGTTTCCAGTGTTCCAAGAGAATAATTCAATACCATAATGACAGCATCCCCAGACATACAATACAACACAACATGTGTGTTTATGTACTGTGCAGATGAAAGCCAGAAGCATATTGTTGGGCCAGTTCTGAGAAATGAACAAACTGATGCTGGGAAGATTTTGGGAAAAATATATTAAAGATAAAACTGGAATAGAGGGGATTAATGGTGTTTGAGAGACATTTGGACAGGAAGACTAAGAAAACAAGAAATTTAGGGAAGAGAGAAACATGCAGAATTAAATGTTAGATCAATAGGAATTGTCTTGTCCGCATTGCTTCAGTGAATCCTGAACCTTATTTAGGGTTAGTACCCGCGTTTTTTAAAAAGAAGTCTGTTTTGTTGCACCTTGGATCTGACTTTTGTAGCTTTGGCTATGGCTTCTATCGGATATGATAACATTGTATTCACCAAGTTAACTGCTGAGTTCTAGGAAATCTGCAATATTGCTACAACAAAGTCCAACAGGACAAGAGAAAGCTATACGATTGTCTGACCGCATGCGTTTATACCTCGATAGATTTTGGTTTTAGTGATGTTATCACATTCTCAGATCGAAGCAGTGAACTATGAGTAGAATGTAAAAGCAGTTTATGCCTTTTTATTACGGATTGGACGGCAGAGAAATGACAGGAAATTAGAGGAGAAGAAATGAGAAATGACATGCAACAAAGATCCGCCCGGCCGGACTCGAACCGTGGGTCTTGCAGGTGGTGGTCAGCACCCTAAATCCCCAAGATCAGAGGAGTGTCCCATGAGTATAATGTTCTCATCAGAATGATGGTTAAAATTATACAATTAAGACTCAAGTAATAAACTGGAATCATCTTTTAAGGTTACAATCAGAACAAAGGGAATAAATATTGTAGTCCTCACTAGTAAACAAAATAAAACTGTGTGTGCATGTATGCTGGTCAACTTGTCTCTCAGTGGATCCCAGCCACAGAGCTTCAGTTGTGTCTCCTCCTCTCATCTGCTCCCGGTTAGGAACATCTTGAACGCTGTACTGCAGCATGCTCCCATGTCATAAAACACACTGCTGCTCTTCTCACCATATCCTTCTCTCTGCCTCTCTCCTTTTTTCTCTCTCTCTCTCTGTCTTACTTTTGTCTGGCACATGGTGTGGAAGATGTTTTTCTCACTTTCTCTCCCCTCCTCAACCACGGAAAAAGCAGCACGCGTCCAGCTGCATCTTGGTCCGGACATGGAGTCGTTAAATAGTTTGAAAAATGAATGTCTCAATGGCATCATTCTTGTCTGCGTCCCATCTCTCTCTCTCTATCTTTTTTTTTTTTTTTTTTTTTTTTTATGTCTGCTCGTGAACGTGTGAAATATCTGAGGCGGCTGAGAACTTCATTACTTTGAGCCTGCCGCCGAACAGCGCAAAACATCGCTTCTCCGAGTGTTCGCCACCTTCAACTGGAAACAGTGGCCACAAGTTGCTCCCACCCTTCCACTCACTATCCCTTGAGAGCAATGGTCCAAAACAGGGGCTGGTTGCCTTTAATCAGAGAGATGTATGGAGGGACGCCATAGGCCTAATGACAATTAACGCATGTAGCTACAAGTACTGGCCTGAATGCTTTCAAATCCATCACACAGCATTTCAGGGAGACACCCCAATTCATAACCATCCTCCCTGCAGTCTCTGCCTTTTCTCTACCCTACCTAGAGAAAGTGAAAGTGAAATGATAGATTGAACCCTTAATAGCATGTATTTTACTTAGGTAATCAGACTAAGGTATGGTAAAGGCTGTTTGGGTTTGACTGATAACTCTTGCCTTTCTTTCCTCCCTTCCCTCTATCCCTCTCCTTCTTCTAGAGCCTTCTGTCGGTCCACGACACAGTTGCCCAGAAGAATTACGACCCTGAACTACCTCCGCTGCCCGAAGACATCGACGATGATGAGGATTCAGTGAAGATCATAAGACTGGTTAAAAACAAGGAGCCTCTCGTAAGTCCTAATGTTAAAAAAATGATGTATTTAATTTGTACATAATAGTTTTCAGAAGGTCCCAGACGTTTGTACAATATGTTTTGGGAAAAGTTAAAACATGTCTCCCAACATAAATTTATCATCATGTTCCTTTTTATTTATGGCTAACATCTTTATGTCAATAAAATCCTGTTATCTAGGCTTTGATGACTAATCCCTGCATTTCTGAATACCTTTTGTATTAAAGCAGTATGCCCACCACAAGTCAAACCAATACCATACATGCTTTCGAGGTACTTGCTTGTGGGAATCCAACCCACAACCTTGAAGTTGTAAGCGCACCAAAACCAACCACAATTACCCTGCTCTTGGCCGTGGGTATTTTCAGCCAGTCTAGGATCAGTGTCTGCGAACGGCTTCCTCTTCTTTCCTGGTCAGTGTTGCTCTCTCATTGTAACATGCTTCTCATGTCCGTGCTCTTCAGACATTGTCCCAGACGTCAACAACCACTCGTCTCAGCCTCAGGCCCCAATCTGTACAGCAGCGACATCTTGGCCGACATCCTCTTTTTCACTCCACCCCTCGACATCCTGAATGTCTGTCTGCGTTGCCATTCCTTGCATTCCCCTGGCTGTGTCAGCGACTCAGGCACATTTGGGAATGGGCCTCAGCACCCCCAACCGAACCTAATTAGCACTTGTGTCATGCCTTTGTTCTTTTTTTACTATCTCTCTTGCATGATAATTTCTGTTTTGCCTTTGCTGCGATCCCTTGATTCTCCTCATTGTCCTGCGACACATAAACACTCCACGACTCAAGGCCTGGATGGCTTGTCAGAAACCTCCATCTGTCATCGTAGCACTTTGTTGTGTGCTGAGGCCCCGCCTCTCTTTGATCTGTGCCGGACATGTCCTGGCCATGTCCGCCTCTATTTTCACTTTGTGGTTTTTCACCCTGACCACCATCTTGGCTCCAGGCCGGCGCACTCCTCTCACCACACCCTGGGGGAAGCAGAACACACCTTAGCCATTTTTGGGTTCCTGCCTGTTACATGTTCCGTAGAGCTGCAGAACGTAATAATATGGCTTGGAGGAATTCTCGCTCTCTCTCTTTCACAACACACATTGTCGCTGGTGCTTCCTGCTCCGGCCTCTCCCGAGCCTGATGTTGGATCACTTTCCCTGAAACCATAATGTGATTTACACCCACCCCGGTCAGTTTATTCGTCAAGCTGGTGTTATTCCATTACATTTTTTTTTTTTGTCTACCTGATTTAGCTCCCGAGAATACCTGAAACACACATTTACGATGTGTGATATCGTGTATTATTGCCCAATATTGAAGGTGCTAATTATGTAGAATATATTTTTGCAGTGTGCAAGTGGCTCTGTTTATAGGTTAAGGGTGCATACTGGTCATTGTGTGTTTTAAAGTGACTGTATCTAAATAGAGAAATGGCTATTCCTCCAATGTTCTCTTATGGGTCAACACCAGGTCAGTTTTATAAAGAAAAAAAAAAAGCTCTAATTTAGAGAAGGCATCATTTATTGTTTTTCTAAAAATACAATGTGTCATCAGTATACCCACAATATTTTTGCACTGGCAGCCCTTTGGGAACTGTTTTCTACCACTAATTTAGAGTTATAGCTGGAAATCAAGTCATGATAACCTCCAAAAATAAAACCACGTTTCGTTTGTGTAATAGGTACACATAAGGTAAAGGTAAAAGCAACAGCTACACGTGTTGTTCAATTCCACAGCAGTGTTGGTTGGTTACAAATGTATAGCTACATTTTGGTAGGAAAAAATATACTATAACTTCTTACATGTAGGAGTAATAGGAAGCTCATTTCAAATCATTGCTGAGAAGCGGTTTCACCCGTCTAAGTCAGAGCTGTCCTCTCACTGCCCAAAGGACCCGCAGGGCACAACCTCTACCCATAATCTCCTGTGGCTATAATTTCAGGCTTGACCGTGGTATGGACAACAGTAGGATGCTTTTGTGGGACAGCCAGCTGTGTTTTATTCCCTTTCTGTGTGTGCCATGACAAAACAATGGATACTTAAGGCCTACATATTATTTACATTGTTGCTATATTCGTACAGTCAGCACAGATGTTGGTACAACAGACTCTACTCTGGCCTCTTTGCAGCCGAGTTCTTGCAACCGTACTTACCTCAAAGACTGACTCTGTCTACGTCTTCTATCTTCTGATTTATGTCCACTCTCCTTTTGGTCAGCGCCTATAGCTTTTATGTGTTGGATGACACTGAAAAATAAGAATATCCAGTCTATATAGTATTCAGTTCACCAAGAGAGTAAGGCTTGAATTTATCAAATACTTCCTGTGGGACAAACTTTCAGGAAAAAGTAGGACTTCTGTACTACTTTGTACTACTGTGTAGCTAAAGGCTTTTTCACACCAAGTCTGAGAATAATTTATGGTCTGTAATTTGTCATTTTGACTCACAGTAACCTTTCACATCAACTCAGCTGCATTTGTCTTCAAATACGATTGCAGCAGAAAGAAGTGAAACCTGTGAGCATATCTCTCTCTGTGTGTGTGTTATGAGAATGGGGGCCAGGAACTCCACAACGCCTTCACGTTCTTCTCTCTTCTGCCTGCCTTTTTGCATTATACACCTCTCCTTTTCTCCTCATCACAGATGTTTCTCCACAGTCTTTTTTTAACGTACACTCCCACCATCACACTCTTCAAAGTTTTCAATAACCTTCTGCCATAATGTTCTGTTCTGGGCCCACTGTCCTGCTTCTAATACAACTCATTGACACAATTATTGTTTATTTTGGACATAATACTGTACAGCGATAAAAAAAAAAAAAAATCAATACAGATTTTTTCTCTTAGTTGTTAAAGATGTTGAATTGGCCCTAATAGTCCTGACTAAACGCTCATGTTACTCTTCATTTGTAAAGTTGAAGCTGCCCTGTTTTTGTGACCCTCTAAATTTGACAATACATGTTATGGTTCTGCATTTACCCATCTACCTCTGGCCCTTGGACATGGCAGGAAATTATCATCCTATATGTCTTTAAGGGGAAATTGACCCAAATGAACAGTTTGATCGTACATTAAGGAAACAGCCAGCGGGTCAGATACTAGTGATGAAGTCACAGCCATTCTACTAACCAATAAAAAACCCTCTAATTGTGCAGGATCCTAATTCACTGCCGCACCGAATTGATTTGGATGTGCCCTTTAACTCGCAATTTCATATAATCAGCCTGAAATTCTCAAACTTGACATCATAACAACAGGGCTGTACAATATCTAATTTCCTTTTCGTCTCTCCTTACTTTGCTCTTTTTTTATTTTCTTCTCTTTCTCTGTCTGCCTTTGTCTCACTCTATACTTCTGGACAGTGTGGATACAAGGCTGTGGTTAGCACGCAGACCCCCTTTCTTTGTGACTCATCCATTAAGTTAATTGTGATTAGTTGAGTGGATTGTATTCAGTAGCTCTGATTAATTACTATCATTTCTCAGAGCGTGACTTCATGGCACATTTCAGTGAAACTGTAAAAACTCAATCTTCCAGTTCAGCTTCCCTCTTCTTCTTCATCTTCTTCTTCTTCTTCTTCTTCCTCCCTCTTTTCTGTGTTATACTCCCTGCTCTCCCGCTGCTCTCCCAAACCGGCTGATTTATTAGCTCGAGTGTCGGGACAATGAAATAATTGGGTTTGGAGAGCGGCATAAACATGTGTGCGCATACAGAAACATTAGCTCGGCCATGTCTTTTTATTGAAAGAATGTGTTATTTTGGATAAAGTTTCAGAACAGTTTTGGTGGGGGTCTAAATTTGAACGTTACGGGGGTTGCGTCAGGGCTGACTATGTGGCGGGTGTTGCTGATATACTAGTGCAGTTTGCCTCTGGTGATAAAGGGCTTGAGTGCAGACTGACTAATAGGAGAGCTGTAGACAAAAGCTGGAAGAAGCCAGAATGCACTGGTGTTACACAATTCAAGTCCCGCAGCCAAATAAAAGACCCAGGAGCTTGGAGGATCTAGAGAGGCATAAAACATGCACTGCAAAAGTCCACCTTAAAAAGTCATATAGTGTTTAAACTTTTGTTGTTGTCTTCTTACTCCACATTCTGACAATTTTCAATGGTTTTTATAAGAATTACAGGCTAAGGAACGTTTATTTGTACTGCTAGCACCACAGCGTCACCCAAAAGCATCCTGGAAAATCCAAATTCTCCCAAAATGCGTACAAGCAGCAAAAGATGACACCGCAGCTGCTCAGGGTGACCGTCTGAATGATGTGTGAACATCGGAGGCTGACAAGCCTGCTGTAGCCGGCTCTGTTCCTCTCATTTGGATGTTCTCGAAGTCCTGTGACGCAGATGTAAATAGCAGACTTGGAGATGCTCGCTGCTTATGCCCCGCTGTTTTCCTGTTCGTTTTATACATCACTTGTCGGCTCTCTCCGTGCCACTCAGTCGGTGCCTGTTCTCACTGCTGTCGGAATGCCGTTCATTCACTTCTCCCACTCAGTTCATCTTAAATTGTTTTCCTGCTAACACGCCATCTTTCTCTTTCTCAGTGTCTCACTTGCTCCCACTCTCTAATTCATTTCTTTCATCTGGTTTTGCTATCAGGCCCACATTCTCTTGCCATTCTTATTTATTTATTTAGATTTTGGTAACCCATTTTATTTATTAAGGTATTTGTGCTTTTTTGGAGATTATTACTTAAATATTATGCATGTCACTGACATCCAAATTTAAAGAGTTACACCTTCTCCCTTCTCTACAATGCCTATATGGGCACCTGTTGTTCTGAATTATAGGTTATGCCACATTCCAGTTGTCCATTGGCAAAAAATCACCAATCACCAATCATCGATACAAAATTGACAATCCTTCTATCCCTTTCTCCCCAATTCTTCTATCCAGGTTGTCACATCATTATCAGCCGTAAACCCCTGCTGCCAGCAATGTGACAGGATTAATGTCAGACTCTATCACTCTTCTTCCTCTTCTTCTTCTTCCTTTTTCCTCCCTGCTCTGTATTGTTGCACACAGAGGATTGGTTTTCCCATTATGACAGGGTGTCACTGGGTGCAACTAAATGGAAACTGTAGACTGCAGGGTCCGTGCCATCCACTTGGCAATGCCAACCTACATAGCGTCCTGCCTGGCACGCGCTAGCACCAATCAATACAGCTATACCACTATACCACCCGGCCGCCTAGCCACTGGATACCAGTGGATCGGCTGGACTTCTCATTATAGACCCACAAATGGCGTCGGTTCGACTTCAGAGCGATAGTAGTTGCTACACATACAGATGTAGATGACATGTCCAACATTATTATTGTAAAAGCTCCAAGTGCATGATTGATGTCGGTGGATTTTCTTTACTTTTACTTTATACTTGATAATTGCGACGAGACAGGAAAGTCTTGCGATCGATTCGGTTTGTGACAAACTTAGTTTTCCATGAATGGCAGTCGCTGGAATGAGCTATTGGCAATTTGACATGCCATGCTTTTCTCATCTGCGGCAGGCGAGCGTCCTCTCCTCCGACACAATTAGGACGGTCGGATCGCCGCTGGTCTGATTCCATTTGTCTGCAAGTCTTCGCAAAACACATTCATTCAGAGTTGCAGACGGTGTACTTCTCAATTGAGTCTAAATACCGTCCACATTATTATGTATTTAAACCATGTGGTTTGAATGTATACAAGGGCAGATTTACACGGTGAATAAATCCTGACTATTGCTGAAGACCTTGGAGAGAATTTCTTGATTGAGACAGTTATCAAAGGAAGAGGATAGATGTATGCTGGGTTTTTTTTAAAGTGACTTTTCTATTGTCTGTTTACATCAGAATGTGGAGAGCAAGGGGAAAATAATGACACTGGCTGGGAATTAATGGGGCAGCTAATGAGATTAGAGCAGACAGCACACATGTTAGTGTTTTACAGATAGACCCATGTGCTTTAAAAGCAATACATCTTTCACTTGATGGATTAGGCTGCAGCGTCTTGGGAGCACTGCAAAGAAAGATGGAGCACTATACTCAAAAACATGAGGACAAGCGGAGAACACTGCTGGTGTTGACTGGTGTGAGTCCATCTACAGTGCATGTGTTGAATGTGTGCACATAAAAGGTCCTCAGATCCTTTAATATAGTATATTCTGTTCATTTTATATTGTATAATTTGAAAAAAAAGCTACTTTGTATGTTAACTTTTGTGAACTGAAAACAGCCACACCTATACTCCTATTCTAATCTGGGGTTACGATACATAATGTATGTAACCAGCGTTGTCGCCGTGGTAACAACTTGTCAACTTTAAGCCTTAATTAAATTTAAGAGTATAGTTGTCATAAATGGAGAAATTAGCTATTGAGACTCAAACAGTTTTTTGTACCAGGCTGTAAACATGTTTATTATGTTTTTATTTATTATGTAAACGCAATATCTAATAGTACTAGTACCATGTTAGTTATCATATATGCATGTAATATTGAATTATTTTTTGGGGGGGGGATAATCAATTGAGAAGCAGTTTTTGTATAAATAACTAGATGTGAATGTGTGCTTTTGGCTAATCCAGTAACAACATACTTTATAGAAATAAGGTACTTAATCATATTCATATTCATGCAACATCATTTAAAAATCCAAGCATAAAGTAGACCTTGGAAAGCCTCTGTTTGGTCATATGTGTGTGCTTGTACTGCACTCAGTCCAGAGGCTGTTACACCACCCTTGCAGCCTGTTGAGTTGTGAATGTGAAAACATGCACGGCTTCCAAAGCCACATCTGAGGCATTTCCCAGATCCTAATCTCATGGCCCTCTTAAATAAAACGTCTTCCTCCCATCATGTGTAATCATAAATGTAGACACGCATCTCTAAGCGCTCCTGCTCTTTTTCCGCACGCCATTCTGAGAGCCAGAGAGCTTGGTGGCTGAATGTAGGCATTGTTGCCCGTCGGGCCGAGTGCTCCTTAGCAGCCCCACTTCCCAGCCCACTTTGGAAATGAGAAGTGACATGTGAAAGTGCTGTTTTCTTTACTAGGGATAATGGCAGGGAAAACACTAAACAATCCCAGAGCAGAGATGGACCACTCTCTGCGACACAACTGTCTCTTTGTATGCGCTCATACAGCTCATGCAGAGCTCTCAGACAAGACACACACATACAGTACATAATGACTAAATATCTGGCACTGTCCTGCTTCTAGCAAAGAGATGGCGATTCCACTCTGTCTACATGGTGATTCATGCGGACAGGAGGGAAACAAATAGACACTCGGGGAGATATACGCACAGATTTCCTCACCAGCACCTGTCTGAAGTGTGTTTTCATAGCAACTGGGTAATGACCTGCTCTAACATTAAGGTTTAAAGAGGGGGTGGGGGAAGACAAATGACGGTAAGCCGTCCCGTCACAAGGCCCTCTGCATTACATTACCTGGCAGCTTCTCCTGAAATCCCTCCGGCACGCTATAATTATCACAATAATGACCCGCAATTTTCCTTTTTCTCAGTATACTTGTTAATTATGACCAGGAGGTCAAGACCAGGGTTAAGGAAATAAAAAGGGAAACCAGAGCCTGGTTTAGTGTGAGACTAGGTATGAGAGAGGTGAGTTTATTAGTTGTAATGACAAGTGATTTAATAAAACAGGTGGAAGGGCATTCAACAGGTCACCCAGAGGGGGATTGGCCTGCAGCGGCAGCTCTATTGCTTCAGCTAGAAAAATCATTTGACATAAAACCTTGAGCACTTTTCACTGCTCTCCAGCTACTTTCTCTTTTCTCCCGCTTTGCAACAATGATGTAGGTTTTCATCTGGGCTTCTTCTAATTCTTTACAGTGCTGTATTAATCTTTATAGGTGACCATAACAGTAAACAGATTTTCTGATCATGACCGAATACACTAATATTACATGATTTTACTCTTTCCGAGCAGAACTGGAGTGCGCAGCATTTGGGGAAGTATGTAAGAACTCATAAATATGTGCATGCTCAGTGTGTGGAGCGGTCATGTGTGCTATGTGTGGGGGGCTCTATGCCATCCCAGTGAGGTAAGATGAAATGACACACTCCAACACCAGATATGATTGGAGGTAATTGTATTTTAATGTCCAGGAGGCCCATTCCCATTTTGTATTTGGTTTTTTCCATGGTCGACATCTGGTGTGAAGAACGCCAGCATGTGTTTCCACTACACTTGTATTTATACCTCTAAACATAGCAGTCAACACAGCAGTCGGCAGGAGTTTATTGTTGCCGTTACACTTTTGCTGTTAAGTGACATCATGTCAAAATACGGCGGCCTCTTTGCCCGAGTTGCTTGCGTTTGTTTTCCCTTGTCGCTCTCAATTGAAAGGGAGAAATAATGTTTGTCAAATGCCACAGCGTTCAGTTCGGTTTACAGGGCTATGTTTTGAGAGGTTGTTACGGGCCGAGGGCCGCGATTTGAAATGAAACCCTGTGCTTGTTTTCCCTGGCGGGTTAGGAATCGTGAAGTAGCTTAGGTTGTGGCCATGTCTGAGGTAAGAAGATCCTAGGATCCTACTGTTCCACTGTGGTACTTTCTAGACAGGCCACGCTTAGCCTATCCCAGACCCCGAGACGTGTGATGAGCCAGGCCAGGACAAGTGGCCAGCGCTCTCGTCATCCATACGACCGGAGTACAAGCCAGCTTCCATCATGTCATCCAGCCATCTATCCAGTCCATCAGCCAGAGGGCACTCTAATTGCCCAGAAAAGATTTAGCTTGCCAAAACGTTCATTTTGTCCAATCCCTGCCAAGCTAACGTAATGAGACATTCAACATTCAGCTTGTCTTACTCTTCTTATCTGCTGAAGTTTCATTGCACTAGTGTGCACTGACATATCCCTGGACAATATTGCCTCCATTCCATTCCCTCTAATAAACACACTCTCATTCATGAGCAGATCCAAATTTTTTTATTCAATTTTTATTTTGTTGTCTGCACTGTATGGGGTGTGAGCCATTTGTCATCACATACTTACTGTGCGTGCGTGCACACGCTTGGAGGAGCGATGGCTTGATATGGACAAGCGTCGCTCCAGTTCTCCTCTTCACACAGCGAAGACTAAGCCGTTGTGTTCGAGCCAACCCAACAATAACAATCAGAGGCATTTATGTGTTAGAAATGGAGGAGCAGCAGCTGCATATGGAGCTGATCACGTTCGGAGGGGAGGCTTCGTATCGCCTTACTGATGACTAATTGACCACAGCTAGAAGGCCCTCAGTCCAAGATGACCCCCCCTACCCCACCACCCCTTTTTCTCTATTTTGGATGATTTCTTATTTCTCTTACTGCCCTCCAACATTTAATTTATGGAGAGACTTGCTCTTTGGAGTGTATTTTTATTCTCATGTAGAGGGCAAACTGTGGCAATGGTTGGAAGGAAAGGAGAATCATTCTCTAACAACATCTAAAAAAAGTTTTTCACTGTCTTGTGTGCACACTATGCTATCTTTTTCCATGCAAATAGCGGAGTTGAGTCACTCGATGGTTAAGCGGAGCCTTGTCTTTAATTGCTAACATAGCGTAGCCCATTCATCAGGCTTAGTGACTGTCCAGCATCAATCATCCAGTCTTTTGAGCTTTCTCTTGGGCATGTTTGGCCTGACTTCAGGTAGAAGCCTACAGAGGGCTCTCATAGAAACACACGCAGACACGCTTGCATGCACACAAAAACACACCTACGCATGCTGTCACTCATGCGTGCATGTGCTTTGACAGACGTAGACATTCCCCTTCTGACTTCCTGCACTGTTTCCATGCACAAGGAATCGTCTGAAATGGCTTCCATGTGCCAAAAGGCATTGAAGGCTTGGTGTAAACCTAGTCATCAGTTCGTGCTAATGTTTAGCTGCTACATCATCTAAGAGCTCGAGAGTCTTTATCTGCCTTGTTTTTTCCTTACGTATGCCCCCACATGCACATCTTGCAGCTTATTTAGGTTCTAGCCTCACTGTTTATGTATTTGTTTAACAGAGCAGGGACTCCTCATTAGTAGCCATGCATGGCTGGATGCTGATGATAGCACCCACAGGATATCAAGGCACAGGGGAAGGTGATGCTGAGTTCAGGTTGGATTTGCCCCCCTCGCTCCAGCTGCCTCTCAGTGCTTCCAAGGCATTCATCGGGCCTCCAGGAGAGGCTGATGTACCTCTGGGGGATTGAGAGAATGAAGGTTGACTGTAGGTTGTAATGAGGTAGAGGGGGAGGTTTAGTGCACTCGGACATAATCAAGGATTGGGGAAAAACTGGGGTTGTACGGATTTTGGGAATAGGGAGAGAAAAACAGGAAAATGTGAGGGTTTGTTGATTATTCCAACAGTTTGTGATCAGTTTGAGCAATATTCATTTCCTACATTTTGCCATCTTGCCATTTGCTACCTGTAGAGTGCCTGCACTGATGGCATCTGTTTGTGTCAGTACTCAGCATTTTTTTTGATTGTTCCTTGTTTTCTAGCTCAATTAGCAAAGATTTCAAGACACAAAGAATACAAAAAATATCTTTGTGTTGTTATGATGTAAGGTACAAGTCAAAAGTTATAACACACTTTGTCATTCAAGAAAATGTGAAGGTTTGTCCAAACTTTTGACTGGTATTGTAAGGCATAACCTTTCTTCTTCTAGGAAGGTTAAATAAATTTGCCAGTGGGGTAAAAATAATTTTCGTTGTCTGTAGTACAGTTTTACATTGAAGAACTAAGTGTGATAGACAGGAATTTAAATTTGTTATATTTAAACTGTATTTTACATACATAATGTGATGGTAAAGGACTATTAGTTGCAGTGAGGAAAGGTATCCCTTTCTGTTTAATTGTGGCTCTCTCCCAGTCTTTAACTGTTACCTTCTTTCTTGATATCTCATCATATCACTTTCATTTATATTTCATTCACTCATTAAGCCACTCACTCACACCTACACTCATTGTCAACTTCCACCCCCACTCGTTCACCCACACTCCGCCTCATTCACCTCCCTTTTCAGTCAACTTCTCAGTCCTGACTTCTGGTCTTCCAATTATCCTCCAATCTGGCTAACTCATGTTGCCATTGGAGCGTTTTGGTTTCTCTCAGCTTTTCTTATCAGACAGAGCTCATTTGGCTACCGTACCAGTTCTGAGTTCAGACTGGGGCTTGCCAGATTATGAAGGGAGGTTCCCCCTCCCTTCATAAATCCTCAACTCCCTCGCTGCTGTCTTGGCTGGCCTATGCTGTCCCATCACATTGGAGGGCAGTAGGTCAGATGAAAATCTCAAGTATAAACGATTTAAAATGACAGCAGGCTGTAAAATGACTGCAGCTTCAAATAGCTCCTAGTAGAGACTTGGTGAGGTGTAAAAAGTGAGAAAATGAGATGGTAAATGTGTCCACAGATACCCAAGTTTGTTTCTCTAGTGGTGTAAAAACACATAAAATGTGGTGGTTGAATGGGGATAAAATGGTCGACTCACTGCCCAGAGAATTGGGTTCATGACCCAAACTATTCGTGTTTGCATGCAGCTCTATAATCACCATTGCCACTTGCAATAAAAGTCGTAAAAGTGGCGTTTCTAAATGGCATCAGGGTTTCAACATGTCATTTAAGCCATTTGTGTCAAAACATGATATATTGTATATCTACACAACATACACTATGGGAGCAGATTTCAACAGATAGCCATAGATAGCGTGGTGTAGAATACGTCTGTGGAGTCTGTTCAGACAGCCTTGTCATTACAGACTCTGAGTCCAAGGCTGCCTCTCTGCTGTTTAGTTAGCCTTTAGACTGCCACCCTCCACCATTGTGACCCCAGGGGACACAATAAAAACATCCATCATACCACTGGCCATCAGCCAGTTTACAAAAGAAGGATAGACAGAAAGAAAAAGAAGTAGAAAGAAAAAGTTAATGACCACATGTCTAAATACTCCTGAGAGATTTCCTGCAGACTTCCCATCTCACCCTGTTGTCTGTCACAGTCCGTCTCTTTCCCTTTAGTGTTCTATTCTTACAGACACACACACAAAAAGGCCTCTCTGTCTGTCTGGGACCATTGCATCACAGACAGCTGCTTTAAGTCTCCTTGCGGGGTTGTATGTAACCCTGACACCAGGGTCTGACAGTGCCTTCCCTACTTGCTGACCCGTTCCCCTGATTTCTCTCCTACTGCAACCTCTCAAGTTTCTTTAATTGGCCCAATTATTCTATTAGGTCCGCAACTCTCTGCAGACCCTACCGCTGTCTTATCCTGATGTCTTTCCCCGTTTTCATCTCCACACACACCTCAAAGGCCTTGAGGAAACCATTAACTAGGAGGAAAACCATTAGGTATGAACAGGTCGTGAAAACAACCAAGATGACATGCTAATGGCATCGCCAAAGTGGCACAAACCAGAGGCTCCTTTGGTCTTTAAAGAGTGGGGAGTGGGGGGGTTGATATCTTCTCCTTTGCTTCCCAGTGATAGAAGCAGCCAGAACTACTTTAGGCCTGTCGGAGGAAGGTAAGCCAGAAAATGACACAAACCGGACACATGGCGAGTTGTTGTTGCACATCAGTGGTCAACCCGGGCAGCGATGGCTAAGGACAGTTGAAATAAAGCACGGCTGCTGAGCGGGGTGAGGAAGGCTCCGAGCCCATTCCTTTTGTTGAAGCAGAAATAAAAACAATCTTTGTGGATGATGGGAATAGCAGGTAGGATGAGTTGCAGCCGCGACAGACTGTGTCGACTAGACGGCGCATCTGTCTGGTTCGGATTGTCAAGCCCAGGTGAGGAGGACCCCGCACATTGAAATCCCAGCCAAGCTGCTGCCTAAATGTTGTTTGTGGAAGGGCCGTGAAAGGTTGGCACCCATTAAGCCTATTGTTTTATTGTAAAAGGAAAAAGCTATTATTTGAGTTTACTGGTAAATGCATCATTGCATTTCAAATCACTTCAAATCACTATGCTCTTCTCCGTATGTCTTTCTGGCTGAACCACAAGCACATAAAGGAGAACGGGGAGGGCTTGAATGACTTGTGTGTATGTGTATGTGTGAGTTTGTCTATTAGCTTCTACAATACCTCACCCATCATCCCTCTCTGTTTTAGTTCTTTTTATGAAACCACCCACCTTTTCAGATGATTCAGTGTACCGCATGTAAAATCTAAAGCACATTTAGTTTTAAAAAATGAAATGGCACAAATACTTTGCAGATAACTTTCTCTAAAACCGAATATGTAACCAATCAGAAATTGATAACTATGGCCTGCAATATTTAGCAATTATTCACTCAGTGAATACCTTCAAATATCATATGTCAAATGTAAAGTGCAAAGATCACGTAAGAAAGGTCCTCACTCCCTATTTTAAATTAAATGCATAGAGTTTAAACTGAACTGAGTGCCTTTATACTATGAAATCATTATGTATGTAAAAAATATATAATATCTCAACCTCCCTTCACCATAGATTTGCTAAGTTCAGTTAGTCTCAGATGAAGACATATTAACTTTTTTTCCTGGAAAAGTAACCATAAGTAACACTGAACATCATGTATGCCATTTAAGAAACTGCCATGTATGATTTATATCTACAGAGGGCCATTATCATTTTACATCTGAACAGTGCAACAGTTAAACCAACCGCTAATTCTCTTCGATTTCCTTTGTAGGGAGCAACGATAAGGCGTGACGAACACACAGGAGCCATCCTCGTAGCCCGGATCATGAGAGGAGGGGCAGCGGACAGAAGTGGTCAGTTCATCCTCTTTTTTTTTTTTTTTCTGTCTTGCTTAGATTCGACCTGTCTGTGTACGGTGTAATTTATACGCGAGTCTGGAGTGGAGCATGAAAGTGATTGACAGTACAAGTACAATGTGTCCAGTCTGCAACAAAGAAGGCATCTATTCAGGAATTATCTGTGCACCTGAATCCACCAGTCGTCTGTCATAAATTATACCTTTTCTACTTTGTAAATATGACCATGAATGACAAGTTCACTGAGAATCCCTGCAATGTTGACCACATGTTTTCTGTTTAATTTTGTGTTCATTGTGTCCAGTCTGTTTTTTAGCTCTGCCACAGTGAAGCCACAGGCAAATTTCCATGTGTTGACAATAATGTTTTGAATCTTTTCCAACCTCCAATGCCACCATGACGATAAACATTAATCCGGTGTGTCGTACACATCCTCGGACTTTGTGAACGCTGGACTTTTACACAGTAGCTCACTTATATTAGGATTTTTAGGCTATATCACAAGGAAATTATCTTAACATCAGACATGTTTAACATTTTCAGAAAGAGATTTTATATATGCAAACGTTGTGTGTTTTTGTGTGTGGTAGGACTAATTCATGTTGGAGATGAACTGAAAGAGGTCAATGGAATCCCTGTGGATGACAAGAAACCAGAAGAAATCATTCATATTCTGGTAAGCCTCAATTGTTTGTATGTGTACGTGTATGTGCTGTCCAAGGATCTCACCCGTGTTTCAGCTCCACTCCCTTGGCAAAAATAACATTCCTTGTTTATGATGGCAGAAACCTCCCCTAATTCATCCAGGACCCAGTGTCTCCCATCGTGCTGAAAACAGAGCACTGGCCTTTCTCTACAAGTCTTTCCTGGCCTTTAGACCACATGCATTGAGCCACATCGTCCCCCTGGATGAGATTGATGCTATGTAGTTCATCCAAGCAGGCTCCACCACAGGCCTCAAACGAGTTCTGTCATGAGCCTGGACTCTGCCAGGGGGGACGACTTGAGAGGAAAGAGAGAGTCTCTTAAACTGTGGAGGCCTTCTTAGACACAAAGGCCTCCAGAACCGATGATTGCTCTCAACACTCCCCCCCCACCACCACCACCACCACACACACACACACACACACACACACATGCACACTCTCCCTGCCAAACCGTCATCCAATCCTAATAACCCTTCCATTGTTGAAAAATCAAACAGTGCTTTGCATTATGAGACTCTCATTGGATTAGGTGCTTTGTGATATATTTGCCGAGCAGATGACTGCTGTTTTCACCTCCTCCGTCTATACCTAACCTCTACTATCTGTCTTGTCTTTTCCAATATTCAGGGCCAGTCACAAGGAGCCATTACCTTTAAAGTTGTTCCCAGCGTCAAGGAGGAGGCGGTAACCAAGGAGCCAAAGGTAGGCCCTGTCCTGGCTTAATCATCATGTTGATTGTGTTACACTCATTGACTTAAAAAACAGAGAAGGCTGCTCCAGTGTGATACCTTTTTGTTGGATGCAGAACATTGTTTTTGAGCTGCAGTGAGGAAATGATGTATGTGCAAGGAAAGGGGATAGCTATAAAAATGGTAATAAGAAGGGGATATAGGCTCTTTGTAGGAGTAGAGCTGGTAATCACATGAGTTTCAGTACAATATCAAAACGATCATTTTAGCAATACTTTACTTGTAGGAATATAAACATTCTAATATATAAGAGCAACTTAACACCTAGTTTTAGCTTGAACACACTCCCTTAACATATTTAATATTATTTATTCAAACTAAAACACACATCCGCACAACATCCTGGTCACCCTGCGACTACTGACACTATCGTCCCCTGAGCCTGTCGGCCATCCAGAATTCATAGATCTCATATAATTCATAGAAGTCTTGTTTTAATATCTACATCCATCGACCTTTTTTTTACTGGTCAACATGAATAGCGGTGACAGTCACGCCAGTCCTCTGAAATGTACCATCTTCTGCAGATGGCCATTTAGAATCTCCATGTTTGAACTGCTAGCTTAGCTTAGTTTGGCAGATGTGGCAGAGACAATGGAAAATGACAGAATAGAGATATAAATCACTATAACACTGATCAACCAGTAAAGTTTTACTACCAGTAGTAAAAACTGTTGGGCACACATTTCTTAGTAACGCTTTACAAGCTGCCTCTCATTCAACCATTCATACACCATTACACACTGATGGCAGTGAGCTACAGTTCAATGCACTGGTGTAAATATTGCAACTTTAATATTCTTGCTCAAGGACACGTCAGCGTGTGGACAGGATGAGCTGGAGATCAAACTTTTGCTGATGAATGTTTTTTTTTTCTCTATGAGTAATATATAATGAGTAATTGATCTAGTTTAACAATGGTAGTAGATGTTGCCTTGTGCTTTCAGGCTGAAGAGTTCAGATGTTTTATGGTGTACAGGACAACATTACTCATTTCATTTTCTTTGGAAAATGACAAATATCACCTGTTGCAATGAACCCTAGAAACTGGGACCAGAGTCATAGTATAACAAAGTAACTGCACATATAATTCACTAAAACACAAGTGGATTTAGTGTTAAGTTACTCTTTAAATCTTGTCTTTGCACAAGCAGCTGCACAAGAACCTAAATTAAATACGATCTGGAACTGAAAGAAATTGAAAGAAATATGACTTCAATCTGAAACTGTCTCGTCGAGTGAGTAAAAACGACATCAAATCTTATCACACAGTCAGTGCCAGCTTCCAGTACTTAACAGTTTACTCTGCTACTGACACATTTCTGTTGGTACCAAAAAAGTATCAAGTTTTGATGCCTGGCCATGTGTTGGACACGATTATCTTAATTTATGTAGCTTGTAGCTATCCGTTTTAAGGATGGTTCAACTGTCACTCCAACCAGCGTATCAACATTCTCACCCACCGGGGTGTTGATACACCATTTCTCATAGGCTCATCTATCAGTAGCAGACAGAGTCTGGATTCAGTCCCCAGTTTTAAGCTCCCCGGGTCGAAGGTGGTTTATCATTACTCTCCCTGCAGCCCACCCTGCATGCATAATGCATGGGCCACTTAGATCCTTCATCATCGTGTAATGGTTGAATCTGTCTGGCTAAAAAATTGTCTGCAAGTGCCAAACACTCAGCCACTCCTTTATGATAATAGCCCTACGCGCTTACATCAAGTAGTGTAGATGCATCAAAGGGCAGCTAAGTGGCAGAACATGTAAGGGCCAAAAAAATATGTATCCAAGGGAAGAAAACCTGGAGATCTTAACATGTAGATGTATGTGTGTGTTCTGATGGAGGATTTAGCAGCCAAAGCAGCAGTTATGACCCAAACAAAACATCTCTGTCTGAAATATAATTTTCACTGCATGGCACAAAGCACTCCTTAAATCAGTAAGACATCCAAAAGTTTAATCTCTCCATCCTTCTCTCACGTTTTCTCTCTCTCTCACACATATACACTTCTCTTCCCCCTCTCTTTTTCCACATCCACTGAGGTGTCTTAGGAGTGATAACTCATCTTGACAGCAATCAATTTGGACTGAAGACACAGCAAGGTGCTTTAGGTTGCAGCTTGCCGCCCCCAACAGGAAAAGAGAGAGTCAGAGATTTTTCCACTGCAACATCCAACCTCCTTTATGTTGATGAGGTGTGTCCCACCCCCACTGCCAAAGCGAATTAGAGCAACTCCTTAAAGAAAGAAAACTTTTTTTTTTCCTGTATCAGTTTGTTTCATGTTTGTGCAAAGAGTGCTGATATTAGTTTTTGTTATGAATTAGAGAACGTCAGCAGGTGCAACAAAAACACATCAAACAGGAGTCTCTGACTCGGGAGATGTTAAATCTCACTCGGAAGACTGTGACAAGGCTTAGTTCTGATGGAACAACATGGAGAGATTAACTTGGCCAACAGTTGCAGGTTTCAACTTCTACAGCACTAGAATACTCACCCTGACACTCCATGCAGTGGAGGGAAAGGTAATTTAGAGTAAACTGTTGTGCCCTTAATCCAGCTCTTTGTTTTCTTCCCTTCCCTTCCTCTGCTGCATGTCCAGGTGTTTATGAAGGCACTCTTTGACTACGACCCAAATGACGACAAATCCATCCCGTGTAAGGAGGCTGGACTGGCCTTCAAGAAGGGCTCCATCCTTCAGATCATGAGCCAAGATGATGCAACCTGGTGGCAAGCAAAACACGAGGGGGACGCCAATCCCCGTGCCGGCCTAATCCCATCCAAACAGTTCCAGGAGAGGTAAGGCACAACCCCAACTAGAACAAGCTTTCCTGTCTACCTTTGCTTCCTACCAAGGCTTGCCCAACTGTCTTTACAGTTGTCACAGTCACAGAAGTTTCACCCTCTTTTTCTCTTTCTCCCCCTCCCCCTTCTAACTTTTTTTTTACTCCACACTGCCAAAATAGTCTGGATTTCCGCACAATGTCTGGCCCGAAATGAGTAATGACAGAAAATGATAGTGCTGGTACCGATCCACTTTGGACAGCAAGTGGATGGAAAATCGCACATCAGTGCGCGCTCGGACGGCCGCACTTGATGTGCAACACAGAGCTCAGGAGGCCGGGGCAGTTTCTTGGCATCATCGAGGAGCACCCGATGAGGAAAAAAAAGACAGGAAAGAGGAAGGGGAAGAAGGCAAAAGAAGAGAGAGAACAGCACTCATTTCACAAACATTCAGATTTAAACCTTAAGTTGTGTCAACAGCAAGTGTTATGTTTTTCTTTCACCTCTTCACGCCTTCATCTCACTTCTTTTCTTTCACTGCACTCTGAGAGAATGAAACTGGTGGATATTGAAAAGTGGTTTCTCTCTAGCGTTGCAAGGAGTGTTTATTATTCCCCATGCGGTCATGAAAACTGATGGTTTTAATGTGCCTTTCTCTTTTCCTCTCTGTCTTTATCCTCCAGGAGATTTGCACTGCGACGACCTGTTGCAACTCTACCAATCCAAAGGACATCTAGCCGACGATCATGTAAGCACATATTAGCAGCTGTACTAGATCCTTACAAACCAGGACACAACAACGCACTGAAACAGGCGGGTGGGTTCCGGAAAGACGATGCAGGGGAAGACATAGTAACTAACAAACAGTGGAAGTCAACTGCTGAATGATTCACACTCATCTCTGCACCCTGGGGCCACCATTGATGTACAGATGCACTCATTCATGCCTGTCATCAGAGGAAGTATTGTGTCTGGATTTACCTTCCTCCTTTTTCCCCGTCTGCTACATGTTTCACTTTCTCAGTCTCTCTTTCCCTTTTCTTGTCAGACTGTCTTGCATTTGTCCCCCTCTGCCTTTCCATGTGTCGATGTGGTCTAAGTCATGCAGGCGCTTTAATGGGAGGAAAGAGGAGGTTTGCCCTCTGGAAAAACTCTCCAAGCCTTTACCCCTTCCAGCCAAAACATCAGCCAACCTACCCTTCCTACTCACTTCTCCACATCTCAGAGATCCTAATGATAGATTAATGATCTGATACTAGACCAACAGATGTGATAGAGGCTCAATGCTGCTCTGTGGAACACATTTATGTACCTCTTATAATGCGAGTCTGTAAAGTAACGCTAACCCTAACCCTGGCCAATCTAGCCAGGGCACAGCAGAAATGTGCTACAACAGGCCTGGTTGTAGGAGATCAGGAAATGGAGGGATTATAGCTAGATTGCCCTTATAAATCAAAGATTGCTGTGTGCCTCATAGTGAATACAAAAGACATATACCAGGTTACACAGAAAAACATGGCTGCAGAAATGAATAGCATGTATTACATTAGTTTCAGAGTGAAGAGAAGAAAACGGGTTTATGCTCACACCAATACAGCGAAAAAGAATAACATCACTGTAGTAAAATGTTCTCTAATGGTGTCAGTAAGGGGTCAGTGTACTTTATTGTCAAGATTAAATGACCAAGCTTTCCGTTTTAAGATTGATAATGATGATGCCACTGGTTACAGATTACATTTAAAAAAGATTGAATTGAATTGCCAAATTGAATGTGGAAAACGCAGGACCATCGTGTCTTTTATGGTCACCCAAACAAACACTTGTCAACACGTAAGAAGTAAAGAATCAATCAAATAAAATTATGAAACCGCTGTCGAAACGACGCCAGCAACTGGTCCAGGGAAACGGGAATTAATTTAACAAATAATCTTCAGCATCTCCACTCCCACCGGCCACCAGTAAGAGATGTAGGCCTGTGGAGTGTGCAGTAGAAGTCAGTACAAGCCTGGAATGACAAAGTGTACAAACATAGTGACTGTGTGTACCTCCCTGTAAGCACAGAGGAAGAATCTGCACTGCCAATATCTGCTGCAGGCCAGCCGGACCCACACAAGCCTTAGTCTGCAGTCTATTGACATCACTAATCTGATCGGCAACAACAGACACTAGTATACTCCAACAGAAGTGCCGATGTCTGTATTGGGTCATCCAACCGTTTGTGTAACTTTCCAAACTTCCAGTCTGACATTGACACCAGGTGTGCAGAGGTGAGAAAGTAAGCAGTGTCTGAACTTCTCTCTCAAACTCTTTTCATTTGTTACACACCTATTTCTGTCACTTCTGTGTACAAACGAGTGTAACACTGCAGTATAAATACCCTCCTGAACAATAAGTCATACTGTACATACTTCTTCTTTGCTTACTTTACTTTCTTCCCAGGTCTTCCTCCTTGCAGAACTTACTCATTTTGCTTTATCGCTCCATCTGCTGTCAGTCACACATATCTTCATATTCATAGCCACATGTTTTACCTTAATGAGTGCACATGGATTGTCCTCTGTGATGTGTGTGTGTGTGTATATATATATATATATATATATATATATATATATATATAGTCTCCCTCCATGCATTCTGCATATCCAAAACACATGAACCCTCAGCAGAATACTCTGCATTTGGTTTTATAGGTCTACTCTGGTCTCACAACGACCCTGCTGAACCTAAACCTCGTTCTTATTGCCCATATTTTTCACTGTAGATTACCACTTTGAGACAGACATGTCCATTTGACTACTTGTTTCCCTCAACATGGCAGTGAGCCCTTAATGTAATGTGACTCTTTCAATATGTAGCTCTGAAATAACCAACAGAGCTACGCTGACCACCTCTAAACTTAGCATTAGGCTCTTTTACTTCAGATTCAAGCCCTCGGGTGAATTATGGATGTTGTCATTTCCTGGTTATGTTCAACCACATACTGGCATACACAGTGCAGGATGGCCAAAAATAGCCTGCTAAAAAGTTTTTCGACAGACAGTGCTGTACTGTTCCCGTACTATTTCATTTTAATGTCCCAGTTCCTCTTATGACTTATGGGATTTGTAATCCTCCTCTCTATGCATACAGGGCAGGTGTAAAATGTAGTAGAGTCTGCTGCAACCCCTACCAAAGGAGCATAAGTCTCCTTTTGAGCTCTAGCAATGCTTTCTTCCTAATGTCATACATACCGTAAGGATTAGTTGCGAGTGTGTGTGCGCACTAGCCTGTGTGTGTGCAGCAGCAGTAGTAGGAAGTCCCTTGACATAGCTCTCTCAGGACTTGATGAATAACTGGCGAATGATAACAGTTCACTCTCTGTTCTCTCTGAGACGCACACACACGTTTTCCCAAAATGTTGGAGTGTAAGAAATGAGTTGAATCAGTAAAAATGAAGGGAGTAAAAGAAATTTCCAGACTGAAAAGGGGAGATGCAGAAATGTAAAGAGGGGTTTTGGGTGGATGGATGGATGGATGGATTGAGGGTGGGAGGGAGGTAGGAGTAGATGCAGAGGGGGTCACATTCGGTAGCAGATGTGGCCCTGTGGACCAGTGGTGGCTGGTTCAGGAGAGATGGAGGGAGAAAAAAAGCTTGGATCCGCACTGGGCCGGCCTGGCTGGGCCCCGGGGCCATAAACTACAACCTAATTGAAGGATACCATGGAGACCCCACTGGTTACCATGCCGAGGTGGTGATTGAGGAGGGGGTCCCTTTCTCTCTCTCTTGCTCTCTCTCTCTCTCTCTCTCTCTCTCTATCTCTCTCTCTCTCTCTCGCTCTTTCTCGCCTGCTCTCTCTCTCCCTCTCTCCAGTCCAGGAGCTCCGTCGGCTGGAACAATATTGGTCTTGGCGAGGGGCTGCGGCGCGCGTTGCTTAACCGTGTCCATTTACGCCTAACATTTGCAAGATATAAATAATCCCTTTCCTCACTGTTGTTCTTTCTACTTTTTTAGATGGATTCTTCGGTTATGAAAGTGATGTTTAAATTGCCATCAGTTGCCCTTTTAAGCCAATTATTAATCGGCTGCAGGGGTTAGATCAGCTATTTTACATCGATAGTGTCAACACCGCCTACCTGCCTCCCCCCTCCCCCTCCATCAATAGCTGGCTCTCCTCCAGCCTCCCCATCTGCTCTCTCTGAACATCCTGATGGCTCTCTGGGCTTTCTTACAGCATGTCTATTCCTCTGTCTGACATGCAAACCTCTCTGCTGTCTGATTGTTTGGTTTGGTTTGCAGTCTGCCAAACACGTGGACACACTTATCGCTCACCTTGGGGTCTTTCTACGTCTCTCTTGATACATTGCAGCGCTATCCCGCTTTCTCTCGCTCCCTCTCCAGTGAACAACTGAGCCATTTCGAAATGGCGTTCGAGATTGGTCTTAAGTGGCCCTGAACCTGGCCCTGTGTTCGATTTATCCGTCCATTTAATTTTTCGACTTAAACACTTACAGGCATGGGAGTAGATTTAGAAGCGCAACGAGTGCAGTTCTATTATATTCTCAAAGGTTAGGCTTAGACAAGCTCTTCAGAGACCACCCTTAAAGTTTTATAGATCAAGTTGTTATTTTTTCCCCCTCACTTTAAAAGTCCCTACATATAGGTTGATTTTCAATATAGCAATGCAGAGTTTCTGTTAACATTTTATAATATATAAAGTCAGCCTTCTAATGCAGACCAGCTCTCCTCTGTCTTTGATTCACTTCCTTATCCTGCCTTTGAATAATCATCTCTATGCTTGAAGGCCAAAAGATGCATGACAAAGATCTCATTCTG
Organism: Pampus argenteus; assembly: GCA_036937835.1. Taxonomy (NCBI): domain Eukaryota; kingdom Metazoa; phylum Chordata; class Actinopteri; order Scombriformes; family Stromateidae; genus Pampus; species Pampus argenteus. The sequence goes on along the minus strand of CM072880.1, from coordinate 14,059,300 downwards.
TGTCATCTGGAAAATTCCACTGGTCTCATGTCGGTTGTTTCAAAAAGAGAGAGATATAGCGAGCAAGAGAGAAAGTGACAGCGTCCAGTTTGTTCAAGGAGAAGGCCATCTGTATGCTGGCTGGCTGAGAGGGTGACATCAGCCCATAACTCAGGCCCATTTACAGGGTGCTGACTAGGGGTCATTCTTTTGTCTCTTCCTCCCTCGTAAGGGGATAGCCGAGAGATTATCTAGCAGCCTCGCAGCACTGACACACTTGCTGGATGGTTGACCGTGCTTACAGTAGAAGCCACGATGCTCCAAAACCAGGTGTAATCCAAAAAGCCCCACACGGCATGTAAAAAGCAAAAAATACCTACAATTTTACAATAATCTGAAGGGTTGTCCAAAGTCACTCCAGCTGCAAACTGCAAAATCCAACAAACAGCCAATCAGTATCACCATCCCCCAGGCCAAACGTATTTGGAAGAGAAAACGAGGACAAGCGTTAAAATTATTGCTGAAACATCCATCACATATTACAGGCCAACTTTCTTGTCCAATGAGGGATTATTACCAAAAATTTCAGTGCACTTTCTTTTTGGTTTTAGTTTCAAATAGATTGATTTAGATAATCTGTCCAAAGTGTTAGCTTGTTTACAACCTGTCTAAATGTCAGTGTTTCTTTCCCTTTTATTTGAGATGTTTTCATGTTTCCAAATCTGGAGTACAATACCAAAACAGGAATTATCCTTTAACAAACGGTACATAATCTTATATTTCTCAGTATGCCATCCATCCTTTTCCTACGTTCCAACACTACCCACATCTCACCCCTTATGTCTTCTTCTGTGGTGAATCGTTTGGTATGTGGGCGACATGTGATATACCCCTAAGCGTGCATCCCGTACCAGTGGGGGGTTACTGAAGTATCCAGTAAGGCTGGTTAGCTGACTGGTGGCAGACTGGTTGACTGCACACTGAGAATGTCTGAGAAAGTCTGCAACCACAACCCGGGCAACCATGGCTCCCTGCGCTTACTAAATGATAGGCTTAGCTACCACCATCACTGCAAGCCTGACAGTCCACATAGAGTATATTCACATCAGATGCATGACTTCAGCTCACTCTCACTGCTCTCTAAATCTTTCTTTGGGCAGGCGAGTGAAATGCTCTCTGAGAAAGGCATAGAGTACACATCCACCTTTGAAATGTTCTCAGACAAGTCAGGTCCTGTCGATTTACATTCTACAGTGTTATCACATGGTGTTTTGTTAAGACTATCGACGTTGTATACAAGGCCAGAGTACGAGGCCATTAAGCAATGCGAACCAGTCCTGTGGCAGATAGGCACCAGATGAAAGCCTTCCAGAGTGTAATAACAGCAGCACTTGGAAGGATTTAAGATACCTTTATCATTCTCATATTGCTTCCTCTTTCATGTTCCACTCCGTCTTCCCACTTCAATTACCTCTCATCCTTCCCAAAATGCGGTTTAGGTGCTGGTTCAACTTAAAATGCCACGTTAAGATGGGAGGAGGGCAACATCAGTAGGAACATTGCCGTGAACACTAACATGTGAAACAAGATGTCAGATAAAGGCAGACACGTTTGGCTCCGCACTTCAAAAACTTTTCGGAGCACAAAACAACCTTTGCAGTGATCGGTCCTGACTGCTGTTTTGGCTAGTCATTAGCTCCGGCTGTGACGCAACATCTCCCTGAGCTGCAGTGTGCTCTGGGAGATGCTGTAATGCAAGCCCTATACTGTGGTAGATGGTGTTCTGTATGGTTTTATTTAACCCTGTTTGGCCAAAATGGGAACACGTGAAGCGGAGGAAGCATCTATAAGTGCCTCCAAATGTTCACGGCATCTTAAACCAAACACACACACACACACACAAGCCTCAGCTACCATTTTAAAACTATCATCTTATAGTTATTTGGATAGTACTCTTAAACATCTGGAGTCATTTCAAAAGTTAGCTTAAATGAAAATGAAACGTTTCAATATATAACACATGCCCGTCACTTTAGTATTTTGGCCTGAACTCTAGAGCAATGTGGCAATTTTTTGGGAGCCCCTTTGAGCCTTTTGAATCTCAATATCTTTCTCTCTGTAAAGTCCCAGTGGCGGCACCACAGACATGTACCACAGACTGCGTGTCGCTAGGTAACAATGTCTATAAATGTCTCTATCAGAATAGTACCAGTAGAAACATTTAGTATTAATTTAATAGAGCGTGAAAATTCCTTTGTGAAAATGGAAATCGCAGTTTGACACAAAGAAATCTTAACTCAAGGAGCTGCTCGTTCTTTTTCTGTTTTCAACTGCATCTCATTGTCTCCATCAGCAGCTGGAAATCTCTTAGCTGTCAGTGAGATAGATCCGTTACCATTACCTGATCTACTATAAGTATGGAACTTTAGACACCTGATAAATGGTGGCTGTACATGGGATGAGATCAACACAATCCCTGGACTGTTGAAGAGAGGGTGAGATGCAGTTAAAAGGTTTTGAGCTAGTGAAGCTAGTGAGGCTTTTTTTTTCTTTTTTTGTCAAACTAATATAGCAATTATACTTAGAGTGTAGACGATAGTGATACGAGTAGAGTAAAAGATGTATTTGCATGGTAGTGGAGCTGAGCATTTTTCACATGACAAAATCAATTTTGTATGAAAAATGCCTCGACTCACAACAATATTTTAGTATTAGTATCTGTCACAATATTGTCCACTAGTGTACACAGGCACAAAACAATTTAGACTATAGTTTTGATTTAGGATGTTTCATATTTGCAATAAGATTTTAATTCTTTTTTTTTGCTGTTTCTTGTTTTGCCTTTCTAAGATGATGTGGCTATAGAGTTTGGTAGGTGTCCTCTTATTCTCTCATCTCATCTCAACGTTTTTATATTCCAACATTTCCTCTAACTTTGACTCTATTCCATTCCTCGCTTCTTTTGCTGCTTCCCTCAGCTGAGGAGATTGAAGGTACTGACATCTCCCATTGGATAGGGATTCACTGATGGGTCACTTACTGATAGTGACGCAACACGCAAACCATTTGTGATCTGTAAAACCATTTGTGATTGGTTCCCCTTAATACAATTTGCGTGTAAAGGAAGGTCTTCCTCTCACCTCTGCTCTCCATCCTTCCTGTTTTCATCTGCCGTCTTCTCATGTCAAAGCTAATCACTCTTAAAGGAGGACTTCAGATGTCATTATCAGTTTTTCCTTTGAAAACTGTGGAGAATTTACAGAGATTATTGGCTCTTGTGTTATCCAGAGCCTCATATTTCACCATCTAACTTGTCATTTTCATTCGAGTGGACATTGTCTGGAGAATCAACCTTCTCACATGTACACCTCAAGTAACCTTGTGCCAAATGCACTCATAATACTGGATTATTAATGGAAGCCCAAAGAACATCCAAAGCAATGGCTAACGGTGTAGTGGAGTTTAAACTTAAATTCAAAATGTGCTACTTTATTCTAAGGATGTTTTTTTTTAAGTAGCCAGCAAGAATGGGAGAAAATTAAGCCTTTTTCTTTAACATTAATGCCACTATATCAACGGCTATGACTTTGGACAAAGTTAAATATCATTTACTGATTCTCTATGAACATAAATAACACCAAAAAACTAATCTGATTTTGTCTTTTGTATTGTATATGAATGTTTTATGTACAATTCTATAGATCTGTCCTCTTACATTTACCTTCATCTTTCCAATATGTGCTTTAGAGGTTTGGATGGCTATGCTGTCATGTCTGACTATTCTCTTTTAACATGATGTTGTGCCTCTCTTCTGGCTTTATCTTTCTTTCTCTTCTCATCACCAGAGGATGCTGACTATAGTAGCGGATTCCACCTAGGTGAGAGATGTTGTCTTCTTTTCCTCCTTTTGTCCTCCTCCTCCCTCCTGACATGGCTGTGAAGACAGAGGCCAAGACTGTGTTAGACATGTGACCCCTCCATTTACTCATCCTCGACCTTTAACCCTTCCTTCATAGAGCAGCTGTTAATAGTATGTGCTTTGTTGAACTGAGAAATATTTACCCGCTTTCCATGATATATTTGATATTTCTTTTTAAATCCCAGAGTGATTTTGGTGCAATTGATTCAACTTTGATTCCCATGTAAAAACACAAAGAGTAGTTCTGTAGTGGTTCACTAGCCTTCAGTGTGCTATTTCTGCTCCCTTGCTGACAGCATGAGTGTACTGGCAGATCATGTCATGGATTTGCAGAATGTAGTAGTTATCCTGTTCTGCCTCTGCTGTGGGTCTGAAGACATCTCTGAGAATGGTTCTGGATGGATTTGGGTTAAAAGAACGGCTTGTTTTCCAAGCTTTGTTCCGGAGGTCCGGCCGAGGGCCGGCTTCATTGATGTGGTCCTGGTCAGACTTAATGACAATTACCGTGGCCCGCTTTGGTTCTGCAACCCTTTCCAGAGAGCTGCTTCCAATTCCCTGTCTTGTACAGAAATGTTCCCCCATCATGTTTTTATTACCACTGTCATTTTCCTGACAAATCATAAGGTATCGTCCCTCTGCAGGACCACAGGCTGTCCTGACTGGTTCAAACACAACTCCTCTGTATGTCCATCTCCTTTCTTTTTCTGTCTCTCTCTCTTTCTCCCATTCTGTCTATATTCAGATGTCAAGGTCATAGGGTGAACTGGCCTCAGAACTCTCCTCGCACACTACACCATTTAGACTCCAGATTTCACAGGATATCGAGTGCACATACAAGATTATAAATGCTAAGTTTGAGCCATGTCTGCCAAGCTCAATCAGGGTCACTTCCCAGTGCCGAACGATGCCAAACGCCAGTCCGTTTTTCCACTCCTTTCTGTCCCCTTCGGGCTTGCCCTCACTGTCACCCTGCCTCCTCCATGAGGTCAATGACCTCAGCATCTCCTTTTTTTTCTCCTGAGTACCCAAACAACATCCAGCACTCTAGTGGGTTAGCAAAATTTCTTGACTGTAGCAGGCCAGAATGAGGTTTAACTGAAATGAGAGAACCTCAGGAGGAGGAGAGAAAAAAAACTGTGAGTTATAATAACATCTTCTCTATGAGAGTACTTGCTGCATGACTTTTCAGCCTGTTGGATGTGGTTGTATGATTTAGAGTTGGCCCGTCCCTAACAGTTTGAAATCCTAGAACTTACAGATGCTTTTGCAATGCTACTGAGGTTGCATGGGGGAAATAAGGGAGGCGGTGGGAGGGGGTAGGCAGTTGTTGTCCTTAGTTTTTGGTTTGTTTTCTCTTCATGCCTCTCTCAGTGATGCAACGTCTGTAGCGACCACTGCCAAAAACGATCCTGGAGCACTACTCGGGGGCGAGCAGATTCCTGTGCCTCGAGATGCTACTTGACTTTAGAGCCAGCAGACCAGAGAATGAAGCCCAACACAAGAGGAGGAAAACTGTCCTATGGTGCCTTCCAATCAGGCCTTTTTTAGAAATCACTGCATGGGCACTGAAAAGTGGACTTAACACCCAGTGTGCATTTCAATAAAATGCACAACCGGACAGTTGATACACCTGCACTGCCAAAGCACAGTGACATTTCACTCTATCATAATCTCCAAAAATTGAACATCCAGAAGGAAAGATGGATGGATAGTGGGCAAGCATGAAGCTCCAAATCAGTTAAAGATGAATGAACAAATGTGGCTGGGATATCCATCAGCCCCTCACAATCCAATTACGTCCAAATTATGGGGAAAAAAAATGGAGAACTGTTATAAAGTGAAATAAAATAAAAAAACGCTCCAGTTCTAAAATGAGACGAGTTCATCAGGTTGTAGGTTCAATACATTTCCCCCGAGTCCGAGTCCAAACAGAGAGGTACTTCACTTTATAAGATTGCAATGATATACATTTTAATGGATATCCAACATTTGGATACAATCTGAGCAAGATATATTCACTGGCTTGACAGGTGTGCTTTTATCAGCTTTAGCAACCTTTAGCAACTATTCCAGTTGTTTAAAGAGTTGGAAAAGAAACATGGAATTTCCTTCACTGTGGCTTTGTTGTAGAGCATCTTCTCTGTCTGAACATCAGACTGATGAGACAAACAGGAAAGCAGACATTTAGCCTCAGTACTCTTGGCACTTAGACCTTTTTGGCTTGTTGATAGCAGCTTCAAGGACTCCAGTAGAAGCACAAGTACTTCTGTGTGTGTGTGTGTGTGTGTGTGCTTGTATGTGTATTTCTTTTTTTTTCTTTTTTTTTTTTTGTTTGTTTTTTGCCAACACATAAGGCATCAGGCATAGCTTTGAGACGAGACATTCCTGAACCAAAAGAGCTGTGGGATAAGACGGAGGGGAAAAACAAATAGCACTTGATACAAATGGACCTCTTGCAGCCAAAGGTCTAGAGCACTATTCCACCGTGTAAGCCTGTAACAATTGGGTTGAGTACCAATTTCCAAATGCTTTGTGCAGGGGCAGTGGAAACTACTCCCAGAATGTGTTCTCCCCAGATAACACTCTAATGAGTTCGCCACTGTGGACTGCTACACATACATATTTCAAACGTCACACCAACAAACTTGATGAGATAAGTTATGTACATGAGGTCAGCCAAAGTTTAAAAAAAAAACAAAAAAAGATGTTTGCTTGTTAACATCCCTAAAGTCTGAAGGTTGGGACGGATACTGTATATGTATGCAGCTGAGATCTTGTCCCAGAAACAGTTAAGACACTTCATGCATTCATATATCTTTGCATCACATATAACCACTTTCACAGATACACTTTAGCATTTATAGGAGAGAGATGGGAGCATTTGAAGGACACACACTTGTCTGTCTGGATACGTCCATATCCTTCTTTTCACTTGCTGTCCTTCCAGCATCCTCCTCTCTTCTTCTCTTCTATTCTCCTCCCCTCTCTTGATTGCTTTTCCAATTTCCTCTCCCTTTCCTCTAGTGATCCTACTCTTGACTCCTCTTCTTGCCTCACCTGATTCCTTTCCTTTCCTGATTCCTATCCTCCCCTTCTTTCTTAAATCCTCCAGCTGCATTTCGGCTGTCAGTGACACCGTTCAACCTCTTCACAGTAATGTCAAAATTCCAGAAATCCAGACGTATTTGGCCATGAAAGTCTTAGCATGTTTCCCTGTATTATGTAAGAAAGCAAATTGGTGCGAAATCAAGCAGAGCGGTTCTTCCATTCTCCTCAGGCTTTTGTATCCTTGTCATTATAAGCAGCAACACTCCTCTTCCTTTTGTTCACTGTTGGGGTAATAATGGCTGACAGTGTGGAAAGCGTCCTCGCTAGTTGCCTACCATGCGTTTTCCTCATGCCTTCCAACCAAGCCAGTAATGGGCACGCATAATGAGGCTGAGAGAGCCAGTAATGCTTCCCACATTTGGTGCCCACAAACCGGACTAAGTGTTACAGCGTTAAACCGCAGCGTGCGGCATCGAGCCGAGAGCAGTGCTCACTTAATCCCCAGCTGCCATGCCTGGTTAATTCCATGGATGTCGTCTCCATTAGTCTTGAGGAGAGAGGGCCCCCTGTGGTAGAGCCAGGATGGCACTGGAGCTGTCAACATGGTCTCCTGTAGTTAGACTACGGGTACTAGATGCCGGCTCTCACTGCACTGGGGCTTTGCAACAGGTGGTTTCACTATGAGCCTTTTCCTCTTAGCTTCACTCCACTTTTTTCTACAAAAAATGAAGTTTGATTGGAGGGAAAGTGGCGGTGTCATTTTTTATTCTTTGCGCTGTGACGTCTAGAAGACCTGATGCTTGTATTGTTTCTGACAAGCATTAGCGAATGTCTTTTTGAGTCATCTGTTATTTTTATGAACTTTGCCCTTTTGCACTTTACTTCTTTTTTCTTTTACAGTTGTGGGGTAGTAGCATTTTACAGGATGTTAGTGTCCGAGTGGGCAGTTTGTATCGAGGCCTCCGGGTGCTTTCTCTACACACATGCTGAATTTCCTACGTGGCTGTAAGATATTATCACACTGGAAAATGGGCTTGCAGGACTGCTGGCGACTTCCAAGCAATTGTGTGTGCGTGTGTGTGTGTGCGTGTGTGTGTGTGCAGTCACTGCTTGTGTTTACACAGCATTAAATGTGCTCATCTTTTTTTCCCTCCCCTTTTTTTCATGTTTCTGTCTTACTGAAAAGGCTGTGAATTGAAGTATCCGTGTGTGTGTTTGTGTGAGAGGGAAAGCAAGTAGAAAAAGTGTATGTGCGTGCATACACACAAGTTTTCAGCTGCAGTTCTGGCGATTACCCAGTCACGGCCTGGTGCACACCATTAGGAGGTGTGTGTATGTGTGTGTGGGACTTAAGCAAGGAAACTTTAACGCTTTTTTTGCAGAAAAGCACACCAGTACTTTGCCACTACTCAGCTCTCATTCCAGGCAAATTCAAAGCAGAACTATTGTCAACAAATTTGACCCGTCACACCATTAAAGAGGTATTGGATCTTGGTGCTGCACATATCCTACATTCCTATTCTAACAGTAACTTTTATACTTGGATCATCCTGTGACAAACATGTTAGTGTTCCAACATAGCTGAGGCCTTTAATGACAAACAGGCAGGTTTCCTTTGTTTCAGCAAAACCTGAATCATTTTTTTTAAAATTCTGGATCTGATTAATTTCCATCCCCTCTGTCGTTCTCCATCAGTACTGAAGGTGAGGGATGGTACTGTTCACCGCTGCACGAGGCTTTAATTTATGTACCCTCGGGCAGGGCTTGGGGAAAAGATGAGAATTCTCTCCGTTATTTGGATGGAGCTATCTTGGAGGGTTTAAGTGAATTTGAGGGGCATTAGATTATTTAGGGCCCCCCTCAGTTAAGGGATGGCGATTTATATTAACTGTTGAGCTTTGTATTGAAACCGTGTGCACCTGTCTACGCTATAGAAAGTATTACAGAGATGTCAGCTTGTCAGACTCCAAGACGGATGGAATTAATGACCTATTAGTTAAAGCATAACTAACCAGCTGTGTGTTTACATCGGGATACCTGATGCTTGCTGTCAATAGGATATCACTAACATTACACTGTTTATTGTAATGATGTCAACGCTTCTGAATATCGGTTATAGTTTGATTTCTCTATCGGAGAAAATGCAGATGGAGCGGTGTATGTTTTCCACTGTGTGGCTGAGTAATAGTCCCTTGGTGGGGGTGGTGGTGCTGGATGAGTGGATTAACCACTGGAGAAATGGCACCGACAACATAAGCCACAACGTGCCCACAGTGGAACAAAGTCTTGCTTTAAATGTTCAGTGTAACACTATATTCAGTACACTGGCACGTGTGGCTACTCGTACACACAGGCTCATGCAAAAACATTATTATTCTGCTCCAGTGACTTACAGTGTGTTTCATCTTTAACTCAGCATAGGTCCATAGCTCCATCCTCCTATTAAGGGACCGTTTGGAAAAGAACAAGATGAGAAGAATGCAGACTCTTGCATGTCTGCACAGCCCCACAGTGGTTTGAAAGTGTTGTGGAAAATATTAAGTGGGTGTGTATCGGGGATTGTTTAAACTCCTGATTTTCTTCTTCAACCGTACTTCTCATTCTGTTTTAACACAGGCATCTTGCATCGTATTTCCAGAGTTCATTAATTATTGATTCAAAACAGCAATAATAAAAGAGAATGCTGAAACCCAACCCATGACCAAACACAAAAATACGATAGTGGATGTCCTGAGTTTTACCTCTTTTTATGTTTAACCAACATCTGTCGTAAATATGAAACCGTGGTCCTCAAATTAGGGGGAACATTTTCCTTTTGATAACTGTCGTAGATCATCAAATCAACGTGTACGCACTCTTGGATCGGTATGTTAGGAAGGCTTTGTAGCGGCAATCTGAGGACATGGCGCACACCATAAACCAATCAGAGATGATATAAAGTGACCCAAACAGACAGCCAGAAGAACACTAAATGAGACACACACACACGGGCAATGAACAAATAGACGTCACTAATATCTGAAATCATAGCCTGACGGTGAACAATCATTAACAGACGAGCACTAAATTCACATGTAGCAGTTAATTGAAAGAACATCTTGTTTCTTTTGCTTCTCATGTATTCAATCACAGCAGAAATCAGGGTTCAGAAGCCACAAGATTCCAGAAGTACCAGCGAAATAGAAAAGAACAAGTGTGAACCACTCTTACCTTGATTTAAAAAAAAAAAAAAAAAGGAAATATAGCTGCTGAGAAAACATCCAGTGATGTTTTGTGTAGCTTTTCACTAATGTAAAAGCCCTAAAACCTCACCACAGTCTTCTTGCGTGTGTGCACAAGAGAAGGAAATAAAAATCCATTACATGTCACCAGGGGAAAATCTGAATCAAGCATTTTGAGTGCAATACTCGGGGAAACTGTTTGGCTGCGTGCTGCACTGTCGTTCTTTCACCTACAGCAAAGATAGCTGTCATAAAACTGAGCTGCACAATACAATATGAGGTATTGGACATCGAAGCTGTGGAGGTGTTTGCCAAGACAATGAAATGACCATAAATCGAAGTGCACAGCTGCAGGCCTATGTGTACATACAGTTGCGTTGGAATTCCAACACCCTCATCGACACACACACACTGACACAAATATATTTTTTTCTCTTTTTGTATCTTGTAGATTAATGTTGCTTTCTTTCTGTCTGCCTTTCCCCTTCCTTTTTTTCTTTCATCCTCCTGACCTCCAGCTGGGTTCAGGAGAAGCTTCCGCCTCAGCAGGAGAGACAAGAAGACCAACAAGTCCATGTACGAGTGTAAGAAGAGCGAAATGTACGACATGGCTGACGTGCCCACGTACGAGGAAGTCACCATGTACCGCAGGCAGAGCGGAGCTAAACACAGGCTGGTGATCCTCGTGGGTAAGTTGAGACACTCTAATATAACTGCTTACCTCACACATAATGCTGTTAAACTGTGGCACTGTAGACGCCATAGATTTTAATACAAATCCTCTGCTCCTTTTTATGGTGACACATATAGCTCACAGAAACAACTGTGACTCAGAGTTTCGCAGCTCCAGAAGCCCCAGGTGGCCTGGCCTTGTCCTCCCACTACCCCCAGCCCAGAAATGAGCTTCCCAACACGGGGACTCACCCGCAGTCATCCTGGGCCTCCTTAATTTAGACTTTTAGCACTCAGTGGAATCGAGAGAGCAGGCCTCATATTAATCAGTCACATTTAATACGTTCATTTACGGCACCTCACTCTCAATGTCCTTTCAATTTTTCGAGATGATGGAATTGTTAACACTTGCGTCGAGGAGCGGGTCTTCCAAAGCCCTCCAAAGAGCTTTATAATGTGCCAAGGTCTTGAAATGAATTTAGCGGTTTCTCATTCTGTATTTGCGGTCGGAGGACAAGTGTTGCCAGTGAATGGTGGAACAATATTCCAAGCCAGGTGCAACAGTAAGGACTTAAATCTTTCTCCGGACCAACTGTACCACATCAGTGAGCCTTTTTTCACATTTTCCTTTTTTAGGTTTGTTACTTGTAACAAAAAAATGACAAGAATGTCTCAGATGGAACAAAACATTCCCAAAACTGTCAGTGTGATTCCGTCCAATCAATCTTCATTCATCAAGGCAAGAGATGCACACAAGGAATGAAGTGTGTTCCAGTCTTATCTTCCATTTCAGATGTCCCAACAGCAGTTTTTCAACATTTGTTAGGTTAATCTAGAAATCAACACGGCTGGAAATAAGGCTATACTCCTTTTTCTTTTCTTTTCTGGTATCTCATGCATGCTCTCTCCGGAGTTTCTGCTGCTACCCTGATTGACTAGGCCTTGATTCACTTAAATACGCCACACAGAGCATGGACTTCATCAGGCATGTTGCTAATTACAAGCCCATTTTGCTGCCAGCATGTCACAGCCTTACACAGAGGATGCTGAACCCCTCCTACCTGTCATGCTAATGTAAATATTTTCAATTAACTTCCATAATTTGGCGGACAACCTACGGACAATTTCACACATAATGAAGTGGAGGGCCAAGGAAAGATCTGCTTTATGTTTCTCTGCCTGCCTCTCTGCTTCTTCCTCTCCCCAGAGTCTCTTGATTTTTCTTATTAGAACTCTTTTCTCTCTAACTCTCTCTTCTCAGGGGTGAGACGCTTCATTTTTAACGTATGACTTGAGTAATTGTTTTGTAGCAATTGTATCTGCTCTCCATTTGAGCCATAAAAGTAGGGTGTATTGTTCAAATTCCTGGCTGCAAGTTTTCGCCCAACTTCCCCAAGCAGAGGTAAAGTCAGCATGCATTGACTTCCAGACAGGACCCGATCCTCCGTGCCTGATTTGCTCTCAGCTCTCTGCGCTTTTTCTACTCTGCTTCAGTACGACCCCCCAACTATTTATATATTATAACATCTCTCCGCTCCCAAAATCTGTCCAGGAATGCCTCAAGGCCTTTTTTCATTCATGTGGCCACTCAGGTCAGCAGTACCCACTAATGAATGACCCCACTGCTCCACTGCATTTGAATGGCGTGCTGAGTCTGAGGTCCGTTTCAAAGATCGAGATGCTTATCTGGGTTTTTGTATTTTTATAATCCGACAGCCAATGAAAATGTATTTTTATATACTATATGCATAGTTTGACTAAACCACTGCTGGTTTTGAAAGAAATCTGATTATTTAACCTGACAAAATGGTGTGTTGATTTCCACATTTCCTTGTAACTTGACACACTGAACTTACAGTAAGATGTTGATGAATTGAAAGCTTTTTTTATTGAGGTTTAGCCGTAACATATTTCAGATACACTCACGCTTAAGTGAATGTTTATGTGGTATTCAGTCCATATAAAATTGGAACTCTATTTTTGCCCTGTTGAAAATGAAGTAGCAGTGTGTTGTAAATGATCTGCAGTTCCTACATTGCACCACTGTCATCTGGTACCAGCAAAGCCAGCCCTGTGAGTAGTGCTGTAAAACTCCATGCCCTGGATGTGAGGCAGGCTGGGAGGTTTACGGTTGGGTCGAGACTCAGGGGCCCGGAGCCGGCCCTCGTCGGGCCTGGCCTCGGCATCGGCCTCTCAGCGCGAGCTGCATGCGATGTGCTCCGCGTTTGGCCTGGAAGTTATTAAGCTTGCGATATTAAAGGCGGCATCTCTAATGAGTGCAGTAATGAAGTCTGACACTTTTACTGGCACGGCAATCTGCGAGGCCAGAAGTACGATGAGAGGGCCAACGAGAAAGCCTGACAGAGGGAGAGAAAAACACATAAACACAATGTAAATATGCAGCTTAGTCCAGAAAAGTTGGAAGAGTCGTACCGCTTTTTATTGTGGTGGTGGTCAAATTTATAATGTTGCTGTTGTATTGGGGCATTGTTAAAAACAAACAATGCACAAAGAGGTGGCGTATTCAAGGTCAGACGGTGGAACAGGACCACAGGGCACTGCTTCTGCTTGTAAAAGACCTGGTGGTGGGCTTGTTGGGCCCCCTTGGCAGGCGGTGGTACAGCTGGAATAAGCTTTAATCGCCATCTGAGGTATTCTGAAGACAGCCTTCTGCCATGCATCATTGAAATCGCAAGCGGCAAGCAAGGGAGTGATGTACAAGGTGAAAATCGTTTTACAAGCATGCAGAAGTGGAGTCATTAGTCATACCGAGGGTAGCACGAACGGCTTATGCACGGGCCCCGATATCCACACTCGGATTCAAGCAAAAAGAGCTTGTGCGGAGGTCCCTGTCTGCACCAGTGTGATAGGGCTCATAAAAGAGCCTCTATTACCACGCTCTGCCACCTTCAGCACCTACAACAACACCGATCCACAGCCTCGTTCAAACAGCACAGCTGCATTCCTCCCGAAACAAATTCAAAATGAACTCCATTTCCTCATCTTAATAAATCACCCAAACCCTCAACCCCCAGTTTCTGTGACTTTTTTTTCCCCCTTTACTGAGAAACTCTGTCTGCCAGTTAAGATTGATTGCTGTCTTTGCTCAGCCATGTGCTTGTTTATGTGCGACGGTAACCACAGAATGCCTCACGCCGACGGCCCTAAGAGGGTCAGGGTATTTTTTTTTTCTATTTTTTTTTTTTTTTTTTCAGTTTTTGAATTCAAAGTAGAGTGTGTGAGTGCACTGAGGAAACAGGTTTTATCACTTACAGCAGTCGCACAATAGGACCCAAAACCATGTGTTGCTGGGTGCAGAGGGAAAGGGAAAGCGTGGGGTGTGAATTTGTCTGTCTGCAACGGCTGCCAGTGTTCTGAGATTATGCTTAAAGGCCTTTGTTGTCCACACCTATTTATCAGGTTGTGGATCACTTCAAATCCTTCTTGCTTCACACCAGATGAAACGTAGACGACCAGCGCAGATGGCACAGGAGGAAACAGGAGCAGCCTTTCTCTAAAAAATACAGAGCTTGTGTTTATCAACATTTTTTTTTTCTCTCTCTCCCTCTCTCCCCGTCTTTCCACCTAATCCACATCGCTGAGTGAACTCATTGTCCGTTTGTTTTAGAGAAGCGGCCTGCTAAACACATTTGCCTGGAGAAACGAATTTCCAATAGGGTTTGATGCGATTGTAGTGTCTGCCCAGAACGTTAGGCATGTGAAGAATCTCGAGCCCAGATCAAGCTCTGTCTCTAACTGTCCACACGCTGCAGAGCTGTGGTAAAACACTGAAAGGTCCAGCTATGCACTTGTAACTCCAAAACCAGTCTGTTAGGACACTGATGCCAGTCAGTTCAAATTAGGATGATGTAGCACCCTGGTAACAGCCACCAAAACACTGGAGAATGGCTTTCAGGAAAAAGAGATTTCCACCAAACCAAAGTCAGGTTCCAAAAATAAATAAAAAACTTTTTTCTTTTTAATCTCTGCTAACCACATTTCAAAAATAATAAAATGAGAATATATTATATGTCTGTGATATCTGATCAAATTACTTTCCAAAATAGCCATATTTCTTGTCTTTCTTGATATTAAAATTATATTCATGAGCTCAGTCTGACTAACTTTGACATCTCCAGTCAGTAGTCTCCCTCTCCCACTCTTCCTTACCGTCACTGTGTACCTACTGCTTATTGTCGTTTTGTTATTCTGCCAAACTGCCGGACTGTAACTGAATCCATGTTGTTTCATTTATTAAAAAGCCTTAATCAATTCTCTGTGCCTGAAAGGCTTCTGCTGGGTTGATTTTGTTTTAATAGCGTATGAAATTAACTTTACACCGTGGTAAATTAGGTTCATAATATTATGTAGAAAAAGAAGAGAAAAAAAACGCTTACGACATGTCTTACTTTCTATGAGAACAAACAAACGACACAAGTGAACTAAACACAGTCACTGTGACAGAAAGGCTGCGAATAGTTGAATGTTTAAAGGGTCACTCCGTTGATTTCACACATCAGCTTCAGTTTACTCACTTGGAGGCGTACTGTTCACTCCGTGAAAATATATAGTTGTTGTTTTTTTTAAGTGTGAAAAATAACTGGTGATGTCATATTCACTTGGGCTTGGAACGTTTTTGGAAAAGGAAAATCTGCATTATGAACTGGGAGCATGGAGTTTGAAATACATGTGTATATACTAGACGAGGAAAGACTCAGAGGCTCTGTCAAGTTGCATTTTGGGAAATGTAGGATCCTTTGTTTTTGGAGCTTGAGTCTAATCCAAATGTATGAAATGTCTAATTCAATGGAGTGCACCTTTTAATTTATTAATATCACTGATTTTGATATTGCATGATGAATCAGTTAAAAATGCTGCTCTAATTGTTTTGATTATTGCTTACTCTGACATATCAAAGACATATTGTATTATTATATATCGTTTCATTCCCACAGACACTAAAATATTGACCTTGTCTTATCTACAAGGCAGTAAAGGAACATTCAGCATGACGTCATGCATCTGTAGCCCTATAGGAAATAAGTAGTGTTAGATCATGTGACTTCTGTCCTTTTCATGATGCGTTTGTGTTTGTGTAGGACCAACCGGAGTCGGTTTGAATGAGCTTAAGAAGAAACTGCTGATCTCTGACCCCCAACACTTCAGCGTGACCATCCCACGTAAGTTCACTCCGCTCTTCTTACTGAGGCATCGTCTTTCCAACCTCTCCTCTGTGGGTTCGTCTTATGTGTGAATGTGTGTTTTATATATCATGTCCCCCGCGGGCCTTTTACTAGACCACTGTTTCAGTTCTGCTATTTATTGGCAAACAGTTTTTAAAGGGAATGCAGACACTGTTTGGCTTCCTCCACATGCTGCACTTGCACCAGCTTACAAGAAAAATGGGAGAGAGAAAAAGCCAACACGGTGCACCTGATAAACAAGATGTTTAACCTATATTAAAAAAATAAACTTTAAATTATACTGCATGGTTGTTCTACAAACCTGTTGCTAATTATTTGTAAATTTTAAAAAATATTTTGCAGCACTAAACAATGTTTTTTTTACTTTTATATAATACAAAGTCAGTCAGGGATTGAGATTAACCCACCTAAATTACAATTTGCCAGTTTATATTTTTTTAATTTTAAAGGAATTTTTGAGATCTGGTTTCTTCTTACTGCAGAAAAGGTAAAAATATATAGAAGTAAAAGCTTTCAACGATCCAGTTTACAACTTTTGTGTTAATGTTAATGAGCTAACACAACATTAATGTACTGAAAGCTGTAAACATCTTGAATAATAACTAATACACATCTACAGCACCATCAGTTTATATCTTCTATTAGTCAGCTGTTGATGAGCTGCTGATCTCCGTAAGCGTTAAATACCTGACACGACAGCTGTGTTGTCATGGAGATACATTGACTCCATCTCTTGTACGTCTGTCCACAGAGACGAACACATTGGAAACATATTCACAGAGAAATGTAAGCGTACACGACGCCAGATTAAATTCCAACCCCCGTGAGTTTTCAGCAACAAATCAAAGTAATCACTTTGGGTGAACGATGTTTAGCTTACTTGTTCCAGTTAAGTTTTCACATTGTGTGAGGGTGCTTGTGCTGTTTGAGTGATGAAAATCCAGTCTGGACACACATATATACACACACACACACACACACACACACACACACAGACAGAGTAACTGTGGCAGTGAGTAACAAGCAGGGCAGCTCTGGTTCTCTCAAGGCCCGGGCAGTTGGTTCTCCTCCTGTGTAATTGTCAGCTTTTCACAATCTGCCTGACAAGCTCTGAATGATGGAGGAAACTGTGTTTTTCTGCCTCCTGAAGAAATGCTATTCCACTGCTTCACAAATTGGCACCAAGCTACTACCTCTCCTTTCTTCCCCAGTTTACTTCTCACTTTCTTTCTGTCTTTTTCCTGCGGTGCCTCCTCCTCCCTTTCTCTCCTTTTAAGGACCAAATGACAGCTTGCCATAATTCTGAACACCGTCCAGCTCTTCAAGTCTTTCCAGCTTTTTTTTTTTTTTTTAGGTTTTTTTTTTTGCAGTTCTGAAATGTCCCACAGCCAATATGTTGGGACAAATAAATCTTTTTGATTTATACATTTAAGCAGGGCAGTGGCACTAGTAATTGCGTAGTTACCATCTGGGGCTTGAAGGGAAATTGCGACAAGAGTTTAAGGAAATATGAGGACAGCTGATATTAATTGCTGTGTTTGTTACATGCCGTGTGGCATAATGGATGTGTCCCAGTCAAGGTCTGACACTTGAAATGTCCCTGGTGTTAAAATCCCATCGGTGGGGCCTTTTTTCTTTCTTTCTTTTTCCACAAGGCTTGTTAATTGTTCTCAAATGTGACCTGTGATGTCGTGTTTGAGCACAGACAGTCTGATTCTGAACCATATAGAAGACGTATGGCACAAGTCTTGGCTCTCATTGAGAGGAAAGAGACTCGGAAAATATCTCGTCTCCTTCTTTCTGAATGTTTGATTGCTGCCAATGGACACATGGATGTGTTTAACACTTTGCTGTTGTTTCAGATTAAGCCCGAAAGCGTTACCCCTTTTTTTTGTTAATTTGAAAACCGGAGTTTAGAAGACCACCGGCTCGTGGCCCTGGTTAAGATTCAGGGTTGTTGTTTTTTTCTTTTTCCTCCCGCTTGTTGCTGTAAAATGTAAACCAGCCGTCTAAGAAACACAAGGAGCATTGCAATAAGCCATTACAGTTTGGGGGTTAAACATTTTGATTCCAGTCCAGGCTTACTGATATTTTCCATGAATTGGGGAATGATCGGATGCACATTCTTTCGTTGCACTGTAATTATTTTCTGTGCCACAAAACAGATGCTAAAATAACGCATGGTGGATGGTATTGGTCAAACTACCGAGAGGCTGTTCGGCAATGTGTCTTACACGTTTCTGAATAGGAGGCATACTGCGTATATGTTACACTATGACAAGGCTGTTCGGGGCTTCTCCTTGCTAATGACAGAGAAGTCATTGATCTTCTTCAGTGTCTTCTCTACCGCGGTCGGATTTACAGCTGTCTTTCCTTCTCAAGCGAGTGACACATTGTATAAATCACACCATTGGTTTTCCATGAACCCTGTAGAACAGTCAGGACCATAAAAAAAAAGAAGGCACTGGTCCACTACGAGGGCACAGCCTTTAACGCATGCTGACAAAAAAAAAGAAAAACTCAGAGGAGAGTAAAATAGAACTTGGCGATTTCGAGTTGCAGGTGATAAAAGTTTAATAGTTTGTTTTGGAGCTGCTCGGAGTGTCTGACGGGTGCACGCTGCACACCTCTCCCCTCTGACCTTTGAAGCGCTCCCAAAAAACGAGCCGGGGTGTAAGTCGACCGCTTGACCCTTACACATCGATCAGAGCTGCCGGCTCACGTTCCCTCCACGTGCCGCCCCCGCCGCCCACTTTACAGCGAGGCTTACAGCCAAGTAAATGAAGGGACTGGATGTTAATGAGAGCTCCCAAACTCAATTACCTTACAGCGGCTAACACTGGCGGCAAACGCCACGGCTTCTGTTTCTACGGGCAATGCAGCCACATTACAAGAGACAAATTTAATAAGACACAGTAAACCCCTGCTGCATGTCAGTTAAGTGTCTGAGTTTAGTGCTGCAGGTTGTGTATTTTATAGTGCTATTACACAATAATATATACAAGGGTTGGCACGACCCAGCGTGCTGTGTTTCAGACTTCCAGCGATGTTAATAAGGGGCTCAGTTCAGATGGTTTCTGCCCCAACAGTGAGTCAGACAGTCTGGGTTTGAGGTAATCCGTCCTTCTCTCTCTCTCTCTGTCTTCTCTCTCTCAGACACCAGTCGGGCCAAGAGGAACCAGGAGACCGACGGCGTGGAGTACCACTTCATCTCCAAACACCTCTTCGAGACGGACATACACAACAACAAGTAGGCACAACTGTGTCTGGTGCAAATACAGAAAACTGCTGATAGACCTGTACAACCAGATTTAGAGTCCATCTTCACAGTGGATCATAATGGTTTAAAAACCCCAAATAATCGATCTTTGCTAAAAAATCAAGACATCAACGACTCAATAATAGATGCAAGTCAGTTGATTTTCACTTACACTGCCTCCATGGTGGTCATGAGGTTTCTTTAAATACAAATAATCTATCAGTAATGTAACTCCCATAGTTTCATACAAAGGAGAGGAAAGTTGCTATTAAAAATGAATCTGTCCCAAAGTCCCAAAGTCATGATCTGGAGCAAAGACAAAATGTTTCAAGAATATAGTAATGCAGGAAAAAGGCTGTTATATTTTAAGGAAAAGCTTAAAAATGTGTATTTTCTCTGACGAACCAGACACAGAAATGTCAGAAAATTGTGAAGAATGGCTCATCATAATGTCCCAGAGCCCACAGTGACATCTGTCTTAAATATTTTTGTCCAGAAATCCTAAGAATATTGCAGCTACAGTGATATAAAACAGACGAACACAACACATTTTCACTTTTTAAAAGCTGGAACCATAAAACTTAAAAGACGTGTTGTTGATACGTTGATCGACTAATCAAATTAAATAACATTACAAAACATGACATTATTCCAGCCCACATGTATGTTAAGTTTATTAGTTTTCTGAATAAACCTCTATTGAGATTTGACAGATTTGACAAGAGAATCTCTCTCTGTCTCTAAACCACTAGAGGCAGCGTAGCAGCTCCAGTACTTGCTGGGACTGTTCTAACACAGCTTCCCCGCTGTCGTCTGTGTGTCTCTGTAACCGACTGTGAGCTGGTGTTGACAGGGCTGGGCCCAGCGTTGGTAACAGATCTCCAGACACTGGCCCCAAGGTCTCCCGTCTCTGCTTCCTCCTTTCCGTAGACGCGCTCTCTGAATGTAGCCACACCGCGGCCCGCCTTGACATTTGTGGCCAACAAATTGAAATGCAAGTTGTAATCGTCATAAGAATGATTGATGCCTTTCTACCGGTCTCACATCAGCTCGAAGGGTGGGGGTATACTTGTTGGGTGCACGTGCAAAACATTTACGCACGCAAACACACACACACGTGTGACATAGAAGGAAGCCTGTGGCGGTGAGTGCATATAGAGTGTCAGAGCATGCAGAGAGGAGAAGGGAAAAGAGGGGGGCTGTATATTTAGGCCATGTTGTGGTGTAGGTCAAGGCATGCAATGTTTTTCAGGGAGTCGGAGGGGTGAGTGACAGAGCTTGTGATGTGGGGTGCGTGCGTGGAACACTCCACGCTGAAATTACAAGGCAGCGAAGCAGACGAGGGTGAGATGAACTTGTTTGCGTTATGCCTCGTTGCATGCAGCACAAACAATGCGCTCTGCACAGACATGCTAAAATAAAAAAGGTCTCTGAATCGGGGACCACAACAACGTGTTTGAACTTGAACAACTTTCCCAAGGGAAGCCCTGTTCTGTGTTAAAATGGCAACAATCCACACTCTCAATAAGGCCAAACCTCCAACTGGCATGCTTTCCTGTAATCTATATACCTTCTCCTCTGACAACAAACAGTGCTGAATGCTGCAAGGTGAGAGTTTTCAAACACAGGCTACTGTAAGCTCTTAAATGAATTCCCCATAACCAAATATGAGTATTTTAGAGACTGAAGCCTCTCTTAAAAAAAAAAAAAAGTTGAGTAAAACTTTCTTACATGGTCAATTACCATAAAAGTTTCTTTTTACATGGCATCAGTCACAGCGAGGCAGTCATTCTGTCCGAAACTTGTCATGAGCAGACCATGAGCATACCACGTCGTCCTATTAGCTCGAAATTCTTTCCACGTCGTTACTCCGCTCACTACGTTTTTTCCCCTCCTTGTTTTCAGCTAAAAATACACACTGGTGGCTTTCTTCCTTCTTTTTTATTTTATGACAGCTGATTGGTGCGAAAGAGGGAATATTATCTGGTGGAAAAGTGTTTGTTTGCTCGTGCCCAGTTGCTTGCTAGGCTAAAATCCTCATGGATTAAAGGAGGGGAAGGTTTTGGCATTCTGTGGTCTCTCTGGAACAAACAGGTGTTACTGATTGAAAGGGTAACGTAGAGGATTATATAAAATAAGCCCGGCCAAAACGTCTGGTTTTTTAAGTTCTGTGCTAAAGAACAGTGTCTTCAGATCTGTCACTGGTTGAAAGAGTAATCCTCCTGTCTCTGTAGATTTGTTGGGCTTTTATATATCATCATTTCTAACGTGGATATCAGAGTGTGCTGACACAGATGACCACATTAGGTTGAGATTCTGATGTTACTCCCAGGGCATATCAGTTATGTATCAAATACTGATTTCAGCATGGAATCATTGTTGTTGTCTTCTCTACAACCTTTTCATCTCTCCACTTCTCTCTTTCAATCTCACCTCTCAGATTCATCGAGTATGGCGAGTACAGAGGGAATTACTACGGGACGAGTCTAGACTCGATACGCTCTGTCCTCTCCAAGAACAAAGTGTGCTTACTGGATGTCCAGCCTCATGTGAGTGACACAAACCCTTCCTCTGCATCTCCTTCTTTCTCACCATCACCTCCCTGCATTTTTTGGCACCTTCTGTCCCCACCTATCTCATAGGCAGATCTCTCTTCTCTGGCTTTCCTGAGGTCTTGGCTGCTTACTGGGTTACCAGGGAGCAATTACTGTTAATTTCCTCTATTTGAAGATTTCCTCTTTGGCTTATGTGTCTCGGGGTTGGTGGCGATCAGTCCCTACACAAATGGCTGGCTTGTCACTGAGCCCTAACAAACCCTCTGAGCATGATTTCCCATTATCCACGTCTGGGCTGTAACGTCCAGTCTCTGCCTTGTGAGCTCTTCCCTGTTTTTCTTTTTTCCCAGTGGATAATGACACACATGCAGCACAAATACACCATTATATAGATTAGCCTGGCATGTTCTCAAACCACCCTGGCCTGAGCAACAATAAGAGTCAGTCCTTTAGCCCTCGGCTAAGGTCTATGAGAAAGAGTCTGTGGAAGCTCATTTGGGTGAATGTACATTTATTTAAGTAGTTTTTTTTTGTTTTTGGCATACTTTTGTGATGTTGCGTAAGCTAATAGTCATCTCCTCTACCTCCAGTATGAGCCCATTGAGCATGACTCATGGATCAGATCAGTGGCAGTGTCAGAGCATGTCATTGCTGACTGATACTGTCTGCTGAGTGGCTGATAAAAGCAGCGATGAATGCCTTCCAGTGGGTCCTCTATTGCTTTTCCTTTGGGTTTTTATCCATCTTCCTATCAGTTGTGGCTTTGGGCCCACTGCCTATTAGGCACAGCGTGAAGCCCTGATCGTGGTGCCAGAGCCAGAGGAGGTCCCGAAGCCTGACGCCACCACTAACCAGCTCTGACCTCTGTTCTACCTTTCTGGAGGACCAGATTGGTGTTTTTCTTGTGCAGTTGTGACCAGTAAGAAGAGACAACGAGCCCACACAGATGTGGACAGAAATGTATCTTCCTCTGCTTTCTAAAAAAAGCATATAGTGTACAGGCAGGGCGGGACACCCATACATTAAACCAGTGGCTCTGTTTGCTCCCTGGTTGCTACACGGTAACACCTCACACTCTTCCAGCACTTTTCTATTAATATTTGCTCCGCTTTGTCTCTCTTCAGATGCTTAAGCACCTGCGGACGGCAGAGTTTAAACCCTTCATAGTGTTCGTGAAGCCTCCAACGATCGAGAGATTGAGGGAAACCAGAAAGAGCGGCAAATTCATATCGGGCAAGGACGACAAGGGATCCGCTAAGCCATTCACGGTGAGTGAAGAATGCATCTCGAGGGATCACACAGTCACAAGCAGACATTGATCTTTGTTTAGACCTGAGATAAACCGCATGGTTTGCCTCGAGTTTGACTGTTACAGAAAATCAATTCAACATACGTTTCATAAGTAACACTCTAAGACTCATCTGAAACGCCAGCCAGTGTTCCCAAACTAGATAATATTTGTAAATGTTGTCCAGATTAGATTATGTTAGATGAAAATGTAATGATCCGTGTGAAAATTGGATCGTTACAGCAGAAAATAACAGGATACAGCAAATAAAGTGTATATTAAGTACATTAATGTACAGCAGATGCATCGTCAAACAGTGTATAATTATTTAGTATGTTTTCACGCATGCCATGACCGATGTGGATATTGACCTTACTATTTTACATGAGGATCACTCACTGGTGAACACGCTTGTTGTGTTGTGTGTTGTGCTGTAGAAACACATGGCTTTACAACTAACAGGTTAACAGCACAAGAAATAACAGAAACACTATCTGGACCCTGTGTGAGCATTGTGTGTGTGTGTGTGTGTGTGTGTATGAGTGAGTGAGTGATGAGGTCATCCCTTACACCCCTTTATCCCAGCCCCGCGGGGGCGCAGATGAAACCAATTAGCCGATGTTTGGTGCCGCTGTGAATTTGACGGGTCTGAAGGAGGTCGGGGGGGAGGGGGGGATGATTGTTTTCCCAGCCCCGTCGGGCCGGTGCTTGTTCATTTGCTCGCGTGTCTCGCTCGCAACGGGCAGCGTTAAGGCCAAGCTCCCGGTCAGCAACACAGACTGACGAGACGCCAGGAGGTGTGACAGGCAAGGAGAGGGGAAACTGTGAAAAAGATGGAGACTGACTAGTCATAAGCCAGCACCTTGAGAAACAGTGCAGGGGGAACAGGCGATGAGGCCTGCAGGTGCATGATGGACAATATTGGTTTATATATTTCTTTATTGAGAACATATGCAAAGAAATTGCCTCTCTACTGTCCTTAACCCCAACCCTGCCACATTTATAGTCTTGATGACATAAAGACAAACTGTGTCATCAGTGTCAAAACAGTTCCCTCAGTAATGCAGGATGGCCTCTTCAGCAGTGCTACATGCTGCAAAAGTTAAAGTCATCAGAACATTTCCTCTCATCCGATCAAATCAATCTGCTTTTCATTGCATAATCAATATCCCCACTGGTATGTCTACACATACAAGCAGAAACACACTGGAATTAGGTGAGCTTGTAGAAAATGAAATCAGGAAGTAACCAATCACACCTGATCAGCTGTATATTTACTATAAACAAATGTTAATTGGAGGTAATTAACTCCAAACGAAGCTCCTGCACTGATCTGTATCATCGTGATTGCTGTTCCTGGCAATGACGAATGTGACAGTCTGATCCAAATAGACCCAGGGATAGTTAGTCCTGAACAAAACTGTGGTTTAACTCAAATAGTCAGCGACACTGAGAGCAGCGTGATGCTCCACCAGGTAACGAGCAGCCACCTTTATGTGTCAAATAAACCCAAATGATGCCATTATGATGCCCTACAGACCCGCTGCAATGCAACAGGACCCTAATCAGACAGAACATAATTTGGACCTGACCCGACCCACCTCGGGTCTCATACGGAGTCTGGGGTTAGAGAAACAGACATATAAAAAAACTCTACTCAAGACGTTTGTATTCTTTTATTGATCCCTCAACAGTAATTGTATCATACTAAGGAAATACTGATGATTTCATGGGACATTAAACCAGTACATATAGCTTTTTATACAGACCACGATGAGACACTAAAACCTCTGTGACAGTGCAACCCTTAAACTGTCGATTCATTACGTCTTCGCTCTCTCTCGTCGCCATCTAATCATTACACGGACAAGCCGATTCCCAGTTTCACGTCTTCGTCACGTTGGCAGCCTCACACACACACAGGTCACAGCTGAAGGTCGGCTCAAAACCCCGCACATCCCGTAGATTTTACTTCCCCTGTCAAACCTTTAAAGCCATTATATAGACACAAAGTCAGCTCGCATTATTCGCTCAGTGATGTATAGTCTCGCTTGGCCTGCTCTTCATTTCCCCAGCGGGGGTCCTGGGAACAATGGGCTTTAGTTGTCAGAAACAGGATGATTGCTAACAATCCGTTGCTGTTGCTTTTATTACTCTGTCCCTTTATTAGCTTCTGGTATTCTCTCAAGTAAAACAAATGCACCTCTATAAAACAGTGTGACAGGGAGGCATATTTCAGCCAGGTAACATCCCAGGTTGTGTGTAAATGTTCATGTACAGTGACAGCGCGTAAGCCATCGCCGGGTTTGCTGTTAAAAGGGTCTGAAAGAGAAGCTGTTGTTGGGTGAGTTGCCTTCAGACGTATTGGATTCACCGCCAGCTGTATTTCTCTCTTAGACATGTCTGGTCTAATGATAAAGGCCCGAGGAACAGTCGTCTCATTGTTTCTGCAGAGCAGTCTGACTTTAGCCCCATTGTTTGAGCTGGAAACCATTCAAAATAGATGTCGACACATTATCATAGTGCAAGAGGATCAACAAAAATTTTGTATTCCGTGATTAATAGTTCTTGCTGGACCATATATATTCAGTTATTGATGGGTTTTTTTTAAATACAGGTGTGTTAAATTGGGATCAATAAATGCAGATTTCCTGCTGAGGACTTGTGTGTGTGTGTGATGGTACCCCGAGGCTGACGCATGTTCTTTTGTGACACTAAAGCGTTGAAAAGGTTTATTGTCCCATAAGGGGAATTACCCTTCTAGACAAGTTTTACAATAAAAAATAAATAAATACACACAGTTAAATCATAATAAATAAAACCGTAAAAATCCAAGCTATAAAAACAGAAGACTGGTGAAAATATGCAGCGTATGACGAGCAGGCAAACATCAGTGGTAAAAACCAAGCTGTGAGCCTAATATTGTGCAATGAAAACCACCATTTATCTGCGCTAGAACAAAGTACTTAAACAGGCACAAGACGCTACATCATTTCATGTGGAAATTAAGCAATCTAATGGCAGTGAGGATATACGAGTCCCCGATGTTTTGCTCCTTCGAGTTTGGCCCTCCAAAAGTGGCATCAGCTCAAACTGCCCTCTGAGGAGAGCGATCCAGCACGGATCACTGGGAGCCAGAGAATATCCGCTCACTCCTCCCTGCCCAGCTTTCCATTTGCCTCTTTTACCTTTATTATATCCACCTCTGCCCATTTTATTTCATCCTACATCTATCTTATTTTCTCTTTCTTTTTTTTTCTTTTTTTTTTTTTGATTATCTTTCCATCTTTCTGCCCAGCTTGCTGTCCCTTAAGCAGCTTCCTGCTGTGATTGATGTTCTTCTACCTGGAATGGCCTAGCTAGAGAGACACTCAGAGACTTGCCTGAGGACATGGAAACATCACACACACACACACACACACACACACAGGTTCATTTAGCTGCCAGGACAGGTCAGAGAGGTTGACTTCCTGGCGTTGGACACAGTGGTCATCTGTGAGTCCTCCTGGTCCAACAGTGGTCCTGCGAAGGCAGAGATTATAGTCCCACAGTGGAACATTTTACTCCACAAGCTAACAAACCTTCTGCCTTCTCCCCGGGTCGTCTCTTAGTCTCACCCCGTCCTCTTCCTGACATCCTCCGAGACGCAGGCTGATAAAACCATCACATCTTCCTCCCTCACAAAAGACAATAGAGCGTGAGACGGAGTGGGACGGCGTCTGTGACAGCCTGTAAGGTAGATACGTACTAGACAGACGGCAAAAGAAAAGAAATAAAGCAGACGGGGCTTTTGCAAAGAGTCATAGTGAGTGAGTGTTTATATTTAGCTGCGCAGCTAATCCATTATGAAGCGGAAAACCACCAGAAACATTCTGAAGTAACTCCTGGCTGGAAAGAGCGTCTCTAAAAAAGGAGCCTTATAGGAGTTTTAACGAGGTCGTGTTTATGTGCGTACACATCGTATGCACACACTCAGCTTGATCCTGCATGTTTGTGGGTGTGTGTGCGTGTGCACGTGTGTGTTTGAGTTTCTGTGCATAAATGTGCATCTGTGTGTATTTATAATTGTGTGTTTGGCAAAGGGGGAGAGGGGGGGGTCACTATAAAACCATATCTGTCCACAGATCTAAAGTTGAGTGTTCCCAGTAAAAACATAAGGCTAAATCAGTGCAGCTACTTCAGCCCTGTTGTTGCACTGAGGGCAGTATGAGCCGAAACCAGAAAGCCTCAGAGGGACCACCGTGGAGAGATACCTGCGCTGTTTGAGAATAGTCTATCTATGAATACAGGAGCCCCAATATTTACTCCCAGCCTGATAAAAATATGTTCGTTGGCTGTTCCTCACAGCTAGCACGCAGTTGTATGTTTTCCACTGGACGGCTAATTTGCACAGTGACTGTCTGTCCCCCCCCCCCTTGAAGACCCCCCTGTTCAACTCTCCACATGCAATGATTTTATGTAGCTCCCTCACTGGATTCTCACTACATAAAGTGCACAAGAAAACTGATTTGGACACCGAACATAACCCTAACCCATAATGTGTTGTGTGCTAACTCATGAGTGCACCCACTGAATAGATACAATATATTGTCATTTAAACAAACAGCCCCAAAGCCAATGAAAGCCTATTTAGCAGAAGATTAGCAGAGGCATATCATCATGTTCTACATATCACGATGTATCATTACTGATATATAACCTATATATGCAAGTCTTTAATGCTCGTGCTGCAGCGATGACGTGTTTTGTAGGCCAAGCCCGACGTTGGCATCGCCATGGTTCCCTCGATGAAAAGCCAATAAGATTTTTTTTTCCATTGGATTTTGGATTATTGCAGAAAATAACCTCTGTGTATAACGAATGTTTATGACACTTAAACATTTTATTCGGCAAGATCATCTTCACAAATGAGCATCACTTTTATGATTGCCTCCAGAGCAATCTTAAAGAACACCGCGTCTGCACTATGTTCATTTCTGCCACTTCACTGTCAGCTCCAGTGGATTTAGTGAGCTGTGCAGCAGGTTCTCTCAGCCTGAGCTCTCAGCAGAACAGCATATCCATCACACCAGACTGGCAAAAATGAACATTTAACGTCTGTCTTTCGTAAATGATGGTTATGTTTTGTCCTCTGCTTATTTTGAGGATATTTTATTTTCTCAGTGAATTGGATAACCGTGTGCGTTCAGTGGAAGAAATGATGAAAAATTCCTTGAGGTCGGGTTCTCGTATGGGAAGGTTTTAGTGCGTGGTCTGTGCCTGGGTTCATGTGTGGGTACCATGTCTTTGGGAGGTTATAATGGGCTCTGTACAGGCCACTTTATGTTTATTTGTGTGTTCAAGGCCATGTAATTTGTGTTTACAGTATGTGAATTTATCTCTGCTCTTGTTTACTGTGGCCAGTGTTTTCTCTTCGCAGCAGATAGGCAGCCTGAAGTGAACTGTTCTTCCTGTTGGTTTGTGCACGTCTCTGCTCGTGTTTTTCACCTCCATCCTGTTCTTTTTGTCTCTGTTTGCACTTCCACTGCAGGAGGAGGACTTTCAGGAGATGGTGAGAACTGCCCAGATGATGGAGACTCAATATAGTCACCTGTTTGAAAAGGTCTTAGTCAACGATGACATCGCGGCGGCCTTCGGCGAGCTGCACTCGGCACTGAAGAAGGTGGAGACGGAGACTCAGTGGGTTCCAGTCAGCTGGACTCACTCCTGAGACCCACATTGACTGTAAAAGGAGAAAAGGGAAGGGCTTCGACAAAAATATGCAGGTTTTTTTTAATCTTTCTATGTCTGCTGTGGCTGGTGTCAGGGGGATGACGGGAATATAACAAAGCAGCACCAGACTGCCGTGTGGCCGTACCTGAGCTGCACAAAGCTAAAAATGTGCTTTTGCCTGGAATCAGGTTGAATTTAGACCTCAGCTGCGGGCTGGATGTGGATCTCCAGGTCTGACCAGATCTGACACTACTCTGGGTTGAGGCTAAGGGCGTCTGTCCAGGATATGGGCCTTGGACATTGATCTGGGTCTAAGTCTGGGTCACAAGTTGTAGCTCTTTGGTCCAAACCAGAATCTGGAACGAGCCCGGACCATCACAGTAGCAGCAGCAGCTCTGCCAGTACATCAACAACCCCGCCAACCAGTACTCTTTCTTTAGTGTGTTTATAACGTTAGACCATTAGAAACCAAAGGGATTTAAATATTTCTTCTCGGTGGACAACTTACATGCACATGTCTGTAAAAGAACACAACCTCTAAGGAAGAAAAGGGGAGGAAAAGCAACATATTTGCCTTCTGTCTTAATATATTTCTGTGCTTCTAAAATCCTTAAATGACTGTTATTCCAACATCCAAACAAAACATTGTCAGGTACACTCTTAAGAAAGGGCAATAAGTGTAATTTTATTTAAAAGAAATTAATATATTTTCTAATATCTTCCACGTGTTTGGGTTTTTTTGCATATCTTTTATATACATATCTTAGCTTTCAAAGCAACCTGATCTCAACTGTAGCCAAGGCGACAGATTTGTACACTAGACGCGTCTCTTTCTGCAGTCAAGTTTTTTTTTAAATTTCATCACCCTATTCTAGCCTACAAAGCACATACAGAGCCATTTTATTTAGGTGTTATATATTCCATTTAGGAGCATTTTAAAAACGCCACCCTTCATATGAAGGTGCCCAGCATAACAGCTTTGCCATTTAACGTCTCACAACTAGACACTTTTGGCTGTCTGCGAGAAGAAAATGTTCACAATTGTGTTTTATTAGGGTGGAGTCATTTTTGCTCACATAAAAATGGCTTCAGCTAGGCTGCTAATATAGAGGGTCCATAGCACACTTCCAGGGTTTTACCTCCAGACAAACGCTAAGTAGCCGCTCTTTATGAGCATCATGAGTTTATTGCTAATATGTGTCTCCAACTCCTGGTCTAACCTGCTCATTTTTTTTAACTCTTTTATTTTTTATTCTTTTATCATAGCGATATTTAATTTTAGGTAATTGATTTTCAAAGCAGCTAGTGATTAGTCAAGTCCATCTTTATCATTAACATTATTGCAACTCTTGTCTATCATTATCATTTTCTGCTGCTAATGTCCTCATCTCAGCAGCTACTATCATAACGCGCCCAAACTTTCTGACCGTTGGAGGTCAAGTTGCATTGTGGGTAATGTAGGCAGCTGTTTCTTTGTCCTAAGCCACATTAACCGGCTGCTTGCGGTAAATATTAAAGTGGTATCAATGTCCACATCAGCATCTTGACAAGATAAAATGTTAAATTAATATCTTAACTACCGCTGCATTTAAATGTATACGTGGACACCATACAAATCATCAACTGTTTAAATGTAGTTATTCTCTCATACATTAGCTGCATGACCAGCTCAGGTTGCATTACCCAAAATCTCTCCCTCCGCATTTATTTTACATTAACCACCTACTATGTGTATATATATGTGATATATGATTTCTGTACTTGTGCAGGGTAATATGAAGATTAATGCTGTTCAGTGATGATAACACACTTAAAGGGATATACTGTAATCTCACCACTACACTTTGCTCTAGACCTTTATTCATTTTAGCACCACGATATGTTTCGCTTTCATATATTACTTGTTCACTTCTTCGTATCTTATGTCTCTGCATCTCTTTTATTGATCAAAATCAGATTTTGTACAGTTGCCAGAGAATATTTTTAATTTCTTGCTGTAAATGAAACGCTGTTCATTAGGCAAGTTGTACGAATTTACATATTCTTTATAACTGCTGCATTTTGATATTAAAGAAAATCCAACTAAACTTGTGTATTTCCACTGTGTTGAATTTAATTCAATTCACGTCTGCTGTTCGTGTCTTCAACTGGGCAAAGATTGAGAACAGTGATGTGAGAGATGGAACACTATGACAAAAATATTCCAGTGTTTCTGGGATTTGTGCCCTTGAGTGCCATTCACGTCTAGTTTTTCTCAGTTTGAATTTTTGAGAAAAAACCTTCCAGAAACATCTTTCAGCTGCCCCACGGAGGTTCACTCTGGAGTGCACACTTGGGTAAACAGAGCTGTCACCTTTCATCTAGTAAATGACAGCAGCACAGAGATGTAAATCCCAGTCACTGGCTGTTTTTCTCACCTATGGGTCATTCATCTGTATTTGATTTAAACAATATCAAAGTAACCCCCCTAATTAATGAATTTGAAGTTGTATTATTAGAGTTACTAGTAAGTCAACATGTCTGTTTCTCTTTAAAACATTTCAACCTTTCCAATAAAGTTTTAATGTCAGAAAAATTCCAAAGAACAAACAAAGAAGTTAACTATAAGTTTTGGCACTGTCAGTGCAGATTTTCACACAGATCGTGTTCGTGTAACCTTATTCAGGAACATTTTGTTATCCCAGGTACACCACAGGACTAAACTAAATCTGTACTTATTTGTTACCTGGACATCCAGGTGGAGTCTGAGCTCCTAGAAACAGACTTTGTAGAATCCTTGGATCAAAACAAGATTTGGAGACAAGGAATAGGCCTGCTGAAACCACCACAGCAGTGCAGCCTAATTAAACCCCAGTGTCCTGCTACAGCAATGGGCCAAATTACTAACTCAGATGTCTCTAAGCCTTTGAAAACAGTGGTTGTGGGGATGGGTGGAGTCAGTGGGGGTGGGAAAAGGGGGCTCTTGAGAAGTCCAGCCTCCATCCAGCCAACCCACCAGAGGATTCAGCAGGCCTCCGCTTGATGAAGTTCCAGAAACTTTCCCCCACTGGTCCAAATCAGGTCGGCTAACCTTCACATTTCCTCTTTTCCACAGTGCTCACTTTGATGGCTGTGTGGAGCAGGGGAGGGAGGGGAGGGGGGGGTTACAGCCAAGGCGGATAAGGACACAGTGAGGAGGAGGTGGCAGGGAAGGTCAAGAGGAGGTAACAGCACTCACTCAGGCTGAGGGGAGGAACCAGCTATTCCACAACTCACTCTTTCTTTATGTCTTTCTGTCACTGTCTGTCTTCCTAATTAGGATAACAGAGTGGGGGGGGTGGGCTCAAAGACTGGATTTACGTACAGGAACGTGGCGCTGGCCCATCATGCCCTCTGACTTCAGGCAAGTTGAGTGAGTGAGCAAGGTTTTTCCTTCCAAAAGCCATGAAGCTCAATGATCCGTGTTTAACACAAGATGAACGCTATCCTGCGTTGTCCCAGAGAGTTCGGCTGTCTGTTGCTGAGAGTTCAATGGTAGTGACATAGACATAACTTCTAAGTGAGTGCGAACTGACCCCATTTCCTCTCACATCATATTACCCACAGCTGACCAATGCGCAGGACCTTGTACTCCAGAATCTGATGGGTAGAGGTGTCAGACATGACGGAGCCAGATGTTTGGTGCCACCTTTCTCCATCTCTGTAATCTTAGCTTTGAGTTTTCCCTCTGAACTCTTATTTCACTCTTCGCTCTTCCACCCATTATACCGAAGCTCATGTCTTTATCCACCTACTATCTCATTCGCATGACGGGTTTTCCGTAGGTTTATTTGACTGTGTCTGACTTGAGGTGTCAAGGGTGTCGAGCTATGTTTTGATAGCGCTCCAATTGCTCTGTGAGTGATGCTCCCTTGACTCCCTGGAGGATGTTTCAGTTACAAACGACCAGTGTCTGACAAGGCATCATGGGAGGCGGTGAAGGACATACTGTGTTTTTTTTCTCTGACATGTCATCAACCTACGCCTTTAGGAGCCCATACTGTTGTAAGAGAGATGAGTATTTTGCATCAGCCCAGATCTCGGTTGCTTTATTTGCTTTCGACTGAGGAGGACGGGAACGCGTGTTCACAGATTCCCACAACATGGATAATGAAGGACCAGGAATCAGCCACATATGCAAAGGTACTTTAGATGAGTAATGATGTAACAATGAGAGGTACTATGTGTGTGTGCATTTGGGTCTGTGTATACTATGAAGAGGCAGAACAGTAAATGGCATCGCCCTGAGTAGCAAAGAAGGAGACACCTTCATAAATCTCCATATAGTTCTATAAAAGTCTGCCTACAACCTCTAACTGATTTAAGATAACAAATCTCCTTCTTCCTCTTTATTCATCTCTCTCCATCATTTCTTGAAACACAAGCTGCCGTGTGAGTAAAGGCCCAGCGATGGCTTCTCCAGCTCAGACATGGATACTGGCACTCACCAAATCACAGAGCAGGTCTCCGTATATCCCCCTTTCGTTCCGGTGACTGTAACAGTTCGACGGAACGCGTTCAGAATCTTGAGGATTTATAGTAAGTAAAGTTCAGCTTTTATCTCAGATCCCGGAGATTAATGTTGCCCCTGTTGCACTGCAATAAGGTCCCATGAATCGCTCTCTTTCTTGCCCTTTTTGATGTTTTTATTTTCATGTCCATAAATCGGTGTATTAACTGAACCCATTGTTTAGGAGGTGAGGACCGGGGCCAGACAAGCGGGGCCGGAGGCAGGAAGAAAAGCGGGCTAAGCAGATGAACAGGAGGGATTAAGTTGTGGAAAAGCCAGAAAGCCTGTCCTGTCCTGGACCCAGCGACATGTCATAGGGGTTCCTACGACGGCCTCCTGACGCATTTCGGAAACCATTAAATGAAACGTCTGTGTCTCGCATTACAATATACACTGCAATCATTTTGATTTACGGCCTTAAAATTACAGCGTCAGGGCCAATATCCTGACGGGGGCTCAGCGTGATAAGTCCTAGCCTTTGTAACATGACAACGTGTACATCATGAGCATCAGAAGAGGGTAGGCATGGTAAGAAGGAGGGGGGGGGACCCAGACTCATGCTGAGATTTCTCATCTTTTTCTTGAATGAGCCTCTCTTTCTCTCACATGTTTCTCCAGCGTTCTGCTCTCCTGCCTTTGCCCAGCTTTTCATGTGGTGACTCAGCCCATCACCATGGCGTTACCGTAGGAGCCAGCGAGCGATGCCTCTCTGTTTTCCTCATCCCAGGGTAAATACCCTTGACTGTAGGGAGACTGTACTGTAGACTAATGGGGCTTTGGGCCAGGAGCTTCCGCCCACCCTGTCTCCTCAGCCTAATTAGCCTCACCATTACCTCATGTCTGTAGGCAAAGGTCTTCAGGGCATGTTACCTTGAGCTGTATTTCTCAATTACAGGATTTTAAGAACTGGAGGGAGGGGAGTGAGAAGAGAACAGGGGATGCCCTTCATTCCTCCCTGGCCTGAGAACACCTTTTTACCCCCAATGAGAACGTGTGGAAATCATCACACCATGCTCGGCCCTCGCACTTGGTCATTAATGCAAGGTGGCATATGTATACACGGGCTGCACAGGTTAACTTGACTTTGTGTGTGTGTGTTTGAAAATGAGACCGAGGGGTAAAAGTTCACCTGGAGAGTCCGCAGCAGTTGAAAATTCCTCTGACACATGTGGAGCTAAAGCAGGTTATAGGGGCCGAGGTTGCACAAAGGCTTTGACTATGTTAGTGTAGTATGAAGCTGTCCACCTGTATTTTCTTAAACTTTCAGTGCGGCCTTCCCCTGAGCCTTGTTGGCCTCTATCGAAGCAGTTTTAATTACGCCGACTCTTAACTGTCATCTTTAAAGTTGTAGCGCTCTGGAGGTCAGGACCTTCCTTGTGTGTGTGCTGCAAATTAATGCAAGTCTCCACATCCACGAGTCAGCCGCATTGCATGATTTCCCCGAGATCGGGTGTGTGAGCGCCAGAGAACGGCAACAATATCACCGTCTTTCCAAATGCGTCGGTTTTAATTGCATTGTCGCAGTTTTTTTTGTATTACATTGATAGATTTCCAGCTGTGCTGTCATTTGAACAACTTCGTGCAGCTTTGTAAAATCCGACACGTGCAAATGGAAGTAGCAAAAACAGTGTTTCCCCGTCGTCCAACTATACACCACTCAAATGGAATGTAGCGGTGTGTCCAGCTGGGGTATGAGAGCCCAGCAGCGGTAGCCATGCTGACCCTGTGTAATGACGGTAAGTGGATTACAAGGAGGCCCTGGTCACTGGTCATTAATATTGAGTCCGCTAAAGTTACCTCTATGTGGCAGCAGCTACGCCGCAGGGACTGAGCCCAGGACCTCCGAGATACCTGAGAAGCTCATTTCTCAGCTCCGTTCTCAGATGAGCTGACAGCCTTCTGCAAACGGAAGCTGTGAGAAGGAGTTCAGAAAGATCAACGGAGATCAGAGAGGTCACTTCATTCTTTTTAATGAATGATTGATCCAATATTTGAGGTCATCGTAGCATACTGTGATGGGGATTGGCTTTCAGGGGCAAAGTAGGCCACGCAAATCTTTCACGTCAAGTATAACTTTGCTGAACTTTGACACACAAATTTACAGTGTTGTCTTCTGAGGGAACGGAGAGTACAAAAACTTTTGAGACATGATTCAGTGTCCAGTTTGAACTCATTGTCCCGTTAGCCACCGAGCTACTGGACATGCTAATGGATAGTGAGTAAATTAGCTTCTTGAGCTTCTGTGACTGATTGTGAGTGCTTAGCGCTAGCATGTTTCCAGCTGGCTAGTGTGTTAGCCTTTAGCTCGTTAGCTGCAGCCCTGTGAGTAGTCCTTATTTATTAGCTACGGAGACAATGTCTGACTCACAGTTGCAGCATTTCTACAGGACGGACCAACGTCAGACGGTCTCAGTTATTTCATCAAGACTAAAGACGACCACTCTGAGGTTTATAATCTATAGAAGATGCTGCGGGAGAAAAAGCAGAGACGAAGGTCGTAAAACCCAAGTTACTATACTCTCGAGGTGAGTGTGATATGCACGTTTCTTATTTTGATGAAACAGCCCTTTTGTTCTGAATTATTGCTGATTTTACAAGGTGTAACATACAAATGATCCCAATGTAAACCTTCAACAAAGTCAGAACAACACATTTACAGAGTAACAACTGAACAGGTGAGCTTTGTGGCATAGGTGAGACACGTTAGGCCCGTTTCCACCGTAGGAACCTTTACAAGAACCTTGTATAGGAACCTTCTGCGTCCCTGCTGCGGTAGTAGGTACTCGGTGATAAGAGGGGGGGTGTGACGTCACAGAAAGACAACCGCCATTTTAAAACCCTTTACCACGAAAAACAACCACTTCATTTACTGTGAAAACCATCCAAAGGAGAAAGCAACGCAGGATAGGTGGGTGGTGATAACCTTTGTGGTATCCTTTGTGTAAATGTGTAGCCTTTATCTGCCATATATAACATGAAATACATATGTGATATTGAGGGTTTGGATGACATATGTCAGCTAAAAATGTCAGCTTTCCCCTTAGAAATGTATTTCATATCCTATAATATATCATCACATCATGAATCTGTACATTAATCTGTTTAATTAAAACAGCGGTATACTCAGCCGTGCCGTGTTCATGACTGTAACAAGCACTCCCCGTGAAACCTCGCAGGCTGATAGCATGCGTATCTTTCCTCCGACGTGGGCTCTCGCTGCATGCGAACCGACGTGTAGACATCACGTTTGTTATTGCCATGTTCTGGGAAACATGGTGACATGTTAGGAGCTCTTGGCATCTCTGTATCAACACAGTGTGGAGCTGACAGGGTCTCGAACCTGATCAATGACAATCACAGATGTATCCCTCATCTTGTTCCAACAGCCTAAGCCAAGGTCTGGTCCCTGAACCTCCATACTCAACACACCATGTTTTGACATGTTGTCATCCTCTCTTTTTTTTTTTTTTTTTTTTTTTGGATGGCTTGGTATGAGGAAGAACACACGATGGCTGCATACACACTCACTGCGTGCTTGTGTTTCTAATCAAGCAGTACAGACTTTTAAGGCCCGCCTGCCCACCTGTGAGGTATGATGGGAACACACGTAATCCAAGAGATGTATGAAAACAAACGAAATCAAGACCGAAATGTTTAAAAGGTGACCAAATGAGTCTTTGCAAAGGAAGAATAACAAGGAGCAGTGTGATTTTTGTAATGGGTCATGTCCCTTTACGAGGTGACGTAATTTCTAATAAAGAACCATAGGTCCGGTGAGGATGCCAGTATATTATGTGTTGAGCAGACAGGAGACTAGGCTACCAGGTCCCGTCCAGACTAGACCTGGTGGATGGAGGACAGATCCGTGAAAAGTTCTTTTCCTCACAACACGTTAAACTGTCAAAGCGGTTGTGACTCACATTAAGGAAAGCATGTGGCAGGGCCCTAAGACAAACAAACCGTAAAGCGATTCACCTTCGCCAACTAATAACAGTTAGTTTTACACTCAAGTGTGATGACTTTTGGAACTCCAAAACGTCTTTTTGAGGATATGCAGCTTGAGGTCGAAAAAACGAAATGGCAGCTGAAAAAGGTCATCTGACAAGCGAGGCGTCAGGGAAAGAAAGAGATGCTTAGGGTCTTGTTAGTCAAAAAAAAAAACCAGAGGCGGCAGAGCAGAAGGGAGTTCTTCCCAGCAGTCAGCCAGAGCCTTTGTGTCATGTGTTAGCAGGTGTTGATGGCAGGGAGCGGCGCTGCGGCGGCTTGGGGAGCAGTTAAGGTTTTGGCTGTGGACAACAGGCCCTAATGAGTGATGCTCCGTAGGGGCTGGTTCAGACAGCCAGAAGTTGAGAGAATGGAGCGCTCCTTTAACTGAAGCCATCTGAAAGGAGGAAATGCCCACGGTCCAAAGTCTGGCTGTCTGGCACTGTGACTGCTCTGCAGCCCTCCAGAGACACTCCTGCCATGAGGCCAAACCCCAGCCCCCAGCCCCCAACCCCCAACCCCCAGCCCCCAACCCGTGCAGCGGATCTCACGCGCAGGCAGCAGACAGACTGATTAGTCCTCGGAGCTTTGTGATTAGACTACATTGTTAGCGTTGGAACAGCACAGACTTCGCCTGCCTTTCCATGGCTTATTGAAAACTTGTCGAAAAACTGCGTTGTATTTCCAAAATTCCTAAACTTGAAAGTGGCTAGTGGGATAATACTCCCAGAGTGCGGCTGTCCTTTTCTTTGAACACAGGACAGGCTACTGTTTGGGAGCAGTACGCTGTTTTTTTTGTCACTTGTCGAAAAAAAAAAAAAAAACCCGATAGAGATTTGATATAGATATACGCTCCGGCTATACCAGTTGAACAGTCTTCTGCAATAACCTCCCCAGCTTGTTTCTAAAGGCTTGAAATGAAATATGTCGGCCAAAATGTTACAGTTACACAAAGCTTTTAATCCTGTTCTTGGAAATATGGTGTCATTGTAAGTAATTCTCAATTTGCTTTGGACGCTATGTGACGTTAAATTTACATTTTTATTACCATTATACTTTACCTGCGAATACTACCGGCAATAACTAAGTCAACACAATAGTTTATATATAATTCTAAAGTTATCTCTTCATGCTCAGTATGGGTTTGGATGAGGATTACAATAAAAAGGCCAAGTGATGATCAGACATGTAAGGTTTCATAGTTTATCTCACAACTAAGCATTTACTCCTAACGTGAATTCTGCTTTCTACCACCTTGTGAAACAGATATACTGTATATAAATACGCGCACGTCAGCACTGATCTGAATCACTGTGCTACAAGACAGTAAAAGTCCCCGAAGTTCTTTTACGTTTCCTCCTTTTGTTCCCGTTGTTATTTGATTTAATTGGGAAAACATGCTCTAGATCAGTTGTTCCCAACCTGGGGATCAGGACTCATGCAAAGGAGTAAGAGAGAATGTAATGCTTATTCGCTTTATTACTGAGCTTTAGATGAGAAGATTTGATACTGGAATGGTATTGATCTTCTCATTTAACTATCGGAAAGAAACGACAAAGGGTTCTTTTCTCAAAATAAATATGTGTGATGAACCGCACAGTCGTCTCCAGGCGCTCTAAACTCTATTTGTCTCTTCTAAAGGGAAGTCTCCTTTTCTTGCGTGCCTTTCACGAGGATGTCTCATTATTTCCGAGCAGCGGTACTCCTCCGTCGTGCTCTTACTGATTAGTCTGGCGGCACCAACGCTGGAGCCGCACCAACATAAAGGTCTCAAGCAGCACCTCCTCTAATGATGGGGTGTCCTCTCTCATTCACCTCTTATTGCACTCTGCAAGTTGCCCTCTTTCGTCTGTTCTCACTCTCTCTCTCTCTCCTTCCCCAGCTTTTCCATTACCATCTTCCACTCAACATCTATCTTCATCACTTTTCATCCACGTGTTCTTCTTCACCCCGTTTCTCCCCTCCCTCCCTCCTTACTTTTTTTTTTATTACCTCTTGCCTTGCCCACTCTCTCCTCTTCTGTTCTCAGCTGCTTCCTCGGCTCTCCCTTCATACTTAGACGGGGAGTGAAGGAACAAAGGGCCCCTGATGTCTTCCTGGAGAGGTTATGAAGCAAAAGTCAAATCATATTAGAGCTATCCGAGCGTTAGTGAGTGAGGCAGTGCCAAGCATGGGACGGCCTCTCAGAACCACACTTTCAAAATAATAATTACACTGTTAGAGAGATGAAGCAAGAGAGACAGAGGAGCAAAGAGGTAACGGGAGGAAGAAACAGAGGGAAGATCTGTGCTTTTTATTTAAGCATGCTAAATGCCTTGAAAGAGTAGAACCAGCTGCTATCTTCAGAGCGAGGTGAAGGGGGGAGGCAACAGGGCCAGTCTAGCAGAACACATCTTGCCAGCTCAAGGGTATTTAGAGGCCTTGATCTGGTGAACAGGTCAAGGTGGGGCCAACATATCCTCACATGAACCAGACAGAAGATACATTTAACAGCTGTGTTTTTTAAAATCATTTTTTTTCCCTTTAGAATAATATCAGACAGTGGATACCACTGATAAGATATTACTTTTTAAATGACTCACTACCTTTTTTGCTCACATGCCTTCATTTTTGGTTACTTATGTTACCTTTTGACTGATTTCACTTATTTTGTAAAGCTGAATTGGCTCAGAGTCTAAGAGTTTCCTTACTGGTGATAGCAATGATCAGTGATGATCTCTGATGCTGGGATAGCAACCAAGCAAAGTGAAGAAATGGCCTGGATGATCCTGGAACCATCTTACTGCCTTGTCTTTTAGACCCCTGTGACAAAATCTAGTTTCAAGAGTTTTTAATGTGATCAGAATATTCCACAAAAAAAAAAAAAAAAGTTGGTCGATCAAATCGCTTCAAACTAGCTGACACAGAAAATCTGGAGCCAGGTGGCGTATATTATATTATATTATTATGGCGTAGAAGCAATCTTTTGGTCTTTGTGTTCACTGTATTTGATGAGAACTCAGACTTATTTAAGTCTAGTTTAATCAATTTAAGCAGCACTCACACCTGTTATGTACAGAACACCAATAATAATGTTTGGACACAGATTCTTCCAAATATGATTGAATTTTCGGCAACAACTTTTTAACGCTAAAACATACATACATACATACATATGTCCATCCTGGAAATATAATGGAACTGAAGGCAGATCTTTTGCAGTATAGCCTGTACCTATAGCAACAATCAACCCCAGCAGGTTTTTCCAGCCATGACCAGGGCTGCCAATATGAGCTTTTTATATAGAAAAAGTCAGGTAATAACAATAATACATAAAAAGATTTACTATACAACAACAGACATCTTAGTAGGCCGACCTGTTGTAATGTGGGGCCAGCAATAGTCCCCCCTAGGTGCCTGTAGGGGTTCGGGGCTGGGGTTAAATCTATTCATAACATCTACATTGTTATTATGGCTTTATTTTAAAAATGCAATGACAACCTGCAGATTGAAAGAAAATACTTGCATGCACATCAGCACAGTTACAGGGCCTGGGAATCTTCAACTTTCTGATGATATGATTTTTCTCAAAGATATGTTTTGTGGTCACATGCACTCATTCAGCTCTTCTGGAAAAACATAAAAGCACCATGCAAAGTTTCTCAATGATTTAGCAGCGGGAGCCAAGTGTCGCCGTACGGAACTGCAACCAAAATAAACAAAATGTGTTTTAAGTCACGTCAAGATTTTAGACGTTGTCATTGCTTTCCCTCTAAAAGCCCTACGGCCATAAATCTTGTGTGTTTCTTCTATATTTGACAAGCATCCATCCACTTCCAAAGAAAGCACTGGCACTAAGTGATTGCCACTTGAAATACATACTGCACACATATTTGAAAACCACAATTGCAGGTTTATGTCCATAAGAAGCTCAAGTGATGATATTGTTGCAAAAAAAAAAACAAAACCTTTTCAGCCATATCAGGTTTTGTTTGCTGAGACTCTGCTGAGTTGTTTTAATTGATTTTCATCCGCATTAAGTGAAAACCATACATCTTTTATTAACATGCATTTGCCATATATTTTATCAGCAGCTATATCTGTCGCCTGGCAACATCACACGATGATCAGCTAACATGGAGATGATCTTCTGGCTATGAGTGATTTATTATTTTCAGTTTTCTTTGGCACTGCTGTCTGCTTCTGTTTTTCTTTTTCTTTTTTTCTTCTTTTTTTACAGAGAGGATGACCTAACGTATTTTTCCATTTGGCCTCTTTGTACTCGTGCCTTTTTTAAACAGTCAGTGAAACAAGCAATTACTTAAAATAACTGAATGATCTCACAGTTTTTCTGTCAAGATAATAGAAAAAAAAAAAAAAAAAAAAAAAGATAACCTCATAAGCAGTGCCCCAGTGTCGGGGTACGCTACAGAATACCACGTGAGCGTCGTAAACTGTTTCCGGGGAAGAGAGTTGTACGACGGGGTCGTCATGCTTCTTGTCCATCATAAGTCACCCGTGCTAAATCCTGTTTAAAAGCACTTGCCCCTTTAATCTCCGTGCCTAAAAACACAGAGACAGGATTCTGCAGCTTTTAACAACCAGGGGATGTGGTCACAGCTTTTTTTGCTTTTTTTTTACGGTTTTTCTATTTTAGATATATTTACATGGATTAGTACGACACATCTCACAGGTGCTCATTACAATGACCAGTGTCACCCTTTTTCCCTTTCCTGCTTCAACCGCACAGCCGTGAGCGGAGCTGAACTGAGTTTGACACGAAGCCTGTAAAAACATGAGAGCTCTTTGGAAAAAATGCAGGAGATACGCTCTCCAGCTCTTTTTTTTTATTTTTTATTTTTTAAAGCAGGAACAGGAACAGTAGTCGACTTACCTCCTCCTCCTCCTCCTCCTCCTCCTCCTCCTCCTCATCACTCTTGTTACTCACGCACACTGCATTTGTGTATGTTTAATCTGAGTGTTAATGGAGTGTTGTGCAGATTGGACACGTCGTGAACGGATGCAATCATGATGTCCATGTGCAAAGAGGCCCGGGCCAACGGTAACCTTTCTGTATGTATGCGTCGGCGGCGAGTTTCCGTGCAGTTCAATCAAGCTTTTGGAGACATGGCGTGGAGACTAGTTGTGTTTATTATGCTGTATTAAGTTTTAGACAAAGAACATCTAAGACCAAACAGGTGCTTCTGAGCACGGAGCGTATTTGTTTTACTTTGTAAAAGACCCAGGCATAGGGAGACTATTTCATTTAATCCATTTTACCGAACAGCAATTAGGCTCACTAATGAGACCCTGGGTTAGACGTATTAAGACCCCTGTTCATCCTGCTTTTTTTGTTCTTAGTCTTCCGTCCTTCTTTGCGTCTTTGTTTCTTCTTACTTCCTCACTGGAAAACTCAGACACACACACACACAGATGCACGTGCTGTACATCCGTCTGAGTTCACTCAGTCGCTGTGTCTGAGCTCCACTGCCTTCTGCTCCCCCACCTCCAGCACCCCCATTGCAGATTCTCAGTGCTTCTTAATTTAGACAGCTTGTTCCAAATAAAATACCTGGAGGAGGAAGCAAACTCATAAATCCACTCCTCTAACAACAACAGCATCCAGAATGATCTCTCTTGATACTAGAGATGAGCTACTACTTGTCCTCCCCCCCCCCCGGGGGAGATCTCTGGTGATTGATTTACATGCAGGCTCAATCTGACTTACCTGGTTTAGGAGACAAAGTAGTTCCACCTGCTGTGCCGCCGCCATGCACGTCACGGTCAAAGGGATGGGTCTCAGTGCCGCTGACTAACCAAGCAAGGCAAGTACCAGAGGAAATCAGGGGTTTCTTCAGCCATATACTTCTTCTCTCGGTCAGCAATTGGTTTCAGTGTTTACAAAAAAAATACAAAAATTAAAAGTATTTTCAAAAGTGTTTTCTCGAGTGTTGCCATTGTCGTACTTGCAAATCTTGCTTTTCCTCAAGTTACCATTTCTGTACCTGTACTGATCGGCGGCTTATTAATTTTGAACTTAGTGTACTTATTTGCTGTGTCTATACATATATGTTCACCCAAATAGACTGTGTTCATTACCCAATGTTTGTCTCCGGGACAGTGCCAAACCAGTAGAGAGGAAATAGGATCTCAAATATGTGGTTATGTGAACACTGAAGGAAAGCATACAGTAGTTTATTGTTATGACATTTGACACCGAACTTAGACTTGACACAGATAATTGCTATTGATGGTGTTTAAATTGAAGTTCTTTCTTTCTTTTATGACCCAAATAAAATTTTCAACTCAAATGTTGTCTATTTAAATATATGTGTGCTTTAGAACACGTATGCAGGAGTTACTCTTTTCATCCATGTGACAAATTGATAAAAAAAATATAATCTTTGACTTAATTCACTACTTTTGCAAAAAAAAAAAAAAAAAAAAAAGAATAAAATAGAATTGTAAATTAATGGCAGAGCAGCTGAAGTCTGTCTATCACGTGTCTCTGTGTATCTCTTTCATTCTGAGTTTTTATTTTTTTTTCATTTCAAAGTTTGTGTTTGGTGAT
Organism: Pampus argenteus; assembly: GCA_036937835.1. Lineage (NCBI taxonomy): Eukaryota > Metazoa > Chordata > Actinopteri > Scombriformes > Stromateidae > Pampus > Pampus argenteus. Next base: position 14,015,381 of record CM072880.1, on the reverse strand, counting down.
TTTTGACCTAACTCGCTTTCCGTTGTGTTTGGCTGTATCATAGCAACTAAAAGGGGCGGGTATTTCTAGTAGGGGGAGCGTGTTGTTTCCATGGACACCGTTGATGGCTAAAGCGTCGAAAGAAGTTTAGAAATAAAGAAGAAACTTATAGTACACGGTAAGTTTACCCTTTAAGTTTACACGTAGACGCACCGAATCATTGTTGAAACATGTCGTGTGTGTTTTATTGACGTGGGAAAAGCTTAACATGGTTGTTGTTAGGCTAATGTTAGCGGAAAAACAACAGTAACGGGGCTAGTGAAGGTAGTTAGCAGTAATTAGTACAGCAGTTTAACTGACACATTTTAATGTGACGAATACTTGACAAACAGCATATACTTGTAATTTCTTGTAAAATTACTAAATAAATGACTGTAACATTAAACCCAGAGACTTCATCCTTACATTTGTGTTTGTAATTGAATTCGTACTGAATATATATTATTAACAGTGTCTGAAAATAGTGAAAAATGCTCATCACAATTCACATAAAAGAGTTATATATTAATTTATAAGCTACACGCTGCTTAAGATGGTGTTGTTTGTAATGTTTTTATTTCAGAATATCCCAGTCACTGTAATGGGGGTATCACTGACCAGGGCAGCCCAGTGGACCACGGCCAGCTCTGCTACTGGCAAACTGGAGTTCACGCCGATGAATGAGTCCTTGTTGAAAGAAATCCTGCGCTTTGTGGAGCAGTTCAGCTCCCAACACCCACAGGAGGCTGAGCATGTGTTCAAGGAGCCGCTACAGTGGAGTACCACTTTAGTGGCATCTGATTTCAAAACAGACTATGACTTCAGGTTGGTCTGATCATGGCAGGCAGTTCAGTATTACGTGTCTGTGCAGGATATGCTCACCGCTTCGTCCAAATGTATTTTACCTTTACTATACTCAAAGCAGCAGGCTATAATTAATTTGTTTTTCAGCCTCGGTAAAACTGAGAACATTCCGTTTTATTTCATCAGAAGATCTGGTCTACTTTTCAGTGTGTGGTTAACTTTATATCTCAGAACTGGGAGGCAGAGAAGTACAAATAAATAAAAAAAAGTACAGACTCTGAAATCCATCAATATAGAGATAAAACAATGGTATAAATGTTTTTTTTTCCCTCAGTGACTCAGATGTACAATCCCACGAGAAAGATGGTGAGGGGCATCCATTGTTGCAGCTCTCCCCCCCTACTGTTTATGTGCGCAGTTTCAGCCAACTCTCTAGACTTGTTTATCTGGCAAGTGATAAGAAGCTGGAGGAGGTTCGAGCATGTCTTGAAGGTAAGTGCGATGACCACAGGATGAATCCCATTTGCATCCTAAGTAGTCCAGACACCAGCATTCCTCCATAACCCACAGACTTAATTTGTTTGTCCTCCTTGTTATTCTCCACAACCATCCAATTATGCTGCCATTCGTAATACTTTACAGAAATGTATTTACTTCAGGGCCACTGCCAAAAAGAGATAAGGTAATATACAGTGTACTTGCCTGACAGAGCAATACATGGTGAATATAATAAAACCCATTTTCATTGCCAGTGGATTTTTTTTTTCATTTAGTTTGTGAAAAGAAATGTGTGTGGAAAAGAAATACAGCACATACAGGCCTGATCTACTTTTTAAAATTATCCACATAAACTTGACCCAACCTTGCTCTTATCAGTCACCTACTAGAGACATTTTGAATCTCATCTTACATTTTCAGAAACACTGAAAAGCATCCTAATCCTAAATTGATAAGGAAAAATTATTTTACTGTTCAGAAAATAGAGAACCTGTGGTTAAGATTCTTGGGCCCAGCTTTGCCTCTATGCTAGAAGGAGAAGAACCGCATTCTGCTTTGCTGCGTCTGAAAGACAAAGAAGAAGACCAAGGCAAGGAATGGGAGGTCAAGACCAAGCTGTTCCTCCTGCTTCATGAGATGGACAAGCAGCTCCTCAGAGAGCTTCTTAAAGAGATATCAGAGTGGGTGCTTCTCTTTTATCTCCTACTGTCAGCATTCAATCAAATGATCTATTCATCTTTCACAGCTCCTCTCTTTCTCCCAGATCTGACCAGATTTACTGTGACATGTTGTCACATGTCACAGGTTGTTTCTGATTGGAACAGGCAGTGAGTTTTAGAAAAAGCAATTGTTAATGAATGGGATTAATTGGATGTTTGTTCTGTTTTGTTTTTCTCCATTTTCATTACAGACATGCCGGGCTCGACACCACTACAGTGAAGAATGAAGTGGAGTTGTTGAAACGGCTCTGCAGTGAGGGGGAACAGAGGGTGTTGAAGTCAGTTCGATACACATCAGGTTTGAATTTTCTCCACATTTCACTCGGTCACAAGAAAAGCAATTGCTATTAACGCTAATGCTGGATGTTCCAAAGCATAAAAAGACTGTTATGCCGCAACCAAAGACACGGAAGTCATTCTATCTGTCAGATTCAAGTTTACCAAGTCATTAGTCAGTACATGCTTTTCTGCTTCATTGCAGCAGATTTATCATGCCGTGACAAAACGTTCATACAGCGCAGCATGTGCACGTCATGTGATGAAAGCAGTCTGAAAAAAACTTATCTTTGTTGTAAAGTTAAATTTACAGTCTGGATGAAAATACTCTCCAAACCGGCTTTACAATACACCATTGTTTCTTTTTTTGTAGATGATTACTATAGTTTAGTAAGTGAAACTATGGTTTTCCCATGGCCTCAGATAACATCCCAAAGAGTTATGATGATTTCTCCTTTTTTTCCACTGTTTTCCCCTCTTCCTCTGGGGAAAAACCTGTTGTGACCCAGTATCAGGCTGCAGTATTTATTACAGAATTTGCTGCATTTTTATAGGTGACATTTGTTTCTCTTTTTCTTTTAGATTATGAATTTTCAAATGGCTGCCGCGCCCCTCTTTGGAGGCAGTTGCACTGTGATATTTGTTATCTTGTGATTGAGCCCTGTGACACTGAGACCCTCTACATCACCTGCAGCAGCGCCGGAGTGTTTCTCAATGGGGTAAGACTGGAAAGATAAAGGTTTGGGGTTACGTCAGCTGCAGCAGTCAATTTAATATTATGTCTATCTGTGTTAGAAGTACATGAAATGAAGGAAACAAGCTGTGATCTATGAAATGTAAACACAGTCCTGACCTCAGTCTTGGAGATTTTTAGCAGCTGTCATTCTGTATTTGAGTGACTAGAACATCACAGTATTTTACCTCAGAAATAGCACAGCCTAGGCCTATATTTCAATTATTGAGGTGGCAATCTTTTACTAATAATTATATGTAGATATACCTCAAATTTGTCAGGTCAAAAACATCTTTATGTTTTTTATTTATTATCAAAAAATAAATAAATCCTGAAGTACTATTTTATAGAGAGCATCCAAATACTTGCCATTGGTCAGGAATATCTCTGAATGTGTTTGCAATCATTTCTAAGAGAGAATTTTGCACGCTGCAGCACCTTTCACTCCCTCAATGTCTTTGCTGACAAGACCATAGGTTTCCTGTCTATGTTTCTTCACCTGGAAATAGTTCAGCCAAGGTGAAAAAAAATATAATAATAAAACCTAAAACCAAATGGGTGACATTGATGCAAATGAAACCTCAAAGAGCAGTAGTGTCTTAAACCTAATTTGGCGGTTTACATGGTGTTACACTTCCCCTTTTGAGGCTGCCTGGAGATACTCTGAGCTCTCTAACCTCAGTTGTTTCAGCTGACATGTGGGTCACATTATAATTGGTTTTTTTAGAATTAATGAAGCTGTTTTTCATTCTGTTTTCACAGGGCATAAAACAGGACGGGGACGAGAAGGCTTACGAGCGAACAAGTGATACGTACAGGGACCTGGTAACGCTTCTGAAGAGCAGATCTCCACATTTTGCTGAGAACACATATAAAAAGGTACAGTGGAATACAGGCAGATACACATTATAGCTTCTTTTTGTAGCCTTGAATCATAGCTCTCAAGGCAAAGATGTGGGGGTGCTGAAACGCCTCTTTGTCCAATGAACAAGGTCCTTCCCTCTATACTGCTGATTTGATCCCTGATGCTGTGTGACTCATGAATGTAAACAGAGTTATGATTGTCTAATCAGTGTCTGTGCTGTTCCACGCTAGTGAGCTAGTGTCTGGTTGTCACTGTGTTGAAAAAGTTTTTGAATCGACCTTCTCCAACATCAAAACAACTCAGCCTCATCACACTCGCCTCCACCCTCCTTCCTCCTCCCTCCACACACGCACGCACACACACACACACACACACACACACACACACACACGCATACATACATACAGATACACATGCTCATTTCCAGACGTTGAAATACACATGATTTATTCAGTAGTGCTATTTCCTGCTTTAGTAATTTGACGATATAACAAATTGCCTCAATAATAGATTCCAGCTGCACCCAAAAACCTGTTAATCATTGGAGAATATGATCTTTTCTCACTTACACTTGTGTTTGTTGGAAAATGTGGCATCATCACAAGCTCATCAGCGTCTTTTAGACCACTCAGTGTTCAATGCCTGCTCTGCGTGGAGGTCTATCCTTTTTCTTAAAATATGGAAATACAATTAGTACAATATAATAGAAATATTAGGTTTCTTTTTGTTGGTTGTATTAGGAAGTCATTATTCATCAAACGAAATGTAAAGAATGTTATCATTTTCCCAAATCTTGCTCTCAAAGAAAGAATCAAAAGTACATCTGTGTAAGTAATAGAATTAACAGATGTAAACTAGGATTGACATGGAAATGTATTTTGCCCAATGATTTTTCAAAACTATTTAACTTTGAGACCAGATGATTTCCCTGAACTATTCTGCATGTGAAGTGCCTTCAGGAAAAAAAGACAACACAAATATTTCAACAAAACAAAAATGCTTTTTGAATTGTCCAAAGGGATTTTCCATGCTAGGATTTATTCATAGACACGGTCACTGTTCTACATTGACTGCTAGAAGTTGCCTTTAACAGCCATTAATGCTGAACCTTTTTTATCCACCGTCTAACAACTACTGGATGGATCACCACGAATCCCACTGTCTTTGGTGATTCTCTGACTTTTCCTCTCATTTTTTTAAGACGTTGAACCTCAACCTCATTTTGAGCCTATTTTCAAGCTCATTTCAACCTCAATGTCTCAACAACGTCTGGACAGATTGCCATGAAATTTGCTTCAGATATTCTTGTCCCCTTCAGGGTGTATCAACTTCAGTGAACCTTTAACTTTTCTATCAAGCACCACTATCAGGTCTTTATTTTTCCAATACTTGCAAACCTATAATAGCTTGCTATGATGGTGAACATGGTTAACATTGTACCTGCCAACCATCTGAAAGTTGATATTGTCATTGCAAACGTGTTAGCATCATAGCATTAGCATTTAGCTCAAAGGACTGTTAGCTGTAAACCCTTCAAAATCATTTAAATTTATACACTTTTATACACAGCACTTATACAGTATTTTTACACTGTTGTAGTACTTAAAATTCCCACAACGGAACGAGTAGTGTCTATGTTAAAATAACATCATACTTACAATACTATATATTGTGGAATATCGCTTCCCCTTCTTTGGTTAGAATGACTTCTTTACAGTAGGTGATAGATCTAAAGGTAACATAATAGACTGGGCTGGGTTTAGTGAAAACTTTAATAAACCAAAGAGTAGTGCCAGGCTGAACCGCGTAAAAGAAAGACATTCAGTCTTTTATGTTTTATGAGCCCTGTGTGAAGAGTGATGCCTTGAGTCTGAACAATCTAAAAATGATGGACAGCCGCAGTAAAAATGACTGCGAACCAGTTTGTGGAGGTACAAATCATTGTCAAGGTCTTTTTCTCTTGGATTCTTTAACTCCTTTGATATGTGCCATGCAGTGTCCTGTACTTTTTGTTTCACTCTTACTGCTGAATATTTTCTTTGCCTCAGCTTGAGCTAATCACCGTCATACGATGGGGGTCAACTTTAAAATGCATTGCTCATTTGATTGATTCGTGAGGACAGCAATCAAATGGTGCAACAGGCACCCTACAAATATATATTAAGTAATTGCAGTCCTTCTTGTGGACATGATCCATTCTGAATTTTAATTCGAGAGAGTAATAACAGCAGTGTGTCTGTCAGAAACAGAATCTCGCATAGCTGCGGCTCAGCTCCCTGATTGCAACATGGAGAGCCCGAAGTTGGAAGGCGATAGCCAAAGATAACAACACTTAATCTCCAAACATATCTGCTTGTTTCCAATGTGAGGAAGCAGATCTTTTTTAACAGTTCTATTAGATTAGACAGCCTCAATCAAATGAGCAGAGGCGGCCAAAGGAGACGAGGGCTGCAACACAGGGAGGAAGCAAATTTGCCCTCTCTGTTCAGTGTTGTGGATTCGTTTTGACATCACAGCGTGATTGGAAATTGGACATGCTGTGTATTTGCATGTGCAAGACGCCCACTGAAACACAAAAACTCTCAGGGTTGTAAATTTGTTTTTGTTATTCACATCCTGAAATTAATATGGACTGCTTCACTGTCATAATCAGTAAGTAGTAAATGCTTGAATCTTGCCACTGACAGTTTATGGCCAGTGGCTTCAGATTTACTGCCCTGCTGATTTTTCCGTCAGTATGGATCAAGTAATTAGATACAAGTCTACCCCAGACATATGTAAATAGTTGGAGTTTTACATTTTAGAATCAAAATGAACCTTTGGAAAAAAAAAAGACAAATGTAGAAATATGAAAAATGAAAATGCTAATAATTGTCACTGCTATAAAAATGTTTTGTGAGTTTAGGACTACAGGAGTGACGCCTGCTACACAGCATTTGTCTCCTTTCAGATCAGAAAGGCACCTATAATGGGTCTTTTTACTGTGGCATGTCAAAGACTTTGGAGTGTTCCCTTCTGCGTTAGCACATGGACTCGGTCCATTTCACGTATAATAGAATTAAAGAAGTTTGGTTAGCCTAATAAAGTCAAACTGGGTCTGTGGTTCAGTGGATTGACTTGTATGTTTCCAATAGCAGGTCACTTTGTGTTTTATGAAAAACAAGTCTTTGGAAAAGTGATTGGGCATGCTTGGCTCCAACTTGTGTGTGAACACAAGCCATAGAAATACATCTTAATTCTTTTCCCCTGCCCTTAAAAAATGCTGAGCCCCTAACAACCAATGACAGTCTGAGCTATTTCTGCAAAGCAGGTGTCTGTGATTAAAAACTCTCCTGCCTGCAAACCATTCATATGTGTCTTATTGGCATTCATATATAGGTAGTAAAGTTTGGTATAAAGACCTTCAAATCATAACTGAATAACAGTGACACAAAGGCGTTACTCTGTGTGTGCCAAGCTGCAAGGTTTTAGGCGGAGGAATGTACAGAAACAATAAACTTTTTGATATTGTTCAGCCAATTAACAGAGAAGGACCTCTTCTGTGTAAAACATTGGAAATGTGTTATTTTATTCCAAAGGCTACATAATGACTGAATTGTTGCACAGGCTTACATATTGTTGAGAAGTGATTTATGTGAATTTTATGTTTTATATGTCACTGATACTGTTCTGTAGTTTTTGTATTCCTCTTCTTGGAGTAAAATGGCCAAACCTCAGACATTAATAAGTAATGTGGCTAGTTGAACTCAAGGCATTGTGTTGTACGTTGGGTGGAAGTATGGCGCACCGTTTTATAAGAAGCAGAAGTGAACATGAGAACGACTATTTAGTTTTAATCATTCACAGAGCTTTACAGCCCCATCACGTGTGTTTTTTTTACAAACAAAATTTATTGTATATCTCACCACTAGTATTTTGGTGATCTTTTTCCCCACTCCACAGCCTCTGTCTTTTCCCCCTTACCAATAGGATTTTGCAGTTCAAGAACTTCCATCAACACAAAAGATCCAGCATGTGGAATCGGTTGATGCAGAGGAACAAGGCCAACCCCAGAGGTCTTACGAGCAACAGGAAAAGAATGTGCATGAGAAGCTGAGACAACAGCATACACTGAACAAGGCAGGCGTCGAGAAGAAATATGAACCATGTCCAAGATGGAAGGATCTCGGTCTCATGTCTCCATGTGGGTATGTGATAATTCGAGAATCCTTCATATTGAAGAGATGAGCTTTAGATGACAGTGATGCCGGAGTCACGTCTTCGCCATATGTGCTCTGTGTGTCTGCCAGCAGTCACACATTATAAAGATATGGTTATGGTTTAATTTTAGAGCAAGTGCAAATATTCATGATTACACAGCGATGAAGTTAATAAATGCACAGCGTGGAAACCCTTTCCACTCAATTACGGACAGAAATCTTGGGAAAGGTCTTAGAAAAATCCCTAAAAAATCTATCACATATGGTCTTTGATTGATAAATAGATCTAGCAAGAGCTGAGCTGTTGCAGCTGCACCTTGTGATAACTGTACCCATTTGAGGAGAAACTGGCTCATGATAAAAGCCTCTAAATTGCTAAAAAAAAAAAAAAAAAAATAGAGGGAGGGGGGCTACTGAACCCTTGTCTCAAGTGGTTAAATAATGATTATGTTAGAAAAATAACCATTTTCAAAATAGAATTTGGCATAATGACTCTTATTTTATATCATTATAGTAAAGCAGAGGAAAATAAACCTAGTAAGAGTTCTGGAGAGGAGAAGTCTGGTGAAATACAGAAGAAAAAGCTGGGATCTGGTGCCAAGAGCAAGATGAAAGCGGATTTTTCTGTGTCCTCTTTACCTGGCCGTCTGTCCTCCCAAAAAGCGTAAGTGTCCTGAATTAGTTCTCCTTTGTAAGAATCTATAATAGCTATTTCTTTCTCTGCAGGTGGAGTAACTTACGCAAGGTTTTATGCTCTGTAAAGAAGAGCTAAATGCTCATTTAGTAGTGATGACATTTGTAGTGGAACCTACATATATATCAGCTATTGCGCAGAACAAGATCCTATGTAAAAGCTTTTTCTTTGCCCGGTTCTTGGCAGCTCCAGCTCCTCATCTGTCTGCGTACTTGCATCTGCCAATGTATACAGACTGCTAGTACAGTAAATTGACACATCCAATCACTGTCCACTGATGCCATTCTTTGCCGTTCATCAGTTGGTTCACCCTGAGGGGTGCACTCACTCAGTCATCATGACTGCACTAAGACAGTGTGTTGGTCTGGCAGGTTCATGAAGGTCTTGTTTCTTGTTCAGTGTTTATCATGTTGCTTTATGGAAAATGCTCTCTCATATCGGCTGCCTTCCTCTGATAATGCGCTCCCCTGGAAATGCTATTTGTATGTACATGGGAACCGTCTCTCAGCGGCCCCATTTGAATGTGTACCAAATTTCATTGCTCCACAGCGCCCAGTTTTCATGATACAGTTATCCAAATGGCCCAAGCAACTTTAAAAAGCCATCTGCATTTCTGTATGCATCTATGCAAGAGCCTTTGTTCTGTGTATCATGACTCTCATGACATTATTCCAATCTTTATTTTCCTGCTGCTTAGATTCTGAGGAAGTTCAAACTTGACACTTAAATTTCAAAATCCTTAATAGATCTCCTTGTGTGGGATGACCACACTGTTTTTCCACTTAAAATGCAGGAAAAGACATTTGATGATATTATATTCCATCCCTTTGTCTGCCTCTGTATTGTCCAGTTGTTACACTGTCCCACACATGTGTAGTTTGTTATCTATGGTCAAAAGTGCACTGTTATCTGCTCTTTTTCTTGTTCAGTAAGACCCCAGCAGGAGGCATGCCAGTGGATGTTTTTAGTGAGAGTTCATCTGAGAGTGAAGAGGAAGAGGAGCAGCCAGAGCGCCGTCCAGAGAGTAACACAGACCTGCCTTCTGAGTACTGGCAGATCCAGAAACTAGTCAAGTACCTCAAGGTATGGAAACGTCACCCTGCACACTACTGTTCCCCCCCTCTGATGTATTTCAACTCAAAATAGCGATTTATACAGAGAGACGTAATACCGCAGGCGAACGCACGCGACACAACTGACAGTTCGTACTCTTTTCCTGTCAACTGTACAAGAATTTTGATGTCGACCTGAGTCAGTATTCTAATTTCAAAAAGCTCTTCAGAAGTGCCGTGTGTGAAAGTGATGTAGTCATGGGTGTGCAGTAGAACACACAGTAGACACAGTCAGGATCATGAAAGGTAAATTTCCTATCACATAATCCAACTTGTCTCAGTCATATCAAGGTGCCAATCAGTGAAAGAGAGTATGTCAGATGAAATAAAGTATAAGTTGCTCTCATATAAAGCGGCACTTTGTAGGAAGACGCTTATTGAATTGACTGGCTCGGCTCATGGATTCCTGGTTTCTGACACAGGCCTGTTTGGTTGTACATGTGAGCCAAGGCAGAGGGGAAAGAGCTGTCTGATGGGAGCAGCTGTACGCACTGTTCGCCTACACCGCAGAAGCATAAAAATGAAGCGCGCCTGTGATAGGTCTGACAGGGCATATGGTGAATATTAATGTGTCAAAACATGGAAGGAAAAGAAAAGAGGACAGAAACGCCAATGACCCAGACTGGCTGGGAATACCTCCGACCGCTTCAAGATTACGCCACCTCACTCAGTGGACCCCATTATCTATTTATCTGGAGAATATCATGTGGACAGATTACATTAAAACAGACTACATTTACTCTGTTTTGACAGGAATCTGTTTTGTTGCATGATGCAAACCTTGCATGTACTATTCATCAGTAAAAATCCTTCAAATACAGCTGGAACTTGTAACGATTGTAACGATTAAATGTAATTTGAATATATAACAATAGTCTATATTACATATATATATATATATTTTTAAATATATAGGATTACTTGATATTACCAACAGATTTGTGTACTGATTTCTGTGGCTTGGTGCTGAATAAGATCACTTGCAGTGCAACTCAGTAAATCTTTTATAGAAAACAGTGCTGTAAAGTTCAACTTCTGGTTGATATTTTTAGCTGAGCAAAATAGAATATAATGGAAGGAAATTCCCTCTCTAAAAGCAGGCTGCTAGTCCTTTCCAGAAAGAAAAACAGAAGATGTAAATGATATGAAAAGAGCAAATTCAGATAAAAAAAAAAAACTCGCTGGTTTGTATATTTTATACTTTACAGTGGGATTGTGGCGTGAGCTTTAGGGTTGTGTGTGTGTTCCTGCTTCAACAAGATGCAGTAACCAACATGTCCCAGCTTTCTATCTGTCTGGAAACCACACAGCACAGTTATTTATGGGGTTTGTCCAGTAGTCATTTTATAATATCATTACCATCAGACACTGAAACTTACCATGAGCCAAGTTAAATATCTGTTTTATTTTAAGAGATCTTTTTTTTTTTTTTTCCTTTTTCCTCAGCACTATAGACAGCCGTTTGTACTCTAGGAAGTTTAACACTTTCATAAAGCAACACATGGATGTTCTGTTTTGTGTTTTAATGATATTTCTGTAGGAATATTTGCCTAGGGTTCCAATGTGTTTGTTTTTATACCTGCATAACTGCAGATCTGCGCTTGTAAAATGGTTACATGGGCTTCCACAAAATCAGGCATGCAGTACAAGTCTGTGTCTAGCGCGCACATGTATAGGATGTTTGTATTTTTGTCAGTGGACTGTATATAGAAGATGAACTTGCTGACATGGAAAACGTGCATTAACATAAATCGTCCTCCTTATTCCATTCTGTTATGTATCAGCGCCACAGCATGAGCAAACATTTTTATCATACTTTATATTTAAGCTTATTAGCTGTACATTTATAGGTATATGCACAGCATAAAAGCCTTCAGTAAATTAGGGGAACAAGTCAAGTTAAGTAACAATTTTGCTAAAGAGACTCTATTGAAAAACAGATCACAAGATTGGTTGTTCTGCTTGCCATCTAGAAATTCACATGGTAAGTTTAGCAACTGAGCCAAAAATATAATTAGCGTAATTTGTCTGTGTTTAAATACAGACAAAATTCACCAGCTGCTCTCAGTTAGGATTGCCTGTGGCTCTCTAAACATGCCAGTAAAACTGTTTTCATATTTTACACAGATATAAATATTGTGTCTGATAAACAATATGTTACTAGTTAAAAGATAAACATTTCAACCTTGTGTCTTGCAAACATTTTCATAATTTTAATTTTTTTTTTCTTCCGATTGTTTTTTTTTAACACACACACATCACAAATAGAATTAATTAAGACAGCTTTTTTTAAAAGTCTCACTAGAGGTTCAAGCTTTTTCATTAGTGATAAAACTGTGTTTATTCCTGTAAGTTGACCTTAAGTGTAAAAGTCCTGTAAATTAACAAGCTAAACTGGGTCCTTGACACATGGTTTTGTGTTCAGACCTGCTTAAGGTTGCTCCCCCTCTGCTGGGCAGCTACAGTACTACTGCTCTACTCTTCTCTCATGAGCACCATTCTACTCATTTCTACACTAAAACCAATCCTGTCTCCAGTGTACAGGAGCCAATACCAGATACCTTTCCCTACAGAAAGGAATTTGTAGCTAATTATTTTCTAAGTATTTTTTATTTTTTTGATAACCATAGCACTCAATTAAGACATCACGTTTTTTAGTGCCTGTAATTCTTTTACAACATGTTTAATCTGGATCATTTCATTCTCATAATTTAAGCAACTTCTCAGCACAAAGATCTGACTAGATTTGCTCAGTGAGCACTCTGCTCATTTTTAAGACAAAAAGGCCTATTAAGTGATCAAGTTTTATGTTACAGGAGATCTTATGTCAAATGCGAAGCAAGAAACAACCAGCAATCATTCATTCTGTCTTCCTACAATACCTTTCCCATAATAGAGCAGGAGATTGGGTTTGTTCTTGTCATTAGGAGTCTTCTCTCTGGGACGGCTGTAGATTATAGAGAAGTATGAAACTTTATGCATCATCTATGGCTCGACCTCTGCCAAGACGCAGTACTTCTCTCTTACACTAAGCTCTGAGAAGCACTGGCAGTGGCCCGAGTCCACCTGTCAGCGATCCAACATTACAGGCACTTATGCTCAATATCCACCTTCATCCCCACTGGCACGATACAAGCCACACACACACACACACACACACACACACACACACACACACTCACACACAACAAAATACCATTAAGAAAAGGGCCTGAGGTCAACAGGGTATCATTGACAGCCCTATTAACCCCATCCCTTCTCCGCCGTACTTAGTACTGTGATTTATAGTCTTGGAGTGGCTCAGGCAGGGCCGTCTGTCTGCGGAATCCAGTCGGCTGCTCCCGAGGAACCAGACTAGTATAAGTCCTCCATTCAGTAATGTGAAGGCTTCAGCCATTTAGTAGCTCGGGCTGAGACACCTGCGCTAAAGGAAGAGACAAAATGTGTAAAGCATTTTTAAGTGGCTGATATCAAGTTCGCCTCGTGAATGAAATTTGATCCTTCGCTTCATCTCTTCTAAATCCATTTTTGATGATGCAATTCCATGAGACAAAGGGACATTTATACAACTGTAATCATTACTAGATGAACTGACATTAAACTGCTGATTCATGATCATTATCTATTTAAATAGCATGGTACTAAGTGCAGACTGACAATTCCTGTAAATTCTCTTAAAGTGTTAATGTAGAGATGACTATTTAGACTATATTCACTTCAGACTACATTTACTAAGCCCTCAGAAGTCTTTCAAATCCTATGTCACTTTTCATTTTAGTGATTTGTAATATAATATAAATTGTATTTTAGCAATGCTGACCAGTTGGTCGGTCGGTCCACAACGTTGACAAAGACTGAAATACTGGATAACTATTGGGTGTGTTACCATGAAATTTTATTCATGGCTGGCCCACACCATGAAGTTCACATTTTGGGTTTTGAGTGAAATATCTGAAGTATTTGATAGATTTCCATTAAATCTGGTACACATATTCATAATCCCCTCAGGATGAATTGAAATGTGTCCAGTGCCTTGGTTTATGACCAAATAACCAATAACTAATGACATTCATCAGCCTCAGGTCTATTTTGTTTTTGTGTACTTTGAGTGAAATTCATGAAGACATTCATCAGTGTAGTTAGCTTCAGAAGATGGACTAAATGAAACATGTCACAATGATTCTTTAAACCCGCATTTAAAAAGGAAAATCAACTTAGCATTGTTATTGATTCCTGAAATATCAAGCTAGCAGACCGTGGTATCCGTGCACTGTATTAATATATCCCCACAAGACGGTTCACAGATATTAAACTACTTTTTAAATTTCTTGCTCAGAGGTCGAAAAGTGGTCAAATTCGTTCCACTATGAGCATCTGCCTCTGTCATGCTCCAAGAGAGTCAAAGATCTCCCACCATAAAATATTGTCAGATGTTGTCAATGTTTTAAAGAATGTTGAGCTGTACTTCAAGACCAAAGCTAACAAAAATGAAAGCATATGATGAGTTTTCTGTTCTCCGAGCTATCACTCCTAAACATAGCTTCTTTTTTTTTGTTGTTGTTTTTACAAGGTACAAACCTAGCCTGGTGAATCCTTTGAAGAGTGAGAATGGAGGAGACAAAGGAAGCAGTAGATCCACTGCTGTTAATGGGCAAATGGTTCACATTTAAGGCTAGCGTCATGATATGGAGAACACATGTGCCTGTTATCCTGCTGTGTCAGAACACTGCTTTGTGAGGGAGATATGATCAAACACCACTTGAGACTGTGGTATAGGCCTACACTGATGAGCTGGCCCCTCCAACAGCTGCATGAAACAGATTACTGCCCTAGCCTTCTATATAGTGGTGGGCTATTTTCTACTTATATGGTTAGCTGATAGCAGGGCAGGTTACATTCTTATGTTTGGTTTAAGTAATCTATTTAGGACTTTTCCAAAGTCTCAAATTGTTTGCTAAGTGTGCAACTAATAAAGGCTCGTGAGGCCTGGAACGGTGTAGTCGGCCTTGCGTCCACCAAATGAGAATTCTATCTGTGGCACATTTAAACCACTGCAAAATAGGAATAATATTTGATTGTTCGCTTGCCAAAAGATTTTGGACTGGACGTTTCAGTGTCACATATCAAAGCCATGTAGTCTTGTGTTACAGCAGCTAACTGTTGTATTTTCGTGCCATGAACTTCTGCTTTATCTGACTACTGTTTTTTTTTTTTTCCGTGATCAAAACCATTGCACATCAGCGAAGTTTATTAGGCGACTACACATGATACAGACTAAATATGGTAAAATAAAGACACCATCCCTGCTATCCTGGACAGGATGTTCTCCATCAAAGCACCAACCCTAAGATTTAAGTGCCATAATGCTGTCAACACCCATCCACAGCTAGGACATTATGTGAATTCATGCAGTGTGAGGAAAATATGAAATAAGATAACATACATTTGGAATTTAAAACCGTAAAATAAAATCAGGTTTGCTGCCCTGCCGCACATGTCAGGATGTGACCACACATGCCCTATTTTAAGTCTCTGTATTGTTTCTTTATTTTTGTAGTGAACCCATTGTAGTTAAATGGCAGTAAAACCTAATCAGTTCAATTTCCTGCCCCATGTATCTGGAAGGACTTGACCACAGAGCAGATCCTCCCCCCTCAAACCACTTGTTGACTTACAGTAGTAGTGTTGTAGTTTCTAAGTTGCTAACCGCTGTGGTGCAACTTTAAAATGATATGTGAGTGTATAGCAACTGTCAAATTATATTTAGCTTTAAAAATGCTAGCTCATCATTCAGTGCTAATAGTATTTATTTCAGGGGAAATGCCTAATGGTTTCTGGCCTTGGTACTGTAGTTGGAGAACAGTGCTCTGTTAGCAAATCATTTCTTTCCATCAGTGTTTACCACCACAAAGCTAAACACTTACCAGCCTGTGGTATAAACAAACCAACCCCAGCAGGAGTGGTAGTATGGGAGAAAATAAGGAGGGAGAGCGAAGGGTGGGGGATTGAGGGAGGTCTGTATCCTCCCCCTTTTTCCACATGTCTGTTTAATGTTTAATTTTCTCCTCCTCTCTTCTTTTTTGTCTCCAGTCTTCATTCATTCATGTTTGGAATTATTATTTCAGGGAGGCGACCAGACAGCCACTGTGCTCACTCTGTGCGCCATGATGGACTTTAATTTGATGCAGGAGACGTGCCAACTGGCCATCCGGGACGTAGGTGGCCTTGAAGTCCTCATTAACTTGCTGGATACAGATGAAGTCAAATGCAAAGTGAGTAGCTGTGCCAAAGCTGGACCTGGATGGCCTGCAGGCATGAACAGTGCTGGCCGTGTGTGCCAGCCTGTGTTTTAGTTACAGAAACACTAATGCTTGGTAAAGAGCGTGCCTTTAAAGACACAGGGTAGCAATTATTCTCCAGTATGCCTAATGACATGTGTGGGTGCTTTTTAACCTGCTTCTATTACGTCTTTTTGTCCTGTCTATTTTTAGTGGAAATATGGGTGAATGTTTGGCTACTAGATATTGCTGTATATGTAATCTCACAGTACAGATGGAGGCCTCATGTTGGCACAGTCACATAGAAATTACAGGTTTGTTTCCATAAAACAAACCTGTCATTTTTAAATGATGGTACTGATTGTGAATGTTTGGTGTATGATTAGATTGGATCTCTGAAAATCCTGAGAAAGATTAGTCACAACTTGCAAATCCGTCGGACCATTGTTGACATGGGAGGCCTGCAGAGCATCGTTAAGATTTTGGACTCACCAGTCAAAGATCTGAAGGCCTTAGCCGCTGAGACCATTGCAAACGTGGCCAGGTTCCGCAGAGCAAGGAGAGCCGTCAGGCAATATGGCGGGATCAAGAAACTGGTGAGTATAAGCACAAAAAACCACAAATAACTCATAAACAAAAAGTTGGTAGTGCCAACATGAAAGTGTAGCAGCAGAGAAAACTGCAGAACAAAACCTGAACCTTCTGTATTGGCATTTATGAGAAAATGTTATGTCTTACAGTGGCATATTTTCCATTAAAAGACTTGTCTGTTTATGTCTGTGTCAAATTCTTCATGAAGAACAAGGATTTTTGTACTTACTGTAACCACAGACACAATATGATCCTGATATTATCATTACTATGTGCTTTCAGTCCAAAGTATAAAACAAATATCTAACATTTGCTGAAATATGATTTACAACAAATCAATCACCCATTCATGCCTTCTCGCATTATACGTAATTGCCAGATAGTCGCCCATCTATCCTTTCGGCACCCAGTCTTTGAAACACCAGAGTGGGTTCTTGGGCAAAAACAGATAGAATGTCCCCTACATCCTCTGACCTGCATTCATGTTTGTTGACAGAGAGACCTGTGATTAAAGCTTCCATCCCTTGTATATTTTCCTCAGCCCCAAATCGGATGTTCTCATGTGCAAGTCACTCACGGAGGCAGATTAATTTCACGCTATGCTACGAGACCACCTTTGAACTACGCAGTGTGTAATAGCTTTGCCTGCTCTGTCTCACTGGCCAGGAACTATGGATTAGAACACTGAATGATGCCCATAAACCGTCACACTAGACTTTTCAACATCTATCCTGACAGTTTTCCACTCCTAGCATCTCTGGCTTTTTGATCCTCTCAGACCCAGTGGTAATAGAATTTTAATTACACCCTTAATCACAGCCAACAACTTGCAACTCCCACCTGGAACCATCCATTATCACCCAATCCAGCGAGCAAACTTTTCAGAGTCCTTGAATGTATGACAAGTTCACTGAGTTTGTATAAATATGTGCATACTGCTATTGAGGTTTTCTGCTTAAACACGTGTGGTCTGTCTGCTTGTCTGCGCACAATTTTATGTACAGTATGTGTTTGTTTATCCACATGTAAGTCGATGTGCCTCGTGTCTTTGGTCAGGTAAAGCTGCTGGACTGTGTACCTAATTTAGCCAGTCTGACTGCAAAGCAGGAGAAGGATGTAGAGGTGGCCCGATGTGGGTCTTTAGCACTCTGGAGCTGCAGCAAGAGTACCAAGAACAAGGAGGCCATCCGTAAGGCAGGGGGCATCCCTCTGCTGGGACGACTGCTCAAGTCTCCACATGAGAACATGCTTATTCCTGTAGTGGGCACCCTGCAGGAGTGTGCCTCAGAGGTGAGCCAGCACACACATATTGTACTGCGTGCAGAACAGGTTTTCAAGCCAAAAACCTCAAGGTCTGATGTTATAAGAGTCACAAAAAACTGCTATTAAAAATTAAAATATAAACATTTAATCTAAATAATATACAATTAGTATATTAAAGTATAAATCTGGTGATATTCAATGTCTTTCCTGTGCGTTTCTGTGTGAAATGTACTCATTTGGAGCTAAAAACAGTTCCAAAGTAAAAAATTCCAAATAGAATAACATCAACACCTTATTCTAAGAATGAGAAATGTCAGACATTTTTGCAAATTTGTAATTTAGTACTAATAGTAATAGTACTTACTAATATATAATGTAATTATACAGGAATTCATGTTCATGTGGTCCGTTAATTGTTGTGTCACTACAGGAAAGCTACAGGATTGCCATTCAGACTGAGGGCATGATCAAGGATTTGGTTAAAAACCTTAGCAGCAACAACGATGAGCTGCAAATGCATTGTGCCAGTGCAATCTTCAAGGTAGCTGTTTTACTTGCCTCTGCATTGAGTCCACACATGCTGACAGGTGGAAGAAAAAGATATTGAGTTTTTCTACGCCTTTATTGTATCCTTATTAAAAAGAACAGACTGTAGAGGAATTCATTTCAATCTTGACCCTACGTTTTACTTTGCAGTGTGCAGAGGACAAGCAAACCCGTGACCTGGTGCGTAAGTACAAAGGTCTGCAACCACTGGCTTCACTGCTGAGCAAGGCGGGCAACAAGCAGCTCCTGGCCGCTGCCACCGGAGCCATCTGGAAGTGTTCCATCAGCATGGAGAATGTAGCTAAGTATGGCGGGGGCTCAGGGTCTCACCTTATTATCTCCCATTAACGCACACAAGAACACCCACACTAAGTTAACATAGCAGAGATACAGAACATACTGCTGCCATCTTTTACTGAAATGTGTGACTATGTGTTTGTAATTAGTGGATTAGTGGAACAGATTATTATGACTTTGACAAATTACTTGCTGTACAGAGGAACAGAAATCTAATGAGCCTCACTGTAGAGGAGAGTTACTGTAATAGTAATTAGGCATTTCATCCACATGTGCCCATAACGTTTGGAAAATATGTTTGAGTTGATGTAGTTAACAGCAGCTTTACTGTATGTGAATACAGTAATAGCAGCAGTGGATACAGAACACAAGGGCTTCAGCCAACTCGCGTGCATTAGGATCGTCATGCCATCATCACATATGTTACTTTTATAGGTGGCTCTCATTCATTCTCGACTAGTTGTGTCACTATTTCCACTTGCGTACTGTTGTTATATCTCACTTTACCATTGTGTCTGGTTGAAGTGATTATTTGCGCAAAATGTAAAGTTTTTGTACGGGTTCTATAAGCTCTGATCTTTTATGTGGGAGCTTGCCGTTACAATTCAATCTTTTCCACTGTTAACAAAGGACGAAAGTAAATGTGCTGATTTCATAGACTTCAGTGATGTGTTAGTCAAGGCCTGTCAGGGTTGAACCAAAGTGGGCATACTGAAAGAATCAGCCTTGAGATGGTGATTTTATAATGTCAGAAGACGTGGGCTGAAGGAGCCTTTAATCATTTGTCATGTAAGGCTGAGGTTTATTTAAGTGTCATTTCTCCTGGTTCCTTCAGCAGTGACATTTCTGGAATGTTTTTTGACTTGTACTTTAGTGTCAGATGATTTTTAAGCCAGTAATTTTCCCTCTAAAATAAATAATACCCAGAGAGTGTGCCCTGGCAGCTTGATACATTTCCACCAGTGCTCCCTTGAAAGAATAATTTAGCTGTATTTATTTTCTTATTCACTGTGAGACCAGGGGCATAAGCTAAAACCCATATGCACTGATCTAATACCTTGATAACATATTAATCAATTCAGAACATATTCTCTACAGTATAGCCAAGAAACTGGTAAGACATTGTCTTTTAATCATTTTTATGATAAAGAGTGTTTTTTAAGTTTGAGACTTTTCACTGAGGTGAGATTATGTGAAAATGCTTTTCCTCTGACTCAGAAAACGTAGGATAGTTCAAATTGCAGTAGAATACTAAAAATAACAAGAAAAAGGCTGAGTAGCACTCACGTGGATCTTTCTGCACATCATATATCATATCTGACAGAATGATATCCTACGTTTAAAGTCTAAGTTAAGTCCTCCCAACTGGAACCGAGTGTCTGCTGCCACATCGAGTTAAGTGAGGATTCCTTTACATAAGCAGAGATGTGCAGGTCACTGTCTCTTTATACGTCATCATGAGATCGTTTGGTGACAACACCTATCCACCTGATTCTTAACATTCTTCCCAAAATCACACTTAAAAAATAGTAAAACTGGCACAGATTGGGAACGCTTTTGACTGCAGTGTGGCGTAGTGATAACACAAGTTAACTGCACTGGCTCATGAGTAATGTGGCAGCTTAATATACTTGCTGCCAGTATAGGCCTTGTGCCATACGTAATTACTTGTCACACTGTTGCTATGTAAAATAGTTCTTCTACTACTGATAATAACAATAATAGAAATAATTATAATGATGCCATTAATCACTTGTACACCACATTTAGTGACACTTCATTTACAAACAGTTTGGTTGCCCTCACTCTAAATTTAACGTGTCACAAAGGCATCTCAGTGAGAGTACCAAAGGGCCATAATATGAATAGAGTTCTCATTTAGTGTTTTCTTTCCTGTGTGTGTGTTGTGTTTTATTTAGTTTTTTTGGATGATGTGGGGAGTTGGGTGTGAATGAAGGTGAAATTTGGCCACCTCTTCATGAGGAAACCAGCAGGATGCAGAGCAAATGTTTTTAATGTACCCTTAAATGTGTAAGTGGATCTGTTTTTTTAAACTCTCCGGGGCTTATTTGAATCACTTAAAATGTCTAGGTCAGGCAAAAGCTGGGAGTGAAGTGACCGAGCCATTACTGTCAAAAAGGAAGGACTGCTAATGGTAGCGGGGTTTTAGGGGCATGCGCTTATTTCAGAATCAATCATAGACTGAGTGGTGTACTGAAATGATAATCATTTTGGAATATATTTTGCTACAGCAATAATGAGAGGCAGAGGGTACATTTTCCCCCTTTTTCTTTCATTAAGTACATGGTCAAATGAAACAGACCTTGTAGTCCATTACAAACAGCACCATTTTTTCTTTTATGTTGCTGATGTTGTGCATGGTCTGGACAGTATAAGGGTCGAGGGGGGGTGGGGGACCTCCACTTAAGACAAGCAGCAGCATGTGTTAGCCATTTTCCTGATTAATGATACATCAAAATGAGAGATGATTGATTCCCTGAAATATAATTACATTCATAACTTAAGTGTGTTTGTTTAAAGACCAAATCATCACAAGTGTTCATATGACCAATATTACAGAGCAGGCCATACCTGGGCCAAGGTTATATGTACTTGGAAAAAAACCTTTTGTATGTCGGCTTGGATACACGGAAAAATTATTTTGTGCAGATTTATGAATGCATCAATATGTGGCCTCTTGAGCCTGTATCCCTCGGTGTTATGGACACAAAAACTGCTCCTAAAAAGGAATAATGAAGGATGATAATGAAGGAATGACTTTGCAATGGAAAGTCACGACTGCCAAGTCTAAATTTGCCAGCACAGTAATGTTTGGGGTCAAGATTCACTTCCAATTACTGAGTACCCCTCTATCTTACCTCTGTTTCAGTCCTATGATGAGCAGACCATAATTGCCTATCCAAATGATACTTCTCGTTACCTCACAAAAGCTCTGCGCTCACCCAAGCGATTCACTGTGCTGCGTTTCCTTTCAAATGAAACATATTTTATATCTGTCTGTTAGACTTCGGGTTGAATGAGCTACTGTCAGCGTGGTCAGTGCTAAATGTCTTACAGGTTCTCCTCTCAGTAGCCCTTAAATGTCTTACTTCCACTTTGGCTTTGGCTGAAAACACTAGTTAGTATAAAAAAAACAGCATTGAGCTTTCTGCACTTAGTTAAATGTGCGACTAGCACAGATGAATGAGAAAAGGAAAAGGCAGACAATCAATCATAAGAGTCTGCTCCAAAGAAACCCTGCTGTGGTTCTTGTGTCTTCTGACAGGCTTTAATAAGCTTCCAGTTGTGTGAAGCCCAGTGTTTGCAGTAGAAGTCGCTTCAGGCAGCTTGTGTAATGTTACTCTTACCATCATGTAATTGGTTTAGTTGGGATTGGCTTAACAAAAATAGACATAGACTTACCATTCATTTATCAAAAGTTATGTCTGTGATTACAAGATAATTCTACTGTAGTCAGCTGCAGATGACACTTCAGTGATGGCATAGGAAAACCATAGTTTTCTTCATGGTGAATTTCACATAAGTTAACTTTGGCAGCTCCTCTCTTCATTAGCAGTGTTTTCACTTGCAAGAATAGGCTGTGTATCGGTGGACCCTGACCAAAACCAAATGACCTTGGCCATCTACAATAGCTTGCTGGCCGTGACGCCAGAAACCGTAACTGTGAATAAAAACAGTCGTAGAACTTAACTGTACATCAGAGGTTTGTTGAGGTTTTTTGTGACCACGTTATATCCCTTTTAAATGTTTACTATAGTTTACCACTCTATAGCACTGGCAAACAAGGCAAAATCACAGCAAAAGAAGGGAGGGAGAGTTTCCAAGCCACAGCAAAGCTTTGGTCATGCAAAGTACGTACAAGGGACAACTGTGAGCAGCCGTGGGAAAACTGCCTGTACTGCTGGGTTACAGTAAGTGATCTGTGCCCATGTGGCTGAGGGCACTGTAGCTGCTACATGTCATTTAGACAACTGATAACATTTTTAGCCATGCTAGCGGTATGGCTCTATGGATGGTATGGAGTCAGTGTGTCTGTCTGTCCACTACTTTGGTCCAGACTGGATCTGTTTGATCTGATTGTCATGAAATCTGGTACAGACATTCATGTCCAGATAAACTGAGAGAAAACTTCTTCTAGTCTCACCATGGTGAAGTGAAATAGCTAACTTAAATTTGGTTCATTCACAGTTCCCAGGCAAATAATTGTGATGACCTTGTTTATCCCCTGAATTTTCTTCAAGCACCACCATGAGGTTGTGGTTTAAAGTGAAGTCTCTTAATGAAAATATTGGGTGTATTATTGTTAAATTTGGTTCAAGCATTCATGCCCCCTGGATGAATTCTAACAACTTCATCTTATACCATCATTAGGTCAACATTTTATTTATTCCAGTACTTTGGTTTATGAACAAAACCTGTAAAAGTATTAAATAAATGACACATTAATAACCAATCTACCTCAGATGTATTTGTGCTTAGTGCTAATTAGTAAATGTTAGCATGCTAAACTAAAGAGCTAAAGATTTATGAACACAGTAATCATTATATCTTCTAAACCATTGAATGTTAAGTAAATATTGTGATTGTGAACATGTTAGCAAGCCAATGTTAGCATTCAGTCTAAAGCACCACTGTGCTTAAGTACATCTTTAGATGGCCGTATTCCTTTTTCATTTATTTCTACCAGTTCCTCATCATGTAACTATGGATTTTCTCCATTGCTATACCAAAAACAATATTAAATGATTAGTTAATATGCCTGGCCCTCCTCCTCTTCTCCTCTCTTGGAAGGTTTCAGGAGTACAAAGCCCTGGAGACCCTGGTTAGTTTGCTGACTGATCAGCCTGAAGAGGTGCTGGTCAATGTATTGGGAGCCCTGGGAGAATTTGCCCAGATACCTGTTAACAAGGCCACCATCCGCAAGTGTGGAGGCATCAAGCCACTTGTCAACCTGCTCACTGGAACAAACCAGGCATGTTGAACCCTAATCTTGTCTTTATAGTTTATATATATATATATATATATATATATATATGCATGTGCTTCTGTTGTAATTCATGCTTTTAATTTGTGTCATTTAACCAGGCGCTGCTTGTAAACGTAACCAAGGCAGTCGGTGCCTGTGCCACAGATAAGGATAACATGGCGTAAGTCTCTGTTTCTTCCTAACACAGTCTTTGACATTTACACTACAAGTTAACACAAGGCCAACAGCCCCATGTAAGGAGTCTCTTAAAATGTGATTAGTGGCTTACTCGCTGTCATTACTGAATTAGCTCCAAACGCATATTCTTGGCCATGTATTGATGTCATATTGTATGTTTTGAAAACGTAATGACACCATCTCCAGGATCCAAACACAGTATCATTAACCTGTCACGGTCTGATGCTTAAAGAAATCTATGTTCTTTTAATTTGTCATTATGCACACAGGTTTCTCTTTCATCCCCATCTTAATGACAGTTTTTAAAGCTTTGTTTATTGTACCTGCTGTGTTAAATATGGTTGTGGTTTAATTCCCAGTGTTTTACTATAGCTTTGCGGTCACTGTCAGGACTTAAGATGGTCAGACGAACATACCTAAGGCCCTGCCCTGTCCAAGACTACATGGCTGGGAAAAGACAGTGAAATACAGTCCAGTGTTATTTAACCTCACCCTCAATGCTGGAGAACATTGTGGAGCTTCCATCTGTGCCTCATTGCTTTTACAAGGCTGTTATGGACTACAAAACCCTCCTTAATTTGCACTGGACAGAAACATAATTTAATGTCTGCGCTCTCATTGTTCGTTAGCTGTTAATGCTATCACATGAGTCTTTTACATTTGTTGGGAAGCGAAAACCAAAGGGGCTCAATAAAAAGTGAAGCATGTCAAAATAAAGCCTCTAACTGTATTAAACTTCACACAAGAGGGAGAACTGTTTTTACATCAGTTCATCATGTTCTCCATGTTTTCTCACAGTAGGTATATTTAGGCTGAAACATATAATCGTTTAGCCTTAACATTCGGCTGTAAAACTGAAAGTTCTTATTCCAACGGTAGCTTTGTGTGTTTTGTGGCAATGGCTTATTTTGAGACATGTATGTATACAGTAGTGTGCTGAGAAACTAACAGAACTCATATTTCGTCACTTCACGTTCCCTGCTCTAACCCAACACTGTCAACAACACATTTTCAGATACCCTGTGATCAGATGGTCTTTAGTTTGCTAACACATGTGATGACAGTATCTGCATATCTCTGTTGTTGCCACACATTTAACTACAACATTCCTGTCAGTCTACATGACTTCACTTACTACTACCAACAAAACCTTTTTTTCTCGAATACCACCTTATTTTCATCAGCGCAATCATTGTCTCATCATCATTCTGATACAGGTCATCCATAACTACTGACAGCCCAAAACAAACATTGATCACTTTCAAGTTTTCCACGAAATACTCATATGTTTGTTTTCATTCTCAGCCAGTAGGCAGTGTTTGGTTAATGACATAGCACTTCCTCCAGTGAATCCTGTGTAGCTACAAGAGTGAACACACGTTGTTTAAAGCCTCCCGGGTTTGTGGTCTCCTCCTCTAATCCATCATTGTCAGATGCAACTTCATTGCTAATCTGTTTCATACCTGCTTCATGGGAAGACGGAGCTGTTTTGGCGGGTGATATGACGCTTCACTTTTTGTTTTTGGTCCGGATTTAAGAGGTCCCGCAGACTGGAATCTGATGTTATGATCCCTCTAGACTGATTTATGTGCAAACGGAAGACAGATGGCGCTGGGGACGTCCCTGATGAGTGTTCGCTCGTTGCCAGTCACGGAGATACTGTGATTAGGGAGTGTTTAAGTAATTATGACAGCATTCAATGTCGGCCTTGTTGGTGGAAGCACACATGGGGAACACGTTACATGTTATTTATACCAGACAACGGGTGCACTGTGGCGTAATTTCTAGGGTCCCAGACCCTGACTGCACTTTTGACTACAGTCATGTATACAGCATGAAATACAGCTCATGCTTAAGTAAACTTCTCTCAGACCCAATGAAATATAGAGTGACCTGTCTGTGGCTCTGTTTGATTTGGAAAGAGGTCCGCTTTTTGGTTCGGGTTGAAAAACAAGCCACCGACATAAAGTGTAAGTTTGTTTCAGTTTCTATTTATAAATCCATGTATGAAGCACTATACGCAGATGTATGTCAGTTAACCTGTGGCTCTAGCATCACCGAGCATTTCCATGGAGGGTGATTTGAGTGAACAGACAGTGTGTGGGTTTCAGACCTGGAGAGGAAGCAGGCAGGACTGAATGCAAGTTGTGATGAAAAAGCCAATGCTGAAATCAATCGATGTTTTGATCCTGGTTGGCAGTGGTTGTGGTTGGAGCCTGCTGCTGGCCAGACTGAGAGAGTGAGAAACAAACATGATGAAAAAGTAGCACTTTTAAATCTTTCAAGCATGAAATGATCCTTAATGAAAGATCTGCATGAACACATTTTCTGCGTGGCTTACTCTTTCCTCACTCATTCCTCTCTCGTTTCTGTCTCCCTACAGAATCATTGACCAACTTGATGGAGTCCGCCTGGTGTGGTCCCTGTTGAAAAACCCCAGTGCAGAAGTTCAGTCCAGCGCTGCATGGGCCCTTTGTCCATGTATTGAGAATGCAAAGGTACAATGAAGTACGGAGCAAAAAGTACATTTGTCTTCTGCCTCCTTCCTGTGTCTTTGCATGTGAAACACACCAAAGGCAAATAATAACCTGAGTTTGTGTCGTTTTAGAATAAAGGGTTATCTGAGAGTTAGATCCCACTCACAGAACAGAAGCTTGCTTATATCACCATGCTTGTCTCCTGAGCTCTCTCTCCAACCTGCTGCTGGGAGGTTAGCAGGGGCAGAGCTGTGTCAGAGGAGGCTTACATGAACCACAGGCTAATATGAATCAGAGAAGCCTCTTTGGCACACCGGGATTGGTGAATTGGGGAGCAGGCAGGGAGACAGACCGAGTAATATCCTGTGGCATGGCTTCTTATTCCCCAGCTAAAATCTTCCCTCAACATGCTACTAGTTACAGAGGCACACGATCCAGGCATAGAGCAGAGGGTACCAGCCACTTTTCTCCTGTGATCCCACTTGCTTAATGAAAACAAAGCAAATATTAAGCTAAGGAAACCTGCAGCATGACCTGCTATAAAAACCTCTGGATATGACTTATATAACCTTAGCTATAAAGAATAAAAATAAACAGGTCCCCTGAGTATCATTTTCAAATACAAACATAATGTTGTTCTATTAGTGTGTCGCTGTGATTAAGGTAAACAGCTTGTCAGTGAGACAATCTGGTTAAGCTTAAACAGATATATTGGGCCCAGACAGGTGTCTTAGGGGTGAAGCCCTTTTTCTTTCATTTTTTTTTTTTTGCTGGCTACAATTTCTCTGGCCCACAAGTGTAGCAAAAATGATGCATGGCAACCATATGGAGGGAAAAGGGGGATGGCGGACTTGCTATTGAGGGCTAACAAAGTTTGACAATGTTTGTCTGGACGTCAGTGTGCCAATTTTGAGGGAAATTCATGAACATGCTTTTTGGGTGATTTGTCTGAGACGGGGGCAATGACAAGAGCTAAACAGTGCTCTTTGCCCATCGAGTTGAGGAACCTGATACAGCTGCTTCGGTGCAGTTGTTATTTAGATAAAGAACACCATGTGGTTTGAGTTAGCAGTTCCATAGCGGATTTATGAGAGAGCCGTGGTATAAATGCATAAATGCATCTGCTTGATGCTCCATACTGCTGCCCCACAGACACAAAAACAGTCCATAACTTTAACACGCTTAGTATCATACTGAATGTAATAAGTACTGTAAAGATTTAGTAGGGAATCGTTCAGTTATCTTTGTTCTTCAATCAAGGAAGTAGAACCCAGTCACATTTAATGGGGTGTATCATTAATTTTGCCTGGACACAGAGACACATTTGGAAGCTATGTACTGTATGTTATAGAAGCCTGATTGCTTCAGAGAAGAGGTCAGGGTGTGCACGTACCATTCTGAGCTTGGCTTTCTCCCCTCGGCTTGAGATCACGCACAGCAGATAATGTGTTTTCTATTTCATATCATCCTGGGTAAGAGGATGGGAGCGAGAGAGAGAGAGAGAGAGAGAGGATAGCGAGAAAGGCCTTTCCGTGTGCAGCCTCATAATGCTGTGGTTTTCAGATCTGGGGGCCCGTCCAGGCCATGAAAGAGATTCTAGCTAGTCTATCGCAGCTGGTGGCTTGAGAGAGCTTCCTCTGTCGCAGGGACTCCCGGCCAGCCGTCATCAGTATTCCTGAGGAAGAGCTTCCTGTGTGTGGTGGGAGGGGGTCAGCTCCTGGTCCCCCAACCACCCCCCTTGCCCTGCCCTTCACTGCACACATGGCTCATCCTCTGGCACGGCATCACAGGGCCCATACACCGCACCCTGGCCAGAACTCAGCTGTGAGCTCTCTGTTCGAGAGGAGAACACAACAGTACATCCAGCTCACCCAGAGTAGCTGCACACTAAAACGGTACAACTGCTTTTCGTCAGTGATGAATTTGATGAAATTTGTAGAACAACCATACAGTGGACATATTGAATTATGTGATTGCACTCCACAGTACTGTGCCACTATACATCAGCTCTAGACATTTAGATTGATGTTGAAATGGACTCAAATTAAGTGTGCTTTGTGATTTGCATCCAGTCATCCATAATTGTATGCTTTTTGGGGGAATTTCTGTTCTATTTTCAAAGCACTGAACATTACAGACTCGGCCACCTTGATGTATTCTTCCGTGGCTGGCGATACGGTGAGTTGTGATTTTAAACAGCGGCCTGATTTGCCAAGCCATCTTGAAACCAGCGTCTCCGCCAGCTCTTCCGCTGTGGTTCTCTCAGCAATCCCTACCAGCGTCTTGGTTTGGTAGACATGGCCCCATAAGTGGCTGAGAGTCCTGTGGTACCCGCTGGTGCCATGAACTCATGAAGCTTCAAGTCTACACTGTGTGTCAGCCTCGGGCTAAAGCTTTAAACGTCACCTCTAAGCTCTAAATTCCATGTTTCATTCTCACCCAGTTAGATGTCAGACTTATTGCTTGTTCAACCAGACAGTTCTGCAGTATGTTTTCACTTTTGAAAGCAACTGTTTCAGACAGATAAAGATCATTTCTACTGCTTGGTTTGAACTAATTGGATTTAGCTTGTTGTTGATGATAAATACTTTGTGTTTATTTAGTGCCCTTTGTTTTGTCTGCTAAAAATGCCTTTTGCCTCTGGTCTTTCCTCACCATCTTTATTCCCCTCCATTCTCTAGAGCTATAGCACCAGCTAACGACAGACTCTTTGACTTTAGGATGCAGGGGAAATGGTACGGTCCCTCGTCGGTGGATTGGAACTGATTG
This sequence comes from Pampus argenteus, assembly GCA_036937835.1. Taxonomy (NCBI): domain Eukaryota; kingdom Metazoa; phylum Chordata; class Actinopteri; order Scombriformes; family Stromateidae; genus Pampus; species Pampus argenteus. Next base: position 13,986,057 of record CM072880.1, on the reverse strand, counting down.
TTAATTTGCTGAAGTCAACAAACAACGAGGTGCTGGCGAGCATTTGCGCCGCCATCTCCAAAATAGCCAAAGACAAGGAGAATCTGGCAGTCCTCACTGATCACGGGGTTGTCCCACTGCTGGCCAAGTTGACTAACACAGTAAGTATCATACACCACACCGCTGGAGTCGTACAGCAAGGTTTTACTATTCAACAATACTGCACTTACTATCAATATACAAATAACTGCCTTTCTTGTACTCGCTGCAGCATAAATTCAGCTAATGAGAAGAACATTGGTAGATTTAGCCAAGAGTCTCTTGCAGAGCTGTTGCTGAGCTTGTTGTTTTCTACATTGTAAAGAGCAATCACTGGGGTCCAATACTATCCTGTTCTCCTCTACACAGACTGATGACAGGCTCCGTCGCCACCTAGCTCAGGCCATTGGCCACTGCTGCATGTGGGGCAGCAACAGGGTGTCCTTCGGGGAGGCTGGTGCCGTGGCCCCCCTGGTGCGCTACCTCAAGTCCAAAGACAGTGCAGTCCACCAGACCACAGCCATGGCCCTGTACCAGCTGTCCAAGGACCCAAACAATTGCATCACCATGCATGAGAAAGGAGTGGTCAAGGTCAGTCTGTAGTGCTTGCTTCTTGCTTTTTTTGTAGATAATTAGATAAAGCAGTGATTTATTTTAGTTTATTTGATGCTTTCGAGACTAAATCTGGCATAATTACATTGAGGAAAATGTGCTTTGGCCTCCCACCACCCTTGTTTTAGCGATGTGTGAAAAACACTGAGTAATAAACTTTGAAAAGCTGTGACTATTTTCAGAGCCTTTGACCGATGGAGCAGAAACAAAGTGGGTTTTATTCAGCAGCGGAAACATGACTCCACTTTCTAGCCATCATGGGAATTCAGAAAAGCAAACAGCCCAGTGTGTGCGAAGTGCCATTTCTCCGGTAGACCCTCGATGCCATTACAGCACAAGTCAAAGGGCTGTAGTTGGGGGTAACTGTTGCTAAGGGCTGTTCGTGGACATCAGGGTAGAATGCAGCAGCAAAATGTTTCAGGCCAACGAGTGGGGTCAGAGCTGTTCAGGGCTAAAAGAGAACAATGTATTTTTATGGACTAAGTTTCTTTTCTTTGTCTACATCCGCCAGTTTTCTTCATCATGGCAGTGTTGTGTAGTGCTCTTCCAAAAAGGAACAAGCATTGTTTTGTCTAACGTTTGAGCCTGTCGGGCTGTTTCCATGCTCAGTTCCAGAGTGTTTATGTTTGTTCCTAACAGTGATGTAGAGATTTTATGTTAAGATTACACTGTAATTGATCTCTTGTCACAGACGATCATGTACCCATATTTCAGCATTTAGAAAAACGTTGCTATCTCATTCTCTAATTCAGTCATGTTTCACATAGAAGGACTTTCACATGAGAAATCTTTCCGTGGCCACAGTGAGCGTAAAGTCTTTTTTTTTTCTTCTTCTCCCCTCTAAATAACAACTGCGATATAAATTATGAAGTGGTTATACCATTGCAGCCAGAATTTTTTTTCCCATGTTCATTAAACGGTGTACTTTAGCTTGATCTGCTGTTACAGTGTATGTGGTTCAACACTAGCCATAATTGGTAGCTGGACTGAACATTGGGTGTTCCGAAAGAGTTATGTCCAATTTGCAAAAGTCGTTAAGCTGAATGCTTTTTGTAGTTTGAGCCACGACAAAAACTGGACAAACCCTTGGTGAGTGTGTGCGTGTGTGCGTGTGTGTGTCTATGTCTATATTTGAAATTCTAATGTGAGTTTGTGTGTGCATATGGGCGTGTGTGTGCAAATGCAAGACATGCCACCCTTTTTAATCTGTCTCTGTGTTTGCCCTTATTAATGTACCAGTTAAGAGTTGCAACACTACTCCATAATGTATTTTTGGATTTTTAAAGAGCTTAATTACCAAAGGCCACGTAACTGCACCAGCATTGCATTTGCTCTAAATCTCAGACATGGAAACACAACACAGGCAGCCTCATTGTTCAGACTGGCTTTAGTCTCAACCAGTCTGGGAAAGAGGCTGATACTCACCTGTCTGACCCTGAGGAAACATTACAGTATAGGAGCTTGTCAATCTCCACCCTTCGGTGTACTGTAATACTCTTTATGACATGCAGGCAGCTCGTTAAAACAATATCTCCAATAGTTCTGAATGAGTTGGAGAAGGTTCATCGACGATTGATACAGGGGTTTTTGTGTCTAATTTACGACCTTGTGTAAAAATCTGGACTGCCTCTTGTATTATTGCAGCCGTATTTCAAAAAGCTTTTCTGTGCTGTTGAGAAGCTCTCAAAACATGTTCACCCACGTGCAGTATACGATTTCGAATGAGTGAAGGTCTCTCTTACGCCAAAGTTGAGAAAGTAACTTTCCTCTCTAGCACCCTTAATGGTGTACGGCCCAGCACCTTGAAATTCACAGTGGAAATTAAGCATTGAAAAGAAAGTATTTCACACTGGAAAACACATTAGTGACCTGTCTCAGTGTTTTTATTTTACCCCATCCAAAGCCTTTAAATGTTGTCCTTTCAATTATTTCGTTTCGATGCTATGAGTCTGTAAGTAAATTGCTTTGTTGTCATGCTTTGGACACAAAATGCTGACATTCAATGAATTCTTGCTGTCTCTTTTATTTTGTTGCCTAGATTCCCCATTGACAGGTTTTCTTTGGAATCTGTCAGGCTCTCAGATCATACCTTGTTCAACAAAAGCAATTCAGGTTCTCGCTCTCAGAGGAAACGCATACCAGAGGAAAGAGATTTTTACCCTGAGAGATGAATCGCCTTGGCCGTTTGATTTGACATCTACTCTTGGTATCTCGCAGTTTTATACGGATTTGCTTCATTTTGTGTCATGTACAAAATCAACATGCCTTCCCCTGCACTTTACATTGCTTCCAAAAACGCTGTGGATTGTTTGCTGAAACCATAAATCTTCGCCAGCTATTTGTATTAAAGAGACTCTTTCATAAGAAATGCTTTGTGAAGTAAATTGATGAAAATTACAAAATGCGGATGGTAATTATTAGTAATTTTCAACTGAAGGTATTCCAGAACATAGCGTTTGCCAGGTCCTGGTATGTATTTTAGGCTTTTACTAATCTAAATGAGAAAAACGTTTGCACTTTTGTTGCCATGAAAACACTTCTACCCCAGCACGGTTAGTGTTTGTTTTAATTTTGTTCTCTCCAACACGCTCAGACTTCTGGAGTGCAGTGAGGCTGTGGGGGGCAAAAATTACACCAAATATAAGGGAGGGAATGAAAAACCAAGCAGAGCATCACAGGTTTACTTCTACAGTTTCCTCTTGGTTTGTGTGTAACATGATTTCAGGTCGTGGGTGCGGTGAGCAGATGATACAGGCGCTGGGCTGCCTGCTCTGTTATGACTACCATGTTTTTGACATCCATGGAGTGTAATGTGCTAGAGCCTTTGACTTAAGCCTTTCTCCCTCATGCCCTGGACCAGAAATGCAAAGCAGTATTCCTCAGGTTGAACAGACTTAGAGCTCAGACTGAAATTTTCCTCTTAAAGTCACTGATTTGAAAGCTGCCCTCCCTGCTTTTCCTTTTCCTCTTTAGAGACGCAGAAAAAGGCAGCTTAACAGTCTCTGGCTCACTGGAGGCTGCAGGGAATGTTGTTTACCTTGACTTCCCTCACCAACTTCCCCTCGGCCTAGCTAAACACTGCTGTCTGTTTGTGCTGTTTGCCTACACAGCAGAGGCTCAAACATGGGAACGCTGGGAGCTGATGGAGCTATAATGACTGTCAGACCTGGCACAGGGGAATTTAAACCTGAACTCCTGCAGGCAGAAGCAGTCCAACCTGAGCGCACTTAACACCATGACACCTACATGTGCGTTAGTATGTGTGTGTCTGTGTGTGTGCGCACATGCAATAACAATATGTGCAGCCCTCCCAGACGGCACGCCCGCTCCTCCCCCCTCTCTGCCTCAGCCAGAGGAGGGGAGCGTGTTCCCTGGCTCCCTTCTTGGAGGTCAGGACTCACTGGAGTTCTCTGAAGTGCAAAAACCTCAAAAACTCACGATTCAATTTTCAAACGTGGGGCAAGTGTTCGTGTTGCCACAGTCAGGGAATATCCAACAAGTGGAGTATTATATTCTCAGAGATCCCAGCTGGGAGGGAAAGAGCAAGCTAGAAAAAAAAAAGGCAGCAAAGAGAGACGCGCTTATCTTAGCCTAGCTGTGCGCTTCGGGAGACCTTATTTGGCGACGTCTGAATAACATGCTATGATGTTGGCAAAAACGCTGCCTCTGGCACTTTTAATGCATCCTCTCTTTTCACAAAAGGGACTTGTTTAGTGAGCTGCATGTTTTCTGGAGTAGATGTAAGTTTGCTCTTGGGGGTGTTTTGGATGCTATTTAAAAATCATATAAAACCTGAAGAGCAAATGTTTTATATACTCCTCAACACTGATGCATTGAGAACAGCTGACACCATGGACCGCCGCTTGCGTGTCTTTCCCCACAAAATGTCGTGATTATAATTTGGAGGAAAAATATTATTTTCTCTTTGGCTTATCTGTCCTCTGTTCTCCTTTCACTGTTTGTCTTCTCGTGGAAAATCCTGGGAATGTCTTCTCTCTGCTGCTTTGGCTGTTTGCTAACCACACAAATGTGCAGAGTGGCGTTTTAAAGTTTGCATGTAACATGGAGACAGGTCGGGGTCGTGCATTGTGAACACAACTGAGGTTCGCCCTGAGCGCTGATCAGCTGTTTCATGTGGAAGACGGACGAATGGGGATTAGGTGATTATTCACAGAAAAGATGAGACAGACATTTCATCAGTGTGACACAGATGAAGGAATGCCATCATTTCCTATGTTGATACGTGGAGCCAGTGCTGAACAGGACAGGGAAGGTTTGAATAAGAGGGAGACGAGGGGTAGCAGAAATTGGGAAAATGGAGATTAGCCAGAAGCTTTTAGAATCACTCTGCTGGATCAAACTACATCTAAAACAGGGGCTGGATGCAGGTTTTAAAGAAGCTTAGTTCTCGGTTCATTTCCCTTTTGTCAGTGACAGTGTAGGTATTGTCTTGTGTGTTGCTCATAGGATCAACAAGGATGTTACATTGCTGCAATGTAACCAAGGAAACAATCCAAATGGTGTTCAAACACTACTTGTAAGCCTGCTGCAGCACATTCTTTGTTTTTTTTCAAAATCCTTTCTCATTCAGCTGAGAACAAGCTCTTGATGTATGGGCCTTAAAAGTCCCTTAGACGTCTCAGCAGTTACTGTATTTATCAAGACTTCATTATGTTTAGAACCAGGGAGTCTTTAAGTGCTTAGTTGGGGGATGTAATGTTGCCGTTGGTTCATTATCGATGTAAACAAGACTATCCGAAATAATTGGAAATGTGGCTTAGAAAACCTCAGTGATTTTACGAAGGAGCACACATTGAACACATTTGGATTCATCCATTGCAGGGTATTTATGTTTGGATTGACTTTTTGATTTGGACCTGTAGCCTTCCACAAACATAATGTAGTGATTTTTGCTCATGACAAAATATGGAAAACAAGCTCAGCCCCAAAAAAAACACATGCCACTCAGTGGTAGTCCATATATTCACTGTGTTTCTTTTTGCGTATTCCTACATGATATAAAACTCTTTGAACGTACAAAAATCTTTTAGATGTTCAATTTTATGTAACCAAAAAATAAACTTCCAAAGCTCAGGATTTCTGGAGAGCACAAAACCTTGTTCTGCAATAAGATCTAACGAGATCCATTACACAAGCCACTAATAGTCGGATATAATCTGACCTTTGGAGCGGCGGAAAAGGCTGTCGAGTGGTGTGGTTCATGCTCAGGTTTTTAATGTCGAGCCTGCCCTGCATGACTTTCATCTAAGCAAACTTACAGAAGCATGTGTGCTCGCAGCTGTAACCCCTTTGCTGAGGCATGGTTTGGACGGGGAAAAAGTGGGACACACAGAATACACGCTTACACACACACGCACACACAGGGACGCGTGCCAGTACAGCCTGAGACTGTCGCCGCACTGTGACTGTATATTTTTGCAGCTCTTGTCGGCGACTGCTGCTGACATGGCAACATGTGCACAGGTGTGATTTTCCAAAGGTGTGTTCATGCACTCCTCTAAACTAATGATTCTTTGGGAATGTGTCGCAGCTGCATACTGTAACCTCTGTCATGTCTACTGTCTACCCCTGCAGCCTCTGATCCACATCATGGGCTCTGATGACGAGATGCTCCAGGAAGCTGCTGCTGGCTGCGTACGCAACATTCGACTTCTCGCCCTGGCCAATCGGAAGGCCAGATTATTTCATTGATAATCAATAATCACGGCACCCTGGAAATACTCTTAGCAGTACTGATGGGCCAACTGTGACAGCACTGATAAATATTTATCTTAGCATAAGCAGCGTGTCTTGTTCTACATGAACTTCAGAGTTTCTAATGTGTTTGAAATGTTGTGTGAGGTAAGTGTTATAAATACGAGAACCACAAGTGTTTCAGATGTTGTATGAAATGAACTGAGAATGATTTGAAATAAAACGTTATCTTGATTGATGAGCGCGTGTTTATTTGAACCTTGCTTCTGTTCTTTCATCTCGAGCTCTGCCGTCACGTCACGTACTTCATCGGGAGTTCATACAAACATTTTTAAGGAAGCTTCTGCTCTGACTGTCTCCACTTGGAAATTGTGACGATAAAAATAAATGTCTTTGTCATGTTTGTTCGTACGCCAAATACCCCGTACTGTACGTAAAACACATTCTCTGCAGTAACAACCCACATGAGACCACAGAATCTAAACAAGACATCTGCTCGGGTCGCTCAACCTCCGCTTGTACAGTTTGCAAACTATTTTACTTCGATGAATATTTGTAACAAATCCAAACTCACAACCTGTAATGAGGCATTTGGATGAACAGAATAACTCACTGTTGGTTATATAACACTAATGTGGAATACAAGACAATATTCTTAATACCACACACGCATAAATTCATGCCATGTTAACATAAATGGATAAGAAATGTGATATAATAATTAGGAGTACAATAGTGTGTCTTGTCTCCACCGCTGATATTATTTACACAAATAAATTTAAATAATAATTTTCCACATTACTCACAGTTTACTTATAGTAGTTTCAGATTTTTGTAGAGGCTTTTATTATAAATAATAAAATATATCTTATAAACAAGCTCATTATTTTTGTCAGTAAAAACTAAAATCTTGTAGATATTTGGCCAATCTCTATACCAAATCAGTTACATGGCATTTAGTCAGTTAACTATAAAAACAACCTAATGAAGGAATTTTGGGGAAAAAATACAGCAAATCGCTCAGCTTATTTCCAAAACATTGTGTTTAGTCTCCGAATATCACGTGTAAAGTTTATTTCCCAACATACTTATATATGCTCTGTAGTTTTCTGTACTGTCTGAATGTTGGTGTGTGGATGCTGCTTTCTGCCGCTGAGCTGAGCTCATCTGATCCGTCTGTCTTTTGTTCTTGTTTATTGTAAACAGGCCATGTCAAGCTTGACAGTCTTTTGCACAGCAGATTTCAGTAAAAGACTGTTGGCTCGGACCGCCGCCGCCCTCTCGCATGTCTGTCAGCTTCTCCCTCTCTCTGATCCCGTTCTCCTGGTCCCAGTTAGCTTAGATGCTCAGCACTCAACCACAGAGGCCGCCGCAAAATCTCACGGGACTTTCATCATTAATATCAGCCACGTGCTAAAATAGAAAATTAGCAAAACATTGAAAATATGTGGTTGAAAATCTTCATCACTCCTTGAGGTTTAAACACTACCAGCTGTTAGCAGGGGTCACTGGAAGAGCACAGATGGTGGAGAGAGTGGATGAGTGAAGAAGCAACTTCCTCCAAAAAAGCCAAACTAGGGGCTGAAGGAAGCCTCCAAAACATGCGAGACAAATACATTTACAATGATTAATGACTCTTTAATTCCACACTGCAAGCTTTACGGCCTCTGCAACATGCCCGATGTCAAAACCCATTCTGGAAAAATGTTTAAATGAAAAGCATTGTCACTTCAGCAAACAAAAAGTTGAAAACATGTTGTTTTCTTTTGTGGATCACAATTTTTCTTTTTTTCTTTCTTTTCTTTTTTCCATTCTCATTTATTTGACAAACTTCAGATGTTGATAACTTTACAAGACATGCCTGTCCACTTTTAGCTTCAGTTTCACGCAGACGATCGGGATCGGCAACTGTACAGATCTCAGATCAGGGTTTGGACTCACTGCTCATGTTGCTCATTTATTCTATTTCTAGTTATTATTTTTTGGATGTGAATCAACAGAATAATTATAGCTTGACACGTTATCCTACCGTTGTTAAGGGAATATTTGAAAAATATGTGCTTAAGCCTGCAGATGGTTATCTTAGCTTAGCTTATCTTAGCTTATCTTAGCCTAGTTTAGTGTAAACACCAGAAACGAGGTAAAACAACCTGGCTCTGTCTCTAAGGGAACAAAATCCACCGACCGGCACCTCTTAAAATCACTAATTAACACCTTACAGTGTTTAATCTGTACAAAAAACTGCGAGTGTAAAAACAACAGTTCACTGTTTTACGGGGGTCATGTGCCAAACAGCAGGAGCGATTCAATTAACGTTTCCCCACTTGCCAGTTTTTGTGCTAAGCTAAGCTAAGCTAAGCTAACCGCCATCTGGCTGTTTGCCACAATCCCTTCATCTAATGCTCCACCACATAGCTAATTGTACTGGCCATACAGTGTATACACAGAACAGGGTTTCTAATGGGGTTGATGGGACACTTAAGATGTTTAGCATTCAAAAGAGGGACAGCGTCTCTTCATCTACTTCCTGTTGTGTGTCGTCAGACCTTGATGAGCCTCGATTTACAATTTTTTAAATACTTGTTGACATCAAACTACTACTGCTGCTGCACTTGACTCTCTGAACCTGACGTTGAACCTTGTGGAGCACGGGAGAGGCTGAGAGGAAGTAGTAAGTTGGTTTCAGGAGCCCCGGCGCTCAGGCCCATTGGTCATAAAGCCACAGTTGAGTCTATTAGTTGAGCCACAAACCCTCTGAGAAAAGAAACTGCCACTTTTTTGGCTCGCTGTCCAACGCGGGGACATTATTCACGGGAAATTAGAGGTTACGCCTCCACGCCTCGGCAGAGGCAGCAATTATGTCCGTCTCTGGCCGTTTTTGGTCCCCATTCAAGATCCCATGCCTCTCATCGCTTCACGGAAGGGATGGAAATAGTGGAGGGATATCCCTGATGCTGTTGCTCCTGTTTTGAGGGGAACATGTGGGCCCTGCCGCATCTGCCACACCCCTATATATATATAAACTGGTATGTCTCCCCATTGGCCTGACCTTGACCCTGTCCAGACCCCGACAGACATTTCCCATAGGTCGGGGTGATGGATGCAACCACACTCGAGGACTTTTTTATTACACATTACACCAAGACCAATGTTTGGAAATGTCCTTAAAACTTGTCTGTCCGCATTTTGGGTGGACGAAGCAATAAATATATATATATCGCTTATTTTTTACAGTCGGCGTAGTCTTTCGGAGAGTACGCTGTGTATCGTGTGATACAGCTCCATTGTTTTAAAAATGGAACTGCTCTTTTGAAGTTTTTTTTTCAAAGATCCCACATCTCACCAGGCGCTCTAAAGAAACTAATAAACAGTAAATGTTCTTTCCAAATATTAGAAGTGGCTTTCCATCTCCTCCAGTGTCTAAGGACCATTTTTTAATATAAAATCACAAACTGTTGCACAGCAGCAGCGGCAGCAGCAGCAGCGTGGTTTGCTTGCGATGCTGCCATTAAAAACATGCGTGTACACAACGGCCTCTCAGAGCTCTGTCCAAATAGAGAGCAGTGCTCTCTAGCCCAGGACCGGGGGGTGAACACAACTCCTGTTCTCAATCTGTAAATTAGCTTTTATATCATTACACCATGCTCACACCACCGGGTCTGTCGGTGTGAGCCCTGCGTGTCGCGCCCTCTCGCTGTTTGCTCAGCGGCCTGCCTCTGTGCATCCGTTTCCTTCCCCTTCAGCCTCTCGCAGGATCTCACGATTCTATACGCTTCAAAAGGGTTCGAAGTCTTGTGATCCGTGTGCATTTTTTTTTTTTTTTTGTGGTTTTTGAGGACATTTTTAAAAGGCCCTAATGAATCTTGACATTCCCTTCCATAAAGTGTAAATAACAAGCTGGCATGACAATAAATAAACAGAGAAACGAGTGTGCAAATACCACAACGTCTGGGTCAGATTTTTAAGGCTACAAGAGTAATGTCTCCATAAAGAGCTCAAAAATATTAATAATGCCTTCATCGGTCATGGCAGCGTTGGCTTTGGGTCATGTACATTAATTTCAAGCGTTTAGCCTTTTGGGCGGGGAGGTTTAAGGTGTCAGTATGCTTCAAACGAACAGCAAAGTGTGGTCCAACCGTACCAACTCTGAATGGCCACACTCAGAGGTTCTCGTGTTACATTCTTGCCTCAGTTTTGAGCATTTGATGAGCTATTTTGACCAGAGAAAAATAATTATTTCATTTCAACAAACAAAAATCCCTCCTTTATTAGCTGTTAGCATCTCAATCACCTCAGAAACACTATGAGCATAGTAGTCATCCTGGCTCATCCCAAACTGTTACGGCACTCAACATATAAGCATTTCAAATCAGACAGTCTTTACACATCTGTCTGTTGCAGTCAGCGTACGGTAGAAGGAGGGGAGGGGGGCTGGAGTTTAGGATATGCCTGTCAGCCGCATTAACAGATCATAGCTTTTTTTATTTTTATTTTTTTTTCTGTACCTGACCTTGAAATTGAGGAAATTGTGAAATCTTATACACTCCTATGGTTTGATGAAACTTGGAAGGTACAACACAAAAAAAACCAAAAAAAACCCCGCACTGATTGACCTCTAAAGGTACCTGCGTCTTTTTTAAAGGAACAACGTGTTTGCAGTTACTGTATTTATTCTTATGCTGATTTCCTCCGGTCTTTCTCACTCTACAGAGCCCTTCATAATGTGATATGATGATATTTTTTTTTGCATGACCTGAAGCCTTTCTGGACCTCTTCTTCTTGCAGTTAAACCAAACTGGAAAAGGGGAGCATATTGATAGCCAACAGGCACTTATATTCATTTGCAGACAAAGGATAATGTGTAGTAAAGATGCTCAAAATGCCAAGTTCCTCACACAGACAGTGATGAATTGGCACGCGTTCCAAGCCGCACAGCTGTGAACCATAAGCCCCCGGCCAGGTTTTTCCTTACTGGATCGTGAACCAACCTGAGAGCTCTGTATGGCACCTTACCAAAAAAATTCTATTATCCCGGAGTTTTCATCAGGATCTTTTCATCAAGTTATCACAACTCTAGACCTTAGGGGGGAAAGACACACAACTGAGAGGAATAGCACCGAATCAACAAATCATCAGCAAAGCATTATGGAGCATCCTATTAAAACTGTAACTGATTGCTCGCTTTGAGCACAAAGTACAAAATATGTAGGCTTGAGTTTCTTCAGAATAAGTCAGGCAGGTGTGGTGTTTTTGTTTTTTTCTTCTCTGCTCTGGTGTGGCGTTGTATCCTTTTTTATGTGGCGTTCTCTCTCAAGTCTGATTTTTTTTTGTTTTTTTTGTCCCGCTCTAATTCAGACATTAATAAATGTCCCCTTCTTTCTCCCTCTCTGCGCGCAATACATAAATAACCTCCTGTTCCAGTCTAGCTCACTGCTGTCTGTCAGTTTGCCCAAGCACTCCCAAATATTTCAGAGCTTTGCAATTGTCGGCTCATAAAGTTAAAAAAATACCTGGAGTCTTAACAACCAAAGATAGTAATACCAGAGTTATAAAGGCGATGAGTGAAATAAGTGAAACACTTCACCAAGGGTTTTCACGCTGGCATTATAAATGACCAAGTCAAATATGTCTCTTTGTTATTCTAACATGACTGAGTGGGTCTGGCGAGGCTTAGGTGCGCAAAAAGCATGCTTTGTCTTGACTTAATTCAACTTGGATCGACAATGCAAGAAAACCAGAGGGTCCAGTTTACAAAGAAAGCGTGTTATTTGACAGACGTATCCATCACGTCCATATATGCTGGATGCTGGACTGCCATCTCCTCCCTGTTAAAGTAGTGTGTGTGTGTGTGTGTGCCTATTTAGTAGCCATCTGTGTATTCTTGGAAAGCCATATTTAGATAGACAACAGGGATGGGAGGGTTAAAGGAGTCGGGTGCTCCAAGTTGCAATTATTCCCCCCACTGTAATTTCAAGGCACAATCCCAGTGACTTCTAATGGCATTTTGGTTTTGACTCTTTGATTGCTTTCAGTTAGAAACGGACAGACAAGCGCACATTTTTAAAGTCGTTGATTAGTGTCCCCCGAATGTTTTTTAAAAAAAAACCCTCCTGAAAACAGTAATTGGGTCATTTTTAAACAACCTGCAAATTTTCTCTTCAGTCACATTTTCCACCGAATGCTGGCAAACTATCGAACAAATATGTCTGTGGCTTTACAAGTAGTCCGCTCGCTGCAGTGTGTAATTCCAACTCGGTTACATGACGGAATTAAAGTCCAAGTCTGGAGTGAAAAACATCATCTTAAATGAGGGGCAGATTATAGTTTTTAAATAATAATAATAATAATGATAATTTGGATTGTAACAGCGTAAGGTGTTGACACAGAGCTAACACTGATTTCTAGTAATGGCCACCTTTCATAGCCAGATCCTTTTAATACACATTGAATGATGAAGTACCCCAAAGTCAAAAACAGGGTGTTCCCTGCTGGAATCCATGATGTGTAATGAATATCTGCTTTTCTCTTTTACATTCACTGCTGTGGAAGGGTAAAATGTGGATCTTCACTTTTTCTTTTGCCTTTACACAGAAACATTTGATTGCCTCCTTAAGTGGTATGTTTTCTGTAAAGGGATCTGACTTAAATTAGAGGTTTAAGAAGAAAACAAATATTATGAGTGCAAGGAAATAAAACTTTCACTACCATCACCCTTTCTGGCAGACCGGGCCAAACCCACATACAAATGAACTCCAGTGGATGTGATATAAAAAAAAAAACAATAGAGGAGCGGATGACATATCTATATAAAACATGTACAGACGCATTAGATGCAGAAAAATAAAAAAATAAAACAAACCCTGAGGTACGTTTTCCCAAAAATGACACTCACATTTAAATGAAACGGCCTCTGATGAAGTAGGGTGATGTTAAACCGAGGTTTATTTCCCAGCATTTTATGTGACCAAGGCTCCAGATGTTGGGATATAGTGTGTCAGATACACATTGGTATATTGGAATATTGGAATTTGGGCTTTTATTAACATTTTTTCAGTTTTTTAAACTGACGGTCTCACGGACGAATAAGACACGAGTTATATTCCAGGAAGTCCAGTTTGACTAACAGAGCTTGGGATTTGCACTGCTCAGCGCTCTGTGGTGCTCATAGCTCGGATTCGACTACTCTGTTCTAACTATTCATGTCAGGTAAACATGAGAAAAACAAGTGTTCTTGTTACAAAGTAATCTACCAGGAATGTGTGATGTAGATGATGATGATTTTTATTTTTTTTTATTTTTTTTAGCCTTATTCATTTCTTTTCCCTTTTTCGTCCCCTCACCATGTACGAAGCCTGTTATTTAACAGAAAGGTTTTATAGGTAATTGAACACTGAATTTCTGTAACATTTGAACATAGAAACGTTGAAAGATATTGAATATCTGCACAATGTCTGTCTGTGACCTGAGACTAAAAAACATTGTTATTATATATATTGGTTTCGGTGCTATTACTTGTCAAACCCAGTCCAACCACAAACATCAGACAACATTAGACAAGCAGTTGCTCGTGTGTAGCGATGCACAGACCCCCGGCCTGACATTAAACAGAGACGAGTGCAGCAGCTCTGGCCTGCAGGGCCGCTGCCACCAACCCCTGCATGCAGGACATCTTGATTAATGTTGCGCTCCTACCTGCTGAATCGTTTTGTACACCCACACTAGACATCAGGCAGAAAGTCTTAAACAGGCATATGGTGAGCCAGAGTAGAGGCTTTGGAGGAACTGGTGGGTGAAGATTAAAGACCTACTGGGTGGTGACAAGCCGCCATGACTTCTCCTGTCTAGGGAAAGTCGTTGTGACCCCACAGGGCTTCGATTCAACAGCAACAAGCTTGCGGCAGGTGCCAGTAGTTCGCTTCAGACAGAAAGAAAACGTACATATTGTGTATAACTCGAGCAAATGAACCCTCCCCCAACCTTAATTAAAGTGATTACACGACTGGTTGTTTGCACAAGCTGTTAGCTGAAAGTTAACCTTCCCCCCGTTAAATGAAAATAAGCACAAATAAACAATAATTACACAGATCCCTAACCCTTCATATGCTTAGTCATGTCCTTGGAATCACTACTTTGGATAAACCGTAAAGGAGCACACAGCGGAGGACCTCAGAATCTATGAGTCACGAGGCCATTATGTGATGGCTTTTATAATGGAAGTCAATGAGAGGGTTCATCAGCGGCAATCAGTGGCATGGCTATATACAGTAGGAATGTTGTTTTCATGAATGCTAGCAGAAGCAGCTTGGATAGTGTTTGGTTTGATTCTGATGGGATGATTTTTATTTTTTTATTTTTGCAGGAAATCTATCAGGATGTATTATGATGCCAGCTTTGGCAGATGATCTTCTAAACTCTGAGAAAATGAATATGATAAACTTCACTCTGGTATGTAAAGGGGGAAAAAAAATGACTTTGAAGGTGGCAAGAGGTGTGATCTGAGCATGATGCAGTTTTTTACAAGCATCCAAAACAGTTGGTTACAAGTTAAACTGAAACACAGCGAGGAGGCTGTAAAAAATGCCACTTCCACCAGAGAACCTGACTTTAATGCTGGAAGCTTTTCTTCTTCTGTGACTGGTAGCACTCACTCAGATCTACTGCTTCACCTCACACGATTAAATACTGAAATACATTCAATTTAAATAGAAATATAATATATGGATAACCAAATCTGATAATGTGTCATGTAGATACTGTAATTTAATGCAAATATAGTAACACTTACATACATTATTATAACTAAATTACATATTGTTCCATCGTATGCGTAAAAGGTGCACCGAATTCACATGAAATATACACATGTTGTATAGAGTATGGTAGGTGGTGTGTGTGTGTGTGTGTGTGTGTTTTACAATATCAATGAACTATTTTATAGTTTCTAAGACAATAATAACAACAATTTTGTGTTGACAGGTTATTAAAATGAGAGAATTGTCTTATTAAAGTCTCTGATTATCTGATCTATAAAGCATTGCAGAATGTTTTTAATCATTAATAAAATCATTAGTCACTACTTATCAGTGGCAACATTTAAACATGTGTTTCATTCAAATCCCAGACACCAGCAACAGTGAAGAGGACACATTTGTTTTGAGAAAAAGTCTGAAATCAATAAATAAGTGTAGCAGTGATTTATTTATTTATTTATTTATGTATTTTTTGCAGTGTGAAGCCTCCCTCCCTCTCCTTCCCTCTGCTGGCTCGGGCCCCAGAACCGGCGTAAACCATCCACAGTATGTTCGCAGGCTCAGGCTGTGTGCGAGGAAACATGAGCAGGGTGAGATATTCAGAGTCCCGGGCCGCGCCGCGCAGGCCGCTGGATAAAGCTGAGCAGGAGGCGGCGGGCCGTGTGGTTTGAGCTCAGGATCTCAGGACGGGAACATGTGAGCGGGGAATGGGCGGCTGGAAGCAGGATTACTGTTACACACAGCAGAGAGACGCAGGAGGGACGCTGGACAGGTAACTCATATGACACGTAGCGTATTATTATTATTATTATTATGAGGGACGTCGTGGAGGATAAACACACCTAATACCGATTCAGTTAAGTTTGAATGGACAGGAGCGAGTTTACACCGCCGGTCTGCATCACTTTAATTCATCCAGAAAGCGCAGTCAGCAGCCGGTTCATTCTAACCGGGCTGCGCTGCCGGGACGGCCGGCCGGGTGCGTTTATGTGTTGGACATCTCTACGAGCTGCAGCCCGCTGCTGGAGCTTCACTGCTGGCGACGGTGCGTGATACTGCGGGACGCTTCCAATAACAATAACCTGTACAGAGACATTACTATCCAGCAGTGAGCTGTTGGTTTTATATTTAAAAAATAAAAAAAGACCAATCAGAATGAAGCATTTAGGGTTTATAGCGACGTGCGACCGCAGTGTATGAAATGGAATAATAAAACACTTACATATATTAAATATTATATATATATATGCATAATGAGCGTCCAAACCAGCGAGCGTCTACTGCACATGACTTCTCTATTAATCTACAAAAATCAAATAATGCTTCATTAAATATAAATGAGTCAAGTTACGTCACAAGGCGGATGAATAAGAGAATAAAC
Organism: Pampus argenteus; assembly: GCA_036937835.1. NCBI lineage: Eukaryota > Metazoa > Chordata > Actinopteri > Scombriformes > Stromateidae > Pampus > Pampus argenteus. The sequence goes on along the minus strand of CM072880.1, from coordinate 13,969,581 downwards.
TAGTTTCACTTCAAATTCATATTACTTACTCATATGATTCATAAAGTTTTTCATAATTTTATGATTAACTTGTTTCTAACCGTCAGCTGCGCATCTAACTGACGGCACTCCTGTGTGTGTGTGTGTGTGTGTGTGTGTGTGTGTGTGTATTGTTTTTTAAGGCTTTATCATTTTAGTGCTTTGTTATGAAGTGGACCCGCAGATGTAAATGTTTACATAGAGCGACCTTATAATGACGCATCACAACAGCGCAGTTACGCACAGTCCGCTTTAACTGAGGACAGTCTGCGGGCAGTTTAATCAGAGCAGGCGCAGACATGTGGCGGAGAGCAACCTAACGCCCGAAGCGTGAAATATTACATCTGATCTGGAAATGGTTTTTGATTTTCGTTGGTAATCAGGACATATTTTCTTCTGATCATCACCAATCCATAAATCCATATATTCATTTTGGTTAAAATATACATATTTCTTTCACAGGAGAGACACTGGGACACTGTGACGCACCGGAGGACATCTGTATTTTTATTTTTGATTTGATTTTTGATTTTTTGATTTTTATTTTTTTGCGCAAGACAGAAGTCGAGGTGGGGTGGGGGGGAAATATCTGTCCGAAGATGAACACCATAGTGTTTAACAAGCTGAGCAGCCAGGTCCTGTTCGAGGAGAAGGCGAAGGAGGTCGAGATGAGCAGCAGAAACTACCTGGAAGTCATCGACGGGCAACATCCAGACCTCCTCTCCAGCAACCAGACCATCAGAGACAACCAGGCCATCAGACACCGGCGCAGCGGGTACGTGGAGCATTCTGCTGACTGTTACTGCTGCTGCTGCTGCTGCTGCTGGTGCTGCTGGTGGTGGTCAGGCGTGTGTGTGGCTTGTGTGTTAACGTGTGTGTGGATTCACTGGAGATACTGATGAGGAGTACTTCTATTACACGGTTATTTTCACCCCCAGCGCACGTTTAGCAGAGAGTGAACAATACAATAGTGGACTTGTTATCAGAGCTTCAACTCTCCACCCGCAGATTATCTCTCCACCTTCTGCGCAAAATTAAGATCTGAAAAAAAAAAAAAAGCTCAGATAAAACTCCTTGGGTCAAATTCCTATAAAATAAATGATGTGATCTGTATATATATATATATATATATATATATATATATATATATATATAAGCAGGAGCCTGCTTAGGTTAACTATTCATTGAACTTTGCATTGATAGAACTGTTTCTGATCTTGTGCGTAATTACGCATTGGCTCTCAGAGGTCACACATTTACGCGCAGTCAAATATCTGCTTATGCTCCACATCTCCAGATTAAAACGCAACATTTGATAATCCAGCCTGACTTCGTCATGCCTCTATAATTCAACAGGTTTTTTTTTTCATGTTTTGGTTTTTTTTATGGGTTCAGATTATTAATATTTGCCGTTTCCTAACCTGCTCTTAATTCAGGTGTTGGTGTGAAATTAATAAGTAGGTCAGTGCTGCTCAGTAGTCTCAGTAGTTTCATAGAGGTCTCCGTCTGTTTCCAATGAATAAATCCACCCTTCAACTTTCTGTGCGGTCTAGTCAATCACATAAAGCTGCAGTGTTTTTAAAAAGGCTTGAATTCGGTTTAGTTTTATTTTCAGTGACAGGGAACAGGTGTAAGAAAACATCACGCCCGACTAGGTTGGGTTGTTGTTTTTTTTGTATGTTTTTGTATAAGTGGCATGTTTCCTGGAAGCATATGAGAAAAACAGAAAGGATAGCAGTGACCTTAAGAAGCCATCCTTAAGGTGGAACCTTCAGTAATGAGGAAGGATATTACCTACCTGACTGTAAGGTGTCTCCTCAGGGGACGCATTAGTCACTGATTAAGAACATTAAAGGATTAAACAGAGGTGTGTGTGTGTGTGTGTGTGTCTGGGTGAGGCACGAGTGTTTAAATTCTTCCAAGTTCAGAACACGGAGTTTAAATGTACTTTTAGGATGTTCATACTGATCTAGATTACAAGGAAAATATTTGTAGAACATGAACCTCAGGCAGACTTGAGGTTAGACTAAAATATGTTACATCTGCCGTCAGTGGAGCTTTTTTTTTTTTGGTGAGAGATAAAGGGAGAAAGAGGGAGCACAGCACCACACTGACATCTACAGGTTCCTAAAACCTGGAGCTACAGGTGAGACCGAGTCCCCTCGCAGCTCAGGAAAAAACACACAACACACATTCAGTGAGAAACATTTCAGTAACTCCTCATACATTTACAGTGTGTCTGTGTTTCCACATAATGAAATCATAGTGATTTGATCTCTGATGATGTTATACATGAGCTGATAGGAGCTGCCTTGCTGAACTGGGACTTTTTTAATCAGAGGCTCCAGAGGTTTTTCTTATCTTGATGCTTTTTTTATTTTTTTTATAGCATCCTCTGGACATGTGTCATTGCTTTTTTTCCTGTAAGGGAAAACCAGAAGTATAATTTCTTTTTTTGTCAGTCCCTTGTGTGGTGGCTTGGCTGTCACTTTGACCCCGCTACATTGTTCTTGATCCGTTCCTCCTGGGTGTGAAATGTTAAATCTGACAAAATTGCGGGCCTGAGCAAAATGTTTTTGTTTGTTTCATTGCAACTGGTCGGCGGTTTGTGGGACACGCAGTGAAAAATACACTGTGAGTGTCCGTAGTCTCTCTCTCTCTCTCTCTCCTGGCTCTGTCTCCTTCAGTTTCTTGTTATGCCTCTATGTCTCTCTCTCTCATTTAATCCAACTTCTCTCACTTTAATTGCAATGGGTGAGAAGCTTGCAGACTGAGTTCACTTTATGTGTCATGACTAACGAATTCAGACAACATGCCGGTCCACTTAGGACTCCACTTGCAGCTGCGTAACATTGTTTGGTTCACTCCAATAAGCAACATAATCCCAATTCTCTTTTATGAGTTTTAGAGCAGATTTCCCTTCAATTGGATGTTTAGATTTTGCTTGTATAACATGCTGAAAAATGCAAAATGTGTACACGTGTGAAACCATCCTTAGACTTAAAGATCAGCTCTTTTTTCTGCATATACACATTTGTTGATGTGTCGGATTATTATTCAAAAAGAGTGAGAATAAAAAAAATAATGTAAAATAGAAAATGAACTGCTAATAATTACCTATATATGGATATCTAGGTTTTATGTGTGCATGGTCGCAGTGTGTACTCTACCTGCAGTATGGTATCTGGCTGACATCATTCTACCTGATCCTCCTCAGAGGTCGTCCCAGCGGCGGTAAAGTGCGACACAAGCGTCAGGCTCTGCAGGACATGGCGCGGCCGCTCAAGCAGTGGCTCTACAAGCACCGAGACAACCCCTACCCCACCAAGACGGAGAAAATCCTGCTGGCCCTCGGCTCACAAATGACCCTGGTCCAGGTGAGTGCACCCTTTTGCTGGACTCTCTCTCTCTCTCGAGCTGCCAATCAGGTGCTGAAGAAAATGTGATAGCGAATAAGTAAGAGAATTCATAACGTAGTCGTGAGAAAATGGATTTGAGCTTGAATTTGCAATTAAAGGGGCAGCGAGTAGAAAGTGTTTTTTACATCTTGAGCTGTTTATTTTATGACACTCATGCGGCGGGGGAACATTGTTATTTTTTGCTTTCTTTGAAATGCTAAAGTTGGCAGTAATGTTTTGGTTTTTTTTATTTCACACAAATACAAAACTATGACTGAAGCCATGAATATAAGTCATCTGTCAGTGGTTGCTGATCTTTTTGGGTTTAAAAAAAAAATTAAAATAAAAAAAAATCTGTTCTTGTATTGTTTCATGGTTAAACTTCAGTATTTCACACACAAAAAAAAAAGAAAAAAAAGAATAAATAAATAAATAAATAAATAAAAAAAACCCAAATGTTTCTGTTGCAAGAATATATATTTTCTTTTATTCTTATTCCTTCTCATGTGTATCATGCAACCTCTTAAAAGGTTCCAGTGTTGTTGGGAACTACAAATCTTGGTGTTATAAATATAGATTTTTTTTCTCATATGTTTTCAGTTCTATTGCTCCCTCTGCTGATAATACAGGAGTAACCTGACTTTGGCGTCTGAAAAACTGACCACTGAGAGGAAAAGCCGGTGGTGAAAATGAGTGTGTTCTGTGTCTGGCACGTGCAGCTGTGTATGTACAGTATCATCTGGCTGACAAGGTCACTGATACGGCCTCAGAACGTCTGCGGTGGCTGTTTCAGGCCGCCGGCCATGATGTTTAATCTGGTTCTCATTTAGGGGGCCTGATGGAGTTGTTTGTTTTGGTGAAGGCGAGCAGAGTGCAGAGGAATGCTTTGTGTTGGACACCGGGATGCTTTGAACACACACACACACACACACACACTGCCTCACACACGCATACATTTAAACTGACACCCAAATACCAGCAGGGGTGTCAAAGGTTGACGGGTGATTCCTTCGAATTGAGCGACAGGCAGGTAAATTTATTTCATCACACTTCAGGGCATGAGGGGCGTTGCCGCGGGGATCTGTGAGTCTGCACATTTTATTCCGTTTATTCTACATTCTTTTTTTTTTCTTATTTTTAGCTTGTGTCGACACAGGTGTTGAAAAAGAGAATGAAAATCATCAACATCTAACATCGTTTTTAGTTTTGAAAAATTTGTAAATGTCATAAAAACTGAATCTTGAGGTTTTTGTCCACGAAACAGACAAAACAAGTTTTTTTTTTTTTTTACTATTTTCAGACATTTTACTGTAAAAACGAATTGATAAGTCAATTTAAAAAACAACAACAACAACAAAAGGACAGATGAGCCCTACTGTAGGTGGCACTCTTTTCTTTGCCTGTCCATGCGCGGCGGTTTAGAACTACCCAGTTCTTCCACTGTATAATCCAGACAAACCGCTGCGGCTGCTGCCAGCAATGTTGAGCTTCACTTCCTGTGCATCAGACAATTTTCCCCTGGAAACAACCACCTGGCACCAGATGTATAAAAAGCAACTAAATCTGTCATGTTTAAGACAAACAGCTCCTTTTTTCCGTGTAAATGTTGTAAGTTATTTCTTGATAGTTTGTGCTAATAACACGGTGCCATCTCTCCATCATCGTTGAAACCCCTCCAGTCTAGCTCGCCTGCCGTGCCTGCATGCCGTCTCTTCTACGGTACATACAGTGCAGACAGGCTATGGGTGAAAGAGCCGGTTTGGCTGCTGTGTCCACCCCCCCACCCCCCTCCTCCTTCTTTAATCTCTCTGGGTGTCATCTACCGTCCTCCTCCTCCCTTTTCTCTCACCCCATTGACAGCCATCGTTCCCCCAGTCCTCATTAGCGAGCCGTCCAACGCCTCGTCTCGCCTCTGTCCCGGCCACATGTACTCGATGCCGCCTTCCCCCTGGTGTGCCACAGTGCTGGGCTTCAGACAAAGGGATGTGGGATGGTCTCAGTTAATGAGAAACATGATACTGAAAGAGAGGATCAGAAAAATAAGTACTCTAGCATAAGGCCCCGGTCCCGGCCCAATCTTAAGCCGCTTGAAGTCTATTGAGCATGAAAAGTTATTCTAGTATAACATCTAATGGTCTCCTTTCTCAGTGAAAGGAAGAGCGCCGGCTCAAGTGTCTTTTTTATTGCATCTTGTTGGAAAAAAAAAAAAAAAAAGTATTATTGAAGGGAGGCTCTGCGAGTCCAGAATAAGCACAAGGGACATACATCTCGCTCGAGAAAATGAGTTAATGAAACGTTGCGTCCGCAGGCCGTCTGTCGTTCGGAGGGTGTTAAATGTTTCTACACGCCTTTGACACAGACAAGATGCATGCTGGGATGTCTCTCCAGAGCGTCTGGGATGTTTCTTAAAGCGAGCGGGTCTGCAACCTGACTCTGTTTCTGTCTTTGCTTTGGTCTGTCTTGGTTTTTCTGAATGAGAGTAATGGCAGGCGTAGAGCAGACGTTTTCATAAAGGATAGTCTTTGTTTTGCTATGGATGTGGACGTGTTCGGAATCCTAACGATAACATGTGCATTCTATTTGCCTCTATTTCCTATTTCTTTCTTTCTTTTCTCTCGCTCCGTCTCTCCTTTTCTCTCAGGTCTCCAACTGGTTCGCCAATGCCAGGAGGCGACTGAAGAACACGGTGAGGCAGCCAGACCTGAGCTGGGCGCTCAGGATCAAGCTCTACAACAAATATGTGCAGGGCAACGCGGAGAGGCTGAGCGTCAGCAGCGACGACAGCTGCTCAGACGGTACGGCTCCACACCTTCACAGAATCGCATTTATCCCAGAGAACAACCAAAATGCTGCAAGTTCAAAATATCAAACCTTCTGATATACACCACATGGTACTGGCTCAGGCTTGGTCTCATATCCTGGCATGAAATTTAAATCTAGCATTAGTGAAATTCTCCCTCAGCGTCCGCCCTGAATCGGCCTGATGCTATGCAGAGCCATGTTCCGTGTGTGTGTGTGTGTATATATATATATATATATATATATATATATGTGTGTGTGTGTGTGTGTGTGTGACCCAGCCGAGAGACGCCGAGGCCGGCGGGTTGCGACACGCTGTCATTAAGACACCCCGCTGAGCCAACCTCTGTCTTCCAGCCTGCAATTGGAAATGAGTAACTCTCTTGTCAGCTGTGTATTTACTGCAAACACATGCTGATTCTCAAGAGAGAAACTGCCTTTTTCTACTTTCTGACAGCACAGAAAACATGGTCAGGAAACAAAAAAAAAAAAATCATAAAACATACGTTCTCACATAGTGAAAGCATAAACAGAAAGGAAGAGCGCTGTGGTGTCAGCGATCTCTAATTAAATTTTTAAAGGAGGAGAGGCCAAACGTGCGGCTGAGGGAGGAATGTGTGCACGGTGTTTGCATTGTGTCCGCCACAGGCCACTGTACCACCGGAGGCTGTGTATATCTCCCTGACTCTTCTCCCTGTCACATTATGGTTATGAAGCTGTCCGCAGCCTGCTCCCACTTCTGACCCATATACTAAAAGGCCTTCCATTATTTTTTAAAGTCTATGCTTTTGTTCCAGAGGCTATTTATGGGGCCAGACCTGACCCAGCTGACCCAGCTGACCCAGCGTACATTCCTCTACTGTCCTGAAATGGTCCAACTTGTTTTGTATCTACGGTAGCGTACCTAAAAGAAATGTTGTTTCCTGCGTGGGATATGATGAGGACACGGGGGCAGGTTATTAAGAGAGATGGCAGATGTATTTATTTATTTATGCATTTATTTGTGATGCTGAACTGGACGTTCAGACGCGGCGCTCTCTGGGTTCTTCGTCAGACAGCACAGGGGAAGCAGAGCAAGTACACTACCTCCATGTGTTTCTCATATGTGGGAGCCATAATTTTAATTTGGCGCAGACTGAATCAAAAGTCCAACATGCCCAAATTACAAAATTACAGTCTTGGCAGAGACAGTATCTAGAGTGAACTTCTCCCTGATTTCCCTCCTGCCAGAGGATATCTGGTTTTCAGTACGGTATTTTATCTCCCCCCCCCAACTTCTTTCATCAGGTAGGGACCCGTGCTTTAATTCACTCTCTTTCGCCCTGGATATTATTTATTTCTGCAGGGGGAATGTGCTTTGGATGGAGAGGAAGTAGACTACCATCCGTTATGGTTTGGTAATGCGTCTTAAGTCTCGGCTGAGCTTTCTGCTCGCGAGGCGATGCCAACAGCGGGGCAGGAGTGCCAGCGTGAAATCTCCCTGCCCTGGTATTCAGATTCACATGCGGCACACATGAGGTAGAAAATAATGATTGCTTATGATTGCTGTGCTTCGGATGACATTACAGACGTATGAAAACTAATTGGAATGAAGGTACTGGCTGAGTTATAGATGTAATAGGAGATGGCTTCTATGCATTACAGTATATATATACAATGTGCAAGAAATTTACACTTTACTGCTGTTATTTATGATATATTTGAATAATTTTTTTGTTTGTTTTTTTCTCCCTGATGGCTCAGATGGGGACAACCCTCAGAGGACACAGAGCCGCCCCGAGGAGCTCAACAAGCCCATGTATCAGAGTGTCATCAAGAAAGAGGGCTCCTCCATGGTGGGCATGGCCATGGGTATGGGAGCGGGCCTGCGCTCGGTCGCTGAGGCCGCCTCATTGGCCGAGGACTACGTGTCTCCACCCAAGTACAAGAGCAGCCTGTTGCACCGCTACCTGAACGACTCGCTGCGTCACGTCATGGTGGCCAACGCCGTCATGGACGCTCGCAAGAGGAACCACTCCGGCTCCTTCAGCTCCAACGAGTACGACGACGAGCTGCTCTCGCCGTCCTCCTCTGAGGCTGAGGCAAACTTTGTTTATCGGGCTGGTAAGGAGCCACATTTCTTGCATTCTTTCCCCTCAAGAGTCTCCCTCACACACACACACACACACACACACGACATCCTTCACTTTTGTTCTTTTTTTTTTTTTTTTTTGTCCCCCTCCATCTGCACATTTTGTTTTAATTCCTGCAGCTGGTCCATTATTTCCAACTGTCTGCCTCTCTGCCTGTCTCCCTGCCTGTCTTGATATTACGTCGCCGCTGCCATCTCGCACTGTTCTCTCCCACATCCCTGCTTTTATTTGGCATTTGAGTTGATTTATGCGGTTCTTGTGACTACTGAAATGGAGATGCAGTCCAGAGCCATGACCCAGAGCCTTAAAAAAAAGTGCTCGATTAGATTTAAGCAAGACCCCAGTGTATCAAAAAGCACGCTAACCACACAAAAACCCACAGTCCACGTACTGTCATATCACACTGTGGAACACACACACACACACAAGCACACGGGCTGTCTCTCACCCACATCAAGCCCGGTAGAGAAGGAATCCCCCCAGCCAGCTCCTTTGACCGGGCTTTAACAGGCCAGACACAACAAGGCTATGTGGAGCATGCTCACTTTCAGACTACTGTTTGGCATGCTTTTGATCCTGCCATGAGGTCCCGCTGAGAGAGCAGGGGCAAACAGGCTGTGTGTGTTTATGTGTCAGCAGACTGTGTGTGTGTGTGATACATACAAAGCATATATTCCTTTTTTTTTTTACCTTTAAAAAAGATGGAAAAGGAAAAAAACAACAAATATATATCTTAGATTAAAACATGTGAGTTCCCCCTTTAGTGGCAGCATAAATAAGTCGATGCCAGTGATCTAGGTTGAAATATCTACTTCACAGTCGCTCATGTCTTTCCACTCGGTGGAGTTTGAAGTATCCCGGCTGGGTTTTTTTTTTTTCCTCCCTTCAGAAAAACACACTCGCTGCCAATAATTTTCTACAGAATTAAATAAAAATAAAAAACTCCTTCCAGAGTTTCATCAAAGCTCCTGTTTTATTCTTACGCTCCGCTCTGTTACTGTGCCGTGGCACCGGTGGAAGTCTTCACAACGAAATAATCTTTTTTTTAAATGTCACCTTACAGACTTTGTTATTTCACCTGTTTTTTATTTAGGGCATCTCTGTTGGACAGCAGTTCATTTTCAAGCTCGACTGTAATCTTACAAAATCAATGAGAGGGGAAAAAAAAAAAAAAAAAAAGGTTCAATATGACACAAATTTCAAAATGATTTGGAAAAATGTAGATAAGATGTAGACAGAAATAAATGGGATGTAATCACATAGAACATTACACAGGAACTTAGTGGAATCAACAAATCTTTTATAATTAACTTTAAAAAAATAAATTATTTCAAGTCTATTCAACTTGAATTTTTTTCCGGTTCCATTTCAAATGAGCTCTTGATATGATGATTGCTGCTTTATGAAATATGTATGATTAGTAATGTCAGCAGCCTTCCCAGCATGCATTGCGCGCTCTCCACAGATCCTTCTGTTTTTGTAGCTTGAAGAAAAACAACACAAAATGGAAAGTTGCCGTTATCTTCTTTAAATATGTGTTAAATTAAGTCACATTTGTTTCCCATGATAATATTGAAAACATTGCTCAACACGGTGGACGTTTGTACCCCTCCGCATTTACATTTATACTTAGACCTTTAACAAAATTCATATGTTGTCTTACATTTAAGTTGAACCAGCTTGAAACGCTGGAAACGGAGCTCTAATCGACACCAATGTTCTCCTAACTGTGCAGAGTTTAGTGTCAGGCCGTTGCATGCGAGGCTTCTCACGGCGCTTTCAGCTCACAACTCGTGCGAGCTGCGAACAATCAAGGTCAGATCCGTCCGAGTGTTCTTCTTCAGCTGAGAACACTGAGCCTTTGTTCAGGCAGACTTCATAACCGATATAGTAATGTTTTCACTTTCAGCTGGGCATGGACAGGACCCGGAGGGGGGGCGGATTTTGAAAAGTGTAGGTGATGGAGTGACAGAGAATGAGGGGCTTTGTCGGGGGAAGAGCAGGTTTTTATTGTGTTTCATTCAAAAGCTCCTCTTATGGACAAATGTGTTTCATATTATCTGAGCCGTGAAGTCGTCTCCGCCGGAGGGTTGGGGGGGCGTGCGCGTGGGTTCGTATGAAATGCATCAGCGACTGCGACGGTTACAGTCCTCCTGATCGAAAAGCTTAAAACCCTGTGACCTGAGCGAACATCAGGCTTATTTCACATTGAAGCACCTGCTGGGACTCACAGATGGAGAAAGAAAGAAAGAGATGGATAGACCAAGTGAGACTTCAAGTGTAACTCCCTCTCTACCCGACTTTAATAAGAGAAATCCCAAGAAAAAGATTAATTCACCTGGCTGGCCTGCTGTTTTTAATAGAGAGTAACTACTTTATCTCTATGGTTAATATAATTTCTTGGCGCTGACGTCTCCCTCTTGGATTTCTGGAGCTCTGGCACTTTTACAGAAGTGTTACTCTGTTACATGCAAGAGAAAGCTTTTGAAACCACACATGGAAAGTTCTCCGAGGCGATGTTGACTCATTGGAGAAGAACACCTGCCGGGAGCCGATCTGATCGGCCGGTCACAGAAAAACGAACAAAGAAAAAAAAAGTGGAGAAAATGAAATTTAAAAATTTCACATCTGATCTCGCTGACGCGGACAGAGCAAATGAAAGAGCTCGGGGTTTGCATCATTTCCTCCGCAGTTTTTCTCTTCTGTGTGCCGCACATTCCAGATATTTCTGTAGTGAACACATTCCTCTTACTTTTTCTACAAATAGTTTTATTGTGTTTTTATAGTCAGAGAAAAAATGTTTCCCCGAGTTGCAGATTTCACATAAATCTGTACTTTTCTCAGTTATACAGAAAGAGAGAGAGAGAGAGAGAGTCAGAATAAATCAGATTTAAACTCTCTCTATGTTCCCCCCACTTTCCTTCTGACAATGACAAAACGTCTGACATTTTCAGTCAGTGGGGAGGAAAAGAATTTGAACTTGAGAGAAAGAATACAAACGGTGTCTCTTGGCACATTCTTTTGCAGAATTCCTGCCTGTGAAACAATTGTGATTGGTCAAAGCAAAAGTGGCGTGCCTGGCAACCGTCATCCCATTGGCTAAGAGTCCATTAATGGGCCAATTGGCTGTTGTGGCCGCAGCCTGAGCCCACAGTGTTATCTGTGACTACAGAGGGCAGTCAGACGTGGCAGGAGATGGAGAGTGTAGATTTACCCCAGTGGAAAACTAAACTTCTGCTGGCGTGAAAGGACATACTTGCACACACACACACACACACACAGACGCACGAATGTACCATTCACAGGCCTCACATACAAGCACATGCACACACACACACACACACCTACAGTCCAAAGCCTGTGGGGAATTTCATTGAACACAAGGAGCAGTAGAATTCCATCACACATGCCAGGCGTTTCATGCCAAATTACCCTTTAATGGGATATTAAATGGCAGGAATCTGGCTGAATGTTTTTCTTCTTGCTCGGTACCAGATTTCGCCCCCGTCCGATACCATATAGATCATTATACGCCAAATAAGTCCCAACGTTTCTGTGGACGGAAACTAAGAGATCTCGGTCAGACGTTTTACACGAGGTTGACAGTGGTACGTTTACTCAGGTTCTCTCCTTTACGGACTCTGGGTGCAGCTGAGTACAGTAGCTAGACGGTGAACGGAGAGGTCCTGCCAGCGTTTTCTATTGATTGATGAAGGAAGCAAGCCAGTGGCCACCAGCGGATTTCATGAATCTATCAAAAAACTGCTTCTATTAAATTCAGATGATGGATATTTTTATAATAAGACAAAGAGCAGTTAGTTGTGAGGCTGCACTTAGTTACAGTGCTTTGACCTAAATGTAGGTATGCTAACAGAGCACGCTGATGTTTAGTTTGGAAATTTGACCTCATGATGAATTTAAGGATCACTGAAAATGATTACAATTCATCCAGTGGGGGACATGAATCTCTAGCAAAGTTTCCCCATCGAGCGGTATCTGATTTAGAACCTTTTGGCCGTACAGAGCAGCAACGTCTCCTTTATTTTACAGCACTAGAGTGACTTATTTCTATGTCAGGTGCAGTTTAACACACGGTTTTCCTTTTCGATACGTTCAGTGAAAGCAGCAGTGTTTGACGGCAGCCGCTGAGATCCTAAGGGCCTTTCAAATTAGTCCGCAGTGATTGCCAGACAGTTATTGAATCCTGGAGAGTTCGGTTGCACTTAAGTAGCTCTGGAGTCATCCAGGTGAATGGAAGAAACGTAATCTTACTGTGGAAAAAAAACCCTCTCAAATGTTTGGATTTCTTGAGGTAGAAAGGTCTGATGGTTGCGAGCGATACAGAGATTTCTATCATGGCTGTTTTCATATTTTTGACTAACAAGATATAACTAACTGGATTTCCTTTACCATTGATGTTTCTCTTGTGTCGTCTCCAAAGAGGAACCCAACGGTGACGATTCAAAGAGCAGAGGAGATGGTGTATGTAGTGTCTGATTTAAGACTATGATGTCGCATTTACTGACTGATGAGCGATGGCGTTAATTACTGTACACCACAGAGCAACAGGAAAGACAATGCTGGACACGGTTCGCTCTGTGACAATGAGCCACTCCCGGACAGTGATAGATGAGGACTCCTCGTCTTAGGAATCCAGAGATGTGGATAGACTGGCTACGGTTAGATCTTTCCACAGTTTCATAGGAAGGGAGAAAAGGCAAGACAGGGAGAGGGGGGAGTACTGGAGATGTTGTTCCAAGGCAGCAGCTTTTGCCAAGGCTCACTAGCTTCAGGTTTGGGCTTTAGGAATCAGTATGGAAGGGATGAGAGGAGGAGGAGAGGGAGTCACTTCCATCCAGATCTAGGGTTGGGTTTCTCCAGCAAAGGTCTGTTGGGAGAAGAAAGGCAGCATGGTGGCAGCGACTAAGACACACAGAGGCCGTGGTTGGAACAAACAAAAGTCTGTGCTAAATATACTATGTACTAAATATTATGCATTTGACTGTATATGCACATTATTAGTGTGTTGGTGTGTGTGCACTATAGGCTTACATATGGAGACAGTAGAGTATATAGATTACTTCTGAATATGATTTTGTACCACGAAACTGTCCTCTACCATATCCCATAAACATACTCTATAGTCATTCATCGCACTCTGTGTTGAGTCCTTAGCGATATATAAGAAAGGCTTCTCCAGGGTGTGGCAGGTCCATTGGTGGGAACAACTGGGAGTTGGCAGAGGTGAGGTATAATCCTGGCATTAAACTGTGGTGCAGCTTCATGCGAATCGAAAGGTGGATAAAAAAGACAGAACGAAAGAGCGAGAAAGAGAAGAAAAAAACACCCTCTGTCATTGGAAGATGGGTTATTGGCTTCCGACCACTAAACAGAGGCTGGGTGTGAGGCAAACACAGAAGACAGCAGCAGACTGAGACACGGTTCATTCTAGCCGTCATTCTGCGGACAAGTGTTAACAGACAAACATCGGCACAGACACTGTTTATATGTAACTCCCTAACATAGAACTGGAAGAGTTCTATGGGATAATGAGCCCTCTCAACCTGATCGTTTTTAAATCAACAGCACGCCAAGGCACACACACACACACACACACACGCACACACACACAATCAGGTCATCAGATTCAGAAAACACAGCTGCCTGCCTAGTCAGGGAAGCCTAGCCGCACTGCCCTGCTCTGTATAAAACACAAATTGTTTCCATTTTAAAAAGCGAGCCGTGTCTAGAACAATAGGCCACTATTGTATTCCCACGGGATGGAGGAAGGAGAGAGGTTTTAATGAGAGAGCAGAGGTGTGACCTTGCAAGGACAGAGAACACGCACGCACAGAAATCCCCCGAAGAGTGTGAGAGGGCAGTTCAACCTACCGTACCACTGTGAAGAATTGCAACATAATGATGCAGTGAGTGTAGCGCAAACATATCATTTGGCCTCCAGCTCCCAAAAAAAAAAGGATATTTTTGGGCACACGAAAACACTTAAAAATCCCAATAATGTTTACTCGTGGTTTTCTGCTTCTTTTTCCCTAATGTGTGTGTTTCGAGCACCGCAAACAACAGTCATTCGATGTGGAGGATGTTACTGGGAAACCTGTGATGAATCAGTCAGCCCTGTTTTGTCTCTTCCGTACCTGTACTGGTATCAGAGTGGTGATAACAGGCTCATCTGTTCGTCGTCAGGGGCGATGCGTCCCTGTTGTGATGAAGTCAGTATTAGCAGTGTGAACCCTCTGATCCTCAGATATCATTGTCTCCTTTTCACTCTTTTGTGATCCTCGTTTTTTTTTTTTTTATGTGAATCATCTGCTGTAACACCGAATCCCAAACCCTGATCTTCTCTCATGATAATGAAGTTGTCGGTTCCTTTATTTTTTTTTGTATGTTTGTTTGCGTACACATAAAGGAAGACACACACACTTGCCTCGACAATGTATTTACTTTTTCGTCAAGGGGCTCTTCTCATTTTGGCTGATTTACGGAGGCCCTGATTACACTCTGTTTACTGGCACTCGTAAACACAATGACAACCTGGCAATGTTTAAAACATCTTAAACACTGTTATTATTTCTTCATCTAGCAAGAAGACACAAGAGCGTAATCCTCATTGCTGGATCTTGGTTATCTGCCCCGACCGCAGCCACACCAGTGTGTCATCTGCCGTGCAGACATGGAAAAAAAAGCAGCACAAAGAAAAAAAAGAAAAGAAAAGAAACGGAGGGGATAGAAGAGTAATTTTTGGGCAGTGGCTCAGTATCTGTCTGGCTAATGTCAGCCTGCATATGTACTATTTAATAGTGTAAGAGCTAATTATTCAATATTTTCTTAAGTGATGAAAGTGTTGTCAGGGCAAATGGAGAAAGCATTAAATTCATGCTGTGTATGATGTCTTTGGCTAACTGAGTGGAATTGACAATTGGTTCTCTGGAACTTCAGACTCAGACATATTCACCACCTGTAGAGACAGAGAGACAGAGACAGAGACAGAGAGAGAGAATATAAAAGTAGCCGTGGCAGAGACTCTTCTTGACATTACAAAAACAAAAAAAAACGTAGATCATTTAAGAAATATATAAAAGATCGTTTCAAAAATCAAAGATATCAGCAATAGACGTGGCCGCGTATCAGCCGATGCATTCGTCACTTCCTCTCTGATTGGAACAGAACGGCTCGGATAAACTGATCCAAGCACTCGGATGGATGTCTGCGCGTTTCAGTCATCTGAATGCGACTTTACATCCGGTAGATTGAGACAGACGATGTTGGAGGTAAATTGGATGATACATTTTTTTGTCCGGTGTAGTGTTCTGACTCACTTGTGATGACAGTAACTCCTGACTCATCCTTAGATCCTCACCGGGGCTTTTCATAATGACATGATGAGCTGTTCCCGTCCTGATCTGGACTGCAGTTGCACAGGTCAGCAGGCAAGCAGACTGTCGAGACTGCAACACCACTCTGGTTTTCATCAGTTGCTTCAGGAGAAATGGGCTTAGCTCATTTCCTTATTTTTTAACAATTGAATTTGGATCGCTCTGCGTGCTTGTGTTTGTGTGTGTGTGTCCAACTATTGCTCTTCCTCCATTGGTAGGATAATTGTCTCATTCCAGTCAGAGTGAACTGTGAAAGACCTCATTATCATCAGCCCAAAGACATAAAACTTTTTAGTACCGCCTTCTAACGAGGTTTCCTTTAAAATGGTTTAAAAGTCGTAACCGAGGGCTTAATTAAGACTTAATACATTATTTACTGACGAACTGTAGCATCAGCTATGAGACATTTTTTTTTTAGAACAATGCATGGGTTTTATTTTAGACTTTTTAGTTGCAGGTTATCTACAACTTTTGCTGCTTCTTATATATATATAAGCTGCTCTGTTGATAAATCAACAAATCCTGACAAAATTAGTAAGAAGTAAGAAATTGATTCAATTTCTGTTTTGCAGAAGGAGCATACTGGAAAAATATCCACTTTAAATTTATTGCGAGGGTAGTATCTATGTAATACTTTAATATGAGCTGATTTTATTTTATTTGGAATGAGGAATTTATTAGGGCCAAAATATGACCAAATATTCCCTGTTGAGATTTCTGGAAAAGTTAAGAGTCCATCGTTCATAAAAGAGTCAATTTTGGAAAATAAACCTGATCTATTATATTCATTTAAAGATTAAAGTAAATCATGCAGTGACGAAACTTTAAACTCTAATGTGGTTTGTCTGAGTGGAGTTGCCGTATGTAGCTGTCCAAGATGGCGGAGCTGATCGTACCTGTGCAATGCAGCGACAGAGACGTACAGAAATCACTGTACCTGGACACTAGTAGCTAAGAAATAGTTACAGCTGTTTGCGTATGGATTAAACAAACAAGATATAACATTGTAATTAATGAGCAAGGCCAGGCTAGCTGTTTCCCTCTGCTTCCAGTCTTAACCAAGCTAGTTCTGCAGTGTTGGGGGAAGCTAACTACTAGCTACTTCACAATGAAAAACAGTTAAACTACATCTAAACTACTATCAAACAATGTCACTTGTCAAACTAAAACTACTTTCTAAATGTAGTTCAACTACATCCAACCTACATCATTATCTGTGTCTGAAGTCTGGCATCTCACATATACCACACAGGTACAACTGAACCTACGCTGGCTAAAGTGTAGGTGCGCTAGATTTAAGGACGAGGGCAGGTCAGTCCTCTCTTTTAGGCAGCCCGAGGATGTGTTTTAAGGAGAGGACAGGAAGCACTTGTTGAGCTAACATCAAAATTCAAATAAAATTTTATTTATATAGCCCAAAGTCACAACATACATTTGTCTCAGAGGGCTTTACAATCTGTACAGGGAGTGACACCCTCTGTCCTTAGACCCTCGATTCAAGTGAGGAAAAACTTGCCCACCAAAAAACCTTTTAACAGGGAAAAAGGTGGAAGAAACCTCAGGAAGAGCCACAGAGGAGGACAATCAAATAGCAGGTGATTACGTGACCGTAATGAACCGTGCCCAATGAGCTTGGACTTTGTAACATATTGTATGGCAAAAAAACATCATGAAAATACTATGAATATGTAGTTTGTAATTAACTACCTCAACTTCATGACCCAAAGTAACTATTGAAAAAGCTACTCAGTTCTGAATATAGTTAAACAACCTCCCATCCTACTGCACATTGTAGTTAAGCTAGTAATCTAACTACATGTGGTTAACTACTACCCAACACTGCTTCCTCTTATAGTTTAATTCTTGAAGCAATTTCTTCCCTTTTTTCGGTCATGGAGAATGTTGTAAAACCACTAAATGTTTCCTTTTTTTTGTAGAGAATTGACACTTATTTTTAGTTATAATAAATCTTGAGGCAATCCCTGGTTGCATGAGAACTATACTTCCCCACAATGATTCACTTATCTGCTCTTCGGTCCAGTCCGGCTCTTTCTTGTTGTGATAATGTTTTGATTGGCTCTCACCAAGGTAACAGTGGTACACAATTCATTGCATGTTCGTTCAGTTTAAATTTACATATGATTGTTATATTGAGAAACAAAAAATATCCCTAAATAATAGTGTCAAATTGATTTCAAACATGAAGTTCAGTCCTAGTGTGCGTTGGTTTTGCTGTGGAAAGAGTATTACATTCTCTGTTAAGGTCTTAAAAAAGCATTCAACTTGATTATAAGAAGTGTGCAGCAAGCTAAGTAACTTTAGATGAGACCACCAGCTAAAAGCCCGCCTCGTACTGTACATGTAATAGACAATGTGTGCGTGTTTGTGTGTTTATTTGTCTGTGTAATTCCACCCAGCTCTCGGTTTGTACAGCAGGGCCTGGCCTAGTTTATTGTTGTATGTTGCTAACAACACCACCAGATGGTAACGGTGATAGTTGACTCTCCTTCGCAGTCTTCCTAACAGGTGTAACCTCATCCCCTTTCTAATTTCTCAGCCCCTGCTTGTTTTCCCTCATTTCCACCGCGTTTTGTCAAGACTATTGTTTTTATTTTATTTTTTTTGTCCTTTATGCTCTCTCTCCATTACCCCGCGGTGATGTTAAGTGAGCTTGTATTTTTGGACCTACAGCACGATGCCAGAAACCATCATACTTCTTAGCTTTCCCCTTTGGCGGTCCGTGAAACCCCATTGTCAGTTAAGCCCAAAGGCAACAGCGAAGTGCACCGAGTGTTCAGTAGCAAAGCAGTAAGGCAAGAAATATGGAAAAAAGAATGAGAAAATAATAAAAATTTAAAAAAAGTCCTCCGTGATTTATTGGTGATTAATAGAGTCTTTGGCAATGCCCTTGTTTTAAAAAATCTGAGTTTTAGATGTTTTAGGCACAGAGCTTTGGAAATTGAGTTTTTGTGAGCAGTGGTGCATTTCCAGATCCTGGGGTCCGGGGTTCCTAACAGCAAGGAGAGGTGCCCCAGTCCAACAGAGCTTTTTCTGGGCATTAAGGTGGCTTCTCCACCTGCTAGACACCTCAAAAAACACTGTTTTGTATGTTCTGAACGTAACATCTGGACAGTGGGTGCCTCACACACACACACTGGAAACACTTAAAACTGTGGATGGAAAGACTCACACATCGCACTTCACAGCCCACAGTGACTTCGAGACACACAAAAAGACACTTTCCCCTGCATGTTGTTTGTCTTTGATGTCGCTACAGTTGACCTCCTCGCTGCTGTCACCAAACAATTTATATGGCGAGCACCATTACAGTAAACACTGAGCTAATATATCTCGGGGGGGAACATAAACAACACATGAATACAGTGTAATTGGCCTGTAATTACAGTGCTGTGATTATGGAGAACGGTGCACATTTTTTAATCAGAACCGATCTGCTGCTGGCAACGATCAAGTGAATAGATGGAGATAGAGTGCAGAGAGGATGCCTTCACACCCTTCAAGTATCTGGCTGATTTTCACAATTCTGGCCAAAACCTAACTGCAAAATATCACAATTTGAATAATAGCAATGATGATAGAGATGGATCATATCAAGGGCTTTCAAGAACAGCCTTTGAAATTGTAAAAGAAGTGCTTATTCTTGACATAGCACAGAGTAACCATTTATTAAAACAGACGGGAAACATTGTATTTGTTTTGGCTGGGCTGCATGAGAATGGTCAGTCTCAAGTACCTGGATCAGGGGGTATTACAGCAAATCATTGCAGCGAGAAGTGAACAAGTGGAGGACAGAGGATGAGGGAGTTCAGGAATATCAATAATGGAGAAGGACTTGTTGACAAAGCGAGATAAAGACCTAGGATAAGACAGGACAGCAGGGAGTTGTGGCCAGACAAGAATATGAGGATTTTGTTGGAACGATTTGATGGCCTAAAATCCGAAATCTCGTTCTGTGGTTTGTACCTCGGGGTTATCATGTCCTCATCTCCCTCTCACACATGCGCACACATTCCGCTCTTCTTCTGAACGATCAACAGAAGGAAAATTGTGCGGAGTGAAGTCTATATCTCTCAGTGGAATACACCTATTACAGAACGAACGGGAAAACTACAGGAAATTTCATAATCGGACTCCAGGTCTTGCAAACCCGGTAATGTCAGAGTGGGTCACAATACATGGGAACAGAGCAAGGCATTGGGAATAATTAGGCACTTATGGCAGCTTGCAAAAGCCTGAACACTGGATCCAGATCTTTGGAAAATCTATGGAGGGCTTTGGCGAGGTTAGAGGTGATAAAGCAGAACGGTAAAATCTTGTGTGTTCTTTCTCCGATGCTGGAGGAGTTTTGGAGTTTTGGCTCTCTGTCTCTGTGGCTGCGTGTGACGATGTTAAACCCCGGACACAGTGTCCTTGTGCAACCTTTTCCAGTCACTTCTAACAGTCATAGGAATGAATTCCAGTGAAAATGAAGGGTGCGGATTTTCATTAGCAAGAAGGAACGCTCAGGAACGCCCGGCGATTGTTATGTTGCGGTGCCGGTGGCGCAAGGAAGGGCTCGTTAAAACGGCACTTCAGGTTTAGATATTTGCTTTACTTGGGGATTGTGGCATGGTGGGTGTGAGGCGACTGGGTGTCCCTGGGTGATGTGTTTGCGGTAGGACATCTGGGAAAATCACACGCAAGAGAGCAGAGACTCATTGTTCCACTTGAGCAGATTATAATGTAGGTATGACGAACTCTTTGATACCGTTGGACTAAATAGAAGAGAATTTGCTCTCTTTTGAACGTCTTTGAGTCAGCAGGCCATCTATACCTGGTGGAGATGGAACTTCTTAATAGCTCACTGGGCTTTAGCTGTGTGTTGAGTTAACTTAAAGAAAGCGCCTGGGGGCGGCACGACTAGGAAATCCAGATGCTCTGCTCTCTTTTAATGCCTCATGAAACGCCAAGCCTGTGTCATCATATTAACTGCTGGGTAAAACTCGCCTAAATCTGGACCCATGACAGAAGACAGGTTCAATGCAAACACACAGACACGTGCACATGGTCTTTCTCTCAGTGCATGCTGATGTAAACACACTTGTTGCCCTGAAGAAAAGTTTGGTTTCATTGTTTAATGACTTTGCTATTTCCCACTAATGTTTCACATATGAGATAAAGATTGCTCCCATTTGAAGAGAAAAAAGAGAGAGCAGGCATCCATCTTTCTCTCTCTCACTGACTCACTTTCGTTCCCACTCAAACTTTTTACCCTCAGTCATTTTCAATCTGATTTCCTCAGACAACTCAATTACATTGGCTGGGGCCCATTTGTTTTCAAACAAAATATTAGAGAATGGAGTTTATGAGTCATAAGCAGCATCTTTCAACTCAATCCTATTAGTCACCTTGTTTCTTGATGGCTTCTTGCGAAAAAAAAGGGCCTTTTTGTCCAGCATCTGAGTAAAGAGAGAAAACAGAGCAACACATGTTTGCACAGGACAGAGAGTACACATACAGACCTCACAAACACACACACACACACACACGCCTCATGAGCCTGCATGTTCAACTAGCTTTCAATAAATCCTCATTGACCCCAGAGAACTCTGCAAAATTAACCTTTCTTCTCTTTTTGTATTTTCAGAAACCACAGACCATGGATCAAGTAAATGTGACAAGTGAGTGGACTTTCTCCCTTAGGCACCGTATGGCTGAATCTTATGTGTGACAAGACTCTCCCTGTGGTTATTAATATTTACTGTGGACTAGATTGAAAAAAAATGCCACACCATCGTCTCTAATTTCTCAACTCGAACCTGGTTTCAAGATTAAAATGTCAACAATATTTCTTTACTGAGCTCAAATTGCACATTTAGCAATTAGCAACAATAATTTTCATACAGTCCCTTCCCTTAAAGTGCAGTTCAAATCCTCTTTTTTTCATTCATTACGTGACCTGTAACTCCTCTAACAAACACACTCTGTTTTGTTTCTTTGTTCCCTTCATCATCAGTGGCAGCGGTGGCGTCGTAGCTGCGCAGAAGGAGAAGGTGAAGGGCAAAGACGAGACGTACTGGAAGGAGATCAACGCCGCCATGGCCTTGACCAACTTGGCGCAGGGGAAGGACAGCGTCTCCGGGACAACCAGCTGCATCATCCAGAAGTCCTCACATATAGCAGAAATCAAGACTGTTAAAGTGCCGCTGATGCAGAAATATTAGCCCGGACGTCATCCTCCCGTCTCTCTCTATGCAAACCAGCAAACATTCCTGTTTCAGAAAACTCGCCGGAGTCCAAATAAACTCCCCCTGAAATAGAAAGAGGACTGTTGTTTAAGGACAGGGGGGTGTTTGAGGCGAGGAAGTGTGGAACAAAAAGAGAACTCGCTCATTCCTTTTGGTTGTTATTGGTGTCTAAAAAGTGCAAAAGAGGCCTTGACCATCCTTTTCTTTGCTGGGTTGATGTGCGACAGGCAAGTGTTGACTGATAGTGTCACTGCAGTATTTCCTAAAACAAGACACTTTTGTAATATTAACTTATTTTTGATGAGTCAGCTTTTTTTATTTCCTTCCTTTTTCTTTATTTTTTTTACGATACAAAATTTGTATTTTGCCAAAGTGCCTTCGTTCTTCAGACGAACAACTCGCCGACTGTGGTCAATGCAAAGTACAGATACTGAGGTGCCTCTTTGGAATTTGTGAAGGATTATTTTTACTAAGTTTAGAGTCATGGTCATGATTCACGATGTGTTTTGTGAATGAAAGCTCTCTGCAAACAGCTTGTGCCTAAAGATTGAATGAGCTCACCGTCAGAAGGAACTGATGAACTCAAATAGCACACACACACACACACACACACACATGCAGATTACCTGCTATTGTTCAAAATGCCCAGCAGTATTGAAGGCACCGTGCCTGTTTTGACTGGACTCTTCATTTTGACTGTTAACCGAACAATGTTTTGTCTCGAGCCTGGCAATAACTGTTGGATAAGATAAGTCGCTCTAACGTGAGCAGCAGATCGATAAGCAGCCAGTATTCTCCACCTCGTCCACGTCTCGGCCTTGGATTTCATTAACCGGTGAAGGATTCCTTTCTTATCAGAGCTTTTAGTTGTTCGAAAACAATGCACAATGCCGTGAAGTCACGTTCACTCACGCGTTGACACAGATGTACGTAGATCCCCGGGCATGCTTTAAGGTTTAAGTACAGTATCTGTTCCAACGAGAGAATGACATGACCTAAAAGGGATGTTTTTGAGTTGCATTTATCAGTGTTTTATGTGGACAGTGTTCCCTTTTCACATGTTTGTGCTCAGAACAAGATTGTCTGGAGTGAACAAAAACAAAAAAAAAACAAAAAAATCCACCACCAGATCCCCCAGCCTTTTGATCCGCAGCCCTCTCAGCTGTTTAGCATTACATTCAAATTGCTGTTTACAAGAAGCCAGAGGATAGACTTAAAAGTTCGACTTTCTACCCCTCGCTTTCTTTTACATTTTTTTTTTTTTTTTTTTTAATTTGTTTGTCTTCAAAAATGCATACAGTATTATCTAGTTGTCGGCCAAGCAAGTGTTCAAAGTATTTGTTATTGTCGGTCTGTATATGTGTGGTCGTTTTGTTTTTGATCAAACTTCTGTGCTTGGTTTCACTTAACCGTGCAGCATTAAGTGCTTCTTTTGTCATCCGGTGGAAAGAGTCTCTTTTTTTTAGTTTTTTTTTTATTGAAAGTACTTATGTACAGTGCATATGTTATAAACGTTTGCAGCGACAGACGCCAAGTTCACAAAATCAAGTTGGACTTACGGGGAGAAACTGAAGTTGGCTCTCTGTGCCGACTTTTTTAATTTTATGTATATCTTCAAGGTACTGTTTATGTGTGTCAAAATGTACACTCCTTCATAAATTGTGCAGTTTTTATTATTATTGACAACCCAGACTATGCTCATGGTCAAGGACTTGGGGAAGGAGTGAAGCTACACAAAGTGACTTTTTTGACCTTTTTTTTGTGTGTGTGTCTTGAATGTGCAAACTGTTAAAAAAAAAAAAAAAAAAAAAGCTGCACTTACAGTTCTTCTTTTAAAATCAGAAAATACAGCCTTCATTGAAAACTCATGGATGGATGTATAAGTAAAAGAAATGAAGGACAACCCTATATTATTCCCATTACCGTGCCTATGGAAGTATAATAAAAAAAATGAATCGCACTAGCCGATCCCCAGGCACTATTTGCTTATGCAGTGGGGGTTGTGGGCTCCCACATGTGTTTTTTATACACCTGATCCAGGCAGGGTAGCTGCGGGGTAGTGCCGGGCCCGCTCCTTGTGTTTCTAATCGCACCTCTGAACCTTTGGACCACTCACGACCCTCACACCTCACACGATACCCACTCGCTGGGGAGACAGAGCGAGCGGAGGAGGCTTCGGAGACAACAGAGCAGCCTTTGTTGTTGCTACCTGCAGTCACTCCCGACACGAGTACTAACAAAGGGGCTCCTACGGCCTGAGACTTTTGGTACTGTACATGCTTTTCTCCAGCATAAACCCTGCTTTCACAAGCACGCTGACAAATGGAAAGCAGCAGTATGTACTAAAGCCTATAAATTATTATTACAGACTTTGTAAAAAAAAAAAACTAAAAAAAAACAACAAAGAAAATTGTGACCATAGTTTGTTTTTTTTATTGTTAAGTTATATAAATTGAGATTTTTTGTTTTGTTTTGTTTTGTTGTTTTGATAGAGACTGGATTTTCAATCCAATGACCAAATGCATATCTCCTTGTATTGTCCAATTTGCTCTCATGTAAATTTTCTTTTTGTAAAGCAGTTGTTACTTGGTCAAAGCAATGAATAAAACCTCCGAATGAAACGAAACGCATTTCGTGTCGCTTAATGTGTTGATCAATGATCGATCATCATGGTTTGTTTTTTTTGTAAATGAAAAAAGTGTCAACATTTAAACAAAAGCACCATATCACTTCATTATTATATCATTAATCTGTCCAGAGGTATGTTTTTAGTTTGAAAGCCATCCACTGACATTATTGCAGTTTTTTTCTCAGAAGAAAGAACAAACTCTGGCCTTTAAAATGGCGACTTTAGGCAACGTTAGTTTTTCCTTTGTTGATGTCACCAGGCTATAAACTCTTGATTCTAACAATGGGCTACAGCTCAACACAAATCACAATACAAGAGATGTTTGTTTATGACACACGAGGCGGGGCGGTTTTTAAGAGCTAAACAAACTAATCATGACAAACCATTGGAAGAGCTGAATGTATACAGCAGCAAGCTGCATCAGCCACATACCACACATTAGTGGTTTGGGCCCCAGCGTTTGCTATCCCCTGTGTATTTTTGCTACCTTCAGGAGGACGTAGGGCGTTTTTCACTTTATTTGTTTGACCTGGGATCCGATTGAAATCTGTCTCTCCGGAGTGCAAGAGGGCAGCAACAACAGATAAATGGCTCTAAATAAAGATTTCATAAAGTTTGGCTTTTCCATATCCGCTGTCGTGGATATCTAGGGATGTATAATTTGAACTTGTGTGGTAATGTGGATCCTGTACGATACCGTCAATAGACAACCGAGTCTTTGTGCAGTGTCTGAAGGCTGAAGGCCAGGGGAAGACTGAATTTATGTCTCACACTTCCTAGGTGTGCCCTATTTCTCGGGGCTCAGTCTTCCCTTCTCTTTCCTGTGTATTAATGGCTCTACCATGCCACCTCTTATCCTGAACCTGAGCTCTGCCACGGGGCTAAGGCCAAGACCCTTCTCACGAAAGATACCGGAGGAGAAAACAAGATAGCAAGAAAGATTTGAGATACAACAATAAACACGGCCAATAAAATGCCCTGTCGCTGTTTTTCCCCTGCTGCCTCCGGAGCTCGGGGTTGCCCTGGGAGATGGCGCACCCCAACATTTCCTGAAGTAATCCTATCAGGATTTTTTGACCTCTCATCCCTCGTTGCACTGAGTGGGCCAAACCCCACCTTCACTAAGCCACATTTTCCATTGAGAAACTAAGTGATATTCCATGCTGCCTATAGCTCCCCGCTTCATTTTTTATTTTTTTATTTTTTTCATTCATGCCTCCTCTCTCTGTGCTGCTGAAAGATTTGAAAGGAGTCGTGGAACTGCACGGTTATCTCGCCGCACGAGACGGACAAGTGGAGATTCTCGCTTGGCGTGTCCCGCGACTTGACAGACTCCAGACTTCACCTTGGCTATTTAGTCCGCCAGAAACTCAACTTCGCTGTCAGCATGCGAAACCACATGAAATGAAATCCAAGAACACAGACGTTCTGAAAATCATTTCCCATTTGATGAGGAAATATGACTCCCGTGGCATGTTGAAGTAATTAGTTACCTTGCTGTGAAGGATGCTCCAAGGAGCCCCCGTTCATTAGAGCACAGGACTTCGTCTTTTGCTTATTCCTGCCCTTGGACGCAAATATGAGAAGAAATGCTGGGTCTAATTGTAAGATTCCTGAAAGAATGGACTGATTAAAAACTTGGTCCGGCCTTGCAATCATTTTGGAGCCGGGGCTGTTTTGGATCAGCTGTAACTTCATGGGTGTTTGAGGAGGTGATGCATGCAGGCCATTGCTTAGATCACAGACGCTGTATGAACCAGAGCTAATCACATGGGGGACAAAAGGTCAGAGAAGCGCTATTACATCAAGACAAATTACGCCGCACAAATTAGCATATTTTCTCCAAAAAGGGCGCGCCTGTAGGTGAGTCCAGTTGAGTTTGCGTGATACGGTGAACTTCCACTGGATGATACTAGGAAACATTAGCTAACACTGGAGAAGGAATTACACTGCACAGAGCTTACACAGATTACTGACTGAATGAATTACATTAATGAAGTCGGTATGCACTGGGAACAACGTGTTATTTCAGTATTAGTTCAGATTTCTGGATTTCATGCAGACATGTGTAATTCCTTGAATGAGTTGCTCATATATATATATATATATATATATATACGTTCAGTATGATCCAAGCTGTTCTCATCAAAGTCAGAATTAGACCCTTAATCATTTCCTTGCTAGAATGAACATGCCAGATGAGACGTTTCTGTTGTCTCATATTCTATTTCTTGATGTATCATTTCCTCAAATCAATCATTCTAAAGTTCCGCGCTGCCTTTTGGGTTCGTCTTCTCGGTTCCGTTATTGTATTAAAGCCACATTTTCCAGCTCTTCTTCTTCTTCTTCTGGATCGAGCTCTGCTGCAAGTCTCGTCCTTGTTGAGTTAACCTTAAGGCAGTTGAAAAAAGAAAAAAAAAATCCTGTCTTCATTCTTCATTTTTTTATAATAAACATTTTCGGAAACCACCAGAAACAAGAAGGAGAGGAGCTTTGCTTACACGGAACCGCAAGTAAACGCTGCTTTTGGCCAAGTGAGGACACTCCGGGTGTTATTCCAGGTGGACATCATCATCATCATCATCATCATCTCCATTTTGTTTTGTGAGCCGGTCGGAGTCTGAAACAAGGGAGGGGAAAAAATGTGACACATGCCAGTTTTAAACAAAAAAAAAAAGGGTCAATTGCGCTTGTAAGAACAGACTGTGGAGGCATGCACATTGTTCTGACCTGAGAACACTGAGGAAAGGATAAACGTAGCTGGTTTAGAAACACTCTGCTCCGTTGCCAGAGTAAACTGCTCTCACAGAAAGTTTTCATGAAATCAAACAGGAACAGGGTCTCTGGTGGGGAGGCGGGAACACAGGAAATCTCTGCTTTGATACCTGGTGTTTTTTCGCTTTTATTCACATGATTTCATTAACCGCCTTTGGTCATACGGTATGTATGCATGCAGCGCTTTCTGTTGTCGACGAGACGCCGCATACGCCAACTCCGACCACGCAAAACATTTCTTCCTCTTTGCCGTAAACTGACTTAATCCCAGTCACAGTCTCACCATAAAGCCCTGCAAACACAGGCCTCATGTTCAGCACTGTCATACAGAGGTTAGTCTAATCCATGTCTCCAAACAGGCCCACCATGTGCAACCGCATGCAGTGGAGCTCCCTGTTTGTTTATTGGAGGATGCCTCTGAATTTCCTCCCTGGATCCCACATATCCGTCTGTCCAAGAGTCTCACACACACACACACACACACACACATGCACACACACACAAGCTGTTTCTTAACAGCTTAAATCCTGGTAATTGGCTGTTCTCTGAGCTCCTGACACAGAAGAATTAAGCATCTCGGCATTTGGCAGTGCTTGAAATTACCCCGAGAGTAAGATTTGAACTTGCCTTCTTTGATTTTTGTCAGACATTCACATTCATTGTTTGGAAGCAGGGGTGGATTTAATGATTTGGGGGCCTGAGGCAGATTCATTCATGAGGGGCCTCCTTCGTGCTTTATTTTTCACCCTTTCTTAACATTCTCAATGGAAGTGGTAAACAGAGTACTAAAATCTTTAAACCATTAATACCACAGTAACAATACTTTGTTAAAAGTAAAAGTCTTGTTATTTCTTACTCTTATTTCCTCGAATGCAGTTGTTTCTTGTGTTATCATCATTCTTTTTGCGTGTTTTCATGGGGGTTTTGGGGAGGAAAGTGGGTCGGTGGTCCCATCATCACAATACATAACAAGTGAGTTGATGTGACAGAAAAAAACCTAACTGTGGTCCTGCTGGTTGCTTCAGTCCTCTTTGTTTTTTTCTTTTGAAATGCACTCTGTCATTTTTTTTATGGCCTTTTCTTATGTAATTTTGGGGTTTAGTGAGTCAAAATAATTGTATGCGTTTCATATCTAAACATTATAATAAATCTATAGCTGTTTGGACCCTGTTTGGTAGTTGTATACCTTTGCCTAATGGTCAGTCAGTTTTTGGAACATTTTAGGTCCCTAAGGAGGACTGAGGGACATCAGGTCCTGACATTTGAAATGTCACCTCAGATCTGAGCTCATATGGTTCCTGTTCCTCCCAAATTTTGTATTCATCATTCAAAGTTTATTTGCCAATATTTGCAGATTACTGTTAAACAATGTTTTCTTTTAGTCTGTCCTGCCATGGTCGGCCACAGTTTGCAATGTTTGTCTTTCCAGCCCTACTGTCACAATCAATAATAGCGGAAAATGCAAAAAAAAAAAAAAAAAAATACAGTATACCAGTATATAAATGTGTTTTTTTTCTGGTTTTGTCTTTACATGTGCAATACTGGAGTCTTTCATCTTTTCCGGACTTATTAAAATCATTCAAACGAAAAATGGTTAGAGGGAAAATACATTCTTTTGGTTGAACTGCTCACAATTCATTTCCACACATCAGCGCTATAAGCCATGGTGAGGGGTCACAAGCAGACATTACTGCATTTTAAATGCTCATAAGCCAAAGCAAACCCCCCCAAAAAAAACACCTGGAACCACGGTTCTGTGCCTTAGTATAGCACATCTGAGGATGTTGGTGTAGAGACAAAAGTCACTGCCTTTATCCATTGGATGAAACCTCTCATTGCAGTCTTATTTCTGCTCCTGTGAATGAACTTTGGGTGTTGTCAGTCGCTGAGGCAGCATAAATCAAAAATAACACTCATGGCAGCACCGTATGCCATGATTGCATGATTGCTGTTTTCACATTCTGTGGTGTCACCAACAGAGCCACTCTGCCCTCCAAAGTTCATCCTCCTCCAAAGCCGATAGGACTGGCCGTTCCATGTGGGGTTTGCCCCTTAACTATAGGCACTGAAACCATGCTTTTAGTCTGATGAATTGTGCTGTTAAGAAAAATTGGAATCTTGCAAGGTTTGCAATTTGCGCCAACAGAGCCTCGTGGAGGTGACTCTATCGTCATTCCACAGTCGCAAGAACACTTAAAAAAAAAAGAGTAACACGCAATCCTTCCCATCAGGCAATTATACAAGTGGTGTATCATCATCATCATTAATTATACACACATGCATTCAATTTCTTAAAGCACAAGAACTAATGTTACACCATGCTAAATTAATAATAAGCAATATGACAGAGTATTTGTTGACAAATTTAATTCCAATATTCACTTTGCTTTGTTCTCTGTTTTTGTTTGTTTGTTTGTTTGTTTTCGTCTCTAACAACTCCTGGTAAAATAATCTGGCTGTTCAACTGCTCAATGCTCCGTCACTGTATCCGTCTGTCTGTGTTATGTGTGTCTGCTGTGAAGTGTCTTTATCGGAGCGTTGTTGCTGAATACAGCTGCCTCTTTGAGTCTGTAAACGTGGTTGATGAGAGTCGTGAGACTGAACAAAAACATTACAGTTGTGGGCTGTAAAATAAAAACAATAAGCTGAAAGAAAAGAAAAAGAAAAAGAAGAAAAAAAAAACCCAGTTGAGCTGAGGGGAGTCTGGCAATTATTCTCTGTGGGCTACATATGCATACATACATTATGTAGTATTTTTACATTGTTATGAAAGTTTAGATTGATGCAGCTTTAACTCATGTTTTAGCTTTTTTGGTTTATGTTAATTATATGCTGTTGTTCTTTGTTAAAATGGCTTTAAATAAATCTTTACATACTTATTTATAGGCTGATTATAAATGTGGGAATTATTATTAAGTGTTTAATTTCTGGACTATCGATGATTGATCAACCTTCATGCAGTATTTTGGACATAATGTCCACATTAGAACAGAGTTTGAAGTCCTGTGATGGTATTTCTACCCCAGCAGCAGCAGCAGGAGCAGCAACAGCAGCAGCAGTAACAGCAGCAGCAGCAGCAGTAACAGCAGCAGCAGTATCAGCATCAGCAGCAACAGCAGTAACAGCAGCAGCAGTAACAGCAGTAACAGCATCAGCAGCAACAGCAGCAGTATCAGCATCAGCAGCAACAGCAGTAACAGCAGTAGTAACGGCAGCAGCAGCAGTAACAGCAGCAGTAACAGCAGCTGCAGCAGCAGCAACAACAGTAGCAGCATCAGCAGTAACAGCATCAGCAGTAACAGCAGCAGCAGCAGCAGCAGTAACAGCAGCAGCAGCAGCAGCAGCAGTAACAGCAGCAGTAACAGCATCAACAGCATCAGCAGTAACAGCAGCAGCAGTAACAGCATCAGCAACAGCAGCAGCAGCAGCAGTAACAGCATCAGCAGCAGTAACAGCATCAGCAGCAGTAACAGCATCAGCAGCAGTAACAGCAGCAGCAGCAGTAACAGCAGCTGCAGCAACAACAGTAGCAGCATCAGCAGTAACAGCAGCAGCAGCAGTAGTAACAGCAGCAGCAGTAACAGCATCAGCAGCAGTAACAGCAGCTGCAGCAGCAGCAACAACAGTAGCAGCATTAGCAGTAACAGCAGCAGTAACAGCAGCAGCAGCAGCAGTAACAGCATCAGCAGCAGTAACAGCAGCAGCAGCAGCAGTAACAGCATCAGCAGCAGTAACAGCAGCTGCAGCAGCAGCAACAACAGTAGCAACATCAGCAGTAACAGCATCAGCAGTAACAGCAGCAGCAGCAGTAATAGCAGCAGCAGTAACAGCATCAGCAGCAGTAACAGCAGCTGCAGCAGCAGCAACAACAGTAGCAGCATCAGCAGTAACAGCAGCAGCAGTAACAGCAGCAGCAGTAACAGCAGCAGTAACAGCATCAACAGCATCAGCAACAGCAGCAGCAGCAGCAATAACAGCATCAGCAGCAGCATCAGTAACAGCATCAGCAGCAGTAACAGCAGCTGCAGCAGCAACAACAACAGTAGCAGCATCAGCAGTAACAGCAGCAGCAGTAACAGCAGCAGCAGTAACAGCAGCAGTAACAGCATCAACAGCATCAGCAGCAGCAGCAGCAGCAGCAGTAACAGCATCAGCAGCAGTAGCAGCATCAGCAGTAACAGCATCAGCAGCAGCATCAGCAGCAGCAGCAGTAACAGCATCAGCAGTAACAGCATCAGCAGCAGCAGCAGCAGCAGCAGCAGCATCAGCAGCAGCAGCAGTAACAGCATCAGCAGCAGTAACAGCAGCAGCAGCAACAGTAACAGCAGCTGCAGCAGCAGCAGCTGCAGCAGTAACAACAGCTGCAGCAGCAGCAGCAACAGTAACAGCATCAACAGTAACAGCATCAGCAACAGCAGCAGCAGTAACAGCAGCAGCAACAGCAACAGCAGCAGCAGTAACAGCAGCAGCAACAGCAACAGCAGCAGCAGTAGCAACAGTAACAGCATCAGCAACAGCAGCAGCAGTAACAGCAGCAGCAACAGCAACAGCAGCAGCAGTAGCAGCATCAGCAGCAGTAACAGCAGCAGCAGTAACAGCAGCAGTAACAGTAACAGCAGCAGTAACAGCAACAGCAGTAACAGCAGCAGCAGCAGCAGCAGTAACAGCAGCAGCAGCAGCAGTAACAGCATCAGCAACAGTAACAGCATCAACAGTAACAGCAGCAGCAGTAACAGCAGCAGCAGCAGCATCAGCAGCAGCAGTAACAGCATCAGCATTAGCAGTGGGCAGACTGCAGAGTAAAACAGAAGCCACAACCACTCATAACATAATGGTAGCCGGGGGATCACAAATAAGACATAGAGGAGAGTAGGGCCTGGTGTCTCTGTGTAATATTTCATCACAGAAAAGCTAAATAAATTCCTTAGTACAGTGAAGTGAAACCACGTCAATGCAGCAGATGTAAGAAATGGCAGCTGGCGGAGGAATGTGGTTTGGCAGTGTGCAAGGCCTGGAGGAAGGCTGGAAGGTCCTCTCACGTTAACAGTTTGTGTTTGGGAACACAAAGATACATTGTTGACGGACAGAGCAGGATTCAATAGCAACTCTGCCTGTGCCGTGTGCGTATGTGTGTGTGTGTGTGTACATACTGTATACATGTATGAAAGAGACAGGGCGGTGAGTCCGATACGCTTGATCGTCAAATGGAAAAAAAAAATCCCACACAAAGCGGGCTTCCATGTGTCCAAACCTTGTGGCGAGAACATATTTTAAAAGGATGGCATTAGAGAGCAATCATAGTAGTATTTAAAAGGTATTAAACAGAAGCGCACACACATTTTCCCATTTTATAAGAGTGTTTGTGATATTTAAACATACGGGGAGAGACACAGAGTGAGAGGCCGTAGACCTGGCTGGCAGCGTGGCAAGCATTAGTGTGGCAGCCAGTTTTGAAGGCCAGCAAATAAATAGGCCTCACATTGCTCAAGTATACAGCCAGAGCCAAAAACTGTAATGTTACCATAAATCTGAAATCGAATGGGCACGCTCAGCCAACGCAGGAGCTCATTCCTCCAGATGTTAGTTATAGAACCCTTATTTTTATCATCCCCCCCCCCGCCTTCATCATCACATCAGATAAATATATACACATGTTAGGCGTAAAATTGTAGAGTGGAGCTGTCTGTGATTCACAGTTTGATGAAATCAGGTTACGATTTTTGTTCACTGCAAACGTTGTGCTTTAGTGGAGTCAGACATCTAATCCCGGCTAAGTTTGACTACACGCCGCGCGAAAAGGTCAATAGACGAGTGATTATTGAACTTTAAGCTTCAAGTCCAATACAATAAAAAATATCATTATATTGATGTTGCTCTCATAACAACAATTTATCTACAATTACTGAAAATGTAAGAAAAAGAAAACAAAATTTCATGCATTTTATAAAACCCTTTTTGGAGTGAACCATTAGTCGCATTTTTAAAGCTCTCTGTAATCAGAGCAGTGTTGTGTTTTCACAGTGTGCAAACCACAATGGAAAGTAATTATTATTGATTATCAGCTCGACCAGATGTTAGTGCTTAATACTGATGCTATTCATTATTAAACCATGTTTGTAACATTTGTAATACGGTGTTAAACATACGAAGGGAGACAAAGCCCCCACATTAACGTCACAAAGCAACGCTCGCTAACATGTTCGAGAGTGTCACGTCGAACAGATGTTATGAAGCATTGTATACAAACAAACAATAATACTGCAGTGATATAATACATATGATAATATAACAGCCTGAGTTATTATCAGAAAAATATTAAATTGAGGGCTTTTAATGGAGTAGTTTACGACTTTAAACTACACTTAGTAATGCTGGACACACCTACCTAAAATCATTCTAGATTTGAAAAGTTAAACAATGAATATTCATTTTTTATATGTATACTAATTATTCAGTTTTCATCATGTGAAAAAGTCGGTGCAGCAACGAGGAATACCAGCAAAATCTATCCAGAGGCCAAACCATTTCAGACCATTCCAAAATGAAGAATATGGACAAATATTGATTATAATAATAATAAACATAGTTTTAGGTTGCATAAACCTCTGGTATACAGTGAACCAGAACAGAAGTAACTGTGTCATTGAGATTTCTGGGCTTACAGCAAGTTGCTTTTCATTGATTTTCATTGATTAACGAGCAGTTCCTCCACAATCCTGAACCTACATATGAACATCAGCGTTGAGCGAAGCGATCCAGAAAACAGGTTATATTCCGGGCTCACCTTCGACGTGTAACAGTCACGCTTTACAGTCTGCTGCGTGACCATTTGGCAAAAGGCCGCACGAGACCTTCCAAGGCCATTGTGCAACAGTCTGAATTCTTCTTCTAAGTTTAATCATCACGTCTTCTACTATTTTTGGGTGCAGATGGCTGTGGGGGCCATCTCGTGAGGACATATATGGTCACATACAAAGTATCCTTTTCATTCAGCGTCGCCTGGCTGTGACCATGATGGTGGGCTGCAGAGAGGAGGCTATTCTGTGAATCAGCATTACTGATAAAGGGGCATGCAGACATGGCAAGTCAGGTTTGTATACAGCAGAAAGTACATGTGTAATGAAGCATCCAACAAACAGAAGGCTTACATGTGACTTAGATATTGTCGATGTTGCCATGACAGAAAGTAAACATTACACCATTCACCTGAGACGACAAACATATTTTTTTGGCTGAACCAGAGTTGGAGAACAGTGACGTATATCGATTGAATATATATATATATATATATATATATATATATATATATATATATACATATACTGAAACAAAAAATGTGCTTGAAACAAGAATTGTAGGAACAATAATAAAAAAATATGTTTATTGTTAGAAAATGTGCAACTATTAACACAGCAGGAACTCCAGCGGTGTTAATGTAAGACCAGAAGAGGGAGAGACAAAGAAACTGGAACATTAAATCTGGTTCATTCTGAAGACAGGAGCGAGTCCTTGATCTCCACACAGTGGCAGTGGTAATAGATGGCAGCTCATGACCTCACTGAAATAAATATGTGCTACTGTCTGCTGCTTGATTGGATGAATGTAAATATTTGAGTGCAGCGCTGCTGCCTGCTGGGAAGCCGAGAGCAGGCATCCAGTACCGTATGAATTTATTGAGCAAGAAGCCAATGGTTGGAGCTGCTGGGGAAGCAGAACCAGACTCACACACACTCATACACCACTGTTATCTGTTCAGAGCCCCAGGAGGGCACAAGGCAGGGGTGGAGAGAGGGGAGACGGCCTTTTTTTTATTTATTACAAGCCCAGTCTGGGCACGGTGTTTGTAAAAGCTGATGTAAATTAAGACACGGAGCTCAGCAGGGTAATAACATAAGCCATATTGCAACTGAAGGTGGTGAGGTGTAGACAAAATAGACGCCTCGGTACTGTAGCTACCCATTACACCCCGGAGCTCCCACTCTCACACACACAGACACAGTCCCGAAGGCATTGCAAGCAGGAAGGCGTAAAGGAATGTCCACATGCATGCACATCTGGTTAGCAAGTCCGAGGCATCTGACGGTGTCACTTTCCCTCCGACATCTAAAACAAACAATCAAAAACAGCGCTGCGCTGAGTTCCAAGAACTGCTCTCTAAACCGAAAACACAACTGCATATTTGGTCAGAAGTGAGTTTTTGATTTAAGGCCTGCACGGTGCAATTTGCAATCACATTTACACCATCTGCGTTCTGCCCGCGTATCTCATTGGCCCGTTGCTGAAATGTAATGTATGCAGATGTAAATGTGCATGTAAATTCATAAAGCGATTTTGATGATCTGACCTGTATGTAATTCTGTTGGATATCCCTTATTAACGAGGCAGTAGCTACATGATAACTAGCCTATCTTAACAGAGTAGCAGTGACTGGTTGCCTGGGTCCAGACCTGTGAATCCATCCATCCGTTGAGTCCATCTGATATCAGGCTTAACTCCTGAGTCTGATTGTAGTTATAAGGTATGTTTAAATTACACAGTAGGATGCATAAAATGATATATTGGCTTTTTATACATATATAATTAGTTCAAATCGAGAAAGAAAGCATTGTATTTATAATACTATACACATAAGGCATATGTGTCGGACAGAGCAGTAAACATCAGGATATTTATTGTTCATTTTAAGTTCTTCGTCATCACTGCAGTGTAATTCTGGCATCTACCCTACTTCCTCGTTTTTTGATCTGTAAGTGGCTTTCCGTAACCAGAGATCAAACCCATTAGACAGACAGAAGTACCTGTGCATGAACTCCACTAAAAGACTCTTGCAAGCTATGTGGTTACAAAACACTTGTCGTGCCTCTGTTATTCCACATAATCTGATTGAAAGGAAATCCTGCGACAAAGTGGACGGTGGAAACACACAGTAAATGAAACCCACGTACACGCGAGGTGTCTCGGGTTTGTGTGACCTGGCTATGATTTCCTTAGAGAGAGTTTTGTTTGACTTTAGCTTGCTGGTGGGGGGGAGGGTGGGTGGGTGGGAGACGTAGAGGTCGGCTTTGCTTTTTCAAATTCAATTGTCACAGAGCCTGAGCTTCCTGCGGTTTGCTGTAATAAACCTAAACTCAGGTTACATCCAAGGACTGCAAATGGTCAGGAAAAAAACAAAAAAAACAAAACAAAACAAAACACAGTGATGTGGACACAATGAAGGCAAAAATAAGAGAAAGTACCAAAAGCTTTCGACCTCTGAACTGAATCCCTCTGCTCTGCTCAGGTCTGGCCTGGTGGAGAAACAGCTAACATAAAGCAACAGCGGCTCTTCCAGACCTCCTCGTCTCATCCAGACCTCCTCGTCTCATCCAGACCATCCAGACCTCCTCGTCTCATCCAGACCTCCTCGTCTCGTCAAAGCAAGTGAAATTTGGGGTCTCTTGGTCTTGGTGGTTTACAACAAATTCTTTGCTTCCAACTCCAACATGGAGATCAGCTCGGCAAAGAAAAATAAGCAGTGCAATTACAACACAGAGGCCCAGATTATTTATACAAAATAATGAATTTGTTTCTATACATGCCAATCATTTCATCCAAAAAGGGAGTTTATTAATGTGGATTCATCTGGATGGTGGTGGTGGGTGGGGGGTGGGGTGCTGTAGTAGAGCATGTGTCCAGCCCATGACAATGTTTGAGGCATTTGGAAAGCTTACACCCAGTCCGTGTTGATACAAAGTGATTAGTTTATTATAGAAGCCGAGGTCTGAGTACATGGGTATTTGCTTCCATGTTGCAGTGGGTAGACATCCTCCGGATAGACATCCTGACACGGCGAACGATGACACGGCCGAGGAATCGGAGATGGAGCGGCGGCGTGTGGCCCGGGGATATGGAGCACCGTGAAGACGGGTGGGATGATGAATGAAGTTACTCATCCTTCCATCTTGTTTCTCAGACCATGCGCTTATTGCCACAGTAACCTGAGGCCGGGATGAAAGCGTCCCCCACTGCGAGAGGAGCGTTCTCTTTGACGGTGAGGGAGTCCCCATCGCCTGCTTTCTTTAAGGCCTGTACACAGGGCGCTGTGTTTTTGAAAATAACAAGAGTATGTTACAATACAATCATTAAGGTTTAAATTAGATTGACAGAGTATGAAATATGAGGAAACTCAATTACAGCCTTATTACTAGGCTGATTTGACTTACATGTATCTGAGGCCAGAGGTTCACACCAAACAAGGATGGAAGTTTCCTGCTTACCTGAGGCCTGTTTTTATTAAGTTATGGGGGGACCGGTGTGATTGATGGGCGGACATACAGGTCTGCTGCCTCTAAGGATGGAGGCAAGTCTTCGTGTTGACAGATTCCATATTAGTTCTTCATAGGGCTTCTTCCCAAAGATGTTTTTATTACGTACATTTAACACTACGACCATTCAGGTAGTCTTCTCAGCAGAAATATTATTCGATATGAAAAATACTTACACCAGGCCCACACAAGGAGGTTCAAGGATCATCCGAGTAAGTCAGGAAAAGGGGAGGGTGGGTGGGTGTGTGGGTGGGGGTGGTGTGTTCTCTGTAACCCAATGTACCTTGAGGCCTACAGCAGGTCACACAGCTCAAAACAGGTCAGCCCTGAAACGGGACGCTCCCGTTGCCTGATGAAATGTCAAAGGGTCTAAATGTAAACGGGTGCAACAGTGTAAACACAAGGTTCCACATAATCAAAGTGTTTCCACCTGCGGTGACAGAGCCATCAGTTCTGGCCTATGCCATGTCATTACCTCACGGTCTTCTGGTGCTCGTAGGGTAACCTAAGAGAGGCCCGAAACCGTAGGCTGACTTCAGAGGAAGGATAGAGCAGAAGCAAAGAGGCATTTTCCTCTACCTCACCTCAAAACATAAACAGTGAAACAGTCCGCAGACCGACAGGTGGCTACGGAGATCTTTATTTTCCAGAACAAGGAAGGAAAAGGATTCGATTTTAGGTTAAACTCTTAAGACCTGAGAGCTCCGAACTGGTCCAAGAACTCTGTAAAAGTGAACGCCGAGAAGGCCTGCTGTACCTCTCAATGTCACCCGGTCCTATCACATTCTCATTATCAGAGTATGAAGATGTCCTTATGGCGAACATATTAGGTCCTCGCCACAATATGCAACTCAGGTGGTTGGAGCAGATCTTTCCGATCATCTTCTCACTCTCTTCTTTTCTCTTACATGGCAAAACAATTACCTGATAGCAAACCAGCGGCGAGCATGACAAAGTGAGTGACGTCTGGGAACCCGACACCTTCTGAAATGACGTCTCGTAACATTTTTACACATGACAGCGTGACTGCTCTCTTGAGGGGCTCGCCTGAGCGCAAATCCATACGGGCCGCTGCTGCTGCTGCTGCGACAGGCAGGAGGAGGAGCAGGGAGGCAAGAGTGTGCTAATGAGAGCCAGATCCGCTCTGTTAGCTTAGTGGCTGGCTGAACACTCGAGACACAGACAGCAGGACAGAAAGCAGTCCATCAAGCCGTCCCTGCAGAGCTGCTCTGGAGCTTCTTGAGGCAACAAAGGTGGAGCAGGACGAGAAGGTTCTGGAGGTTTTTTTTGGCATATGACTGAACCTGCAGTGTTGCCAAGGACTGTTTAGTACTCACTCCCAGCTCCACAACACTGCATTGAAACAGTGTCTGCTTTTGACTCATTGCACTTGTTACGTATGTCTTTGGGATACGACCAGGTCAATCAAAGACCGATGTTGCCTGTCTGTATTACATGTTCTGTTTTATTTCATTGTCCTCTTTCGATAGTTGAATGTTACAGAGACGATAGGAAATGGGAGGAGAGTGTTTCCAAGTGTGAAGAAAAAGTTAACATTAGAGGAAGCAGAAAAGTATTATTTTGTGGAGCATGTAGGTTTTTTTTTCATACTTCATACATCATCTTGATAACGTTGCATCCCCCCCTGACCCCCGACATATCGATGATAGAAACTACACCAGTACATGTATAGAGTAGCAACTACTAACTGCTTCAAGCTTGTCAAATGTGAGGATTCATTTGACATCTTTAAATCAAGATTACTTGTTGGAAAGTATGTGCAAGAATCTGTATAACTGATGGTTTAAAGACATATATATATATATATTATGACTTAAACTGTGATTTATTATTAGTTGGTTTGTTACAATACCATGTTCCATGTATGTTTTAATATATATTTTTTTAAATCACATAATAGTTATCCTACAAAGACCTGACTTTTCTTGGTTTTTGCACCAATATGACACATTGTTTGTTCTAGTCATGCAGTAGATGGTTTAATAGAAAATTCTGGATTAACAAATAAGAAGCTGAAAATCTTTTTGAACGGGGATTTTAGGAAGACACACGGCTCTACTTCTCATGATGTGGCAGGAAAAGGAATGTGAATCAACCAACTTTATAAATTATTCTCATAAAAAAAATAAAAAATAGAATCTGTCAGCTCAGCCCCTCGAGTAGCTGATGTTTTTCCAGTTTAGACAGGAGGAAACAGCAGCGCTACAGCTCAGCACATTGTTGGACCACATGAAGGCATTATTATGCTGTGTGCCTCCGTTGTTGTTTGACTGAGACATATTTCCAGACGGCTGCCTGGACTGTGGCAGGAGATGAGGGACACGCTACAAGGGAAGAGTCCTCGCTCTCGCTGCCAACCCAAGACCCTTTCATAATCGCCCAGGAATTATACACATCCCAGTTAAAGGACTGGTAGAGTGAGTTATAGCTGCCGTGGTGTTTCCTGACAAGGTCTGCCAAATAGATGATTTAGATAGATCACACGTCTGGGGTCTGAGAGTTCCTCGGACACTGTTTATACACAATTCTTTATTCTGAGCACAGAGGAATGTGAAGGGCGCTGAGTGAAAAACCCCTCACCTAACAGTGACATTTCCATGACAGCAGTGTTACTGGGCATCTCTGCTGAAGACTTGGACAAGGAAAGACTTATTCACTATTATTCACCGTAGCTCTTCAAGTAACAGATGTCAAAAGCTCCACATCGAAGCCTGCAGTCGGCATTAACATCAACATATTCAATTAAAAAAACAAAAAAGAATTTATTCAGTTTATTACATAGGCCGGTTTGTAGTGAAATATGTATACATTCAGCTTTACAATTCATACAGGAATTATCCCACCGAATTCCTGAAATACACACAATTTACAAAGTATACATGTTCCGACATATTCCCGAACACAAAAAGACAGCTATACCAGTTTAATAAGCAGAAGCATTCCTCCTTTTTGTTCAATTATACCATTAAATTCAAATGGTAAACCTGTATGCGATGCTTTCAGCTATATATATGTATATATATATAAGTTAAGGTGTTTATAGCAAATAGCCTCTGAAGGTCATTCACTGGACATACAAACACAAAGAATGGCACAAAGAATTTCCCATGCAGTAATAAT
Organism: Pampus argenteus; assembly: GCA_036937835.1. Lineage (NCBI taxonomy): Eukaryota > Metazoa > Chordata > Actinopteri > Scombriformes > Stromateidae > Pampus > Pampus argenteus. The sequence continues at coordinate 13,928,743 of CM072880.1, read as the reverse complement.
AAAAATTAAAAAAAAATAATTACAAAAAATTTCATCTGTCATAACACATGGTGGTCCATGTCATCAATCCCTGTTGAATGATCAAACTCTCAGAACTACATTTCCCAGAACACACAACAGCATTCGAATGCTACAAACACGGTCAGAGGTCAGGGGTGCAGTACTGTTCTAACTGCTTCTCAGATACGAACGCAGAGATAGGAGTACTGCGAAATCCATCAGCAATGTGGAGCACAGAGCCTTTTCTTTGATTTTCCAAATTTAATGGAAACACCCTTATGACTCACTGCCCCGCTTATTATTGAACACTTTTCCTTTGTCTCTGTCCAATCAAAGGGATCTATATGAAAGACTGCAGCAGTGCTAGTGATATTACTGATATCTGTCTGAGTGACGGAGCGCCAGTAGGTCGCACTCCATTAAAGCAACGCGTTGCAAAAAAAAAAAAAAAAGGCGTGCAATTTTAAGAGGCTCCCTCTTCTTCAGCACCCAGTGGAAAGCATAGCGGTGCCAATCTCTTTGATTTATGCACTCTTCAAAACACACCAAAGGTTTGAAGTCAAAGTCAATAAAAGTAGTAAAACGTCATTCCAAACACTTGGTAACTCTATTATATTCTGAACAAGCGAGGCAGTTGTGTGGACAACAGAGACACACGATCCAAGCCTTTAACTGAGCGTGTTGAGTGGGAGTATAAGATGGCTTGGCTTGATAAGCTTCTCCATAAGCAGCGTAGAGTTCATAGGTGCTGTGCTGGGGGGAGGGGGGGCGGGGGCAGGATCAAGCACGGGACAGAGCAGAGGAAAGATAAACACTGGAGAAATGTCAGCCCTGCACTGATACAGATGTGCTTGCTAAGGCAAGGTGCTCCAAGGACAAAAAGCATGCTGGAGAAACCTTGGTCAAAACTGTTTCCATTCTCATTATCATACTTCACAGATTTAGCCATATGTCAAAATTTGGTTTACACTACTGGACTTCACTGCCTTGTTAAAATTAAATTGCAGAGTATAAAATGAGAAATGGTTATTACTTTGACCAAGGTCCCAAAACTGCACATAACTCAAAACAAAACAAGAACGAGAGAGAGAGAGAGAGAGACTCACTCAAATGTCATTAAGAGGACGGCTGAGCTGCTTTCACGTTTTTTGGGGGGTTTTTTTGTTTGTTTTTTCTCTCAGCGCAGCTTTGTTTTTAGAAAGTGTGCAAAAAGTATTGTCTGTGTGAACACAGGTTGAGAGTGTGGACAGTCAACCCCTCCAGCCAGACCTCCTCTGCCTTCATGTCTGAGGAGAGAGGCTGTTCTTTCAAGTGACTGTGTATGCTTGTGTGTTGACTGTGTATGGCATGTGTGATCACGTGTGTATGTGTGCATGTGCGTGATGTCTAGACCAGGGAGCAGTAGCCACCACAGGATCCACCTCCTGCGTCTTCGTCGGAGAGCTGCACTCCTCGCCCGTGGTTCTCGCTCTGCCATAATCCTGGAGTCTGGATGATCTTCTCTACCAGCTCCTCAAATGCACACTGAACACCATCTCTGGTCTTAGCACTCGCCTCTGGTAGGACAGCATTAAGAGAGGGATAGAGGAAGAGAGAGAGAGAAGAGGAGTAAAGGGACAGTGACAGAAGTGAGAGAAACAAAAGAACAAACAATGAAGTGAAGTTCAGACAGAAGGGAGGAGGCAGGATGAGACGTAGCTACGACGACTGTTCATGTCTGCATCTTGATGTCATCATCTGTTGGGCTCTCTGAGCAGTGAGTGGTGGAAAATGTCTCAACAATAACTGTCAAGTCCAGACGCTAATATAAGATCCAGAAACATTATAATAGTAATAATCATAGGATGGAGAAATAAATCTCATTTAGAAGCCAAATCAGAGTTAATATTCGGAACATTTTTCAGCATTTAAAACTAGGTGTTTAATATCAACTACTTAAAGTGGTTCTTTACTGGCTAATCTAAAAAAATAAGAGTACAGGGGGAATACAAGAGCGCATGGAAGATGATAGATGAAGCCTGTTTTATAAATAGTACTATGTAAGCATTCCTCAGCGAGTTATTTCAAAAGCTGTTTCCCCCGTGTAACAGTCTGCTGTAACTCATGCCCAGCAGGTCTATCAGAGGAGGGAATCCTCCTGACTTACCTATAAAAAGCATGGAATGTTTTCTTGCAAACTTCAGCCCTTCGGCCCGGTCTAGCTCGTGGTTTTCCTAAAACAAAAGAGAGGTAATGGCTTATTTAAGGTCTGCCGGGCAGAGCTGTCAGCTACTGTGGTTGTCATAGGGCAGAGAGGAAAAAAGTGATTTTCACAGACAAAGAACAGGACACAATAAATTCATAATGCTCTACTTAGTGGGCATTTTTATCCCCGCTGACTGATGCTGGTATCCTGGTAGAGGACGAGCTGCCAACAATATGAAAGTGGGTCTGCCGTGGCCATTTAGTTCAGTAATTTGTCAACTGGCTGTGTGTTTTTTAAGACACTTATTTTTGGCAATTTATTTTCCTGTTCTCTGGGATGTATATATATTTTGAGAAAGGTAAATGCACATTAAGGATACAAAAAAAGATATTTTGTGTGTGACAATGCTGATCAAACAGCCTTGTTTAACCGAGTTTGCAAACATTTTATACACAACCACAAACCTACTCACCTTATCAATTTTGTTTCCGACGAGCATTTTCACAAGGTCGTTCCTTGTACAGTATGTCTCCAGCTCATTGAGCCAGTTGTCAAGCTTGGCGAAGGTTTCTCGTCGCGTGACGTCATACACTGTGGTAAACCAAGGGAGCAACTTAAATAATACAGTATCAAGTAATAACACATGAAAATGAAGGGACTGACAGTATCACACTGGACACTCAAGCAAGGTGCCTTCTGTTCCTATACATCCTGACCGAGTGGTCAAAAACCACGGGCTGCAGAGGAAATCTGCTAAGTGTTTTAACTTAGTGTGTGTGTGTGTGTGTGTGCATATACATATGAGGAGTCTGACTTAAGGGTATAAACTAACTTCCAGAAAAAGAGAGAGAGAGGCCAGAGTGTGTGTGTGGGTCACAGGATGAAAAGCCATCACTCACTTTACAACCAGGGGCCTGACTCTGAAGCTGAGAGGACACGTGCACACACACATGCACACACACACACGCACGCACAGGTGCTTGAGCAATGATTGGGCCAACAGCTTGGCTTACCGAGGATGACTCCCTGGGCCCCGCGGTAGTAACTAGGCGTCAGGGTTCGGAAGCGCTCCTGTCCTGCAGTGTCCTGCAAAACACAACCAGCTCAGCACTACTGGACACACACACACACAGAGGAAAAACTAGTGGCTCAAACTGAAGGAAAAACAGAGCAAACTGACATAAGCAACAAGAGCAACTCTTCTGTGACTTAGGTGTGTTTTGGCAGAAGTGGTGTTACATTAGCACCATCTTCTGGGGACTTGAGTGAACTGTGAGACTGTAGCCACGGAAGAGTCTGATCTGACTCTGACTGACAGACAAGAGCCACATGTTTTGTTTAAATGAGTGTTACTGGAGTATTGCAATCATCACGGAGGCTGTTACTTACCCATATCGCCAGCTTTGCCTTGTTACCGTCCACAGTAATGGTCTTCACCTTGAAGTCAACACCTAGACAATGAAAAACCAGTCGGTCACTCCAAGTGTCACGATTACCTCATCCTGCTGCAGTCGCAATATGATGACTCCTACAGGTTTCACCAATTACTGCCAAGAATACTACATTATGGTGACAGACTATAATCATCGATGATGAATTGTCAAAACATACGTACCACACGATGTCCCTAAACTTCTGCTAACCCCAGATATCCAGACTGGCATTTTGCCCATGCTATGTCTTGTATTTAAATTATGGGGCGATTGTGTATTCATATTCACCACAAAAGGATGGTTTAGTGCCCTAAAATGAAACCGGTACAGAGCTTTATGTAGAAAAAATAAAAAGGGAATCAAAATCCACCACCTGTGAAATGGCTCAGTAAAAATCCCTACCAGGTCCCAAAGGACCAGACATTTACATATAAAATAACAATACAGTCTCCCTTCCCCTCTACTAGTAAACCTCCTATATTGCCTTGGTGCAATGGAGGAGACATATTTGCCTGAGTTGGAGCACTGACAGATTTACCAGGGAAATGTACACTTGTGATGGGGTTGTTTTTACATCTGGGACTGGAGGGTGGGGAGTTCAGATCAGAGACAAAAACAGAGGAGGAAAAAAGGGACATGAAGACAGACATGTCAGGTGGAGGATATATATGACAAACACTGTGTGCGCCACACGCATTCACACACAAATATACAGTCTGTTCACACAGTGGCGCCCCACAACCAGGTCTTCCTCGTGTCAGACAGGGTGGCTCAGACACTGTTGCCAGATGATGTGGAGACGAGTTTACACTAAACATTTCCCTGAACCTGGACCAGTCTCTCCTGCTCTAATTTACTAAAAAAAAATCAAACAAACTTTTCCTCGAGAAGAACATACAGATACTGTATGTTCTTCTCTGAGAACATACAGATACTGTATCTGTTTGTAATGTCTAGAGACGCACCAATACTGATATCTGACTGATACTGACTTAAATAGCTGGATAAGGAATCGGTAGCAATGTGATGATCTGGTACTGCATACCATTATCTTGAAAAAATTAAAATTAATACTCAAATACATGTATTTATTTGTTACATTTTATTTTACAAAAGGTAAGCAAGGGAGGGAAAAGGGAAAGCAACGATCCCAGCCTCTTCCACACACTGAGGCATACAGCTTATCCATTAAACACCGGTATCGGATCGGTATTTAGTATCGGCTGATACCAAAAGCCAGGTATCGGTATCAGGACTGAAAAAGTCAGAAGTTAAAGATCGTTGCATCTCTAGTAATATCCCAAAACAAAATGCCACTACGCGCTGGAAGTCAACGCTGGGCTGAGCTCTGCAGGCAATCTTGTTCACGGTGGACCTCCAACAGCCATTCATCATCTGATATAAATACGCTGAGAACACCACAACACACTCCACTACATTCAAAACACTTCAACGCAGCTTTTACCCACGATTTAGTGGCTCCTAAATTCATCTATGAAAAAGTGTCATGACAGTAGAGCTGCTCATCTGCAACCTCATTAAGACAAAAAGCAGGTACAACGTTACAGTGATTAACTTATGTAAATTCATATTCCTATATGTTATAATGTATGATGAACTACAACCTCAGTAACTTTACCTGCTTCAGGTGATGAGTCAATACTAGTCAATAATAATTGATTAGAGTTTTTTTTTGGGGGGGGGGGGGGGGTTCTGTTAATAAATGAGATTTCAATGGAGACATCTGTTTGCTGGCCAAATAAAACATTGGCGATCTGAGCTTTGACCTTAAGTGTTTTTAAGGCTGGATCTGTTCTTTTGGTTGTTTTAACAAAGGCAGCATTGTGAGCTATCAGCTCTCCACAGAGTCACATTAGCAAGGCTAGAAAATACATGTGGTCTCATAAATAGGATTATGAATCTTGAGTTGTTAAATGAATGTTAGCCTGTTGGGTTTGTTACAGCACCAAGGCCACCTGAAAAATAGAGCAGGTATGTCCTTGATCTTATATAAATGTGCAGATCCAACAGAAGCTGGATGGATGGATAGCCTGGTGTGCTGCAAGATTATTTTCACACTCCTCATTAAGTTTATAATAAATCAAACAGCTCTGTGTGCTGTGAGGATCTGTGGTATCGTGGTGACTTTTACTTCCAGCTTGCAGAAATTCTAACAAGCCAAATTCCTGTGTGGGAACCTCAACTTGACTTTGATTCCACTATAAAATAAATAGTTTGACTTTTAATTTCTGTTAGTTCTTTTTTTACTGGGTGTGCTGCCCAACAGAACAGATGAAGCCAGCGTGATGATTGAGCCAGTTCTGGTCCTGGAGCAGATAACAAGGGTTCTGTCAATGTGGAGATTGTTGTTCAGTAGCAAGGACAACATCTGCCAGCAGCCTCAACACTGACTATAGACCAGGAAGGAGAATTAAGTTCATAAAAGTCTCATTTCATAAATGTGTTGACAGTAGTCGTCGACATTTTACAATGTGTTCAGCTTTGTTAACATGTGTACTTTCTTATGAAGTTCATATGTTTGTATGCATTTGCATGAGTGAGTGTCACTATTAATCAATGAGACGATATGAGTGATATTGTTCAGATTTCAGATCTTTGTTTGTACTCCTTGAGCCTGAATGCGTGTTTATTAGCAGAGACGTTTCATTTTTGACTCTGCTGATGTCTTGCAGTCGCCACCACCTTCTGATTCACAGCACATGTTGTACACTCAGCCTTATCTTTATCTTACTCTCTCACCAGCTGAGCTCATATGTACTACTACTCACCTATGGTTGCTGACTGGTCTGGGTCAAACGTGTCATCTGTGAATCTTAAAAGGAGGCTGTTGACAGGAAGAAGGAAATAATTAGATTGAGGCTCGTTATGAATGACTAACAAACACAGTTGTTTGGTTCTACTTGGGCTGAGCAAGCTTTTGGTGTGGGATCAGGTTTCCATTTACCTTGCTGACATAACTCAGACAGCAGGACTTATCTAATTCTGTATCTCCATCTATTTCTATTGATCACTTTGTCCTCCACATGCATTACAAACTCCGGGTGACATCATTGTTAGATTAATGGTCAGGAGGACAGGGTTCATTTCTTAACTATGACTTAATCAAGTGCAAATGCATTAATCACAGTGTTGACGATGTGAATAGACTCGCTGCTTTCTTGAGCACAACTCTATTTTTCCTCTCACGGGCCATCAGGAGAAAAGCTAGAGCAATGAGTGTTTATTGTTTGAGGTTCCATGCAGCCGATGAGCTACGCCCGGAGACAGCCAAGTTAGAAATGTATTCTGTATAGGTCATTTACTCAGGTAAAATGAAACCTATGTATTCCCTGCCAGCTACACATCTCCCTGATGATTTGAGGGCTTCTACAGATTGCAGGGAAACAAATTAAATATCTGTATGCTATTCAAAAATTGATTTAAATAGTGACATTTGAAACTAACCATAGTCTGAATTTGTTTATTGTATTAAGAAAAAACCTATTTAATAATAATAATAATAATAATACAAAATTGCTTTCTGGAAATGCCACTTTAATGATGCACAGTACAGCTGGCCAGACACTCTACTGCTTTCTGGATATATATAAGCAAATCCAGGACTATGTTATGGTGTTGGCATAAACTCAATCTGCGTTCAGTTTATACAGACCTGTACAAACACAGTATCATCACAGTAGGCAAACTACCAGTACAGCCCATCAAGTAAAAACACCCAAGATCTAAATTACAGTAGTGTGTTATAATCAATAAATTGGATAAATCTGTTAAATGCCAAAACAAATAATGGAACGAGAAAGTAGAGCAGTAGAATCCCCGTTCTGTGGAAACATTAGCTGATGTAACGAGCATCAATTAGTATGAACGCTTGAGATTATTCACAACCTTCTGAGCTGGCGATGGCTGATCCTAAACGTGGGATAGTCTCGCGTCCCTCTGACAGTACATTCAATCTCTTTTTGATGGTGCCAAATATCCCAGTCGTGTGATTACTATAGAAAAAGGCCTTTTACCCGTTTGTAGTTCATGTTACAGTTTGTTATTTTGAGAACCTGAGGCTTGGTCATCGGCCTGCATTGAAATTAGTTTTTGTTGTTTTTTTGTTTTTTTTGGCTGGAGGGTTCATTTGTAAAAAAGGCTTTGAAGGTTTGGGCAGCTCATTACTGTATTGTACTACAACCCTGGAAGACGCTACCATTGTTAGAAATGTGATGGTTGATGGCTCAGGCTGGCTGTCAGGAGTCTTTCATGCAGAGACTAGAAAACCTGACCAAGCTTGCTGCTGCCAGTGGCACTGACTACAGACCAATGTTGGTTATAACCTTCATTATACCGGGCCTTTGTTTATATTAGGTGCATTTGTGGTTTCTAATCACCTTTGATTACCATATAATGGCAAAAATCAACTGTAGAGGGCGAACATGATCTCTATTGCATGTGAACCACCTGATCTTAGACGGTGAGTTGGGAATGTTATATATATATTTTTTAAGTGCTGTTAAATTTTCCTACTCATTATAGCTTCACTTATAACGCTATATTCGCTTACATACAGTTGATTGTCTTAAATAACTGTCCATGCCTGTGGTGGTAAAACCACGTAGTCTGGAGGCAGAAAACTGCTCTCTCGATTGCAACATCTCCAAGCAACCCTGAACATGACATGAAAAAAGATGATGTCACGTACAGCTAGCTGAGGTTAGCTAAACACTTCAAAGCTTATATTAGCTTATATTAGCTTACATGAGACAGACAGCGTGACCCGTTTTATAATAACTAAGAGGAACACCGCAGCAGACTCATCTTCGTTATGCTAAACCGCTTATATAACCTTCAAAGGCAACAATATGTGGTTAGTTACTCGGCTAACAGTTAGCAGTCAGCCACGACATCAGTTTCTTCAAGATAACTTTCGCTTACCTTGACTTTCCAACACCGCTTTCTCCTATTATCAATATTTTCAACGTCGTTAGTGTGTCATCTTCCATTGTTCTCCTTTAATGAGCCGTTTGACTCTAAATAAATACAACACACCGTTTAAAACGACGTTTCTAAGTTAAAAAAAAAATTGCTCTGGTGTTTACAGCGTAGAGCAGAGATATGTTGACACCGTAAGAAGACTCACTCCAACCATATCCGGTATGACTTTTTGGCACTTCCGGTTGGAATATGTACTCTTAATACTTGATTATCTTATCTTATCTTTACATAACAAAGGAGTGGGAGACACGATTCTTACGCTACAGAAATTATCTGTATTTTAATAATTTAATTATTTCTACAGTATTGCAAAAAAAAATAATAACTCAAACGTGTCATATACCGTGTAAATGTAATCATTCAATATCTGTGGTTGTTTATTTACTCATTTGATTAATCTTCTAAACTCATTTGCTATATATATTTTATTACACATATAAATAAAATACATAAGTGAAATGATACTAAATAAAATATTTGGAGGTACCCATTATTTTGTGTTTTCATAGGCTGTATGTATTTATTATTTTCCATAAAACTGTGATTAAAAAAAGAAAAAAAATAAACTTTTTAATTATTACTTTTGGCATGTGAACCAGGACTTTCTCCTGGTTCAACAGTCAGTCCTGTATGAGCCCCTATTAAATAAACTGGATGTTATGCTCCTTATGTTAGTTTATTGTGAACACAGATATATACCATATGTGAGTTATGTTTATACTGAAACAGCTGCTCCTCTGCTTCTTTAAGAATGGATTCAGCCTTCAGATTTAATGTCATTACTCCTTTTATGGCTGCACATAATCCTTAAAATCATCCACAGTGATTTTTTTTATCATATCGTTCAGTGATGTTACAGAGTGAACCACACAGTTTTTGTACTTTATTTAATAAATAACTCATAACAGCATTGGGAGAGAACATGATATTGAAATAAAAGGCACTTTTGAAAACAATACTGTAAAGGCTTGGGTGTGTATACGTGTGTGTGTGTGTGTGTGTGTCTGTGTGGTACTTCAGAGGCATGTGGGTGTGGAAAAACATTTCAGAGGTGATTCATGTGACATCTGAACAAATACTCTTGTTTCAGTCTTCCGTTCTAACAAAAAAATAAAAAATAAAAAAGGCAACAAACAAAACATCTCATTGACTCATAAATGAGATGACTGATCAAGCTGACAGAAAACATAGTGACATATTTTTGGCGTGCTTGACAAGAACACAGGAAAGGACCTGAGAATGAGTAATAAAGTCACTGTAGTTAGTAAAATACAATATTTCATTAGTTAACTGCATCTCTTATCATAGCTATAGAAAGCCTTTTATTGTTCAACATTGCCTTTATTTTCATAATTTCAACAAGTGGTATACAGTCCCTTTGTGATAGTATATCAACAAATAACGACAGTTGATATTAATCCTCGTCTGTGTATTAACTCCTTCAAGATAAACAGTACTCAATAAGAGTGCAATAAAAATCCTTCAACGTTGGATGTTTATAAGCTGCGGCTCTAAAAATTAATTAACCACATAATCTATTGTGATTCAACAGAATGATCCAATCCGAGCGCTAAATATTATTCCATATTTCCTACACACACATACACACAGACGCTTTGACGTAACGTGCTGCTATATGGCGGATGATTTACATTTTAAACTCAGGTCCTGTCTGGAACGCACGGAAACAACACAGGAAGTCAGTGCACAGAGAGATACAAGGAGGGAAAACAAGAAAAAAAAAAGAGACAGAAGCTGAAGACGTTATGGACATATGTTGTACTTTGTTTATCCGGGATGTCCATACTGTGTTGTTAAAAAACAAAAACAAAACCTCAATCCTCTGCCCATACCAGTCCTGTGGCAGGAAAACAAACTCCTTCATTACATCGACTTCTGCAAATATGCAACTTAAAAGTATATACACATATTGTATACTGTACATCTAAAATAATACAACAAAAAGCATATGAATCATACGTGTTAGTAAAAATACAGATGCAGTGGCAGAACGGTACGTTATAATGACGAAGCAACGAGACGACATGAATCCCACCGGGAGTTCCCCCTCAGACACCAGACCTACAGTCAACACTGCGGCTGTCGAACACTTGATAGCAGAGTTCATCGGAAACCGCGGCGCCATCATTTGCCTTCGTATTTGGGATTGACCACAGTCGTGACGGCGCTTTTGTAGATGGGATTTTCACCCTGGAAACAAAAGATTTAAGTTATTAATAATCAGTCAAGCAATATTGGACATCTGGTTAGTTCTCTTGTGATGCGTTTCCTTTTTTAAAATCACACAGGAACAACTGGGTTACCTTTACACACAAAAGTATGATATTAAACACTGTGTGTTGCCGTCATTTACCGTACATGTCATCACTTCAGATCACACTCGACACACCATCATAACATGCCTTCATAATCAAAACAATATGGGTTACAAATAACGCCTCATTTATTCAAATAACATACTTACCAGGTTTTTTTGTATTCGTCACCTGAAGATACTTTTTATCCTCAAAACAGACTTTCAGCTGTTTGTTTATCACAGCACACTCATGCAGTTCTTTCCTAACTGTGAAAACTATGTTACTATTCGTATGGTTCCACTTGTCCGCTTAAGTTTTCATGGAGGTTTAAAAAAAACAAAAACAAAAAAAAAACTGGTGAAAAGGTAGAAAGTAAAACTTGGTGAAAGCAGGAGGTGCATAAACACATAAACAGTCCATGCAGGAAAATCAAGTGACAAGGAAAAGAAATACAAACTTAAAGGACAGCAGCTTTACGTCCATAGTTTGGGTTCTGGAACTGATTGATAGGACTCTTGTATATGGGGTTGTCTTGCTACAGGTAGAGAATGAGGACAGAATAGAGTTCAACAGTAGCACATAAAAAGAATAATAAGAAGACAGTATGAGAAACACAGGGTAGGAGATAGAAGAATCAAAACGTAAAGATGTCTTTTTCACAAGACCCTTTACTGATAATATTGATATTGTTGCAATATTTTGTTTATGCACAAGACTGAAGAGAACCTGCATAAACTGTTTCCAATGCTTCCTGCCACAACAGATCCACACTATCACAGCTCTACACAGGGTTAACCCTAACCCCAAAGGAAAGCTTCCTGGGGCCCAGTCGCTAGGAGGAAGCAATCCTGTTTATCCTAAATATAAGCAACGATAAATACATTTTATTTTGAACCAAATACTCACTATTAGTTATTCAAACATTAAAAATTAAACATTTTATTTATTGCTCTTTTAGTAAAATGTGGGCGGCCGGCCTCATGACCTGACAAATTTACTGATCTAAACTAACTACTGATTAATGTTGGATTGAATTTGCTCGCTACGCCGGGACCTGCACATACCTGCACGGGACGCCAGAAAAGAAAAGAGAAGAAAAAAATACAAAAATGTGTTGATATGAGTGAAGCAGATCTGGGGAACGTTCCAGATGTTTCTGTATGCCGGCCGAATTCCACATGGATATTATACACAATACTGTAAACATCAACAGAAACCTGTGATGCAGCTTATAATTTTCATTCAGAAGAGCTATTCTGTCAGTTTACTGGAGTATTAATGTGTAGCTGTGATGTTCAGGGAAAAATTAAACAATTATTAATATTACATCAGTGACAGTGGATCAGTTAAGGAGTGTGATAATTTGCAACATCCTTACTTTTTGTCTTGCGTATTTTTTATTGTTGTGTAATAACTGTTCACAAAATGTGAAATATTATCCGTGGTCGGGTCGCGGGGGCAGCAGCTTCAGCAGGGAAGCCCAGACTTCCCTCTCCCCAGCCACTTCTGCCAGAGCCAGCTTCTGCAACCGGGGGTCGGACCGCCAGGGTCCCCGCCTCCCCATCTCTCTTCGCACCGTTCCCCCCCTGAGACCCCTCCCATGGGTGGTGGGCCCATGGGAGGGGGTACAGCACCTGGTATTCCCAGGCGGTCTCCCATCCAGGCCCGACCCTGCTTAGCTTCCGAGATCAGACGAGATCGGGCGTGTTCAGGGTGGTATGGCTGCCCATGCATTTTAGTTAATAACATTATTATTTAGTTAACACTATGGTGTGGGACTGTATCCATCGGAGAGGACAGGAGGGAGCTGATGTGGTGTCTTTGCCTTCTTATTATCTTGTCAGCTCAGATCAGTTCTACTAACAGGCTCTAGTTTCACAAAATTACAGGGATGTGGAGTGACAGGCCACCCCTCCCATGGTAATATGAAAGACTACAACATACAGAGCAGCCTCCGCGCTGATCAGAGACACATGCATCATCAAACCCGCATATACTGTGGGTATGACTTAATCCTACCACTAGGTGGAGCCAGATCACCATGCGCGAACTTATGCTGAAACTCATTCTTCTGTCATATTAATGTTGGCTGATGATTCCACAGGGAGGTGGAAGCAGGGAGGGAAGGAACGGTGGCCACTCCCCGGAAAAACGTCCGAACTAGGCTCAGAGTGCATAACATTCCCAAAAAAGTCCACACAGACATTTTTTCCCTTTCATTTTGAGCACATTTCAAAAGCAACACGGTTGCTGCAGCTGCGAGAATGTACAGAGTGAGTGAGGTGTGACTGATATATATATCATGATATCAGCAGGTCTGAGAATCTCATCTGCTGCCCAGAACAACAACTGAAGTTAATCCCACGACAGCAACCGGCTTTGCGGAGCAGCCAAACAACACCTGTGTTTCACATTTATGTTACTCAACAGCGAGGGAACAAAAATCCTAAATATTTATCTCCCGGGACACTCACCGTATCCCATTTGGCGTTCATTTTCTCCTTCTCAAACTTGGCGAATTCTCTCCTATCGTGGATGATCATCAGCAGCTTCCAGATGAGCAGCAGGGCTAAGCCAATCAGGACGATGCCCGCCACCACGCCCGCCACGATGGGGATGATGTCAGGACCGGCGGGGCAGTCTGAAACACAGCAGGGTGCAGTGGAGTGTTATAATTAACAAGGCCTGCACGAGAATAAACAATTAACCTATTTTTGCAACCCTGTAATCAGCTCCCACGCGCCGCCTCATGTTAGCCCCGTTCCCCGCTTACTCAGAGTGTCGACCACATGGACCTCCTTCTCGGTGTTGTTGTTGACGGTGTAGGTGTAGTAGAACCAGCAGTCGTTGGCGTCTCTCTCCTTGCAGTGCATCACAGGGTAGGAGGCGTCGTTGGGCTGAGGCAGCTTGTCCTTGTCCTTCACTTTAATCAGATTGAAGTAGCTGCAATCACGTTCACATGTGTCCTTCTTCTCGCCGGTGCCGAACGCCCGACACAGGACACACTCTCTGGAGGGAGAGGAGTGTTGCTGTTAATGATGAGCAGTGCGGTGGGTTTTGCCAAATAATAATAATAAATAATAAAAACAAAAAAGACCTTTAGTTGTGTGTAGTCATGCAGAGAGTTTTGATTTTATATGTCCAGGTTTTGAGATATCTGAGAGTTCTGTCTACAGTCTATTACAAGAGAGGTGAATGGAATCACAGATGTGGTGTTCGAAGTGCTGAACAATGACTATGAGGGAAAAAATAAAAATAAAAAAAAATATCAAGGGCAACATCCGCTCCCAGACACGATGTCCTTGTTACACTGGATAATCCACAGAACACACTGTCAACAGCTTTCATAAGGATACAATGTTTATGACTGTGGATTATCCAAAGAAACCGAAACACTGTTTTCTAAAGTGTTCAATGCTGTGAGCGTCATGAAAAAAAATTAAAATAATCCATTCACATTCATTTTGCCTAAACTACAGATATTAAACCCCAAACTGTCTGTGAGGTTGGATACCGCTGGTGAGTGAGAAATATGTTTATAGCCATATACTGTGTATTATAATAAAGTGTTTTGAATTGGACTTCTTAACCTCTTCCTGTATTGCACTACTGCAATACAAAACAATGAAAAGCAGAGTATCAATGTGTTAAGATAGTTTCAGAATTTTTCAATTATCTAAATAATAACCATACTCAGAAGCCAGGAGTACACTGAAAGAGTAACTGGTTGCTGGGGCAACAAAATCCACACTCCTTCTTCAGTGTAAAAACACATTGTTGAGTTCAGCCTAAGCTAATATGAGTGGGCATCTTTGACCTGACAGTCACATGTAGACAGTCACTGTGACACAGCAACAAACCTACATGCAACTATGGGGAAGTATCAGCAAGGAAACAATTCAGAGAAAAACAACTAAAACTTAAATTATTTGTCCACTGACAGGTCTTCATGTGGGACTTACTTGTGTTCAATGCACACTCCTGGACAGGTAGGGCAGGTTTCACAGGTGGGACCCTGGAATTTGGGGTCAGTGCACTTACAGGTGCCACACTCACAGTTCCCTCTGCCATTACAGATCTGGTTGTTGCTGGCCATACATGTGCTGTTGTCCAGAGAACAGTCACAGGCACTCCCGCTCCACATGGGGTCACACTTACACACCCTGCAGTCACAGTATCCATGTCCTAAGGAAAAAAAAAAAAAACATCCTATATTCCTAGAGGAGATCTTCTAAACAGTTTTTTTTTTTTATATATATATTTTCCTGTCGAGCTGTCACACTCACCTCCACACAGCTTGTTTCCAGAGCGGTCACAGTTGAAGTTGTCACACTCGCAGAACTTGCCGCTGTACCTTTCCTCGGGATTTTCCTTCTTCTTGCACTCGCACGTGCCGCACACGCAGTCTCCGTTGTTGCTACAGATGTCGGTGCCGTTGTCTTTGCGGCAGGTCTGGTCCATATCCTCTGCCAGGTCGGTGCTGCTGCATTCACACTGTCTGCCCACACGTCCGTCTTTACACCTGAGACAAAGGCAAGAGGAAGGGATGGATGCGTGAGGTTTCTGCACCTTATCACAAAAAAACTGAAATCAAATTGAGTAACAGACAGACTTTTTATGTACGACAAAGCTTGTAGAAATGTTCATAGACGTACTTGCAGGCTCCACATTCGTAGGTTCCGTTACCATTGTGGCAGACGTCACTGGTATTGATAGCATAATTGTGGCAATCGCACTCACAGATGAAGCTGAGACTAATCTCCACCTCCTCTGTAAATCCCAGAGGCTTTATCTTGATGGTCTCAGACTTTGGTTGCTTTGGACAGCCCTTGGATGTCACACTGATGACAAACGTGACCTGGTAGAATGAAGGAGATAACCGGCAGTTACAGAGCGAAATACCTTTACAGCTTCAACGTCGAATTAACGTCGAAAGAAAATAGAATTAATGACATCTTACAGGCGGATCAACGTTTCGTGCGCTACACATAGTGAAAGTGGAGGAGGGAGGGCATGATTTGCTATTTGCATCTAGTGATCTGGTCACAGTTCTGGATGTTAATAATGTGCTGGATGGAAACAAGTGAGGAAGAAGTATGTGGTGTAAACTCAGACAGCTCACTCCGTTACCGTTCATCTAATATCACGAGATTGCACATAAATGTCAGACATCCGATATTTATTTAGTCTGGTAAATTCTGAAAGCACACAGCGGGATTTTCAATCATGCCGACGTTACTAATATTAAGCAGGAGTGGGCTTCCATGCTCCTATTACTGCTTACTCATTTACCAATTTCATTTCAACGCATTCTATTTTTATACGTTGTTTGCTTATTTTTATAAAATCCCGCTGGAGTCTCAACACGCGGTGCGTTGCAAAAGTGTTTCGTTAATGTTTAATATTTAAATGTACCTCTAAAAAAAGCATTTATTTTGAAGGTACCCGCATTTCTAAAAGCTCAAAATGTAAAAAAAAAAATTAACTGTGTACGTTATCATGACATCATGGCAATGTGTTTTCTACCTCAAAGCTATGCGCACATCCTTAAGGGTTTGCAAATAGGACATATGTCTAGTATTAATTTAATATTTAATTATATTTAATTTTATTTAATTTTCAGCCTTTTAATGACATCGTGTGATTTAAAAACTGACAGCCTTTTTTTAATTCTCACCTCATCTCCAATGGAGATATTGGAGCACTTCCGTCCACTTTCGCCCTCATTGACCACTCCGTTCTTACAGCGGGACGTGTAAGAGATAGTTACTACCTCTGGAAGCTTGCTGTTCTCCAGAATAACTTCAGAGGAGAGAGACTGCCAAAAAATCGAGAGATAACAGCGTGAATGTTGTTATATCCCGCACTGGAATGTCATCTGGTAGCTTCGTTTTGACAGCGTACAATACACAAAGGCTTAGCTGAGTATTAAATGAGAGGACATATTTGGGATGAGCTTCTGACTGTTCTAACTCAGTCAGAGCGCTTTAATGTGGCTCATGTGAGTAAATGATAACTTAATTAAAAATGCTTGAGGTGGACAGTCTCAACAGCATACTTACATTGTAAGCGTCTATAATAAGGTTGATTACGTTGCTGGAGTTGGCAGACAGGGTTCCCACTGCAGACTTTGGGATCAGATTTTTCAGCTCCTGAAGAGAAATGGAGGAGTTTAGAACAAAACATTTGTTCTGTGGCATCTCTGGAATCCCAAAAGAGCAAAAAACATAGGATCAAGAATACTTTTATAGACTTTTTGTTCCAGCTGCAGCACGCAAATGCATCACAGTAAAGTTACAAAGCTCCTAAATAAAGACCTTTAACCATTTCATAACAGATCTAGATGAGCACAAAGCTGATTGCTAGGCTGTTATTACGCTGTAGCATACTGAAGCTACTGAGAGGCTACGCAATGAAAAATACATTGATCAAACTCAGCAGGAACGGAGTTGAAGAAAAGCAATAAGATGACAGAGGGAAATAATCACAGCTTGAAGCCATTAACTCGCAGCAGATGTATCAACCCAGGTGGATTTACAAGCTGGGCATCTTCCAAACACAGAGATTTAAATAGACTAACTAAATAATCTGCTGATTATATTCTCAATAAATCAATTAATTATATGCTTCTTATAACCAAAATTAACATGTCAGTGATTAAATTGCTCGTTTAGTACAACCACAGTCCAAAACCTGAAGATATTCAGTTTACTATAAGAAAACTAGCAGATTATCATATCCGAAAAGCTGGAACAAGTGAATATTTGGAATTTGTTGTTTTAAAAAAAAAAAAAGATTAACCGTTTAGTTTCCTGTTTGTTGATTGACTGATTGACTGATTAATAACTTCAGCTCTAAAAGAACTAACTTGGTAAACGGGCTGGAACTCCTCTGTGACTGCAAAGATGGTCTGAATGTTGTTGTCGCTCAGCTTCTGAACCAGGTGAGCAATGGAGGGATAATCCTTCAAAATAAGATTTAGGAGAAAAATAAAAAAAATCAGATTTACACAGTAACATCACAAGAAAAGATGTCATCTGAAGGAGACAATATCACCATCTAAAAACCTTTCAAAGCAGGCTGAACTATACCGAGCGACTTACATAGTAGTGGCTCATGGTGTACATATTGTTCTCCAAGTGACATTTTCCGTCATTGGGCAGTACGATGCCACCCAGTTTGCCATCTCCAGCGAAATGGAAGCCAGCATCAGTGGAGAACACCAGCAGGCGAGTCACGTTCCTCCAGCCGATCTGATCCTTTGAGATGAGAACGAAATAATCAAATTAGTTAAAAAAAAAAAAAAAAACAGCTATAAATGTGCTCCATAAAAACTAAGGAGGTATCTGAGCAGCTAAGAATGTGACAACATCATCTTCCAATTATCCCGGCATCTAAAAATCTCCTTGTAAACACCAAAAAAAAAAAAAAAAAGTCATAAAATACCTTTTCACACATTTCCACATAAACGCATTTATTGGCGCTGTATCTCTCCAAGCGTCTCAACTCGTGAACCTGAGCGTAATTATTTCCCACAGGATCGCCGAATAAGCAACAGCAGCTTACCCCACACACGGCCACCTGCATGATGGCATCGAAGCCCCCCTCAGGAGAGTCCAGGTTTCCAGAGATGTGCTGCTGGCCCACCAGGGTGTTGAATTTCTTGCCGTCGTTGGTCAGCTTCAGGACGTTCTTGTAGCTGAACGGGCTGGTGCAGTTCTGGTCACCCGTGCACGGGTTCCTCATCTTGGCCGGGGTGGTGCTGATGTATGGCATGACTGTCTTTTCCACGAAGGAGCCGAAGCCTTCGGAAAGCAAAAACAAGGAAAGGACAGTTCGATTCGGAGTTTTCATTTGCAACTTGGGGCAACTTTGGTTTGTTTGCGCAGGTCAGAACGAGGTCATTCAAACTTAGGCCTGCAGCAGGAAACCCGGAAATACAAGTCTGTCAGTCTACTGTGCAGTTTGTTAGGATTTACATCTCCGCTCCAGCAACAGGAAATGACTACAAGTCAGTTAATATTCTTGCCAAATCTGTAATCTGTTTTTAGCAGTAGTTTTAATAAGTTAAAGCTCTTGCTTTGCTTGTTCTCATTTCTAATGCCGCCCCAAAGGAAACAAACAAGTCAGCGTACTCACACATCGGTGTAAAAATCCTCACCTATCTGGAAGTCCGAGGTGATCGTTGACATCTTCAGCATCAGGCTGGTTCCCAGGTTCTTGACATTCTCCAGATCGTCCTTCATGGAGTAGGAGAGGTCCATCAAGTAGTACAGGTCGATGGGATAATCTTCCGCACGTTTGAACTTTAAATTGAAAGATTGTGGCTCGCCTGTACACGCACGCACACACACACACACACATGTCATAAATTTACAGATGTTAAAAGATGTGGAGTAAGCGTTCTTAAAAACCAAAACCAGCTGAGAACTGCCTGAGAAAAAGCTCTGCTGAAGCAGTTCCTCACCAGATCGGAGTGTGAGGCTGAGCTTCTGGGGCTGGATCTGAGTGATGTCCTCCGGCTTCAGTTTTTCTGCTCCCTTTTTGCGATGCGTCACCTTTTTGTTCTGAAGGATCTTCTGTTCTCCGCGCGGGTTCTCGATCATTTTATCTTTACAACCCCTGTTCTTCAGAGACTGCAGCTCGTCACATCGGGACGACACCGCCTCGCCCTGTTTCAGGAAGTCCTAAATGCAGCAGCACAGGGAGAAAGAAAAAAATTATAATACGTGTGTTTCACTTCTGAAAACATTTTCAATGTCATTTTGCGGCTCTAAAAGAAAAAAATAATAAATAAAAAATAACCCTGAAAAATGTGGCAGAGAGGATCTAATGGAAGTGACTATCAAGGTGAATTATGGGAAACGTAGGAGCCAGTGTTGCATGTTCCATATTAGTTCTGAAATAATTACTCAACAACAGTTTTGATACCAAATGAATCATTTAAGTCATTCATGAAGCAAAAAAGCAGCTGGTTCCACCTCCTCATATGTTTGGATTAAGGCGACAGCTAAGAGAAGATAAAGTGGAATTATCAAATGTTTGGCATTGATGACTGAAAACAAACTAACTGTCAAACTCGTTGCAGATTAGTCACTGTGACTCAAGTGACTAATCTTTTCAGCTCTAGTGAGGATTTTCTGCTTTTCCAATATGAAATATATTTCACCTTTTCACTGATTAAAAGGCTGAACAAACTATTTAAAGGCATCATCTTGGGCTCGATGAAGACGTGCTTTTAATTTGATAATCCTGATATTTCACGGGTGAAAACGATTCGTCACTGACTCTAAAAACAACAATCAAAAAGAGTTCTCAGCTGCAGCCCTACGTTAGGGACAACCAGAAACTATACACTTATAATAACTACATTCCTTATAGCATCATAATGACATAATATGGCACTTCGCAGCATTATTATATTTATAGCATTATTATATATGCTGACACATACTGGATCTTTACACCAGCCACATTTGGCTCCAGCCTGGATGCACTGCCCGCAGGATTTGGCATTGGCATTGATGCACTCGTTCCCCTCTGAATGGAAAACAAAGAGAGAAGAGATGAGTCAGAGTCAGAGGCAGAGTCAGAGTCAGAGTCAGAGTCAGAGTCAGAGTCTACAGCACAATCCCTGCAAAGTAAGCAGCCTGTTAAGCCCCCTGTGTTTACACATCAGTTCATCTGGAACGCTGTGTGGCTCGATTGGTAACTGGAGACAGGGACGGAATATTCCGGCTTTTCCATTATCCTCTTCTCTCCGTGATGCTAACGCGGAGCTCCGGCTCTGGTTAATAACATCATTAAGTTAAAGTAGCCTGCTTCTCTCTCCGGGGAGGAAATCGTTATTATGAAATGTATGTTTACTATAAAAACAACAACATCACGTGACAGAATAATATAATGTTATAGCAATATGTAAAAAAACCCGTCTTGTTAAACAAAACGAGAACTGACAGAGAAATCTTACCTTTCTGTGCATTACAGAAGACTCCTAACAATGCAAATATCAAGAGCAGCTTCAGGTCCATCTGAAAACACACACACACGCACGCACACACACGCACACACACAAAAAGACATTTAGCCTGATGAAAGCAAAATCTTTCAAACATGTTGCAGACTTTTTTTTTTTTTCACCCGACACAAAATGAGCTAGCGCTGTTTTGAAAAGCAATCTGCCATGTGTGAATATCTCTTTGTTAGCTGGCGGTGCTCGGCGGCCTGAATGCTTCGATTCATAATTTCCTCAACAAAAAGGGGTCCCAAAGAGCTCGAGAGAGTCGCCCAGAGATGACAGATTAAACCTCGAAAAGGCTCCGTTATAATTGGAGGTGATAAATTATCCAGTGGCGAGGGCTCGACTGTTCTCAGTCGGTCATAGGGCAACAGGCGGCTAATTCAATTCAGACCACTTTCACACAGAAACATGTATGCACCATGTATGCACATACACACATACTTGCCCCTAGCTTGGACTGCGGCCTTGCTTTTCCTATAATCCCTTTTACTGTAAATAGCATCGGCTCCCTAGAGTCCCTCTCCTGTCATGTGTATTGATCTCTTGTCTGCCAGCGG
The DNA here is from genome assembly GCA_036937835.1 of Pampus argenteus. Taxonomy (NCBI): domain Eukaryota; kingdom Metazoa; phylum Chordata; class Actinopteri; order Scombriformes; family Stromateidae; genus Pampus; species Pampus argenteus. Next base: position 13,907,228 of record CM072880.1, on the reverse strand, counting down.
GCCCTTTGGTCGGCCATATCGATGCATCCTGTCCTATCTTAATGCAAAGCTCATGACTTACTAATGATAAGAGGACTGAGGTCAGGTGATTTGTGAACAGTCGCCCTGCAACTCCAGCAGCTCTGTGAGGTTGTACGGAACAGAAGTGCTTTGATGCTAACGCTGACGACAAACACCAACGTACCGACGTCTACCAGGTGTAGTGTTTACCGTGATCACCGTTATAGTTTGCCACGTTAGCAAGCAACCATTCGCCAATTTGCGAAATTGTCACTAAAACACGCGAAACAGCTGATTGGAGTTCAATTTTAATCATAAATAAATAGGGGTGTGACGAGACACTCAGTTTACGAGATCGAGACGAGACAAGATTTTAAGAAAACTAAATCACAAATATGAATGCCTGGACAACAGACTTTTATTTAACTTTGTTTTTTTGTTTTCCGACGTCATTCGGCTGCTTGTTGGATCACAATTTAAAAGTGGCGGGAGCGTCGCAAATAGTTATGCATGTGTTTTCCGGCTGCTTGTTGGACAACAAATCTCGCAAGACCGATTTCCAACCCAACCGAGATCTCGTCACACTCCTATAAATAAATAATAAGAGTAAAAGTTAGATCATCAAAGTAATTAGGATTCATCCTATAGGGATCATGAATGATTCCAATCCATCCAATAGTTGCTCAGATATTTAAGTCATCCAAAGATTGACCGACTGACATTGCCATCCCTAGAGCCACGCTACTAACATGTGCTAAAAATGGGTGAGAAGTTTAAGGTTTTGGCCTTATTGACAATAAATGAGTGAGAACAGAACTCTGTACTGTACGAACAAAAGGAATCTCACTGTCTCCGTCCTACCGTTGTAAACTTTCCTACTGCCGTCTCTAAAGATTCAGCTAGCACTGACTGACATGCTTCTGGGATGCTCACCACCTCTTTTTATTGGCAGGTCTAATAAGCGACAGCTGGGAAAAGGCTCCGACAGGGACCGAATCAATGGTCCCGTATTGTATTAAGGTGCGCTGGCCAGCGAGAGATCACCTCGCGTTGGATCTGATTAACGCGTGGTATGTAAAAAAACCGACATCGCGCCTAAATCAATAACTCATGGGAGTCATTCCTAAGAGGATCTCCACAGTAGCTAATGTCTACCACACTGGATATTACAGCATGCGGTTCCGATTAGAGCTAGACAGACTGTGATAAAGTGACAAAACTTGTTTTTTTTTTCTTCTTTTACTTTTATAGACCAGTGGCTGTTGCTGGCTATTCATAGAGGCTACATTAAAAGACTGCATTCATTTCTACTGTGGTAAAGGAAGCTCTCACGTCCAGTGTGCGGTGTTGAGTGATGCATTCCTCAGTGAGCGCGCGCGCGTGTGTGTGTGTCCGTTTATATTGACACAGAAGTGTAGACGTCCTGTCTGAGGCCCCCCAGATTAGATCAGCTGGTTTGAATCTCCACTGCTGTACATGGTTGTGTGTGTGTGTGTGTGTGTCAGTGTATCTGTTGTGTGTTCAAGTGACATAAATACCACGTTTAACCTGGCCCTGCCACTGTTACGCCATCGCCGGCCCCATATTGAAGCCTTAGGTGACACACGAAAATAAATTGGATCTGATTTATGATCAGCAGGTTTTTATTTTGTGCAGTAGGTGTATGTACGATAAACAAGTGATTTCAGGGAGCACCGAGCTCGCAATAAGGGAGGTTAAATTCACATTCCTTTCATAGCAAAACCACACACAGATATTTCCTTTTCATTATTATTACTGGGGGTTTTTTTGTCTTCAGCTTCAGTTTCCAGTTCCAAGGAATTATTCACATGCAAATGACGTCTATAAAACCGCAGTGAGGTGTCAAGATAGAAAATCAACTGTGTTGTCTTTTATCCCATGAAGCTTAGCAGCTGCACAGAGGAATGTTCAGTAGAAAACTACGGTAAAATATAGTGCTGAGAACGGAGAGCGGGCCAAGAAAGGGCTCGGAGCAGGGTTTCGTGCTGCCTTCAAGTGCTCTTCAAAACCTCCGAGTTCAGAGGAACATAAATATGACTTGTCAGCATTTCAAGGTGGTTCGGGTTAACATGGACACTATAGCAAATGTAGCTTTTTGTCTGTTCCATCTTAGAAGTAAAAAAAAAAGCCAATACATGAAAAATGATATTATGTATAGATGCTCTGTGGAGTTTTCTTACAAACAAAGTTCCTGTTTTCCTTCAGTGTTACAAAGCACATTGTGTGTACAGTATTCTTGAGGGGTAGGCGTGTTGAATGCATTTCCTTTCATTATTAAAAAAATTGGCAAAAAAAACCCATCAGGGCTGATCGAGAGCATGAGATATGGTTGAAAACCCTGAAAAGAAGGTCGTAAGCAAACCTTAACAGACTGTAATTCTAAGGTCTAAGACCACACTTATGAATTATATACCATGTGCTTCAATTTGCCATTTCTGTCTCTTAAACACATCGTCTAAACCAATGTTTCCCACCAGTCTAGCCGCAGAATACTCATTTGTCCATTATCATTAAAGGCACCAGTATGCTCCAACTGAAGCGCAGATTGGTCCCATTTATTTCTCTTAAATATATGCTGTAATGCATATATTGAAATATGAAATATAAGAGAAAAAATCTCCTGCCTCTACACTACATACTGTATACCGAAATATAGTTCTGACTTCCCAAGACGTTTTGACCATGTTTTAATATTTTCATAAACGTTGGTAGGAATAATATTTCCAGTCTCAAACTGCACTCCCCTATGGGAACCGGGAAAGCAGAGTTGATGAACCGTGATGCTGAGAAGCCCCGTACCATTTTTGAAAAGCCAAGAAAACATTATCGTGTATCATTGAGTAACATTACTATAAATAATATAGTTGGTTTGATTTATTGGGCGTGCTCTTATGAGTACATTTTCATAAACAGCTGGAATACTTGAGTTGACAGAGAAATGAATCAAACATTGTGTGCGAAGGGAGGATGAGGACTATCAAGTGATGTTTGCATAACAACCGTAAAGCTCGGCAGTATGTGACCATGGGAAAGTATTAAAAATAGACATTTCACAGACAGCTTACTGACTACAGCAAAACATACAACTGGTTATTCTCTGACAGAACATTATTTAGCTCCCACGCACTGACACCAGCACACACACACACACACACACACATTATATTCCTCAACGCCTGTCCACTTGTCACACACACCTGAGCTGTGACTAAAGGCAGTCCAGCGTTTTTATGGCTGTCCCGAAGCGCTATCAGTTGGCAGGAGGAGGTGATGCATGGCAGACACCGTGGTGCGTGACTAAAACGGGCCAAGCTTCTCGAGGCATTCCTCAGGGACTGAATGCTGCCCCGACCAGGATAGTAACCTGCAAAACTGTTACTGCACTTTGGTGAAATGTGAGCCGAGACATCCATGTTGCAGCGGTGCTGTGTTTGCAGCACCCTATTACTCACAACATCTCATCCTACCAAATCTGTAACGATTACCTTGAGCTTTCGAAAACACAGAGGAGACAGGAAACACAAACACGTGTTCAGATCCTAGACTACTCACACCCATGTGATACAGTCCTTCACCAGTCTGTCGCTCGGTAGTTAGTATTTAAGTGATTACTTTTAATAAATGTCCCTGACTGACTGAGTTACACCTTTGGCTGGGCGGCTGAGTGTTAAGAGTTCCACCATTGGCTGTTGCAGGGTTTTCTCTACCATTATAAGACTTAGGCGCAGCGCCTCTGTGTTTTTTCACAGCGTCTGAGCCGAATGAAAGAGTCTGTCATTTATGGTCCTTTGGTCTGCTCTCTGTGTCGGAGTTTGACTGAGGCTGGCGCTCAGCTGTAAGTGCAATACAAGCTTCATTAGTAAAAGCCAATAAGTCACTTATCAAACTACCTGTTCAACAAAGCAGAAACATGTAGACAATAGATAGTTTCCACCTGCAACAACCGCAGTGTGCTGACCGAGTTGATAATGAATTGTTGTTCAAATTAAATCTGTCTGTATGTAGTCCGGGTCTTAGTTTGCCTCAAATCCTTAAATGTGGAAAATTCTTGTAAACTCGGCTACTGGCTGAGACTGCAGCCCCTACCAGCTGCAGAGAGGAGGACAGAGGACAGCAGGAACGACGGACACTGACTGATGTCTGTGTTCTTCATTCTTTCTAAACTTCACTTAGTACTGTGATGTCAGGAATATCATCGATTTTAGATTTGTTTCCCAGTGAGATGTTATTGACTTTATATATTTATATATCTATGTGGAGGACCCCTAAACCACCCCTTTCTTTCGTGCAGACCCCCATTAGACCGGATTCTGTGAATCTGAAACTGTTATGTTTTACAATCACACAAACCTCAGTCATAAAAGAGTGGACTTCCCTTTATATTGAGTTGCATTCGCAAGTGCTTAGAAGTCCTTATTTCAGCAAGCATTGCCATGAATAATGACCAGCAGAGTCAGGCAGGCGGCGAGGGAAAACGGCTCCACACAGGCAGCTCAGAGTCACTGTGCTCTTTGTGGGAGAAGGCCTGGGCTTCCCTCACTGAGAATGGCTGTTCTTCTCAAGCAATGAAAAGGAGGAATGGAAAAGAAGGGAAAACAGGAAAGGGCGGTGCACGATTCCAAACTCAGAGGGAAAGGGGCTGCCTCTATTCTAAAGGAAAGGATCTTACAGACTTTCCTCGCCTCTGCTGACTTCATTCCTGATCCTCCCTCTTCTGTCTTTATATTTGTTAAGGCCTGTTTAATGTCAGTTGAATATTTCTAACTCCAGCTGGTGAAGGCGACTAAGTATCTCAGACATATTTTCTGTGCCGTCTGTGGCATATCTCCGACATCCTTTACTCCCATCCTTTCTCTTTCTCTCCCCCCCATTTCCTTCCTCTCTCTTACTCGGTCTCCCTCCTCCTTTATACCACCCACACAATTACTCCCTCCACTGTGAGCCAAACCAAACCGATGGCCCCTTGACTCTACATACCCTTCTAATAGCGCAGATCAGGGGAACATGTCTGAGCTGTGAGACGTACAAGCCGCCTGACAGAACTGAAGGAGAATACCAAACAGTGTCCGACTGTGTTTCTGCCCCCCTCCTCCCCCCACCACCATTACCACCTCCCACTACCATCCGGAGGACCCTCTCATAGCAGACAAAAGCAATGAATCAGGCTGCCCTCTGAGACCATGACATGAGGGTCCGATCCCACTCACCGTTCCCTCTTTGCTAAAAGAGTCTCTGTGTGATAAATAATACTAATGAGACATATGTTGATGTCTTTAATCTTTTGCTGCTTCTTTGCTTCCAGGACAGTGGCACTGGCAGACAGTCCACTTTGGTTTCTAATGTGATCTTCCCACAAGAAAAAAAAAAAACCCCCACAGAAATGTCATCATAGTTTCCTCATTACATGAGCATTCCAGTTTTAAAACTTAATAAAAGATCCTTCAGATAGAAAGTCGGAGTGGAACTTGTGAGCAGGAGGAACGTCAAGTTTCCATCGCGTCCGATTTCCACAGTCTTATTTTTAACAACTATCTATGTGTTAATGACGTCAGCTTCTAATTCTGACTTCACGGTTTTCACATTTTGAGAAAAAAAGTTCAATGAATTAGGGAAACTACACTGCACACTTGTAAAAAAAGCTAACCGGATAACGTCAGCGCTGTTAGCAACAAAGGCAAATTCTACAAAATTTAAACCACAGCTAAGAAGAGCTAAGCTACGTCCTTGAGGTAGCTTCAAAGTCACACACGACAACTATGTAACATGTCGTTGAATCGTTAACATATTAAAACATAGTATTACAAAAGCACAAATAGAAGAAACTATCTTTCTTAAACTAGCCACCATGAGCTAATTATTATACTGTTCTGTGTTTCTCACGTCTTCCTGCGGATTGAGGTTTGCTAAAAGCTAAAGTCTATTAGCCAAACCTGCCGTACGACAACACAGAGGGAGCGAACACATAACCTCAACCAGATAGCAAGCGGAGAAGAGTCGGTTACAGTCGTTCCAGTAAGTGGTACAGCAAAACTCACCTGTATGTACTTCTAGAACCTTCTTAACTGTTGTAGCCGAGGAGCTAACTGCTAACAGACAGTCACAGAAATGTTGCTCCTTTAAATGCTGGTGTAACGTGCACATAAGACTAGCTAGCTTAGCTAACCAGATAGCTAAAATAAAATGTACTTCAATAGGTGAACAACCACACAGGTGTTTTCACTTATTCTAGGTGTTCTGCTCAGGTTGATGTAATTATGTTCATTAACTGAAAACACCTGTGTAGGTAGTCCATGAAGAGAATGAGGGACTTGACAGCAGTTTCCAAAATACAGTAGTTCATCTAATCTGAACTGAGACACATCCAATCCAATGTGTAAGAGTTTAATAGAATAATAGGGGAAGTAGCAACAGTCTAGTAGCTTGTTGCTGATCTTGAAAATTCTGCTCCGTATTTCACACAAAACACTTAACCACCAACATGTTGGCTTGAAGCCTGCCAACATTCCCCATGTGTGTGACGCAGGCTAAAGATACACTTCTGGTGAGGGGATAGTGCCTTGGAAGGACATTACTTTTTCCAGTCAGGCAATCAATAACACTTATACAGTTAGTTCTGGTTTCTTTTCAACAAAATATGTTTGTATGGATACACATCTTCACATCTCATCATGTGTCGTGCCACAGCAGCCCAGTAGGAACAATGGAGGCAAAACCGCCAGCCTTTTGGAGGACGTCCAAAACCGTATCACTATTCATGGCTCCATCTCTGTGTTGAAAATAGCTATGCAGTGCTAACAAGTTATTTCTGACCTGTCCTTCCCACCTGGCCTCTGCAATCACTCCAAAAAGGTAGACCTGCCTCAACTCCGCAGAAACAAAGAAAAACAACTAACCCAGTGTGAATGAATTTCTACACATTCTTGGACTTTGAGGCAGGAAAATGTGTTGCAAGTCATTTCTCAAACTGCAGCTCAAATGCAGTTATCTGACCGAAGACAGAAACCTGACAGTAGCTTTGTTCAAGCATCTGTAAAATTGGACATTTTTAGGGGGGCATCTGTTTTACCGTTTATGGCGATCCTCTGAAAGCAGATCTAGACAAAGGCAGAGCATCAACCACCAGGCTAAACTGTAGGCTAGTTGTGGGGACCTGGTGGGGTAGCCTGGCTGTGACAGTGTGAGCCCAGAGCTCAGCCTGTGGTGCTGGGAGCCGCTGTAGACTAAAACTCCCTGACATAGCTGAGTCAGCCCTTTCCTTGCTAAAACACAGGAAGCCTGTTTCATACTGTGTTGCTGCCCGAACAGCAGCATAGTGTCTTTGTGAATCAAGCATGTCTGATTCCTAAACCTAAACCAGGCCATCAATGTAATCAAACCTCTTGGAAAAGCTAAACAAGTCTGGAAATTGCTTCAGACAACACGGCGAAAGCAGGGCTTACTGGAAATGAACAAACGGCTGTCACGGATACTAATTCTCTGGGACGATGCGCATCTGCTAAAAACAAGTCTAAATGTTTGCAGTTTGTTTAAAACATAAGCACACACGCCCGTGAAACACCACCCACCATTTAACGGGAGAACAGAAAGCAAAACTGCATTATACAAGCTGGCTAACAGAAGCCAACACATCAAACAAGACTGTGTGAAAACTGCTGCGTAAAGTTTTACACGCTGCTCCGATTTTCTCTACACAGACAATTAAGTGAAAGTTTGGTCTTGATCTGATTTTAACCCTGAAGCAGGTCAGCTGCGGACACCTCTGCCGTACCGCTGCTGAAGCCTGTAATGCTCAGAAACCGGCACATTAACGACACTCAGATGTCTTTCATTAGGCACCAAACTTGACATTTGAACTAGAGGGCCTCCATTTCCGCCATTTCAAAAAGAGTGAAAAATCTGCAGACTGAAAACAGTAAGCGCGCCACGACTACACGCATTCCCTCTTGGGAACGGTAGAGGAATAGCTGTCATGTTTAATTCTCGAGGTGTTTGTAGGGGCCTCTGAATGAACATCATGTTGTAGAACTGTGTTTGAGCTCTGCTGTTCTACGTAATCGGAGCAGCAGACTAAGAGGAAAACCTTCCATGTTACATGTTTTTTCGTGTTTACTTTACTTTCCAGTAGCAGTTGGTTCGAAGCCTAGTGAAGGGGAGTAACAAACTTGGAACACACTTATCGTATATTAGTAAGGTGTGGTCCAGTATGATGTTTTGCAGCTTCTTCTAAAGGATTAAATGTCTATTATGTTGGTGTATCTACAGTACAGGAATGTCGCGTGACATCAAATATGTAAAGCTGCAAGTCAAGAAGAGCATTTATGAAGCTACGCTGCTGCTATACTGTGTTTCTGTCTCCGATGTTGCAGATTAACTCACTTAACACCCCCGAGAAATCACCATCCATCCATCAGGACAGAACAGTACTTGCATTGTTTTGGTTCTATATGTATCATGCATATAGGGCACAGCAAAATATTAATAGGACCAATTTTAGATATATTTTTAATATTTTAATTTTCGAAACTTGATCCCTTTGTTAGATAGCTGGCAATGGAGAGACGTGGAATGACGCAGTGGTCCCAAACCAGATGCGAACTCGGGACGTTGTGGTTTTTTGGTTAGTGCCTCCTCCGTAGGCCACCAGGACGTCCCACATAATGAAACTGATGAAACGATTAGTCGATCAATTGATCAACAGAAAAGTTTTGCTGTTGCTAGCTGTTAGCCAGGTCTGACCGGGACTAATAATGAAGTATGTTGCCTTCCTGATATTTGAGCGAACCTTCTTCCGTCAGAAAGTTTTGTCTTTCTGTGTAAAAGGAAACTGAACCAACAGTAAAATGCGAGACGTTTGCCACCTCATCCACTGATTCAGACCAGAGCAAACAAACTGCAGGTTTCAGCACCACAGAGAAACCGCTCCGGGAATTCATTTGTCACTGGAGCGAGACCACTTCCTTCACGGTGTGATTGTTTTGGTCCAAGTACGACGGCCGTGTTCAGATCTGCCCAAACTAGTCACACCAAAGCCGAATCTGAAACAGCCACACGAAACACCTGAGGTTTCAAAATGGCCTTAGATAGGTTATGTTGAAAAGATTGTTTTAAATTTTAATTAGAAGCTTTTTTTATAAAAGTAAACAAAGTTGTAAATCTTGGGTCATCCGGATGACAGTGACCATGTAATTACAGCATCACAAGTTCAAGTCCAGCAGGGTTAGCGGCATGTCATTCATTCAAGACTACAAATATGACTATTTGACGCCAACTCTGGCTCGGTGCCCTGGACATACAGTATTTTGGGTGATACTAACAAAAAGACTGAAGTCTGATACCCGACCTGCGCTATCAGTTTGATACCCGACCTGCGCTATCAGTTTGATACCCGACCTGCGCCATCAGTTTGATACCCGACCTGCGCCATCAGTTCGAACAGAATATCATTGTAAGTGTTGGTGAAAGTCAGCGTTCATCTTAGTGAATGAAGCTACAATTCTAAATGCAAACATGCTGTGAATGAAAAGCAAATAAACACGTATTTCCCCTCATACAGACCAGCCTGTCACTATAATAAACACAGTTTGACGGATCTCGCTGCTATTTACTACCAACATAACATGTTTTGCCTCATTTTCTCAGCAGACCTTGGCAAGCAAAGGTCAGGTTTAACTACGCCACCCGTCACCGTGTTGCAGAGGCTGTTTTTAGAAGCAGAAGCCCCCCCCTCAAAGAAAAATAAAGGCACAGGACTGCATTTGGGCTCAATGTGAGGAGACAGGGAGTAGTAGGAAGATAAAAGCCAAAAATGTTGGCTACATTTAGCTTACGAGGTTGCACACCAAAAACCAAAAGTAAGGCCCACCCCGCAATCTAGCTGCAAAAATAGAAAGATCTGTGCCAACGACAACTTTCAGAGGAATGGAACTGAACAAAAGCAGCAAAGAAAGAAGAAAGTTATCGTATCACACAGGAAAGACTTGAGAGTCTTAAACCTTAACTTCAAATTTTTTTATTCAAAAACCTCCAGAATGTAGGAAAGATTGCTGCGGTTCATGCTTGTTGCTCAGACATGTGATTTGCTGCCTAACAAATCAGAGATAACTGCTCTTCTGGGATCATCAGCCGTAGACCTGCTTTCAAACTTGGATGGTTTGTGTGTGTGAGTGTGTGTGTGTGGAGGTAAATGGCTGTAACAGGCGATTATTTGTACCACTTTACGCCTCTGAGCCTGAGATCTCCCCCTCCGGCGTGAAGCATGTGTCACAGAGGGCGATCCCGCACATTCATCACCTTCCCTGCTGCAGCAACGCAGCAGCACACAGGGTCCATGTCTCGCTCACACACACAGAGCGCACATTCATCATTTCCATCTCAAGGGGACAACTTTACACATTAGGTGTATGTCACTCACCAACAAAGGAACACACACACACACACATACACACATAGGAAGTGTCACATGTCCAGAAGAAAGACCTGGGTGTGGTTCTGTGTGTGCAGTAAGGAGCCTCGTAAATCAGGTGGGAGTCCAGCCCCTACAGCAGCAGCTGTTCCCACGGGGCCTGTGGCTACTACTGGCTACTGTCTTTCAACTCCCCTCATTCCTCCCCCCCATCCCCCACTGTCCTACATTTACCCTCCTCCTCAATTAGCCCTCCTCCCGTCGCTCTGCCTTTCATATCTCCTCATGACATCCCCTCGTTCCCTCCGTCCTCGCCTGCCAGCCTTCCTGCCTTCACTTCCCCTGATTAAACTGAAAGCGTCTGCTGTGGAGTCGGCACGGTCAGCTGTATTCATGAAGGCCTTCAGATGAAATGTTGGAATCGCTGCTTCCAGCCGGACTGGACGCTTGTGCAGCCGGCCATACATCATACGGTGTGCAGGAGAAAAACAAGCAACAGTCAGATTCTACTGTGTGTAATCTGACATCCAGGTTGACCTCTGTTTCCTGTTCGATACGCAGATTCAGCTCATTGCCGGTCGCTATGGGAACCGGCCGGTCCATGCGCTCAGCAGTTTGAAACTTCTGATGCCTGTTGTCAGCATCTCCTGTGATCTGATCCCTGCAGTTTTTAAGCGGATCATGTGATGATGACTTGTTGAAGCTCTTTCATATGACCGTCCATATCATAACGGGGTGAGGTGTAGGCAGCCTGTTGCATCTGACGGATGACTGGCGGTTTATAGATCATAATATCCACAAAGCAGACGAGTTTATTAATTTATACTGTAAACTGAGAGCATGTAGATCCCCTCATACACACACTACAACAACTTTCTAAAAAAAAAAATCAAACTACATCCAATCACTTGAGAAACAAGACTGAACCTTTAACAACAGCCTACTATAGAACTGTATTCGTGGTAAAACACTATGAAGTACATTAAACACATGTTTGACAGCTGTAGACAACTATGAATCCATAAAGGACTTTATGGAAGTGATGTAACTGTTACTGAGGGCTGCAGACATATGAAGGGAGCGCTTCCGTTGGGATAAACTAAGCCAACATGAGCGGATGGAGGGTCTAGTTTACCTCGACGCTGTGGCGTTACTCCCGAGGCGACATACAGGAGTCAGATCGTTGTTCCCTCCGCAGATCTCACGGATGGTTCGTTACGCAGCGGCAGCGGCTCACGTCAACTGCCTTGTTGGCACCACTTTGTCCTCCGAATAATAATAATGATGATTTTTTTTTTTTAAATAAAAAAAAAAAAACAACAACAACTCCGTCAGCGCAGGTTTCCTCCGCGGTGTGTCCTGAAACCAGACGGCAGGCAGCGGCTGGACCGTCCGCGTCTGCTCGGTGGAAATCGGGTGAAAAAAAAAAAAAAAGCGGAGAGACGATTCCCCCGATGGACCCCGCTGACGTCATCACGCACAATGTAACGGGAGGCGTTTCCGGTTACAGCTACAAGATAAAACACAGAAAGACACACTAACACAGGGAATTAAATTCATCAGGCGTACATGTAGCTATGTTTAGCAGTGGTTCTCATAGTGGGAGTAATAATTATTATCACTATAATAACATCTGTAAGTAACACTCGTTTCTAGTGTGACTAGTTTGGGTTTTATACATTTTCAGTAATACAACATCTTATCAGTTGGGTGTCCAGGGTCTGATGTATCAATGTATAGCGACAAAGATGTATTTATTATTATTATTATTATTAAATGTCAGCTCATTTTATTTTGAAGGCATCCACTTCTGTTTTTCTCTTTTATTTTGTTGACTTACCTCCAGTCTGGCTTTTCTGCTGACGTCACTGCTGGAGAACAACTCCAATCACATCAACTGGCTTTTTATACAGATGCTGCCAACATGTTTATTCAATATTAGAAGGATGATCACATCATCACCATCATCATCATCATCATCATCATCATCATCATAATTCCAGATATACATGTTTCCCATCATCAAATAGAATTTACACACATATTTTTTTTGTTAATCCTGAAATCAAACATAACTGTTGGTAAAATAATAACATACAGAAACAAGTTATATGATAAGTAAATCACAAGTTTGATTACCAACTTAATCTGCGATGATTGACGGTTTCTTGTTTTGTTTTCGTTTACATTTTTCCACACCATTAGATGTCAGAGCGGCTGCATAGTTTTGGATCCATTTCAATGAAAATAAACAGCTTACGCGTTGATTTATTTGCTTTAAACTCGGTGGAAAAGATATTTCTGTCCCAGCAGTGGGGACATAGTGGAACATTTCAGAGAAAACAAACCCTGAAGTCCAGGAGATCTTTGAATCCTGTTTAGTCTCCAGGGAGTGTTTATCAGAGAATGCAGCTTCTTAAATAAATTCACCGTGGCCCCTCGATACGGGTGAAGAGTTAAATCTGTTAAATGTAAGGAAACTCTCCAGCAGTCAGAAGCCGTATCAGAGAACCCAGAATTTAAACACTGATATGAATATACAATGTTATGAAGGTGTGATTCCTGCCAGAGTGAGCAGAAACAAGGAGAAATATGTGTTTATTCTCAGTCACAGGAAGTGGAAGTGATGGAGAGGAAGATTGCCAGATCCTTGACATATGCTGTCAGAGGAGACATGGAGGCCAGCGAGGGCTCAGACAGACTGTATGTGACCCAGATGGAGTCCACTTCATGGAAATTGACTTCATATGATTAACTGTCTCCTTTTTTTTTCAACATCTGATTTCCTCTAACTGAAAAAGCTCAACTCTTTTATTCTTTCAAAAGAGGAGATCCATGTATTACGTCCAATTTAAGAATCAAGAAAAAAACAGATCATGAGTTGTATAATCTTGTTAAATATGCATAGTTTGGTTCTGATATATCCAGGAGCGACTGAAACATCCCATTTATGGATATAAACTGTTAAACTCTGTTTTTTTCTTTGCGGTATAATGGTTTGAAGAGGTGGAGTATGCCTCCCTGTGGTCTGTTTGGCTCACTGCATGAAAACTGGGACAAATACAAAACATTTTCTTTTTGTTCCCTTTCATATCATCCATATGTCCAACCATCACTGTCATGACAGTGATTTACAGCTGTTTATTTCTGGTATTGTATATGTGTTTTTATTGTATGTGTTTGCTACTGTGTTTGTGTGTGTGTGTATAATATCTCTCAGATATAACTAGAATAAGGAAAGCATAAACTCTTTATATTGGCTGCATGTCAGTTTTTATATTGATTTCAAATTTACTACTTTATAAAGCACTTTGTTGTCTTTTTCTGACGTGTTTGCAACGTAGGAACGATGAGTTCAGGAGCTCTGGCATCCGTCAGGAGTTTCTAGATTTGATGCTTTGTGTGTTTATATCTTTACAACATACCTCTTTAACCTGGCTCAGAATGTTTAAAGGTTATTATTACATTTGCATTGGATCGTTTATTTTATTGTATTAATCTTGTTTTAAATATTTGTGTCTGATTTATTTTTTATTGTCTTTTATCTGTTTTATTGGTTTGATTATTTCTCATTTCATAATTTCCACTGGTCTGATCTACTTCTTATATTTGAATCGTTTTAGATTTTCAGGAACCTGCAAATCACTTTGAATGTATGTATGAAAGGTGCCTACAGACAAGGACTGACTGATGCATTGCATATTATTTCATGAGAACTGTCCATATTGGCTATGTAGAATCATTCTTGTTCATTATTCAATAACTTACTTACTTTGTACTGGTTTCAAAAATAAAAAAAAACAACCTCTACTGTGCCATCTAGTGGTGGAATGAAAAACTACAGCTACAGTTTACGCTTCTGATGACTGTTTCTACAGGACAGACAAACACTCTTTTTTTAATCTGCTAAGTAAATTGATTTCATATAAATATCTGGTCATACACCACTGACAGTAAACCAGAAGTTGATTAAAATCTGTACTATTTCATGTTTTTAAATGTCTTGACCTCAACTACAGCTCACTTTAAAGGGTGGGTTCACATTTTTTCAAGTCTGTCTGCATTCTGCACAAAATAACCTCCATCACTTACATTAAAAGTGCATTTGAAGAACGAATGATTGCAGCGAGGAAAACCTCTTTCAGTATTCATATGGACACCTGACTGTTGTTTTAAGGCACACCTAAAAAAAAAAAAAAAAGTGAACCCGTCCTTTAAGTTGCATTCTGCACAAATGAATGATTGATGATGCTTTGCTGCTTGATTAATGAGCACTTAGTATTGTTATAGGAGTTCATTGGTTTGAGTTGTTTTAAGAGAGATTAAAAAAAAAGGCTCCAGTGGGGTTGATGTGTTACAAATCTCTTGTGGTTAATTGTGTGTGAAGGATATGAAGCTAAATGATGTTATGAGTCTAATTTGCTTATTTATGATAATGGGGAAATAAGCATTGCTGCTAAGATAAACTGATTCCATTCATATATTACAGCAACCCTTTAGGATGTGGTCTTACCGAATTAGAGAAGAAGAAAAAAACAGTGAAAATGAAGCCTAATTTCACCTAATGATAGGCTAACATGAAAACCAACTGAGTGAATGAGTGCAGCTCACATCAGCTTCTCATTAGTGGTCAGCATCCGCCCTTCGCTCTGTGCCATTATATTCACCGCTGTTTACTGCTCCGATAGGTGGAGAAGTCCTCACATCAGAGACTTCACTCGAGTTGTTTCCATCTGCTCGGAGATCTGGCCATAAATATTCACCATTTATTACTGAGTGACTCAGTCGCTTCATTAAATCTACAAAAAAAAAAACAACTATAATGCACTGTGACTGATAAATGATCAAACCTTGAAGAAACGATCAATCCTTCATATGAAGATGCCTTTTTATTTGTATCTTTGGAAAGTGATGGCTGTGAGACAAAGACCAGACAGAGAGTTCTTGTTTACATCACCGTCTTGCTGTAATAGTGCTTCCACATAGCGTTGATGGAGATAACAGATTGTTTCCAGGAGCTTTAACCCTTTACAGCAAGGCGGCAATGCAGAAAAATGCTGGGAGTTCAGAGTTTGATTATGAATCTTCTGGATCACAATACACAATATTCCCTTTTCTTTTTAAGGCCTTGCTGTTTATTCATTTTTTCCCCTACAACAGCAAATTACAGAAGCAGTATTTAAAATAAAAGTCTTATTTTCTTGTTTTTGTAAAAAAAAAACAACAACAAAAAAACAAACAAAATCTGCACAAAGTTTGAATGACAGTACAAAACGGAGCGTTAATATGCCATGTAAATGAAGGGGAGGGACATTACTGTTGGAAAATCTATTATGCCTTTTTCAATAATGAAAACATCTCAATATTTTTTACATTTCAGAATTATATCACATAATCTGAAACTATATATATAAAAAAAGAACAATTTTTTTTGTGTTTTTGACTTTCTTCAGTTTTTTTTTGTTGTTTTTTTTGCAAATGAACGCTATAAACACATAAACCTCTTAAATATATTTATCAGTGCAACATTGTTTCTTTTGAGTCCACGCTACAGTATCCTTTTTCTCTAGTTTAGCAGACGTCGCTGGGGCTACAGTCCTCTATAGCTGAAAGCGTAGATGGTGTAGAGGTCGAGGAGAGTGAGACATCAAATCGGAAATAAACAAGCTGAGCATGTGTTCACCACGGCACGACGTACAAAGCACACGGATGTAAAAGACGTCACCCTTCTTAGGATCAATGTTTTTGATTGTTTGATTGTGGTACCAAAACCACTGAGTACCGGGTCCCATGGGACCTCGTGTCCTGATACTGTCAAGCTCACACAGAGTTCACTTCCCCTTGTAGTCTTTAGTGGTGGCATTGTCCCAAACCATCCATATGCAAAAAACAAGAGTCAATAGAGATTTTTGAAGAGTTCACATCAAGGTGAAGTTTGCACTTCTTTTAAGCTTAAAAAGACATAGAAAAACAGACAGTGCTCCTCTCTACAAGAGTCATATTAATCCCCCCTGTAGATT
The DNA here is from genome assembly GCA_036937835.1 of Pampus argenteus. Taxonomy (NCBI): domain Eukaryota; kingdom Metazoa; phylum Chordata; class Actinopteri; order Scombriformes; family Stromateidae; genus Pampus; species Pampus argenteus. Next base: position 13,890,785 of record CM072880.1, on the reverse strand, counting down.
TTCTCTCCCAGGGCTCTCACAGAGCAAAGCAAGCAGTCAGTTCTTTTTGTGAGTGATGACCGTTTGGTGAAATGTGGTCTTATAGTAGTTGTGTGTTGGTGAGACCCCCCGCCCCAGCAAGCAACAGGGAGGGGGGGAGTAACCATCCTTTGGTAAAGCCACGGAGAGAGGACAGGTGACCTGATTCAGGTAACACCCTCGATCCTCCGCTGTACCAGTGTCCCATCCTAATGACATCAGCTCTGACATCACAACGTTATGGCTGCTACACGTGAAACACGTAAAACTGTTTGCGGCCACACAGGCCATATTTTTATGCTACCATACAGCATGTGAACACTACAAACTGGGTTTATCATGAGACACGTGTGTCTAGCTAAAGTAATGATAGCACCATTCTTCAGTTAGCGTGTTAACCCCTCGTTTAATATCTACCAGGAGGGCATCAGTAACAAAGTGCATTCAAGCTGCATTGTCCATGTAGCATTTCTTCAGCGAACAATCCACAGTGATGTTTGGAGGCGAGTATAAGCAAAGTGATGATGATTGTTGGATTTTTATTTTTTATTTTTTTTGGTATGTTGGCAGACATATTTTACTACCTGCTCTGCCATCACGATGAGCGTGTTTGAAGCTGTGTGAAATAATTGTGGTGACCAGAAACGATAGACTGGTTGAGATAAAGCTGAGAGTTCATCATGTCTGCTGGTTTTTTTTTTGTTTTTTTTTTACCTCTAAATTTGTCCTATGATGGTTTTCATGAAATGGGTGTTTCCATGACAAGATGGCTTGAATGCACATTGAAATCGCTTTAACATCAGCATCACACAAAAGTTTGCTCATCTGAGCGACGTAATCTAAAAATAAAATAAAAAAACTGTAACACTGCACCTTCCACAAAACAGTCAGAAGATTGTATTTACACACACACACAACCCATGAAAAAAGGGATACTGCAGCTTTTTTCCTTTTTACTTTGTTTAAAAAGGGCAATAAAATATATTAAAACTTATTTACAGTGTGTGGTTTTTTTGGACAGAAAACAACAAAAGCAAAAAAAAGCGCTGTGATAAATTGGATCCTGTTTTGCAGGTATTTATAAGATAATGTGCCCCTGTTTTCTGTCATCATAACTTAAGCCAAGTACAGTAAAAAAACACCCAGATCAACGGAGGAGGCCAATCGAGATGTACTAAAGGCACTGTCAGAACCATACACTGCCATGGATGGGACCCTCACTTTAGAGTGATAGAGGTCAAAGGGGAAAGGGTACGTTGTTTTCCGGGGTCATGGGTCATGGGTCATGGGCACACCCTGTATGCCGCGCCATGGAGCAAATCTACAGTTTTGCCGGATATGGTTCATTTAGGATTTTGATACGTCTCTTTCAAATCTTGAAAATAAACAATAGCCTACATGAACTGATGATAAAAAAAAAACATTTCTTTCTCAGAAAATGATAAATACTTTAAACATTATTAATAAATTGGTCTCAACACCAGCATCCGATTGTAAAAATTAATGAAAATCAAAATATCAAAATTAAAATATCATCTAAATCATCTGTACATATTTTTTTTCTGTATTTGTTTTGTACACAGTGTCCCCTACTGCTAGGTTCTTTTTACTGCAGCTCCTGAGAAAAGCATGGATCAGTCCAAACCTCCTATTGGTTCCTGAACCTGTCCCTCATCCAGCGGGTTGAGGGCATTGGCAGTCCTTTGAGTCCGCCTACTCGCGGATATATGCGAGGATATGCCTACAGCCAGTCTTGTGCACGCTCTGTGAGCTCTGCACATCATATAGTCACATGAATGCAGTCAGTCCCACCTCACGCCTCTGAGTATGAACTCTGTACATTTAGTTTGTCCTTCTTTAGCTTCACACCGTCCACCAGTTCAAAGTTATAGTTCTCCAGGGCTGACAGGTTCCTGTCCGACATGCCTCCGTGCGAGCAGGCGCAGTACAGGACCACGCCGCAGATGGCGCCTAGGAAGACCCCTAGGGCAGACATGGCAATGATAGTGATAAGGATAGGGTCGAGTGTCTTCAGCATGTTGCCTGCTCCGCTGATCTGGTTGGTCTCCACAAAGTCTGGGTATTCAGTGATCTCCTCGACTGGGGGGGTAGAGACACAAGCAGAGAGTCAGATGTGAGATATGAAGGATTAGAGAAGAGGAAACAGTCAAATAAAACCCTGCATGTGAAATGACTTACTGATTTCATTGATGCGATCCTCTGGTAACATTGGCTCAGTGGGTACGTCCGGATCTGTTCAAACAGAAATTCTAATTAAATCCGATGGCAAAAGAAAATAAACCAAACTGGGGTCCAAACTGTACAGTCATAGAATGGAGGCATTGTGACTATGAATGCTAAAAGCCTCACCTTTACAATCCGCCATGCTGAGGCCATTGAGAACCTTAATGTCATCCACAGCAATGTCTCCCCAGCTCTTTCTCTCCACCAGCCCTTCGATCACCACCTTGAAAAAAAAAAGGCACAGTGAGATTTTTCATCTGCGCTCTTCTTAAATACTGCAGTGGAAAAAATAAACAAACAGCACAGATATACTGTAGTTCAAACTCAAGTTACAGAGTGAAAGGCACATTTTGATTTACCTGGTAGGGTTTGTTCATGCGTGGCACAAGGACACGACCTTCCCTCCAGCGGTTACCTTGGTGACCACTGACCGTCCACAGCAAGATGTCAGCTGGTCCATCCACTGTCTGTTTACGCTGTTTGATGTGCAGTGTGCCAATGTGCGCCCCGAACATGTGGTACCAAAAGGACACACACAAGTCTGAGTCCGGGGAGCTGACCTTGGGGCTGACCAGCCGAGCCACCTCCGTCTCCTGGGGACCCGTCGCCAAGGTGTAGATAAAGTTCCCTGATCCACCTGTTGGATAAAAGAACTTCTATCAATGACAGACAACAACTCAGCACAGCATGAATTGCAGCAGGAGGTTGCACATTTCTTGTATTGCCCAATTGAGCAGTATACTACAGGCCTCTCACCTGTGTGGTCCATGTTGGGTCCAGTGTTGAGAGTGGGGGTACCGCTTGACTGGATCTGCCACCTGGAGCCAGTGTCCTCTGATGTCCAGCTGCAGAAGGATGGGTCAGTGGCCCAGCCGAAGTCACACGCAAACCACAGAAACGCTGCAAATGTGATGAAGAAATATTACGATCAGGTGTCACGTTTTATTGTCCTCCTTATTACAAGAAAAACTGCTCTAAGCTTTTCCCCAGACAATGACCTGAGGGTCTGTCATAATGACTGCAGGTGACACTCTGGGGCTTCATCCACTCATAATGATCAGCTACAAGCACTAGAGGGCAGCAAAGAACTGTGAGACGTAAGCTTAGAGTCCCACAGCTGGGGGATAATAACAGCTCACACAGGAGGAGCAGTATAGACCTCAGTCTGCAGTTAATGATCTCTTTTAATGAACCTAACATATAAAGAAAAGTGTAAGAGGGGCATAAAGAACAGGCGCAGCACAAAGACGGGGACAGAAGAAGAGGAAGATGTGGTGTGGTCATGGTGTCCAGTTTTAAAAAGCAACATTCACAGCAGCAACCCACAGAGAGTTCAGGATTTTTAATGAGAGCCGGGACTTGAGGTCTGAAGACAGCTATGGTAACAGTGCCGGGGCCCCTTTCCAACAATGCAATCCCACATGGACACACGCCGTGACGAAGAAAGCTCTGTACAGGCCAGAAAATATGTGGGAGCGCCGGCTTTAGTGCTCTTCAAATTGTATAAAGAAAGACCTCCAGGGAACACAAGGGAGTGAGATGTTAAACTCCAGCGTGAGATACCTTCAGAGATACAATGAAGCGGATCTCAAAATGACAAAACATATAGTACGAGACAATATTGTCAATAATAATGGGAAGGTTTTAACTAGCTTCTGCAGGCAAAAACTCTATATACTAATTGAACGCAAAGGATGGAATTCCCTCGTGGAGCCGCATTTCAGACGCCAAGCTGCTTTTTTCCTTGAGAAATCCCATTCCCAATTAAAATGGTTTTGGCTCTTTCTTTTTTTTTTTTGTTCCATTCTTGGGAGGTTTTGACTTTAGCTACCAATGAGCTCTGGATCTAAGATGAGCAGCCACATGAGTCAGTTGGCCATTTGATAAAAAGAGACCTTTTCTTGCCAAATGCCAACAGAAACTACATCCTGCGAGATTAGGGTGCATGGCACGCACACAGCCGCCCGTGACACGGAGCTGATTAGCACACATGGTTTGAGAGTCTTGAAATGAAAAGTCAGACACATAAGTGTTTACCCACAGACGCTTATGTTATGTTTACACACACACACAAATGCGCATACACACTCGTGTGTTTCGGCTCTCATTTGTTATCATAGCCAGTGCCCTGACAGACAGGCCACAGAGCCGGCTGATAGAGTGAAGGGAGCTGGGTGGAGCCTACAGTATGGCCCATTAGCCAAGGTCAGACTGGGGCACAGCCTCTCAGCCGCCTGCTGCCTCATCAAACCCGCTATAGGAGGCTCCACTATGTGTGTGTGTCCATGCATGTGGCCCCTCGAAGCACACCCAATTTCCTGTGGTCATTTATATTCTGCTTTCCTGTTTTGTGTTGTTTGTGTTGTGTGTGTGTGTTTAGTGTGTGTCTGTGTCGGCCCGGTGATTAGTGATTATGCTGAGAAGGCAGCAGCGGAGCACCAGTGCTAATCATCTGCTAGCCCTGCATCACGCAACCTCCCTCACCCTGTCAGCAGGAGCCTCTCAGGGCCATATCATCAGCTTTAATAACAGACACACATGAGAGGAGAGAGGCCACCTCGAGCTGGCAATCATTAGCTGAGGTACCCTTTGTGATAAAGCTATGGAAATGTATTCAAAACAAAACTCGAGCAGTTAAATATTTACTTTACATTTCAACCGGCCGGCGTGTAGAAATCATAAAAGACATCATGTTTAGTTCTTAGTAAGATGTCAAGTATTTAAAACTCCTGCTCACCTGGGATGGTATCCACTTCAGTGGTGGTGGTGTCTGGCATCGAGGTACCACCTGGCACAACACAAGGCATTAACACAGTTAGCCTGGCCTGGCACAGACTTAAAAACAACTGCACACATGCACTAAATGTACCCATGCTAGCTAAATCTGGCTCGTCAGCACATGCCTCGTCCTTTTTCTCCATTCTCATCCTCCACTGTTGATATATCTAGCGCGTAGCACTTATGTAACACATTCAGAACATGTGACTGAGACGGTGCCATGCTCATCATTGGAGACTGCTGGTTAATGAGGAGTGCTGGTAGCAGTGCAGGCACAGAGAGTTACTGGGTTAGTGGGAAATGAGGCCAAGAGGAGTAAGTGGAAAAAGAGTTGGAGGAGGACAGGCAAGGTGAGAGTTGGCAGAGCTGGCTGTAGGCAGGTTTAGAAGCAGGTGTGTGTGTGTGTGTGTGTGTGTGTGTGTGGACATGCAAGTGCAATAATCCTCTCCTGTGAGTTTGCAGAGGTGGCGGTAAGAGAGGATAGGCTGAGGAGGGAAGTGGGAGCTACAGGTGCAGCTAATTACAGCTGTGTAGCATGCCAGTGCACAGTTGAGTGCATGCGTTTGGTGCTTGGGAGTGTGCGTGGTGGATGGCAGATTAGCTGCGGTGTCAAATCAAACTGTGGCAGAGAACAGTAAAAGCTGAGAAAGGTGGCAGCGGCACTGAATCGTGAGGAGTGGATCGAGTGTGAGCCGTAGCAGGAGTAGAGGAAAGAGGGGGAGGAGGAGGGTTTGGTTGCAGTCTCATGAGGGCGATGTTAGCACCTGTCACATCGTAGTCATCACCTGTGCCGCTGTGGCAGCTCGCCTGGTCGTCGTCACAATCATCGGATGGAGTAGTGCTCGGGACTATTGTGGTAGGAGGGAGTGTGGGAGCTGCAGCAGAGAGAGAACAGATAACATATAGGTTAGATTTCAACTTAAACATTAAGAATTCATTGGTGCAGGGGCCGGTCATTACTCCATTACTTAGTTCATGTCAGAATTACCCTGAAATGTCTTTTCTTTATTGTTCAGAAAATGCAAGAAAACATGGACCATCTGCACTTCAGATTTAGCTTAATTTAGCTTAAAAGGGAAACTAGTTTTTAAATGACTACTTTGCCGGAGCTATTAGCACCCCTCTTATATCAAGCTGTGGAGGTGTGGATGTATAAATAGATTTGAATGTCTGTAACAGAAACAGGGTTTGGGATTGGCTGTAGGCAGGGCCTCCCTCTATCATTATGCCCCTGCTACACTTGGATGTGGGCAAGGCCCAAGATCCACTGCACGCTCTAGTGCTGCACAGCCAGCAGTGTGCGTGCATTTGTGTGTGTTTACACTGAATGAGTAATGAACAGGCTTCCCCGGTGCAGAGGTAGGAAAAGGAAGAGAAGAGAGTGAGGCATCGATAGATAGAAGCAAACTGCCTGAAAAATGTATGTGTACTGTATCTGTGTGTGTGTGTGTGTGTGAGAAAGAGAGCGATTGTGAGTGTGTGTGTGCATGTGTGTGAGGCAATGTTCTCGCTCTCTCCCTCAGCTAGATGAAATATGAGGTAGATCAGCCCCTGTCAGATTCAGGGTGGGGAAGGTCAGGGATGGGGTCAGCGCTGCGTCAGGGGAGCCTCTCACAGAAATGAGAATTTAGCCCTCCTGCTATGGCTTGCTAAACACACACACACATACACACTTTTCTGGTACACACTAGCACCTGTGTATATGTGTGATTGTGTATACATGCTTGTAACCACATATTTGGCAGGGTGATTGCGGTTTCTCTGTGTGTATGCATCTGTGTGAGTATGTGTGTGTTTGGCATTAACACTGAAAACAAGCATTATCATCTGACTAAAGCTCCCGGTGGGAGTCCATGAGGCTTACAACGCAACGGGCCTCCCTGAAATCCAATATGTAAATCCACTTAGGGCTAGCCCGCTACACACTCTTACATCGCTGAGCTGTTTCTGTGCTACATCGGCTTTGAGAGAGACAGATAAAGAGCTCGAAAAAAAAAGTGTAATTTTCAAGATAGCAAAGTGTGTGTAGCCCTTTGAAAGAAGAGAGACATGCAGGGGTTGAGAGGAGTCTCATGGGAGCCATGCTGCAATATTTCCTACTGGGCCAGGTGGGCTTTTTACTTGATCCCCTCTAGAAGTGGCTATCTATGGGGGCAGCTTTGATGTAACAGGGAGACAACACAACTGCCTCTTGTAGGGATAAAGAGCCGGAGCTAGACAGCTGTGGGCTTAACACAGGAAGCCCTCATGCACATCTTTAAATAACCAGGACTGTGGCAAGGACATGAGGCACAAGCTACTTACAGCCACATCATTAGCAAGAATGATACATGGCTCACCTGCTCACAGCTGGAAATGTCATCAGCATGGGGAAAAAAAAGTTGCTACTCTGGTAGTAAGTTTGGTAGAAATGTCATTACTGCCATTGCTACTTGCCTTCTTTGCAATTCTTCAGCAAAACCAAATGGTTTTTGATTTCTATATTAAGTAATAACTGGGGTTCCGTCTTACCTTCAATCTCGCAGCCCAGGAGCTCAAGTCGTAGGCCCATCCCTGCAGGGGTGGCCCTCTCTGGGTAAATTCTGATGAAACGGGTCAGCATGGGCTCCACCGTTCTCAGCTCAGGAGTGTCGTAGTTGCTGTTCCCTTCAAATATCTGGCAGGGAAAAGGAGAGAATGTGGAAAGAAGAGGGAGACAGACAGAGAATACGGGGTGAGTGAGTGAAAAAAAGACATAAAACACAATATTGCTGATAATGTCGCTGCTGGCTCTTTGACTGATTCAATTCTGTGAACCCAGACGCCCCGAGGCAGACTTATCCCTGCCTTCTGAAAACCAGAGAAGGGGACTGGCGGGTAGACTCTGGGAAGATGATGGGAAACAACAGAGGATGACCAGAACTCTCTTATCCTGCTGACATCTAAAAAACAGTTCAAGCGGGTGATGCAGGGGGGGCCAGTGGCAAAGACAGCATGACACACACACACACACACACACCTCTGTCAAAAGGCAACTTTCAGCTCCTTCAGCTATGCCGCGGCTCCTTCAGCGAAGGAATAAAGGAGGGAAAAGAGGAGGATGTGGGGTGCGAGCGAAGCAAGCAAAGGAGGAGACAGAGGATTGATGGAAGCGGATTAACGTGATCACGTAAGAAGCATGGTGCGCCTTAGATGTTAGGAACCTCTTAGGTGAGGGGAGAGAGGCAGCTAACTAGGACAGGGGGGGGATATGGATCCTCCTCACTCCCTTCATAAATCAACCATCAGCCCATCTGGATCAGATTTATGCCCTGTCAGGGACGCTTGTAATTGGGGATGGAGTGCTGCAGCTCCTCCTGGAGGTGTGTATGTGCTCATATATACTCTGTGTGTGTAAGCACGTGCATGCATTGAGCAAAAGTGTTGGCGTGTGTTGGCTTCCTGTGTGCATGCAGTGACATTGGCAGATAAATCTTTGGTCATTTCTCTATGTTACATGTTTTTTCCTCTTTCAACCTCCTCTTTCACCCCCCCACCCCCCACTCTCACTCCTTTCACCCCTCCTTCCTTTCAGGAGAGGTTTCACTATTCCATTGACAGTGTCAAACTGTATGTGTTGTCCAGAATACAAAGCAGGGAGAGAGAACTGGGAAAAGACTTGAGATGCTTATCCTAATGTGATTCAAAGCACTGCTGAAATTGACTCACAATGATTGTTGAATGACTCACAACTGCCAGGCTCAACGCTCTGGTGAAAACTGACTAAATGCGTCATAATCTAAATTGATGTGCTGACGTATGCAAGAGAAATTTTTAGAAGCATGTATTCCTCATGTATACCTCAGGATTATTTAAGGACAGGACATTCTGTTTGAAGATTTGCAAAGAAAACCTCTTACCTTTGGCTTGTTCCCGCTGGTGTCCATCACCATCCTCCAGTCGGAGCCGTTGTTGCTGTAACCGAAGCGGAACCTCTTCATGAAGACCTTGTTCTCACGGTGTTTCCCTCCCTGGATGATCAACCCCTTCACCAGCTTCTCCTCACCTAGATCCACCTGCAGCCATTCATTAGTGAAGGGCTGGGGCTGAGGCAGCAAGGTCCACCCTGTCCGGCTGGTCAGCAGGCGAGCGTTTTCCGGTACCCAGCTCCGGTCAGTGTGAGAGGATGCAGTGATCTGGTTGTCGGTGATCAGGCCTGATACCATGCCCAGCATGCCTGAGCACGGGTATTCTACAAAACCAAAGAGAAAATAAAAGGTGTTTAGCTTTTTGACGGAAACTAATGGAAACCTGCAGAGATTCTGGGTAGATGGCGAAATCAAAGGCTTGATCTATATCCAAAAGCTTAATGTTCAACATCGTTTACCATGCCACACGTCTAGTTCGCTGAGTTTGAGCTTCATATAGGGGCAACGGGGAGAGTGAAATTCAAAGCGAAAAGAACAATTCTTCAAACTCTTTGTGATGTTACTGTGATCTCTCCCTCTATTCTCTTTCTGTCCGCAGATCTCATGCATACAAATTCCTCTGCCTGAAGCGCTTGTCTCCAGGCAGCCAATTAAAACCCTCCTCTCGGTTGGCGCTTCCACCTCCTGCATTCTGGGAGCACTTTTTCTTTTCATCTCCCTTATCCCTCCTCCTCTCTCCATAGACTCACATATACTCACACACACACACTAAAAAGCACGTTCTCTTTGTGTTTTATCTGCTGTACTCATCTGCCTTCTGCTCCACAGCTGTCAACATCTGTGGAACTGTGTTCTTTAACACTTTGTTGTTTTCCTGTCCTGTTAAACTTTTTTTTTTTATTCTACTTCTCTCATCTAATCCTATCCCACCTTCCAGGTTTTACCATCTCTGGATCCAATGCCTATTTGCTTTATTTTTCTCACCTTTCTTCTCTATAACATCTAAAAACATAACATATCAAAAACAAGATAACAAATTGTTGCTGGAGCTTGGAAGCATTTACAAGTTTAAACCTGAATTTTTTTTAACCTGGGTACTAGATCAAAGACGGGGAATATCCAGTAATATTCTTGTTATTCCTGTCTTGTCCATGCTAAGTTGTTGTTGGTATCCTATCTAGTGAAATGTTATTGAGTGTACGTTAATCAGAGGGATTATTATAACCTCGGGATTATTTAAGGACAGGACATTCTGTTTAAAAATGACCACAATAACAAAAATGAGATAATATTCTAGCAGTTTGTGAAAGTTTTCCATAGTTTACTTTAGCTCAAGATGCAACTCGTCAATAAATATACAATTCTAAAAGACCTCGAGGAGTAAAATATACAGGCACTTGTTGAATTTTTGAATAAAGTTTATTCTATCTTAACACACACAATGTCAAAAGACTAAACAGGATACACTGGATTGCACAAGAGCTGACACTTAGCAACTTGTATTAGGGGTAAATAATATTTCTCTCTGTCTCTTCCTCCAGCACTCTATTCCAAGACACTGAGTCAGGGACCTGTGGTAAGCAATAACAATTTTACTATCTGGCTCCCACGAAGGGATAAATCCAGGCATTATTACATCTACTGTGTCTGCATGAGACAAAGTGTGCACTGTACTGCTGCAGAACTAAACAGCGTAGCTACATCTGGGAAAAGTGAGCCAAGACTTTGAGAACAAGGCCTTATTCAGACATGTCTTTCTCTCTCTGGCTATCTCAAGCAGCTCCTATGCAGACCCGTGAGACAAATCCCTGGTCCTAAACTGTGGGACTAGGAAAGTCCATAACCGGAGCTCAAGGAACAAACGCTAGCAGTGCGGAAGACTCTCGACTTGTTTTCAGAGATTTTCTCATTCTTTCTTTCGTCTTTGGCCAAGATCTGTTTGAGAGTGATCACAGGAGTCAACCTCTGGCAGAGCAAAGCTAAGGCACTGCACACTGAACGCCTTTGAAGTGGGAGGATATGAGAAAAAGGTATGAGAGTGTTTCTGAGAGTGTGTGTGTGTGTGCGAGACTGATCTGAGTTTAGACACTTGGTGAACTCCCCGGGTCATCTGGAGCTGTTAATCGACTTCAGCTGCGATCACAGGAGTCTCTGAGATGGCACGCACACAATGACACACCCAGAGGAGCAAACACCAGCGTATGTGTTTGTGGATTCAAAGTGCGTAGTTGGTGATATGTGGGTTTGTGGCCCACATTTAGGGTTTGGGTGGAGCATCAGTGGTTCATCACAGATATTTATACACCATGGCCTATTTACAAGCAACAGGGTAGTGGATCTTTTTATTAATGAGTAGCTATGTATATCAGCAGGGGCATCCGACCATGACGATTTAGGAAAAACATCTTGCAGCATTCTGGGATTCAACTCCTCCCCTCTTCTGATGCCTGAACATCTAAAGTAGACAGCAGGTGCCTTTGAATAGTTTTATATAGCTTTGTTATGGCTGCTATCATGGCAGAAAAAGTGAGACAGCGCTCAGATGTTCTCCATAATTATTCCTACAGAAGTTCTTTATGAAACTTCTGCTATCAGGGATTCATAACTCAAGATAGTATGGAGTGAGTCACAGAGTTTATGCAGCTCTCAGGAGCGTCACAGTTTCTCTCTCTCTGGCCGGTCTGCTAGCATCCAGTGGAGCTGGCAGTGTCTTCAGAGCACCCAGGGGTGCTGACGTCATCACGGAGGCCCTGTGGTGACTTCGATCTTGTGATGTGTTTACGCTCTGTGCAGCGGTCTGGTTTTATGCCAGGAACAATATCCCCAGCTGTAACCCTGCTGTACCCACAGTGCCCGCCGCTATTACATGAACAGCCACACATATTGTATGTAATGCATAACTGCATAACACCATACACACACACTAACACACTTCTCATATGAGGACATTTGGCTGACTCCTACTAATCCCAACTTTAATCCAAGCCTTAATCCTGAACTAACAACAGTGACAAAACAAATCCACTTTGTTATATTCTGTCCTTTTAAGATATACTCCTCATCCAAGTGAAGTACACACAAAGGCAAGCGCTGATTAACATTCAATACACATGCTTATAAACCCATAGAGATGCAGGCAGATGTGCGAAAACCATATGAAAGCAAGCCACACATGCGTACACACACACACAAACACACACTCGCGCACACTCATACCGTACACACCAGTCTCATTAAAAAAACATTGACAAAAAGGCAAAGATGAGAAGAGTTTTGCCAAAATCAAAGCTCTGTAAGCAAAAGACAGACTGTGGCTAAAGAGGAGGCTGAGACCAGACCAACAGGAGGGATGGGACCATATAGAGCCCACCCAGCCCCAGCTCCCTCTGCCTGCCAGCTGTTGGCTTCATCTATATTGAATGAGGTACATCTAAACATGGGGTAACATAAATAGGTAATCCTCCTTCATGCGCCACTCGTCTATTATGCAGCAGCTTTCTTTAGCCTTGGAGGAGGACTCGCACAGCTAGATAGCTTCTTCTCACACCTGGCAGAGCTGAGGTGTTGGCGCAACAGAGGCCAGGATGAGAAGAGCTAAACATACACTCGAACATGTCATCTCATAAATGTGTTTGAAACTGTTCAGTATTTGAGAGTATCAGAATATAACTGTTATAATGTGTGTGTGTTTTTAAGCAAAGACAGAGCTAACGTGTGTGTGTGTGTGTGTGTGTGTGTGTATGTATGCATGCAGCTCAGCGTGGATCTCTGCAGTACCAACCTGATATCTTGCATCCGTACACCTCGAAGCGCAGTGCGATGCCTGTTTCCCAGGTAACGGGACGGATCCGGATGAAGCGCGTTAGTGTGGGTTTGGGCAGCATCGTCTTGGCAACGTCTGTTGGGTTGGTGTTGCCTTGGAAAACCTGCGAGCGAGGCAGGAGAAAAGTAAATTATTGACAGAAAGTTGAGATGCAGGGTGGATATCTATCTAAAACCTTGGCTGCACTACATTCAGCAAGGAGAGCCAAGGCAGGGGAAAGATTTGCATCTGTTTTAAACAAATGAGATCAATGAGCTGCAAGTTTTGTTAAATCTGAAAATAAACAATAAAACCGCTGGAGCCCAGAAACTGATTTTATTGTGAGTGAAGGTAATGATATAGTTTTTAAAATTTACAGTATGGTGCTATGCTGGGTAACAACTTTTATATATAAAACTAAATCATGTTAGACTTTGTTTTGGACTGACTCTTAAGGTTGCTGCACTTCCTCTTGCGCCACATATAACATCACAAACAGGTCACGACCTATGAAACCTGAGGCAGTATCTGTAACATGGACGTGAGAAGATGGGCTCAAGGTGCTCTTTTTCTGTCCTCTAGTCCCAGATCTGGTGGAGGTTTTACTGCGGTGTCTTGTTTAAAGGTCAGAGATGTCACTGTTCTCCCCTGGGGTCGGTTGACAGTTTACTAGTGCCATACGTAGGGGCCGGCCACCCAGCAAAACAACTCCCAGCAGTCCATCACGGTTCATTCTGGGTAATTGAATCACACTGGTGAGCATACGGCCTCCTGACCTCTCTGACTGAGTAGCTATGGGGCAGAGAGGAATCCAGCTGAGAGGAGCAGGATAGGACAGATAGATAAAAAGATAGCAGTTCAGATAATCTAGGCTGAACTACAACTACCACCAGGGCTGAGCCATTAGTCCATAGTGCCTGCCTTCCCCTTTGTAATCCAGTCCCTGAGCAATACCTGTCAGCCACGCCACTAAGGGACTCTGCAACAAATTCATCCACTCTCAAATGTCACGCCAAGTCTCCCCTCCGCTAGCTAACTGTAAAGTGGCTTTTTTTCAGAGCTAAGACGCCAAACTGCAGGCTCAGCATGTAGCAAATGGTGCCCCTCTGCACAAAAGCACTTTAGAGTCCGGAAAAACACAGGACAGGCTTACCACGGCACCTTTAAGTCACCACTTTACAGTAGGGACTGTGTACTTTGGGGAGAGACCATAAAAGAATCAGGCTTGAGGGGGCACGTGTAGTCAGCAGCACAAACACGCTTGTTTGGATGCTCTGTTGTTGCTGAGAACTTTCTTTGTTCCACTCACACTCCTTCAAAATGCCTTGTGGTATTTACATGTCACACACAACGCGAGGACTGTCAGACACACACATGCCTTCCCGAGCGTCTGAACACCCACAGTGGCGGATGTGTTTGCCTCCAGATGGACAAAACATGGTCCGTTGACAGACTGATCAGCAATCAATGGTTACAGCCTGTCACGCTCCGGTCAAGCATGCCATCCCTCCCTTCTTCTTCTTTTTCCTCTCGCCTGGACCCACCTCTACCAGCTGCTCAAACATGACAGCCTCTCCTCTTTCTTTCTATCTCTATCCCCTTTAACTCTTGTTTGGCGAGTCTTTTGTCATCCCTGCTTCTTTTACGACAAGCTGACGGGTGTCTGATATAAAACAGAGGCTACATTCCTAACAAAATCCTCCCTAAGGCTACTGCAGTGCTGTATTAGCACTGCTGTAAATACCATTCATTTACATAAACAGTGGGTATATTACCATACTGAGCAAAGTGCGTAATTGCATGTTTGGAGACAGAGATGTAAGTACATATAGCCGGGTATTCCCCCTGTTGTTGAAATCAAAAGCAACTTGGAGCAGACCACAATTTAAGTCAGCTGGCTTCTTTGAGATGGGTTATTCCAAGTGCTTTACATGTGCAGTGGTGGTTTCTGTGACACAGGGCAAGCAGACATAAAAATAGACTTTTCGCTAACTGCAAGTACTGAGAAAGGTTATCAGAGCCTTATTTCTCTGCCAAGTAAGATAGCCTCATAAATTCAGAGTGTAGAGATGATGTCATTAAACCACTGCTGGTTGAATTGAAGCTTTTCACAAAAAAAAGAGTATTTGCTACCTTTTGTTTGGAGCCTTCCTTCAGCGTGATCCAGTCCTCTCCGTTAGAGCTGACATCCACTTTGTAGGTCTTGACAAAGTAAACCCTCCGGGTCTCCTGGGAAATGGCACCCTGGGTACCAATGGCTGAGACGAACCGCAAGAACCCAAGGTCCACCTGTGGAGTGCAAACAGAGAAGCAACAACTGAGCAAAATGTGCTTAAAATCATTTTGCATCTCGTATATCGAGAGTAAATTCCACAGGAGCTGCATGACAGGATTTTCTTTTTTCAGCTATTGGGAGAATGCTGATTAACAGAAGCAGTTACAGCTGAAAAATAATACTCTTTGCCTTTTTAAATGCATGGATGATTTTTGCAGGGCAGGTTTTTAATGCACATGTCTGTGTTAATAATGCAATGACACACTGGAGAGTTAAAAATATAACCCCACTATTAGAATCACCTCTGGCCATGGTCTCATCAGCTCCTACCTGGAATTTAATAAACAGCAATGAAATGATATTCACATTAATGAAATAGACACAGGATGACAACTTAATTTCCTGAGATGGGAGACAAGAGCTTATTGGATAAAAGTGAATGTTGAATAGAACGAGGGATCCAGAATCACATTATCAAAATCGGCCAAGAGGAAAGAGAGATACAGATTGAATATCAAATATTGTACCTTTAAAATATGCAGGGCTTTATAAAGTAATCATGAACTGTGGTACATTACTGGAGGGCTATCATATTTTCACAAGGAGATAGCCAGAGGCAGTAGGGTCAGTGAGTGTCGGAGTATATGTCTGTTATTGTACTTGCATTGTATATATTTTCATATGATCTATGTGTGCTGCATTCAGAGCTGACGCTAAGTAGATAAAGCTACTGGTTTGCATCTGACCTGGTAAAGGAGCACACTGTCTGTCTGTCTGCTGCCAGCCATCATAGCTGATCACAACCAACCGTGACTGACAGGAAAGGTAGAACACACACCCTTCTGGATGTCACATTGGCCTTTGTTTCTGTGATAAGAATAGTCTTCAAATTGGCTTTTGATCCTGTTAATGCTTCTGCCCATTGCCTGTCTAACTGCAGAGGGAGCCTGCTATCGCTAACTCTGGGACACACACTATACTTCAGTCACCAGTGGTAACAAATCGGCTCCTGCTGACCTCTGTGGAGGCTACTTAACCCCACCGTACCATTCCTTCATCCATAACAGAGAAGAAGAGTGGGTGCGGTTTGAAACTGGAGGGCTTTCAAAGAATGCTAACTCCTCAGCATATGAAGCAGCATGCTTAATTTGAACAAGCGTTAACACCGTCTCTGACAGGCTGAGCTGACATTAATGAGGAGTAATGGGGTTGCGTGCAGACGCTACTAAAACACGCGAGTGATGCAGGAAGCTTAGGCACTGGTGGAACGGGTTTTCCAGATCATGATGAGAAACGAGGGCTTTGATGTCGACATGCGATGGGCTCGGGCTCTGATGGATGGCGACCGGAGGCTTGAGTAGATTACTGAATCGACGCAGAGGAGTTCATCGGTACGTGCATGTGTAAGGGTGTGTAAAAAAGAGACAGACACAATCAAAGCCGGGGAAAAAGCTCAATGGAGCTCCAGGATGTTAAAATCATATACTCACTCAGCGCCAACTAGCTTTGTCTGCCACTTAATGACTCGCAGCAAAGAGCAGGAGAGGAACATCTGCATGCCACAGAGTGCTGGTCACTCATCATATTCACATTTCACTTCCAGGAGTTAAAAAAAAAAAAGTAAAACCAGATGGGAGCAATAAATGAGGTCCCACCATGCTATTCTCTCACTCTCTATTGGCCACTCAAAGGATTTGGATGGATGGAGACTAACAAAAAAGACAGTCACGTATACAGAGATGGAATACTTTTGTTCCTGTCTACAGGCTCAAGGGGCTTACTCTGTAAGTCCCACATTTCTTTTGGGTCTACAAATAGAGACATAATCAAATCCCACCAGCTTCAGACGGTTCCCATTTAATAACGCGGGAGCTGAATTCCTATCTGCTGGGTTAACGGCCATATGTGCCAGCGCTGGATGGGGAATGAACAGGGAACAGCAGTGAGGCCTGTGCTGGTGTATATTAGCCCGGGCAGGTCTTTAACATCTGCGCTCAAATGGCCAGTCTGACTCGTTTCCAATCTGGGCCAATGGCAAAGTGGCTTACTGAAAATGCTTACCTAAAAAAGGTCTAATAGGAAGACTTGGCCTTGGGATGTTTTCTCTAAAAAGGATCTCATTAGGTGTAATGGAGAAGAAGAGCCTCTGGGAATGAAATGAGTGGCGGGACTAATTGGGAACACTCATGGGTGCTCAGACTCAAACAATCTCAGCATGCTTATGATGAATATGGCTGGTTTGATGGGGACTGGATTGATATATCAGTATAATCTATCAGATCTAGGAGATTTTTTAGTTTTTGTAAATTATTTCTTTCATTTAAAAGTCATTTATCCAGCTGGTTTCCTCCAATTTGGTGGGTGTGCTGGTTTGCCCTGTTTTAAAGAGCTGCTAACAGTAATTTATCTATTTGTGATTCAGTACCTTTAAGGTCCAATGAATCAGACTGACTGAGAGGGTATATCACCCCAAAAAGAATATAATTCTGAGGAAAACTGAATAAGCTCAGGGTAAGCTGTGACAGAACAGAAAAGGATGGAAAGGGGAAAGAAGAGGTGCTAAAAAGTGAGGAGGAAGAAGAGAAGAGTGAATAGGGAGAGGAAACGAGCCGCTGACAGTGATGCCTTGGAAGATGTGAAGGATAGAAGCATGGGGTCTCCAGTGAAGAAGTGCACAGACTAGATCGATTTCACGGACACGGGTTGATAACAGGGCCTGGGTAATGAGCAAAGCATGATTTATTAATGGATGCTTGTTAGAGGCAGAGGAACGAGGCCGAGGCTGCGCTAACAGACTGAGGTTACTGGGGTCAGGGAGAGAACACGGCCAGCTAGGACGCTTGGATGTAAAGCACAGTCCATTCCACGCCGCTGAAGCCACAGTGAAAACAAACAAGTCTCGATAATGATTACTAGTGAGACAGCTTTCAGCCCCACTAGCTGACCTATATACATAAGCCAATAACCAACATTTAGAAATCACATACAGCGCACAGCGGATCTTGGGTAAATATATCACTCTAAGATGACAAACTATTTGTCATCTAGCCCTGAAAGGCTGAATCATGCTTAATGGCTGATGTAATCACTGTGCAGAAAGGCATGAATAATGACTCCTAATCTCGCATGTATAGGGAGCTACTGCATTTTAAGACTTTGCTGATCTTACGGGATGAAACTTCACCATATTGTTATTTCTCCTATGAGAATGTGTGTTTGGACTGAAGCCCACCCATAGACAAATGACACTATATATTCTGGGCATGCTGGTACACAATAACTCATATCTGGAGGGATACACACACACACACACACACACTCTGAGCCATAAACATGCCATGCCTGGGTAAGAAATCATCCAGACATTCTCAGAATCTTTCCATAAAGCAGCAGCAGGCTGATATGTGGGCAGGACTTCAATGTGTCCTTGTCTCTGAGGAGTTTCTTCACACTCCAGTGTGGTCCAAAAGCTGTTTGATTCGTTGAGTGTGTGTGTTTTTTGGGTGTTCTCTACCTTGCTGTTGTGAGGCAAGCTGATAACTCAAACCACAACAGCCAGTGCTCACAGCTCCAGTCGTTCCAAAGACTAATGAAACCAGAAAGGCAGAAAAAGAATTAGTCGTGCTTGGGCTTGTAACATCAGCCAGTTAAAGCCTAGTTTGCATGCAATTAGATCAGCATACTGAAATACACATCAGGCATTTGTGAGTTGTATATGCATATGTGTGCGTGAGAAAAAAAACGATGGGAAATGACAGACAGTGTATTTACGTATTTATGTGTGTTTGTACAAGTTTGAAGAGATAATTTCCCAATTATCCCTCCACAGTGCTGGCAGCTGTAGGCGTGATCATTATGTCTATCAGTTACTCAGTGGATCGTCTGTGTGCCGTATGACTCAGATGTGCAGCAAGGCCACATGATATGTATTTGAGGCTGAGCCTAGTCATTGTTGTGTGGGTGCAGTGAGGAGACATGCGGTTTATAAGGCTAGCGAGGGGGAGACGTTCAACAAACGGCAAAGGCTCAAAAGCTCTATCTCTCGCTGCTTGATTGGATTATCATTGAGTTGCCAAGAAGTTGTATGCGGCAATGTGTACTCTGAGAGAAGTTTACCAAATACCTTTTTTTAAAATCCATTTCTCTGCTTCCCAACAAACAAAAAAAAAAGAGGAGGGGGGGTAGCGTCCCCTCTGTGTGTGTGTGGGCTGCTGAATGATTAACCGAGGCCTCTGGAGTCTATTCGTTTTCAAAAAAAGAGCAACAAGAGGAATAGAGAGGGTGAGAGTGCTTCAAAGTCAAAGAGCAGCTGGTAGACAGACAGAGGCCCTTTTCCAGACAACAACCTCTGGAAAAATGCTTTATGGATCTCAAAGGATGGTATAGTCAGAAGAAAGAAAGCCAAGAATCTTTCTGGGCCAACAAGTAGATGAAAAGGCTCTAGTCACCTGCATATGTAATATGATTAGAATGTCTTTTGTACGGTTACAACGGAAAGCTAACATTCCCTGACAGTACTTTTGGTGTTGGTAGCGGAGGCTTTTTGGAATAACTCCATTACTTGAAAGTGTAATTAATTCTCCTTTCATGAAAATTGTATTACTCAAACGCTGCAGGACCTATGAGCTCCACTCATGACCTTCCATTTATCACAATATTCACCTGACTGAATTGCACTTTATTTTTAGCCCCTGATACCTCTTTGGTGGCATTAAATTATGCATATCTACCCGTGCGCCGCTCATCTGTTTTCCTGACATAGAGGCATGTATAGGTTGGACGACAACGATAATAAAAAGAAAAGGCTGTCTAGTTTGTTGTGGGTGAAGTGTGCTTGGGTAATATGTAGTGTTTCATAATTAAAGGTTTCAGGTGTTAAGAGGAAGGATTTTAACAGTCTGGCTTTCAGATTTCCTTTAGTGTGAATCACCTTTAAGATTCACATCCTTGCCACACACACACACACACGCATGACTAACGCTCTGACTAACGATTATGAAACCAAGGAAGAGTGATCAGGACGGAAAAGAAGGCGACCCGGATTCATGTCGTGTCTGGAAGCTGCTTGATGATCCTATCCCGGGATATACAGCTGTGGATGACTGTTTAGTGATGACGACAGACTGCAAGGCTTCCAGGCGTTTTTCCTCATCTGCAGCACAGACACTGAAAATGACACTGATTACGGCTGAGCTGGGTTCTTGTCTTGGGGTACTTAGGCAGCACTGTTTCATGTCATTACATCATGCCATCCCTCATGTTTCGATTTCTAGTCCCACTTTTGGCTACTATATTCGAGTGTGGGTCTCTGTCCCCTCATTGATTTTCCAAGTGAGAGCGAGGCCTGGGAGCAGTGAGGTACAGACATTGTTTCCATTTGTACAGCGTGATGATGATCTCACCGGCAGCCTCATGCAAGCCACCAGTCCTCTGCTCTCGCTAGACTTCATCAACTGAGAAGCTGCTGTTAATTACCAGTCCATATTCTAATTACCCATCTCTTGACATGGCGGTGAGCTCTGAAGCGGGGGACAGGACTAAAGAGGGAGACAATGGTAATGAAGAGGGCTGGGTCTAGCATCTGAAGTTAGCTTCTGCACTCAGGCACTGTGGAAAAGAACAACTACAGCTACGGCAGCCAGAGCGGCGTTTTTTTTTTATGGAGGAAGTGGGTAATTAGTGGCTGTTTGGTTGGTCAGGCGGTGGGACTCAACCTGTTATCTTTGCTAAGTGCACCAGGTTTCACAGCACTGTTTGCTTTGAGGAAAATATATGCGTGAGGAAATGCAGTTAAGGCAAGACATATCCACCACCACCACCGACAAGTTAGAAACAAGTGTAAACCAAGTCCAACCAATGACAAGTTCCTCCATAAATGGTTGACTTGAGATCACTATCACATGCAGGAGATAAAGGAGCATATTGTGTATGCATAAGCATTTCTACAGAGTGAGACTAGCCATCTCCTTACATGACTAAACAATTTAGGTTATCAAAAACATATAATATAAACATATAATCAGGGATAATGCATCCTGGCAAGAAGACTGAAGATAATGGCAGGAGCTATTGTAGCTAAATTATATATATATATATATATATATATATATATATGGAAAGCAAATCAACTTGAGCTCATAAAGATAAAAAATCAGAACCTAGTATATAACATGGACAGTATATTGCCACTATGACATGCTCAATAAAGAGGCTTTCAGGTATTGACAGTTGGGTTCTCTCCAAGACAGTGTAAATTATTCATGTTCTGTGTATGTGCAATCAATGGCAGCTGCCTGACAGAGACCCAGTCCTGCTTTTATTGCATCATTCAGATGCTGTGGTGATTCTCAGTGGCCATCAGATCCTTCCTTCGACATATTTCGACAAAATCTTTCCATGCTATGTCAGCTTCTTAGCAGTTTTCCCCCGTTATGGTTCCCTGAGGAACCTTTTTCAGGCTGTGACGTGCCAATCTGCAAACGTATACGTGCATCAGTCAGGTTTTCTTTCTAGAGCTAACGTGAGCTAATAAAAGAGTATAAAGGATCAGGCCTTGAAACAGGTAGTCTGGCGGTGTACCTTCATTTATTTTTGATGCAACCTGCTGCAGAGACCCCTGCTGTTCATCCTCTTAAGCCTCAAAGAACAATAAGACATAAATATGCACAAATATCCTTCTACTTTGATGTTGACCTGAATTTCAAGAGAAATGAGAAAACAGGGAAAAAAGAGAGAAGTGACGCAAAGGAACAGATTTGAAAGGAACAAGGGAAAATAAGTTAGATGAAGACCTGTTTTGAAGGATTAATGCCTCTTTCTTTACTCCTTCCTCGAGCCACAAACCCCCTCAAAGGACATCTGTCCATCTCTGTGTACACCAGGGCTGATTAATGACCTGGCTAACCCAGCATTCAATGCTGAACCACACCACACCAATCTAATTACCCAGAGAATAGAGCACAGACTCTAGCATCTTGCCCTCCTCCTCTCCATGCATCAGAATGAGGCAGCATTAAAATGGATGACAAATCTGGATTATGTTCAGCAAAAAGAAGGAAAAGCAGAGCGAAGAAAAAATAACCCAGGAATAAAAAGGCTGCCTGTCATGAATAATAAAACTGTCTGCCTCAAACGGCAGGCAGGGTTTGATAATGAATTAAATAATGAATTGATTACTATGCATCTGACGGCGCAATGAGATGATTTGTACGTGCCGCGAGGGGGCCTGAGCTTGTTGGAGCACCACGGACAGGCTTAATGAAAGAGGAATGAAGAATTCCACTCTTTTAATGCCACTTGTGATAATTGGGCTTCTGCTCAGAGTGCTCACCACATGTGCATCGCACTCTTTACAAAACATAAATTATGTGGCGACCACAGACTTGGCTCTTTTGCTGGCTTTGAAATCAAGAATTAAAAAAAGCCCCCATCCAGTGTTTTGATCCGATTAATGTTGGGAAATCAGCATGCCCATTAAAGCACATCCACATCCATCAGTATTTTACAGCTAAACCAAATCATCAATATGATCAATACTTTGTAGCTTGGAGAGTCTTGAGTGGCAACAAATCATTGTGTTTACGATGTGATTGTGTGTCATTTCCCGATGACAAAGTGGGAAACTGGGTGTGAGAAGCGTTCAAGACAAATGCTTTAATGCAACAGACTGTCCAACTGCTACAGGAAGTGGTAAAGGAGGCCTTGTTTCTTCCAAATCCACTCAAACACATGCTGGGTTCCTCTGCAGGACAATATGGACCCTGTCAGACCCTCCTAGTCATCCAAAAAAGCCAAAAACACACAACTGCACACACACAAGCATGGGAAAATACACACAAAATGCACTCATACATGTTCACACACTGATTAAATTAGTCTGAAGGAGCAACAGGGGCCCTCAGGACAATATTTTCATTGCAATAATAAAGGACAAGCTTGCTTATGGCCCTCCCCAAGCAAATATTTGGCTTTGGGTCAGCTCTATTATTTATCCCCTGAGGAATATGCTGGGGCCAAACTTTTCAGCAATGAAGCGAAGACTGTAGAAAAACAGTAGAAAAAGAAAAACAGTCTGGCCATTTACAAGGCCTGAAGGCTTTCGGTTAATAAATCAAACATGCTCCAAATGCATCTAGGTAGTTGTCACCAAGGGGGTTTGTGCTGTGAGTGGACTTGGGATATGTGACTTATCCTCATCTGGGGATGGAAGAACTAAATCCTTAATCTTTCCACATAAAGTTCCCCTGGTGGGTGATGATCGCTTTGTGCAGATAAGCCGACAGACAGAAAAATATGGCAGAGCGTGTTTGTGTGTGAGAGAGTTTGTGCCTGTGAGTGTGTGTGTGTGTGTGTGTGTGTGTGTGGGGTCGGCAGGATGCCTGGACTAAATCCCAGCATCCCTGGAGGCAGCCTCTGTTATCAAGGAAAAGGAAAGTTATCAGGTAGGACAGGAAGACAGATGGAGAGAAAGACACAGATAGATAGGTAGACAGTGACAGAGAGAGTGGACACAGGCAATTTTTGTGAGGCGTGGACTCCACTGCCCAGAGGTCCATCAGGACGGGTGACATTCATCATCGAAATTGTTGGGTCTCGTCAAAGTGTTATGGAGAAACTGCACCTCCAGAGACTGAAGGACAAACACAGAACACTCCTACTGTGTTCAAGAAGGCAGTAGTCACTTCTTATACTGCATACAACCTCAGACTGTGACTCACCTCCACAAACTTACTGCAGACAGTTGGCGAATTGTTCTATACAGCCATGATTCACTGTTCAGATGTTATCTACCTTTTCTCAGGAGCTGAATCCTCAAAAATCAATTATTTTCTCTTTATGACATGTGAGGTAATGTTGTACCTGTATCCACTCCTTGTTTGAGTCCTCTCTCGGAGTCCACGCATTTTCATAGTAGTTGAGTCTGGAGCGCTCTGGGGACCAGCTGGGGTTGTACTTGCTGGAAGCCATGATTTGGTCCGATGTTATCTCTCCTGATTCCATTCCCAAAGGGTCGCTGCAGTCAAAGTCTGGGAAAGGAGGGGTGAGGAAAAAGAGAGATAGGAGGTAAGAAAAAAGAATGAAAAGGGGGAGAGTAAAAAAAAAAATTTTGTTGAATTCTGAGCACTGAAAGCGCCAGAATGTACCCAGCATGTGCTTTCAGTGTCCCCCAGAACCAGAGCTTATCTCTGGGGAGGAGGCACTACACGACAGGCACTCAGCCCTGCTGGCCGGAAAAGAACAGCACATCAGCGACGCCTCAGTAAATCCTTTCTGTTTCTCTCTCGCTCTCTCTAGTTTTTAATGGAAGCAGGATGAAAGTGTTCCACATTAAGACATAAAAATGTCTTCATAAAACATTCAGTGTGGGCTAAGTTTACGCCTGTATTAGGCGTTAAAGTGACTTTCACTCCACATTTTGTTTCCACTGACTGGATCCGTTTCTCTCACATCCCAGTGGGCACTTTATCGTTTGTGCACACAGTGACTATTCCCCCCAACTCGGTCTCTTGGGGGAGTTTAGGTGCATTTAGTATCTGTATTTTGGGGCTGTATATCATGTTCAATGGACCCACCACCCAGGGTAGGAGGTGGCTTCTCTTGTTTGTATTGACATGGGGCAGCAGTTTTCAGGCATCCTGGGCTTTTTAGCTAAAGACTCAGCTGGGCGAGGTCGGCTCCTCTAACCCCTAGAGGTCAGACAAGCTGACACCGCTGTGGACGGAGCAACAGCAGCGGCTATGCAGCAGCTATGACCTTTTGATCAGGGCAGTCATAAAATGTCACCACAACAACCCAGAGCTATGAGGGCAGACTTTCACAAAGTCATGTGGACAATCGCTCTACTTATTATATACTTACTTTCTGTTTTTCTGTCAATGGTAAAGTGCAAGGCTGCCATAAACATAAGATACATTGCCCAAAAAAATGAAATCATGTGCTTGTGTGGACACAGATGCCTACACACAGAGGGCGCAGGATAAGGAACAGTGTGGAACTGCTATGTGGCTGCTGCCTATGAGATAACACAGATGGTCTCTCCATCTGCCACACTGCTAACACACCTCAGTCACTGGGTCACCGTGTGTGTTTGTGCTTTGCAGTGTCAACGCGCGGTCGCATATGTATGTGCTCACGCGCACGAGTGTGTCTGAGTCCCAGCATGACACTGAGAAAACAGTCTCACACCTCTCCACTCTCATCGTCATCTCTCTTTGCGAAGTCTGCCCGTTCTTGTCAAACTTTTGTACTCAGACCCAAGTCATCTAGATTACTGGATCATGATCAACAGAAACACAAAGATGTGCTTGTTTGCGGATGAGGACGCTATCTGATCATGTGGGCTACCGAGCAAAGCGGGTTTGATAGCGGAGAGGATAGTGAGAGTGGATGGAAGGGTGATCGCAGGGAATGAAAGGGAGAGAAAAGAGCAAGTACAAAAGACAAGGCCTCCTTTCATCACCTTATCACCTCTCATCAGCAGCTTTCAGCTGGAGTGTACCATTCCCTTTGCCACGTAGAAGCGAGAAAATCAACCGTGTATTATGCATAAGGGGATTATGAATGATTCAAGAGGTGCAAGTCTGGAAGAGCACAGGAAAAAAAGTTTGGAGATGTTATTTCTCTCTTTTGAAACGCCTCGGTTGGTGATGTAAGACCAACCGACTTATGTAAATGAAGGTATTTACTGATCACAGGTCAGATATTTCACCATGCTTCTCAATGGTGAATGTGAAAAGTTCATTTGCGTAATCCGATTTTAGATGTGTGACTGTGTAACTCAGAGGAAACTAAGGAGAAGTGATATCAACAGTCATCGTCATGCTCACTACTTTGATGCGTTTGTTGTGTGATTGTGTGTGTGTTTACTTAGTGTTTGTATTCGCTGTGAGCAAGACAAAATCCTTTTTTCGAGATGATTAGTAGATGTGTTGAATGTCCGTCTATCCATCTCTATTGTGTGTGTGTGTGTGTGTGTCTGGGGTGGTCTGGCCTCTGGACAGATTTATGACTCCTACCAGCGCTCGTCTTCCTTAATGAAATGTTTAGTCGGAGCGTTTTGTAAAATGGGGTCGGGGGGTTGAACCCCATGACAACGATGTTGCATGTTAAAGCCCTGGAGTTGTGTGTGTGTTCAGGGTGTTTAGGGGTGGGGTAGATGCCTTTTGGAGCCTGTCTGGGTTCCACAGTGTGTAAACGTAGATCTTGTAAACCATGGGAGGCGGACCATGTAACACATTCCCCACATGAAGAAGCAGGAGGTGTTTATTTAACAAATCTTAAACTCTGTTAAACGAGTGGGAATTCGTCACCATAGGACCATGTGAAGCTTCAGGTCCAGACAACATCTGTTTCTTACTTTTAGAAATATTCCTCTGGTGTTTAGTTTAATGTCCTCAAATTCTTCTGGAACTAACCGATTTGTATTGGTCTCCTGCAATCCAAAATCTCCTTCACTGAACAAATCTGATTTCATTTAGATTTCTACCTCAGTTATACAGGTTTTTGCCTCTGTTTTTTTGGCGTCCTCTGCTTCTTCCTCCCTGGCAAACCTTATCTGTCTGAATTTCTGTGTTTTTTCATGCCAGCTCACCCTCTGGAACTGTCCTTTCGATGACGGTGAAGTTGGCAGAGAAGCCTTCCTTAGCGATGGCGCTGTCAGTGTTGATTGTCAGTGCCAGGATGCCAGTGTAGGAGATGATCCTGCCTGGTGTTTTCTGCCCGCAGTACCTCCCAATATATGGCCCAACTAGAGGAAAAAGGCAAAACAGATAGAGAAAGTAGAGACAAAACGGACAAACTTTGTTAGTCAGGTTAGAGTTGGGTTAACTCAATATTTGTTTGTTTACCACAGCCATGTCACACATGGGTTTAACTACCAACTGCCCCCTGTGGAGGTGTGGAAACTAGTGTGTCACTGAGTTATGGCACCGGCTGCATTTTTATACCCGACACCATGACGACACTTGAGAAATGACTCTAAAACATTCCACGCCTGCTTGCCTGTCAAGCACAAAAAAGAGAAAGGCGGAAGAGGGACCTGTGGTGTGGGCAGGTCACGGTCTCTGTCTATTTGCTGACTATAAATACTTCCGACCTCCTGTCTGTCCAAGTCCTAGTTTTTAATTTTGTGCAGACTTGAGGTGGACACAGTCATAGCTGAGTGAGTTTTGTGAAGAATAAAGACTGGCCAGAGACAATAGGGGGGACAGTGAAAGACAGAGAGTCATAAAAGCACAAGAGGGACACGTTCCACTGAGCTGAGTAGAATGGGGAAATAGGAGGGGGAATGTTAGGGGGAGATAGAGAGGGGGAGAAGCATGGGGGAGAGAGTGATGGAGTAACGAGGGAGAGCAAGAGAGCACAATGACCTTGCCCTGTGCCTCTGATGTGTGCTATGATCCATACACATTTGTGAGTGTGTATTCCTGTTGGCGTGCAGAGACCTGCAGCTTATCTGTGATTACTAATGCTGTGATCAGTGGCGAGTGACAGCTATACCTCCCTGTGGCCTCCTGTCATCCAAACACACCTCTTCCAGCCCAGAACCTACATGAAAGGCAAAGGCCAGGGCACAGGGACTTATGGGGCAGGGGTGTGATGGCCCAGATTAATCTTCACAACTCAGGTGCCTGGTGTATGTGTTGTGAGCGAGTGTGTGTGCTTTTAAACCTGCTAAGGCCTGGGTTGAACAAAAAAAAAAAAAAAGGCCATCTCCCGTATTATCTGCATGACTCCCCAGCCCTATGAAATTTTAAAGAACCTAGCCATGAACTCTGTGTACTGCCTGCCTCTCTGTTCCTTGGGGTGAGGGAGTGGAGGTTCTTTTTCTTCAGCGCCTGGCAATCGAGGTGTGCTTTGAGGAGTGTGTGTGTGTGTAGGGGGGGGGTGCTACTCCCTCGGTGCTTCAAGGAGACCTGAATTTGCCTGGACATCTCCCACCTATGTACAACCCAACGGCTAACATGCCTTCAGCCTTCTGTGCTAATGCACTATCGATCCAACAGGCACCACAGGTACCGCCAGGCAAAAGCTGACACACTATTTTCCTCCCATGGCTTAGTTTTATACAAGGCTGTCTATCACACTAAACAACACTTGAAGGGTGTGATACCGCGTCAGTTCGAAATGGCGTTGTCCAGTTTCTGCCCCGAAAAGGCTCAATGTTGGACAAAAAGAGTCACAGATGTATCCTCTTCTTCATACTGTCATACTTTCAGCTGAGCGAGGTGAGAAATATTTGAATTTTCATAGTGAAAGGTGTTTTCAGTCAAAAGTACCACAGAAAATGGTGATAATAACGTGACATTCTCAGCCCTTGAAGCTTTTGATGTTCTCCTTAATCAACACGAAATCCTGAAAATTAAACATGTCTCACCTCTTAGGAAGAACATACAAATGAGTTATGGAAATTGTGAATAAAAGTTAAATTCTGCACAGTTCAAATCTGCAGAGACGTAAACTCATAGAATATTGAACTTTAAGTAAACTCGCTTGAAAAGGAACCATGATTTACACTTCAACCTTATCACTTGGAATGTCAGAGCTCAAAATACTGATGTGCACCGGGTTGAACTAGATCAAATTCTTTTCGATTTTCAGCCACTGATGGGTGAGAACAGCTTTCATCTTGTCTGCACCCTGGGTTGGAACAGCCAGGAGAAAATCTGAAAACTTCAAGAGGTGATTTCGCTCACTGAGTTCAAAGTCTCATCTCAGGCTATGGAAGCCATTGCTTTGAACACTGCTCAACCTCTCTCACTCTGTCTCTCACCTCCTGACTTTTTAGATGGATTTCAGCGTGCTATTTTAAGGCAATATTTTAGTATGTGTGCATACCACAGCCTTTTGCCCAAACCTGCGACCAGGAGATGTTGTCTTTTATCGAGGCTAGGCTAGATTCAATTCAAATTCAGTCAGCTCTTTTTCTCTCTAGTGGGAAACGCACGGAAACTAACAAAGGAAATTCTTTTGAGTCATTTCCTGTGAGATTGAATTGTGTTCTTTATGCATCATGGTTTAGAGATACAACAACTTAAATGTCATGACCTAGATCAGGCACTGAAGTCCCAACCGCACAGACAATATCAAATCCTGTGACACAATGCAGCCTGCGAGACAGAGACGAAGGATGGGTCGGCTCTCGTAATCAGGAAGTGTTTGGCACCGAGCGATGACTAAGCATTATGTTCATGACGACAGACACTTGAACCCCTGCCGAGACTGGTTAACGCAGTTAGCCCACTGGCCTGGATAATACCATCATATTGTGTAAAGCTCTTCATTTCCTCAGATAAAGCAGTGAAAGGTTGCACCCACCTACTTGAGATAATGCATATTTTTTTTTACATCTTTCTTATAATGGCCTTGAAATGACTCCTCTGTTTCAGACCTTTCAGAACCTCATTGTATGATAAAACTCATTCAGAAAGCTTTCACAAATGACAATGCTTGCCCACCTCCAGGGAAACCATCCCAGATCTCCAGCCGGTCGTAGCGGCAGAATACACCAGTAGGGGGCGTCGGGTCAGGCTCCAGCTCGAAGCTCTCGAACTCCAAAATGATCTCAGACATCTTCGGGGCGAAGATCATGAATGTGCAGTCCAGGTTGTTGGGGTACTTCTCGGGGTAGCCGGGTGACTTTATGACACCGCTGTTGGAGGTGAAGTTCCTGGAGCATTCAGGACCTGCAGGAAGGATGAAGGGAGGAAACGAGATGGCAAGTGAGAAGATGAGACGAAACAGGGGCAGAGAAAGGGGTGGGACTGATTCTATTGAACGACTGTTTGGTAAATGCTCTGTTTCGGGCAGCTTTTTGTGGTGGGTATTGAAGAAGCTCTCCCTCCCAGCAGGTCTATTGAGAGAAGGATAGTTTAAGGCCCGTAGATGGGAGACCACCTTGATAGTTTATCTGTTCACTGGAGGTTACATCTGGTTGTGTGCATTTTTTTTTATTCGCTTATGTTAACAAACGTCACACTCCTTCATCACTGAGTGTGGGAGTGGGTGTGTGTGTGTGTTTTAAATCTGTAACTCCTGGAACATCTGGACTGTGAGAGCAAATATTAGTGAAAGGCCTCAATCACCAGAATTGGGAAACGATGAATAAACAGCTTGATTCATGCTGCAAAAGCCTCTCTCGCACACACACAAACACACACACACACATAAGCCCTCATCAGGATATGTCTGTGAAACGTATGAGAGGTGCTCAGGCAAAATTACAGCATCACTGATGGAAGGCGAAGGCAATGACTGCGCATACATCAACACACACACACTCACACTTCAACACGCAGTTTTACAAAAGGGAAAGTCAAAATATTTATTCACAGCTCCCCGGAGAGCTGCCTTTCAGCTGATTAGGGGCATTAACACATTTCTCATGTTAGCCACTTCTCAGAGCATCATAAGATTACGATTTAAGAATGAGTGACATGTGATAAAAAAAAAAAATGATGCTAAGAGTTGCAGGAAAATTTTATAAGACACTGAAGCACTGGGCTGAGTGTTACCAAGCCCTGGTTCACAAAGCACACACACATCAGGAAAAAAAAAGAGGACTACTGTCATCCATGGCAATTATTTGGAGCCATTAGAGGCAGAAATGTGCTCAGGATAACGTCATTTTCATGCTAGTCTGACAGCCCGCGTGATGGGCGCAGATGGGGCTAATCGAAACCAAAATTGCAGGGAGTTATCGCTAGATAGAGCCTCGGTGCTACAGTCATTGTAGCAAATAAATGTGGCAAACTGCTTTTTCCACTGTCACTCAAGCATCTTGCTGGGCCCCTAATTCAGGACCATCAGGCCCACTTCAGCCTGTCCACCAGTGGAGTGAGTGAAGGGAGGGAAAACCATGTTGATTTTCTTTCACCTCAAGTTGAAAGCCACGGCGAGTGGCGCTCTGACTCTAAAGAGAGTTGACATTTAGTGCAGCAGCTAAAGTGTAGCTTTCGAGAACAGTGGCCGCCATTAATTTCACAGCTTCCCTTGTATTTACCCCTGGAAAATGGAGAGATTTTGTCGAGGGAGAGCGTTCCCTGGGATGAGATGGTTGCTGGATGCTGTAGATCTGCACTTTACCTCACCATATTTGGGAGAAATGTCAGACAGGCGACCATGTTCCCTGAGTGCTCTAGACAGCTGCAGCGCTCGAAGTGCAATTCATGTCTGTGTGTTGAATTTCCTGTGGATATTGGCTCAGAGCTCCACTCTCCATCCATTTCATCAGCCTCCACCATGACCCTTATCTCAGCTCAGCAGTTGACCAGAACAGATTTGGTCTTTGGAAACGGTTCACTCTGAGAACATGTCAAAATCCAGGCACTAGACCGGCACTCAAAAAAATCTGGTACCTGGACTGTTAATTTTCCCTATATTTTTTGGGCAAGTATTTCCCTGTTTCTGTATGCTTTCTGAATGATCGTGACTAAGGCCGAATCAAGGACAAACTCCTGTGTTGTCAGCCTTTGTGTGCCTGGCTGCACTTATATCCCCCCAAGAAAAGGATAGCGGAAAAACATCACAACAAAATAGAGTGGTGAGAGAAGACAGAGCGCTCTGATCGGTCCCAGCGGCAAGATAATCATCCTACAGATCTCTTTTATCTAGTGCCTCCACATGGGGGGGCTTTAGTCCTCAGCTCCCCTCGCTACACCCAGGATGCTTTGTGTTTGTGTTTGCGCGAGAAGCATTCAGTGATAGAACTCATGCTTCTCTGTGGCAGCGTCTGTACGTAGAGCGCGTGTGCGTTCATCTGTGCTGACAATCAGACAAATATATATCCCGTTGTCTGCTTCTTACTTACACTGTGTCTCTTCCTTGTTTTATCGCCGCGGTGGTTTGTTTACCCAGCAATAACAGGGAGAGAGAAAATAAGAAAACGGAACAGGGGAAAAGGGGTAAAAAATAGAAGTTTTGACTCGAGTAAATCTCGCAGGAACTTATCTCAGATCAATATGGTTTCACTTCATCCGAGATAAAGCCGACGGTTCAGCCACGGTGCACCCAGTAGTCCAGCCACGGCTTTTAAACAAGCAGCGGAAATATAAAACAGGAAGTAAGAAGAGAGAAGAAGTAACCTTGAACATACAATGTTTACCAGCAACCTCCAACCAGGCGCTCCAACATTTACTGCCTGCAGTAATGGATTCTTTAAGCTCTCGTTTATATTAAGTCCTTCTCCTCTGGTTGGAGGAGTAAACACATGTCACTCCGGCTCATTCGTTGAGTGATTAGAGTTTGTTTAACAGGACAAGTCATAGCTGGCAAAATGATATTTAATGGATATCTGATTTCAATCTTTAGAAGTATTCAGGATTTATAATGAATCTTAGATAAATATGGTTTTAGCATTGACAGAGCAGGGCACCTTTCAACTGTTAGGCCCCTGTTGACTTGTCCTTTATGTCTCTAATAAGCAGTTGCTGGAAGTGCTGAAAGCAGATTAGAGACTTGGCGTTAATCATTTGAACAACATTGCGCCAAGGAACAGGCGTTAAATGTGACAGCCTCTCGTAATTTTCATTTTTAAATCTTTCCCTGCGTCTCCCTGCTTTCCGTCTTTCCACATATCCTCTCGTTTTTTTCTCATCTATTTAACTCTGTCCCCCCTTAGTCAGGGTTATTAGTGGCCGGAGCCATTGGGGCTGAAGGTGTTGTTCTTGGACTGCTACGTAAATCACCACTGTTTATGTTCCATGTTGCTCTCTGGTTGATCATTAGCCCAGTCCAACCCCTCTCCCCTCCACCCCCATTACTGCCTCCCTTCATACCACCCCTTTGTCAAGACCCCCCCCCCCCCTCATCCATTCTGTCCAACAGAAGGGTTAATCGCTGGTGGAGAATGAATTCTTTCAACACTAAATTACACATTAACCTGAAGCCTGTGGAGCATTAAAACAGATGAAAAGACAGGTTTCCATCTACCGAAAACCACACACAAACATGCACACACACACACACACAGCCTGAGGCATTGCACTACTGAAATGGCATTCACACGTTTGTGACGTAGCTCAGGTAGAGGCTGGGGGTGGGGGTGGGGGTGGGGGTGGGCGTCGCCTTCTGGTTCCTCTTAAAAGAAATATGTTGTCTTATGTTTCCATGAGGGTAGTGTGTGCGTGTGTGTGTGATGACAGTACGTCTCTGTGCCAGATGTGACCTATGCCATCAGAGCGTGCCGTCCATGAAAGTCAACTGTGCCCCTTATTAGGCCCCACCCAACACACACACACACACACACACACACCTTGAAAGTGTTTTGACAGGTGTGTGCTTGGACTAAAAGTACCCGCATCATGGTGACATGTTAACCAGAACTATGGGGTGAAAATTGGTGTTTTGTTCGTGTGAAGAAGGGGCAACAGACATGTTATCTCCCTCCAACAGTCATAGTCATCCTGCTGAGTAATTTTGAGGAGACGGAGATGAGACTGAGTGTGTACGTAAGTGCGGTGGGGGGGCGGGGGCTTTCAGTGGCACTATCTCTGCCTCTTCGCCCACTTCAATGGGCCCTCGGCCAGTCTTGATGTGGCTCTAAGCAAACTGCTGAGCTGTTAAAGGAAAACATATGTTGTGCATATATGCGTGCGTGCATATGCTTAAGAAACACTTGAGGATTTTAAGAGCGATACTATCAAGATGGCAGGATTAACAGGTCTTTTCATAATCTACAGGAGGACAAGGATGTCAGTAGATTTTGGTAGGTGATTTTTGTGCATCCTGGTGATTGTTTATTTAGTCAAGGACATAGTTTGCCCAGCCATTTTTATTTACTATTTTATTACTGTCTGGAAATCGAAGGCCTGCTTTGAGACATACACTCCAGCTTGTGAATCTGCCTCCTTTAGCTCAAATATTTCTCCGTTTCTGACTTATCCTTCCTCTCTATCTTTTGCTTTCTCCCCCACCATCTTGCTCTTCCTGTCTCTTGCCAGACTTCAGCCAGTGGAGCGAGGCTGCCAATTTGCAGGCTATAAACTAAATAGCCCATGCTAATTAAGATGGTTTGAATGGTATGGAGGAGTGAAGAGGGGTAGAGACTGATGTGGAAGCGACCACAGAGAGCTGCAAAACAACCTGTTCTCTTCCAATTAGGCATTTTGCAGTCTACCGCTGATGAAAGCCAGGGTTACAAATGCCAGCATGTTTGAGGTGTGTGTGAAAGTTTATTTACATAGTTTACAGCCTAAGTGGGTAAACCTGCACGTACTAACATGAATAGGTTGGTGTGCGATCCCTGAGGGGAGTACGTGTTTACATAATTTTGCTTTGGTGGTATATCTATCATCCATGTCACTTCTGTTTGTCTTTAACTGAAAATGAAATGCAGTACCAGTCTGATGTCGACCTCCAGTGATCTCCAGGCCTATAAACACAGTGATAAACACCCTGTATTCTTTGCATTTCCCTTCATTGACATGCACAAGCGTGAGCCTCCCGCTCCTCCATCCGTTATCAGAGCATCTGTGTATCATCATTAACGTTACATGTGTTAGCCAACACAATGTTTTCCCAACTAATACCCTGCTTGTTGATAAGCTGTGCTAATCAGCTAGCTTTGTATCTCTCTTTCTGCTCGGTTCTCTCTCACGCTCTAACAGGGCTGTTAATTGATCTCAGAGCCCCGCTCTCGGCGGCAGCCAGCACCGCAGTAGTCAAAACACGGAGTAAATTCAAAGCATGAAGAGGGTTTGGATCCACTGGCACACCCATTGAACTCTTCTCCTAAAGGAAATGATGCTAGGTGCAAAACACCCAGATGAAAAAGTTCTGTCTTGGGTTTAATCTGCAACACCGCCCTATTCCGCTAACCCTGATTCCCCTTTGGATCCCATCAGCATGAAAAACACAGATTTTGATCTAGCTTGAACCCTATAGACCTCTTTACTCTATCTTCTAAACACATATTTCTTGGTAGGTCCACTCTTCTAAGAGTGTGTCTCTCCTATCGCCACTGGGCCCCTAACACGCCTCATTTATAATCAGTCCTCGCTAGTATATTAGACTGGGAAATACCAAGCTAATTATGGAAGAATGTAGTGGATTCAACTGGTCTATCAAGGGGAATGAGGCTGTATGTGTGCTGATGAGTTTGTGTGTGTCGGGGTGGAGTGTCACTTTGATCTCGTAAATGGACCCACACTCCACCAGCTGCCCTACTGTGATGATGACACGCACAGGCCTAGACAAACAAACACAAGCACAGACGCACACTAGCCCAGATTAAAAGGAAGGAGGAACCTTGCAGGGCCATTCATCATGTCTCTGAGGTCACAGGGAGCTAACCCATAGACTGCTGCTGAGGTTAATTAATGAAAGTGGAGTCTGTGGCACCTGTCTGCCTACTAGTCACTCTCCAGATACGTGCTGTCCTTCCTTTCTCAATCCAAATAAAGGAAGGCAGCGGACTAACAGGAAATTCTTTCACTTGTTATGTTCCTTTCTGATAAGATATACATCCCATTTGTGTTTTGTTATACTTGATTCCCAACTAATATTACCCAGAGGTGTTTTTTTTTTTAGATTTAACATTAAGGAAGGAACCAAAACCGGCACTCAGAAACATAAATAGGTTAACGCACATCCTGCTGGAAGTCTGCATTGAATACACTTTCACCACAACCTGCTGGTCTTTGTTTATAATAGCAGGTTGATGCTATTGCCAAGGATTGCCATCTGACAGTAAACCAAGAACATCGCTGAATCAATGGTAAATTGCTCTGGCTTATTGTACAAGAATTCACACCACATAAAAAGTGCTACAATTACGGAACATATGGGACTATGATTCATTGGTTCTGAATGCAGCATATTGCTTGCCATATTGTGATTGCATAATTTGATGCTCTGGTGCCTTGACTAAATCACAAACAAACCATGAAATTAGATGGAGAGGCTCTCTTTTTTTCCCCCCATTATCAGAATTATTCTTCCAGCTTTCATATCACAACCTACTGTGTGACATGTGATAGATCGAGCAAAAGGCAAAGTTCAGTCAGGATTGTTTGAAATTATTTATTTGTGATGTGAAGCGTGTAAGTGTTTTAACCGAAACCGCAAACCAAGAACTCACTAGCTACTGTGTTTTTGATAGAAATGAATCATTTTTGTTTCAAGCAGTTAATGCAATTAACATGCTTACTGAAATGCAGTAATAGCGCAAGCAAGACACCACAAACTGTATCCACAATGTTTTCATTTGTATATTACTAATGTTCTTATGTGACATGTCAGGTCATGCTTCGCATAGTTGGGGTAAGGTGAAGCTACAGCTGTGTTGGGGCCACCCACCTGTCTTAAAGATCTCGTATCGGATGGAGAAACCTGCTCCATGGGTCTCATAGTCAGACACAAACTTGATGAAGAGCTGGTTTCCGGACGAGACAACCGGAGAGGGGGCGATCTTCCCACAGTACTTCCCCACCACCTGACCACTCTCGTCCACACCGTCTCGCACCTCCACATAGTCATACCTGAACAAAGGAGGAGAGAGGCAAAGTTAGTGACACGGTGCTTTATAAAACACACTTTCTTCCTTCAGGGCTTAACTTTGTTCTTGTCTTTGTTCTTTGTTCTGCGGAAGTAAATTGAATTCAGTGGCAATTCGTGTTAAACAGCTATTCAGTTCACACTGTGCATTATGTAGACACACACACACACACACACACACATACACACACACACACACACACACACACACACATACATACTCAGAGGAGCGCATATACACAGAGCAACACAGCATATTGTGCAGGTAATGTAGTGGAAATAAAACACTGTGTACTAATGAGGTCTCGGGTTAAAACTCAGAGAACAGGTGTGCAGGCTACAATTTCATTATATCACACCACACTCTTTCCCTCACAGAAACACACACACACACACACACACACAAAGCAGAGCAGAGGTTTTGCGCTCCCAGCAGCACTGAGGTCAGGTTTACATAACTTTATACTTTCACTGCTTCGACTACTGAACTGCATCTAAACAGTTGTCAGTTTATCCTGTTTAACCGTAGGATAACACTGACAGTGTGTCTGTACCTCTTCTATAAGAGAATACATTCTTTATAAACAATTTTTTTAAAGTGATTATATTCTGGCCTTTGGCTAAGGGTGGTGTATAGAAGGAGCAGGTGTTAAAACTATTAAATATACGCACATTTAAACATCACATTCAAATGGAATTTCAGACCTCCAGCTATTGAAGGGAGCAGCCGTCTAATTGAGTCGGCTCAGGGTTTAAGAGAAGAAGGAAGAGGAAGACAGCTCTGAAATAGGACTCGGAACAGGAGCCGTGACTCACACACACACACACACACACACAGAATCTGGCAAGTGAAACTTAAGCTGGCAGAGAAGCAATGAGGATGACTGGTCGACGAGGGTGGTCTAAACAGCCTCAGGTTATCGGTGTGTGTATGCATGTGTTTTTTAGGCACTTGTTAAGAGTGTACATTAAATGCATTTGAGATGTGGTTTTTAGTCTTGTGCCTCTGTGTGTGTGTGTGTGTGATGGTTAAGATGACTTCTCCATGCTGTGTTTTGACTGTGAGTGACGGGGCGAGCGCCGCTCCAAAAGCAGATTTCGGTTCAGGTTTCCACAGTACTTAATTGCCCATAACGCCTATTCCAGCCAAGTTTTCAGCTCTGCAGGCTACTTATCGAATGATCCTGCCTAAACCCTGACGACCTGCTGCACTGCTCTTCCATCTTCATCAGTAACCAGAGAAAGAAAATGACACACACATTAAATACAGAAATAAATCTTTTATGTATGTAAGTATAATGTGCAGCAGGTGTGTGGGCGCATTCAGTGACACACGTGATCATTTTGTCTCCTCCTCCCTAAAAAAATATGCGTCTTCTGGGTACAGGGGCCTCTTTTCATAGTTTTGCTCGATTCCCAATGACTGTGAAAACATCAGGGCTTCTTAGCAATTCTGAATTCGCTTAATGCCCAGGATTTCATACAAAAAGGCGATTAATACTTTGAATGATGGCTCAGTGTGGGCTAAATCCCTCAGGTGGGGCCAGACTTGTACCCACACGCACCCTTTTCCCACCACCTTCAACGTATCTGGTTCTAGAGAGAAGGATAGACAGACTAAATGCAGAGGTGGACAGGAGTGGCACTCCTCGAAATCAGGTCCCATGAGGAGATGCGGGGGGGATGGATGACTTCACTCGTCTTTCTGCTTGGATGGAATAATCTGAGGTGATATGGAGCTGTCAGCATGGATCAACTACCTCCTTATCTTCTTCTTCTCTATTTAAAAATGTTTAGTCTCCTGGTTTAGAGGGCACCTTTCGTCAAAGCTCCTCCGGCAGCCACTACCTCATCATTGAGGTTGACTATAAACTGACTGGAAAATCTTGCTTCATCCACTTGACTTCTTCATATATTCTGTTTCTAGCTGCTTTCTGTGAAATTCCCTGTTTGAGCTGTTTGGCCTCATGTCTTCTTCCTCCCTCCTCGCCAGCTCGCCAGCTGTGGCAACAGCTCCACTCAGCTTACATAAGTACCACTTTGTTTCAGCTACTTTATCGGCTGCAGCTCAGTAAAAAAAATACTAGTTACGCACAGTGTTTACAATGTAACCCCCCCTGCTTTGCGGCTAAGCGGTAAACAGGTAGTCACTCATTATTTGGTTTAAAGAGTTCTCCTGAAGCAGGGGTCTGGTTTCTGTTATAATGATGTCATTGTCTTGCCAATTTTAGTCAACATAGTAAACATTTAGAGTTAAAGGACTAAAGTGGAACCATTTTTATTTTATTTTTATTTTTTTTGCATTCAACAATGATGTTACTGTTGGTTGAAGTCATGTGTCTGCTTGTAGTACAGTTCAAAAGAAACTAAAAGAATATTCCAAGAAAATTCAGCGCTGTTTTTTCCCCCCAAATTGTTTTGATTTGTACAATCAATTTCTCTGTTTGAGGCCCTCTTCTCTTCTCTCCTCTCCCCTCGTTTCCCATCTAACAACAGAGAGCATCAATCTTTCTGTGGCCCTGCTCTGTTCTATCAGCAGACTTATAATTCACCTCAGAGCTTGTGTCTCTGCAGCTATCTGACTCCCCCCCCTCTCTCTCTCTGCAACTGCCAAAAGCTGAGTATTGCCAGGCGCCTAAAAAATTGATGCTGAGATGCATCACTGAGATGAAGAAGAGAAGAACATGCTGCAATAAACCTGAAGGAGGTGCTGAGCAAGTGTTTGTGTGGCTCTCTTTGTGCGTACATGTGCTAAGATAAAAATATATATGTGCAAACAAATGCAGGTATATATACATATAAAGGTGCATACTGTGAACAGTATAGCGTGTGCACAGGAACAGAAGCTAATGAATGTTTTCAGTTTGCCTGTTCTCACTGGCTCTTTATTTACCATCCAAACAAGAAGAATAGTCTTCCTGGTTCTATATTGACTCCTCATACCTCCAGCAAAGTTGTTTATTGCATTTTTACCCTGGCACATCATCAGCTCGGATGGCCCTCGTAAAGACAGCACAGCGGGGGAGAAGATGCAGATGGAGGAGAGAATACACCCTGGGGGTCCTCACTGTGCTCTATGTGAGAGGAAAGAAAGAAGAGACCTCCTTTTTCAAAATGTCTCTATTTGTGCCTAAATGACTGGTGTGCTGTCAGCCAGAACTCCAGCGTTTCTACGCCAGTGGGTTCGGCTCTGCTAACACAGATCCATTTGGGCCCTTGTCACGTGGAAGACATTATGGAGAAAATGCTTGGCAGGGCAGTTTGATACCTCAGAAAGGCTCTCCTGTTGCCAGCCGGGTTAAATGTAGATCTAATCCATTGCTCTAAACACCTGTGAGTCCAATGGGAAGAAAGAGGACAGTTAACATCCTCTATCTAGGATCATAAAAGAAGAACATTAAACATGGCCTACTTTTAAGCCCCGGATGGTCACAGTTTCAGGGTTTGCCTCTCATCTATGTCCCCCTGACCCGTCAAGTTAAACTTAGATTCAGCTTCTTAGGGGCCTGTGTGGTGATGTGTTATGTTGTATCACTGCTCATTCCTCATGACAATACAATCCAGCTGAGCCACGCACCTATTTATCTGTCTAGTCTGCTTTGGGTCTGGGTGGGCCAGTCAGCACACCACAACACACACACACACATACACACACACACACACACACACTCATACACACACAGTGAGCTGCCTACCACAGTGCTAATAGTAAAAACGGTTTGCCAATCCAGTGGGGAAATTAAAGGGAAAAAAGAGAGAGGTAGGGGGGCGAGGGGGGTGAATGTAATTCTCAACGACCTTCGCTTCACCGACTCAAATGTATTAGCCTGCCTTCTTTCTTTAGGCACAGAGAGAAAGCAATCCGCTAGTGTCAAACGAGAACATTAGCCCTCCTTGCAAAGCCAAAGAGAAGGCGACAAACCACCGGCCTAACAATATAACAGTTATATTGCCTGAAGCTTTCCCATGGAAATAATCTGTCCTCCCTCTATAAATGTCCGCTTGATATGGTTCTACAAAAGCAATACAATCTGAGGCAATGGAATAACGCTATGACAGACTGTATAAGCCTCGTACAATTGGTTAGATTTCTTAATCAGACCATTTATAAGCTCAAGCGTGTTGTGAAAACCCCCAGAACAAGAGCTCTTTCTTTGCCATTACTCCGTTTAATACGGCCGTGTATAGAACAAATGCTCCGCACTTTTCTCTGGCATTTCTCTTTCTGCGGCTGTCACAGTATAACTTGCTATCGTGCGAAAACATGTCACCTACAATGTGTCAAAACATCTCTGAGTAACACGAGTGGAAAGGATCAAACAATGGACTCGGGACAGCTCTGTGAGGCCCAGGGAAACTTAGCAGGAAAAAGGACCCTGTTGTCAGCTGTCAGAAAACTCAGGCAAC
Source organism: Pampus argenteus (assembly GCA_036937835.1). Taxonomy (NCBI): domain Eukaryota; kingdom Metazoa; phylum Chordata; class Actinopteri; order Scombriformes; family Stromateidae; genus Pampus; species Pampus argenteus. Next base: position 13,849,882 of record CM072880.1, on the reverse strand, counting down.
AGAATTCATGTGTTAACAAGTCCCGGCTAAGAAACTGTCACTTGGGGCTCTGGCAAAACATCATTAACGTTTGTAGAAGGGGCCCCAAGACAAGCTGATCTCTAACTTACTTTTTCAGAGCCTGGTGGGGACATACCTTGCTGAAATAAAATGGACTGTCTTTCTCTACTTTCCCTCCCATACTGCCTCTCTCTCTCTCTCTCTCTCTCTCTCTCTCTCTCTCTCGCATGTGACATTCATTAACCCGCACTGGAATAACAGCTGTAATGACCCCCATGTCAAGGAAATACAAAAAACCAGGGCAGTAAACCAGGTCTACGTCTTAATGTTCTCAGCTAAAAACATTAACCTTAATTAACCCTTTCAGGGACAGTGGTTACAGTGGACGGCTATTCAAAAGTTGTTTTCTCCTATATGAGTCCAAAGAGTAATAAAAAAATAAAATAAAAATTCTTAAGATAGGTTATCATAATTTGTGCATGAAAGGGTTATGTTACTGACATTACATTTTTATTGAAAGGAAGGACTGTATTGTTAAAACAGAAAAAAACCTTCTCCACTGATGTGTCTCCACTTCTAAATCCGCAGACAATTATTGCCGAAGTTGAGAGCCTCAAAACGTGGCAACCCACCCAGCGGGACAAACCACCGACCAATCAGAGCTGATGGGCTCAGAAGTGGTTCCTTGTCAGAGAGGGGAAGAAGTGCATGATTGCTTTGCTCACCACCACACCGCCATGTGGATGGATGGAGGGAAAAGATAAAAAAGATGGATGAAAAGATATTCGACCCAGCTGCACCCGTCCAGCGCACCTCTATGGGTGTCACCCCCACATGGTTACACTCATCTCTGTCATATTTTTAGATGCTGTGGCTGTTTCTGAATATGGTGGCGGCCTTGGCCACACGCTCGTAAAGCATATTCGCTTTCCTAAACAGCAATTATCATTAGCATTGATGGATTTAGCGTGCCTCCATCCATTAGCTTTCCTAATTACACTGTCGAGAGATCTGCTGTCACCAACAATCAAATTAATGAATTTGGCTATTTAGACTCAATTACTGCATCTCCCTCCTCCCTCTGCAACATGCACAATAATCCTTTATTTGGATATATGAGCACAGACTGACAGAGAGAGATTTCTGCCACGGGGGGTGAGGGGGGTCATTTCTGCTTAGCACAGAGCCGGCTAACACTGCTATGAACTGGAGAGAGGAGGCGGGTGGATGGTGGGGGCTGAAAACAAGTGCGGGAAATAAAACTGACCACAAAAGCTCCCACTGTTAACTAGCCGCCTAAAGCCCCCCCCCCTTGCTCACCTCATATGTAGGACTTTACTGCACTTTGAACCATGGTGAGACTGAAGTATGTTCAGCTGACTCGCTCTCTATTCCCATGGGTGACTGTGACAGGCAGAGCTGTGTATAATTCAGTCATCCTGTTATAGACATTCTTCTCTTATTAAAAAAGTGTAGCTTGACAAATATGTCTCAGTAATGTGATTATTGATTATGTCATGTGAATATTGTCCGTGGTTGAAACAAAAGGAGTAGTGAATTTACTCCTCGCTGGTATTTAGTCATTTGTCACTGACTAAACTGGTTTTTTTTTGCAACTATCAATTAAAACTATCTGTGGAACATTTTGGTCTACAATAAATTAATTCACCGGCATTTTTTTTTTTATTCACCCCCAAGTATTCACATATAAGATGTGTCAATAAAGGATCTATCAATGCGGTACAAAAATACAAGCTACCCTTTTAATAACACAACTAATTCATCTGTGAAAGCACATCGATCTGCAGCGCATTACTGACGTATTAAGTTTGAGACTATATGAAAACTGTGTAACAGCTGTGGTTGTGAGCAGGGTTGAGAATATCCATCCAGTCTTACGTTTCGGTTGCACATCTTGTCACCGTGAACACAGCGAGATTGCTTAAGTACAATTAATTAGAAAAACCGCCCATAGCAAAATGGAAAAACATATTTAGCACTTTTCCCTGCTAAGTGAGTTTTGGAAATGGAATTGCTTACCATACAGCTGCGCTCTATGCATCTTAGTGTGCTGATATTTTTCTTCTTTCCCTTTTACTGTTTAGTTTTGCAGAGACAGCGCACACATGAATATTCACGATCTAAATGTATACTTTGCAAATGAAGCAGCAAACCCTTTGGGTAAATTTCTAAGAAACACCTCCTAGAAATAAAGCTGCAGTGTAGTAATGGCCTCATTATATAGTCATTTTGACTGGGAGCTATTATACAATATGGCAGTCACACACCCTATCCTCAGAAGGTTGAACATGTTAACACAACACACCCAGAAACTGGTATAAAACTCAAGGAAAGAAAGCAAGTCAATAAGAAGGAAAAGGTTGAAAACACCCATGTGTTTTCTCAAAGAGAGAAGAGAAAAAGAGAGGGAGGGAAAGAGAAGAACACCAGCCAATTTCTGGGGCCATTACAAGAGGGAATGGCTCCCATTCGTCCCACCTTGACATTTGAGAGGATCTCTGATTACACAGGAGAGCGGGGCAGGCAGAGGTGAGCGCAGAGAGAGCCCTCCACAGGGGTCTGTGGCACGGCTCAGATGATACGCTGTCGTTACAACAATGAGAAGTCAAGGGTAAAAACAACAGGGCGCTGGGAGAAAGGGGGCGATGTGGCACAGCAGGGCTGAAGCGTATACAGTCTTTTTTAAACACACTGTCCCTGCCCTGCTCTTGTTGCCTACTCACCCCCTGGAGCACCTATGGGAGTCGGTGCCATAGATACATATACATCCCGCAGGGAGGGAGGATGAAGTTGCTTCATCTTAACCTACTATATAATGAAGATACAAAGACCAATGACTCGGTTAAAAAGGTGTAAGTATCTCAAAGCATTGTACTCCCGTAAGCAGAAGTCCAAATACAGGCTGGCATCCAGCTGAATCGTGACTTAAACTTTCCTCACTATTTAATTTACAAACCTCACAGTTCAATGTGTGTAAACCGTAGACCATCACCATGAAAAAACAAGGTACAATGCTCATTTGAAACGCTATCATCGCCGTATTTCAACAGGATTATTTCTCTTGTGGACATCTTGTGCCTGATGATGGCGAGACGCAGTGATAATCTAAAAGGTTTTCAGGATTATAATGCTAATTAAATGATATCAAGAACAGTAGCCCATTTAATTTGGGTGTGTCTTAAAAAAGGGGGTGCTTGTTAGGGGACAGACTCTTACTGTTCATGACTACATGTATAGGATGAACATGAGTGAGGTCCAGCATGCTGCAACCATGTGACTAGAAAAAACATGGAGATAATTGTAAACAACCGCAAGCCAGTGACCTACTGAACTTAATTTGGCTAAAATTACCAGAGTGAGTGCTGCATGTAAAAAAAAAACAACGGCAACAATATGCACTCTCCAAAATCAAGCTGGATGCACACAGCAGATCATCTCTCTATGATTTTGATGCTGTAGGTAGCTAGCAGTGTTCCCTGCCGGGTAATGAGCTGTGTGTGCAAGAAGCATGCCGCATTCAAAGAAGACTGTAGGACCACAGAGGAGAGGAGGAAGGGAGGAGGGGAGTTGAAGCTGAGGTCATCTAGAGGTAAAGCCGTTCAAAACTCTCTTTTCTTCACAATGGACAGGAAGATAGAAAGAGTGTAGTGTGGGTGGGATGAGATTGATGGGTTAAAAGGAAACTGACTGCTGAAGGATATAGAGAAGGAGTGTGAGGGCATGTAAGTTGAGTGCTCGAAGGAACAGAAACAAAAGAGAGAAATCGTGCAAATACGTAACTGATAAAGGTAATTGGCAAACGGGCGTAAACATGAATCCAGTGAAAGGTTCACTGGCATGAAACATGCTCTCTCTCTGTCTAAGATTCTTTTACATGGCTCCGCGATGGCTAGGAAGCTCGAGGGCAATGGTGGTAATAACTGCACTGGGAATTATTCAATTAGGTGGCCTATCCGTCCCCCCAGGCGTCCTCCTTCCTCTTTCTTTTCTCTGTCCTCCCTGCAGCGTGTGGAGGGGGGAGGGGGGGTCACAGAGGAGTCTGGGAATGGGGCTCTGTGACCCGGTCATCTGGCTGGACATGCAGTCACTTGGCCATGGGCACGGGAGACTGAACACAGAGTGTTTTGGTGGAGTAGGATTGTCCTTTTGTATACAATGTGCATACAGCCAGCAGCAAACACACCTGACCTTAAACCATACAATAACCTTGAGACAAGACTGGCTATTCCTGGTTCTTAACAGGAAGGAGGAAAAGATGATGTTCAAAATAAATAAGGGGAGTGTTTTGACAGTAGCCACAGATTTGCTAGCATGGCTTTGAATGTGAATCAGCTTTTGGATATGATATTTTTAATGTTTAAAACCACATCCTTTATTCCATTCCATTGGCTGCATTGTTCTCGCTGCTTGCAAAGACTCAGGTTTTCCAATGACGCAGCGCTATAAAAGCCAAATAGGACGTGCTGTGAGGGCCACATGCCAAGTGGTGCATCTCTTCGGTAGTGCCAGGCAATGAGACTGAATGCTTGGAATTACAGGGCCGATCTAAGTGCTGATGGCCAGCCATCTCTTGCCAGTATTTGGAGGGCAAGGTGACTCTTCCATTTACTGGACCCACAATCAAACTCGCTTGCCAACTTGGAGGTTGTTTGTCCAGTAGTACCATTTCCCTCTGAATTCTAGCAATCTCCGCTGTAAGATTGTGGAAGTTAAGTATTAAGCATGGATGAAGGGCCTTCTTGTCAATTGTTTCCTTGGCAGGATTCATACTGTAAAGGCTGGATAGATGCCAGACATACAGGCTACTAATAACACTTTCAGTAGTTCCCTACTGTGGTAATGCTGCAAAGGGTTGCTGTGAGGCTGAATATACAGTTCTTTTTTTTGTACAATTACTGCCATCTAACAAAAGAAATAAAGCCGTGAGAAAAAGCAATGGTGGCTGCAATGAAAAAAAAAAAAGACCACCACAACTAATGTTGCCAATTTAGTGAGGAGAGATCAAGCAAAGAGCAAACAAAGCAAGGGATTGTGAGTGGCTCTAACTCAATCAGAGAGCAGTGGGGTACCGCCCCATCAATCACTGTCTGCTTGCCGTCCCGGCTGAATCACGCCGAGTTGAGTGGTGGAGAAACACCAGCGAGCCGACAGCCCACTGTGTGAAAACACAGTGACCGAAAATGACCCCGGGGATCTGGGGCTGAGACAGGAGGGTCCTGGGCTAAACTTCCTACCTACCTAGCCTCTTACCCACTGTAAACAAACTTTACTTCAGCCAGTGCCCCTCCGGAGACTCGCTTGATTGTTTGAATAAAGTTGCTGAGCCCACCCCCCCAAACCCCCCCACCCCTTTCTCCACCTGCCACCCCTTGTGGATCTGTAAGCACCGGGGCGTTAGGGCAACAAACATGCCGCGTAGGACCACTACCACATCAATCAAAATCATGAGCCCCATTCAAGGTTAGACCACTGAGCGAAACATGCCTGAGCAGCCTGGACACGCTGTATTAAAGTGTCCAGATCTCCCTCATCAATTCAACTAAAGAGCCTCTTCTCTTTGCTTTCTCCTCTGGGACGAGTGGATAAGTAAGACATTAGGAGGTTTCAAACTAAACCACCCCTGACTACTGGTCTACCACCCACATATCGTGAACTCAAATTATTCCTCATTCATTCACCCTCCCTATCACTCCTGGTCGTTTTCCGCACAGCCTCATAAGGAAGAAGAAATCAGCATTTAATGGAAAGAGAAAAAATGCCAGAGAGGAAAACCTGTTGCTAATTATATTATATGGGGCAGCGCGAGGGGGGAGACGGTATTTATTGCCAACTGTCCTTTGAAAACAGAAACGCATAATTGAATTATAGCCTCAGTTTTTAACGCTTTTTTTTTTAAATCGGTGCTGGAAGGAAAAGGATTATGAATTTTCTTACAGTCAGTAGATTTGCGTCAAGATAAAGAGCTGAGATTACCAAATGTCCTCTAATCATGAGTCTCTCCATACGGCTCCTTTTCTAGAAATCTGTTTTGGATGAAAAGTAAAAAAAAACATACAACTGACATCTCTAAGCTATGTGGGCTGCGGCTTCGTTCCACAAGATACTTCCATATAGGGAAGCTTGTACTGGACTGGGGCTGGAAAGAAGATGAAGAAGAAGAAGAAGAAGAAGAAAAAAATATGAAGAATTCATCAGCTGTGTGCCAGAAACAGCTTAGTGACATCCGATCCCTGGCAAACACGAGTCGCTGACTCCCGACGTTGAGATGAAAAATAAAACAGGCAGTCACGTGAGACTGTATGATGCTTTTGTGACCGAGGCTTGAAATCCAGCGGGTTATTTATGAGCATGGCCCTTCGTCGCTCGTCTCTTTCTCTCCCTCCCTCATTTCTCCTTTTCCTACTCCTCCTCTGTGAAGTGGACCTCCCTCCCGCTGTGAGGTAGAGTGGCTCGCCTCCCGGTTGTGGTCAGGTTGAGCATGAATCAAAGTGGTGACAGAGCAGCGGGGAGGATGGCAGATGCCACGGCCAGAAAGCTTTTCAATCAGGCTGCCCTTCCAAGCTGCGGCCAAGGTGAAACACTTCACCGATGGATGAAAAAAAAAAAAAAAATAGACCCTCAACCCCACGGTCACTCTCTTTCTCTCTCTCTCTCTCTCTCTCTCACACACACACACACACACACACACACACACACACACACACACACACACACACAGGAATTGTATGCATAGTAACACATATGTGCACAGACCTACTTTTATCCTTCTCATTAACCAGTGAGTAACCCTTTATGTTGAACAGGGATGAAGAAGAAAGCGAGTAATGAGCCTGAGAAACATTTCTGTCTGCTGTCCTGTATTCTCTGCCCTCTGGTTAATTAACAAGGTGAACACTTAACATTTATCAGCACTATGGCTTTCATTCGCTTTGAATGGCTCACTTGTCTCATTAGCCGTTATGTTTTACAGATATCAAACGGGATGATGTGTCATGAAGAGAGATTTCATATGCAGCGTGTTCATCTCTGGAAGTTTCACCATGCTGACAAAATAAGGATGGCGATAATTGCTGTGAAGTGCAAACAAGATATATTCGAAGTAGATTGCTCTTTGAGACGCTGCCGACACGCTATTTCTTTCAAGGCACACTGTTTCAATGTAATTTCAGGTGTAATTTGATTTCCATTGTTGTGAACTGTGGGAGTTTATTGCTACGGAAAATACCAGGTGCATAATTTCAGTTGCTTTTGTCGAACCTGCTAGTTAAAAGAAGCGGCGTCGCCCTACCGACTCTTTATTCTGCTGTGTCTGTTTTGCGGCGCTGCTTTGAACTCCCTCAGCACGGATGCTTCTCTGACATGCACTTTGAAAAGAAGCCCACAGAAATAAATGTCCCCTAACAGGTCATAAGTATCTACAACAATCCATGTCCCTCCAAAACACTGCCCCTCAGCCACAGGGGTCACAGCACTTCCCTTCTTTAAAAGCCTCTACTGCCAGAGCCCTGTTAAAAAAAGGTTCCTGTTGCGTTCCTGCTTAATTTATTTCCCCCCCCATGACAATGGCTGATAAACAGTCACACAGACCACTTCTTCTTATTTGCCTATGGTTGCCTTGCAGAGGAGCGTGAGAGAGGAGTGTGTGTGTGTGTGTGTGTGTGTGTATGTGGGGGTCCGGACTTATTGCTACTCACTCCCCAGCTGTGAAGCTCCACTGCTTTTTATCATGGAGCTGCTGCATGCTATATAGGTAGAGGGGTAACAGTGGAATTAGGGAAAGTGGCCAAGTGGATCTTTTTCCTAAAGCCCCTTCTGTCCTCCACTCTCACTTCTTAGAAACAGGTGGCACTCTTTGTTAGGCACTATGACCACATGAGTGGAGTTAGTTGGATTCCACATGACAAAGGCAAAGCCAACTATAGATCCTGGGTAGGGTAATACCCTGCTCCTCCTCCTCCCAAGCTCCTGTTAGTCATCTCTGGAGTCCAGGCATGGTCAGGAATGCCAGGAGGGGCAGGATGTCTATTGTAGAGTGTACACAGCAGAGAATGTTTGCCTTCCCAGCAGGCCAAGCAGCTCTATGGGAGCAGCTCAGCAGGAGATCCGAGTGGAAGGGAAAGAGGGACAGAGAAAGCAGAGGACTACAATTAAAAAGAGGAAAAGAGTGCTTTTCCAAGCTTTGAGTTACAGGCACCTGAAGGCAGGGGGGCTCATGCAGACTTTTGAAGAGTGGTGAGGCGGGAGGCTTTCACCGACTTTCCCTTCGATCTCCCCCACAAAAGGTCGCCTGAGAAGGCATTCCTCAAATATCTCTGCTGCCTAATACCACCCTGCCATACATCTCATGCACCCTCCCCTCCATCTATTGCACAGACTGTCACACTGGAATTTCTGTGAGGTCCAGAAAAATACCATCCAGACAGAGAGAAAAGCAAAGAAATGAGTGAGGGTTGAGGCAGTCTCTCTGTTTTTAACCCTCTCTCTTTGGCTCCTCCAAAACAAACAGCGCAGCCTTGACTGGCTGGCTGGCTACAAGAGATCTTTAGTATGCTGAAGAAGAAACTGTTTTCTTTTTTTTTTTTAGTCTGGTCAGCAAATCCGACTGCATCAATGATTCATAATGTTGTCAAGAATACATCATATATATAGAAAGTTGGTTCTCCTCTTGGAGAGAAGAAGATGCAGGGAACATCCTGAAACTAACTTTTAATTATCATACTTTAAAACAAGAAATCTTACTTGAACAAACACGAACTATGGTCTGTCTTACAAATGAGATAAACTGGCCTTCAATCCACCTAATGTGAAACCTGTTTGTCACTTGTTTAGATTCAAATGCACTGAAACCTCCATTTTCCTGTCAGATGGCAGAGCTGCTACAGCCAGACGAGGCTGACAGCCCTTATCAGATCACAGAGGAACCGAGAATGGGTGCCCGGGGAGGCAGCGGAGCAGAAGCATAGATCTATTTACTTCAGTATTTCACTTGAGCTTAGCTTGCTCATTCGACTGATTTTCAGAGCGAATTGACTTCAAATATTTGCCTTGATGCGGACTGCGCCTTCGCCTCAAACTTCATTAGCTGCGAGAATGGCGAGGGCGGCCCCTGAAACTTCACTCTGTGAAAGTCTACAACGGTGCGTGAAAGGTAAACACGTTCTGCATTCAGAATCGCAGGGCTCACTTAGTCTCCTTATCTCTGTGATGAAGTGTTTTCCTCCTCCAGCTCTCAGGATACAGGCCTCTGCACTTCCCCAAACAAACCTGTCAAGGGTAGCGCACACGTGCAACAACACCGACGCGGCCAGGCTGCACTCAGTAAAGGCTGTTTTTCTTTTTATAAGCACCACTTTGAGTGCTTCTTGTTTGGTTTGCTGATAACAGCCATGTTGGGGAACATGTGGTGCATGTGTGTTCCATTTGCCCACTAATTAGATTGCAAGGCAGAGCACTGAAGCATGCATTGTAGCCCCCGCCGACTCCACCTCCACCCACTCTGCCAGTCCATCAGATAAGGAAGCCATTCTGTCTCTCATCAGTTTCCATTATGTAAAGGGCTGATTTGGTGAGTGGAGCTGCAACAGGGAGTCTGATGGATCCAACACAAATCACACCCAACTACTGTCTACAGATACGGAACTATTCCCCCGCTCATAATCGAGTTACCTATGACATGCCTTGTCAGCGATTAGCACAGTGACCTATTCTCATGTTACATAGTCCCATAATTTTAAATTAAGGAGGAAAAAGGAAAATGGATTTCACTCCATGGCTTTTCTTTGTTGGCTAAAGCCAAAGTGAAGCCACAAAAGTCTGCATATATTGTGAAGTGGAATTAAAGACCCATGAAAACCACTCCATTAAAAACACTATGAATGAAACAGTACACTTGGTTAAAAATAGAAAACTAAATTGGAGGTCAGGACGACCCTGTTTTCCGGTGCAATCTCTGCGTGGCCCACATGAATCAGAGACTTACTTGAGTTTCACAGCCGTCCGCTTGGGTCATTTATCAGTATATCCTCCAGACATGTGGTGTACAACCTTCTGACCACACTATTGGTATTACAAAGGATGATGTTTAAGTGTAATGAATAAGCACATACTGTAGGGCTGAAGCAAAAGAAAAAAAAAAAAAGTAGTGAGGAGTAGCGAGAGGGAGGGAGGGAGAGACGCTCACAGATGCGAACACATCCGCTACCTAAACTTCATTTGCTAAAAAATTCATGAACAGCCAATTAACTGGCATTCCGCAATCTGCAAATTCAGAGGCTGTAAATGAAAGAGTAGAGCTAATTTGTAAATGATACGTCGATGGATCGCTAATCTCAAAGCCCGCCCTCATTTCAACCTGGAAAAATAGCTGCCTTCCTTCAGCCTGCAGGGATTAAATTCTTCTTACTGCGTGTGTTTAGACACAGGAAATTCATTCCTAACTAATTTGATTAGCACAAGCATTGTTACCGCTAACCCCCTCCTACTGTCCCTTCCTCACTCTCCCTTACTAACTGAGGATCTTGGACAGTTTAATAGTCCCTCTGGTGCTGAAATCGGACCCAAAAGAAGTGTCAAGGAGCATCCAGCCTCTAAAAGACAGCAGCATTCAGACAACCATAAATCTCTGACATCAGTAAAGAAAGGTTAAAGTGGGATTGAAATCCGGGATTAAAAAAAACCCAAAACCTGCAAACAGATACAGGGACCATTCAGAGAGCACAAAGGGAGCGGTGGGTCCAGGTTTGGGGTGGAGCAGGGATACAGTAACAGGATCCAGCAAAGCCCTGTACTCTCCTGAGCCCTGCAGCGTAAACAAACAGCTGAGACAGAGCAGGGCAGAGGCACCGACACACGCACCAAACCACACACACACACACAAAGACACAGACAAGCAGGCAATCAGAGTGAGGCGGTTCGCATAGGCAAGGCTCACCTCGGGGCACCCACCGTGACACAGGCTCATCACATTACTGTCTGTCTCCAGTTTCATCAGCTTAAACTATCTATCTGACAACAGGTTAGCCGTTTAGCCTTTTGTTGGATACGACAGCGCGCGGCTTACAAGTCAAATGAGGATCTGTATGTAACTGTCACTGAGAACTCCACCTTAAAAAAAAAAAAAAGTCATTTCACCTTGTTTTAAGTCAAAATCTGTGTGAAAAAATGTGATATGAGTCAGATACCTTCCCTAGTTTCCAAGTCTGACATTAACAGAGTAATATAATGCATAATAATAAATACTGCATAATTCAAATAAACTGAGAATTGTTTTCTCTGTGTAACCCAACCCTGGAAATCCTCACTTTTTTTAAAAATGGGATTTTAAAAGGGAATATGAAAGTAATGGCTCATTAACATTTTTTCCCCTCACAGTGTTTAAAGTAGCTACAGTTAATGGCTTCTGCTGAGGTTGTGGCCCTGGAGATCCCCCTTAACGCCCTCCGCAAAAGAACGGGCAATTCAAATCAATATTATGCTCCGGTGACTTTATTCCACAAAGACGAGAAGTAGGGACATTCCAAAACCAAACAACTGGGGCGGGACATTCCTGCTGCCATACGCAGTGCCAGAGCAAGCACTGCATTAACAGTTCCAGTGAGCCTGCGGACACTAGATGGCGCAGTTTCATGTGCAATATGCATGAAGGAGAGGGAGAAATGAGAGTCACATTTGCATGAATGCTATACCACTCATTCAACAGACACACAGATATGAATTCACATAAATTTGTAGGAGTGTATGTGTGTGTGCGAAAAGCCTTGTTGGTTGCCAAAGTGTGGTCTGTGGACCAAATGGGTACACTTGAAAAGGTTTGCGGCTGTTTTTTTAGACAGCTTAATTTCACTGTTTCACTCACCTAATCTTTGCAGAATGAAAGCATGTTTCACTCTGCCCGCTTTATTTACAACTAAAAAAATTAACTTCAGATCAGATTGAGGCTCTGATTAAATCTGATTAAATGATAGGCTTTTTTTTGAGTCCAAAAACACATGTGTTCTTCATAGACAAGATCTCTGACTGGTGCAGTACTTACTTGCACTCCCGGTCCTCCAGATCAAAATGTGGATTGAAGTTGATGAGGATCCGCTGGTGAGGACCGGGTGCTGTTATCACCCACACGCACCTCTGAGAAGGGGGATAAGACATTGGGTATCCGGGCGAGGTGAGGTAGTTGGCGGTTGAGATTCTGATGTTGCCTCCACATTTATCTGCAGAAGGGGAGTGAAAAAGGGTTCTTTCAGAATATAAACAAAAGGAACTCATATTTCACTTATCTGCTGCTCTCATCCACAGCAGCTTACAGCAAGAGAATAAATCAGTTCATCTATGTGTTGCCCAAGAACACTTCATATGCTTACCGGACTCATATCTCTACAATACAAATACCTCATAATTTCATTTATTATCAGTTATATGCTCATGTCAAGATTAAACTGAATATCTGATGTTTTTCAGAATCTTTTAAAGCTACTTTTGTTGTATTTTTTTTTTGTATTAAAGAGGCTGTTAAACATTTCTATGACGTATTGGTTCAAAAGACATATATTTATCTATAGAAGGGAGTCCCTGCTTCTAAGTTTAACTAAGTGTCCAATTTTACTACACATGGCCTGCTGGAATAGTTTAAAATATAACATAAACATAAAATAGACTAGATAATAGATAATAGATTCACCCTCCTGCCTCTCGTTGAAATTAGAAAAGAAGTTTTGATACATATAAGCGGTTCAAGGCTTAAAGAGACGACATTCTACAGTCTGCTCCTTTAAACGTGCACGTTTCAACATTAAAATGAATATTCCTTTGTTTTTTTTCCAGAGGGCCCGCGTCTGCCACTCACATCTCTCTTCATTTGTATTCATTATTTTATTATAAAAAGAATATCCCATCTGCTGCTCTGACCTACACGCACACCTCTCGAAAAAAAAGACATAAATCAGTGAGGAATAAAACGCGCACTTCTAACAGAAAAGAAACGGATGCTGTAAGAACAGAGAATGGGAAGTTGACTTTATGAACTCTGTTATAACGCCGACATACAGATCCGTTAGTATATAAATAACTGAGTAACGAAAACTGATTAAAGTCATGTAATAAACCGATTTAAATGAACAGGCTGCAGGTATGAGAAGAAAAGTATAACGGCAGAAATAAAACTGTTAATAATATGAGAGACAAACCACGTCTTAAACAACCCGAAACCAGAATTAAAAAAAAGACAGTTATAATATCTATAGAGCCACTATTAAGCAATAATAATGTTGGAGGGCTTTTCTTTAGGTGCTGGTAGGATGGGCAGGTGAGCGCCCCGCAAGTTTGCACAAAGATCAGCGGAGATCAGAGAGGGCTAATCTTTTAAAAGAATATTGGGATTAGTATCCTGTAGAGTACATAAAGGGATTATATATATATATCAGATATCACACTTACCGTTTTTGAAAGCCTTGACCACCAAGAGGATTCCCATGAACAGGAGAAAGACTAATCCACAATGCATCCTTGTTTTGTCACAAAAAAAATTTAAAATTACGCATACAAAAAAATATAAAAACCCTCCGAAATTAAACTCCTCCAAAAAATAAAAATTAAAAAAAAAAGGTTCTGGCAAATATTCTTCTTTTCTCCTCTTGAACTTGAGCGAATAAAGTGTCTGTTTTTTGGAAGTTTGGAAGTGCTGAGTGCGGGCTCAGGTCGCTGGCATCCTGTCATTCAGCTCCTGTTTCCTCTCTCCTCTGTCGGCTGCGTTTCTCTCTCAGACGCCGACCGTGCCATATCCTCTCCAAAGCAGCCAAAGTAAAAGATATATATATATATGTAGTATATATATATATGAAGAAACGACCCCGCTCCCTTTACGTCCTTACTCCGTCAAAATGAAGCCCGGGCTGGAGGTAATCCTTGGCTGTGGAAAGGGGAAAGAGACAGACGGAGGTGTGAGCAGGTTAGGAATGGGTGCCGCCGCCGTGCGCTCTGGACATTCCCGAATATGTCGATACAAACGGGCCTATAAAGGCACGGATACACCCCTTCCCTAAAAGCTGAGACCACCTCGCTTCTATAGGCTCAGAGTGCGGACTGGGAGAGGTTGATGATTGGCTTGATTACAAATAACCAACCTATGTGGGGAAAAGCCTTGTGTCTTTTTATATGTAAGCGAAGCGGAGCTGCACACTGAGTCAGAGCACCAGCAGTCCGTTAAGTGACATGACTCTCTCTCTCTCTCTCTCTTTTACTCACCCTCCTCCCCCCCCCCCCCCCCTCTCCCCTCCCTCTTCCTCCTCTTACAAAAGGGAGTAAGGCATTGATGGAAGTATGGATGTAGTATCACAACACGGCAGCCTTCAGGAATATTTAAACACAATATTGGACATATTGCCATATGATAGGAGATAGAACATATGCTGCTATAACACACATGGTTATATTTGGAATAGTGTAAGGGTCTTTCCTCAGGATGGTTGATTCCAGGTCTTTCTGTGACTGATTCTCACATGTGACACACTGAACTACATAATGAGCCAGACTGCAGCTTCTCATCCCTGCCTCTCTCTCTCCGTCTCTGTCTCTCTCTGTCTCTCTCTACAGTAAGTTGTCTTTCTGTGTCTTAACATCCATCTGTCCCCCAACAGACTGATTCTGCAGCATATCTGTGCCGCGGTGCTGATCACAGGCCCAGTTTCTGCTCAGGAGCTAAATAATAGAAAGTGTTTTTTTCTTCTTCTTCTTCTTCTTCTTCTTCTCTTGTTCTCAGTCATTGTGGATTTCTTTTACGCGCCAGCAGCTATCCAGATGGGTCGATTGTTAATTCTTCACCCCTCGACGGTGACACCATTAATCTGGCACTTTGGAAAATTTAGGGGAAATCAATTAAAGCGTAAATGATAGTAGCCTGGAGTCGTTGACTCAACGCTGCCCTTACTGGGTCACACAAAAAGAACTGAGCCGGCTCGTCTCCAGTAAACTCAATCTGAACGATACGGGACGGCAATACATCAATATACAGATTCCGTTTAAATGTACATGGAATAAGTCAGTCATATGTTATTAAAACTGTGAGTGGAATGGCGGAATAACGATGTAAAATCTCTTCGCAGCATCATTTCATTGCACCCCTAACGCGGACGTATATTGTTGTCAACGCCGCAAGATAAATAAGAACAGCTGCATTCACCTGCGTGTTAAGGACTCGCAAACCCGCAGGCATCCAGCCCTCCTCTCTGCACCTCCAACATGCGTGGAGCGGCGTGTACGGTCCGACACGCTTCCTCCGATTCTGTTAAAATGATACCAGATCTTCTCCAGAGCTCCACAAAAGCGAGTTGAAGTTATTCCCCCACCACCACACACACACACACACAATCCCCTTATGGACGTAGGGGGACAACCAGAGTGCAGTCCGGCTGGGTCTCCGGCGCCCACCGCGCAAAGACGCACAGCCGATGCCCGGAGACTCTCCGCGTACAGACGGCTCTCCTCCCGGTGGGCTCTCCGCGTCTCTTTCGCTTTCTCTCCGTTTTTCGCTCACTCTCCTTCAGCGCTGTCACAAGTGAAATCCGGCCAGCGTGAGAGGAAAACAGACAGTCCGAAGAGAAGATTGATGGAGAGAAACTGAAAAGTCCATCAAATAGAAGTTTTTTTCCCCCCCTTCGTCCGCCTCTCCGTGCGCCACCGCTCTCGGCTCCTCCACTGATACAAATGCAGAAGGTTTAAGTCCCAGCCAGCCTCACACGCCCCTTTACTAGGGATGAGTACGCGGACGCGCATCATTGTTTGCGTGCATGTGTGTGTGTGTATGTGTGTCTGCAATCGAGATGCAGATTTCATGTCTCTCTCTCTCTCTCTCTCTACCAGCCTGTAGCGTTTATTAGACGCATTAGAAAGTCACGTTAGCGTTAACCCGCTGGCGTCTCGGCGCTCGTAAAACCGTCTTGAATGAGACTGATTTGTTATTTTGGATCATAGACAGATATTCTTACTTATCTTTATCAGCCCTTATGAGAAATTACAAGTTGTATAAGGGTGCAACACAAACATCGCAGAAATCCCCATGTTTACTGTAGGATTATTGAAGCGTTTAAGGTCACTACTGAGCCCCATGCACACCACAAGTCCCTATAGCAATATCACAGCTCATATTATAGGTACAATATGGTCTGAGTCTGTTTTCTGGGAGCCAATAGAGGCCCAAGAGACTCAACGTATGAGAGAACAAAGAAGCTGTTCTCTGTTGGTGTGATGTATGGACAGTCTGTCTGTTACTCACACACTTCAGCATCTACACACCAAAAATACACACAGACCCTTGAATGTGAATTTAAACATGATCTGGACACGGGTGGCATTATAGGTGTGATATATGACAGACCATGGACTGATGAAACTGATGAAATCATCAAAAGTACATGTTTAGTGTTATTTATGATTCAAAAAGAAAGTTTCCATTCAAAAGAAACCAAAGGAAAACTTCACCTTAGATTTCCGTTATAAGATATAAATAATTATAAAACTGCACCTTTTGCACAAAAAGTGAACAAAGTGAAACTTCTGGTCAAAACATTTGTTCATACTTTGTCTTATTGTGCAACTCTCCTTTAAGGGGAACTAAAACTAAAACATCATTTCAGCCTGCTCCTCATGTAACTGAAATTTGCCCGTCCGTATTTGTCAAACTTCTGCCACTGGGCCTTGATGATTATGGTTCTCTACTGTTTTAGTTTAACTGACTGCAATAAGTGGATGCTTCAAGCTGCAGGTCTCTATAGTTAGGAGCCTTGTGGCCTGTAGGGGGCATCAGAGCTGGTGAGCAGCTCAGAGAGCCACCCACTGCTCCTCGGGCTCACCTTACTGTACTCCCTGTGAGAGTGCGCTGCTGGGTTTATAAACAGGTGCCTTCATTAAAGGTTGTTTCAGACTTATTCCCAACACTCACTATATATTTGAGTCAGAGTTGCCAGAAAGATGTTTAGCATTAACACTGTTCTCTTATTTAAACAATTCTGCTGCATATTACATACTGTCATTTACCCATTCTAAGACCTGCGTTGCCCTGTGAGACACACAAGCAGCTTGGCATACGTTATGCACACGGTGCATTAAGATGTCCCCTTTTAAAAAAGTTTTTTGTGACACAATAGAGCAAGATAAACCTACAATCCCTACACATGATTATTATTTTTTTTATTCCTAGAGAGAGAGAGAGAGAGAGGGAGAGAGCAAGAGACAGAGGATTGAATGGCTTTTATTCCCATCTCAACCCTGGTAATTCTCTGTCTTGCTGATAACACAAATGTTAAAATGGTGCCAGGCATCTCTATCAAAGGCAGCACTAACTAGACTTTCGTGTCGTCCGGATAACACGGGAACAATGGCTTAGAGTCATTTCACAAGGGTGCCTGCCTGTGCTGTATCTAAAATGAGGGAGGAGGAGGGGGGGGGTGGGGGTGGCTGTAGAGGAACAATACGAGAGCCATTTAAAGGATTTGCTTCTTCATATATATCCGCACTAATCTTTAGTACAGCCCTGATGAATAATTAGCTCCAGTACAAAAGCGTACATTTTATGGCCCCCGTGAGCAGTGGACTTGATTTCATTAGCCTGCCCTTTATTCACCAATATGAGTGAGTCACAGTGAAAAAGTGCCGGTTCAAACCATTTGGCACAAAGTCACAGTGAGCGTTCCGCTTATGTTTCTGACTGAAAAATATGTCTCTGGAGTCATTTCACCAATCCGGACATGACGTGGCTGTTTTAGGTGAGAGGTGACGAATTAAAGGAAAAACACGAAAAATAAGGGCTCATCGAAGGGTTTTGATACGTGAATCACAAATGATAGCCTTCACAGACAGATCTCAACCTGACTCAACACCCTATGGGAAACTATGCACTGACATGTTAGACAGCTCTCTGCCACCATCAATGTCTTTTGGAAGAAAGCCATTCCCTCCAGTAGATTCCCTGCTTTGATATGCTAAATAAAATATGATTAAGGCATGATCAAAACTTTGTTGAGCTTCGGTAAAAGATTGTGGTTACGGTTTATAAAAAATGTTAATTGTAGGTCTGTAACAGGAGGTGAACTTCAGCCCCTGGCATGAAAGTTAGATACGCTACACCCATACACCACCCAACACCCACAACCTTACTTTGAGCATAAAGGGTACACACCGAGAGTTGCCACTGGACGTAAATCATGAAGAGCTAAATTGTTAAGGACACTGGGCTGTATTAAGACACTGCCTGTTGTGTCTCTCGCCGACCTGTATGCAGTAACTATCATTAGAAACTGTGTGGAAATTCCTCAAGAGGAACTAGGAATATCAAGCTGTATTCATCAGATTGTGATTCTACTCTGAGATCCCTTTAAAACACTCTTCTCTAAACCTACCAACAGCACCCATCACAACCAGATTGATCACTACCCTAATTACTCTTACAGGCTTGTAGTTTGGAACGGTACCCGACACATTTAACTGGGGGGGAGAACCGAGCCAGCTAGCAGCCTTGCAGGGATAAATCGGGCCACCCATTCAGAGATTTTTTTGTCCATTTTCCGATTGCAGCTGCACTACAAGGCCTGATATTTTCAGCCCTGCTGCCCTAAATGACTAGGTGCAGGATGCCAGTCCTGATGTCACATCATCCAACGTATGTTGCACTGATCTCAGTCAGACGCTGGCTCTTGCCTGCTGCCGTCATATGGGCCATTAAATCACTTGGATTTATGCGCTAAAACCCCAACCTTTGATATAAGATGTAGCATATCCATCTTGGCAGCATTTGCTTTGTAAAAATAAGTACTCTGACTGTCAATGAGTGCATCAAGGATATCGCTGCGGCACATACGTTGGACTTTTAACTTCAGTATGACATGGCTGATATAGCATTTCCCCCCTGCCAGCGCATGCTCTCGTTTCACTGCGTTACATAGTAGATTAAAGGTGCAGACCATGAACTTTAAAAAAGGACCTTGTTACCTACTAATCATACTGTGTTCCAGTTTCTCCTCCATGACAACCACAGTAAAAGACATCTACAGGCAGGGAGGGGGTTATCATTTGGACAGGGGCTGTATAGCTATATAGAGGTTCCTGTACCTGTTTCACAATTTTGGCAGCTGTTTCACACGCTCTTGAACAGGCTTGCTGGCACAATGGACACACCTTCAAATGTGTCGTAATCCTAGGCTTTTTGTACAGACGGATGTGGAATGCATATTTGTGTGTGTTTCGCTGTGTGTTTGGGTGAGACAGGAGGTGGGGAAGCAGGGATAGAGCGAATTGATTCCAAGACAAAGAGAGACTCTGGGTGAAGACATGGGAAACAGAGGAGACCCTGACAGATCCCTGCACTGCTGACTCTTGAGGGGGAGGGGGGGAGGGGGGGTTGCTCAGTCGGATCAAGGTCTGGAGTAATTGCTACAAAGGCAGCGTCTCTCCGCTAAGGCGTTCGGGCGAG
The DNA here is from genome assembly GCA_036937835.1 of Pampus argenteus. Lineage (NCBI taxonomy): Eukaryota > Metazoa > Chordata > Actinopteri > Scombriformes > Stromateidae > Pampus > Pampus argenteus. The sequence goes on along the minus strand of CM072880.1, from coordinate 13,830,408 downwards.
GTGAAACTAAGTGTGAACGGAATTAGCAGAGGGCTGAATAAAGCGCTTCTGAAGTTTTAGAGACATTATGGTAATAGAGAAAGAACAACGAACCCGAAACATTTTCAGGGATATTCCACATTCAAACAGAGGCGCGGGGGGGGAAAGACACAGGGGAAGAGAAGGGGGAGGGCAGGGTGGCGGGAATAGAACAAAAAAAATAAAGGAATGGCTTCATTAGAAGTAGAAACATTTACAGTGACATTTAGTGAAGCAGGGAGGATGTATGAATAAATATGCATAATGTTGCCGGGAAGCATGGAGAGCTTCTCAGGGGTAGAAGAAGGGTGAGAGTGATGGCTCCTGAATTAATGATGAAGGAGCCTACTGTCTGTCTCTGGGTGTGCATGTGGGTCTGTATGAGTGTCTGTACGTATGCCTGTATTTAACTGCAAATGGGTGTGTATGTGTGTGTGTGTGTGTGTGTAAACTTAGGGCACAGACACACACACATATCCAACTCACTCTTGCAGCACCCCAATTTCACATCATCACTGATGGAAATTACCCAATCCTCAATACCTAATCAAGCGATCATTTTTTGGAGACACACAGATTCGTGATTGTCTCTGATGCTTAATTACATTTCTGGAAAGCCAGGGAGCAAACTGCCTGACAGATTCCAATTTTTTTGGTGCAAATATATATTTTTTCCTTTTCTTTTTTTTTTCCTTTCGGCTGGGTTAATGTTCTATTCTCCGCTCTGTTCCCCCCCCCCCCCCCCATTTCGCAGGCTGAGATGATGAATATTGCGCTGCTCATCATCAAACGCACAGTGAGAAGCCCCAGAGATCAGGGCAATGGAGGGGAGGGAACTGTCAGGGAGAAATGCTATGTAGGTCAATGAAGAATTGCACTGGGATATTGCCTCCTCAGCTCACAGTCTGGGAAGCTGATTTGATTTCCGGTGAATCTATCCAACTTGAATTATGAGAGATTACCCTCCCTAAAATCACCTTGGTGACTACCATAGAAACCCTCTGCTCTCAAGGGGATCTATACTGTATATTGACTAAGATATATACGTCATGCAGTTCCTACATTGTAAGGATACGTCCTTTAGATACAAGATGTATGTAGTGAGGAGTAAAATATCCTTCACTCCGTTTTACATAAAGTAACGTAATGCTAAAGCATTCAAAACTCAGAAGTTGGGCTCAAGTGCTACATTAAGCCTGCATATTAGCATTTAAAACTATTATGAAATCCATTAATTTCAATGGAATATCCATAATCAGTACATCTGTGGATATGAATCTGGGCAAATATTTTCACGTTGAACTTTGACAATGCAAATTTAACAAACAGTCTTGACAGTGCTGACCTTTGAGTCCAAAACAGAGGAAGCTATTGTAGCTTATCTGCGGTGCAGTATACAGGCTACTCCACATAAGAGGCAAGGCACGAGTCGACGGTACGAATGTCATTTGAATAAACTGTGAATTTATTTTTCCAAGCTAAGATAAAGTTAGCTGCTAGCTAGTTTAGTGAGCTACTGTGAATGACTAGCAGCCAGTTAGTGTTAACAGATACCTCTCCAGAGAAATAGGTGACGTATTATCACCTATTTCATTAAGGAGCCACTGATGAAGTTTGCTGTCACACTGTATGTAAATGAGACAATTTAAAGAATACAGTTTTTTGATCTTGATGGGGTCCCCATCAGGGTTAAAAGCAAGAACTCACCTCAACTTGACCTCTTTGTACATTAATTCAAGTGTGGCGTGTCCTGATTGGATAAAATGTTATTAGGCTCCTGATTAGACCACAGATAAGATGTACCAACCATTTAAAAACTGTCTCATGAACAAATCAAATAACTATCTTTCCTTCCACATTCTTTTTTATGCTTATTGAGAGTGGTGGAGAGTACTAGATCAAGTCATTGTTCCCCTTTGTGAAGCATTTGCTCCAAGCTCTTGTTGTACTTTGTATTTCTCTCAGTAGTGTTGATTCATCACACCACTCGCTGTGGGTGAAGTTTCATTGTTGTACCAGATTTTCATTTCTTCTGTTAATATGGCAAATGTTCCTCGGTTAGTGTTGATTAAACACTTTCTGAAAAAATATGGATCTTTGCATGAAAATGTATTTAAAGCAGCTCTTATGCTTTTAAATAAAATAAAAAAAAAACGCTGATATTTCATACATACATAGCCTTCTGATTATAAAGTCATCATAGCCTCTTTCCTCGGTAAGATAAAAAGAAAAACGCTGATCAGTGAAATGAAGCCCCTCCCTGCTACATGCTTTGTTCAGTTAGTAATTGCCACAACAGGTGGTAAACCTAGCTGCCCCTCTGGCCCTTCAACCTCATAGAAGGGTTAAAGACACACAACAGGGTTAGAAATGGAGCCTGAAACAGCAGCACAGTAGGCACAAAGCCCAGTGTCCTAGTAATTAAGAAGAGGAAATCCCAACAATGGCAGCCCAGTCTGTGATGGTAAAGATTAGCTGAAACAGTGAGACGGGCTACTGAGGAAGATGAGACGCTGCCCTTTGTAGTGAATGTGTGTGTGTGTGTGTGTGCTGGAGGGGTGGGTGGTAGCTCTGTCAGTCTAACTAGTTACTACTGTTTGTGTGAGTGGATATAGAGCATTTATACTGTATGTGTGCGGTCATGCTGATATACATATATATTGTTATTTTTCATGTTGTGGTGTGTCTTTTGTTGTTATTTTCATTTGGACTTTTGTCACACGGCTGCTGACAAAACACTGCATCATGTGACAGGACTGGTGATTCAGTCTTGGATTATTTACAGAAGACTGACAGGATGTGACTGAAGAGTCTGAGCCACTGAGATTACAGGAAAAAAAGCTGAAGTCTGACGGAAGTGATAGTTACACTGTGATATCTCACACTCACACACACACACACACACACACATCACAAGACTGCGTTTCCCAACAAGACCAGAGATAGTCAAGAGCAACAAGTTGGTGGTTTTTGATATATGAAAAATGACTTCATGAATGAGTCATCGGGGACATTTTGCTCAGATAAGCAGAACAACGTTTCGCACCACATGTTTTTATGTTGCAGACCATGTGACACAAAAATAATGAAGTCGTAAAAGTATTTTTTAATTTACCATAAACACGTACAATTAAAATGTAGTCTGAGTAAAGTATTCACTTAAGAAGACTGATATTCCTCAAACAGCAAATTGACAACACATTTCACATCATAACCTGCTCAGGTTATATCATCTTCCTCAGGCTGTGCACTGCTTTACTTAAATTCATTTTTCTAAATAAATATGACTTCAACTCTAAAAGCTAACAGGGTCTCCGGTCTTATTTAGTCAGCACAGCTTAATGGGATTTTAAGGTGAAGCAACAGTGTGTTCAGTTGTGGCTACAATCCTCCCTCTTTAAAGACTGATAATAACATTTAACAAAAAAAAATAACTTACTAATCCTCTGTGGGTAATATTTGCTAATATTTTTTAATATTTAAATGACAACATCCTTTAAAGTCGTCAGTAAGTCTTTCTGGTTCAGAACTACAGTTTTTTTTATTTGTTTTTCGGCACCTCATAGGTTCTCAAAATGACATTGTGTAATAGCAGCCTAAATCCAACATGCCTGGGTTCCAGATCCATGATTAAAAAAAAATCAGCCGAGAACACTGGTCTGAGTCAGAGGTCCCACACTTAATTGTCCACCAGGGAACTTAGTGGATGATAATGTTTCAAGTCAAACAACTTTGAGAACACAAATTGTATCTACCTTCTCATGGGACAGTGTAAAGTATTTAGCTCTGTGGAGCTGTATTACTGTTACTTGACAGGAATAATAAAACTACTCATCAAGCTGCATTGCTGCAGAGATGTGGGAATACATCATCGCTAAAGAGAAGTCCAGCGGGGATGATTCAGCTTTGACCTGTTGTTGCAATGTCTCCATACATGTTTTATTTTGTGTATTACAGGACACATCAGTTTTGCTCATTCTCTGTTTTCCTAACTCTCCAAATAAAGTGTTTAGATAATAAACTGTGACATTACTGTAGTGATTTCACTGTCTTCCTAGATTTCAGCAATATGCAATAAGCGGTGTGAAGACGTGAAAATATTGAGGCCTTAACTTTAACCTTACACTCACATATAGTTGTGTTCTCTTCTTACTGTACTTACAGATAATGGGTGCAGCGATTTGAAGCTTCACCTCTCCTTCCTGCACGCTCACGGTGACCCCTGAAGTCTTGTTCCTGCTCTCCGTCAATATCTGGAGTTGTTATCCCGACTGCAAAGTGCCGTCGTCGCTACAGGAACAAACTAACTCCATTTCACCGTGTCAGAGTGCAGCCCTCAGAGAATCCAATCTGTCCACAGAGACAAATACGGACAGGCAGCAAGAGAAAGAGATGCAGCAGGACAGAGAGAGAGAGAGAGAGAGAGAGAAGTGACGTGTGCAGACAAATAGACCCCGAGTTAGAAAGGAACAAAAATATATAGAGTCAGATGCAGTGAAAGGGGCAGTGAGTGAGAAATGTATAAATATCAAGGTTGAGAAATGGAATTGGATGTAGAAAGAGAGATGGAGAAGAAACTGTTCAGTAGAGACAGGGAAATAGAAAGAGGGGGAGCGAGAGAGAAATAGAGAGATTTAAAGTTGAATGCAGACACAAAGAGAGAGGGAGAAAGAAATAGGGGTTGACAGGTAGAGAGAAAAATGGAATTGAAAACAGAGAGAGAGAAATAGAGCCCGGAGAGTCAAGTAGACACGTAAACAGAGAGGATGAGAAAGTGAATGAGGAGTATACTGTATTTACATTTTATATATTATAAAAGATGCAGAGCAACTGAAGAAACCAGAATCTAAAGAACATAGTTACAAGTTAACAATGAATTGATCCGACTAACATGTACTGACTGTGCATCCAAACCCGGGGAGACTCACCAGAGAATTATTATGTATTAAACACCCAAAATATACCCCAACAAACGCACTATTTACTCATGTCTTTTGTTTGTGAGTATTTTTTTTAAAGATTTGTGTCTTCAGTAGGTTTGTGTACGGAAGTCTGACAGTATTGACAGAATACTACCACTAGCACATTGCTGGTTTCCATGGTAATCACTGACAATAACAAATACATAGAATAACCCCAACATATTAATATAATAAATATTATTTATTCTAGTCTAGCGCTGTGTGTGTGTGTGTGTGTGTGTGTGTGTGTGTGTGAGAGGGGGAAGGAGAGTGACAGCAAGAGAAACAAAGAGAAAGGGAAGTAGACGGTGAGAAACTTGGGAATGTGGAAACTTCTAGTTGTACTGCTTGCATGGATTTAGTGGCTTTTTATACAGAGAAGACTGTTATCAAAAAGAAAACCAAGCCAGCCCCTAGTGAACATCAGCACTCTGAGCACTGAGCCTGGAGAAGTACATGTTTATTATTATAGGCCTCCAACACACGTTGTACTGGTTACTAAGTAGCTCCACTATAGTCTTCTCACCAACTCTGACATGATGCTCAAGATAGCACGAGGGCTATAACTCGCTTAAGAAAACCAGGTACAGACAAAATAAACGTCCATTCACACAGAGATGAACACAGCCATGCTACATGTTTTAATTTTGCTATAAAGACTCATGAAATCATCCTGCCAGAGGAAGCCAGGCCGGGGTTTTTTGGACGGCGGACAAAAGCGACAGCTCACCACAGTTCCTCCAGTCATATTTTATGGTTAATTATAAAGCGTTTGATGAGAGTGGCTGTTTTTTTTTAAAAGGCCAAATGGATTGGATGGCTGCGGATGCTACAGTGTTCACAGACTAGACATATGGCTGAGTGTAATCGCCACAAGGTTTCAGCGAATGCTTAAAAAAAACGGCGGCTTGGCATGAGAACACAGCAACACAAACGAGACACTTGTTCCCAACACATTGCTTTCCTGTTAACTGTTACTTTAATTTGCAATTGGACACAATCATTTCAGGCTCTGTTGATTCTTCATATGCACCCCCGATCCCCACCCCCCAACCCCACCCTCCCACTTCTCCTCAGCTTCACTGATATGAATCCAATGCCAAAATATGAGCTATTATTCTGAGGCTGTTCTGCAGTAGTGCGTCCGCTTGGTTTATCAGCTCCCTTGTTTCTGTAAGACTAACATTCATACCGGCAGCAGACTGAGACTGACACTGTGATGTTGTTGACCTTCTCTGACCCCATTTGTTTCACTGCCAGCGTCTGATGTAGCGATATGTCTCTGTCTGTTTTATCAGACCTGGACGGCCCTTCTCCAACTCCGCCACCCTCGCAGCTTCACAATGGGCCCTTGAGGCACACATAACACACATGCACACCCACCATGACACATACGTACAGAGGTTATCCTTGCCTTTGACATGCTGGTCGTAATCAGTGTCACGTCACATTGTGTGCAGCATATCCAACAACTCTCCAAATGAGCCCTATAAAATTAAGTGTTCTTCCGAGCTATATGGTCTTCTTTTCCCCTCCCCTCTTTTCCCATTACGCCGCCCCATCTTCCTGTCAAACTGAGGAAGTGTGCCTAAGCAGACACTTAATTTGTCTTGTTTTGTCGTTAGCTCTGTGGCCACGGAGCGACCCGCAAATACATGCCTCCCATATTGATTTAATGTCAACCCCGCCGCGTGGCAGTGATGCACGGATCGGCCTGCCTCGCTTTGGTTTTTACAAAAACTGACGGGACATGGCATTGTAATGTATGTCACACATTGACGAGATACAATGGGCAACGGGGGTGACAAGTAGGACTGATGGCATTTGATAGAGTGCTCCTTCGCTGCTTTGAAAAGTCAACACATACGGCTCTCTGTCTGCGATGATGAACTGATGGAGGACTGCCTCGGTGCACCAAGGGCAAGAAATCCTGTCAGTCCTGATTGTTAAGGTTTTTATATCGACTGAATATCAGGGTTTATAAATTAAAAGCGGGACGATAATTCTTGCTATAAATGTTGATATAGATGAAATTCAAAGATGATAAATCTGTTCTGATGTTTTACATTGTCTTGGTTTATTGTTATTTTTTTTCTCCTTTTTTTTTTTTGGTCCTGAACAGTCATGGGCGGGAACTTCCAATGGAAAGTGTCAAACTACCACCAAGCACTACTTAAAAAATGTTCCTCAGTGAAAACATTTGAACACAAATGTGACTATCACGTGGCGAATTTGCATAATAATAATCACAAATATTTGTATTCCTATTATCTCTCTAAATTTGATTGTTTGGAGAGAGGAAGCTTAGAGGAAGCATTAGCAACGAATCAGCAGATGTGGTGTTTCACAATGGATCGATTTGTTGTTCCACTGGGCTGGATACTGACACGGTGACAGACTGCTTCGCTGTTAACCATAAAAACAGAAAGATCCTCATTTGTCACTAGTGAGTATACAAACACACACACACAAAAAAAAAGATATTTGGTGACTTTTTGCTGTCAGCAGCCGAAATAAGTACTTTTAAAGCATTGTTGTTGGGACCATTGATTATTTGTTATCAAATTCTTAACGCCTTCGTATGAGAGTTCAGTGCTCTCTCATTTCTACAAATTGCTTGCTTTTTGACCAGTGGTAATAATAAACCAATTAAGACAGTTGGTGCAGTCTGAACGACTGCAGCTGCTTTGGCTGTTGTTCAGTTTTAAGTGCTTTCAGTGTTGTTGTTGCAAATATTGTTTAGCAAACAGAATGGATTGGAGGTGCTTGTTCATGTCAGGGCATTAATCTGACAGACATACTGTGTTAATGTCGTTGCTATTAAACACTATTTCATAGTGATTGAAAACATATTTATTCATGTTTTGTCAAACTTCTTAGTGAATGAATGATTTGTTTATGACTGCGTGCGTAGTCTAAGCGGGCTTGGTGATGTATGGCTCTCTGAAAGTAAAACATTAGTGTACAATCAGCCCTTGATTTGTTGAAGCACACATACACTCATAACAAACACCACACCCTCTGTCTATTGCAATATGATACAACGTTAATAATATTATTTGCATTATTACTATTACTGGTTTTAAAATACAGTATCATCTACCGTTATTACACTTTAAGCTCTCGCCAGCTCCAACAGCTACATTTACCTGCCTGTGCTACCATTTTTGAATAACCAGGAAATGCACTTGTCAAGGAAAACAAAAACAAAAAACAGGTCAGTGTATGCCCATAATTTATCTGGCCTTCTTCGCGAAACCTACCAAGAGACGGACTTACGACCAAACAACACCGGCGGATGACCTCACTGATGCTCTTGTTGCTGAATGGGAGCGAATTTCCTGCAGCTTGTTTCCAACATCTGGTCGAAAGCCTGAAAACAGAAGAGAGGAAGTTGTTAGAGCAGCAGATGAATGCTCGTGACATTTGGCTGTAGTTTTTGGATGTCTGCATACATTTGTCTCATGTTGAATGTTCCTTTGGCCAATTTTAGATGTTTGTCTTCAACGATGATTTAATGTGATGTGTGTTTGGGTTTCATTGAAAATGTCACAAACTAAGTGTCCTCAGACATCAAGGATCCCAACCGCCCAGTTTTTTTATACTCTGAATCACATACTAACAGCAGACCCAACCGCATATACCCATGCATTCTATGAAAGAAATGTTGATTTACCCAAAAGTTTACTCCAATTGCTCCTCGATTCAATTCCAAAAAGTTTCCATATACTTTATATAACAAGCGTTGATGTTAACTTTGTGTCAGAAGGTGTTCTCTGCCTTTTCATATGTCTTCCTCACACTCAGTTTCCAGGCAACTGAAGGGCACAGTGACGACAACAGCTGAGCATAATACAAGGCTGGCATAGCTGCAGCAGGAACTTGACAAGTTTAATGAAGACAGGCAGGGAAACAAAGAGGAGGAAAATAAAAGGGAACAGAAGCCAGAGGTGACTGTAGGTCAAATGAACAAGGAGAGAGAGGAAGAGCAGCACGGCAGCTCACAGATGGCTTCCAAGTCCAAAAAAATTCAAGGAAGACCTGAAGCCTGGCCTTGATATATTTTGTAATAAAGTTATTAGGGGGCCGTGAAGGCAGTTTGATACAACAATATGACCTCACTTAGAAATGAAGCTGCTTTGGAAATGACTGACAGTCTGTCCCTTTGACAGCAACACGCGTAGAATGTTTTATTTGGTTCGGCTACACGATGCAATGCTTGGAACGTATTTTGGTTTTCAGTGTGGGTGAGGGTTTTTCTTTGGAGGGGGCAGTTTGAAGCTCAGCTGAGAGCGCCAGGTGGATTTTGAGGGTTTTAGGTTGGAAATTGGCTGATTCAATAAGACATTTGTGGAAAATTGTGGCATACTTGGACCTTTAACTGCTTGTTTAATCCGGGATTCCTGCTACACACATTCAGAGCGGTTACGAGATTTCACGGTTGACGTACCCCATAAAAGGCAATGTTTATTGTGGGCAAGAACTTTTTTTAATTCTTTCAAAAAGCCTTTCACTATAAACAGTTTAGATGCATTTTATATGTAGAGGGTTTCATGTGAAACCAAAGGAGGACAAAAAAAAATTGTATAAAGTTAAACTAAACAGCAAGGACTGAGGTTCTTCTTCCTCAAACGCTTCATCACAAGATGAGAGGAGTATTTTGTTATTTGCCAAGGAAAGCCTCTCTTCACACAGGAAAACACAGCTCTCCTATTTCACCAAACAGTCAAGACAAGAAAGGAAACGCAGAGTTAAATATATACAGCGCTCTGGTTTGAAGTTTGCGTGTTGCTGCTGAGATCCAAGGTGGTGACTGTAAACACTGTTACAGTCCATCATGAGTTTCTCACTTTATCACTGCTGTTTGTAACAGTTCACGCCGAATTATCACATGCTCATATATGTACATTGCAGAGGACTACAGTTATCGCTGTAAAAAGTCTCACGTTTCAGGATGTGCAGAAGGATGAGAAGCAAATGTTTCATATTTCACACATGTTCTTCAACGTATCCACAAACTAAACACTCCCACAGATTCCCACGTGCTCATTTCGCAAACTATTTCTGAATGATGCCGTTCATGCTGTTGACACACTGTGTATGTCCCCCGGACTCTCTGGTTTATCAGGGAGGATAGACGTGGAATGTGTGTTTATGAGCGTGTGTGTGTTGAGTGCACATCAAAAGGGAGCTGCTGGAGCTTTTGTCTGAGTTAATTACTAAAACAGCATCAAACGACGGTGCAGAAAAGCTCTCCACGGATAGCCTCCGCTGGCTGGACAGTTGGTCACAGCTTCAAAAGCACCTCCCACCACTGTGTTAAGGTGTGTGTGATTGTGTGTGTGTGTAGGTGTCTGAATGTTTGTCAGCTGGATGGCATTTTTGTTTGTCTCTTTGTGTGGCTGTGAGCTTTGTGTGTGCTGTCATGCAGGCTGTCCCACAATAATTTTGACAGCACACAGGCTAGTGTGGACATATTTTAGTCAGGTTTGGTGGAAGATTTCCCTGGCAGCAGTGGAAGCAGGCTCTGCAAAGATAAGCCCTGTGTGGCCTTCAGGGTTTCCCCACTGTGTCTTTAATTGCTGAGGCTTAGTGACAATCAGGTCTGTCACTTCAAAAGGTCAGTTCAACCAAATCACATGCCAAATAAAAAAGATGTCTCACTTAACGCTACTGGGATTTGGCTAGACGCATGTAGGTCCTATTTTATTTAAAGTTTTGAAATATCCATCTCTGACTCCCGCGACTACTTTCTACTGACATATGCACTATATGACAACTGTTTATAGGTCTTAAAAGGTCAATGTGTGGGCTGTGGATCATTCAGAATAAACATGACATTGGGCCTCATGCAAGAAGATTTTCATGTTCTTATTCCAAATCCCTCTGACTATTTTTTTTTTTTTTTTTCCCTGCAAGGATTTATCGTATTTATTATTCCAAATCAAATTCAACAGACCTTCATTCATCACTCGTATAATTCATGGCCCCCAAACTGCTATATAAGGCTACCAGACCCAATCCGTTCGTGGGAAAGTTTCCAAGAGTTAACAGAACTACAAACTGCTGAGCTTGCAGTCGGACATGGTATTAGATGTGAAAAATATTAAAAAATATATATTACTACATCTGTCATAGAACAGCTGCACTGTGACAGAAAGAAAAGAAGGAATGGTACGCTACGTCCACAGCTCTACTGCTAACTTCATACTCATATAGTAAGTTGCGCAAAGAAATAATCACAATATGACAGAAAGATAAGACTTTAACAATACTCTGAAACAAGTTGTGAAAGTGCTTGTGTGTGCTTTGCGAGCGTCTATCTCTGCATGCGGATGTTTGGAGTGCTTAAGATTAACAGCTATCTGTTTGGAAATACTATTCTTCTCACACTGTTGTTGGATATTCTCTACTTTTCTTGAGGTAGAATCATATCTTCAGCTCCCTTTATTAAAATCTCCATTTCAATATTTTATTTTCCTATTGGAGTCACGTCTGAGACCCAGTGAATGACACAATCACTTGATATCTTATTCAATTGAAATGCCATGGAGCAATAACGATTTGCTACAGCAAACAGCTTGCAAATAAAGCTTGTCTCCCTGAGCGGTAATAAAAAGCCCCACGTGGAAGAGGTTATATTAGGACTGTGAGAAATCAAATAGATAGGATCTGGAGTGCTCGATTTCATTCAGAGCTCCAAAAGAAACATTTAGGCTGCCATGTGGGGCAGGGCAAATATTAAAACATTGCATTCAAACTCAAAAGTCAGGGGAGTTGAGCAACATGCTGAAATATCAGGAGGTCACACATGTGCAAAAGCTACCGATCACCTGTCTGGGGAAACGTATTTGGCCTGATGAGACTTTTTTTTGTGGATAATCGCCAATTTGTAAGTTTACATGCACTTTGTACATAACCAGGTTAATATCAGCTTTCAAGCAAGTTAGCTCAGGAGGCACTGAAAGACATATTTGTACCATTGGCTCATAACTGTGTAAAAACCATGCCTCTATTTAGAGCAGTTTACACTCCAAATAATGGTGCAACACTGTGAGGCTACGATACGATACGATTCCTGCATTTTGCTCTCCATTCCCTCAAAGGTCAGCACTGTCAAGACCTTATCCCCTAATCGAGTGGTTCAAAGCAGGGGTCCAAGGACCCCCAGGGGCAGTTAAGGGTTTTCCAGGGCCGCCTCAGAAAAATGGTGAATAGTTTATGTGGTGTGAATAACCCTGAATAAAACTTAAGTTTGTTTTTGGGTATTCAATTGGAGTTTATTTGTAATTAGTTGCCAAAGTTGTGAATGCATCTTTTCATTGTAAGTATGGATGGCATGATTACAACCGCCAGTAACTCTGTGTGTGTATTGTATTATGACAGACTAGAAAATATGAGTAACAAAGTCATGTTTCCAAAATAAGGGCGGGGTAAGCGAGAAATCCCCTCCAGACATATAACAATACTCTTGGAACAATAATGTATGCCTGATATGATTTTTTTCCATATAATTACTCAAACTGGCATCCCCTCCCTCTTCTTCTCATTAAAAAATTCAGAATCTATAAATGTAATGACTGTAAAGTCCATTCTCAGTGTTCGTGCACTGGAGGCTTCAAGTTTCATCCAACTGTAGGAACAAGGAGAAAAACATATTTTTGAGTAGAGGGGGACTTTTAATAATGACTTCATGTGAATGCAGGTTTTAGGTCATGTAAACACATTGTGCAATTTTCTGCATATCATGATTATCCCAATAACTTTTTTTAGCATTGTTTCCTGTGTGTATGTAAATGAAATGAATGCGTCTTAGTTGCATTTACATCTGATTACAGTCTGGGCTTTTGTGAAGTTGTAAAGTGGGTCAAATACATCCTCCAGTGGGAAAAAAAAAAGCACAGAACGAGTCTTTTGTTTTACCCTGTGATTTACTCAGGAGCAGAATGTATACTTTTAAATACTTGTACACTTACGTGGGTGATGAGATCCATGCTCACAGAGGTCAACAGCTACAAAAACCCTTTTATTATGTCCAGTGTTAACCTTTAACCGGGGGCAGCTTTGAGGTTTCTGCATACACAAAGGCTAACAAGGTCACACAAGCTTGCCATCCGTGTCCACATGCCTGCAGGGTCCAGACTCCACTTTTAGTTAGAGATAACCTTCCTAAACAACAGAGGTCCTGGGCCAAATGAGTCACCGATTATCTGTGTTTACAAAGGTCAGCGTCGTCATAGCCCTGGATATGTGTCCACCAGCTTATCTGTCACCTGGCCTCGATGGCCCAACAGGCTCCTGTGTAAAGAGGCAAGAGTGGAGCTTCAACAGGATCTGGAGATGGTAAACAAGCTAGGGCCAGAGCACATCTAACCCCTGTGAGTGTGATAGTTAACACAAAGATTTGAGAGTGTTTGTTTGTGAAGGAAGGAGGGGGGAAAAAAAAGTATGTGAGAGTGGATAGAGGTATAGAGGGAAGCCCCTCGCGGCCCTCAGGACATAATTAGTCTCTTCTATCCCAACTACACTGTAGAGCAACATGGTGATGTGTCTCCAACTTCACTGCTTCGCTAAATCTTTTGATTAGCCAGCCAGGGTTTGTGGTAAAGCTCCCCCTTCATCTCTTTCAACTGTGTGCCTTGTAGCAGAACATGTACATGAAATGTTATTAGGGTTATTAGGGCTATATACAGTGCATGGAATTCATATCGTCTTGTAAAAGTCTAATAACTTTAAGTGAATAAAAGCTGAATTCTTGTGTCTTTCAGAGAACCCTCTTGCGAATCATTTTCTTGTCAGCACTGGAGCTTTCAACCAGGCCTGCTAACAAATGTTATTATCATGGTTAGTGTGTGCGCGTGTGTGTTTGTGTCTGATCCTCTGTGTGCAATAGTAGCGTAAGTGATTGTCTATGATGCCAACTCTTAAATGTGCAAAACACATTTGCAGCATAATTATGCACAACTGCCTGCTAAATAGCTATGCCATTTTCCCCCTAGAATTTTATTACCCTGGCTCTTGGTCACACACACACACACACACACACACACACACACACACACACAGACACACACAACATCCCTTATCAATCAAGCCGGGAAAAACTAGGAGGCAACCACGGGGCGATTGTAATCTTTGATGTGTATCATCATTCTGTACGCCTCTTCTATCTTGCGGAGAAGGAAGACAACATGATCACCTGCCTTTAACAGAAAGACGGAAAGTAACATTTTTTAAATCATGTCAAAGTAACTTCCTACCACGCACGTGCACATAGGCAAAGTAGGCACACATGCAGGCATTAACACACACTCGGGGTGTTGAAGGCTGCTGTAGGGTGAATTAAACAAACGAGTAAGAGTGCAAACAGGCAGTAAATAGAAGGAGGAAGGAAACAGCAAAAACTAAAGGGGGAGATCACATAAGCACGTCTGTGCTGTTTGTTTGTGGCTGCTGGCTAGTCTTAAAGTTTAAAGTGATTTTGTTTTTGTTTTGTTAAACCTTTTTTTTTTCTCGATCAGATAAACACACGCTGTCTTCCAGCAAAACAACCGATCTTAAACTATTTGCGGGTAAGTGCGGAAAGTTTGGGGATTGCCTTAAAGGATATGGCCATTGTTTTTTCATGTTTTTCCTTTAGTCAACAAATCCTATGAAAAGTCCAAAAAACCAACAATACATAACGCTGGAATCAGACTATATAACATTTCTGTCTGTCGAGGTGGTTACTGCAAGTTGGACCACTACCAACCATAGATTGCTCTATATGCTGTATATAGGTAATCAGGAAAAAGGTACCTGAGACCAGTTTGTTCCAAATGACACCATCATTATATTTTTGTATAAATTTATTGTTATTGTAAAGTTGTGTGAGAAAGGTCAGTGCTCCTATGGGTTTTACTCATGACTTTAACAATTCTTGTTAAGTTCAATTCCTTGTTAGTTTTAGGCTTTCTCATGAGATCCGATGACAGTAAGAAAAACAACAACACTACCAGCCTCGTCCTTTAACGGCACATTTGAGGGAAAAATGATTCTCTGCACGACAATCGTCTGAATATCTGAATTGACAAACAGCCTGCCGCTCAAACCACTCCTGTGTTGGTTGTGAAATGTTTCATTAAGCACACAGAAGTCAAATTGTCTCCTATTACTCCCTCTCTCCAGATAGCTCCACACAGAACAGTTTAATGAGGCCATTTCATCTGTCGGAAACCCCTATGCAAAACAAATGTGTTGTTTAAATCAACGCTGGCTGCTTGATTGCAATTCCGCCGTGAAACTTCACCTACTCTATTTGCATCATGCGTGCAGCTGTCATCGTGACCTTGCGTTGCCCCGTCTCCGGGATTCACCCTTCATCGGCCCAATCAGCCCACCCACTTGTGGTGATATATTTCCAGGACAGTGTTGTGATATTGATGTCAGATGCCTGCCACGCCCACTCGCATAGCTCCAGTATCAGTAATGCCTTTGATGAGAGGAGAAAAAGGTTGGTTTTGAACCCTTGCGGAGACATGAGGGGAAGTGGGGCGACCAGGAATCTTTGAGGTGCTGGTTGATGGGTTTCAAACTGCATAACATCTCTGCGTGTAATGCGACACGCAATGCTGAGAGGGATGGGATCTGTCGGCCGGGTTCCCCGAGATGTGTTGATGCGCCGCTTTCCACCAACCCCCTGCTGTCTTCCCTAACATCCTTCATCCCGCTGCTGCTTCACACTTCACATCCTCTCTCCTGTATTTCTTACCCAATTTTGTTACAATTCACCCTATTTTTTATTTATTTTTTGTTCTTTTTCTTCCTTTCAGGTGCTCTCTATTCTGATATTTCAAGAAAATGATCCTCTCTTTACTGATTCCCTCTCCTCTGGTTGAAGGGATAATGTGGATGGGACAGGCGGCATCTCTCTGTCTTTCTCCTTGGCTTTTTATTGCTGTCTGTCTGCTTGACTCTTTCCTCTCTGTCAGATGGAGGACTTGTGGTGATAAAGATGCTCATTTCTCTCTCCCCTGGAGGGCCAGATTGCAGTGTTGTGCCATTAACCAAAAGTTGCGCTCATGCCCTGGCAGCTTATTTACATATTTCATCTGCATGTGTTAACTCTCCCTACAATTCAATTGTGCCTCTTATTTTTCTTGCAGTAATGCGCATGCTTTAAGTTACTATAACTTATTTTGGTAATTCGAGTGAAATAATTACTATTTCCTATTTGGGACAAAGGAAAGTGTTTTAGTGTATAATTATACTGTGGCAAAAAAAAAAGAAAAAAAAGAAAAGAAACTAAAGCCCCCACTGAATTATGGAGCTATCTGTAATGTGGGTAAGAGACAGAGGTGGCCACACACATACACAGAGAGAAAACAAATAGTTGGCCACACACTGACATATAACCACACAGCATCTGTCAACCGCGCCTGTGAAAGTATGACAGAATATGGGAAGAGAAACAAGAGGCTTTTGGCACATCTACCCCAGCGTCTCAGAGTGGTTAACTGTGTGTTCCAGGGACTGTACATACACTAATACACAAAAACACACACACACAGTCCTTAGAATGCACCTGCCTCCACTCTAACCCCTCTCCTTGTCACTCACTTTTGTCCGCTTGCTTTGTTCAATGCTAATGGTCCGCAGCAACCTTTGGTCATCCCTGGAAGCTGGAATGTCGTATGGACCAACAGGGAGGGGTGTTCACCACAACGGCAAGGAAAGCCTGGAGGGGTCGGGCGTGGAGGGCAGCAGGGGCTGAGGAAGGGGAGTATTTAACACAGCGACACACTGGATTAAACCTTGACCCAGAGCGTGAAGCTCTAAAGTCTCTAAACTCTTAGTTGCAGATTGAGGAGACACGCATAGTTGTTTAATGACTCAGCGTAAAGGCTGTGTGGGGGGTGGGGGGGAGCAAGTGTAAACTCTCAGCTGGACTCAGCAGTTTACCATGAGGCAGCAAGGATGGCAGCTTGTTAAACATGACTCTGAGCAGGGAGCGCTGGCAATTATCTCAAGTGTTTATTTAGCTTTCACATCATTATTTATTTGTTTTCTCTCTTTGGGGTTGCTTCATAGTACATTTCTTTTCAGCAACAACTTAGGTAGGAATCAAACTATTTTCCATGCGATTTGAATGGTGCCACACCTGAGAAATAAACAAACTACACTAATACACATTTACTTTTATTACATCCAGCTGACTACTCATGTGAAAACATGCATTTATTTCACCCCATTAATAGGCACCAGTGAGATCCTTGCAAGCTTGTCATCAGTGGCTCTCCAACATCAGAGCTAATTATTCCTCATCAGATCCAGCAGGTAGTAATTAGGCCTTTGTTACTCACTATCATACTGTTGATACAATAGACGGCTCTCAGGCTGCAATTGTTCTCTGGAATTGTGAGGAGGTAAAGGAGATTATGCATTTTAATAGGTGAGAATTAAAATAATACCAAGCAAAACCCAGCGAGAGAGGAGAGACCACCCTCTTTGTGTTTAATACTTATGTTTATTCATGGATTATTTGAGTATAATATCATGATTCAAAGTGACTCATTCATCATGCTCAATCAAGTGTTCTTGACTGCTGCAGATGATCAGAATGGAAAACCAAATTGACTCCCGTCTCTGATGATATACAGCAGAGGCAAAACAAAGAGCAAATTGGTTATTTCAGAGATCACGCTATAAAAAGCTGATTGCTGAGTGTGTTTTCTGCAGATGTTGTTTGTCATACAAAAGAAACAAAAGGGATGCTAAGTGATAGGCAAGCTGATTTTAAAGAATGCGACACTCAGAAGACTCTTAGCTGATTGCTGTTACACCAGCGATCACCCATTTGCAGGGATCTATGTGCAAACATGATTTTTTTTTTTTTTTACTTTTTCCTTCCTGAATTTCATTCAAAATGTTATTGAGACAGGACAACAGGCATATATGTGAAGTTGTTGGGATTACTTCTTCTAACCAGAGGGATGGCTCAACATGAAACGCTCCCATGAATAGTTTTTGTAACAGTCATGTGGGTCTTTTTGGAAGACAATGACAATAACATATTTTTGTTAAGCATCCTTAATCTTAGAAATAGTATCACAAAAATTCTTAAAGTTCACATCCAGTCACGTGATTTCAATGATGCGCTAGGGGTAGAGAGAGGGCAGGAAGTGAAAAAAGAAATGGAAGAGATGGAAGAAAGCCTGTAGTGAAAGGTATAAACAGAAAATCACAGCATATGTTATTTCATAAATGTAGGTGGTAAAACAAATGGAGAATCAGTGTGTTGTTATGTAAGTTATGTTAACTTTGACCTAAGTGGTCACTGCACACAGTTTATCTGACTCCGCTCCTCCCAGACGAACGTTCAAGCCAATTTTTCAGGTGTTTTTAAGTCAATTTCTTGTATTTTTCCCCCCCTTATGAACAATCAACTTTTAGTACTTGATAAAAGCTCCTCGTGGTATTTTTGGTTTGATCGTTTTGAGCAATCGTAAACAATGCAAAACATAAGCATTTTGAGATTTTTAGCTATATAGAAGCCAATCCCGGTCAATATTTAAATTATACTGTATAAGTGTGATGTGGAAACTTATTATATTTTGAAACTATTCATAGATTTTGAAATTGTTAATGAGGATGAGTCAGTCAGTATTTTTATCTGTGTGAAGGAGAGGGGATCTTAAAAAGAATAGTTTGACATTTTGTGAACTGATGAAAAAGTACCGTACTTAAATACAATTTAGAGGTACTTGTACTTTACTTCATTATTTCTATTTAACGCTTTTTTTTAATTCTTCTACTAACTTTCAGAGGGAAATATTACACTTTCTACTCCACTACTTTATTTGACAGATTTAGTTACATTTCAGATGATGATTTGATACTTTTAAAATCCAACACATTGTTAAAGATGAAACCAGTGGTTTCAACCTTTTTGCCTTTTGCAGTGTGTAGTCAGGTCACATTTCAGATGTCTATGTGTTGTTTCCTTCTAAACTTCCTCACATGGTTTCATTTCAATAAATGTTCACATGATCTAATATTTCATCAAAAATCAAAGATTAGAGAAGAAACTCCAAAAACTGAAAACAGATGTATGTATCAGAACTTTATTTTTTTCTTCTTTTGTCTACCATTAATCATTTCCCGACCCCTCAGATTTATCTGGTGACCCTTTGGAGGGGCCCGACCCCTACGTTCAGAACCACTAGACTAAACTAACTAACTGTATGTAAAGTAGTTAAAACTCACCGCTACACAATGATCAGTATAAATAGTCTAATTATGTCATATATAATAATATATCAGCCAGAGGGACCAAACCACTATTTTACTGCATTACTTCATGTACTAGATATCATTTTTAATACTCAGACATACAAGCCTCCTTTGGAATTTCCAGCTGCACACATGGATAATGTTGATAATGCCTTACAATGTAAGATATGTGTGGCCATGCAGGGGAGTATACGGGGAGAAACTATGAATGAGTATATGACAGTGGTTATCTGATAAGTTGTCACAGAATCACAGTATTTCACTATATCTGTAGAAACAGAATGAAGGAAAACAAAAAGCAGGTGGAGGATATATATCATAAAGCAATTAAAGGTAAAGGAAAACGATGCACTGCCTGCTTTTTAGTGTGATCTATGGTGCTCTGTATTGCAGGTCATAGTGAACAGTAATGATAACAAGCACCACATTTTACGCAAATCAATTTGTAAACCCTCATACAATACGCTGAATAAATGTATTGAAGTATGTACTAGTTGGTGTCACTTGTTTTTTTTTATAATGCCATGAGCTGAGATTTTCTGCTAAATAAATTCTATTTTTCTGCCTACGAGTCTAAATAACACAAACACAGGCACCCGCTTTCACAAACAAATACGCTGAACATCGACCATAATTCTTCTCCATCGATTACACCCACGAATCAAACTGAGGTAGCAAAGACAGATAGATACAATGAAGCAAATGTTTCATTCATACACAAGTCAAGCTTGTTGGAAAACGTGCGACACATGGCATATATGATCAATTTTTAGACTGATAAAATCGTGAAAATGCTCATAACTTCCTCCCCTCAAATTCAAAATCAAACAACACCTTAACAAATGAAACGTAGGCCTTACGAAGAACTACTTTCTTTTTTTTGGATAATGTTCTGTTTCAGTGCTGCTGTCTACCATTTTATTAAATAACTGTTTGATGAAGTGTGACAAGTTTAAAAAATGAACGCATTTTCTTAAAGATAGAAGATTTAAAAGCAATCAAGTGTAAAAAAACAACAACAACCCACTTCTTATTCCTCATTCCTGCATTCAGCTTTTGCTCCTCAGTTTTAATTAAGACTTCACAACATTTAATAAGTTTTACCCGACGCAAAAACACAAATCAAATCTGATAATATAATAACTTGGCCGACTTGCAGAAGTGTTGCCCTTCACTGTGTCCACAACGTAATAATAGCCTAACGCTCAATAAACAACCCATGGACATAACGGAGGAGGAGGACGGGGGGGGTGGAAGGAGTTCTCCGTCAGTATGATTCATGAAGTCTTTCGACCACACACACACATCCGCTTTTTGTTTGTTTCCTTCAGATTTTGTGTTAAGTGCCCTTATTAAAAGAGTAATAAATCACCTCTGAGACCTGAACACAGGAAACCCTTTGCCACCTGCACCACAGAGAGTAAGATTGCTGAAGTTTATACTTTCTTTCCTAGTTAGACATTATGAAAACCGAAGGAAACCAAGAAAAAATGCTTTAACCTTGCCTGCGGTTTGGTAGTTTCTGAACTGTAACGGTGAATCAACAATTTTATCACATGCCTCAGATTAATATTTTCTTCAGGTAATGGTAAACTGATAACTTCTCAAACACAAGTGCTTTAACCTGATCTGACTTTAAATGAGTCCTTGATCTGCAAAATCTGTAAATCGCCCTGACTGTTCCACATTACCTAGTTGGTTGAGTGTTTTCTCAATGATGCAAACACCATTTTTCCTGGAGAGCTTTGGAGCACAGACACTGCTGGCGCAATAATTCAAGTGGTATGTTTGTGCTTCCTCTGAAGTAATGCATTTGCCATGATGCTCCTCTTGAGCTCTCCTCGTGCATCTCTATTGTCCTCTCCATGCCGATGCTATCAAACACAACACATGTGTCTCCCTGTTATATTTTCTTGGGGGCTTTCATCTGTGCTCGCCTTTATCTAAGAGGGGGACTGGACAGGGAGTGCTGTGACATTTATCGCCGTGTCGGTATGTAAGTCAGTGTGTGCGTGCATATGGTCCCTTTATCTCTGACAAACGGGTTAGGTGTTAGAGCAGCAGAAAGACGAAGACAGTAATGTGCGCTGCAGTGCTCGTATCTCACTGGGTTTCCTGCCGCTCGCATTGGGGTAAGCTTCTGCATCAGCATGTGTATTAAAAGTTTTTTTCATGTTCATCTATTTAGTCTAGTTCGAGACTGAAAGGCATCCTGTAATAATGCACCAGAACAAGTACAGTTCCTGAGCAGAAAGACAAAATAGAATAAGTACTCATCTTGAGCTGAGATCACCATCAACCACATGGACATTCACCAGTTCATGATTAAACCCATGACAGCAAAATAGATAGGACCTCTGGAAATGCTTAGCACTTCCGAGATAAGAGCAACTGTGGTTTGCAAAACGTGCCGTCTGGCACAGTTCGGCCCTTTGAAGACTGTAAAAGGCTGCTCACGAGGAAGACTTGTGTGTGAGGGATGGTGTGCCTCACTGACACACATTTATTATTTCATCTTCTTACTCACCCCTTAAACAACTCCAGCAGTATACATAGCCCAAACAACATCTGTCTTCATGTCAGCCTCTTCCCCGCAACCCCAAAACAGACACCAAGTGTAACAGACAGTCTGGCTTCAAATTAGTTTGTTTGGAAGTTCTGATGTGGCTGGGAGAGTTTTAAGCAGACCTCTTGTTCTAAAGACAGGCAATGAATAACAGAAACATTATACAGAACGTGATCCTCTTTCAAAAGGACCTTCAAAAATTGAAATATAAGTATCTTGTTTAAAGCCCAAACAACCACAAACTGAATAATTTCAGCCTTTTTCATGCAGATGTCATCCACTCTTATTCAGGAGACGTGAGTTTAATGTAGTTTGACTGTAGGTACTGATGTTTACATTTTGCCGGGGTAATGGTTTTGATGGAAGCAATTTTGAGCAGAGCCTCCTTTCAAAAAGAAACGATTTAGATGGGCAGAGATTATGGTCGCCATGATGCATTGTCCATGTCAAAGGAAATGTCAGCAAGCAAACAAACAAATAACAGCTGCTTATTTCAGCCGACATCTGAGTTAATGAAATGAACGACAGAAAAAATTAGGGTTGGAGCAAAGTGCTGCCTGTCTATAAGAAGGAAGCGGTCATATTGATGGGCTTTGCTAAAAGCGGCGAAAGTGCTAATGTCCACTGAAATGTCATCAGTCAAATCAGCACCTTTGTCTCCTGCTCCCAGCTGCTTCGACCGGGAGATTTCTTTCAGCCCAACATTGATTGACAGAGGAAGGATTGATGAGGGTTTCTACATGAGCTTGTCTGCCCTGGCGACACATCTATTCCTCTTCAACAGTTGCTCTGAACAGACAAGACAAAGTGACTGGTTGCCTGGTTGTGCATTCCCCCCAACATTCCTCTTTGTCTCGAACACGTGAAGTGACAAACTGTCTAAGCGCCCATCACTTATTCTGAACATCCCTGTTTGTTCTGCACAAGCAGAGTGACGCGCTCTTCAGGGTCCCATGGGTTTGGTCTTGGGCAAGAGATAACTCAATGTTAGTGGAGGGGAGGTGAGGAGGTGGGAGTGGGAGCTGTGAAGCTGGTCCGAAGGCCTCAGTGGAGGACCGTGTCTCACAGGCAGGCGAGCGGGTGGACTGGCACCAGCTCTGCAGGCACCAGATGGCCAGGCGGGGGGCCCATGCCAATGGGGTGAGGGGACCCTGTGCATCTGCAGCCTGTGTCAGGATTCTGGCAGGTCGGCAATGTTCG
The DNA here is from genome assembly GCA_036937835.1 of Pampus argenteus. Classification (NCBI taxonomy): domain Eukaryota; kingdom Metazoa; phylum Chordata; class Actinopteri; order Scombriformes; family Stromateidae; genus Pampus; species Pampus argenteus. Next base: position 13,807,392 of record CM072880.1, on the reverse strand, counting down.
GCCAGCCGTCGCCACTCAGCAGCCTGCAGTCATGAAGATGAAAATTCAAGTTGGGCATGGGATGAGTCGAAATACAGCCACACACCTGATGCTGTGTTGACGTGCAGGGAATCAGTGGCAGTCATCCAAATAGGATCTGAGAGTATGGATAGGAGTCAGAGCGAGATTGGCTTTGGCATCTGCTCAGCCTACCAAGGTGAAGTAAAAACTAGAGCTCATCAAAAAGTTCAGTTTAATTACAGACTCGGCCAGGTGAGCTGCAGTGCCAAAAAAAAGTTACATTCTGAATATTCAGTGCTGTGGAGCATGGCTCAACCTCATGTCCAGCAGAGGTTTTTAGCTCACATGAGTCCGGCATGTGTATAGGTCAGTTGGTATACATCTCTGTATGTGCCAAGAAAGCCAACGTCTTTTATGTAGGTCAACATGTTTCAGTTTTGTCAATGCCCTCTCCTTTCTAGAATTCATTTGACGATTCACATTAAGTTCACTATATCTATGTATGGACAAGCCACATGCTGTATGACAACACTGTAATCAGACACAACGATTGTATAAGGTTTACTAACCTACACTTATCAACCATCCACCCTGGGTCGATCCTTCGGGAGGCATCATCGAGCAGAGTCGAAGAAAACAGCAATGCAAAGGTGACGCTCTCCTCCCTCTCTCACCAAGGACTTCTGCTGTGATTGAAGCGCGGCATCTACCAGTGGAATAAGGATGGAGTCAGACAAGCCTGCAAGTTCATTCCCTTTGTTGTGTGGCCTTTTACACCCACCACCGTGTCCCGCGGGTGACTGACTGGCTGAGACTAACCAGCTCAAACACAGCTCCACTGATCAATATTTGAGCTGCTTGGCGCTGCCTCCATGTCATCGGGGTCCCGATTCTTCTCTCTGGGACAAGTGCCAGGACATGTCGAGCTGTTTGAGGCCTGCTTACTGAGGTGATCCAGTACTAGCAGCTAGGACATCCCTTGATCCATTATAGATGAACCTGGGAATTTGTTGGCAAGTTGTAGACATGTAATTGAAGGAAACAAGTCGGCAACGTTGGTTCTCAAAGAACAAACACATACATGCTGAACATATGCCAAACACACAAACACCAAAAAAAAAGAAAAGAAAAAGAAAAAGCACACACACCAATACACAAAGATAAATACATCACTGCAGAGGTCTGGCTGCTGAGGACACACCCCATGAAGAGGTGGGTGGATGACAGAAAGTGACACTTCTGTCATCATGCGCTGTTTGAGGCTATAAGTCCATAGCTGTAGTGCTGAATCGTGGGCTTTGAAAAGAAATGTGTGTCTTCATGCGTGTGTATTTGAAAGCTCCCCACCTACACAAACGCTCAAATTACAAATGTGATCCAGCAGAACTATCATTGCAGTGAAGGATGGAAGGAGCTTCCGCCTTTGATCATGCAGAGCTGGTCGCCACAAATAGCCATTCTTCAAAACTAAAAGTCTACCAGTAGAAAAGAGTTTGTGGCAGTTTCCAAATAGTTTGATGATACAGCAGAGGCCACAAAAACACATACAAAGAATGTCCTGAAAGGTCCATTCATTCAAAGTGTTTTATTACCTAAATTTAAAGTTATGGAATTCTGTCACATTATTCTTCTATAGACTAATTATTGGTCAGTCTTTTTTTATTTATTTTTTGGATCCTATCAAAGCAAGCAATACTTTGATCAGTGTCTAATTTCATGAGAGAGAGCGAGGAGAATCGTGTTGCCTGATAAATACTTTGGAATACATTATCATTTGGTTGAATGCAGAGTGCTGATTTATTTTGTTGCTCTCATAATGCTCTTGTTAATTAGAAGAGGGGAGGGGTGTTTAATTAATACGGGTGAGGGAGGATTAAGGACAGGGGGGCAACAGCTTTCAACTTGTCAATTAGAAACACGGACGTAAAACAACACGAGCCAGATAACTGACGGATACATTGACTGAACACAAACAAGATGCTAACAAGGCTCTGAGATCCAGTTTGTCATCGCCGCTGCTGGTTTCCAGTCAACGTGGGCTCGTTGTTTTGTTCATGTTTTGCTGCCATGATTCAATCTCATCTCATACATGTGCCATGTTAGCGTGTTTCCTGGAAAGGAGAAGCCCCTTTAGGGTAGACTTTAAAAAAAAAAAAGTTAACTTTTATCTTCTACCTCTCTAAAATGTGCCCCAGATTGCTTTTCATTACACTTGTATATGCCGTTCCTTCACACTATGCTATGATATGGCAGAAACAAGTCGTACTTGTCATACAGAAAAAGGCTTATCCTCATAGCTCCTTCCCTACCCATCACTATTCTGTGTGGAATGCACATGTACTGTATGCAGGACACAAATCATTACAAAATTGAATATTTGCTCTCTAAAATCATTCCTCCTGGTCTCCTGTCTTGCTTCTCCAAGTCTCCCTCAACCTTCTGACATGAAACTGTAGATTTATTTCATTCACTGTTTCCTTGGCAACTCTCTCTCAGAGACCAGCAAGGTTTCAGCAGGAGACAGAGTGCGGCAGTGGAGTCATTATTTACTGCAGGGCTCAAGCTCTGATATTCACTGACATGCTTTACAATGTCACCCCCTTTCTCCCATGTCTATTTCCACCCCTCACATCAGAACGTACATAATTACAGTCTTCATGGTGACGCTGTTGGTCGGGTTACAGACCGGACATTTTGGAATACAGCAATTATCTATTATGAAAAAGAGAGGAAAGTACCTTATTGTTTGTTGTTTGTGGCAGGTGGGAAACGCGTGTTTGCATGATGCGTGTTTTAACGTGGGCTCTGAAACTGTGAAGAACGAGAACTTGTTGAGGTTCGTTTCCAAATATGCGCTTCAAGGCTAATTAGAAGAGCTACTCTACGTGCTAATCGCTGTTTGTTGGTTCAACGTCCTCAGAATGAGGCAAGGCAGGCAGGAAGGCCACCCTTTACTGGGTGATAAATCTAAATTTGAAAAGTGTGAAATTCAATAAGCCAGGGTCTTAATTACCACCCATGTTCACTTTCTCCATTCATCCATGACCATAAACCGAACATGACTGCTCTGAGCGGCTGTAGCATGCATGGAGAAACAACTGGAGTTCACCTTGTCCCAAACCCATACATCATCCGCTGTCAAAACCAGCACAATGTTAGTTCACTTTCATTAGTGAACACTTTATGAACTTTAGTTAACAACTGCATACTGCTTGACAATTATTGTAAACAAAGCATATTGTGGTTAAGTGTTGTGTATTTAGCCAAATGCTTCAAATACCTCAGATATGTGGCTCATTGATATAGTCCTTTTTAAACAAATCTTTACACAAAAAAAAACAAACCCTTTTTATGGCAGTTTTAACGTTATCACCCCAATTTTCAAAAACAAACAAAAAAACCCAACTATAAAACTTGCTTTACACAGCTTTAATATTTAAATTTCATTCTTCTGCTTTTCTGTCACGCTTGCGGTCTGTCACTTGGTCGAGACTAAAATATATTTAAAATTATGGGATGGACTGGATTCAAAATCGGTACAGACATTCACGGTCCCTAAAGGATGAAGCCTAGGGACTCTGGGGATCCTTTGTCTTTTCCTCTAGCGCTACAATGAGGTTAACATTTGCGGTTTGGTGTGAAATATCTTAACAACTATTGGATAGATCCCCTGACTTTTTGTCTAGCACCATAATCAGGTTAATTATTTTAATTTCTCCAATATTTGTGCAAAACCAACAAATTCCCATAAGCCTAAGCAGTACTTTGTATTTTGAACAAAATTGCAAATATTACCATGTTAGCATGTTAAACCAAATATAGTAAACATTATAAAATAAGTTATAGCTGAGATTATGGGCATGTTAGCCTTTGCGCTAAAGTACATCCCTACTTTTCAATAAAGCGTTATCCTGTCGATATCTTATCTGTTTGGCAACATATGAGGACATAGTAGGTAATGGTTTAGGTTCACTACAACTACTGAAGTATACAGTTTTCTAATATCATTTCTAATTTTATTCCATTAGGTTTTTAGTTCCTACATTAAATATGAAGTGAACACAGACTCAACTGAGCTTGAAAATCATCGGTTTTAAACATAAAAGCTATTCTGTCAGGAACCATATCATTCCTGCCCGTCTCTGTCTTGCTATCTGTTAATGGACGGTTTTCAAGCATCACCTTTTCCACAAATGGAACACTATGACACAAAGAGTTATGCCTGTCAAAGCACTGATTCCATACAATCACCAAGCCCTGACTGACATGCAGGTGTTATTGGAGCCCTTCTCCTTGACTGACCTTCAGGATTGCCTTGCACCAAACACCGTTTTTGTCTCAGAAATGGCAGCAATTAGCGACTGGAGCCAAGCAGAGGGGTTATTTTGAACGTGCGAGGGGGCAAACAGAGCGTGGAAGGAGTGCACGAGGAGAGGGGAGACCTGAGTGAGCCACAGGGGCCCGGAGAGGGAGGCAGAGAGAGAGAGAGCCAGAAGGTCAGGGATAATTAGAAGCCTTTGTGGCCCTCTCAAGAGGCTCAGGAGGAAGCCCACAGATGGGCCCTCAGCTCCAAGACACCTTGGAAAGGGTGATACACATGCACACACATACTGTATACCTAAGGGATGCTGTAATGAAAGCAGACAAACAAGTGACAGTGGTCACAGGTGTAGATGGAAGAAAGAAAGAAGGGACTGGCAGGAAAAATAAAACGGCTGGAGGCTGATGAAAACCTCATATTTTTTGTTTCATTGTTACCAAGCCTGTTGTATGTAATTGATTAATGGATATAATGACTGAAATGCTGAAATGATATTTCAGCATTCTGCCATGAGGGTGCTGCCTACAAAATTCTAACCATCGCAGTCTGTCAATCATCTTTTCTCATTCATAACACATCATCTTTATAATGTCACAGTTGTGCAGGCTGAATTAACTTGTTTGCTGTGGAATGTGCTGCCACCAGTGCTTGACTTTTAACTTCAAATGTCATTCATGTCACCCGGGCTTTAAGCTTTCCCTTTCTCTGTGACCCCGTGAAAAATCACGTAAAGTCACTTGCTCTGGGCCTCAGGTATAGAGAATGGGAAATGGCCTTGCCTTGATATTAGCAATTAATGGCCTGACATTTCTATCCAGGCTCCATGCAAATCAACTCATGGAGTGTGAGGTGAAGGCCATGATTTCAGAAAGGCTGCAATGTTGTTGTCTGCAGGCAAATCAGGAGTTAGAAGCCGAGTGACATGTGACACATCTACATAGACAGTGTTGACTGGACTGACATTCATTCTCCTGGAACCTGTAATTTCCATCAGTTAAGGCCTTGACAAGCACTCCAGTGGGCCTCACTAGACTGCCTGGGAGCTAACCTGCTGAAATAAGCACTACTGTTGTCTGTACTTGTCTGACAGTCAGGTAACATCTCCATTGTGTTGATGCCAGACCTTACCATCACCGTCATGTGATAAATATAAAAAGCACTCACTATCACGTCACGTCTGCCTGCCTTTCGGCTAGCATTTATATTTCGCCCTTTCAGTATGCGGCCCTGTTTACTCAGTTTTGCTGAGGTGAAATCATTTTTAAAGCGAGATCCCAAGAGGGATCCAACATACAAATGGCCTTGCTGCTTTAAATTCTCTTGCTGTTAGTGCCATAACATTTTTCAGTGTTTTGGACTTGGTGTAGTGAGTGATGTAAATGGTAAACAAATGTATTATGACAGAGGGTCAACATTCGACTGCAGCGCTGACAGCTGAGGCAGTAGGAAGAAATTACTTCTGATTGATATTTTGCCTCTTGTCAGCAGAGCAATTTCAACCTGAGCAGACGGACGGGTTTGAAAGTTTCCCCTGCAGAGATACTGTGTTCCACTTCACTGCTATGTAAATAAGTTATGTGTGTAACATTTTAATGAAGGTTTGAGGGAAGCAGGACTAAGTGGATGTCGTGGCTAAGCTGCACGGGTCACCTGTAGTAAATCTTTGCATGATAGATTGTGTGCAATTGCTAAGCTTTGTTTAATCTGAAGCTTAGTGTTTCAGCATGCTAATTTAGCATCATAAATATCAGCTAAATGTCACATTCATTAAGGGATGTCTGGATGTAGGACAACCCTTCTCCTCGTTTCTGCAGTAGATGCAGATGAGTGAACATGCTTCTGCCTGGAGGCCTGAGGGGGGAATGGGAGGGGGGGGGGAATCCCCAATCTGGGGTCGTCCTCTGAGACCGTAGCTGTCTATATGTGTGTGTGTGTCCATGCAGAGACGTAATAACATGTGTGCTGGCATCGGGTCCATTATGCAGACTGTTTTTCCTTTTCCGCAGCCTTGTGCAGCTAATGAACAATGACTTGATTGTTGACTGTGGTGTGAAATGTCAGCTGTCTGTTTGTCAGTATGTGACATGTCATTTTGACAGACGTGGTTTTCATCCATCATTTCACAGCCTCCATTTGTTTATGCAAAGGTGTTTACATGTTCTCACTGTGGCAGCTCTCCTCAGCAGGAACCATAAAGAAAACTCATAGATCATTCCCATTTCTCATGCTGTGCTGCTGACATGCACAGCTTTTAGCCCAATTATTCCTGTTTCCATTGTAATGATGAATTGCATATGTGCATATTTATATTTTTAAATGCCCTGTGCACAGTGGAGGGATAATTCTCCTTGTCCATCACTACATATTCGCCCACTTTATGTCAGCTGAATTAACCACATGCCAGTTCATCATCATGCCAACCTCCCTGTGCCCTGGTACGCAGCAAAACCCAGGTTCGGCTTGGTTCAATACTGTGAACTTCATAAGTATTGATAGCAGCACATGGAAGGTCAACCAGATGGCTGATACCTCCCTACTTCCTCCTCCCATCTGAACTCACTCCAGTGAGGAAGAAGCTCACTGTGGTTTCCTGCTGATTCTGACTGGCAAAGCCGCAGCTTTGGCCTTTTTCCCTCCAGGTACTCACACAGAGCAAAGTAGGGTGTGTGCGTTTGGCAATTAGGTGACGGTATGAATGTGGGTGTTGCCCTGATAATTAGCTAAATAGCATTCTAATGGTGGACCTTGCCATCTGTCCAAAGGGGCGGGGCAAAGAAAAGGTCTCGCACGTTTTTAATGAGGCTTAAAATTCACACAGAGCGAGAGACACAGAGACTCAAACGCTTTATTATGTTGCAGTCAGTCTGCTACTGTCTAATTCAGTAACTGTATATAGTATATTCCTCTATTCCTAAAGACTACAAGTGTATAACAGAAAGCCTGCGTTACAACGTAAAGTTTGAAAGACATTTACCAACAGAGCATATATAGTAGTGTAACTAATCAAATATTCAACCAATAAAGTCCAATTCGCTGGATATTGTGAAGACTTAATGTAACAACCTTAATGCTCACTCCTTATATAAATACCACCTTCTGATACTATTTACCGTGTGTTTATCTCCGCACTTCAACATCAGCACATACACATGCACACAACTACCACCACTGTCAGAGACGGGAGATGCTGGCTGCCAGTGCAGAGATACAGGCCATTGTGAGGCACACCCAAAATATCCAGCTATCTGTTGTCTAGAGCTGCTGACCTGCACACTGCTGGCTGTGAGTGCTAGACCTCCATCTGTCAAAAATAATTACAGCTGCCCGGTGGGCTTCATTTGGGTGTTCATCACCATTAGATTAACATATCCAGCCATTACACCAAGTAGAAAATAGAGGAAACTATATGAAAGCACTCCACAACTGTGCCATGGACTAGCAAGAGTGCCCAATGTAACTGGAGAATAGAAATACTAGGTGTGATGTTTGATGACTATCTATTTAACTAACATCTGAGAGGTTGATGCTGTGCAGCAGGCAACAGCAGGCAACAGGACATAAATTGCCTTGAAAATCATGAAGAGGTTACCTTTTTTTTTCTTTGCATGTTTGCACGTCACAATAATGCAACTTTCGCCTACTGTGAAGGTTGGGTACGGAAACCCCAATATATATTTCAGTGCCTCAATATATCATTTCAGTACCATATTGTGCCATCAAGAATGAGAGCCAGAGAGAGAGCTGCATGCAGCGAAGTGTGTGTACAGTTTTTTTTTCAGTGAATAAATGCTACAACTTCTTAATTCAACTGTTGTTTTGTGTTTGTTTTTTGTTTTTTTCTAAAAGTACCAGTTCAGGCAGCATTTATGCACCAGTACCGCTTTAAAAGCATCTATACTGTTTTAAAACTATCCATCTGACAGCGTTTTAGCACTAGTATCGGAAGCCTCCGTACTGTGATTGGCGGTTAGAGCTGGTGGGAACGTCTGATGAGGTGACAGCAATTAAGCAGACAGTTGAAAAGTGCTGGCACTGTGCAGCCAAGAGAAAATGCCAACCTCATGCAAAACTACTGTGTCAACAAAAACTTGATATTTTTTCTCAATATATATATATAAAGTAAATATGATCAAATTTCAAGGAGATTTGGCTCTGTTTCGACACAAAATATTTAATGTAATGGAGGCCACACAAATATTTTAAATATACAGATCAAACTCAAGGGAACTGACTGTCATGCAAAACCCACATTCTGTTTGGACGGCATCTCGATGGTTGCAGCACTTTCTCTACTTATATATAGTGTCTTTAAGCCGTGTATCGATCGAGCATATTGAGGCGGGTCACGGGCCAGCCATTAGTGAACACAGGCTCAAGTAGAACATGAGGAGATTGGTGGGTGAACGCTAGCTACAGGCTTTTTAATAATAGTCCAGTGGGCTCTCATTTTTAACCACTCGTGGAGGGGCGTTGTCCATTGATTTCATTATTCAGCTAGAAATATTGATAGGCTTCATGCTCCTTGTTGTGGAAAATCAATAACAAGACTCAGGAAAAGAATATGCAAAGATGGAAAAAGAGAACAAGACAGAGAGGGGGATGGAATAAAAAGGTTTGTTATATAAAGCAAGTGGTGTCCAGTGGTGTTACAGAGGACAATTATACATTTTAAGGTAAGAGAAAAGAAAAAAAGGAGACTAAAGGAGATGAAATGGGGGGGAAGGAACAGACAGGCATAAAAAGAAAAAAGAAAAAAGGGAAAGGAAATTACCAAAAAAGAAAGAAAGCAGAGAGAGAAATGGAGAGGAAAATGAAATAAAAGGAGATGATATAAAAATAAAAACAGAAAATGGAAGAAGGAAAGGAAAGGAAAGGAAAGGAAGAAAAGTAAATCCTGACAAAGGAGAGAAAAGCAGTGGAGAAAAGAATGGAAAGGAAAGGCAAAGAATTGTAATATCTAACAGAGACACTTGAAAACATCACTGGGGAGTATGAAACACAAAGACTGCAGTCTGACAGAGTGATTATTTCAGAGTGACCCCTCAGGGCTCCATAGAAAGAGGTCCACTGCTTGCTGTTCTCCCCACAGACAGAGCTCTACGACTCTGATGACACAGCCAGCCGAGTCCCGGGACTGAAGAGGCCTGTAGAGCAACGACAGGCCACGCCAGAGCTAATTACCCCTCAGAGACATGAAGAGAATCACTCAGCTGTGTCTCTCACACACACACATACACTCAGAGCAAAGATTAATCCTATTCCCCCTCGTCTCTGGTCACAGAGACTTTTTAATGAATCAAGAGAGGTTTTTAAAGCATCTTGTGTCTTTCACTCTCCCTCTGAAATTTCATTTGAAAGTAAAATCTCCATTTTCCCTGGGTCAATCAATGACAAAAGCTTATTTGGATTGACCCGGGTGATTTTTGTGCGATTGTTCACATTTGAACATTTTAATGCACGGACACATTTCATCATCTCATTTGTATGCCTGCGATGCCAACATTTGTCTGATTTGATATCTACAAGGGGAACTCGAGCGATCAATGCAGTTGGTGGTAATGGCACCTGCTCAGACTCTGCTGAATAATTGGACCGACACTTTTCCACTCCAATTTGTTGAACACTCCTTCAGACTGAGAGATGACAGACATTAGCCTTGATAAGTGTCACGTTGTCAGATGCAACCCGCTTAAGAATATATCCACATGAATACTGCTGCAGCTATCTGTGGTCATAATGTTTTATTACAGAAGCTGTCTCGGGTTCTGGAGGTTTAAGTCTTGTTCATTTGTATGCTTAGACAATGTTAGGTGACTGGAGACCTTTCTCAAGGCTTGGATGGGACAGGAAACTCTCCCACTTGACTCATCAGTACAAAAGATGGGCAACACTATTAGAAACATGTCAAAGTTTCAAGACATCAAACAGATGTTCTCAGAGATGGTGTCTAGGCAATGAATGAAACTTGTTTCCTGGTGCAGGAGCCAGTAAGGTTTCTAGCTTCCAGGGTTTACTTCCACATTGTGCAGCCCACCGAATATGCATGAGTAATATTGGACCTCATTTGCAGGTTGAGGTGTCACATCAGCAGTTTTACAGATGTCTTATAATGGTGGTATATGGGGAAAAAAATGCTCTTTTCCCAATGCAATATCACAAGTGGCCACTAGGAACCAGCAAGGTTGAGCTGCGGTATCATATCCAGTCGTCTTACTAGTACATCTATGGATACATCCAAAAACTAGCTTGAAATTCTGTAGCATGGGCTGCTAACAATGAGCCAAAGGTTATGATTTATAAAATATTTCACAGGTTGTTTTTCTTTTCACATTTGAATTTTTGGACTTCATTTTTGGCTCAGTTTAGAAACTATGGTCTAGTATTTCTTCCCAGTTGCAAAGCAAAGAGCTCTGAAATTTACGACAGCTGTGATTGGCTCAACTGTCAATTGCAACGGTGGCTGAGACTACAGATTCCACCAGATCCAGCGGCTCATCCCACTGTGCAACTTTGTGATTGTGTCCAGAATCACACTGTTCTTTATATGAGTGTGAAATTTAATGCGCAATGTAGTGTAGCTTCAAAGTTTCTGACAACGGAACAAACAATGACATACACACTATGTTTTGCTAAGAATCCCAAAATGCAATAATGTGGAAGCAAAACGTGTCCAGAATCTTGAATCACAAGTAAACTGTCTGCTAAATAGGGAATAGTGATTGTGTGAACAAGGGAGTGATTTAAGACACAGCTTGCGACTCCAAGCCAACTTTCATTGAATACATTTCTTCTAACATTTGTAATTTGTAATTGGATATTTTACTCATAAATGACACTTCTTCACCTTTAAATTTAAAAATATCACAGTTCAATCCTCGACAGCGATCCTCACCATGTGGATCAGATGGCTTGTCAGTGGCAGAGTTGTTGTGTGACATCAGGAAGTTATGGCCCCCAGGGGGATGTGCCTAAATGATGAACACTGTGTGTGTCATCATCATGCTTTCTCCTAAAGCTCTCATGGGTGTCCTTCCTCAAAGGCAACACTCTCCCTGATGAACCCACACTAGAACAATAACTAGCTACCAGCTGCTTGTGACAGTAGAGGCTTTTACTTGCTGCTGTGTTAATTATGTGAACTTTTCTGTTTTTTTAATCTGTCTTATTCCCTCCAGTGTTAGGTTATCACCATTCATCTGTCATTACAGAATGCTGCAAATGTCAATGACATGCAGCAGCTGGAGTGACAAACCATAGCGTTACACAGTTCAAATCTGGCACATCTTGGGACATATCACAAATTTAAGCTCACATCTACCAAACCAGCTGCTCTGAACTATAGGAATACACACTCACACTGTGTGTGTGTGTGTGTGTGTGTGTGTGTGTGTAGGGGGAGTGGGGCTCCGACTGTTTCTCTGTGATTTATAGCCATGCAGAAAGTAAAAGTATGGGGGGATTTGTTGGACCCCTTTTGATCTTTCCCTCCCACAACCCATACAACCCTTCCTCTCGGCTCTATTTTCTCCAAATGTCTCTTCGAAGAAGTGTCATTTCAGTGGCAAACAACACCTGAGTGTTCAATCCTCCCATGCCTCTATGTGAGTAGAATTGTGTGTGTGTGTGTGTCTGCCCCAAAGGGCCATCTATCTGAGGTGGCCATGCCGCAGGAGATAATGTGCCTCCCTCTCCTTCGCAGCTGCCCCACCAGGACCAGAGGTGTGAATGCATTTCTGTCTTTATTTCATTTAACACTCCGGCCCTCGGTGGAGGTCTGCTTATGGAAAGGGAAGACGAGTGGAAATTATACTTTCTTTTTCTTGTCCACTGCCAGAAAAAAAAACAACAACAACACACCTGACAACGCGTGCGATATCCAATACACTTTAAAAAAAATGGCACGTGGGCAGGCATTTAGCATCTCAACACTCACTTTTCCCTCTCCTCCTCCTCTGTGCACGCATGAGTTGCCACCTTTATATTTCATTATTCCTTGAATTAGGCCAAGCCCGATCAAGCCTGCTGTGAGAGACACTTAATTTTCCATTCTGTTTTTTTAATAGCATACGAGAGAGTCCTGAAGCTCGGAATCTTAATTGGAAAACTAAAATATGATGTAGGTGCACATTCAGGGGCTGTCCAATCATTCTTAATGAGACCCTTGTAAGCCAGACAGCTTTGAGAGGGAGGGAAGGTTTCAGAGAAGGTTTCGGTTCAATTCCCGCCTCCCAACACCTGTGTGGTGCCTTCTTCTGCAATTACACCTCTTGCCCGGTCATTTCTCTCCCAGCACTTTTATTGCATCTGCTGCCCAAGACAAACAGCAATAAAGCCAAGGTAACCATGGATACATGAGGGCCACATCTCTTTTTTTCTCTCCATGCCAATGCCATTGAAACATCCCTCTTTTGAATTGAAGTGGTAGGAGTCTCTTATTTCTCCCTGGTTCCTCAAGGTTATGAATGATGTGTGGGAAGGAAACAATGCTTCACAGGCTTTAATGGAATAAAAAAAGAGAAGCCGCCGAGGTGACGCTGGTGAAGGAAGGAAAACAGATTTTTAAGCCTTGACTTTTTATTTCTTTTAACAGAACAGTGAGTAGTGGAAACCATGCAGCAGCAACAATGATCAGAGGGACATCTCAGGCTTCTCATGCAAGTTAAACATCAGTGTTATCACAAGAGAAAGAAATGTTAAAAGCTGCATTTCAGTCTGCCGCCCTGATTGACTGGATGTCTAATCCCTTGACAGAGCTAATGAATATATCAGCTAATTAGAAGCACTGGGAGTGTGCTTATACATATGGCCCCCCCATATACACAACTAACAAGACACACACCTACTCTCCCCCATAAACCCTCCCAAACACGACCAACTATCTGTCTTTGTTTTTCTCTCCATCCCGTCTCCCTTCTGTTGCAGAGCCTGCAGACCCAGGTACTGGTAATCATGTATTTTCTCTTGTTGCTGTTGTTTTCCTTGCTCACAGTAATTGTCAAGATGGCAGGTTGTTGTAGTAAATTGGGCTTTCTGGTGTCCAAAATGGTGAGGGATTGAACCCCATTTCTAAAAAGTCGATTTGATATTTTAGTGACACCTTACACCAGCAGAGAAAGGTGAAGGGAAAGTCAGAGAAGAGTAAAAGGCAAGGTAAAGAAAATGTAGGCAGGGAGAAAAATAGGCAAAAAAAAAAGTGGAGAGAGGAGAGTTAAGAGCGGAAAGGTCAGGAGAAATGAGGAAATAAAGATGGTTCACAGCCGGCCAGAAAAGCCAGCCTGGGAGAAGGAGGAGAAGGTGGGGGAGGAGGAGGAGGAGGTGGGGGAGGAGGAGGAGGAGGAGGGGGTCAGAGTCTCTGATTGTCCCTATGAAGGAACATGACAGTGGCTGTAATAGATTCTCCTCACACCTTCCTTGAGGTGACCTGTCGGTGGGAGAAGGCTGCTTCACTAATGACAGGCGAGAACGCAGGAGGAGGCCTTCAGATATACATATGCTGGGAACCATCTTCACTGTGGCCCCTGGCACCTGGCACGAGATATGATGAAAATAAATCTATTTTTAAACACAACCGCTTGCCTTTGTCTGCGAATGTGTTTGGATTTTGATACAATCAATCATAACTGAAGCACAGAAAACTTTTGTGTTAATGGCAGAGGTGCCAGTGGGAACTATTTTCTTTCTTCACGTATAATGTCCCAAGCTATTATTCCCTCACAAAGAAATGGCTGTTAATAAGTGAGCTGTAATCCACAAATCACAATGAACTGAAGTATATTTATTCCTCTCCTCTGTTTGTGCTGTATCCTGGAGAGTTGGAACAGCAAGAGATTTCATTATCCTATAGTATTGCCAATGAGGCTAGCAACGGAGTCACCAGGCAACGAGGCAACACACTCCCTGTTCTGGGTCTTGTTCTAAAGAGTCAAAGTATTTGCTTCGCACTTTCACAGCAACAGTTTCTGTACACATGCACACAAACACACAAACACACACACACACACACACACACACTCCTCCAAATCCCCCCTTTTCAGTCTCTAAATCAGCCCTAATCCATTTGGGTCTGACCAAAGTCCTCCAAACAAACATAATGGAGAATAATCAGCTCTACAGCAGTCAGTGTATTGGCTTATTTTGTCATGCTCAGATGACCAAACACAATAACATTGTTTTCTTAATAAAAGAGGATGTTATTTATCCGATGATCTCCATTCCCTATGGACCATATAAACAACTCTCACATCTCTTTATCCATCTTACTGTCTTTTTGTCGGTGTGTGTTGCAATCAGTGACGAGGAGTGAGTAATCACTGCATTATTAAATAGTGTATCGCCAAATTAAGAGCCATCTATATGTTTTTATAGAGACAGTAAAAGTTAGTGAGGACAAAACATTTATTCTCCAAATCAAACTCACATTAAATCTCTTTGCAGCAAAAGATAACGTCACAATAAATATATTAGTAATAGTTTGTATTATTAAAATGAAGAAAAATTGTATCTGAAATGTTTCTTTTTGTCTAAGCCGGCTAAAGGGTAACGTCTTGTTTGATCGACATGTGCTGGCAAGCTATCGGTGTTACACTGACAAGACAAAGTCAACAAACTGCTACGAGTCCTGGACAGACAGTGTCCTAGTGGAGATCTTCACTGAACCAGCATCTAATGGGACCAAAGTGATATTTACAGGTATGTTCACATGATGTTCAATGTGCTGCAGCTGAGCCACTTATTACCAATCTAGCCTGCAAACTAACGTTAGCAGTGCACCTTTCCCTGGTGAATGTTTGTTTGGTGGCTGGTTCAACAGACTGCAGTGTGTGTGTATACATGTTTGAAAGTTTCAAAGTTAAAGCAGGAAGTCAGTCTACACTGTGATGAAACATTCTAATAGATTCAGTGTTCACCATCATTTTCTCTTATAAACAAGCTTGCTTTAACCTTGTGGCTTATTTAAAACCTGTCTGATGGTTTGAGTGCTCTAGTTATATTATATTACCAATAGACAATTGCCAAAACTATAACAAGAAGATCCTTTAAAATCCTTTTCAATACATGCATACGAACATACTCAAGGTCCTCATTTTCTCCCATTTTCCACCCTGGTTAGGTCACCATGTCTCTCCTGTTATTTATTTTCTATACCCCCTCTCTCTTGCTTTTTTCCTCTCCTGTTTGTCCTTGGGGGGTTTTGCAAACAGTGGAGCCCTACGGCTGTAACCCAGCCGAGTGCAGGCCAAACAATAAAAGGTTCATCCAATTCAGTCTGGCATGTGGTCCTGCCTTTCTGAATGGAGAGGGGAACAGCACCTGGTATCTCTCGTGCCTCCATTACACACTGCCAAGATTGGAGAAGATTGCTCTGCCAGAACAATAATGTGGACATCCACCATGAGCGTCCACCCACCCCGCACACCCCATCTTCTCTCCCTTTCACCCACTGCTATCTTTCTGTTTCAACTACTCACCCAAATAAATCTGTGTGTGTGTGTGGAATAAGTCATCACAGGTCTTTATCTCTCTTCTATTCTCTGTCTCTCTCTTACAGTATTGGTTTTCCTTATCGTGGGAGAACCAACTGCTTGCCCCCTCATGCCCTACCACTGACCAACCCCCACCGTCCTTGTCTTGGCTTTCCTCGTCTAGGGTCTGACGGTCAAGGTTATAGCTGATTTTCCCCATCCAGAGGTTCCATTGCTTCTGGATAAAGCCGGGTTTTCCACTACATGGTACCATGGTATTTTCTGATTGAATCACACTGGTTACATTCTAAAACTCAAATAAGGAACCATTAAACATGATGTACTTTGGAAACATTTGTTTAATCTTCCTGATCTGCATTTCTCCTTTTCATTCATTTCCTGCAGCATTTCCACAGTCACGCAAGTGACGATTCACTCTGATAAGTGTTTTCACATCATATTTTAGTATCTGCTTAGCTTGTAACCTCGACAGACATGATAGCAAAAAGTAACAGGTACTATCCACAACTCTGTCTGATCGAAAACCAAAAAAGGCGAGTAGAGTCGAGTTGAACCGGTACTATGCCGTGAAAAAGTGGCAAAAGATTAAACCACACAAGGAATTAATTATAGTTACAGTGTAGGATTTAACCCAATGGTTATTGTGGCAGCACTAGAAGCATCGCACCAGCATTTATAACAGTAAAGAATTGGTGGGCTTAAGTCAATTAGAAATAG
This sequence comes from Pampus argenteus, assembly GCA_036937835.1. Lineage (NCBI taxonomy): Eukaryota > Metazoa > Chordata > Actinopteri > Scombriformes > Stromateidae > Pampus > Pampus argenteus. The sequence continues at coordinate 13,790,871 of CM072880.1, read as the reverse complement.
CTTTACCAGCTATATGGCACAAATAGTCAGTGCCGTGTGCTACCAACCCACACACCCCTTGACCCTCTTTCCTCGACATCTATGCCCTGAAGACCACCCACCCATCCATTCACCAGCAGTTCCCCCATGCTTATCTGTCATGCCTTGGATAAGATGTTGCTGGGCAGATTGGTTAGCAGAGCTGCAAGGCATGACTTTGGCCTGTTTGGTTTGCTGTGCAACCAACCGAGGAGTAATGTAGGGTGACACTCACGCATGGGAAGGGGATATAATGTTTTATCACTCGGCTCTATACAGGAATCAGTGAAGGGATTTCATTAAGCACTGCTGGTTGTGGTGCATCTTTCACTAAGCATGGTGTGGCAGGATAAAATATTTCATATGGCAAAAGCAAAAATAAAGTGGTAAAAATAGAATACAAATAATTAACACCCATATTGCACACCTTTTTTTTATCTCTCTCTCTCTCTCTCTGTCTATCGCTAATATATATATATATAATGTCTAATGTATCTAAACCCACAGTATTATGCTGTCCACCACATTGGGTCATTACATTAACAGTAAAATGCAACAGAGGCGATAATGTGGTGCAAATTACAGCACACTTAGTTTCCTGCACTGCCACTAATGGCTGTGAGTAGTCTGTTCATTGCACAGTAAAGTTTAATAGCATTATTAAATGGGGTGAAATATATTACAGCACACATATGATGTAAGAGTAAATCTATTTGCACGGGCAAAGTAAACAATGCGTTTAATGGATTATTGGTATGCCAAATAATCAACAGGTCTGTCAATGAAACAAGAGGTCCTGCATTGCATCACTAATAGGTTCAATGCTAGCAGTCACTAATTAGAACATAGCAATGTCAGGAAATATTGTCAGTGGAACAGACATTGATTGTGTAATGGAAAACTGTGTGAGACAGGAAATTCTTATCAAGATAGGATCAGTAGTAATAGTTTCATTCAAACGAATCATTAGGTCCTCTTTGAAAAAGAAAATAAAACAAATACATTTGGTTGGATGTGTGAGTTGCAAAGCACAGACATGCACCCAGCTTTAATCCAAGGATCAGAAACTTCTGCAGTCTGGAACAGATATTGAACCGGATCCTTTAAAAGGCCAGAGATTGAGAGATTTCATCAACTAAAAGGACAGTGTGAGTTCCTGAAGAAAATAGAAACAGCATGATGACTCAAAAGACGTCTCAGTGCCTCAGATGAGACACAAAGGTTCAGAGACAGTTCACTCACTGACACCCAATAATCAATGTGCTTTAGCTTGACAGCATCAGATGAGTTTCTGGGGCACTGCACATAAGCCCCGCACCATCAATAAAAACAACTTTACTTCATCTACACAAGTTCTGTTATAGGTCAATAAAGAACAGTGCGTCAAAGGTTTCATGATTGACTCATTCGGATAATCCTGCAAGAGTACATCCTGTGTTAGCAATCATTTACAGAAATGTTATGTCTCTTGGCTCACACTAAGATTCACACTAAATAGGCTATTCTTTTCAAAAATACATTTGTAAGCAAGTTGTCAAAGCAGTATTTTAGGCATTAATTTTGTTCCACCTTTGCATAAAATATATATTTGTGTAAAATTTGCCCCTCTTTATATATTTTTTTTATCTTATTTTAGATGGAGTTAGCAAGAAGAGTGAAGAGAGCCAATAAAGCATTAACAACTTCATTAACGTCTGTATAAATGTACTTCATTGATAGTGTGTAAAGACTGGAAATAAAGATAATTTCATTCCATTTTTCCAGCGACCAATATCAAAGTGGGAGTAATGTGTCTTTTGCATACTAGTGAAGGCCTCTCTTTATAACTGAACACCCAGCTGCAACTTCATCAATGGCTTTCATACACAGTAATCTCACAGCACAATGTTGACGATTGTATCCCGAAGGCTCTTCTGCGACTTGGATGTACCGACTCACCCACGTATTTCAATATTTCACACATACACACACACGTACTGTGCGACTATTGTATGTTTTCATACATCTGACCTTGACTTAAAAAAGCATCTGTGTGCTGACAGTGCTGCCTGTCAGTGAGTGACTTGACTGTTGAGTTGTGTTTTACAGGCTCCACAGATTTACATGCTCAGCAGCCGGGAGACTTAAAGACAAGAGAGAGGGGGTGAGTTACCTATCAGTTGATGCTGCCTCTCTTGCATAATCCCACGCTTTCAAATGGAGGGAAAATGCTGATGAAGCCATGGAGCAGAACAATTGAAGACAGTAAGAGAAAGGGAGAGAAGGAGAGCAAGAGAGACTGCCCTCTTCTTTGGTGTTTCAATGTAAATTCCTGACAAGGCAAGCCTCCCCTTCTCTACCAAGTTTGTGTTTTCTAGTCTTGCATTTTGACTGTATCAGCATTCTAACGAAAGACTGTGATGCCCCAAAGCTCTGTTTGAATCCCTCAAGAAACAGTCAGCAATTGTCTCTTTTGTTAATATGCAACTTCTGCCGTGCACCTGTAGAGAAACTCACAGGAAAAGAAATGTTCGTCCTTACAGCACAGTAAAGTTTTTCACCTAAATGAAACTAGTTATTAAGTATGGGAAAAATATTAGAAAACTTCAATTTGTCCAAAGATTAGAGAACTAGGACATCTCCAAGTCCTGCTGAACTAATTCTTTTCTCCTGTCATACTTTTTTATGCTTCCTTTCATCCTCTGGGCCCTGCATGAGCACCAGGATTCTTTGGATCAGGTGCAGAATCATCAGGAGCATGAAATGTACTTCAGGCTAGTCCTGTTACACCAAAACGCAACCTGGAAAACATTAACATCTCTAACCTGTACAACTTAAAAAACATTTCTCTGGGGTCCGGCTATATCAAAACAGCCTACGGGTCATTCATACGTCTGTTATGTGTGTGTGTGTGTGGGTGTGGGTGTTTGTGTGTGCACACACAAACGTGTGTGAAGCATGAAAGCATTTTCCATTTGCAAATTACTTCTGTGGAAACGGGTGCTGACCAGCTGGTACCTTATATTTGTCGGGGTCTTGTCTCGTTACAAGCTGAACAGCAGGAAACTCTGGCAAGTCTTTGTTGTTTTACATTCCCAAACAACAATAGGGAGCCAAAATTCTTGTGGGTATTTCATACCAGTTACTTACACACTGCAACGAGCGCATGCACACGAGGTTACAGTTTTAATAGGAGACGTGATGGTGCATATTTTAATTCAGCTCCACTTACATTCAAGTTGCCATCAAGATTGGAGGCTGTGTGAATGAAGCAAAGATAGCAAAGTTAGCTTAAGCGTCCAGATTTGTTTATAAAGGTTCTTATTTGCTGAGCGGCTCAGAGTGACTATAGTAGTCAGTGTATTAGTCATAGCAGGTTCCACATCCCTGACCTGTGCCATTATAACCTTTCAGCTTGACCTATTGACCTATACTGTGTCACGTACAACAAAAACAAGACTATGCAATGACTTATTTCTGCACAAAAAAAGCAATAGCAAAAGGATTTGCTATTGCTTTTTATTCTCTGTGAAAGTTTTAAACAAAGCCTTACAAGGTTGAGAGGCCATCCTGGGTGTGCGTCCAGCTGGGACCTTTGTTGTGTGTCATTCCTCGTCTCTCTATGGGTTATCTGATAAAGCTATAAACACTCAAACATGTATTATATAAAAAGACTTTTATTAAAGCTTTGATTAGAGTAAAATAGAACAACTCAAACCCTGACCCTCTTCAAGCAGTAGTAGTGCTGAGTGATTAGTGCTGACTACCTACACTTTGAATTCTTACTTTAAAGTACAAGTCTATTGATATTATATATTCTACTAACAAGTACTGTCTGTGTATCCAAAGCCTGATCTTATTCCTCGGTGCCGTAGAGCTCCACTGGTGACCAAATAACTACTGCTGCTGCATTAAGTGATATGTTCCTAGTCAAATACATACACTATACTGTTGCTAAAAATACTTACTAGATCACCAAATATGTTTAAATCTACGACTGAAAATAGTCCCATACAAGCGCACTTTTAACTCTGGACAGACTAATGCATTGTTGCTTTTGGTCTTTTCATTGGATTCTTCACAGTAACAAAAATATAGTATATGGCCAGACATCAATACACTGAATCTACAACCTCTCAATAAATTTTTCCTCTCTTTACACAGTTTAACTGGTAGTCACCGGCACATAAAACTAAATCTGCAAATCTGACCGTGCTCATCACTGCATTAAATATGCAAGCAGAAACGCCCGCTAGGACTTGTACTGTCTACCTAATGATATGATTGAACAAACTAGGGCAGAGAACGCTGCCGTCTGTCTATTTAGAAGTTCAGCTAGCGGCCCATGAAATCAAACTTCTGTGTACTCACTAGCCTGTGAAACTCTTGGCAAAAGATTGACATATCGAAGGATGAGGCAGTGCCCTGATAAATGAAGCTGGCATTTGTTTGAACACTCGCCCATTGCCTCCCAACAGCTGAATTAAACACTGGCTGGGAAACGACTCAAGGTAATCCACAAAGAGACAACCAGTTCCCCACCTGTTCCTTCCAATGAATTCATGCGTTTTTCAAAAGGATGCAAATCAAAGACTGTCTCCCAACAAAATGATGTTATCAAAGGATGGAGACAAAGCAGTAACTAACAGGAACTGGAAGAAATTGTTGCCTTTCTTCAGCATGAAAAACAGTGTAAAACAGAATGATAGCATTGGAGAATCAGCCCTTTCTCCTCTATTCTCCGAGTCAGATGAAAGACTTGTAACCATTTTATCACAAAAATACACACATTTGGCTTTGCACTCTACCTTAACAGCAAAAGTGTATAGCAAACATTCCTCTGTTTTGATGTAATTTCTTTCACACGGTTTTCTTCCATCTTTTTCTTTTATTTTCTTCCTCCTTTCCTTTCATTCTTTTTCTGCATGCCGGGGAAATGAAAAGAGAGGTGAAACCCAGGGATTGAATTGTTCTTTATTCATGCTGTCTTCCCGTGTAAATATGGAGCCGTCAAGTGTAAACTGAATTCTGCAGCTGGTCGTCACAGAGAGCTCACATGGAGATGTGGGATACCGTTGGGATACCACACAATCCCACACTCATTCCTGTCACATTTTCCTGCCATTCAAAACCCAAACACACCTCCTCTAAACAGTCACAACACTTCTAAACAGGAACATGATCCCATTAAAAAAAAAAAAAAAAAAGGAAAATGCTTCAGTCTGCATTGTGTGTTTGTTTTTATACAACTTTTAACCTGTTGACCAAAACCAGCGTATGAATGTAGGTGCACAAACAATTATTTTGTTTGTTTCTGGGTTTTTCATCTTATAGACTGTATGGTTCAAATATAGATCTAGGTTAAATGCTGAAAGAAGTAATCAGCACTGCATATGTTAATTACAGATATGAAGATAGCAAACAGCTTCTTCATAATGACCTCCCCTGGGTCTCTGTATGATTATCCTGCAGTGTGCTAATGGGGTTACTCCCAGTCCTCTGTGGATTTCCCACCACCATCTATGCCACGACATAAGTATTATCAGAGTAAACATTGAACATTTACATATTCATCATTACAAACATGACCTAAATAGTAGTATTAAAACGTTGGGATGAAAGTTTCAAGATCCTTGAACATCAGAGAGTTTACAAAAAAAAAAAAGGAGTCCAGAAGTCAATGTAGCTCATGTAATTGTATTATTCCATTACCTGCACCTACTGGTAGATGAGCAATTTTGCTATCATACAATTAAAGTCTTGAAGCTGAACTGGAACAGTAAAGGTATAGGTCATAAAAACCAAAACAATGAGCTTAAAGATGTTAAAAGGCTCTGTAGAGCTGAGGGGAACTGCAGATTTGGGTGTAAATTATCTGTGGGTTTTTCATACAGACATTTAAACCTGTTGTTCGTGTATTGATTAGAGCAGCTTTAATATCACTGCATATTTTAGGCACAGCCACCTCTTTGGGACATTCAGAGGCCTAAACATCTACCGTTCAGTCTTTTGTTGTTTTTTTTTGCGTTCCAGCCGACCTCTATGTTCCCCCCTTTTGTCCTCTCTACATGGGGAAAGCTATCTTGACAGTGGGAGATAAGCATCGGCCAGACGCTTCGAAACACAAGAAAGATGTAAGCGAGGGAGAGAGTTGTTGCAGAGAACACACTCTTCCCTCGCAGCAATGTCTTGTTTGTACACTGGGGAGGTGGCAGGATCTCATGTTTCACCAGCTCTTGTCGTATAGCCTCACCGCTACACCGTCTGCTGCTGTCAGCCCCGTGTACCCAGTTGTTAAGAACAGCGTGCAATGTGAAGTTGGACTGCTTTGCATCTTTCAGGTGAAGATGCTGTTTGCTGCTACAAACAAAAGGAAGAAGGGAATAAATCAGACCCACAGAGAGCAAGCGTAGGATCTGCTTTTCCATGTTTTTTTCATACCCTATTCTTTGTCTCAGGCCTCTTAACTGATGTAACATGACTCTAGCCTGATGTCTATCTCGATCCTCATTACACCTACGTTGTCCATTCCCAGACCCTCATAGGAGATTCCCTGTCTCAGGTGGTCATGTCTCTCTCCCTTTTACCCCCCTCCATTCTTTTGTACCATGTCAATTTTTCACAGAAAGCTGCTCCCATAAAGACACAAGGCAGCTCATACAAATTTAAAAAGGTCAAGCTTCTAGTCATTACACCAGAAATTTGAATTGTTACCTATAGTTTCAAGTTCAGCACAGCTTGGTTGTAGTGACATTTGGGTGTCTGCTGGCAGCAGCAGCAGGAGCGATTTGTTTAAAATAAACAGAAGAAATCTTGCATTGTAGCCATTGTGGCTCAAGAAGGAAACTGTTTGATTCAGAAAGGAAGCAGCACCAAAATATTCAGAGTAACTCCTCAGTTCAAATGAAAAAATAAAATCTGCATTGATAAGACACCAAAGTGCTTCACGCAGCAAGAAAACAAACTTGACTGGCAAATCTCAAACAACTTAATCTTCAAAGACATTTCTTCAAAACTCTGAACTTGATAGAATCGTTGCAATCGAAGGCGCACTCTCCACAGCAATCAGAGTCCTCTCCCAGAGGTTTAAATGGTTTGTGATGATGATTAGTTGACCGTGTTGCAGAGCCAAGGAGTGGATGCAGATGTGGCTAATTCCAATGGCGCATAGAATGCTGATTGTGTGGCACAAAGTGGTAGCAGCTAATCAATACAGTTAGCACTGCTAGCCCTCGTTCCTGCATTTGAGAGCTCAGCACCTGTGACTGCAGCCCTGCACTAATTTCAGCTTGATTATCATCAGAGCTCGTCTGTTTCTTTGCATTCCTAAAAACTCTCCAATTAAGAGGACTTGGGGTGCTGTTAAATCAAAGTATACAGCAGTGTACACAGCAAGGACAATTATTCAAATGTGGGATTTTACACAGCAACTTTTTTTTGTTTTTGTTTTTTTTGTTTACAAATTCAATGTATATTTGTGTGAAGAAATTTCTCATTACTCTCATACAATGCTAACCCTTGTATGTGTCCCAGGGGGTACCTAGCAACCTGAGGCCCCAACACTGTAAATACTTTATTATATTTTTTTCTACGCACATTCATGCAAGAATGTCTAACATTAATGACATTTCTAGTAACTTATACCTCTATATCACGTCCACCGCTCTGTAGAATAATGTACAGCCATCACACGGTGCCTATGTGAGGACAGTGCTCGCGGCTATCATTCCCCAGCCTTTGTTTTTCCCTCTTTTGAAGCACACGAGACGAGCCAGAGAATGACTCCATTAATGCAGAACCTATTTCTTCCAAATCAAAAGAAACACCCCACCCAATGTAATGACAACCTCTCCCCTCCTTGCCTCTGGTGCTTTGCCTTTACTCATCATAGGAAAGAAGGTCATGAAGGTTGGTGTGTAGAGTAGAGTATTGTGTTAAGTCAATATGCATGTGTGTAGTGATGCTTCCTTTGATTGACAATGCAGAATTCCTAGTACATTGCAAAGGGGGGTGCTTGCACCACTTATTGTGCAATCTAGATGGTAAAATGACCACCATGGATCATCAAAATAATTTAAGACTAAGTTTGTCTTTAATCTAACAGCAGAAATTACTCTCATTAGAAGGTGGTTCATTGCTGAGATGTGCATGTGATCATGTCATTGGTGTCTGCACAATGATTACGCGTATCCTTCAAACCGAACGCTGCTGCTAGAAACATTTTTAAAAAAATCTAAGTTTTTAGTGCTTTGTATTTAAGTTTTATCGAAATGGTAAATGTATGTGCTTTTTCCTCATATTTTCTGCAGCCTTGCTGTGTTTAGGTCTTTTAACCGCTCATTCCAAAATGTATTCTGTCATAATTGAACAGTTTTGTTTTTTGATTTGACTTTATTTTTTTGCCATTAATTTGCCGTTCTTAACACTTAAGAATGACATGAACTTGATCCCGGTGCTATTTCAACTCTGTTTTTCAGTTTCTCTTTGCATATGGTCACCTGCTGTGGGATTCTGTGGTCAAACCACTGACAGTTAGCCACTGTGGTTGGAGTACTAATTAAGCTAATGTGGAAATATCATGAGGCAGCATGATAATGATGCTAATTGTTTGCTTTGACCTAGGAAAATTGCATGAAATAATAGAATAATAAGACCTTATGCCACACCCAATGGGAGAACAAGTGCTTATTACATACTGAAGGCTATATTTAGTCAATGTAGGTGGTAATATAAATTAATATAATTACATATATATATAAATATACATGTAATGAACATTACAGTGAATTTTTGTGCAGTGTTCAGCTCATTTGTTTGTGAGCTTTGCAGTTTGTAGCCTTTGTCTGGAGAGGACAGGAGTGGAGAGAGAACAGAGCAGCTCTTGAGGAGGGGTGGGGGCTGGCTTTCATATTCTCAGCATAAATCCTGCAGAAAGTCATTACCCACAACAATAGCATTTCTGCTCTATTTGCCTGACATATTTTTTTCCATCTGGCCTCTATAGTGTGACACCCTCAGTCCAGAGTCTAAAGAAGTGCCCCAGACAAACAACTCTTTCCAGCACTCTTCCAAACACTTTCCCTTCCTGTTCTCACATCTGAGGATGTGTTGGGGATACACAGCTGGGCTGTGTGCTTCTCATGTCTACCATTCTTATGCAACAACAGGATAAGGCCACCAAGGACGAGGACACCCTTGGTTATGACATCCTATCCCATTTCAAAATGAGAAAAAGCAAATATTCACTCCTTACATGCTGGAATCCATTGGAGACATTGGGCCCATAGTGGTCATTAAATAACTGAACAATGCCAGTCCATAAGCATAGTACCTTTGTCTATAATTCACATGGAAAAGAGTGAAGCTTTCTATAGAACCTGATGAATTCTTGAAAATAATTTTCCAATTGTGTCTACTCCCTGTAATCATTTCTCATCTTCGAACAATTGAACAGCTTTGGAAAAACCGAGATGCAATAATGGATCCAAACAAAACACTTGGCAAACTACTGTAATAGCCCAGTCCTCCCACTGAAAGCCCAGTATGTGGGAACTGTTCTAAAATGGGTGGGAGAGCTCTCAGCTTTCATCCCATCTCTCCTTCCATGGCTTGTTTTGCTTTTTCATTGTTTCCTATTAGCAGTCCATGAGAGTGGGAGGAAGAAGGAATGCTTTCTGGCGCGGGGGTCCTTTTGTTGTCTTGGTGACTGCGGCTCAGCCATCTCAGAGAAACTCAAGGTCCGTAATACATCATCAACCAGGCTCCCCAGGCAGTCGTCAAGAGGCTCTGATCTGATCCTCTTTTGAGCGTCATCCTGTTCCGCAAACACAACCCAGAACAACATACCACAGTCGACATTTACTCCTGAAAATCTGCTTCCTGGCAATCGTCCAGCGCCTTAACATTCACCAGAAATGTTCCTGTGCTGCTGTGCGCATGTTTCCGTTCATCTGCAGTTATTTAAGAGGAGATTGTTTTTCTATGCATGCCCATTAGCTTTAAAGCCCCTGTTCTGTATGCATTAAATATGTCTATGTGTTCCTCCAAGACAAAGCCTCCCTCTAATTTCTGCGTCTGTGAGCAATTTTGGCGGACGGCCTTAAGATTTACATAGCGAAGTGGCCCACCTGCTCAGTGTTTGTCAAGCGAAGAGAGACGGATACAGCGTCTTTGTTTTAGATTGTAGATTTGATTAGAAGATTACTAATTCATCCTTACAAAGCTTGGGTTACTTGAGTGCTTTATGTTTTGGGATTTATAAAGATCTTGAGCTGCTATTCCTGTACTGATGTAAGTAGATAGCATAATGTAAATAAAGCTATCTGTAAAGGCTACAGTAGATTTCTGTGGATAATGATTAGAGGAAGCACAAAACAAACATTTGAAAGAAGTTTCCAATAAACATACTTCAAGTTATGGAAAGGTCTCCATTAACTCTGGAATGCACAAATTGCTTCTCCAGTATGTGGCTCCCCAGCTTTGAATGTACAAAGATCTGTTATTGCTTCAAATGTGAGCTCTTTATTAATTGTTTTTCATCTTAATTCCTGTTAACATTTCCTGCTGAAAATACACACAAACACACGCTCTCACGCATGCATGTGAAAAACACACACCAAAGTGTATCCACACTGTTCTTCTGGCCTTATGAAACATTTCCCGGGAGGCTTAGTGATTGAATAAGTGTCACATAGATCATTTTCTCATTTATCCTTTTGATGAAAGCTTGTTTTGAGAACCCTCTGCCCTCTCTGAACGCTGAAACTAAAGTGACTAGAGTGAATAAAGATGGTCAACAGGATATCATAGCTGTCAAGACGATATTACATTCCCTGAAATGTTGCTTAGACCATTGTTAAATTTAATTACACTGCAACTAAATGATCAACATCATCTGCATATCAATATGCATTTAGATTATGCATGATTTTAATAACCAAAATGAACTATTTCTTGCCGTTTCAGCCTAAATGGCTGCAGTTGTCATTACTCTTACAGTTGATTGTCCCCAAACCTGGTTTGAACTACATTCAAAGTAAAAGTATCGAAAAAATAATCTTCTCCACAGTGAGCTGACCTATTTTAGATAGCTTGTAGAAACCAATTCAGTCCTGCTTTCCTGATATGTGATGTGACTCCAGTCTGGCAGGGGTGGACAGGAATGAACGGAGCGATAAGGAAGTCCAGACCCTGTCGCCCACTGCCCGTCGCAGAAAGGCAGACGTGTGACAGATCATAAAATTAACAGCCTGCTCTTTTTTTGACATATAGAGAAACTGCACAAACAGAACTGCTGCACAGAGATAGCAAGCAAAGCAATCACCACAAGAGACAGAAGGTGGAAGAGGGTCAAAAGGGGAAAGAATAAATGAGGAAAGAGCAGGGGTGGAAAGATGTCCTACTTAAGAAAAAGTACCGTTCCCTGGAAGTTCACTTAAGTAAACCTAAAATGAATGCTATATGATGATACAAATGATGAATGTTTTCCATTTCAAACATACATGCATTAGGCCTGCAACTAGAAGACAACAAATGCAGTTCAATACATCCACAGTACAATACACAGTGTATAGTATGCAGGCATTCCACACATGGGCACTAGAAATCAAAATAGCGACTGCTCGATCTAGCGGATGAGCAGGTGACATTGACTACATGCACAAAATATCACGAAATGCCTCGTAATTTGCAATTAAATGGAAAAGGCAGTAGTAGTAGTGGCGGAGGAAAAGTCATGAAAGGTAATGTAGATACAGTACATCTGGGAACCATATGTCTGTGCAAAATTGAATGGGAACCCACTCAACAGCTGTTGAGATAGTTCAGTGTGAGCCAAAGTGGTAGACCAACCTTGCCATCCCTGGAACAATGCAGTTAGTGTGACTAATATAACTACAGACATCTACTAAATGTAACAAATGAGAAACAAGTAGTGAAGACCGCTACTTGTAACTGTACACTAGCAGTAAGGATTTTAACATGCATTGAAGCGGTCATAGGTACCGTCTCCCAGATATAATTTAGATATCTATCACTTTTTCTCCCGCTGCCACTCTGAGCTGCTCCCCTGGATGACCAACGGGTCTCGATCCATGGCAATCTCTGCTCTGACTGATAACCTCTCATAAAGCAGGGCCCCAGCGTCACTGCTGGCCAAAGCAGGGCAGTGTTTGGAGCACATTTTCAGCTTGGACGGACCCAATGTTTTTGGAATTCTATTGACTTCTGCTTCTGCTGATCTGAGTAAGGGAAAACAGTAGATGTATAGACCTGCTTTTGGTGATGGAGGTGAGATTGCAAAGACTGGCGAAGTTGGTAAGTTGAGACTCCAGGGTGTACAACCTGTGCTTGTGCCTTTGCCCCTTGCACTACTGAAATGTCAAATCTGCCCTTTTTTGCTTAGTTCACATGCTATTATTTTTAGCACATACAGTATAGTACAAGCCCCACTTGGTTGTCCGTCACTGACTTCCCTCAATCTTATTCAATCATCCTCTTTCTTATCTAGCTGCTGCCTTCAAGAACAGCCAGTTTTTTTCAATCTCTTGATTTACATCCATATATATTATTTTCTTTCTCTGTTTCATGCTGATGAGCAATTACATTCCAGTATAATACATTTTTTTCTGATAAATTAGTTTCTCATTGTTTAGCTACTAAATGCTCTAATCAGTTTTGTTTCTACAGTACATACAGTATGTTGTATGTACTGTACATACTGTTCTCTTAATAAAGTTAATGGGTCTTTATTAAGACCTAATGTAGCTGATGGGCTAACTGCTAAAACGCTAGCCAGCCAGGAACATGCTAGTGCTTGTCAACCACATTAGCTCTCCAAGCCAGGTTTCTAGCTCTCAGTTAGCTTGGTTGCTAATGGGACAATAAACTTACATGTTTTCAAAAAGCATATTTGTACAATCTAGTCCTGTTTCAAAACTGTCTAGAAACTATGTTTCTCTCATAGAGTAGTTTGTACTCCGGATTTAACAAAGGTGGATTATAAAACACAGTTAAACAATAGCTTATTCTGTTATGGCTCTCAAAGTTCACCACTGTTTGCTATTGGTCAACCTATCCAAGTTCATTAAAGTTGATGTGAAAGATTTACAATGCAAAATTTCACATTTTAAATGCTGGTATGACTGTGTTTTTATATGTTTAAAATTAACATTTTGACATTAAATTGGTTTTAACGTGGGAGCATTAACAATATCATTCCCACAAATGGTTGCTTGTGGTGTCACTGGTCAATTGCTTGCATATTATCCAGAAAACATCATCTTCAAAGCACTGATTAATATGTATACATCCCCAACCTATCAAACAGGGTAAGCTGTTCTGTCCACCAGAACCAGCACAGTTACAGTACCGTGAAGAGAGCACGGTTATGAAATGCCACATTGAATTTGGGCATTATGTTGAGACAGTGGGCTCTGTGGGATTTATAACGTAATGAAAAACTGAGCCTGGCTATGGTCTGTCATTTGGCCCCCACGTCCGTTTCCCATAATGCTGGGCCACAGGGAGTCAAGTGCTCTGAACGGCCCTCTCCCTCGGATCTAATGTGTGCCCCACGCCGTTGTCAGAATGACTTAGCTGTTACCTGGTGAGAGGTGCTAAACGTCACTAAACAGCTTTTTCACAACAGACGGTGAGTGCGGTGGCTCAGTAGAGCTGCTTCCCAGGGACAAGTCATGCTGCTGAAAGACAAGACTTTCAGAAACTGATGCTTACTATTTCAGGATTCAGAACAACACACAAACATGCATCTGTTTTTCTGTCCTCATCTCTCGTCCTCTTCTGCCAGACATGCTCTCATATACACACGCTTCGCTCGATAAAGCTCTAAGCCTGGGCCCACTTCAGCCATGCAACATCCTGAGTGATGGCTCCCTCAGCAGCACTCTAAATGACTGCGCCCATTACCATTAGAAAATATGGAATATGAGCACTGAGCTAGCACACTGCCGATTAATCAGGGAGGGGGCGGCCTGACGTTAGCTGCTGTATTACATGGGCACAGGGGACAACTCAACACTGAGGAGGCCAATAAAACAGCAGACTCTTGGGGGAGCCGAATGCTGCCAGGCCATCCGACGTCGCCAGGGCCTGGTGATGTACTGGGCCATTAAAACTCAGCGACACCTGATACTGAATGCCTGCAGGGGGGCACGGGTCTGTTCCCATCTCGGCTTTTACAATCTGGCTAATTTCTAGGGAAGAAATCTATGTGCAGGGATCAATTCTAATGAAGTCAGGAGCATGTGTGTGAATGAGCTGGAGAAATGTAACTCTATAGCCATACGAGTGTTGTGGGATGCTGCTGTGAGCTAATTGTTGAAGGTAAAATGACATCGATTCCAATTACTTTAGAGAACTCTTTGCAGCTTTTAAGTGCGACTCATCGCACACTGTGATTACCTGTTTGAGGAAGACAGAAGCTCCATTGAAGGATGCTATTTTCATTTTTTTTCCTCATTCCGTTTAACTACAAAAGGAACAAAGCAAAGGAAACTCCTGGGATTGTTTTTAAGTTAACAACATGGCCCACCGCCTAACAAGGAGCTTGGGGGAATAACATGTTAAGTGGAAATGTGAGCTAGAGTCCTGCACTGTTGTGTTGATGTTTATTGCCCACAAACAGCCAGACTCTCTACCTTATCCTGCACATGAAAGCCTGGCCCGATTTCAAAGTTTCCAAAGAGAGCACAGTCTGCAAAACACCTGCGAGATAACACATAAGGGAGGATTAAACTGCCATTTCACTCTCTCTCTCTCCCTTTCTCCCTCTAAGTCTCTCTGCCCCCTCTCTCTCTTTTCATGTGACAAGTCTCAAGTAAAGACTGCGACTGTGGCATTCCTGCTGGTTCCAAAGGCCGACTCGCCGATATCATTCAGAAGTGAGCCCCTCGGATTTGTTTACTTAATCCAATATTTATGCTCTGTGTATGTTTTGCGAATGCAAAACAGTTTGTGCCTCCAACAAACAAGACACATGGGCCCCAGATAAATATAAAAAAAATATAGGAATGGTTGGAAAAAAACAAAAAAACAGAAATGTGAAAATAAGAGCATTAGGTGAAATTCTGCAAGGAGTGTTTGCAATAAAGCAGATAGCCGGAGTCGACCCTGGGAGGAATTATCACAGTGGGCACGTTAAATGTGTTCATCGTCTTTACTGTTCATTTTTACCACTGTCTGTTGGAGTCATGCACACGTCTGGCCAGAGCTTAGTCAAATTGCACTAGGGGTGTGTTAAATCACATTAAGCAAGCGCAAAATTATACGTTGGTTAACATCACATGACTAGATTTGTCTGTCTGCAAGTGGACTCAACAAAAACTGATTATTCCTCTGAGCTCAGCAAATACTAATCTAACAGTCAATATGAGGTGATGCTATAAACCCCCCAAGGAAATGGTCCATCTGAAATGTTCTCCCTTCCTTTGAACTCATCTGATCTCCTCCGGGGGAGTTGTGCATCGTCTCTTGCCATATCCACGCCTAGCCATGATGTTCTCCCAGAGGGGAGTACTAGGATGTCTCTGGCTCCTCTCCGAACACCTCCATGCCCGCATGAATTGGTCAAAGGCCTCATCTGCTTCGGATCATTCCCAGCCCACGCCTAGAAGACTTTCATGGACACATTGCCTGGTAGGACGCCTTATATGGCTCCAGGGAGCTTCTACAGCTGTCAGTGATTCACCCACAGCCTGGTGAGCAACTCGCCATTACCATTCGTTCCAAGCAAATATGCTTTTACTGTAGTATTCCAGCCTGTGTGGAACATATTGCTGTGCATGTGGATAATATGGTCATGCAGTATTTCTCTTTGGGCAAAATGGCCAATCATAACATTTAGTTGAGTGTGGTTTTTTAAGATCTTTGACAACACAGTCCCCCAAGGCTCTATTAGTGTGGGTCTTATCAGCAGTCGCATGCATAACATAAAGCATCCTCTATCTAGCAGCACACACTCGGACATAGATAAACACATGCATATAAACAGATAAACAGAAACGCAGATCAGTAGAGTAGCATGCCATACTGGCACATGGCATTTCTTTACTTAATATACCAATGTAATATAACTTCTACAGGTATAACTATCTGTGCACCTTCGGATATGTGCAGCCCAAGGACGTTTCCAGCATTTAATTTGAATGTTGTACCAGTTTTAAAAGATAGGTTTGGATTTTTTAAGAAGTCTGTCTTAATACGACACTCAAATGCCACATGTACGTACATTCAGAGTGCTATAGGTCTCTCTATACTGTCTGTGAAGACATCTCTGATCTTAGTATGAAATTTCCTCTTTGTGTTTCCCCTGACTGTTTTCCATTTTTCCAGTCAGACCCCTGAAGCCTCATATTGTCTTCAGCTCAACTCAACAATTTTTACATGGAACAAGGACTGCAGATTTTGTGCTTCAAAGGAAGGACGTCATGCTCAGTATGTACAGAATATACATATGGAACTCAATCCCTTTAACACTCCACCATTTGCTTCTACATGACCTCAGGCATGATGACGTGCACAATGAGGTAGAACGTCATGTAGACTTAAGCTAAATGAGATGTGAGGGAAGTATTTATCATCAAAGGACTTTCTAATTACTCTTGATAGTTTTAACATGTTGAGGAGAACACCAAGAATATGAACTTTAGCTCTTATCGACAATCAGTGAGTGAGGCAGAATTAAGACTTGGCCCTGCACATAATCACTTGGCACAGGCAATTATAAAAATAATTAGAATATTAATTAGAATTTCTCATTAGTGCACCCTGTTGTTTTAGGAAATAAGTTTAATGATTGGGAGGCCTCTGGTCTTCATCCGTCCCAGCGGGGGCACGGTCTGCCCTGAGAGCAGGAGCCGCGGCCTGGGGAAAGTGACAAGAGCATACTGGGAATATAATCAAGAGGAAGAAGAAAAGAGAGAATCAAATAGGGCTGAGGTGGAGTCAACGCAGGATCAAGCACAAATGAGAGGCTAGGTTTCAGGAGGGGCATGTTTAATTGTGAAGCTAGGGGGGTATTTACATAGTTAATGTCTAACCCAGATTTCTAAGCGCAACATTATGCTCAGATCTTATTCCCAAGCAGCATGATATCATCTGGGGTCCGTCTGAATCAGGGGCAAAACAATGCGGCTCAGTGCTTTTGTTCTATTTCCTGTCACATACTAGAGTCCTGCTCTAAAAGGAAATCTTATTTAGTGTCTGCATACTTCATTTTAATCTCGCATTCAACTTTGTAGTCTTGTTATCTACCGCATTTCTTTTTAGTCTTTTCAGACACCATTCTGTATCCCACAAGACACGCTGCTGTAAATTTAGCTCGGATGGGATCTTTCAATTAGCCCTGGTCTGTTTGTCTATAGAATACGAATACTTCCATCTAGCTAAGCAAGATGCAAGAAGCAAGGGAGTCCTATTCATTTGACGGGAAGGTTGGTGAATAATCAGCACATGCCTGCCATGACACTGAATTGCACAGGAGACTGAGCCAGGTGCTCCGGTTCACAAAGTTATTTATTAACCGAGATCAGCATTCAAATTTATTCTTCTGCCACAGCTGCCATTCCCACGGTCATCTCACGCTCACCGCATAGACATTCTGCGTGTTTATCATCTCTCTGTCCCTCCGTCTTTATCTCTCGCCGTCTCGCTTGTTCTCATTTATTATTTCCCCCTCCTCCACTGTTTTCACTTGCACAGACTAGAAGTCCCAAATAAACAAAAGTATAGAAGTTGAATTCAAACAACACTTCTGACGGCGGATGAGTTCATGAGATGCCATACATATTAAAATATTGTGTTGACAGCCACAGTCATGGGACATGAAGTCCTAGTTTTGCCACATGTCTTCATACTGATAAATAATTTGTGAACTTTTCAATTCTACTGTTAATTTATGAATAAAATCCCTGTCGCATCTTTTGATGCGCATGTAAGCTGTCAGTACACGCAACAAGGCCACTGTCATGCAACACCCATGAATCCATATATTCATACTTGTCGCGTTGAGGCACCATAGAGGAATAAACAGCTTTTTGTAACCTACATAGAAAAACACATAGCACAAAACATATCAAGGATCAAAGCAATTCAACTGGCTATGCATGGAAACCCATTTCACTTCAAATCAGCCTGCACGCAAACATTTTACAAACCTTTCCATTTGACTCCCTTTGAAAAATATATCATCGTGTGACAAATAAACCTACATGAGTAAACAGGTGCACCAATCCAGCCTGTGTGAAAGCATTAACTGTGGCGATTGCCAATTTGCATGAGTGACTAGAGGTGTCTAAACAGTGAGGAAACAGAGCCCTGCCTATTATAGCGCTATTGATACCACTGCCTTGTGTGCCTCCTCTGAGCGTAAAGAAACGCCTTTCATCTTTTGTCAGGGCAGACAATACTGCTTGTATTCTGGCGTTTTTTTGCACCAGCAAAGCTGAAATGATGAGATGTTCCGATGTGCCATTGTATGTTTTTCTATCAGGTTTCCATATGTAGCTGACAAATGACAACACAGGGCTCTGTCGCTGCGAGAGGCCGTTCCCTGTGCGCCGCAATTTCTCTTTTTACATATTTGAGAATCGCACACTGAATCAAAAATGAATGATAATGCTCTTGCCTCGGGGCAGTGTGCTCTGCAGTATCACAGAGTATAACCCCATTCAGCAGCTTCAACTGGAGAAACAAAGAGACCCAGCCAAAGAAAGGAGTGTCCGACTGCCTTTCACCATCTCGTATTTGACAGTTTGAGACCTTGCCCATGGAAAATGCCATCTAGACAGGGATGACAGAGAGAGAAGAGGATGGGGCCATGGAGATACCACTCACTCACTCACTCACTCACTCACTCACTCACATGTGGATGGATTTGATTTCACTGTTCTTGCACGCACATAACGCAAACAAAAATCACACAGTTACGTACCACAAACTTAAAATTAAACTTAATCAACAATAAAGGAAATTTCCTGGAAATATGCATCTGTCAGAAATTAGTAGATTGCTGTTTGGAAACAAACGTCAAATTTATATATCCATGGAAACATAATGGTTTATTACAACTTGTAACCCATGGCCTGACAGCCCTCAGCCGCATCACAGTATTGATGACAAAATTAAGACCTGTGACTTTCAGACTTCCTAAGTTTGCATAGTTTTTAAAGAATATTACAGCAAAACCAACCTCTAAGCCTGTGACCATGTTGAAGTTCATGAACTGAAAGCAACCGTGGGACGCCGTTGTTTGAATAATGCACTACTTGACCGACCTCATCATATCACTGCACTATGACCCTGTACATCAGAGTGGTTATAGGTGAAGTGGAAGCCGTTTGCACCCTCTCCTCCTCCACCCCCTCGCCCAGTCGTTCATAAACCACTTCCTCCAGTTTGTAACTGGAAGTAGCTGTCTCCATGTTGACCTTGCCATGCTCCATTGATTTGGGTACTTGAAGCCCAGGTTGTCTGCATTTATTAAGAACTGAAGCGGATTGGGGGGTTGGTTTGAGTTGACAGGTCTGACACCAGACACCAGGTACCTTCCCCCCGATGCTCTCAGGTCTTCTGACACAAGTCTAATAGGCTCTGACAGGCTCTCTGAATTGAAAATGTTAATGACCGAGTATGTTCGCGAGATGTTACTAGCTCTACCCGATATGATCAAAGGGCCTGGGGGTTGGGTAGGATGTTAGGAGGTGATTGAATATCCAAGAGCCATGATCGCTCAGGATATGAAAAGACGGAGCAGAACAAAGGGAAACAATGCTATGTGGAAGAAGAAAGAGACTTAAGAAAAATCACTTCTGTGTGTGTGTGTCTGTATTTGCAGCAGGCATAACAACATATCAATCAATGCATTTAATCCATTTCAGACGGATTAAAGAACAATTTCTATTTAGCATTTTCCATTTAGCAGAAAACAGACCGATGAAAGCACAGAACTCGTCACTTGACTGGTAACACTACAATTTAAGTTATTTGAAGAGGTAGAGAGAAATTCTTCAGCTACATTCCTTTAAAGGTTCATCATGAAGTTGCTGATCTATCACTGTGAGGAGTCCACTCTGTTGCAGAGAAACTGTGTTTGATTTCAAAGCAATGACGGTATATAAGCTGAGATCAAAATTCCAAAAGCTTGTTGTAGATTTGCGTTGGTGGTTTTTATGAGATAGGTTTGATTATAGGGCAGGTTATAATGTAGTGAGCTGGGACTGTCTTCACTGGCAAACTGGAGAATTGATTGTTTACTGAAGTTAGATGTACTGTAGGTTTGAACCAGTCCTGACCTGGGTCAACAAAGCATGTGACTGTCACAGGGGAGGACGCTGTTTGTTTCCCATCTCATACTGATATTTAAACCACGACCGTGATGCTCTGCTTACCTAAACTAAGTAGATTTTAAAGCTCAACCTTTTTACAAGGTAGTTCTTAAGCAAAATATAAATAAATAAATTAAATTTAAAAAAACATCAATCATAACCAAACATACATCCAAATCATAGCAGTTGCAGATCAGAAAACAATGTTTTTTATCATTTGTACCAATTAAGGAAAGGCTCTGACACATCATCTTGCTTACAGAGGTGTCAGATCATAAAATACTTTAAACAGGTAATTTCATAAGATTTTTTACCTATTTTGTATTCTTTTGGAAACCATATCCTTAATTAATAAATAACAATTATTTTAATCAGAAGCTTAAAAATTAAAATCTATAGCAAATAGACAGATAAGTACTTTTATGCAAGCCAGACACAGCAAACAACATGCAACATGCTGTTTTGGGGGCTTTCAGTGTAAACCAAACACTCGACCATTTACAAAAGAATTAAAATGGCATGACTTGTAATTCAGACACTTCATTTCTCCATGTTCTAAAAGTAACAAACTAACATTAAGGTTCGAATGAGGCCAATTATTTTACTTTCCAGCTCACTCCTTCATGACTTACAGTATGTTTCACATAACACTGTCTTAAAAGGTTCTGAACACTGTGCCTTGATGGCTCCCTGGCCTGATTCAATCCCAGTGTAATTCTGTTATAATAATTAACATCATCTATTCTAAATTAAAAGGTCTGTTCAGTTTGTTCAGAGGAGATACAGTAGCATGTCTGTTAAACTTGTAGTACTGTAGCGGGCTACATCTCACCCACCCAGTGGTGTCTGTGGAGTTGCTCTTCTCATAAGAAAGTGAAGTCATCACTTGTTGTGATCTCTCTGTCTCTCTTGCTCCTGTTGCTTTTTGTGCTTTTTCTTTTTGTGTATCTGGTTTCAGACCCTCTATGCTGTTGCCTGGTTATGAATCAGGCAGGCACCTGTTGAGTCACACACTGTCTGGTTTGGCCTTTTGCCTCAATTGTAAACTGTCACAGAAGACCTGTGCTCAGACACAGACGCCTAATATGAAAAGAAGATTTTATTTTTTTTCATAGAAGTCTTACCTATTATTATATTAATGTAGATATACTTTGGTATTTTCTAATTAAAAAGGTATATTTTAGTCTTTTAGGGATGTTTATAAGAATTAAGAGTTAAACACTGCTATTGAAGTATAAACATAGAGAAACATAATGATTTTGAGAAAAGTGTGCAGCTAATCATACACAACAGTTGATTGCATGTACTCATGCTATTTCAGGCATTGAATGATCTATCATCCCTCTGCCTCCTAATAGCTAAGCTCTATTGATTTTTTTTTGTCCAAACATCTGTGTTAGTATGGTCTCATCAAATCTCAGATGAGGCCCATTTCCAAGATGAGATGAGACAAACCATGCAGCCATAACAACAGAAGCCCATTAATGAAACCCTGAAAAAGGTACATATAAGTAGATAGGAAAAGATGGAGGAAGTAAACAAGGAGCACAGGATACAATGGAAACAACCATGAATTAAAGGAGTTTGGATCATAACCAATGTTACTTCTGGGTTGAGAGTGGCCTTTTCATTAACGCAATCAGTCTTCATTTGGCCGGGGCCTGTTCTGAAGCAGGACAGGAGCCACATTACCAAGGTAACTCATTTATATTAACCTCAAACAGCTGAGAGAGGACACAGCAGAAGGAGAGCTGGGGGTGAGATGGAGGGGATAGAGGTAAGTTATTGCTGATCACAATAGTGCAGCCCCAGCCTGGACAGCTTCTGTAACTGGGCCAGGCACATATTTTTCAAAGGTAGAGACAAAGTGCATTTTGTCTTTTTTGTATATACGGAATCCTGTATTTTTATTAGTAACAATGTAGCCAATTAGAACGATAAGAAAGTGAAAATGGTTCTTTTTTTTAACAGCTATATAAAGCCTGTCATAGTGTGAACACGACAATTCCATGTAGACCTTTTATCATTCAAGAGCTGAAATGTGAAAATTATAGAATAATATGCACCACTCTGAATGCGTGTTCTGGGCAATTTTGCTTTAATGGCTATTTTTTCTATAAAGGCGCATGTGGATGACACAATAGGTTGGATAACAGAGTCGGGAAAGAATTACAACGCTCTGGCGTTTCTAACAATTGCTCTCTTCAACCTCTTAAGCATTTTTCTCATGTCCTTTGTGTTTCTTTCTCGGCACTCTTCTCCTCTTAGCAGTCAAAAAGTGGGATTTTGTGGTGTCACCGCTCTAGCTCTGTGTTTTGCTTTAATAGTTTTAATATTTCCGCTGTCCTTCCATGGATAAAAATATGAGAGTCTTAATGTTAAAAAGGATCACAATGTCACCAACCTAAGGAGACAATTATCCTGCTAGTCACAGATGGTGTCAAACTACACTAACCTAACTTCCACCTCTCACCCCTGTCTTGTCCTACATTTGAACATAACTCTCACTCAGTTTCTGCTGGTTGAATACCATCTGGCAGCACAAGGAGACAGACAGAGCGCGAGGTCTATATATGGGATTATTGGTCAAGAAAAGGTTAGAAAATGTTTGATTCCATTTAAAAGGCTAAGGTAGCAAGGCTGGTAACACAGAGGAGAGAGGACCACTGCCGGAGAGACAGGAGGCATGAATCATATAGAAAACGTGTGTGTGTGTGTGTGTGTGAAACAGCTGTGCAGTGCCTCATAAACGCACCATAGAGACAGGTGCTCCCTAACATGGAAAAATAGCCGCCATGCCAAAAGGAGAGGCCCTATTTCATGCAGCGCTGTGGGATGGGGTGGAGGCAATTCACGGTTCATCTCCACTGACCCTTCTGTCCTTCAAGAAGATTAGCCTGAACACATCAAGTCCAAGCCAAAATAGAGGACGGCCCAGCCGCGTATGTCTGGGTTCATCCTTTTTTTGACGTTTAGGGAGGAACATGTAATCAATGCTAAAAACACAGCGGAGAGAAGCAATACAAGACGTACTGATGCGTAAAACCAGCCTGCACATTGACTGCTGAAGCCTTCAGCATTCTAAACAGCTCTTCAATCAAATTGATGCAATTGCCCTTTTTACTAACGCACGGTGACAGGCCCCGGGACCCCATGCAACCCCCACGCTTAAAATGAAGTCTGATTTCAATATGAAAGTGAGCTTTGCACATAATCAAGCTCAAAGGGGACCTAGAATTGGACACACACTAGTGGTTGAGATCCAGTGTTTTTTTTCATGCTCATGTCCCAGTGCTACTTTTTTTATTTTTTTTATTGCCTTAGCTGCCAGTTTTCCATATATTAGAAGGATTGGGAGTTAAGATAAAACGCTTTGCACTCTGTGGCAGCAGGACAGATATATTTATGCTCCTGAGCTACTGTAACTAATGTGAACCCTGCAAAGGACAAAATGTTTCAAAAATTCTATGAATATATGAGTTCATACAATAAATTCATATGAATTTTGGAACCCTGTCTCTGCCACATGTGCTATCTGCAGCCCACTGGGGTCACTGGTCTGGCCCTCATATAATTTTTTTAGGCACCGCAGCAGCTCATACGTGCAATGCTAGGAAAGGAAAAGAGTCCAAATAAAACTTGCAAAAATCAAATATGTGAAACCTCCCCCTGTGAATAGACTGCATCCTCTCCCAACTTAAGATTTTTTTTGGCCGGATGACTGACTGTGTGACGGAGGTCACACAGAGGTGGAGTTCCAGTCCTCTCGCATCACCCTGCTGGTTTAAGAGGTTAGCAGGTTGGTACATGACATACATATCCTGTCAACTGATGCTATTTCTGTCTGGGCACCTGCACAGAAGCTGGTTAGAGTGGCAAACAAGTGCCAGAGTCTGTCCTCCAACAATTCAGAGCGCCTGCACTCTTCGTACGTGACAGTTGCTGGCATGCTACAGTGACTTTTGAATATAGAGTGTTGACGCACCCTCTGCTTGTCCTGCTATATTCAGCTTACTTGGAATCCTGGCTGGAGTGCTTATAAAAGTGCTTTAAATGAAGCTAGGATTGTACAATAGATACTATACTGTAATTGAGGTAAATCTTACATGATTATTTTGGATACCCACAGGGTTTGAAAACCTAAGTTCCAATAAGTATGATTTTTACGTCCTTTGAACACAAAATAGCGAGAAGAGAGTATATTAGCAGGGTCTGATAGGATTGTTGATCAATACCAATTGCTTAATAAATACTTTTCCAGCTGCAGATTTCAGGCCTCCCTAAACTTTCTGGCTCATGCTGTGGTTTGGAGCAAACATGTCATTCTGAAGCCAGAAAACAAATTACAGCACAGCATATGCAGCATTTCTGTTACATCCTGCACTAATCAGGTAGTGGAAATGAGGAAATGACCACAGACACTTCATATTTATCCTAAGTGTTGTCTTGTTGGACAAATATGAAAAAAAAATCTAATATAGCATACTATGCCTTTATTGCTGTAAAATTATGTATAATTGGCAACAAAAAAAATAGTTTCATAGATAATTAGAATCCTTTTTATCTTAATGTATTTCAACAAATTTGTTGTTGTTGCGAGGCAAAAGACCATTGTTACACTTTGTGGTACACGAAGACTGTGGGATGAAATATTGTCCCTCTAGTTTTATGGCTTCTGAGCAAAGGGTTACTTCTTTTAAATTGGAACTGATTTATCTCCAAATTGACTTGGAATCTTCTTTTCAAATGAAGCAGTGTGAAAAATGGGAACTAATTCAGTGTTAGAGAAACCTGTGGCTTGAAAGTCAAAAAAAAGAAAGAAAAACCACCTGAAAGGCACAGTGTAATGACATGATTAGCTTTGTTCATATGATACCTGCTCACATATCCTTTCGCCTTAATAGCACAGGAACTTGTCTTCTACTAAACCATATCAATGGTGCCATAGGGATGTCCTAATGGCGTCTGACTGACGTCTTCACTGTGTCACATAAACCTTCATTAGTGGTCGGCAGTCTACATCCCAATGGCGGCTCTTGGCAGGTCAAAGCCATTACTACACAGCATCGCCAAAGACAATAGCATGTGTCAAGGTAGGTTTGACTAAAACCACTCCTCTATTGGATTAGGAAACCAATGAGAGGGAAAGGCGATACTCCATAATGACGTGTCATGGCTGCCTGAAAAAGGCATGGTCTGTGATGAATCGGAAGGTTTGGCCTCATAAATTATAATTATTTTGTGCCTGCCCGGCTTGAGTGAGCCACTTAGCATCGCAGCATCTATCAGTCCACCCATATGGCACAGAGATTAACGTGGACATTTTTTTTTTCCTCCTCAGAAAAATGTCATTAGGGAGAGGGAGGAAAACAGAGTGATGCGGTTAGAGGAGCACGGCGACAGTAGCGCTCATATAAATCATGAAAACTTTAAGATTGTTTTGAAATGCAAGTACTTGCCACACAACTAGGATCACGAGAGTGGTGATTTCACACAAGCGTTGTATCTCCCTGTAATTTAATTACATTGACCAGAGTGTGTGGTTGGGGATTCCCTTAAAATATAGATATACTCTTTCTCACAGAAATAGCTAAATAGCTAACAGACAGCCAGGACTTGAATTTAAAGCCGAGTCATGCAGCAAGGCCAGCCAACGTTTGTAAATCTATACCTGAGCCGCAGTAAGAGGAAACATGACATGCTGTCGCAATACTGTATGTTTTCTTAGTAACGTCTCCACTACCAACTGTTTTTAGTTTTGACCCACAATTCATTTTGTCATTTGTACAGCTGCTCTTAAATGGACATTTTATATTTGTCAAGGTGTATTGAGATCTTGGTTTATACAGCCCAACTAAAGAAAACCATAGCAGACTCAAGACAAACTGGAAGTATTCAAGAAATATTCTGGAAATATCATTAGTATACAAAAACATTACATTTACAATACATTCTCAGAACTTTCTGTATGTGCCAATGTGTGGCACATTCTGAATTGTTTTCATATGTGGTTCAGACTTACATCCAATCCGCTGTGGGAGTGCCTGGCTGTGCCTCTCGTATAGAATTAAAAATTAAAAACCCTGCGATGCTTACGAAATCCCACTTGAGCAGAGCGACACATGCTCCAACAGGCTTTTGGAGCCAGCACTTGTACTGGGTTTCGTAATTTCCAATTAGTGTGCAATTCCTAGTCCTAAATTGATCCCGGCTAAACTCGTTTGCCAATTCATGTGGCAAGTCATGCCTCATCTAAAAATAACCATTCTAGACATTATTGTCAACGCTGGTTGCACCGCTTGATATGAAAATTTCAAATCTCCGCAGTAGAAAGACTAACCAGGTCAGAGAGACTGAGAAAAAATGGAGAGGGATACAAAAGCAAAAGCAGAGAATCAGAGAAAATGAGAGGGCGACAGACCTAGAGACTATCAAGAGAGAGAGAGAGAAAGAAAAGCCTATCCAGAGGCTCATCCACAGCTTCACTGGTGCTTTTATGTGACCAGACAGCAGGCCGCAAGGCACAAGTTGCTCTGATAGCAGGTCCTAACATCTCCTCACTGGTTTTCCTGCCCCACCAAGCAGCCGGCACTGAGAGAAGAGCTGTTGCTTAGCGCACGAAGGCGTTTTGGCCACAGGATAATGTGGCGGTAGAGTTTTCTCTCCAGTCAGAGTGATTTGAAACCATGCAATTTTGGGATCAGCTTTTGTGGTCGACAGAGGATTTACAGCTTCAAAAAAAAGTGAAAAGAACAACAACAGAAAAAAACACCAAACAAACGGCAATTGCTCATGGCTGGCTGTGAAGGTTG
This sequence comes from Pampus argenteus, assembly GCA_036937835.1. Taxonomy (NCBI): domain Eukaryota; kingdom Metazoa; phylum Chordata; class Actinopteri; order Scombriformes; family Stromateidae; genus Pampus; species Pampus argenteus. Next base: position 13,763,720 of record CM072880.1, on the reverse strand, counting down.
GTTCTGTATTTTGATGAACACCATACAAGAATCTTTTACCCAAGTAATTTCCTTGCTGTACTTTGTAGATGTATATCTGCAGTGAAAACGTGAAGAAGAAATCTTGCAAGTGCTCAGTGTATAGAAACTTTGGTCTACAAAGGCAAAGAGGACTAGTAGCACGAGTTGTGATACAGAGAAAAATAACCTTAAGTCATAATACTTAGGCACACAAGTGATCCATTCATCATTCAATAACACCAGTAAAACACACGTGTAATATTAATGTAATTTCATTTGGACAACAGTGGAGATCTATAGCACAGAAAAATAAGAAATATCAGGCTTTGGCTGCTCAGACAAGAGGCTACTTATTAGTCAATGTGGTGTTGGTTTTGAGCACTTCATGGTTTTCGTTGACAATAACAATATCACCAGCCACTGATATCGATTTTCTCATCGCAATCTGGGAAAGAGGGCAAATAATGGGATTAACTGAAATGTTTACGCAAAATAATAAATGTTTTGTAATTTTAGTAAGTTTAGTGTATTTGGTAAAGACCACAACTGATCCGCAGTCTAAAAGAAAAAAAACACAGCTACCTGTGAATGCTCTGATCCCATGACGAGCGTCGCTGCTCATTGTGTGGGAATTCTGGGGAAGTCCAATTACCAACCCTGCGTTTGTTTATCTCCCCTCTGAGATCTCGGCCCACACACAGCTTTCTGAGATGGAGGTGTTGTCCCTCTCCATTAAAGCCTCCTCTCTAAAGACTAGCTTTCTTTTAACCAGCAGAACACTGAAAGTAGGAATGTTTGGTTGGGGGGAAATGAGGTTGCACTGTAGCCAATTATGAGAGATGCCCTGTTAATTGAATTCCTCGTTTAAATTGCTTTCTGTGCACAAAACTAGCTGGCCATGTGTTACTATACTGTCATGTGAGTGCTGGAGATAGGTAGTCAACATGTTCTGCCCTGAAAATCATGCAAGATACAATGAGTTTTCTCTCTACATCACTGCACTTGCTGTGAATCCTTGATGTAGAGAGGAATAACAATCAAACTGCTGTATCAGATTCCACAGGGATATAAAATTAACATTACAAACAGTACATTCACAACACCTCCTCCCCACGCAGCGTCTCTGTGGAACTGGAAAAAAAAATAAGAACAGGCAAAGAAAAGAAAGAAAACTTTCACCTTTGGGCTATATGCTAATTTAAATGATCTAACTCGTATCAGATTTGGAAGTGCAGACTGAAAGTGAAGTGAATAAAGGGGAGCTCTGGATCACACGCGATGTAGGAATGACTCAGGGTGGGAGAGAGCCCCGATATGGACGCTGATTATCATAAGCCATGTGGCTGCAGCCTGTGGAGTGGCTGCAAGGTAAATAAAGGTGATGACAAACACATATTACCAATACCGCCCCCTCACTCCTCTCTTTCTCATCAGAACAACACAGGCTGCCAACCAAATTAGCATCAGCTGGCTGATACATTTGTAATCTATTCTGAGCAAACAATACAAATTGGATTTCTAATTTATCCCGACTCATTTATTCAAAGCAAAAGTAATGGGGTGTCACCATAGTAACGGCTTTGATACATGGCAACTTTCATCACAGAGCTCAGAAATACCTTCATCTTCTGTCCTCAACAGGAATATGTATCAAAGTGTGTGAATTTTAGAAAATGAGTTTCCCACTCCCCGCTCCTCTTATCTCAATATGTCTGTACACAGACACACAGGCACACACACACACACACACACACACACGCAAGCACAAACATGCCCATGTCTTCTGTCATACCCACAAAATCAAACAAACTTATGCACTCCTTTCTTGTCATGGCTGCAATTACACGCCTACACTTACAAACACAGAGAGTGAATGACCACCTCCTGTAAGACAACAGGTGATTGGGAAAGAGCTGACTCGCCCAAGGCATCAACCATTGATTAGCCGGATTAATTACAGGATAGCTTCCAGACGCTTCCTCTCTGTAGCCACAAAATGAAAACAAAAATCTGCTCCTGAAGCAAATTTACACAAAAAAAACAAACAAACAAACAAACAATGAGCATAAAATCAATAGTGAAGCCTCAGAATGCAAGCAAAACTTGAGCCTTCACTCTTTATCAAACTCCCAAGAACAACAAACCCAATTAATGATATCGTTTTCTGGCTCCATTGAGCCATTTTCTTTGTCCGAGATAACCTACAGACACCAAACATGCTGATAAATGAGCCGTAAACTCCTATCCGCTAAAATAACAACACTGTCTAATTTGTCCACGAGGATGCTTATCACAATGTAATCATTACTGTGTTTGCACTGAGATTACGATGTAGGTCAGCGGCGTCTATAGAGAATTATGTTCATTATTTACCTTTGACTTGACATTGAACATATTTTATGTGTTTTCCCTATAACACAGCTTTAGCAGCATGAGTTTAACAATATCTGTAGTGCAGGTTCAAACTAAATTTAACCAAATAAAATCACATCCGCTCAATTGGAACGACGGATAATAGTGTTCAGTCAAAACCCCTAAAACGCAGTTGATATAATTTTGAGTTAGTGTTGATAATGTGGTTCCAGAGGTAATCTAATAGCAGCATTCTAATTCTAGTCATGTATCACTTCTGATAAGACCAGGACGGCCATTGTTTTATGCATTAACAGGACTGTGATTGGTATGGCTTCAATTTGAACGAGGCGGCGATGGAATATGTACTTTTCTACAGTATCAAATTGGTTGTGATTACGTTCTTTCATCACATCAGAGGAGTACATCATAAAAGAAAGAATTTCATGATTAGCATAAACGCACAGGAATAATGGCCGGACAAAAGAGGAGCAAAAACAAAAACATTTCTATTTTTGTATTTACATTTTTACCAAATGTACAAAGAGGAATGCCAGTGCAGGGAGGGTGGCTAAACTCAACTACCTGGTTTAAATTCTGGATATTGGCAAGCATTTTATCTGCCAGCTGATAGGACACTATTATATGTATATTTTAGACCAATCGGTGAACAGGGGTAGCCAGAGAAGGAATGCTCCTATACGGATCAGTAAACAATATCACATATTATCTCTTACATAGATTTTGGAACCTCAGACGTTGAAAGAGGCTCACACGGAGTAAACACACTGGTAAAGGAGAGGAGGCACAACCGTAATCACCAGGGTTTGTGTAACCTTACATTTTCCACTTGACCAAACATCTGAAATTGTCCAAACCTTCACACCTGAATCAGGCAACTCAGGTAATTTACAAGGTTCAGACTCTCCCCTTATCTCCTCTGTCAACAGGACAAGATGAACAGAAATAGTGTTACATGTGACACTGTGGTGTGAGGATTTTTTTCAGAAGTTCATCACCGAAAAAGGAGAAAGAAAAAAAAAACACCACTTACCAATGTATTATATATCCTATATTTATCTACCTTTTAAGATGTACTTTATGAAGGAAAAGGATTTGTATTAGTTATATTTATTTTTCTATATATATTCAGTTACTGTCAGCTACAACGTGATATCTGTCAGGCCCTTTGACCTCAGTCTGTTATTGCTTTCAACTGTGGGACACGCTGTGACTCATGGTTCAGTGGCTTTAAGTAGATTTTTTTCACCAGGCAGCAGTAAGCCCCCTGCTTCCATTGAGGCTTAGCTCACCACAGATTGGTACTGTATGGTACAATAAACTACAATGAACTGGGATTTTCCAATATGCATCATATTTCCCTCCTTCCTCCTTCTGGTACTCATTCCGACTCATAACCTTAATTCTGACCACTACCTTGCAGCCAAATCCTTTTTTTTTTTTCATATTTCTTCTCTGATCTGATGGAGTTACATGCAGGGACACAAAGAAGAAGAAAGTTCAGGTACTGTGGAGCTGCTCAGGATGCAGCAACAATCTAAATGTTGTGGTAAATCATAAGTGAGAGAACCACAGAACTATCAGAACTACCAATATGTAACTTCCTTAATTCAGAGGCCACCGGACACTGACTGTAAGGAAGTGAATCTCCCAACTTCTCTCCTATGATATAATATTAACTTGTTTTAGCACAGCAAGTTCTTAGTTCACTTCTCCTTGTGTGTTTTTGGCATTGATTTTATATTTCATTATGTTCCATTAGAGCTTTTTTTTTTTATTTTTTATTTCATGCATTTCTCAATACTGAGTTCATGTTTTCTTTACATAGTTAGCACAACAGCACTCACAGTGGATTTAACATTTCACTTATTCACACAAAATGTATTCAGTGACTACTACTTCAGTGTCTAACTTAAACTCAATCAACACCAAAGCTCTGTGTATTTATAGCCTATTTTTCACATTGACATACTACTTTAAAGATACATTAAAAAATACAGGAAATTAGACTACAGTCTGCTACATCTACTATAAATCTTAAAAGATTAAAACACTGAAATACAGACTTGCAAGAAAGGACATAAAGACAAAAAAGTAAAAGGTACAAATAGATAAAAGCTGTCTGTAGTGATGCATATTGTAATCTTACTGGTTTTTTGTGTTTTTCAGGTCATTTAGTCATCATGACAAAGTTTCTTGTTGGAAGACAAACTGTAGAAGAGTTGATCCTGTATGTAAGGATGAAGTGTTTTAGTTACATTACCTCATTCTGAATGTGAGATTTACTGATATGCTGAGCTACATGTTGGTAAAGAGAACTGTGAAAAAGTTTTGAAAAGGTGAAGTCAGTATAAAGAAATGTGTACGTGGGCTTAAAGAGAAACACGTGCATGCTCAAGTGCTATTAAAGTTCAAGCCTGTAGATGGTCACTATAGACAGCTGCATTAGTTTAATATGTTTAACTACTGTGACTGAAACACATGGCTAGAATGCATCAAGTGTAGATAAGTCTAGTCTCCATACTGCTCACAAGAAGAAACATTCTTACCACTAAATTATCTGGGTTAACTAGCACACCTTTAAATATACAGCATATATATATATATATATATATATATACACACACACACACATAAATAATTCAGTTAGCTAAAATGCTGGATTTCTAACATAATGAATGTCATAGTCAACATTTGAAAAACATCTTGTGTTCCTTTTTGTTTTGTTTCAACCAGATAGCTAGCATTAGCATAGCCAAAACTCCAATCTGCCTATCACAGCTTTCCTACCAAAGGAGCCAATTTATCAATGTAATACAGTATGGCATCAACAGTTAGAGAGCAAGTATCACATTTCTTCCCTTCATGAAAATGACATCATGTCTCATTTTAACAAACACACTGTGTGTGTTTGATGAAGGTTTGCATTTACTGATGTGTACCAAGCATCTACTGCTGCGAGCTTCTTGTGGCAAAGGTCACAGCTGACGCTCAGTGGAGTGCTTATTCATGGCATTTATCCTTTTTACTGTCAGTTAGGATCACACATGCACAATGCCATGACAGGTTATCCATACCATTAATGAAAGACACGGAGACGACAGGCAACAAAGATGAGGCAGTCTGAATGGTGAAATGGTAATGTGTTTATAGGGGATAGAAGAAGGAAGGGAGGGAGGGGATCATGAAATGACAGCAAGCGAATTGAAGCTCAGCACTGGGATTTGTCTTACATTTTCCTGATTTTGTCCCAGAACACTTCCAGTTATCATTCTTGGAGGAAAGAATTTATTTTCTATTTATTTCATTTTTATTTGGGTCTCTAGCGGCAGATATATATTTATATATTAATTTGTGCCACCATTGGCATCTGAGAGGGGAGCCGTGAAGTGCATCACATTAACTGTATTGACATAAACAGCTCGCCGGGTGCATTGCCTCTGCCTTTGATGAGGGTTTAAGTAGGAAGCCATTGAGAGACTTATGGAGAAACATTCCCATGGGATCAATAGATTACAGACCTAACTAATCTTAGTGAGCTAGATAGCAGCGCTCGTAAAGCAAAACGACACTCATATCAGTAGCACATGGCGCGCCATCATTCCTCTCTGCCCTCAGACTGTAATTATTCTTTACAGTTGGAGGGCATTACTCTAATATGGGTCATGAACGAGTAACCAGAATTAATAGTGTCTGTTGTTTTCCATGTGTTTTGTTATCAGCACCATTTAGCTCTGAAAGCCTCACAGAGTAAAACATCTTATTGGGTGTCTATTATCTTTTAAAGTGTGGTACAGCTGTTATGGAACTACTGTGGCAACCAATGTTCCCTCTAAGCTGCGCCCTTGTGCAATTGCGCACTGCTCCCACATTCTCAGCGCACAAGAAAATCTATGCAGCGCATACAATAAAACTCAATATAAACTTATGAAATAATATCTAATATTAGACCTAATCTAATTAATTAGACCAATAATATTGTTTTCTGTACCATTTTGCATTGTAACTCAGTGAGTGACAGGTGTCCAGCCAATGATACAATAAGGTTCACTTCACGCATTGACAGTGCATATGTGTCCTGCCTATATGCGCCGTGCAGGTTAGCTAGCTAACAACAGTTAAGAGATGGAGTTAAGAGATGCCTTATCATGGCGAAACGAACAGGCAGCAACACATCCACTCACCAGGCCAAAGTAAAAAAGAAATGCAGTTCTTTTAAGATGGAATGGCTGTCGGAGTATATGCAAACAGTGAAAGGTGTCTATGTATCATTTTATCCAGAACGGGACCTTAAGCCAGGCCGCAACTGGACCTCGCCACAGTGTGCACGTCTGATGTTGCTCACAGTGGTCCTCAGTGTGCTCAGGAAGCTTGTGTGTATAGAGGAAACATTGATGGTAACATAATAAAAGGTACAGCCTTCTTGGTTGTAACGGTCTGAAACTGACTGTAGATCAATGTTGCTATCCAGAAACAGTTATAAATGTCATTCCTGTATCATATCTGATTGTTTCTTGGCATTTTGGCTATATTTAGACAGACAGCTCACATCTGATATCTCATATGAGATGGACATTCATTTTTCAAAACAGAAAAAGGAAAGGTAGATAGACTGGATTGAAAACAGCCTTATCTCCTAGAAATTATGTTTATATGATACTAATTTGAAACAGCAAATGCATTTTGAAAGGAAAGTTATGCCACCCAGGTTATGAGCATAATTATGAAGTGTTAATTAATGTATGTGGCAAGTCACAAATCAGGACATGTTGCTGTGAACGTTACCATTTAACCAAAAGTATGTTATTTCCTTAACCCTAACTAAAGTGCACTTTGTTGTCTAAACCTAACTGCATCTGGGACTCATGATGTGAGTCATACACCTTGTACACCCACCATCAACCTCATTCACCTTCCCACGACTTCAGCACAGTACCAGAATGCAGCACTTTGTTCCCCTTGAAACTTTTCGGAATGGTTATTTATTTGACAATGTATAATATGCTTCCTACCCTACCTAACTGGGGTTTAGAAAACCCTCCAATCTTGAATATAAAATGTTTTCCTGTATTTTGTTCCACCCAGACTCTATTCTACCTGTTTCCCTGAGTGAAGTGCTTGTGGATGACAGATCCAAGGTGAGACACCCAGGACAGAAGCCCAATTAGACCTTTCTCTGGGGAGTGAGCCCTGCACCATTCATCATACTATTTCAATTAAAGCCATCTAAGAAATGATTAAATAATCAGCTGTAAGCTAATGGAGCCATATATCCTTATTATGGAGGACATTGGTCATCGACTTGGGAATGTCTGGCCAGTGCCAGATGTCAAACAAGTAAGACAGATGACAGAAAGCAGGTGGAGGGTAACAAGAAACAAAGAGAAAAGAATGCTCATCAGGCCAGAATGAAATGTAAATGTCAATTCATCACAAGGAAAAGTTCTCCATTTATGATTTTGATTAAAATTGGAAGGTTTCATGCCAGCTTTCATGTCACTCCCAGGAAAGCAGAAAGTGCTTAAAGATGTGGTCAACTGTCACACATGCATCAGCAAGGAAGGGAGGGGTGAGACAGGAAATGTTGGGATTGTTTGTTTGTTTGTCTGTGGTAATGCAGAGTCCTTTTTGTTGTCAGCCTGCTCGCTACAATATGCATCTTCAGTATACAGTCATTTAGCAGGGAGGTACTGGGAGACAATAACAGCTAGACATATTTATTTTTACAGCCTTGTAAATATCCATTCCAGTATGTTTAAGAGTTTCCATTAACCGGGTTAATTCTAAACCTAATTCTGAAAATAATTATAAGAGTTTCTCTTTTGGAAGTATGCCACATCATGCTCATAAAATCCCAATAATCCAGGGTTAATCTTCTCATGCAGACCTTTTATTGCAAAAACATCACACGTACACATGCACACATATATACAAACACACAAAACCCTGTACAGTAAGACCAATGGAGTTAAATGGCTGTCATTATCAGGCTGGGTGGCCGTAGATTGAGGTGACCCTGGACAGCTCTCCATCTTCCTGCTCTGCGGCTGCACATTAATGGTTAATTGATGTCACAGGGGGACTGCTGATCAAAGGCTTTCTAACCAGCCCTATTTTCAAGCATGCTTCACTGCTATTCTATTAGCAAGGCCGGCATGTCAGACAGAGGTGGGGGGGGGGGATATGTGGAGCTGGGAGTGATGGGGTTGTGGCAGGATGGGTTGTTGTTCCCGTCCCTCTCTTCTCTCTCATCTCCTTTCAGAACAGATACCCCCACCCTGCTCTGCCCTCCCTCCTCCATGGTAATTAGCCCCTGCCATATACAGACCAAAACACACAAATATGCACACACACACACCCTGAGCTGCCACTGTATCTGCAGCTTAAAGTGCTGGTGTTCTAACAGCCATCAGCAGAAATAGAGGCAAATCTTATTTACCTCGCTGGGATCTCAACCCCACCCCCACCCCCACCCATTCCTTGTCCCCCCTCCCATATTTATGCCAATTTCATGATTTTTCTCCTCACTATTGTCTGTTCACCCAGGTTTCCTCTCAGCAATCATGCTAATGCAATGAGCAAGGGCAAGATGGCAGACATTAGCAGAATTGAAGGGACGGAGGGGAATTGTCATTAAATCCCTGCCAATCAAAAGGAACAGCTTTTTTGTTTAAAACGGATAACATAATATAAAAAAATATCATTATGTGATTCTCTGGTTAAACTGAGTGATGTTCAGTTAAGAAGTTGGCTATGTTTTAAAATATAAATGAGAATAAATATGTTCCTAAGTGGAGTGAAATAAAGGTTTAACAATATTAGGTATACTAGAGATCAAATTATTTACTACAATTTTAATCCAGGTTTTAACATGCATCTGTAATTGCTGTATTTATTTCCACTTTTGTCCAATTGCAGCTGCATTTTCTGCTCATCTAGCAATTGCACAGACTGAGATGAAAATCAATCACATACGGTCACAGTGAACAGTCATGAAGACATGAAGTCAAGAATATGTGCAATTCTGCTAGAACCTCTTAATCTACAAGAGGGGTATGGGTTAGTGCAGCTCTATTAGTGCACCTGGTACCCTGGGTAGACCAAAAAAACAGAATCTCTGCCGCACCATGTAACACAGAGCAAGCACATGCGGGCAGCCTGAAATAATTAGTGTTGCCCTGGTTCTGAGTTACTGTTTGCTGGGCTCACAGAACTTTCCCTCTTAGGCTCTTTGGCTGCCAATTAACTCGCACACGCACAAATGATCTTGCATGCGCCCTGAGCTGTAATCTCATTACAGATTGGAGTGTACGGGCTTCATTTCTGTGCATCTCCTAATGATTTGCCTTTAGATTTCACAGATATTTCACAAACACAGATTTGTCTCTGATTGTAGTGATTGTGGGGAAGAGCGTCATGGCAGACCTAAGGCAGATTATGCTGACACCATTTCTTAAGTGAGCAGCACTTGCAACACATCTGCAAAAAAAAATGCCTAACTTGCTAGTGAAGACAGAAAGAGGTCATGCTTTTGTTTGCTTTAAACAAACACAAAAACTCCTGCTATATGTCAAGTAAATAAAAAGCATCTAATGTTTGATGCAACCGAGCTGCCGGTTTGAAGGCATACTGCGCGCTGCGAGAGCGAGGCCAACAGAGCCAGTTATGCATCACAGAGGAAGCTAGATAAACGCATCATCCTCATCGCTCTCGCACAGCGATTTCCCAGTAGTAGGTCTACTTGATGAAGTGCCAGATCCCCTCCCTGTTATTCTCTGTGCGCCAGCCAAGTGTCCACATGCATGAGTGTATTCATCAGTCAGGTGGCACCAGCCTAAGATACCCCACCACCACCACCACCGCTACACACACACTATTATTCCTTCTTGCTGTGCCCAGGTGTGAATGGGATTGGGCTGATTTATCTCCTTTGTGCTCTTTATCTGTGAATTGTAGTGATAACCAAATGAACTGAGCTAAAACTGCATACACTCTGATTAAATATGTTGTTAGCATGCAATTATGATCTGTATCACATGTGCAGGGCATACTGTACAGAACATAATACTTATATGATTAATGAGTCACCCAGGAAATCCTGGCCTATAATTGACTAATCTAAAAGCCAAGGGGGGGAAAAAAGGAAAGAAAAACACACATGGCATAAACTACAAGTAAAATAATTGCAGTAATCAAAACAAAGCCTGGAGCCACTGGCACATTAGCCTGACATTTCCCTTTCTCTGACACCTGCAAACCTTGTTGTTGCTCTGTTTCTTTTGTTTTGAGGCACAAGCAATGAATGGCAACAGTCAGGCCTTCGCATGCTTGCTACTGTGATATGTGTGTTCACTGTCTTTGTAAGCATCCGTCACATCCAAATCTATCCAGCGTACAGTACCTGTAATCACACTAAATCCTCAAAACTGCACATGCAAACGCGAAGGAGAGCGGTAAAGAAACACGGGATCCAGAGTCCACCCTGTCATTAGAGCTAAACATACTCATCTCCTCTGTGAACCCAAAACGCTGCTGAGTTCTCACAAATATTTCTCACATCATACGTGCCCCCTCCCCCCCTTCATTTGGAGGTTGCTCACTAAGCCATCAAGGGTTCAACTAATGAAAATGCCGGGATGAAGGGGCCCTCTGAAGATCAATGTTGGAGTTCTTCTCACCGCACTTCAAAGAAGGAATTAATAGAATTAGCTGGTCAACAGAAGGAGACTGACTGCAAATGTCAGTTGGAGCTAATCATCCGCTAGAATAACATTCGCTGAGACAATGAGTCATTGCATAACCTTTGGACTCAGTCTGAGAGTTTTTGCCTGTCAGCGTACGCACATAGTCAGACAGAGTCTGGCGTCATGGCTGGATGTTTTGGGGATCACGTCAGAACTGCATTCAACATAACATCTTTGTTCATACAATGTTGAGTCATTATCAGTGTCTAAATGGTACCTTAAATATTATGAGTTAAGTAGGAGTAATTGGGGAAAATCCCTCCAACTCAACTTTTCAGGTGGGTGGACAAAATAAAAGGATACAATGCACCGAATCTCTAAGAGGCCAGAGAGGTTGAAAGCTGAAGGTCATGAAGTTGGTTCGGTTTTAGTTGTGGCAAAATGGATATGGACACAGGAAATACCTGCACTCCTGTAGTGACATGCATGCTACGAGGTTTACAAATTATCCTGCATAAATACATGCACCATTTATCAAGATTGCTAATAAAAAAAAATCACCTTTAAGATTACATCCTTGAACATTTACGGCCAGCAAATGGTTTCAACTGCAGTTTCTTGAATCTTCTTTTGAGAATTAGATATTGCCAACAGAAAATCCTGTGGTTGGTCTGCTTTACTTTCACACCACAAACAAACCGTACCAGAGGCTGCTTGGAAGTTGTCCAGTTGTTTAGTCTGCAACAGCTTCCACACAAATGCAGTATTTCTCTGTACAAGAAAGGAGCTTGACTGGTTCCATCACAGCATCTTTACGTTTCCTCTATTTTGGTCAATCTGTTCCGTCAAAGCATAGTTTGCAATTGGTCATGGTGTGAATTTGTACATCATGATTCACCAAAGTTGAACTCCAAAGCAATGGGAACATTTAGCAAATCCACTGATCTCTATGTTTCCATTAAAATAACCTGATTTGAGTCTGAAATGTAGCTGCTGTAAAGACTGCTGTGACTGGTTCCTTACTCCACATGCAGATATTAATACACTTTGTGGCTGAAACATATTGGACACTGCAGGTCCACATTAACTGTTATTGACAAAAAAAAAGAAACATGTTTATTGTTAGGGCTGTGTGATAAGACGATATATATATATATATATTGTGTGACGATAGAAAAACATCAGTCGTTTCATATCATGCTCTATCATCGCAAATATTACTCTTTACGTCAATATTTTTTTGTCATTTGGAGTCCGTCAATCTTTTACATGGATTACATGAATAAATGATTTTTATTGGCTTTTTACTGGCAAAGCTTTTATTGTACTTCCAGTAACGTAACTATTGTAGTTATCGTCAACTCTCCACCACTGTCTGTCTTTCCTCCCCGCGGCTGAGCAACAGAAACAGAGAGAAGACAAGAAACTTACGCGACCATAAATGACAGCAAAACGCAGTAGAGATTAGGTTTATTTGTGTTAGTTACCTACTTTATGTGCACTTGTTTTAGTTCTGCTAAGTGTGAGAGTTTATACCGTGTTTTTTTGGCATCTACGTTCATGCTGCTCTCCTCTGCTCTCTGTGGTGAAGAAAAGGTTGGAACATGCAACAGTAGCCTATATTTTTCTCCCATGTTGCATTGCACCAATGTGATTAGCTAATCGCAGCCTTTTTCCCTAACTAACCCCTAATAGCCTACTCATCCACACATATCTGCGCACATGGTTAGATCTACTTTAAGATTAAGATCTACTTTTCCCTTAGGTTAAAACAGAGTGGAACTTGAGATAATCAGAAGAGCACTTCGGGCTAAACAGAGTGGTTGTTCATATTTCTACATTCCATGCCCCATTATGATCATCTGTATCCTTGCAGTTATCATTAGTGTTCAATGTACGTCGATCTGTTGCATCACTTATGTGCATTAAGTCAAGGGCAGCTCATTTAGAGCCTGAAAAAAATCATTGAGTGTGTACTGCAGGATTACAGAGATGAAGCACAGCTAAAATATTAAAGCAGGGAATGTACACTTCTGCAGTTAGGAGGCCATCCTACCAACTCTTGTACTGTAACGTCTGCCTTTTGCGAGGTTTAATTAGACATGATATCTTAATTTGCACACAGATGTACTACAAAGTAATTATAGAGTATTTTCCAAAGACTAAGCAGAACATAGTGAAATCCCCTAACTGCTTGTCGACTGGTAGAGTGAAAATAGCTCATTTAAAGACAGTGGAAGGCTGTCTTCTTTGAGTAAGACTTCTAGTCTGGCCTCTTGGGATGAGGTTCTCTGCAGTTTATTACAGTCACTAATTATTTATGTTATAAGCCACTCTCTTTTGCAAGAAGGAAAAAAAAAGGCAGGCAAACAACAATGAAATCACCACTTGCATGAGTGCTGACACAAGAGCAAAGCAATGAAAGCACCATATGTCTGGATTGTGTGCTGCTCACTGATTATAAGACATGAGTCTCCTCCACAGGGAAATGAAGACTTCGTCTGATTCCAAGTTTTGTTTATTCAGAGAAGGAAAAATATGGCACTGAGTGATCACTGGTCTCTTTTTACCCACCAATTTTAAAAATCTGAGCAAATTGTTTGTTTACGATTGTTAACTTCACAAATTTGTTATGTTACTTTGGTATTACCAAACAAATATTCTAATTTAGCAACAAGAACAAAAGGGCAAACAATCCAGATACACACAAAAAATGGGATGTTATGCTGTTTTGTAGCTAAGAGCTGAGAAATAAAAGAAGCTCTAAGATTCTACTTCAAATTCAGTGTCTTGTAGTCTTTTACTAGGTTTTCACGTCATTAAGTTGTAGCACATGCACATTATTCAAGGTCAATGGCTCCATTGAAGACCTATCTTCAATGAAGATCAGTACATTAGCTAATTACACTAATAGGTTTTGGAAAAATGTGTGATAGCAATCTACCAGCTATAATCTAAGAGTTGATACAAGGCCACAAGCATGTTTGTTTTCATCTTAAACGCAGTTTATATAATACCATAACACTGATCAAGAAACAAAACTGTTATATCTATGAGCTCACTTTATGTGGCAAAGTCGCACATGCGGTGGTGAAGATATCTGTACTTTTGCTGAATTATGCAGACTATGATGTGGAAACTAATTATTTTATGTATCTGAAATACTGCATAGACAGCATCGCCTATGGTGTTAATGACCACAGAAAAATAATATCATCTTTTGTTTTTGCAAAACAATATGCAAATGTGTTTCTTTGAGGTCATCTCAGATGTAATACAAATGGCCGAAAATGCATTATGGATGCATTATGGATGTTAAATACCTCGAGGTAACAATTCTCACTCTATATATATATATATATATATATAGAGAGAGAGAGAGAGAGAGAGAGAGAGAGAGAGAGAGAGAGAGAGAGAGAGAGGATAAATCCTTTCTTTCTTTCATTTGAAGATAAATCTGTTTGTTTATTTTTAATTCCAACACCAGTTAAATAGATCCAGACCACAAATTCAGCATTACGTAAAACCTCGCCTCTTCACACATCATGCTATCAATGACTTTTTCACAAGCACAGGATGAAAAAGCTCACAATCCCAAGATTGCAAGATAAATGTTCCTATTATAGAAGCCAATGCATGTGATGTCAAGAGATCTATACAGACAAGCATATAGAGAGGCAAGCCTCACAGAACGCTGGTCAAAGATTGCACATTGAGAATCTATCCATTGAAATGGTAACCTGACGGTAAAATGCATTCAGCAAGACATATTTCATCAAGGTAATACTGCATTATAACATCACCTGTAAAAGTGACTGAACCAAAGCACGGCAGTGAAAGAGACTCATTGAGGTTGGAGCTGAAGTGGCAACAAATAGATAGTATTTATGTTTAAAATTTCAAAACAGACTGATAAAAACATGTTGCACTTTGATTGATGTTCTGTTTTGTTGGGTGGTATGATTTATAGCAACATAGGCTTTATGAGTCACATAATATAAGAAATAAGGATGAGTGGATGTTGGCCTTACTTCAATCCAGAGAATATATATAGATAAATAAAAATAAATAAAATAACACTTAGCTGCACTTTTATATTACATCAATCATCACTGTACACTCATGTTAAAGTGCAAACCTTAACATACCAATGAATTTTATATACACTAAAGGTGGATTCATAGTTAAGGATCTAAAGGCAGCTGTTATTGTGTAAATCCAAACATACACCATATGTAGGACTACTAGCAAATACACTTTCTCTGAATGTAATGCAGATTACATTTTTTGTCCACATTAAGTGGATATCTTTATATTCAAGACTAAGTATTTCTCCTACAACATCACCCCGTGGCAACTAACATAGAATTGACATTTGTATGGTTTGCAATGTAACAAGCGTAACCCATCACAATAATAGTTCTTCTAAGATATAAATAAATTTTGTTGGTAACAGAATTCAAAAAGGTACGTCCTTACAGCCACCATCCTCATCTAAATAATGTCATAGCTGCTGGACCACCATAGCATGTAAAGTCATAATGTAATAATTAGTACTTGATGTAAAAACTATTTTATCATAACTTATATTTCATGACATATTCTTCCTATAATATGCACCGTTTTTATTGTACAGGCCACTTGTACTTGCCTGTGTACCTAACAGTCAATAAATAAGTGTCGCAGCAGGTAGAAAAATGCTTTATCCATCCCCTATGAGCTGCACGTGTGGGAGTCCATCTGTTCATTTCAATAGCAGGCGTGATAGATGCAGTACTGGGATTATTGTACCCAGCTTATCTCCTCTGTAGCCATTCATATTGCCTACTTGGCCAAGTATCCTGCTTCACACCCAAGGAAATGATTAACGAAGAGAGGCCCGGTGATTGCCACCAAGCCTCGAGCCAAATCTCACAACTCACAAACCCACATCCATTTTAATTTTATCCACAAGCTATACATGAACGTGGCTGTAAATTAAAATTCAGCAGTATCAACAACATTCATTCACTGAGTTTAACAATAAGTCAACAATGAGAATACGGGATGAATGTGCTTGATAGTGCAGATATTCAATTATGATGGATTGAATGATGGCTTAGTGCGCATAATGCTGTCGCTCCTCCCTATTGGGTTGTTTATTTTTGGTTTATTGTTTGCTGCCTGTGAGTAAATTGTTCAAGTGGCCTAATAAGGAAGATGCCATTCTTCCCTGAGCTTCAAATACTGTCCCACAGTATGTCTTCATACAGTTGAAGTAATTCCAAGTGGGCGGATGGATTATGGATAAAGCTCTTTCCACACCAAACAGCCTATGTTTAATCACCGTCTTTCTTATTTCTATTGGACTACTTGACCTGAAAAACAAACATCTTAAATATCTTCATACCTGGGATGCACACATTTAAAAAAAAAAAAAAAGTCTATGATGAAAGGATGAAAAAAAGTTGTCTAATGGAAGATAGACATGAGGGAGTGGAGGGGTGAAATTGCTTGCTAATGGTCTCTCTCTCCCAGCTGTGAGAGCTGAGACAAATGGAGGAGCCTCATGTGGGGACCACAGCATCCAGACAACAGCTCACATTTTTCCCTTGCACACTATTTGGCCACAGCAAATTAATTTTGGACCGATTGGGAAGGAATAGGATCCAGCTGGGTGTTGGCTAACAAACATGTAATGTATTTTCAGTGTGCTGAGCCTTCTCTATCAAGGAGATGCATGATTGAAAAGTTGGGTGAGTTGAAAATATATTTGCTCCAGTTACAACCGATTCACCACAATGTGACCTAGAAAATATAGCGGGTGGGGGGGCATATGGATGATGGGAATGAAAATGATATTTAGCATATCCAAGCTAGTTGATAAAAAACATTTAAAAATCACAAAAAACTATCTTCATCAGTGCTAGAGATGAGCAGCATGATGCCCTGGGTCTTGTGGTCAGGTGATTATAATGGACGATCTCTGCTGCAGCTATAGTGCTGCAGATACACTATATTGCCAAAAGTATTTGGCCACCCATCCAAATGATCAGAATCAGGTGACATTTCCTCGCTCCTAAATATTCTAAAGTCAACTGTCGGCTTTATTATAAGAAAATGGAAGAGACAAACACACATGTCAACACATCTTTTTAAACAGATGAAAAGCTAAAAACAACATACTGAAGAATCACGGGAATTAACAAGTCAACTTTATCTTTTTGACCTCCCAAAACAAAGACTCATTTGTATTTACTACACAAAAAAACTATTTATATAGTGCATTTGAATGTCACATGGGCATAATGGAGTCTGAAACACACAGCCAACATGCACGTGCAGATTCTTCCTGTAGGTCATAAATATGCTATCACTTAATTATAGCGAATCACAGCTGCTGAATGGTGACTCCTATCTGAACTTATTCTAAATATGTTGTTTTCTGTTTGTTTCCAGACTACAAAAATATGAGTATTTATTCTCTAACAGAGTGTCCATGACCTGAATAAATCATGGGTCCTCTCATTTGGAAGCAGGGCTGTATGTATGAGCCACTGGATTATAACGGCCTTTGAACTATTCTTCCCAGACAGATGACTGGTTATTAATTCATCCATTCTTTTGAAAAGAGTGCCTCATTATCATCCCGATATCAACCTGTCCCGCGAGAAGTTGCAAAGCCAAGCCGTCAAGATTTTGCACTCCAGCTTCACAGGCTTGTCAAATTAAAAGGGTCTGCCACTGACACTTTGAGGATGGCTCTCAAAAAACAGAGGAAAAAAAAAAAGATGAATTATGTAAGATCTCTTTGAATATTGCATTGCAGAGGAGGGTGTCCCATATGCCCACCGTTTCCAGTCTCAGACAAGACATCAATTGGAACGTGCTCACACTGGCACAATATAGCAGAGGTAAACTCATACCCTTCTTTTTCTATTCCCCGTTATCACAGTGAGCGGCGCACAGTCGGCTCCTGTGGGTTTTCTAAGAGAAAAGCTTTGGGAGATAAGGCGAGAGGAGACGATTACAGGGTGATTGAATGAGATCTGCATTTGGAGAATGAACTCAGATAACATCAGAGGTTCTTGGAAGATGACCGGGGTTCTGGGAAGTGCAAATAAAAATAAGAGCTCCGCGTTTATCTAATTCTGTTTTCAAACAACTTCTACTCCTCACCGTGTTTCATTTGGGGTGAGAGAAAATTGAAATTTGCAGCTGTATATGATAAATATGTTAGATTCAGTACTAGTGTTCCGTAGGCAAAATGATTCAGAGCTAATTTCTAAAGAAGCTCCTGAAAAAAGACTAGGGGGGCATTCATGTGATCTGGAACATCAAAATGCAGGAAACACAGCAGGGAAACTGCAATTTCCCATTAGAAATGAATAGAAGTTCTTTCCAAAAGACACTAGTAAAGAAATACTTTAAAAACTCCCATTTCCGACTGAAACAAAACAACTTAAATGGCTCCCTTAGTACAATATTCCACAAACTATTAGTTTTACTGCTAATCACTTTTCTATTTCACGCTGTTGCTTTTATTGACCTTTTATCAGTACCAGCAGTCTCCCGCTATTTCACTGTGTGTTGCGTTTCCATCTACTCCCTTCATTCCCTGCAGAAAAACAAAGAGATAATTGAATTGCACCCAACAGGCCAGCTGATAAGTCAATCTCATATTCAGAATTTTTGATGAAGTCTCACCGTATGGCTTGCATCCTTATTTTCTGCCCAGTAAGCCCATGTCTAATTGTTATTATTATTATAATTAAATTGGAAGGTTAACAATTGTTTTGCAGGGGACTATGAGGAATATGGTGCAGCTGTTTTTACACTGTTGAGTTAAACAGTGAGACACCTAGGTGGTCAGCAGTGTCAGTAATAGAGACTCAGTCTGGAGAGGCAGAACTGTAGGGTTTACTATTTGAATTCTGATTTCCTAATTATAGTAATTATCCTTCTCTGATTAAAATAATTTAGTATTGTGTGAATCTGGAGAGGCGCCCAAATGTAATATGAATGAATATAATGGCAAACATAATATAAACAAAAAAAAAAAGGACAGCTATGAGATTACACATATCATTTTGACTAACTTTTTACTGTAATGTATTCAAATATATGGTGCTTTAATCCTATAAGGAGCGTTTCGATAAAAGAAAAATGATTGCAGATCCAGAAATGTGGTGATGACAACCGCCAGCTATTTCAAATCAGGCCTCTTCTTGAGTAAAGAGCTTAACTTGAGCCTTTGTTGTGATAAAAAAAAAAATAAAAAAAATGCAAAGTTAAATCTCAAAACAAGCTTTGTGGTCGAGGAGTCACTAAGAAATGCTGTCGGCTTGATTGCCTCGGAATAGAAGATGGTCCCTCATCATTCCCCTGCAACCACAAGACGGGCATTCCAGTTCTTTTGTTAATTAGGCGAGCCTCTCTAATCAACCAAGCAGCTTGCTGAAGGATGTGCAGTAATGGTAACCTGAGGTGAAGTGCATGCTAGGGACAAGGACCATAACATAAGCTGAAGCAAGGGAGAGTAAACAATGAATATCAAACGCTTGCAGATGCAGTAAATCCTAAAACTCTAAGAGTTATAACCCTCTTTCATGTAATAAAAACTAAACTCATGACAAGGGACTCTTTAGTCATTACTCATAAAAAAAAAGATTTGCAAACGATTGTACGTGTAACAGGGAAGATTCTGCTGCAGGGTCGTCCCACATGTCCACCATCTGTTGAGGATCCCTACAAGGCACATTTAGGCAGCGCCTGGCACTTCCAGAGACACGCATGGCAGTGCACCTCTGCGGAGTGGTCATCAGGTCCCTATAAAGTCTCTCTGGAAGTAAACACGCTATATTGTTCACTTAGTTTGTTGTAAATCTGGCTATTAGTTGAACTGATGCTTCACTATGAATGCTGCTAGAGGATAACAATCAGTTTATAACAACTTGAGTCTTATTTACATAGTTTTGGCCATCACTCCTATCCTATACTAATAACATTGCACTCACAAGCAAAAGAACTGCTGAGAATTGTGAAGGTAGTAACATTGCTAAACAGAAAGCAGGGCAGGAAACATAAGCACTCATATTTGGTGGCGATACATACATTGATTTTAGGAAGAATCAAAGATTTTTTAGCAAAATTTGTGGTCAGTTTTTATTTCACCTCCAAATAAAGTGCTTTAGATCATCTGGCTAAGCTGTTGGCCTGTTTCCAACCGATTTCCAGAGACCCAGATCTTAGCAATTATTTTTATGAGTACAATGTTATAATAACCGATTGAAACTGTGACCCAAGCTTCAAACATAAGTTGTAATAAACCAGAATGATCCATTAACCATACTGTAGATTAAACTGCAGCCAATTTAAAAAAAAAAAAAAACTATTATCTCGACTCACATGTCATTTTCTCACAGCCAATATTGACATACATAATTTGCATGTAAGTAATCAGGTCAGTGTCTTATTAGGATTATGTGCCAAACTGTCATGCTGTTGCAAACTGAGCTGTGGCTTTGGCTGTGTTGTATTTAATAGGGATCTAGACCTCTTTCATTTTTTTTGTTCAGTAGCTTTGCCCACAAGGAAATCAATGGTGTAGCAAATCAGAGCTCACAGCATTAACACATTAAAGTCACAGTCAAAAAATTAAAGGTTGAAAAACAGATGGTCTCATTTTATGCAAATGTTATTATGCAAAACTAAGCCTGGGGGCTTGGCTATTTTTTCAGCCTTTTAATTGGCAGAGATGAGAGTGAGGTGCCAGACTTTGCAGGTGGCAAGGTAGCCCCACTTTCTTTTGTCACATCCTGAGAGAGAATTTTCTGAGAATTTTATTTAGTGTTATTTCCACCAGGGCCTAGCTACAGCCATCTGTACGCTATGAGGGGAGCCCATTCAGCTCTGTGTGATGCTGCAGCTTCTCAAAGCCTGGTGAACTGATAATGTAGCATGCTTTTGCTCACAGCAGGGGCTGCCTCACCAAGGCAACAGCGGCTGAGAATAAACCTTTGGTTAAGAAGGTGAGCATTATCCGCCATGCTCTTTTTCCTCCCCTCTCATGCCCCAAACACTCTCGACTGCTGATTAGCACCATGTAGTCTGGAGTATGTCAGGATAATTAGGAAATATGATCTGAATAGAACTTTGCCTGGAAAGGTCTGTTCAAGTTGCCTCCTTACGAATTAAGCAATAAACATTTAGCTTCTAACATTGGCTGGCCTCTGAAACAAAACATTTGAAATTAAATTTACTGTAATTCAAATTTAATTTTTCCCGTAAAGAAAATGTGCCTCATAGACATGGTTCACCATAAACACACCCATGATAAATTAAATAAAAAACACATCGTAAAAGCATACTTAAGCACATAATAAATTACAAAAACACATACCAGTGTAGACTGTAGACTGACACCAGTTGATATAAAACCAAACAAAGTTGCTTACTGATACACTGTGCAGAGTTCTTGTACAGGCATTAAAACACTACATCATTTCGCGTGTAAGTTAAGTTATCTAATTGAAGAGTGATTTAAATTGCAAATTCTTCTATTCTTGAGTTGAAACCCACAGAGGCAGCATGTAAAGAGCATCTGCTCAGATTCCAAGAAATGCAAAACCATATGAGCAGCTCGAAATTGCCTCAATCACTCCTGATGAAATCCAGTTTTTTGGACGCTGATCAGATAAATATATTCGGAATACATATAGGACTTTGAAATCCTTAAATATATATATAACTCCTCCTTCCTAAAATATTAAGCAAAGCTTTTGATGTCAGGTCCTCTTCCCAAGATCAAGCTTTCTGAAAATGTGCTCTTCATCAGTGGAGTCTAGGATGTTGTGTGTTGCTTTTCTTTGTTTTCATTCTCTAGAAAATCTGCTGTTTGGGCATCAGTCATCTGCTCACTAGGGGACTGGAATTACAGGAAATAGTGCGATTAACTGTTGGCACGCAGTGTACACATAAAGAACATATGTGAAACTGCTGTATCTTTGGTTGTAACCTCTTAAATGTGATAGCACAACATTCAGGTTTTGGCAGCACACATATGCTTTTGGCTCATGCAGATAGTTTGATTTGGTTTAGTTTTCCAAAAAACAAGTCCGATCCTCCAAATTTTCACTTGACAAAAATATTCTACTTTCCACAGTATTAGTCCAAAACAGACATCTTAAAAATATGTATATGCTATTCATACGACTATTATGTATTCAGTATGGGTGAGAGTGTAACAAAGACATGAGCTGTTCATGTGTTTCTGCTTCTCAGTGCTTGTAGAGGGTAACAAAGCATGCATGAGGTAACACTAGATGCCATGATCCGACTGTAGTTTGACCTCTGGGGCGCCACAACAGCTTAACAACACCTCTGACTCCATAAATAGTAAAATCCCTGGCATGTTCCAGCGTCCCTGTTGAGCTCTGTGAATCACTCGGCCACCTTCACCTCCAATGGTGCCCTTGCTTTGCCTCATTGGGGAACAGCCAGAGTAAACAATGTAAATAAGTCATGATAACCAAGACTTGTTGGCACAGCCTCACACAAACGGCAACAGTGTAACATTCAGTGCAAACGTAACAGTTGGTACTTGGAGATTAACACAGTGATTGCATTCAGTGCTTTTTGTCAGTAGGCTACTTTACAGATTTTGGCATTGATCGCCAAGAGCATGGTTAATTTGATGACCATGTCTGATTGGTTTAAGAAGATAATTTATTACATAGTTTCAAATTAAAAATGCCCTTTTCAGCTAGAGATATTCTGTCATTTACCACTGCAAGTTTTCAAGATTAGATTCAGTCTCTTACCAAG
The DNA here is from genome assembly GCA_036937835.1 of Pampus argenteus. Lineage (NCBI taxonomy): Eukaryota > Metazoa > Chordata > Actinopteri > Scombriformes > Stromateidae > Pampus > Pampus argenteus. Next base: position 13,740,858 of record CM072880.1, on the reverse strand, counting down.
TTAGTTAAAGACGATCTGAAATAAACAAGCATGATAAACACATTTTTTTCATATGTTTTGGGACATTTTATGTCTTTATTATAAAGTAGAAAGAATCATCAGGAAGCAGGGGGTGGGGGTGGGGGTGAGAGACGAGGAAACATGCAACACAGGTGTTGGAATCAAAACATACGTTGCGGTTTTGTGGCATGTGTCTTAACCAGTAGGCTACTGGCACACGCCAGACAAACACACTGGAGATTGGCAAATATCAACCGGAGTTGATGTCAAACATGGCTGTGAGTGAACATGAATGTGATTTCTTCTTGTGGATTTTTGTATCCATTATGTTTCATTTCCAATCATATTAAGGCAAACAAGTTAATATAGTTCCTCTGTTTAGAAAGTAAGCTTCGATGCTTGCCAATTATAAAGCTGCCATTCAAGTGCTGCAGGTTTAGTTTTGCTTAATAACAAAAACGTATAAATCTATCTAATAGAATATGTTTTGTTTAATGGCTTGAATTGATCAGCGAAAGCAGGAAATACTCACAAGAGGCTCACACATCTATTTGTCTTGTGTTTAGGAGTCAATATTGCCAGACAAGAATGTCAATCTTGGGAGATTCAGCAAAACCCTTGATTAAGACTAATATATATATATATATATATATATATATATGCAAATTCTTACTTCCTACAACATATGTGCATGATAACAATGGTATAGTTAAGGTTAACATAAGAGACAACGTATGAGACACACAACTACCTATTCATTCATAATTTGTTGGGAGCTCACGTCCGATCACAATGTACAATTCCAGTAAGGGCATTTTCAACCTACATTGTTTAGTCCAGTTGAATCAGACTCTTTTTTGTTTTCCCCTTGACACAATTTGTTTGGGCAGATCTGAACAATGAAACTGTATTTAAGTGCGGACCAAAGCAACCAAACCAAGGAAGTGGAAGTGATCTCATTCCAGTACTTAACAAATTTTGACAACGGTTCGTTTGCAGAATGTGATCTGACCTTGATAAAAACCCAACTACTAAACATACTCTGCAAGTTTAAGCTAAACGGCTCTTGTAGCCAGGTGTGCTTTGCCTGGAATACGGATGAGCAAGATCAACAGCTGCTAGCCTAGCGGCTACCTACAGACTGAATCAAAATACAAACTGAACTAGCTCAACAGAGCGCATTACATTTCTGATATTTGGGCAGACAGGACCTTCTTCAGGACCTTCTTGCTGTGTTTATGTTCTTGCTCGCCACCCCAGACACATCTAACCAATGAGATGAGTGAATGTTCTCACATGGATTTTGGTAATGCACTTTTGTTTTCTTGGATTTTTCTGTGTAAAAACAGTGGAAAAAGGCTACAAGTTGACAAACTCGTCCACTGGTTTGGGCCAAACCAACAAAAGCGCTCTAATTCTGATTTGACTAGATGAACAGTACATTTGCGACTGAAACGTCTTCCAATAACATTTTCACATTGAAATAAAACATTAATCGAAGCTTATGATCAGAGTGTCATGACTCTTGTGCTTTGTACATGCTTTTATGATTTTGTGTAAAACTTAACATTCACCCCCACTAATTCTGTTAGTTTGCTTACAAAACATGAGGTTTAATGTTGTGTCTATGAAGACATATATAATTGGACTACACTGACTGATTCAGAGCCAACATTTGGCCAGACCATTGATTTCTCCCATTTTCATGAAAACTGTGTTCCAAATCTAATTGCATCTGTTCCTCAAAATGAAATAATTGTATCAAGGCAAGCATCAGAGCTTGGCTACACAGCCATTCTGTGCCATGTTGCCGTTTAATTGCTGATCGACTCCATGTATTCAAGGCATTCACAGTCAGGGCAGAGATACATTTGCCAATAATCCCATATTATGAGGGAGGAAAGAATAGAATTACTTGAATAGTAGTGGCAGAGGGCTTTTTTCTGGCTGAGAAGAATGGCAACTCGATGAAATAGACAGGAAACACAAAGCGGACATGTGAGGGAGATGATTAATAGTGAACTCCATTATTGAAAGGCCTCACTCATAAGATGTTCTCATCTCCCTTGGGAGGCAACACAGGACTGCAGGCTAGGTTCACACTGTTGTTTTTTTTCATTACTAGAAATTTCCTCATAACACCATGGCAGAGAAAACAACACCCCTGGGGGCTCCAACGGATGGGAACGGATGCTTTAAAACACCTATCAGGCCTCCAATTAATCCTGAGAGCATGTTACCGATTCAGTTTTTGTTCTCTTAATAAAAAAAGTGTCTGACCTAAAAGTGGGATGCTGAGAATGATGATGGGAGCTGAATTACATCCATGTTCCTATAGGTTTTTTAAAAGCAGTTCAGTCACAATAACATCTATGAAGTGTATTTTGATTCGTGATAATAGAACATAGGAACAGTATTCAAAATTATAGCACTCAATCAAGTCTTTGTGTCAAGTTAACAAGACAAGATATATATATTTTTTCATTGTTTAATCTGAATTGAAAATTCAAATGGCCCTTTTTGAGAAGGACCATTGGCACTCTCATGAATAGGCTATTGGTTAAGTAGACTGAGTGCTCAAACGACATTTTGAAAGCTTTTTGGAGCCAATAATGGACTGGGATGGATGTGGAGTGGACCTGAACATAGCTCATTAAACGCTGGGGTGAAAAGCTCTCGGCAGGCTCTCGACTGCATGGCTGAACAGTTCCAATCAGCTCCGGTGAACTACTGGCAAGAAGCTCTGGTTAAAGGAGCTACTTGAGTCAAAGGTGCTTTGTTGTATTATTGTATAGAATAACAAGTTTCCCCTGCTGCAAGGTCAGGGCAAACAGCAGGGGACATCTCCAGTGACAAATAATTCTCTTCAAACTGCAAAGAAAGGACTTTTTGTCTTGATCCAATCTTAGGTCAATAGCAGTAGATTGATTTTTGAAGTGATACTTTTTACAATTGGAGTCCTGATCATAAACCAAGCCTATATTTAGAGGTCTTAAATGCCTCTGTTAGGGCAAACTAGCCACTTCCAAAAGAGCGATCATTCTTGTCTTAAATGCCAAAGAGATTTTGGTATTTAGCATCGACAAAAACATTTATCCCTGACTCATGTCAGCTTCAGTGGTTGGTAGTTTCACTTTGTCATAATGTGTGTGCACAAATGCACCAAGACAAAAGACAGCTGCTTCTTATTTCAGTAACCTTTATGCCTCCCAGTTGGTCTTATTAACCAAATACTTACTGGTTCCCACATGACTTGTTATCAGGGTTTACATTAAAAATGAATTTGCAGGTTCTACTGGCTGATAATTCGTCATTAGGCTGTTGTAAACCCTGCTCTATCACCTGTTTAATTCTTTGTGCATATTGCAGGGTCACTGACCTTACAAGACGTGTCTGGCTGTGGTAAGCAAAAGTGACAGTCTTAGTAATTATGCTGAAAAGGGGCCGGGGTCAATTAGAGAGGAAATTCTCTAAGTGCAATTAAATTAATGTTAATATATAGTTTTTGCTGCCTCAATTAAGTGCATCAGCTGTCATATTATTCTGTTAGGAAGGTTCCAGAGTAGCTACAAGAGGGCTGTTAGCACCTTCACATAGTAAACTTGAAGAGTGCCGATCTCCTTCCAAACAAAGAAGGGTTGAATGTGACTTGTCCCTCCCAGCTCCCTTACAGTGATGATGGCAGCAAAGCTAACAAAGACAGGGATTTATTCATTTACTTTAGTGGATCATAACATATTGAGTATGGACTTAATATGCAAATGTTAAGATTTAAGATGAGACCAAACTTTTCTATGTATGTCAGTTTTTAAGCCATGACAAAGGCCAAAATGTCCAACATATGTTTTTGGCGTAGCCGATTGCCGGAAATGTCTTGTCATTGCCCCTACCAGCCAGGTTAAAAAGAGTCAGCAGTCAATGGTGATATAAAATGCGTTAAGATAAAATAGTTTTTCAACAATCGTGAATCACTGCAATCACGAGAGAGCACAGTCATAAATGTGCACAAAAAATATTAGGCTGCTGGGCCCATTAGTATGCAAGATTCGCTGCGGATAGATACACACATGGACACACAGACACACACGACCAAACATATGATTTCCTTCAGGTGTAAAATAATGAACACTTCAGCTCTGCATCAATCACTCACTTGATGGCTCAAAAGTGTTTCTTATTACATCTGAACTGTCATTGTCGTTTTGCTCTGTGTCTGCATCTCTTGAATATGATAATAAAAAAAAGAACATCAGAATTGACCCAGATCAACCGCCAATAAATGACATGTTTTAATAGGTGTCAGGAAATGGGCAGAAATAAAAAGGACCATCACTCAGCCACAGACAGATAAGTGAGGAGCAGGTAATGGTAGGAAGCCAGCAGTGGCTGGCGTTGGTGGTGATATCTCTATGGAGCAGATGTGATGCTTGAGAGGATTTGGGAGACAGTGCTGGCTGGCAGGAAACAGCCACACTGGAGGACAGATACTGTAGCTGTCTCAGCGGCTAACAAATGTCTACTGTAAGCACTTTTTAAGTGTCTGTAAATGAGACGGCTTCAGTCTTTTGAGGAATTTGGTTCTATTTTGCATGAAAAAAAAGGTTCTTCTGCCTAACAATTTCTGCCTAAAGTGCTAATCCAATTTCTAAGAAATTAAAGACATATTTTTCAACAATATAGAAAATTCTTAAAAGCCAAAGAGATCACGCGCCTTCCTTCAAGACCGAATGCAACTGCCCTTTACCTGACAATGTGTCCCACATAAAGTCAGTCCAAGCCCCAGACAGAAGGAGGAAGAGCTGTCACTGTATCCCTTATCATTCGCCGCAGCATTGTGGATGTCAGGACTCCTGCTCTTTTCATTTCTTCCACCCCTTTTTTCTTCTCCTCCCTCCCACCTTTGCCATTTTCCTCTGGTATTCAAGCGGTTTAGGAAACGCATATAATCTTCAACCACCCAGCCAGCCCTAAGCCTCAAAGAGTCAACCAGATATGGGCAGATGGAGGTTAGCTATCAGCTAACCTGTAACCGTGGGCCTAAGGCGATAATCATTTCAAAACTGCGGGGGGAAATGGTTTTAATAGCCCTGTAAAGGTACGCTTGTCTGCCTTATCACACCTGGCAGATGCATCGCAGAGGGAAGAGGAAAAGGAAAACAGGGGCAAACGGAGGAAGAAAGAATCAGCTGATAACGGTCCCTCCCCAGGGAAGGATGAGTCTGGAATTAAAAAAGTGCTTCCTTCAGGAAAAAGTTGAAGGGATTAAGGTTAGTTGCTCTTCCCTTCTGTTCCACCTGCACCCTCACCTTAACTCATCTTTCCTTCTCCATCAGCCAGCTGTTAACCCCGGGAATGAGCTTTTATGACAATATGTTTGACAGACCGCTTGTATTCTTACCCTCAGGGTTCATACCCTTTTCTTTTTTTTTTTTCTTTTCTTTTCATCTTCCTGGATACTACTTCCTTTTCAGCATTAGCTCTTGTACTCCGTGCGTTTCACTGACCAGAGGCAGAGCAACCGTATGTGACACTCCACCTGGCTCCTTCCAAATCTCCTTTCATGTCGGAAAAGTTTGCGTGACGGCTGGCCTGAATTGAAACACCAAACCCACAGTTTCAAAGGCCCCCTTTCTGTCGGTTTATAGTTGACCTATCGGGTAAGTCATGGGTGATTCGGAAGGCTTCAATTGATGTTTTATAGGGAGCATGGCCCTGTGTGCATTGCTACATGGATAACTGTAATATTCCACTGTGGACAAACCTGGACTCAATCTCTGACTACAGCTCTTGGCATTTAAAGGTATTTCTCTGGGGGCTGTTTCAGTCTCTTACGTCAGTCTTGTGTGCACTGTTTGGATTTATGTGTGACCCCAAATTGTTCTCTTTGGCTTCAATGTAAAACTTTTATAGAGTGGTTATGGAAAAGTTTATTGTTTTGTTTATTGTTCTGAAACCAAGAGTGTGCAAACTTTACAAAAGGAACATTTCAGACAAGACATCTATATCTTGGATTTAAGACTACTTTATTTATTTGTTTCACTGAATGGGCTGTGCTGTGATAACAGGAGGAAAACAACATAGGACTTGGCTGGTCAGTAGCACAAAGTTACTGTGTGCATATATGTTCATATACTCAAGTACTGTGTTTTAGTAAAGTAGAAGGTTACTTCTACTTCTTCTTTCATGTGTTTTTTGCGTGTTCTCTAATTTATGAGAACAGAGGGTAATAAGGTACTTTTTACTACAAAACCTTTATCTCATTGCTGTAGTTACCAATTCAAGATTCAAGTCCTTTACTAAACTTTTTGGCTTGTGGCCTCTGCAAAAGGTCACCGTGTATCTGTGTCTCTTTATCAGGTTTCAGATGAATTGTTTGCGGTTACACCAAAGACATATTTTCTCTCCATGGGTTCAAATAAATAACTGTTTGAGTTCTAAAGGGGTAAAACTTCGCACTAATTCACAAAACTACAAAGATTAAAGTTTTGAAAAAAAAAATCATCCAAATTTATGTAGCAGAACAGTTTTTTCTTCTTTCCTACCAAATCTATCATCTCGAGAGCCGTCACATTTATCTTGTGAATCTTACAAAGCAGTTCAAACTAGCTCCACCTCGAGCAGCTACAATAATAAAATACTGCTTGTGTAGTGATTCATCAGTATTAACAATGTACTTTGTTAAATGTATTTAATATATCAGTTTATTTATATATTCTACTCAATGCATTAGTCAAAGCCTGATTTTCTGCAAAACAAGTACTTTTACTTTTAATACTTTTCTATTTATTGTTTCAAGCACGAGTTTTACTTGTAATGAAATATTTTTACATTGCTGTACATCTTCCACCACTGCATAATGTATAAAACACAATTCTGCACAAGTCCTTTTAATTCTGATACTATAAATAATAATAAGTACTTCCTCTTATTTTAAATATATGGCTTTTACTTGAAACTGACTACAAAATCTCTGTGTCATTTACCAGGTTTTTTTTCCCCCATGCATCAACATCAGAATTTGACTGCTGCATGTTCGCCACTCAGGGGAAGTAACCGTGGTGACCTTTGCAGAGAGTGACTCCCTTTAGGTTGAAATTCAGCCAGAACAGGTGTCACATACTCCTACTGGAGGTTCTGAACTCATCTCCAAGGCTCCTACAGGGAGGGGCCACACAGGACACACACACAATGACCTTCAAACAGTGAAGTCACAAGTCAGACAGAAATCTCCATCATGTTGAGAGCAGCTCACAGAATTGGCTGATGTCCAATATTTAATTCTGCACATCAGACTCTCTATTTATTGGTTCAAACCACAAACTTTCCTTGCCATCACCTTGAGTCCAATTGGACCTATGAGCTTCCTCCCTGTGATGACTGATTGTCAGGAGCTGTGTACCGCTGACAGTGATTTCTCTTTAATGGCTGATTGAGCATGTCACCAGTCACACTATAACCTGCAGTTTGATATGCTGCAGGCCGAGCCGTTTGACAGCCGTGACAGCTACTGTCACCCTCAGTCAAAGCAATAACGTCCCAGCAATCAGCTGGAGATGAAAGAGCGTTGGCTTCCTGTGTACCTTCACATGTGCACACACACAAACACAGAAGTCAAACTCTGCAACATCTGCTGAAGTTGGAAGTGAAAGAAAGAAAGAAAGAGGGGGAGAGATCGGAGGTGATCTATAACTGTAGCATCCAGACGTAAAGACGAGGTCGTTCCACTGAGCTCTTCTCCCTTTACCGAATCACACTTTGAAGTGTTTAGCTGCGTTTAACACTTCCATTATGCTGCAGGGTAGAGATAACTTTCGACACACAGATCTCTTTCTTCTTCTCTGTCTCTTTTTTCGTCTCTCAGAGGCATTGAGACTGTTGCTATCTGCACCTTTAATGCTGTAATTAATTCCCTGACACCCTTTTCATCCTACTAGTGTAAATTATTCTGCTGCGTGCCTCTAGGTATTAGCTAACACTCTTTATTTAGTAAAAAAGCGAGGTGAAAATAAAAGGGTTTGGATTAAAAAGAATGATGTGTATGACAGCTTATGTTAGTTACTAACCTCTCATTTACTTAACTTTGTGCAACAATAAATGTACAATCCATAAAACTTGCATTGTGTGCCATTATTGGTCTCACAAACATAACAGTGATAAGATGGGACATTCAGTAATGCAGTAAAGAAAGATGAATTTAGACTGCAGATGAAAAAGCAGAGTCTCCTAACTCGACTTGTAAAAACAATCCACTGTCTGGAGCGGTATTATGGCGATTCACAAGAAACATGGTCATGGATCATTTCTTGGCTACACTCGGTTGAATTATGGCAAATGTTCGTTTTTGGCCGTGCATTTGAGGATTCGGGGCATGTTAAATATTAAAATGAGACAAATCCAACATGTTCAAGATGCCCCTTTTGCCATTTTGTTATGCCAAAGGAAAGAAGGTCAGTGTTCCGCATCGTGCTGCCCTGACACTAATACCCAGAGGTTGACAGCGATTTCTGGAAATTCAGCAAATCTTTTGAAGTGTAAGAGGGCTGTCACTTTAAAACTGCATTTTAAAAAAGTGGCCACCGCAGTGTTTTTGCTTTTCAATGCTAGTTTGTTTTACATGAACCAAATGAAATCTCTAAACAGACTTCCAAATGCACCTCATAGAGTGTCATGTCCCAAAATGAACCCTGAATGTGCTCAGTAGGCAGACATGATTATTTAATCATTGCTTAAATTATTTTCCTTCTGTAACCATGGACACTCAGAGATCCAAACTGAATGATGTGAACAGGGAGGCAAACAACACTGGAAGGTCGTATTTTTCAGGATGTACCTTCATAAGGAAGTTCACTTTCTTCCTATCACTCCAGTTATCCAGCGTCAACAAATAAAGGCTTTAAACTAAGCAGATTTCAAAATGTTGGAGCATACTGTGTTAAGTGGGAGGTGTGTAGATGTGACACACTGGGCTTCAGCTAGAGCAGCAGCCAGGTTTTTACTGCCCAGCATCCAGCAGAGGACCGTTTTTCAGGCCTTGCTAAATCTCATTGCGTTGATAAGCCTTACTGCTCACTGTTTTCCCTTAATTCTCACCATCTGGCTACACTTCACCAGAATTCAAATCCATCTTCCTAATCCTAGCTCACTCCCCCTCACTGCCACCCTACTTTGTCTCTCTCTCCTCTCTCTCTTTCTTTCTCCGTGCGGCTGTCTGTTTCTGTTAAGACAGATCAACACAGTGGTGGAAGCTTAGCTGCAGCAGCTAGCCTTAAGCCCTCCACATGACTCCTAGCCTGGACGGAGTGGGGCTCAGCATCACCAGTGAAGGAGTTTCATCGGCTCTGGTGTCTCCCACTTCCAGTCTCAAACGCTGTCTGTCTCACATGATTATCAGCATGATGAACTTAGCTGCATTCTTTGCTGTAATTTAACTTTTCTAAAGAACGTAGGCGAAAATGAGCATAAGTTCAGTTTTTCCCTCAGTCCATTTGGTTATGCTAGGCTATGCAAACACAACTAACTGCTAGCTCAGGTGGCAACATCTGTCTCCTCACACCAATAAAAGCTAGTGTTTTGAGTTGTGTTGTTTCCTGTAGCTGGCTTGGATTTGCTTCTCACTCACTCCTCTCTGCAGCACAGTTGTCCTGGGAAAAGCCTGACATACATATTCACGCATCTTGCTGCTGTTATTGGCTGCCACCTGAGTGTTGTCAGCAGCACAATCAAACTCAAGGGGAGTAGTAAATGCCAAGGAGTTTGAATAAACTGCCCTTAACGCATTAGGTGTGAACTCGCCAAAACCTTTTTGCCTTCTATCTGTCCCACCAGCTGGGTTTCCATCACTGACCTGTAATAAAGTAGACACAGTCAACCAGACTGTGTCCAAAGGTGCAAGTGAATCCAATTATCCTGGCTACTTCCTGCTGTCTACCATCATTTCCAGAGAGTGATGTCACTGCATCCATAATAGGATTTTGAGTATAGGGGACCAAGCAGGATCTGGTTCATGCAAACAAAATGGCAGACAGTTTATATGACAAATAAGATGCAAATAAATGCTGTGACGCCTGACTGCTTTTGCAAGAATCTGAATATTCCCAAGTTCTCTCATCAGTCAATTCCATCACAGTTGGATCACAGCATTTCTCTTTGACTTAACCAGCCACCGCAGCTCCACCAGGCTTCAGACCATGTTTTTCAACTTCAATAACTGACAGAAGTGGCGTCAAGCAACAAACCGATTGCAAACCAATCTATACTTTTGTTAAACTGTTCAATACACACTGACTCTTCAGTGCTATTACTTGTCCTCCAGCATTGAAAGTGTTTCAGCTCTACTTAGACGGTTCACTCACAGCAACCTTCCATTTAGAGGAGTTTCAACTTTGATTTGGATTGAATTTAGATAGTAGCAGAGAATTCAACCAATGTAATATACTGTGATGATAATGTCACAACACCACTGAGTTCTGGAGAAACTGTACATTTTAGCTTGTTTCTGCAACACAGCATTTACATAACAGTGGATGTAGACATGGCTGTGTTTTCTGTGTCACTGCTCTCCATTCTCCCTGATCTTATACTCGATACAGTGGTCACGGCAGCCGTCAGAGGTCTGGGATGTCTGAAGGGAAGACAATTACTTCCCATCCTTTCCATCACTTAATGTTGAACACCCAGAATCCTGAAGTGAAATGAAAGCAGAGAGCTGCAGGCTCCCACCTGTTTCCACACAAATCATTTTCTTCATATGTTTATGTAAATGTTTGCGTATACATTATGTACACTTCCTTGTCTGTGCCTGTTTCGTCTGTCCGTCGCTCGCTCTCTGATTCGTTCGTTCTGCTGAGCGTGATGGAGAATAGCAGGTGGAGTAGCGGCCCACGCTTCTCGCTCTATGTTTAACCTGTGAGATTCAACACCCCCTGAGGTGGTGTGACGCGTCTCTCCCAATGGGTGCCTGCATGAGTATAATTAAACTTTGGTGCAAACTTAACTTGTGTCAGTAACTGCTGCTTTCAGCGATATGACTGAAGTCAGCTTTCTTGTTGTCTTGCTATTCTCTTAATATTCTGCTGTGGCACTTTTTCAAAACTGAGTTCTTTTTTTTTTGTTATTTGGTGAGTATTTTTTTTTTTTTCAAACAATATTGTCTTCATAAGCTAAGACAATTCACTTCTGTATAGCTGAGCAAATCCTATCATGTCAAGTCAATGCAAGGCAAGCTTGTTGATACAGCACATTTCATAGAAAACTGTAATTCATAGTGCTTTACATAATACATCAACTGAGGCATACAGAAAAGAAAATTAGTTTTTCGAAAATCTTTTTTTGTTCATGAATTGAATATTATAACTGAATATAAATGAATGTCACACTTATTTTATTTGTTTGTGAGGTGACAAACTCTGCTCGTAGATACACTCCTTACACTTATTTACACTTAGAAATTTTACCCTCAGCAGGTGGGCCTTCTAGTGTCAAACTCTCGACATTGAAGGTCAAACATCAAAGACGGATAATAAAAAAACACATATTTTTTTATGTGGAGGGGGACTATAAAGTTTTATGTTCTTAAAACAGGTAAAATGGATAACCTGGTGGAACCTGGTGTTGAAGATGCAGACCAGTAAAGGCTTAAAATGGTCAAATACACACACAAAAAGGAGTGAGTGCTAGCACCAAATCATCAAACATAATGACAATTCATCCTGAGTAGAACATGAACGCACCAAATGTCGAGGGAAGCTATCCAACAGGACAATTCACTTGGTTTATAAGGCTTTAGGACTCAATCAAAGTATGGCTTAATAAGATCTGCAGTGTATTTTTGTAAATATCCTCAGACCGTATACATGTGTTGTTTTGTGTCACTGCTTTCTACAGCACCAACCAGAAACAGAGAGTGAGAGAGAGATCCCATTCAGATTGAAGATATGATATACAGAATAGCCTGTTTCCTTCCCATTTCCTCCCACCTCACTGGGGTTCCTTATGTCTGACTATATTTTTGGAATAAAGCCAAGGACGTCATCTATATTCCACTCATGAGACACAATGTAAAACACCAACGGACTCTGTAGCTCCATTCTGGCTGTTACACTACACAGCATTACTTTCTCTCAATACTTTTAACTGAAGGCTTGATCCAGCAAGTAAAAGCCTGTGAATCTGTGTCCCTGTCTAGGGGATGCATAGCTGTTCCATCTCCTGAGATGTCTAACCCTATCAATAAATAAATAACATAATGATAAGAAACACACCAGTCGTCTCAAGTTATGACAACTCTAATCTTCTGAATCAACATTCCTATGTTTATTCATTTCAGTAAGTCTCCCGCTTCACACGGAGTATGCAATTCATCACTGAAGAGTTGGACTCTGTTCTCCAAACACTGATCTCACTTAATTTTCTGGAGTGAAATGCAAAACTGTGTGGCCGTGCAGCTGAGAAAACAGAGAAAAAAAAAAAAGGGCAGCTGCTGAAATTAAAGGATGCAGTCCATATAAAAAACATGGCAATGTTGGCTTTATTAAATATTGCTATACTTAAAAAGTAAATTATTACACTGGTGTAATGGCTTAATCTTATTGGGCTATAAAAACTTGTACTAGCCTCATTCATCTGTTACGTTTGAAGATCAAGCAAAACAAAACAAGATGTACATTCTACAAGACGCATTCATGCTGTACGCTTCTGTGCCCAATTCACTTCCCATCTGATGTCCATTTCCTCTGGTCATTCCTAACGTTCCAGTCTGTGTCCTCGCTAAATAATTACAAGAGGCCCCATCCTCACCTGTCAGAGCGGTCACACCCTTTTCTGAGAGTATGACAGCCATCTTGTCCCCTCAGTCCTCTACTCCCATTATCATTACTGGTCGTTGTGACTGCAGACCTATTCCAGGGTCAGGGCCCTCCACTACGGGCTGTAATTGCAGCACGCTGAGCACTCAGGCGCTGCTGGACCCACCTAATGAATTGTCACCCACTTTAATATGAAATTACACGAGGGTGAATTGTAATAGATTAACAGGGTTGGCGAGGTTACTCTCAAAAGATAATCCATTGCAAATTGCTGATTAGCTGCCTAAAATTATTAGAGGGAACATGTGAAGTGGATTACTCAGACCGAGCGATACAATCTGATCACCTTCACCTATCACTGGATTGCTTTGTGCAAAGAGGGAGATGAATGCTAATCCTCAGCCTTGTTTAAAAGCTATTGGCCATTACAGGTCAGTTTGTTCTTGAAGTGGCTACAGAGGACATTAAAACTTTTCATCATGGTGATGTTGGTTTGATAATTACGCTTAAAGATCCCAGCTCTAAGGGGAACTTGTGTTTAATTTATGTATCATCAAAACTGACTCACTAATGTGTCAGCCCACAGCAATGTTAATGATCCGCCTTTATTTTAAGCTGTTCAGTAATAACACATCCCCTCTTTCAATTAAAGGCTAATCTGATTTATTTCAATTTGGGAGTTTTGGCTAATATTGTAATCGCTGTATTAATTGCTGTGTTCTGGGAACACTATTAAAACCACTTTATTTTGAGGAAAACCCAAAGCTAAGTGCACCTTAGACACTGGTAATAATCCCTCGTGTGGGTGAACACAACTACAGCGAGTACAGTAGGTCAAAATTAAGCCAGGCAGTCAGCGGTGGTCTCAACTCTCATACTGAACACTAATATTAGAAGTGTTCAGAAGACAAGTCATGGAAATAAAAAGGACAACAGAAACTGATAACTGATGTAGTCACCGTTACAGCAACAATAGTAGCGAGGCCTCCTTCTCAAATGAGAACATTTTCTAGTTTCCTTATGTCATAGTTAAACTGAATAATTTTGTCTGTTTTGTCAGACTATTACTTTTTGATAATGTATAACCCAAACAGTCAATCGAGAAAAATAATACGCAGATTAACAACTATAAAAACAATTGTAAATTGAAACATTTAACAACCAAATTATGATTTAAAGAACTATTTCATTATAGTGTAACACAACAAACCACCTACCATATAGTTATATACTATACTATATATATATAGTATAGTCAACTTTTGTACACATTGTTAAAACAAAAACGCATGTATCATGGATACATGACTTACACATTTTTTCCTATGGATATTCTTTGCATACAAGTATATAAACAGTAGGCTAATACAGTCAGAACAACACACAACAACAACATATTGAATTCAAGTGTCAAATACATGAAACACTCTTTTCTATCTGCTTGTAAAACAGAACTAGCCAACAAGGCTGGCAGTGATGTTGGTTTTTAAAGGATGTAACACACCTTACAAACAACACAAGAATGAATGAAGAAATGCATCCAAACAAGCAGCAGGGCCTCTGCACAGAGTCAACAAGTCAACAACAACAACAACAACACACACACAAAACTGTATGTGTTGTAAGTTCTGAATTATTCTGTGTCTCTGAAGTCAGCAGGTAACACAAACAAACAAACAAGCAAGCATATAACCCCCATAATAATAACAAGAAGACAGCAAGGAGCTAATTGCACACTGCAAGACGTTAAACTATCAGGAAATAGACGGACACAGAGGAGATATATGACTCACCTTATCTGACGACAAAGCCCACTTTCTTCTTTCTTTTCTTTTCATAGAGATGAGAAGTGTCCATGACATACATGTTCCACTGCACTTGTTGTTGTTGTTGTTGGTCATTTGGTTTGTTTGTTGACAAAACTCCGTTGCTGCTAGCTAGCTTACATACCGCAAAACTGGTAAACTGACGTTAGCTAGCTTACTCTTCCCGGTTGTTTCATTTAAATGATGTTGCGCACTTTTTATATTTTATTTGTCGTGAGGCTACAACGCAACGAGTTTAACTATAAACTTCGAGAGTTTGTTTTCCAGACGCATTTAGGTTTCACTACCGTATGATAGCCAATGACTGAACCTGTCTGTTTGATGCTTACTATGTTTTTAATAGATAATAACAGCCGTGCAGCAAGGGTGCAATACCCTGTTTTGACCACACGGGCTAACTGACTGCAAGAGTCAATACAACATAGGGGGGCGCTGTTTCACTCATCCGAGGAACAATAGAAATAAGTGTATTATGTAATAAAGAAAAAAATGATATTTTTATTAAAATGGAAGTGATATCAATTTAGTCTTTTGTAAGTTATTGTTTGTTTTGTTTCAAGAGCGAGACACATTTTACCAAATAAGTGTGACTTACATGAGGTTTTGTTTAAAGCCACAGTGTTCAATAAGAGAGTGGATGAAAGCACACCAGAGGCTTTAAAATGCCATTAACTGACAACAAGATTCAGACAGGAAACAACAGGAAATGTATTGCATTTACTCATTCAGGTTCTTTTAATCACCAAGTTCAACACCACAGTGTTACTATAACTGATGGACATCAACATTAAAAATATCCAGTAAATGGAATTTCCTTTTATGTATCACACAGTTGAGGTGGGTCAATGTGAAAGATAAATTACAATTACCGGCTTCCTTCCTCTTTTTCACAGGACTACCATCATAAATAATTCTCAGTACGAAGGCTTATGTTTCACCCCCTCACATCTGAATCGGCAGATGCATTTTTCATTGACCGGGGGCTCCATTAGACATGCTGATAGATGTTTCTGACACCGGAGGAGCACATTTTCATACATTCACACTGGGATGATTATTAACAGAGATAAGACGAGTGAAATGACACACAATTACCCCCCTCTTACCCCTCCGCTCTCTCCTCTCACATCCAAGTTTTGACGGCAATCATCTAGCATTTCACACCTCGGAACCCAAGCTGACAAGCCAGTGCTGTCGAGCGCTGACTTAGGATCAGAGATACATTTCTGATATGAATGATAGCAGGCTTAGTCATATTTCTAGAGATGTAACCCATCATTATTTGTGGCTTCAACCAGTAAATAGTTACGTTCAGGAACATTACTGTTTGCCCTGGAGGTTTGATTCCACTCCAGAGACTTCAGGACATGAGGTATGAACTTTTAGTAAAATGTCCTCTATTTATGTTGATTTCTTTGGGATGGTTTATGTAAACTTGAGTTGTGCTCCAGGAAGTGAACCTTTTTTTTTTTTTTTTTTTGTAAAGCTGTATAATAATCTGTAATGTAATGAAATCTTTGACCGACGCAGCTGTACTTTTGGCGTCTTATAAACCCGTGAGGTTCGGACACTTTGTGTGCATGGAACGAAAATAAAAAATAAAATCAATCCAAGCATAGGAAGGGAGCAGCAGTTATCATAGTGACAGCACTTCTGCTTGTTTACTCGGGATCTAAAAGGCAGTTATATATATTGACTGCCTTAGAACAAAAAAATAAATCTTTTTGTAAGGACAAGGCAAGAAAAACAACTAATGGGGGAAATTACAGATGTTATTGAGTTTTCAGTTATCTCTATCCTTCTCTGTGATTTACCACCATTCGCCAAATACAGAATGTGTGACATTAGAGTTGTTGTGCTTTGTTGTGCTCAGAGGAGCCCATTCAGGATTGCAGTTCAATCGGTCAATCCAAAGCACTATAGTGTGTTCTTGTAAAACTGCATTGGTGTTTCTGGTGATCACATCCTTGTACTTTTCGGTAAGAACTCGAATAATATAAAGCAGGTTTTTAATCCTTTAACTTGTGTACACAGAAGGAAAATCAGCTGCATTTTCTACAGATCAATTCTCTAAATGACTCTGCTGTGAATTCATCTGTCCTCTTAAGAAGGTGAATGATGGCACATGTTCATTAAGTGTATGCAGAATAGACTGAGAGTTCATCATCATTACCGTCCCCACATAGCAACAGTCGTCACATCTTACACCTTGCTCTCCAACCTTTAGATGTTTTTCTTTAAAAAAAAATAAAAAATAAAAAAAATGCATGAATGAACTCCACTTTAAAAGCCGTTCCAAATAAATGGTTTTATTGATCTGTTGTTTTGCCACATAATTATCTAAGAGATGTAGCTCTTTGAATAGTTTTAATGGACCGTGGCCAGGCGTGTGGGCTTGTACTTACAGATGACAACATGATTCTGTAATTATTCCAGCAGACAAAGCGCCGCTCTGCCTGTTGCCAAGTGCAACGATCTCTGCTGCAATAACTACGTTTGCTTGAAAAATTTCACCTGATACATTTACAATTCATTGTCTTTAAAAAAAACAAAACAAAAAAACAAAAAAAAACCTACAGCCTGATTTATGTTATCTACAATGTAACATGTTCCCATTTACAGCTTCCATGTAAGGCTTTATCTCTGCTGCACTCAGCCCGTTATATTCCACATCAGGTTTTTTTTGTACATGCTCAGATCAACACAGTGCAGACGCCAATCAAATGGTCCCCAGCTGGCTCTCAATCTCCCAGCCTACCTGCCCCTGGCTCTGGAGATGGAGAGAGGCCGTCCTGGGGTCACAACGCTCCGTGTTCTCATTCAGAGAAACCCCACTTCTGTTCTTTTCTCATTACCCAAAAGCCCCTTGTCTGTGCAACCCCCCCTATTACAACTACACGCCTCAGCCTCAGGTCAGAGGTCAGGTATTATTGAGCTTGTTTTCATTTATGTATTTATTCTTCACACTCTTGTATTAATGTTGTTGTAACAATGGAGAAATTTTGTTCAAGACAGTCAGCGTCTATGAGACTTGATACATTTCTGATTTGTTTGCACATGTGATAAGAAACTGAAAACTTATATATAATGTTATAACATCCCATGACTGCCTGAAAAAAAAAAGTATTATTCAGAAAGCAAAAAACAAAAAAAACGTGTGCAGGAAGAGGTGAAGGGGATGAATAGGCTTTTGTCGGCCTCTCAGTCCACATCTGCAGGAAGGAAAAAAACTGCAGCCATATAATTAATAACATACAGTACATTCCAAACATAGGAACGCATAAAAACATATTCTGTTTCAATGGATAAGATCTTTCTGCACTTAGATCACATGTATATCACAATCACAATCTGTGGCAAAACTGCACTGATGAAAGAATTCAGGAGTCACGTTTGACTTGCAGACTGAATAAAACACAACTTCACCAGACAATAGCTCAACTTATGCAACACTTACATTCATCGTCAGCCTTTAGCATGTCTGGATCACCATCAGTGCAGGACACCTGCTGCTTTGAGGCTACTAAAAAACATGAGGTTTTAAAGGTCTGTTTTCATAAGGAGATTAATCGCATTGTTCAAATATCATTACTTTTAAATAATTTGGGCCAAAAGTGACCAATGGGAATTAAACTGAACCTTAAAAATAAACACTCAGGAGCTTGAGGGCGTGGGCGCGCCATGTGGTGGCAAAGCTGCAGCTTAAATATGTTTGTGCAGTTTTATTGTTTGATAGACAATAAAGAATATTTATTGCTGTGCATTTCTCGGTAACCCCACCGTCCTCCACTGAATACACAATGACTTAACAGAGGAAGTGTGAGGTGGACCAGCCTTGGGCAATGGACCCGCCTCACAGCAGCTGTTGGTACAGATGTAAAGTGACAGTAATCAATACTGATTATTAAAGTGGGAACACCATCTCTAGTGTGTGATTAATCTTCATTCCCCCATGTTTACAGAGCCTCTTCTGGCCCGTTCGCCTCAGAGGGGGAGCGGCCCCTATTATCTATCCCCAGAGACAGGAAAAAACAAAACACCGTCACCGTTAAAGACACACACTGTCACTGTGGAAGAAGGCAGGCACAGGTCGGTAGTGGGATAGGACCCACATGTGCTGCGGTATTAAAGCAAAACATCTGTAACATATTGGGAAAGGTGCAGTGAGGGAATATGTGCCTGGTAAACCAAAAATGTAGTTAAAAGAGCAGTCCACCCTTGTGTACACTGTTATGATGAGGTAAAAGTGAAAGCAAAACTCATTTTTTCGAGGGAGGGCAATTACATACAAAGTCAACGGGAAGATGCAGTTGGACCGGAACAGATGCAAATTTGAGTAGCAAATTGAGGTTTGAGATCATCAGAGTGTCACAGAGATGTCACACACACACACACACACACACACACACAGACACACACAGTACTGTCTATGATGCTGGCTATCAAATTCAGGAGATATTTGGAAATAAACGTCTGTATTGTGTCACAGTCCCACAATTCGTTCACCCACCATCCACCCCGACCACCTCCACCCTTAATGAGGTGTGTGTATCCTGAAAATAGAGACTAAATGTTCACACTGAGAGCATTTTCAAAACCCCGAATGACAACATATTTTGTGTGTTTCCCTTCCTGTATCCACCCACAACAGCTAAACTTGGTTAAAGTTAGGGGAAAGACGGTGGTTTTGGTTAAATATTGTAAAAGTCAAGACAGGGTTCAGGTTTTTACTTTCTCAATATTTAGTTTTGACCTTCACTAACTTTAACCAAAGTGTTTTGGTATCATAAGCCAAAAGTCAAGCTCAGTCAACATGATACACTACTGTTAGTGGGTGGCTGCATAGAGAAAGATATCAGAAACATAATCACATAATAAAAGTTTGTCTGCTCTGGTTATTTTAGGGATGGTTTTTCAGTTGTTTATCTCTCTTTGCCTGTGGGAAAATGAAATGAAGTAAAAGTAGACACAGATATGCAGATGTGTTATCATCCACTAACCTTCCTCTTTATGAACAATGTGTCTTTACACAGTAAGTTTGAAGAAAGTTACGTCCTGTAACCTTGCTGTATGGCAGCTACTGTGAAACAAACAATTCATCATCCGTGCTCCACTGCATCCACAATCAAATTCAGATTAATGTTTAAAACAAAACAAAACAAAAATCAAATTAGAGTCACTTAGGGTACGGGTTGTTTAGTTCGGGGGCATTTATGCTACCAGGTCAATTAAAGGAAGAATCAATAATACAATAATAAAACAGAAATGAAACTTTGGCATCATGGGTGTGTGTGTGTGTGTGTGTGTGTGGGGTGGGGGTATAATTCTAATCCCAAACCATGTGGGAGCGTGAATCATGTATTTACAATCAGAAGGAGAATGCTGCTCCGTGCACAGATGTGCGTTTGATATGCATCAGCGGCGCACCATTAACATTTTTGGACTGGGTTGAAGGCTCTCGGTACCTCTCGTCTCCATCGCCTGTGACTGCAACAGATGGTCACCCCCTTTCTCACAGGCTCCGCCTCCTCCTCCAGTCCTCCCCCACAGGTGTCAGGCTCCCACCCTCCCTCCTCCATCGTTAAATAATCACCAGCAGTGCACCCCCCTCCCCCCACCTCCTGCTTGTCAAAAAAGGGAATGCCATCCTTCCCCTCTTTAATCCGCCTTTACTCCTCCCCTCTTCACCTCCCTCTTCCTCTTGAGGACCCCCCACCCCCACTCTCCCGTGCTCCCATCACTCAGCACCTGTGAGGATCCCACCGAGAGCAGATAAGGCCTCTGCGTAGCGCTCCCTCTCAGTGAGTGGGGCTGTGTGTTCAGAGGGAGATGAGGGAGGGAGATGGGGGAAGGAATGGGGGGTATGTGTGTGTGTGTGTGTGTGTGTGTGTGTGTGGGGGGGGGGGGGGGGTCAGGTAGAACAAAGAGGGAGAGAGCGCATCGAGACATTGGGAATTCTTGACAGCTGTTTCATTCGGAAAGCAATCTCCTTTCCCAGGTGCCATATCTGAAAAACAGAGGATAGGGGTTTGTAGGGGTGGGAGAGTTTGGTGGGGGGGGGGCAGAGAGGGGCTGCTCTCAGGAATAAAAAGGGAATAGTCGAAGATCTTTAGGAAAGTTCAGAGGATTAATTTGACACAAGGCAGAAAGGATGGTAGAAGGCGAGGAGGAAGAGGAGGAAGAAGGGAAAAAAAACCTTCTTTGTCAGAGTAATTGCTCTCGGCCAGTCTAGTGTGCAAACTGGGGAGAGATTATAGGATTTATTCCCATGTAGATTTTCAACGGAGACGCTTTGTCGGAGCCATTTTATTCCCTTCAGCAGAACGTGTGGCCTCGGATGTTCTGTATAAATCCATAAATCCATAAATACTGAGCAATGCTGGAGCACCATGTCTTTTATTCGGTGGGACAGTGAAAGCATAGATCAAATGTGTGTGTGTGTGTGTGTGTGTGTGTTTGTCAGGGCACACAACAAATGGTATGTCAACATAAATGACAGCGCTGTATATATATTTAGCGTATGGGGAAGCAGAATGGTAGCTGCGAACTACGCAGCCATTGTTTTGCAGCGAGAAAACGAGCCTTTGTTCGGTGTCAGCAGGCAGGAACTATGTCACATGACTGTAATCATCTCTGCTTTTAAAGGTGGACGAGCAGAAGGCAGCGAGAGGGACGGAAACAGAGACGCCGTCACACAAGTAGATGTTCAGCAGAATTATTCATATATCTGATGATGAAAACACAGAAACACCCTGAATTTGGAGGGAAGAGATTATTATTACGAGATCAAAACCACTGCACATATTTATATTTGTCGTGCTACTTTGTTTACCAGAATACTTCAAACAATGCATTACCATTTCAAAGCTGCTCAAGTGTGTGTAATTCTTTGTCCACACATGAAAACAAGATGAAATTATGCTTGTCGATTTTTTTTATTTTTTTACATGTGTATTCACTTGCCCGCGAGCTGAGTGAGTGAGAGTGCAGCTATAAAGCATCATCTTATCGCTGCAGTGAACTTCTGCTGACTGCCTCATGACTTGTATGAAGCAACGCTGTGTGCAGGACAGATGCCTCTTTTTAAAGGAATCAACGGCCGTCTGCTCGGAGAGAAACTTCTGTCGTTCCTAACGGTTTCTCTCAACATGTGTCGCCACTCAAACAGCCCTCAGAACACCTTCTGTTTTCAATCCGCCTCTTTGACAGGCTACTTGAAAAGTAAAGGGTCCTGAATTTTCTCCATAGTGTGTGTTCGTGTGTGTGTGTGTGTGTTTGTGTGCGTGGAATATGACAAATTCAATGCAACCCAGCAGGAAATGCCCCATAGTTGCCCACAAGCTTCTGTTTCTACAGTAATACAGAAAAGGCAGCATGTTCGTATGTTCCTTTACGACACAGCAACAGTTTGTCACACACACACACACACCAGCTTTTACAGGCCTTAATGACACCAGAGTAATGCAGCTCTCACACAAGCAGTTCTGAGGTTTTCAGAGGAGACAGAGTTTAATGAAACTATTTTTTCTGTGTAATGAAGTTGCATCATAACCGAAGCAGACAAACCAAAGACTTTATGTACTTTGTTGCAGGTCTCATGGCGACATTAAATCCCGCTGCAGTGTAAATAAAATGTTCAAGTAAAACATCAAGCCTGAGCTTTCACAAGGCGGTGACTCACGGCACATGTGTAGGCTTGTTATCTTGATTGTTGCCTCTCTTCATTTGTGGGGAAGTCCTCTATTGCCCCGCCGCCTTCCGGGTTGTAGCTGGTCCCAGTGTGTGTGTGTGTGTGTGTGTGTGAGACGCTCCATGGGTGGCGGGATGGGAAAGGGCCCCAGGTTAAACTGGCACAGGAAGAGCAGGCCTGTCGGGGGATGACTGCAGCCTAGTTTTTGCCCGAGGAGACCTAATTTCATGGTGTGTACCGGGATTAGTGATGTTGTGGCAGATAAGCAAGGAGGCTGCTATGACCTTCCAGATGATGATAGACGTGCCAAATAAATAGTCACACAAATCAATGACTTTCTTAATTATGTGACCCAGTGGTTCACTGAATCTGGCCTCGCTGACCGCATCCGACAGTAGAGTAAGAAAAAATGACATAGAAATCAGACCATTATGAACACTGTAAAAATAAATAAATAAAAGCTACTGAAGATATTCACAACAAAGTTTCTTCAAAGTAAAAGACTGATAATAATATAAAACTAATTCATCTTGATTTAGGAGTTAATGACACCTGATGGGGAGGAGATGCGGTGTAAAGGGCCGTTTGTACTACATCAGGTAATCCTCATACACCATGTTCATACTTATTTGCCAGTATATATACAGCTTGGTTTGCATTCAGTTTACATTATATCTGCCTGATGCCATTTCCACTGCAACTGTTGCATCCGGTGATAGAAGCAGGAGTGGCCTTGACCCTGAAAACCTGAAAGCACTGCACTGCACGCAAGCATTTAAAAATAAAGCTCACCTCATTTCAAGAATTTTCAGAAATCAAGAGTCATTTTTCTTAAAACCAATACACCAAAGCTGCCTAAAAAACCCACTAAAATTATACAGTATATGACTGTGATTTTAACCAATTCAAGAAAAAAAATCAATGAAAAAATCAAATATTTTGATCTTTGAACCGCCCTTACAGCGCGCCTTTGTTCTTCACACTACAGCCATACAGCTTGAATCAATTTGATATCGCTCAAAGTATGTAGGACATAAGACAAATGTCATGCATACATCCATACGCAATGGGAAAAAAAGGCAATAGGATTTATTGCAGTCTTAAAAGTTTGCTAAATTCTGGTGGCTTCATGCAACACTGCTGAAGGTCTGCTGGTGCTGCCTAAAACATTTTTTATCAAATTTTACATAATATTTGACTATATTAGATTCCAGCTGATACTAGAAGGAGATGAGGCCTGTCTTGTGAGCATACAGTACGGTACACTCTTGCTCTGTTCCTCATCTGCTCATCGTGACTCACATACATGGTCCAGAGAGTTAAAGACATTAGCCCTCCTCCTTCCTCTACCCGCACATTACAAAGAGCAGCCTCTCCTCACACACACACGCACACGCACACACCTACCAGATGTTGTTCAAAGCTTTGGAGAAGAAGCTCCAGGTATGTGTATGTGTGTGAGTTCATGTCAACCTCCCGCAATTGGCTTTCCTTGCGCATCTGCCAGGATTTATGACCACAGTTTTTTCCTACAACAGGCTTCCTCTTTTAAATTCCCAGTGGGGCAGCGGATCAGGGATCTGAAGGAGAAGCAGGTTCTTCAACCCAAAACAGGTGATCCAACTCAAGCCTGAACTCCCATATCCCCCAGACACTAGTGTTTTTATCTATGGGCAGTTCACACGAAGCCCATCTGCTTCTCATATCAACACGCTTGCACTCGCCAACACACGGGTCTACTGGTCTGGCCTGCAGGGGTCAAGAGGACAAAGAGAGGTAATGAAATCAAACTGGCCCAATGACAGAGTCTGCTGTTGATCACTGGAAATCACTGAAGGTTTTCATTATGAAGTATTATGATGGCGGGAATGCAAAAGGGGGATATTAAAGACTCAGCAGAGCTCTTTCAGTGTGAGTAATGATCGGACAAAGCGGGGCCAGAGACAGCTTAACTGTTCCCTCAGGCCTTAAAGTGTTAAGGGTGCAAGCTGATACAGCAGAGTACTCACTAGGTTACATGCTGCACTGTGTTTCATCCCGGGATGAAACCTATTGTGTTTTGTGGGCTTTACATCACATATATGGATGCGTCGTATTTTTGTAGTCAGTTTTGCGGTGATGTTACTGTACATGAGAATATCCTGTCACAACAGAAATATAGCAACATAATAAACGTTTTATTACATATTAAAGCTAAAACGTTTCTTCATAAATATGCTGAAACCTGGAGATTTCGAGTTCAAATAAGACTGGGACCAGCTTTGTTAATAATGAAATAATGTGAGATATTTCAATCCTATCAACATAGCACAGGGCTCCGTTGCAATTGCAAACCAATTATTGTCTTGCGCCACTAACAGGAAGAATTCTGTCTATTAAACATGCAGCTATAAGCTTATAGTTTGTAACCAGGGTGAGAGATATTTCACAGTAAAAGGCAGACTGGACCAAACGCAGGATCATTTCTCTCCATTTGTTCTATTGACACTCAATCAAAGGTAATATTGAAGGAAATGGACCGTGGCTCAGCAGGGATGTTCAGAGTTGAGTTTCTTCAGAGACGATGCTTTTTAAACTTCCCCTGAGATATTATTCAGGGTTAAAGCCTCTGTCTGCCCTCTTACAATCTGGGCACATTTCCACTGCTCTCCCTCTTCACCATAATTTTTACCCTTATGCCCAAAGGTGATATATAAATATATATATATATATAGAGAGAGCATTGGATGTCTTTATCCCTGATGCATGTGCTTTCTGCTTTCTAGCATATTTCCTCTCTGACCAGACGGATCCCTTCCTCAGGATGAAGATAGATTTGGCAGGAGTTTTACGCTGGCCCTTCCTCAAACCTGACTTTCCCCTGGAGTTGAAAATCATAAATTTGACTATTGTCTTTATCACCATCGCAGTCATCACAGGATGTTATTAGAAGCAAAGCCAGCTCAAGGCAGAACCTCCCAGCCAGACGTTACAGTGACCTCTGAAGAATGAAGACATTAAAGAGATGAGGAGACAGGTTTTATCAAACATTTTCACTGACGCTTTAACACATGTGAGAGCTACATTTTGAGCTAGTGCCAAATATAGACGTAGCTATTGCAGAGGTTTAGCTTTTGGGTTCAAACTTGATTCAATATTCCGTCAGTTCTGAGTGGAAATGTTCAGAAACTCCTGATTTTTTTAAAGGCATTAAGAAGAATCTGGCGACCAGATGACCAGTATGTCATCTTGATATAATTATATATAGCTGTGAACGCAATTTCATAATCATAACGCAAAGAGAAAAGTTCATCATTTTGAATTCTTCATATTATAAGATAAAAACCGCAGTATAATAGCAAAATAAGATATTCATTACTTTCCGTCAACACTGGTGTGTTATCAAGAAGAGAAACCCTCAGTGAATGTTAAAGAAACGCAATCAAGGGAAAATTATTGTTACAGGATTGAAACGACCCTCAATTTATTCATTGAAAAAAGTTCATATTGTATGTACAGAGAACGGCAGAAACAGTCCGTAATGATACACTGCTGTAAAAAGGCAAATTGCACTGTGCTTACATATTAGTCATTTTTTAACCACCATAGTACCATATTGTGGATAATAAACCAAAATGAGGGATGGTCATAAAAACACAATGAAACAATAACAATATATTTCTCATTTCTCCCAGGATAAAACAAACAAACAAATAACAACAACAAAAAAAAGATCCCTCGAAACAATAGCTTTATGGGAAGAAACCATGTGTCACAGAGGCGGCCCACAAACATTAATTACACAGAACAAACAATAAACGTGTATTATGGGATATTATCAAATTTGCATATGAGGGGGGAAAAAACTTGTTGGAGGCACTTGAACCCTTCCCCTGTTCATGATGAGACGCATACAAATGGCAACATCAGTTAAAATAGCTGCTGTAACCTGCACACACGCACACGCACACACACACACACACCCGCACGCACACACACACACACACACACACACACACACACACACACACAGACACTTTCAAACTGAATCCAGTCTAGCTCTGGCCCAGAAAAAAAACAAACAAACATGAAAACTGTCAGACAGATGAAGGAGGAAAATGAAAAAGAAGAAGAAGAGAGCAAAAGTGAGCACAGCCTCGTCTGTAACCTCCTGTTTGCACTGCAGGCCCAGAGGAATACTCTGATTACTCCATGGACTGAATCAGCTGCAAGGTCAGGCCTCCCATCTCCTCTCTCTCCTACTCCTCTGCTCTTCTCCCACTCAGCAGCCAAGTGGTTCATATGGCTGCCAAGACATATTCACAGACATATTGGAGCATCCACTTACTAGCAGCACTTACAGACACTTAAACACATGTCCACCTACACACACACAAATACACGCACGCATGCTGGTGCATGGACAAACATACAGATACAGTATTTTACATATTCTTATACTGTATGTGTGAGGAAGCACGGACTCAAACACCAGCCTCTTTTTTTTTCTTTAACTTTTAAAAACCTTTCAAACAATCTCAACCGCGATATCTGTCTTGATCCTACACCTCACCTACAATAACCATGATCTTAATTCTAATTAATCTTAAACCCAGGAGTTCATCTGGCTCAGAAACAACTTCTCTCAAATGTTTAAAAATGGAACAGAGATGGAAGAAAACATCACCATATTTCTGGTACAGACTATGAATGGTAAAAAAAAAAAAAAAAAAAAAATCTGGAATTGCTCCACCAAAATATCCAAAAAGACATAACACATTTGAACCTTAAAGGAATAGTTTGACATTTTGTTCTGGCTGCTGCCTTACATTTACCAGACGAATAAAGTTCCATTAATACCTGCTTATAATAAAATTAAATCTTATTTCAACAATGAAATCAAAACTACTCCTCAGATTAACCCGTCAAAAAAAAGGCCTTCCTCTCTCTCTCTCTCTCTCTCTCACACACACACACACACACAGTTTAAAAAAATGCAACACTAATTATTGATTAAACAACAGAAAAGCACCGGAGTGGTTTTCTATCAATGGACATAATCATGAAAGGAAAACAAAATCAGCTCCATTGTATCGGGACGATGGGTAGACGGTCCCACCCTGAGGCCTGCGTGTGGTTTCCCATGTAACCACCTTGATGAAATATTCAGCGAGGAACGGCTCAGGCACCGAGGGGCCGGAGGACTTCAGTTACAGCCAAATCACCGATGGCGAGGCCGGAGCCTCACCGGCAAGGTCGCTGTTTCTTCTTCCTCGACACACACGACAACAAGCAGACACACAAAGGGGTCCATTCATTTTTAATGAGGTACAATAATTAATAACCCAGACCTGACCCCATTTATTCTGCTGGATTCTCCGGGTGGGCGGGACAGGGGAGGAACAAAGGAGGTTTAAAGCTGTTTTGCTCTGTGGGAAGTGTCGTATGGTGAGGGAGACAATGTGAAGAGAGAGAGAGAAAATGCAGATAAAGCGGCCAGAAGAGGGGAGGAGAACATTTAGGATTTCTTATTGAAGACAAGTGATGTTTGGAAGGAGGATACACACTTTAAGTATCTGAAATCTGAACTGAAGGTTCCACAGTTCACACAAGCTGCGTAGCTTCCACACACTCACATACACTCACAATAACACAAAGCTTGTCAGAGAACTGATGAATAGCCAAACTCAAAATATCATGCGTGGGATCTGATGTTTAGGTCTGACTGCTGCAGCAGTTCTTCTGTATGGAATGTGTCAGAGCTGCAGAAAACGGGCCCAAACAATCAATAGACCAGAAGGCACTTATAAACAATAAACATCTCAAACCTTTCCTTTTCGGTAAAGCTTAAAAAAAGCATCATGATTCATCTCATTAAAAAAAATCTCTCTTTTTTTTTTTTTTTTTTTTTAAATATTAACATTTTATATCAACAATCCCATAAAAACCTTCGTATCTCCGCATTTTGTTTAAAAATAAAAGACTGATTGCTTTGTATATTTTTCCCTGTTAATCTCCTGAAACATCCTCTTTCCAGTTCCTCGTCACTCTCAGGAATAAAACGGCCTCCCTTTCTCTAAACTGTGAAGCCTGCTCAGCTTGGCGAGCTGAGCAGGGGACGGGGGGACGTCCTGTCTGTAGGGGCCCTTGGATTGAGGTGGGGCCTGCACTGGGGTGGAGCTGGGGGCCTGGCTGTGGTCGTAGCTGCTGCTGCTGGGGGTTTCAGCCGCGGGAAGTGCTCTGCCCTTGTTGGCCTCCTGCTCTCTGCGCCTCTGCTCCTGCCTTAGCAACTCCTGCGTCTCTAAGAGGACGCGGGCGTTAAAGCTGGACGTTCCCAGGTAGCCATTCCGTGATCCCTGGCTGCCGGAGTGGCGAGGGTTTTCCTTGGCTGTCTGGAGGCCCTCTGCTGGCAGGTACACCTTGTCCCATGACTCCTGGGACGCCGTGCTGGGGTTCTTGCGAGGTTGCCTAAACACACAGAGACACGGAAGCCGTGTTTAAAGGGAGCAAAGAGAATTGCAGTTTTCAACTCTTTTTTTCTGCAGCGGCCCCTGGGTCAGCACTGTTGAAGAAACTGCACTTTAGCAGGGAGTGTGGCCGTTTTCACATTTTGTCAGATTGAATGGGGATGCGGTAGTGGCTTTGAGCTCAAACACTAAAAGTGACATGAGCGAAGCAAAGAGGGACATATTAGTTATAGCCTGCTGTATGATTACGCTGAACAAAGCAACATAAAGACTGATCCATGCAAGAGACAAGAAAACAAATGCAGGACGCCTAAAGGACTAGTTCCACATTGTAAACAAACACAAATGTTAAAACCTCCTTGGGAAATCATCTATTTAACTCCTTTTTGGAGATGCAGACGGGTGCTCTTACAGCACAGACACAGTAACAGCACGCCTCACGGCGCTAACCGCCTTCTACTCATACTCAGTCTGCCTGCCAGCTCCTACTCTGACAGGACGGCCCAAGATACACACACACACGTATTAGCGCTCATATAGAAAGCAAACAAAAAACAAAAAACACACCACACAAGCTGCCCTTTCTAGAACTTGGGCCTGGAAAGCCATCATCTGGAACTGCCAGGTCTTTGGCTAAAATCTACTCCTCCATTATTAGGATCCATTAAGGCTGATGTGTGATGGAAAACCAGTGACAGTGTCTTTGACGTCAGGGGTGCTAAGAGAAATCCCATTCACACTTCTATAGGCTTTTGAGTTCATGCTTTTAGGCCAAAACGCCTGCATTTCTCATCAGTGCGGCTCTCATTCTTACTGTTCAAAGCGCTTGTGTTTCTGACAAACTGATGTTTTTATAACTGAAACTTACAAGAAGGTAAATGGATCTGATTGTTCTGTATGCAGTGAAATGTTGCTTGACAGACAGAAAACAACCCGCCAAAAGTTAAAAAAAAAAAAAAGCTCCTGCTGGCTACATTAGGGCAACAAGAACTGTGATGGTGAATGAAAATGTTGAAGAAAGCTTCAGTAAGCTGCTGCTTTTCAGTCACACACATCTTCCATTGAGTTACATGCATGTAACCTTGGTTCTGTAAACTCATGCACAGCCAACTACAGTACTACGGCATTACTGTGTACTGCAATATCAACAGGTAGAATCCAATGTGATACTTGTCCATTAATTGCATAGTAAAATTGTTTTAATGATCATTTTTTCTTCCTTCTTGCTGATTTATATTTTCTATCACTATCTCTATGTATAATTTCTCCAAGTAAGGCTAATGAGAAGACCAAGATCTGCTTACAGATGGTGAAGAATATCCGTGAGGTGGAGAAGTATGTGTCAGCTTTGCTGTACATTTATGCATGTGTGGACAAATGTTAATGTCTGTACTGTATGTAGTGCACTTATAACACACGCATATTATCCCGTTCCTCTCTGAGTGTGTGTGTGTGTGTGTGTGTGTGTGTGTGTAGCTCATGTGTAAATATGAGGGTAATTGGCGGCGGGGCAGATGTAGGGACAGACTGCAGAGAGAGCCCCACCACATGCTCCGTATCTGGGTTTTGCTGTCTGGGCGAGCCGCCATGCATTTACACCCCGGTTTGGCTTACAGAGCAGCCAGCACCGCTCATGAGGGAGCCGCTTGTTTAGAAACCCGGGACGCCGGGACAAGGCAACGATCTGCATTTCCAGAATTACCTTTTAGATTTCTAAAGTAGATAAGAGAAGAAGGGAGATTTAGGGGGGAAAGTCAGCAGAGGTGGAGAGAAGAGAGCAAAGATGGCATTGTTCCACAGGAATGTAATCGTGATTGATGCATCAGGGGAACTAGTTTCTGTTATCACATCTACTCCTGCGCCAGAATATGTCACAAAGTAGATTAGTTACATTTACAGACGGAGGGGATGGGAAAATACATCATGCCAAAGAGTGGGGTAAATTTAGAATGACAGAACATAACAAACAAAGCCAGGAAGTTGGCTCGCAGAAAAAAACTGTGGCTTTCAAACAGCTGGGAAGAATCAGAGTTTAGGAGAAAGAGGAGAAAGCGCGCGCACACACACACACACACACACATGGACACAGACAGACACAGACAGACACAGACAGACACAGACAGACACAGACACAAAATGATTGGGAAAAAAGCCGAAAGCATGGAACGGGCAGTGGAACAATCATTGCTATATTGTACAAATAAATTGTGGACAAACCTGGAATAATGTTTTCTTTATGGTGTGGAACAAGGTTGTTTTGGCTGAGGAATGCCGGGAGCTGCACGGGGAGACGGCCGAGCTGCTGGCAGCTCTCTCAGGCCACTGTTGAGAACCTTATCTTGGCCGTATTCGTGAGTGTGTTTGTGTGTATTTTTTTGTGCGTTAGTGTGTCTCTTTTCAGGCTAATCAGTGGTCTCTCTTTCCTACTCACACATTCCTGCCTCTCTCAGCCCCTCTCACCCTCCACTGCCTGTCACTGCTAATCCTGCTCCGACAACAAGCCTTCATTAGTGCTCCTCCAATCCTCACATCCCAGACAGTGAGCTTAGCCTGGCCGTCATCAGATAACCAGCTACCATGGCTTCTTCTGGAAGCTCTTCTGGTTTTTTTTTGATGGGAATGTCCCCTTTTGGCTGAACGGATGACTGCTCAGCCAGCCTTCCTGTTTTGGAAGGATGAAGGGCTTCCAAACGAGAGATGGTTGGAGTTAGAGGGAATTGTGGTTATTAATCTGGGGATGTTAGACTTTAGCTCTTTAATGAGGAGCCGTGGTGAGACACAAGCTCTGAAAAGCCTCCGCTGAGGTCAAACGTCAAGCCTGAGCTCATGCGACTGTTTGCTAAAAGACGCTATGAGATTATGAGAGGAATGCATATCAGAGGCCATCCACGGCTGGCTGTGGGTTCGGCCAGACTAACTTTCCCAGGAGAAGCAGCTCGCTGAGAGGCAACTGTCACATCACATGAGATGCCAGCAGATAACACCTATGAAGGGAACGCATAGACGGGCCTGCTTATATAGCCCACATTGATTATACGTCCATGTGGACCACAAATCCATAGCCATAGACAGGAACATGTTTTAATCGACCCGGCTGTGACTGTTCAGAGACAGCAGAGTAAAGGAGGATGCTATGAAGAAATGATTGCTGTCTGTGCAGAGAGAGAGAGAGAGAGAGACTGAAATCACAAGAGAGCAGAGCTACACTGGCCAAGAAAATGAAAAGACCACACACACACACACACACACACATATTAAACATACACACGTTAAGTGTTCTGGCTTGTTTGAATTGGCAAAGTAGCAAAACTTAAATAAATCAGACTTCACTCTAACTTCCCTCCCAACATTTGAGAACATAATGTACTTTTCACAGTATGAAAAATTCAACCTGGATTGTGTGTGGATTGATGTGGAAATATTTAACCAAGGAGGGAGGAAAATAATGTTTATTGTTACTAACTTTAAAACCTTATGTCAGTTAAGGTGTAGACTTTCTCTTTGAGGGTGTAAAGCTTAAAATGAAGCAATTTTCCACCATCAATGGTTGGCTTTGCAATTTACATTGACTACAGTGCGATTAGAGAGCTTCAAAAGTTTGGTAAAGGAGGAGGAGAGATGGCAGGGAATGCAAATACTGATACTAAACTCTTCTTCCCTCCCGAGGCCTAAAGATGTGAGATATGGTAAGCTTTATTGGCATCTCTTTGACAAATATGCAAAAAAATCGAAACTGGAAGATAGAGAAGATGAAGAGCAGCGGTTGTAGCTCTGAACTCAAGCTGTGTAAAGCGAGAGACTGGCAGAGAAAATCCCTTTCAAAAACACAATATGAGAGCTGTTAGAGAAGCAGGATGACGCCTGTGACAAAGTCACCCCTTCTTCAGGGTCAACATTGACTTAATGAAGTTGGATATCACTCAAATAATTCCAAGTGATCACATTAAAAGATTTCATTCAAAGAGTTTTTGCTAAGAATCATTTAAATATCTGGAAATGAGTTGAAAATGTCTTTGTAGTGATTGACTTTGAGGGTAGCCAAAGAGATATGCTGAAGAAATGTGGAGCAATCGGAGTAAAGGCACAAATACGAGGTAAGAAAATTGATGGGAATCGAAAAAAATGTCAAATGAAGAGGTTGAGAAAGGGCAGGAAGAACGTGATAAGTCACAGAGAGACGCAGGCGCAAACAGACAAGACAGATGGAATACAGAAAGGACAGGAAGACGTCTCACCGCGGCAGAGAGCTGTACTGTCTCGGTGCTTGTTGGAAACCGTCTCTGTCATCTTGCTGCTGTTTCTGGACCTGAGTCTCCATTGTTACTGAATGGCGTCCGCTCTGCGTCTCTGTCCCGCTGTTAGCCTGTGACATTCACCAAATTACACATGTCAAGATACACAAGAGTACACAGACATCAACACAAGTGGCGAACATGTCTTTGGACACACGACGAACCAAAGCAAGCCTGCACAAATCTTCAAACAGAGAAGAAATTCATGCACACACACACACACACACACACACACACACACACACACACACACACGCACACACTCATATTTAGATGATGGATTATAATTCCCACAGCACAGCAGGTGGGATGACAGTGTGATGCCTCCTGTGTGCCGGGCTGCCTCCAGGGAGCAGGTAGTTAGTGGCTGTGATTCTGTGATGACAAAGACAATGAAAATGCAGCTGTGCCAATGAACAAAAAGTCCCCTGATGATATGTGTTAAAAGAAATGTTATGTGTTTATATATATATATATATATATATATATATATACATATATATATATATATATACACTTTAACTAGACATTGGTATGCTGATCATATAACAAATAGATTTTTGTAATCTAATAAAGTTGAAAATAACCCCACTTACAGTTTAGTTTTGGATCATGTGGTTTGATGTCTGCAAAGATTTGCACTGCTTTCATTAATATTTCAATGATTTTGGTGTGAAGCATTCTTCCTTTTAAATGTATTTCTCATTCCAATCAAACTGTGTACAGACCACTTACTGCTGCACCTTCCTTGGATGTTCTGCTAATGACTTTCTGTTGATGGAGCTGTTTTTGTCTGTTCGGCTGTAGCGGCTATCACTGCATATGCTAACAACTGTTTCCTCTTTGTATTAAGCAGACTGCAGCAGTGTGTGTGTGTGTGTGCGTCAGAATGCTGTTTCCCCACAAAGAAATATGTGTTAAGAATAACAAATATAAAAGCTTTCGTGAAAATTCAAATAGTTTTCATAACGTGTTATGTATTTTCTGAAGTAAGTACCACCAGTGTGCCAAAGACATCAGATATAGATCAGTATTACGTATGCTTCATTTCACACATTTGCATGTGACTTGACTACACAACGGGTACCTGAACCAGTGTGTATGTGTGTTTGTTGTCTGATCATCGGAGGGGTTGACATGGAGATATCATCTCCCTCAACACCAGGCACACTGCTAACGAGCTGGCTGATGAAAGAACATGACGAGCCAATTAAACAGGCGAGCTGACCAAGTGGCTCGGATGGGAACGAGACGGATGGAAATTTTTGCTGAAAATTGAAATGATCTTGACTGTTTTACCAGGTAGCTGAATGAACTTCTAAATAATCACTGTTTTGTTTAGTTTTCTTGATGTTTTCAACATCTCGCGTTCTTGAAAGTGGCTGCTTTTCTCCTCATTCGAACAACTGCAATAAGAGCGCAATTACATTTCACTCAGCGTCGATAGCGCGCTCTTTCTAAAGCCCTCCACGTTCTCCACACGGGTGAAGTGAATTGGGCTCATATGTTTCAGGTTTCACTGCAACAACATGTTTCCGACTCAGAGAGTGCAGAACACGTAAATGAATATCAGATGAACTGTACGGGGGGAAAAAGGAGAAATTATTTGACTGCGGTGGTGTGAAAATAATTAGTCACGCACACTGACGGTTTTTAATGTGATTTGAAAGGAAGTGGTGAGGAATCCGGAGGTGGCTGACGCTTCGGTTTAAAACTGAAGGGTTGAGGTAGATGACGCCATGCCAATAGAAATGCATGAGAAATAGCCAGGAGAGAAAATCAGTCAGTGTAATGGCATTAGGCAGGGAAGGAGAATTAGATTATTCCATGTTAGGCCTGGAATACAATGCCATATAAAACATGACATTTGTTGAAATCGAATAAAAGAGACGTCAGTGTTCGTTTTTATCCAATAATGTGAAAAATGATGTCAATACGGCACGCTTTTATCTCTCCCTTGTTTCCTTGGTGGTGTCAGACGAAGCAGGGAGAAGGAAAAAAAAAAAAAAAGACTCCACCTGTTAAAACATAACAGACGCAGAGTTGGGGAGGGGGCATAATTATGAAAATTATTTGCAGCTATCAAAAATCCAGGGCCGAGAAAGCAGCTGGGACGGAGCGAAACACAAGCAAGACAGCCACGGTGTAATATTTCTTGGTTCAGAGCTGGCCACAGGCCCTTCAGATATCCAAGCAGGTTGCTGTGATAGGTCAGCACTAACACGGCTCCATCACACACACTCCTCATGATGCTGCGTTTGTACACCACATAGGGAACAGTTTGAAGAGAGCGCCCGTGCTGTACACAAACAGACATGTGGAAGCCATTTAAGCCGCTAATGGGCAGACAGAATGAGAAGAAAGTGAGAGAATGGTAGTGAAACACCACTTCCTGACAAAAGCCCAGTTGGATAATGATTCTCTCTTAAAGTCTTTGCGCCGACCCAATTCCGCCAATTTATTATAAACAAGCCCAGTCCATTTGTGGTCGCCGGGGTGTGTAGCTCCGGGCGGAGTATCCATCTGCTAGCAAGCAGTGTGGTCTGCCGTTTCCTGGAGGCTGGCTCAGGAAACCGTGGTGAATGGGAGGGTGCTTTGGTTATCTTCATATCGCTTCAGCACGCACCGAAGGCAGAACAAAATCTTAGAGTCTAATTTTTTTTTTTTTGCAGTACAGATATCTGTGTGGGGTAATAGTGCTGAGAAATATTATCACGCCTACATAGGAGGAGTGTAATCGCTTTGTTCTCCTCTACCCCCTCTGTTCTCTATCTTATCTGTGAACAAATATAATGAATTGAGCTCAATATAAAAGTGCTGGATGTGTAGGCATGTGTACGTCGTGCAGATGTGTGTTTTATCTGTGATTTGGCAGCAGGGCTGAATATTGTACTTGCATTAAGGATCCATTCAGAATCTTTCACATATATAGCTAAGTCTTAATCATCATGGTGGATGTAACGATACAATTAATAAACATACTTGCTGCTGTCCATGCAACCAACTAGCGCTAGCACAGTTGAGAAGAAGTTCAAATAAATAAATAAAATCATAATCTTCATGCCAGGATAAGTAAAAAGGTATTATCAGATGTTTTTGCTGATGGAGATAGCAGAAGGAGGACTCAGATCTCCAAGTCCACAAGTCTGAGATGCGTCTCTCAGCGCTCAGAGAGAAGTCTTGCAGAAGGCAGAAGGATTTCCCTGCTGCTTTTCTACAGTTTGTTTAAACAGATTTATCATTTAATGTTTCATTCTTTAACATGCAAGTTCATGTAAGTACACTCAAACTGAATTAAGACTATTATTGACATTTTATCTGCTACAGAGGTGAACATAGAGCCCTGCTTGGTAGCATCACTTCATGTATTGTGTAACTACTTACAGTCAGGGGCTCCTACAGCCTCATGGCACAGAGCTATGTTGTCTCAACTCTGACACTTACCTCCTGGGAAGTCAGTTGACTGCAGCTATAAAAGTCTTATTCCTCACATGACCACATAAGACATAGTTAGCTGTACACAACCAAACACCCACAGACCCCGAAAGCACTGTATTCATAGTAGACCAAGTTTGCATAAACACAACATATGGTTGCAGACACGTATCCTGGTAGCTGCAGATAGCATGATAATAAATTCAAAAGAATTTACATGAATAGGGTTTTACAAGCTGCTGTTGTTGTGTTTGATCTAAAACACCAGCGTGGCGCTCACAGTCCACCGTGTGGTTATGCTCACTAGAGCTCCGACCCAACAGCACAAATTGATTTTATTGCCGCAGACAGAGAGCGAGAGGGAAAAAGGCAACTCTTTGGAAAATACATAGCACTTTATGATGAACATCTGGAAATCCCCTCTCGCAGAGCAGCAGGGAGGGAGGGAAAGAAAACATGCCAGCTCTAATTGTGAGCGTTGGCTCGGGGGCTACATGATAGACAGGGCTTCTCGTATCTTGGTCATTATTCCATTAAGGAGGAACCGTGGGTTCGAGTACTGACCTCAGCGTTGTCATTACAAGCGTTTACAGCAGATACACCTGAGCTCAGTCTCCAACACCCCAGAGACAAGCCGGGGTCAAACCCACAGAGAGGTGGCCCCACACCCTTCTGTACCCGTTCCTCATTATGATGTTCATTTTCATCCACATTTCTGCCCAAAAAGTGAAACACCTGTAAGGAAGTGTTTCTGAAGAAGATGCAGTGCTGGACATATAGTTAGAAAGTTGGCTTGACCTTTGACCACAGGCAAAACAAATAAATATTTGCAAATTCAACATCATATGACTGACTGAAAATGATGTTTCTATGAAACCTGGGCAGACTCAGAGATATGATGAAGATCTTTACAACAGCTACCATAAGGACCATGGTGAGATCGTTCTGACTTTCAGGATATGTGACTGGTGCTGTTTGTTTTGATCAACAGTACACAGCATGAATATTACACTACATGTCACACTTTGAGCAGCTAGCAGCTGCCTCTGTGTGGAAGCCATTACAAGGCAACCTTGAGTACTCAGGGACAATGTGCATCAAAGTGTAGCTCTGCAGACTTTGATGTGGTAGACGTTTAACTGCCTTCTCAAGCATGTTGCCTTTTCCCGCTTCCATTTGCTGAATGTTTTGATTTATAAAAAGCGGAGGTCATGGAGGTTTCACTTTCATCACTGTGGACAACTTTCAGCAACATACAGCTAAATCCACTGTAAAAGAGAACAACATATCCATTTCTATACATAAAGTTGTTTTAATAGGTTGGAATGCAATGCAGCCACAAGGTTATGTTTTGTCAGCGTGGGTCAAAACATTTTCTAGAAGTGCTGTTGACGTCATGTTTCCACCTACGGGGGAATCCAACGAGTTCAAGTCAATTTTCTGAATGTTGCATAGACTGTTCTGTTCCATAATGAGTCTAAAAATATACAGTTAAGAGTTTTGTTTGTACCTCTTTGGTTCAGTCTCTGCATGTACATCTTTTCAGAAACAAATCCAATGGTAAATGTATCACATCACATTTTCACTCTTCCTTTTCTGTCCACATTTCCTCTTTTTTTTCCAAAATACTTGTTCCATAGTCCTCAAATAGAGCCATATCCATATATTTGCTTTTGGATGACACTAGGACAGATTTTCCCTTGAGTTCCTCTAATCAGTGTCAGCACATAACATCACAGTATCTTTCCTAACAAGCCCTGCCATCGTGAATCCTTCTATGCAGGACTAAAATAACATGAAAGAAGACTTATAAAATAGACTTCAATACTCTAGGGCTGGCCCTGTATCTTATTACCAGTGGAGTAGCAGGGATATGCTCAACAATGTCAACAATCACAAGCAATTAGGAGCTCAGAGGCTCAGAGAGAGAGAGACGGAGACTACTTAGCGCTGAAAAAACAGTTAACATCTCATTTTGACAGAGACTGAAAAACAGCGGAGGAAGATGTCTGCTTTCAGTGATTTTCAACCCTCAGTTGGACTAACACTGAAGTACCGTAAATCCAGAGCAAATAAAGCCTGCTTTCCTCCGTATCTGTAGAACACGGTGGGCAGGGTGCTGTTATGGTTAACCCAAACTCATTTAGACAGTAAGAAAAACACGAGAAGATCCCTACCACATCAGACCTCCACTCCAAACAAATTCAACTGACAAAGTGACGCTGATAATTGTTGAGAAAATTGGATGCCAAATATTTTAACTTTCAAGGTCTGACATTATGACCCATAATTTGGAAAAATGCTCGACTTGATGCAACAATTAGCCGCCTCTCCTCTACAACCAGGTCAGAAAGGTCACGGGGCCATTACACTGCAAAATCTACACATATTTCACCTCTGAACTCGCTGCTTGGCTATGAGTTCGGTTCTGTTTGTTCATATTTTCAAATAATAGGATGTCTGACCTCAAATTAAGCACACGCTAAGATCATCAGTGATATTACAGGTTGTATGGAAAGATGTTTCTGAAACTGCTTAAAGACAAGCTTCTGTACGTAAACTCCAGGCACAGCTGAACTTTTCATGTGCAGCAGGGAGGAATATGAGATGAACCAAGTCTGGCTGAATTAACAAAGGAATTAACTTGATTACATTTTTCCAATTATGAGGGGTAAATCCCAGTGTCATTACAGATCAATCGCGGGAGAGGAGAACATCTTACAGACTACTTAAACTTTTCTTGAATTTTAATTTAATTTTTTTAATTTAAAAAAATCCCTTTAATCAAGTCTAATGAAAATGAACAATGTTTTTCTCTTTGTCTTCAACTTCTTTTTGCCTCAAAGACCTGATTTCTCACTTGTCATGGAATATTTCCCTCGTTCATCTTCTCTCCTCCTTTCAGCCAGTGTGTCATATTTGCAAGACGGGAATAGCACAGAATACGATGTGTAATAAGCAGTTAGTTCCAGGTCAAAAGTTGACCGTGGAAATTAGTCAAGAAAAAATTGGGAGAAGCTGAGACTGAAGCCTTAAGATTCAGGGTCATGAGTCAGACAGTTTGGCATTCATGCAGAATGACGCTGTTAGAGAACTGATGGAACCAGTTAAGCTGGGATTTATACATATTATTCATTTCACAAGTTGATATTTATTATTGTTAGTCTGTGGGTGATGTATGACATTCCTTTACTGCAATCTGCACTATCTCTTACCTTGAAAGATATTTATGATAAAATTTCTTCTCCTGGGATTGATAAGAGGGAAACACCATATTCAGGTATTTTTTATCGCTAACAACATTTGGAAAGAATTCATTCAGATTCAGATAAAGTTCTGTAAGAATAAGGAAATAACTGAGTGGGTTTAGAGATGACCAGAGTCGGCGGTGAATCAGAGGGAATCACCCACCGAGGTATTATGCAGTATGTGTTTCTGGGTCTGTGCAGCTCAGCGCTGCTCTGATGGAGACTCACCCAGGACTGGTCGAGGCTGTAAGTGTTCTCCTCCATGTCTTCCTCCTGCTTGGCCTGCTGGAACTCGTGCCTCAGCCTCTGTATCCGGTCGTGGTTACTGGGAGCCATCTGACTGCTGGGAGAGAGAGAGAGAAAGAGAAATGAGTTGACTCCTCACTCAAAAACACCTGCTACATTACTCTTGTGTGTTGTTATAGATGCTTTTTCATATTTGAATCATTCACTTGACCACCTGAACACCCTTCTAAATGGTGTCGAGGACTGCTTTATCTGACAGTCATGATTCCCTTTCACATACCTAACTGACATCCCATCATGCTTTTTCTTCCCACCCTCCTTTCTTCCAGCCGTTGCTCCTGAACATCCCTTTAACTGAAACTGTCCCATGTGCATCATTGCGAGTGATGCATGTCCCTTTTAGACTGCAGGAGAATGTTGGCCTTTTATGGTATGCAGTCATTAAACACCGTGGAAAACCCTCATTTACATCCCCTTCATTAAGAGGCTTTAAGGCAGCTGTCAATAGGAATCAATAGCTTTCCTTCAGCTTAATCAGGCTCGCCTTTTATCACCAGCTACAGAGGCAGCACATGACAAAACACATAATTATGATGAGACAACTGGCTTGATAATAGGCTTGCATTTATGCATACCGCAGGGATGAAAGTGACCAAAGGTTAGGAATTTGTGCTGGGAGGAGATGGGAGCTTGGGGATGTAGGGAGTGGGGTGGATAGGGTGAGAGAAGAAAAGGGAGATAAAGGAAGGAGGAGTGTTCTGAGTGAAAAGGAGAAAGGCTAATCAAGATGCATGTGGGAGAAAAGAAGAAAACAATGTCAGCTAGGATGAAGGAACTGGAAAACACCAGCGAGACATAGAGCGTAAAAGTGCTGGTGCATGAAACGTGAAGCAAGGGGAGACAAAGCCAAAAACATTTTCAAAATGGACACTTGACACAAGGACCTGTCACCCCGTCATTGTGTGTGTCCTCCTGAGTAGCACTTACAGGTGGCACGCCAGCGGTGGAAGTGATTGCTTATTTGGGCCCAGAGGATTCTGGGTGCAATTATGGCGATAATTGCAGATTAGAATGAGCACATCCTTCTGATGATAATGGGCACTAGGACACGCTGCCAATCAAGCTTCATTAAAAGCACAATAAATAGCAGCTCATAAAGGATGCACAGGTCCCGGTGCATGCCCCTGAGTCGCACTTGGCGCGACACGGTTATCGTGTTCTTCGTACTGCCTGCTCAAAATCAATTGTATTAGTTATACTCCATTTGATTCCTTTAGCTTTATGTGGACAGGAGTGCAGGGAGCGTACATTAGGCCTTTTATGTAGATGTGGGCAATTAAGTGGCTCGCTGGAGTGTGAGATGGCTTATGGTTTTAGGTTGTGGGGTGATGATGAAGTGTCTCTATTACTGTTCGTTTCTAAATAAATGTTCCCTTTATATTTGCATGAGATTGCTTAAATAGCATATGAGATGTTAAAGAAATTAAATGACCCAATTGTAGTCAATGAACAACACTGACTAAATACTTTGACTTTGTTTTGACTGAAACATAAAAAAAGATCTTTTTATGAAATTCATATCTATTATCATATGATGAGTTTTCGTTGCTTTTAACTACAAAAGTAGCACGCAACAGTTTCTGCGTGAACACCAATGCAACACGCTCCATACGCACACCAAGTCCATCTGTTGACTTTCATCTGTGTGCGCCTTAGCTACACCGTGTATATATATATATATATATATACACACACTTAGCATGCTACTGAAAGGAAAAACTACAAACACATCTGCAAAAATACATCACTGCTGAAACATGCAATGAAAAACAGTTCATGCCATCTCATGACAAGATTGTAATGGGTGGAAAAAGAACTAGATAGCTCTTGAAAGTCCAGTGCGGGCAATTAGCTTAATCCCTGGTCAAAGAGAAGACCGGGCCGACTCAAAACAAACAGCCTCATAAATTTTTCTCTGTGACCCCACCGGGAAGGGTCAGTGCTAGCATCAGCATCTCAAACATGCACCATTGGGGCCAGAGGAACCAGGGGGGCAGTGGGAACCAGCTGGGGACCTAGAAAAAGGGCTACAACCCAGGCTATAAACAAGACTACTTGAGTCCATATACACTCACTAGACAATAAGACCTATTGCCCTTCTCTCACCCACTAGTGCATCAATCTAAGAAAGAGGGCTGGATGTACATTACCAAAGATCTGCTTCAAAGTGTGGTGGATGAGGTGGCGGGGGGTGGAATGGGAGAAGATCAACAGAGACAAGATCTCCAGCAAATTAAAAAAAACTAGCAGCAATATATATATATTTTTCAAGGCTCGACAAATGGAAATTGCATCGAGAAGGGACTCGGAGTTGGAGTGGGGTTTAACGAGGGGTGAATTTGTTATGGTAGTTCAAAGGAAGCCTTTGCAATATCTAGATTTTCTGCAGGGGCTTCTCCTCTTGGTCCTCCACCCACCACGGGGGTGCCAAGTTGATGGGATTCTTGGAAAGTGCTCTATGGAATTTTCCAGCGTTAATATATTCATATGCTCAAAAAAGGAGCTGAAAAGCAAAGCATTTGGGAAGAGCGGGAATCAAGCATCAGAGGCTGCCTGCTTTCCACAGCCGACAGCAGACCTGTCTGTGTGCATAGAGAAGATAGATTTAGACGCCTTGTCTGAGAGCTCCCCAATGCTTGGGCGTAATTAGTCAGCACGATTGTGGCTAACGCATCAGGTGTCATTGCTTATGAATCCCCCTCTGAATACATCAATGTAATGGGCCAGAAGAACAGAAGCTGTGAGGAGGATTGGGGAAAGATTAGGGGAAAAAACTGGTAGCAATTTATATCAGCAGACCATCTCAGTAATTAGTATGAAGGTGTCACCCCAGCCAGCAATAGATGGATATGAGGGAATATGAATGAGCACTGCTCATCAGTTTGCTGTAAGCCATGTGTTTGCGCATAAGGGAAAAAGGTCACAGGTTGTGTAAGTGTACTCATGGGTACATGCAGGCAGGCTGACTGCATCATGATCGCACAAGCTTGCAGGGATTAGTCACATGGTTGTTTTTTTTGCGGAAAGTTCTCTTTTTAAAATGTGAGTCAATGGAAAATTGGATACCGCTCGTGAAGTAATTCAAAAGCAAGAGGGAGATAAAGTATCCATATGCCACTGCATTTTCACAGCCGGCATCTTCGTTCTGTCCTGTATAATGAGATTTGCTCAAAATTCATCTGCGTGTTCCAAAGCTGAAATGTCAGCACTTGGCCTCTTAGGTTGGCCGTGTCGCTCCCAAACACATGCAAACACAACCCGAACGACACAGATTGCAACACACAGATGTAGAAATAGACACAAAGACACCGACACGCACTGTCACTCTCTCCTGTTCCCCGTCTGTCTTCTCCTCACTTTGCAGACACTTGTATTTATAGCTTGGCTGAAAGCTTACTCTCAAGGCTTATTGAGAGAGGTGGACCAGTGAATTCACAGGCATGCAGAGTCGAGTCAGAGAGGATCCAAGTCCGTCTCAACAACAGACTCTCTAGTGATCTCCTTCTGTTGCTGCTCCGTTTCTTTCACTCCATAATACATATGCATTATGAACACTATTTACAGCAGGAAAATGCCAATGAGCAATAAAAAGTAAGCCACTGGTGATGAATGCAGCTTTTTGGTTTTCTATATATACAAGAGAACCTCTGCTAGTGCTTTCCTTTCACAACATGAACATAGAAGAGGTGAAGGACCGGTGCTGCGCATGTGTCAGTGTGGGTACACATGTGTGACCCTCATCCCACCTGCGTTTTTTAACCTGACCTGTTGACAGGGGTCATGAGCCCTTTAAAGCTGCAGTTGGGGGTATGTGGCTGCCTCTCTGTGTAATAGTCATCCTTTGATCCAGGAGGATTTGGCAGATGTCTTGTACACCGCAAGGCTTAGGCCGAGGATGCAAACTATGCCACAGTCCCCCTGTTTGCTTCTGTTGGTAGATCAAAGCCCCGATGAGTCTCGGCATGTCCTATAAACACTGCCACTGGCCAATAAAGGGGTAATCCAATCATCATGAGTGTAACACTGGTCATGTGAGCATGCTAAAGGTCAGGGATCAGTCCCAGCCAATCAGAAATAGAGCAACAGAGTTATATGTTATAATCCCAAGGATAATATTTCAAGGGATGAAGTTTGAGAGGAGTTCTGAGAGTTGTGCTAGACTTGTTCATTTCCAACTAAAAGCGAAAAGTCTGAACTGCTGGAGCTTCGGTGTGACTTTAAAATCAGACGGCCTGTTATTTGTTATCTGATCACTGCTGATTGAAATTCTATCACATTATCTGGTTTCTTGCTGTGGCCTCAGTATCTCCATCCAGCAGATGATGGGGCCGGCTTCTTAAATTTGGGCCCTTCGGCAATCTTGCATCAAGTCAAAGGCTTAGCTCATCTTTATTCCGTTGCCCTGTGGACTTTCATTTATTTCAAAGACAGAGAGATGAGGCTTTTTGGGGAGATGGACAGCCTTTGGGACCTACCGCGATGATAGAAGCAGATTAGATCTGCGTTACCGCTGGTCATTTCTGAAGGGGATAGGGACAAAGATAAAACATTATTTTAGAGTCTTCAGAGGAAATCAGCACATATCGGCCAATCTGCCGTGATTTTGTAGCAATCAAACCGGAGCATTTGAAGCATTTAGCCCTCTTCGTATATTTCTTTCACTCTCAACTTTAGTGTCTTTTCTATCTTCAGAATTATCTTCCTATTTTCTTTTTCTCTCCTCTCCTTTATTTTTGTCTTTTTCCTCCCATATGTTTCATCTCTGAATGCCTCAATCCTCCTCTGTGCTTACAGGGATAGGTCATGAATTCCCTTCTGTGCCCCTCATCCTCTCCCACTAGCCTGGTAAGTGACAGCTGCAGGCTGGACAAAGGCCTGATAATACCCTGGATTTGTCAGGCTCTGACTTCACCCATGTCCTCCTGTGACTGATGCA
This sequence comes from Pampus argenteus, assembly GCA_036937835.1. Lineage (NCBI taxonomy): Eukaryota > Metazoa > Chordata > Actinopteri > Scombriformes > Stromateidae > Pampus > Pampus argenteus. The sequence goes on along the minus strand of CM072880.1, from coordinate 13,695,876 downwards.
CCGACAGTGGCGCCTTGCCAGTTAAAAAAACCCCACTTCTAGATGGGGGCTGTTGCTGAGCTGTGTGTGAATGTGCGTGTGCACATCCGTGGTTCCTTTTAGACTCCAAAGTAGCCCATATGGGGTCCTTGGGGGTCCTAAGAGGCTATCATCTGGGATGCTTGCCGAGGCCATGGTGGTGGCGTGACTGGGGAGCGTGGAGCTCTGATTAGCAAGGGAAAGAAGCAACGCCTGTGGAGCTTCTCCCTCCGACAGGCTGTCCAGCATGACTGGCCCCTAGTGTACCGTTCATCTCTCGCTTTCCTAGTGTGAGAAATGAAGAAACAGCTCTGCCCTGAAGGGAGCCACAGAAGGCCCTCAACTAGGAAAAACAGCTCACAGGAAAATGAAGAAAAGAAGCACTTCTTCAGCCATCTTTTTGTCCCCACAGAGACAAATACCCTTGAGTATTTCAAAAGCTCTGTTTGCACCTGCACATACGCAGCCTGCTACCCCCTCTACCCCTTTTAGCCCCTCAAGTTCAACCAAATTTGCTTTACTACCCCGAGGAGACATGCTACAAATAGTCTTCCCCAAAAGTTATTACATTTAAAATATTTCTTTCTTTCTCTCCTGTTTCTTTCTTCTTTTTGAGGGACTGCCAAAATACAGGTGCAAGTGAGGAATCACCCTGCCGCCGTCTATATTTGAGAGAAACACTGTTAATGCCTTTTGTCCTGCCTATTCACAAGTTTTACAATTTAGTTTCTAAAGAGAATGCACTGGGATCAAAGGCACTTTAGTTTCTGCATGTTGAACCATGTGGATGTATTACTTGTGTTCAGAAGGAAACGTGTGACCTTTTGGTTGTTTAAAAACTTTTAATAAAAGGTCTGCGGCTTCCATGCCAATTCCATACAAAAGGCTAAGTTGATGCTCTACAGGCCGGAGAAATGCTCAAGGCAATGCTGTGGCAGAGCCAGCTGGATGGACAGAACATTATAGTAAATAAAAGTTTAAAAATAATAATAAAAAGATGGTTGCTCAACTGTAGCCTGGAAATATATCAATTATTCAACTGAGGTGGATGTCAGCTGCTGTAACTCGGAGTGAAAAACAGACAGGAGGACAGTCAGGGGGCCGTGGTGTCTGTCCATTTGAAGTAAATGCAACTTATGGGAGCCAAGGTAAAAAGTGGAAAAACAAGCGTACATATATCATGATTAAATGTATAATACAGTAAACTATTCATGGACAGGTTCATGTGCTGCTAAGAACTGAACTTACATTCTAACATATAGAAGACCCATTTTACTGAATTCATTTAGATAAATCTCATTGAGCTGCACCAAATCCAATCCAGTGTAAGCTAATTTAAATCCAACAGCAGCAACTATTTCTCTGACTCCCTTTTTCTGTCCTCACCATATACAAGTTAAATAAAAAGAAAATCAAATCATTTCCAACACTGACACGGCTTGATCCGCTATGTGCATGAAGCTTAAAAAATGTAAATGTAAATGATGTGACACTTTGATAAGTTTCATCACCTCAATTGCTGACAACTTTTCTATGAATTGTTCTCTGGGAAGAAAGGAGTAACGGGGCTTCTGACTGACAGCCGCGTCCTCCATGAAGAAAGAGATGATCTTTGAAGTTAAGGCCCGTAATCCAAATCCATTGATTCAGAGGCGCTTCCTCGCTTTGAGGGAGACTCGGGGTATGGCTAGGACTGCATAATTTATTCACACAGGCACAAACATACCCGTACATGCATCAGGGAAAGTTCAGAGCAGTGCCACTTTGTAATGAGACAAGACTGCACTGCATGCTAATGATTAGAGCTAATCATGTGCCCGAAATTTGCAAGCACACACAAAATGTATTTGCTGGATCACGCCCCAGAACAATGATACAGTAAATCTTTTCATTTTCAAAGAAGCTTATAAACATCAGGAAAACAGCCGAAGTCTCATTCTAGGATGAATGATTCCCTGCAACTATGAATTTCTCACATCTGTGCGGTGTTAAGGCTGTTTATGTTGCACAGAGGCATCTGATGAGTCAACATTCCTCTTCAGGGTAAGGAGTGAAGTGTCAGTCTTAAATAAGGTGTGAAGACCATAGGCTAAAGTATCCATCTAAACAGGTTAGCTCAGCTTTTATGAGATATCGGCTAGCTTGACACTAAGAGGCCAGAAGAGAAGTGAGATGGGGGGAATATGACTTTGGCTTTTAATATACGCTTTTATGGACCCTGACACCAAAATATTTGGTCTAAGTATAGGTTGGCGCCATGAAATATGAAATTTGTGGCTGTGTTTTGCATTAGGTGACCTCAAATAAATGCCCAGAGAGGCTGGTGTGCTGCTACTACAAGTCACCTTTGCAGGTTTTTTCTGTTGAGCACCACTCCAAAACCCAGAGAGGGCTGGAGAATATGACAGAAGCGCTGGCTAGACGACTGTCAGCAGTTAGACAAGAGGGAGCCGAGTGGAGCTTGAGATGAGTTTGTCTAGCCAAGTGTGGGAACGTTGAGTACTTTGTGTAAAATAGATGCCACATCTGAATTAAAACAACCTGCTAAATGAAAGAGAACTAAAAAAAACTGACAAACTTTAATTTAATTAAGTTTTGGAACTAAGGAGTATAAAAGAGAAGGAAGATGCTCGTCCTCAATGTTTCTCTGTCTTGGTGTTCTGCCACAGTCATAGTTCACCAGGAACAGACAAACATCTCCAACCTGTCTGTCCAGGTCCAACTGAGAGGCACAGCTGTGTGACCCCGCAGCCCCCTGACAAACCCCTCCTTCCCACTTGACTTTGGAGTCTGAAACTGCCTCATCCTTCAGCTGCTCTCTTGTGCTGAAATGCCCACAGGCAGCTTATTAAAGAGGCACATGTTTTTTTTCAAGCCCAGTATAACACAGCACCGGCACAGTAGCAGGAAAGCAGACAGACTAGTGGGAAACAATTCAAAACCAAGGTCTTAGGGTGAGCCTGTGCTAAAAACCAGAGAATGGGATGGAATATTACTCACACGAAAAAGGAAAAGGTGGTGATGTCAGCTAGTAGCAAATCTCAGCCAGTTGGTCATTCAAGCAATCAAATTTCAACTGGTGGTAAATTGCTCATGTCATCTACTAGCCTGGGACAATGAATGCATGTACTTTATATACAGTATACACTGTATGTATATATATATACATATATATAACAGGGTTTTATTTGAAAATAACGGGCTTCTCATCACACAACTTCACCCCAAGACCTTTGAAAACAGTCCAGTGGTGCACTGGCCATATATTACATATGTATTCAGAAATGTATCAACTGACATCTGGTGCATCATTTTCAGTGGGACTGGCTGGTTTGGAAGGATTCACAGGAACAATCCTCTTTAGCTGCTAACAAGCTGAGCAGATATCCTGCCTTTTATTAGGACACTGAGGTCCCACAGGTTCATTCTGGAAGGCCTACACCTGTAAAGTATCTCATTTACTCCAGCACGACACCACACTGTGCTGAATGCAGACAATTGCTCCCTTTCCAAATGTCAGAGTCTGATGCTCAGCAGGCGAGCCACAAGCCAACGGTAAATAATTCACGCCAGCCCTCCGTAGCCCTTCTCGCCGTCCCATACACAAGTAGCCCCCAAGTCTCCTCTCCTACAACCCCCCGCGCCGCCACTACTTCCTCTATAAATAATTAAAGAGAGAGGCACAGTGGGACGCCCGTCAGTCAGAGCCAGGCCCACTTTAAACAATAACAATATTGATAGTGGGTGTAATAAAGCAGAATTAAAAAGATGAAATCCAATGATTTTTTTTGTTCCCAGCGCAGCTGGTCCTAGCTTTAAGTGTTGACGAAAGGGAAAGGGGGTGGGGGGTCTGCTTGTAGGTGACACTTCTAGGGAATGGAAAGGACAGACAGGGAAGGAATAAGAAGAAGGCATCCTGTACAAGCTGCTCTTCTGCCCTCCATTACTGGATTAAGTCTGGGAGGCCTCTTCTGAGACCCAGAAAGGGGGAAGAGGGAGGAGGTCAGGGGTCATGACCTTTAGTAATGGCAACGTAGATAGATGAGCAGAAGAAAAAAAAAAGATGAGGTTGGCAGCATCATTTCAATTTAGGCTATCAATGTTGTGTAATAATCAATGTGAAGGTCAAGAGGTTGGCAGATACTGACAGATGGGGAGATGAAAAGAAGAATAAAAGGAGGAAAATGAGAGAATCAGAGCTAAAAAGGCTAATCAATGTTCACATAACAGATTGGAATGATTTGTCTCCTATCCTTATACATAATGACTAAAAGGGATTGTAAGATTCTAAGCTTTTTTACACAAAACAAAATACAAACTATATTAGCTGGTAAATGACAATTCAGGGGCTATTAGCAATTGTTCCATTTATGATTTACTGAGCCTTCATGTATTTAAAACACATTCACATATCAGATGCACCAGTCCTGTGTGGGTTTTACTATTCTGTAGTGCATTTGTACCAGTCCATAAAGTCACCAAATCAAATCAGTGAAGAAGAAATCCTGCCATTACTGCTATCTCCCATCAACCTCCATGGAGGCTTACATATGTTAATGCCCCTTCAACCTGTGACCCTCACATTCATGACATCATTATCAACCCAGCCAGACATAATGTTGGCCTGTCACCGCCATGATCTATGGCCGCAGTGGCTCTCTGCCTTAATGAAGTCGTAACGCTGCCTTAAACTGCTGAAACCGCGACGAGCCTCGGCGTGGCCGTCACTCGGCTTAATCTAAGTACACATCCATCATCTCGCATCAGGCATCAATCAATCATAAAGCCCTGTGACAGCTGGAAGCCCCCCCCCCATCCTCCAGTACACCACTATAGTCAACCCCACCCCCCACAAACACACACACACACACATACACAAACTCATTGGCTGTGATTATGATCTCAATTATCATCATGACCGCGGGCCACTGCTTCCCCGGTGACCGACATGCTAATCAGGAGCACTGGCAGTCAATAATCAAGGCATGGAAAAGGCCATCGGGTGCAGAATTGGTCAAGTACAATTATATCTTTTAATGTCAATTGGTGTAAATTAATAAGCTAGCACCCCAACGAGAAAATGACAAGGTTTAGAAGAGAGCAAAGTCAACATTCAACCCTCAACAGAAACTGGTATGAATACTTTTCATACTTATGAATTATGTGTATGTATCCTAAAAGCTGATCATGTGACATTGCGGCAAGGCAAAAGATGATCTTAGAGTGTCTTTGTACTCCCTGGAGATTTAGAGGGCTATAACTGTCCATGCTCAGTGCAACATAAAGCTATGAGGTCAGCTGTGACAAGCTTTTAGACTGCAAGACAGAAGCGGTGGCAGCGTTCCCAGTGAAGACACATGCTTATGCACAAACACCCCAACCCCCTCCCCCTGTTTCTGTCTCAGTGGTCATTTCTTTAAGCTAACATCAGACCTATCCTGTTGTTTCTTCACAGCCACAGGGATTTGAACCAGCGTAATTTAAGATGATCTTTGAGCTTCAGTGAACACACTGAGATCTGATAATATTTCTCCACGCCTTTCAACAGACAGCTAATAAGGATGACATTCTGTCGGGAGGCCAAATTTAGCATTTTAACTGGGCAAGTTTTGTCTCTTTCTTTGTTTCTGTCTCTGCAGGTGACTGACTATTGGAGGCCTTCCCAAATATGAGCTGTTATCACAAACCCAATCATAGTGTAATCTCTTCTAATCCTCTAACTGAGCTGCTTTTGAGTCAAGAAAAAACAAAGCCGTGAAGAGATAGAGGGGGGCGAGGGGGTGAGATGAGAGAAGGGCAGCAAGCAGACAGGAATTTGTACAGAAACAGAGCCTGTGTCCTCAATAGCAGAAAGCTATCTAATTATCTTTGTGAGAGGAACACTTATTTCATTTCATAACACAGTCCCTCCTTTTGGCAAGACTATGTGTTCGTAGGTAAAAATCCTATAAGGAGCCACATTTTAAATGTGACACAGCAAGGCACTCAGCCAAGCTCTTAATGTGCCTTGTAATGTCCGAGAGAATTATTCAGGCCTGGTTAGGTGGCTCACTCTGGCACCAGGGGTTTAAGCTGCACTTTAAGTGAAGGGAGCTGAAAGGCACTGATGACAAAACACTGTCACCTTCAGGTGGTTCAAGGAATGGGTGACAGTGGAGACGTTTGTGATGCTTGCTCCGACAGTCCCAGACAAGCCACAGAGGATTATCCCCAAGTGCTGATAAAAGAGTCCAAGCGGTCATGGGTTCGCCCACAGATGGCAACTGTGGTGGCTGAATGAATGCACCAGTGAGTTAAAACCAAATTAAGATACTGTCACTACATTACACATATGTGCATACACACTCACACACACAAAATGCTCATTATTCCTAACCTCCAGTATGGGGCAGGGGAGGAGTGGGGGTGGTGGCATGGGAACAAAAGCATTAAGTGGAAGTGAGCCCTTTAATTATAGGCCAGTGTTTGGAGAACTCTCCAAAGAGCAGAGAACAATATAGGTCTTTGGTAATGCTCAACCTGCTGAGTTAACACATTCTCCAGGTATGACACGCACACTCATGCACAAAGCCAGTGGTCATGTCATGGAAATGAAGCAATAATTGCCCTGTTCGTAGCTGAGACCTGAGTGGTTAGTCCAAGTGGAGACAGAAGCACATTTAATTAGCTTTCCCTTCACACCAAGTGCAACTGATATCTCATTATTTACCATCATCTTTAGCATTTAATTTAAAGCCTCTATGTGTAGGATACTTAGCTGAATATATAATTACCAAATTAATTTTGATACTCTGGTGTAATGGCTGCAGAAAGAGAGACTATCAAGGGAAAATTGGTTTATTCTACATTTTGTTTTGTATTTGTCCCTTTCCTTTCCCTGGGTGAGTTTCTGTGAAATGATACAGACTGCTAAAGACCCAAACCACCCCACAGAGGTGGAACCATTAACACACACAATTCCCAAGGCTGTCCGCTTAACAGAAAAATGTAGTTAGTAGCTTAAATGAAAAATTAAGAGGTGGTACTAAATGAATAAATTGTTGCTCTGGGTCTCTGAGTGTGGTGAGGTGTCGTGTCATGCTACCTTAACGGTCGTGAATGTGTGAAGGATGAGACCTATAAATAACCTGAGTGCTGATTGTGCCCATATGACCATATGAGAAGTAACAGCTTTCCCTGTCAGTGCATGTGACAGGCTTAAGGATAACTCTGCATGCCTGGCAAATTGGATTGGAGCTCCGGTGGCTTTGCAATAAAAAAAAAAGAAACAAACAAATCCTCCCCTGCCTTCTCCCTGTCCCCCTCTATATATTTTCTCCCTCTAACTTTGCCCCCACCAACCTTCAGAAATTCAAAGTGATGAAGAGTGATGAGCCGGTAAAAGGTAATAGTTTCTATTTCATGTTGTAAAGTCAGTGCTTAGGCATGGACGGCTGGCCACGAGCTGATAAATCATTATTGGTTCAGATTAAAAAGCATTATCACCTTTAAACAGCCCTTACAGTCCCTCTACCCCCTTTTCCACCAAAGCATCGGCAAGGTGATCGCCTGAAGAAGACCAGGCTTTTGAAACTTCCGATGGCACGGCTATGTCTGTGAAGGACACCACTGGGTCAACTGGGAAAGGCAACTTGAAAGAGAGAAAAATGAACATCTTCAACACGACGAGATGGAGTCCAACCCTTCCCTGTCTCATCAACATCTGGAAAGACTGTTGATCCTCAGCCCACCTCCCACCCAAATCTAACCCATCGCCATTGTGGAGAATAAATGAGAAGAAAAATGAAATTAGCTCAAGTGGTATTTTTTGCCATAGTGTGATCAAAACCAAGGCGTCCCCAAAAATAGCTTTAACAGGCCTCAAAGGCCAGTTAATATGGCAAAGCTTAATTTACGCCATACTCTGGGATCTTGTAAAGATTAATGAGAGGGGAGAGAAGAGAGTAAGTAGATTGGTGTGTAAAAGAGAGGCAACAACTTCAATGAGCAAAAGCAGCTGGTGGCAGTGAACGTTGGCTGCCAATTGGCCGCCGTTCACAGAATGCCAAAGCTCCAAAACGGGGTGTGGCGTACATGCCAAAAATGGCACAAAAAGCTTCCAAAAGTTGCCTTAACATGGGTCACAGGAGGCACTGGCCACTTTTCAAATTTGATCTCTTTTTAGATCTGAGATTAGAAACATTTTATAGGCGACTGAGAGAACATGTGACCAAGAATGTACTGGTCATTAAGACGTCAGCGACGGGGGGAAAAAAAAAGGAGAAAAAAAAATCAGTCAAATAAAACAGCTGACGGATACTCAGATGTGCAGATTTGTGTTGAACAATGGCCAAGATGTCAATGTTTGCTCAGAAATCAATTGGAAAATGCTTCTATCGCATCCTATAAAACCTTCTATTTCAATCCTCTTCTGCAGCTTTAACATGTGCATGTTTATGTGCTTGTGTGTGTGTGGTCCTTCCTGTATTCGTCTCATGAGAGACAGATGAAGAGACGTTTTTCCACACACATATGTAGTTTCTATGCTTAATTTAATATTTCTTCAGGCTGTTTAAAAACTGAAACCTGGTCATTTCACTTCTGGCAGGTTATGATAGTTTTCCTTAGCATATGTTCATATTTGCACAAGGCCATTACAATATTCCCCAAGTGGGTGATTTCCAAACTTATGTAGCATGAATTGGCTATTGCTCCAGTAAATCCCATATTCTCTGCTGCCTGGGCCATTTCAGTAATGGTGGCTTTGCAAGTCAAGTGCTAATGGCCTGATATGGCGATTTCTCTATAGGCGATTTCAGATTAATTTCCTGTCTTGAAAGCGAATAGAAACACGAAACAGGCCCACTCCAGACATGTCAGGTCTCTGTGTCTAGGATGTAAGTGGGCAAAGATTATGTGACAGTGTTGGGAGTAATGAGAGCTTGCCACATGCTCTGGTCGCTGTACCCGTTCAAGAGGAAAATCTCTGATAATGAACTCTAGACCTTTACTTTGTTCCTCAGTGGCACTGACAGACAGAGCACACCATCACTGTCATGGTCATCATATACTCAGACTGCCTCTTATTTCTTTTCTTTTTGGATGCAGACTGAATTGAATTTGCTTAATCAAATTGTCTGATGCTCAGGATGCATCCCGAGGACAACAGCGATTATTTCAATGTTAAAATAGAAGCTGTCAGTATAGAAAAGACTTCCAATCTGACTGATCCTATATACACTATCAAAACAAACACACACACACACAAACCCTCAAACAGAATGTGTGGATTTGGACATAGCAGAGACCTTTTCACACATATGCAGACATTACACACAAACAGGGGCTCACTTACTGACTTGACTTATCCAGACTCCCCAAAACTGTATAAATCTGTTCAAATTGGAAAGGATAAATCTAACACATCAAGAAAAACACACTACCAACACACACATTTGCTCTCTCAGGCAGTCTCATGACTACCTGAGCGCCCGTGTCTGATTTCATATGGTCGTCTCATCGATCACAGCTTACACGCCTGAGATGGACAGCTGCTGTTAAGAGCCAGAGGTCCCTGCTATTACAGAGCCATCTCATCCATTTACTTGCAGATCAATGGGACAGTTACTGAAATGGCTCTTGGAGCAGTGTGTCATCCTGCCCAGACCGCTTTGGTCGTGCACTAACTCCTCTCTTACTCACCTGAGCCCGTCTCTGTCTTATCGGGGCCGTCCTCTCTCACCTCGGCTGTTTGTTGGGGAGATGGACTCTGAGACAAGACTGACCCGGATCAGTGAGTCGTATTAAAGTTTGATGGCAGCGCCGGGAGGAGGTTTTGTTGGCTTGCGTTTTTTATGGTGCCGCTCTGATTAACAGGTCGCACAGAAACACTGTCACTTTATGAATAAGTAATGGTTCTGCCTGGACACTGCCAAGTTTCCTCTTAATTAAATTAAGTCACAGTTTAAAAAAAGCACAAGGAGAGGTGGAAAAAAATGGTGTATCGTGCTCATTTGACATGAAAGTGAGGTATGATTGCTGCCCGGTAGGGGATTAACGACTTGTCATTAAAAGCGATGATGATGATTCTCGCCAAGGCTCAATCTCAAAGTCACCACACAGGGAAGGGGACACTAGGGAACTCAAAAGTGAAAGAAATGCACAAAGGAGGTGTATATAGGGCCTGTGGACACCATTGTTTTTCTATAGGCCTTTTCTCACGCCTGTGCACATACAAACACACACATACACATGAATGCACACACACCGGCATTCTTTTCAGGACGAACTGACCACTGAAAGCCCTCCAAAGAGAAGGAATCAAATAAAGCCGTCAGTGTATGGAGATTAAAAGGAGTGCTACACAGTAAAAATCTGATTTATGAAGCTCAGACTGGGTTGCTACGGGGGTTTTTGGTGCCATGGTAACCCAGTGAACGGTAAGGTCGAAGGGGTGGTTGAATAAGGAGCCAGAGAATGGGGAGGAAATAAAAGAGACTTTTAACCTCTCACTGTTCACATCTTTTCATCAAGCCTCGAGCTTTTACCATGCTAACGCATAAAGGTAGAGTTTCAATAGAAAGGGTCAAAGTCCTCTTCATAAATTACAAAAGCCTTTCTCATTGTTTCCATTCATGCCTGAACAGACCTATTTATGTCCTGAATGAAACGCGGATTTAAAGGCAACAAGTTCATGATTTTAATTTGAAATGACTCTTTTTTTCTTGTTTCTTTTCCTCCTCCATCTCTCCCCTGTCCTTTTTCGTCAGTCCACCGCTGTGCAGCCAGTCATTCAGCCAGCCAGCCAGTGTGGCAGTTCTGAGACCCACCGTGGTTAGCGCTGCCTCAGTGTGTTGTTGTGTTTTGTCTGTGGGAGCTGTCCTGTGCCATGCTGCTGTGTCCGGGGCCAAGGCCTTTTCCTATTGTCTGCTGCCATATGGAAGCCAGCACCAACATGGAGATAAGCCTGTCTTCATGCTGTTCCCTGACCTTCTCAGGCACCCAGCTGGCACTAAATGCAGAAATAATTATTATCCCAATTACCCAGGCCAACTCTGTCTCCTCTTTGTGTGCTAAGGGTAAGGGGGGGGGCTCTGAAAGTGCGGAGATACTGTGGAGGGAGGTCCTACACAAAAGGAGACCATTAAGAGGTTGGTCTCATGCTGCCTCATGCACTGTATATGAGCTTGTCTGCCTCTGAGCTGATGGATTGTCTATAAATCTTACTGATGGCTCAATATTGTGCTACTGATAAGGATATGGGTTGTAACCTGTGTTTGAACCCAATTGTTAAGCAAAGACATGTTTCTTTAAGCAAACATGTCTTGTTGCACAATAGGCAAAACATAGTTGCAACAGGTTGCTCAGTAGCTGCCACCAGAATAATTGTAGACTCAAAAAAATACTATTCATGAAGTGATTAAATACATTTGCATTTAAATGATCTAATTAAAACATTGTGAAAAGTATAAAATGCTCCATTTATTTCTTCCATTTGATTATTCAGTCTTAAGCGATGATTAAACAGATTTTTTAATACTCAAAGTATTCAAATAGTTTTGAAAGGGCTTTCAAATTGTATTTTGTTATTCCATTATGTGGCAGATTATGAAGTCCTCAGACACAGAAAATGTGCTGTTTTAGCAGAGAAGTGAATAATGCGCTTTCATTGACTTTAATAATTGGGTTTACATGTTTTAAGTTGACCAAAGCTGGTTCTCTATGAAGGTGCAAACTTCCATTCAAGCCATCAGTGCATAAATAACTGATAAATAACTCATCAAATGCTTTAGTGATATTAACATTCTTTAAACTTTACCCGTTCACTTTTGATGTGATCATTGTTATTTCTTCAGAGACTAAGTTGGCATGTATATTCAAAGGTGACTTAACTTAACAAATGTTTTCTTTTCTTCCACTACATTTATTTTTAATTTTAGCTGCACTTTCACACTTCATCTGTCCGGCACAGGTGCAATGTTCAGTAAGGTGTCCACATGGTTACCACTTTTTGAGTTGTGATGTGTTGACTGCACACTCAACTCCATAAATAAACACGTTCAAAGTGAAATACGGCTATAGAGACACAGGTTTAATAAAGTTGGCACCAGCCTTTAAAAGCCGCTACTTTCACCTTCTCACCCTTCTATAATCAGTTCCTGGTGCACACTGGAGCTCGGGATACCACGGTCTAAACAGAAAAGCTCCACAGATGTTCCAGCCTTTCCAGCGCTGGAGCATCTGTGTCATAAACTCTGGCATACACGCTGAAAGATGGATGGGTAGACAAGATGACAAGTGTAGCGCTTCAAAGCCTGGGCAGGAAGAGGGAGAAACAATGGATGTGTTCACTGGATGTGGAAAAAAAGCACTGTGAGAAATGTGTGTCTTTGCACCGAAGTTCCCCCCAACCCCACTGGAATCTGCTCCAAGAGGCCAAAACAGAGGTGGGAGGTGGAAGCACAAGATCCCAGAGAAAATAGGAAAAATGAAGAGCCCTAAGTGGCAAAACAATGTATTGCATGCACTGTATGAATTTGCAAAGTTGAGTCATCATCTGCGCCAAATACCATGGCAACAGAATGGAAACATATGTACTGTCAATGCCTCTGTGCTGTAATATTTGATTGTAAAGTTAAGCTCACTTGCAAATGTGCTTCTATAAATATGTGAAGCAGCCACATTAACTCTGAGCTCTGAAACAAAAGCCAGTACACAATAAAAGCTGTAGAAAATAGGAGGTGAAACATACAACAAAAACACTGAAGGCATCATTAGTGTCGAAACTGTCTGCACCATCAGCTCATCTTATCCCTGCACTTTTATTGCTTTCCCTCCCTGTGGTGAAACGCTGAGGCTGCTGGGAATTTTGCCGATTCCTCCCTGAAGATTTTTATCCTTACTGAATGTCACGGGAGCTTTGGGCGCTCAAATCACTTTAGAAAGCTGTATTTTATTGTGTCGTTTCGCTTCAGGGCTCAAGCTCCAAAGAATGAAGGGGGGGTGGGGGTATGAAAATATCATATCCATGCTAGGAGAAATGATCTCACTTATCTTCGTGGGATTTCCACAACGCTTACGCTAGATAAATAATGAGGTAAATGCCATATAGCTCTGTAGACCAATGAACATTTCATGTCTTTATCGACTTTGGCCTGACAGAGCTTGTCCTCTGTTTGATACAAAACAAAGTAGATCCACATACTATACTTTACAGCCTGGGATGTTTCATGGAGGGTTAAACAGTTCCGGTGCTGAAACTGGAGCAAATGGTTGGTTTTCACTTTGCGAGAAATCACTTTTTGACTTGTAATATCAAAGGGAATGACCTGAAAGAAAAGAAAACACACACAGCAAAGTAATGAAAGCAATGGAGGGTGGATTTGAAGAGATTAGCCTGCCAGCACTTACATTTAAATGCCTCTATCTGGCCTTGCTTCACTCCATCACATAGAAAATGTTAAGAAGCAAAGAAGGGAGCAGCAGGTTTGATTAGAGTGGGGTTGGGGATTAGGTCTGAGCGAAGGCGCTTTAAGTTATTTAAATCTGCCCCCTTCGTCAAGGTACAAAGCAACCGCCGGGAAGGTGCATCATGACTTATTTGAATGGAATGAATAAAAAGGCAGAAGTAAAAAAAAAAAAAGTGAACTGCTACCCTGCAACTCTGCAGTGTTCATTAACTCAGTGTTGTTCAGGTAGTGGCTGGGGAACAAGGAGCAGGGATGGAGTGTTGGCTGTGTCGGCAGGTATGGAGCTAAAGCCTAGGCTCCATCCAACTGGGAAAGATGACAGAGTCCACTTTTAATTAGGGGCATCTCTGTGAGAGGTCATCCAGTAATGAAGAGGTGGCAAGGTGGGGAGGATTTGTGATAACTGTAATTTAGTGTCACCTTGAAAGAACTGAAGGAGAAAGACTGAACTGTATATATACCATAAAACATTTTCCAGAAAACTATGAAACCATTAAACATTAGAGAGTTTAGGCTTTTGGCCTTTCATGTACTCCCACCCTTAGTGACTGTACACTGGGCCGCTCTTGTGTCTCTCTTGCCTTGCCAAGACTGTGATCTTTTCCCTCTGAGTGTGTGTTGGTGCCAATGAAAGACAGACTTGCATTGCCGCAGGAGATGACGGGAACACTGACCTTCTCTTTGCCATTACATCTCCCACAAAAGATGAAAATGGCCCCTGTGTTTCTGATAGCGACACTGTCTCATCAGTATATCCAGGACGGACGGAGAGATTGTGTGTATGCAATTGTGTGTGTGTGTGTGTGTAAAGAGAAAAATGTGAGACAGAGAGAGGAGACGACTTGGTGCCTCAGCAGGGGGGGCACCCATCAAAGAGAATCCCAAAACCACTCATCTTCCTCCGCTGACGCTCACAAATGTGTGTGTGTGTGTGTATGTGTGGATGTATGTGTGTTTGAGTTTGTTCATTCTAAAAATTATTTCTCAGAGTGTCTGACTTCCATCTGCCGGTTGTTGCTGGAGCCATATTTGTTTTTGTTTCATCTGCTAAGAATCAAAGGCTGTAATCCTGTTGAAAAAGGCAGCATCACAGACCATGTTAGCAGAGAAAATGTAATATATAACATAAAAATATAAAATATAACATAAAGGACCTGACTTGACCCCCGCCAGCAGGGTACCACACTTTCTGTGCGCTTCTACACACACACAGACACACAGTCGTACTTAACATTCTGCCTACAGTACATAAAGACTCTCTGCTCTAAGTGTATGTCCAGTGTGTGTGTGTGTGTGTGCGTGTGTGTGTTAGTGTGGTTTTGCCTTTAGGGGACGTGTGTAATTGAGATGGAGTTCATATAGCGCTTTTGTTATCATCAGCTCTTCCTGACTATGTCTGCTAGATCGCACCCTGGAGAGACTTCACTCTGTCTGAGTTCCAAACATCAACACTTGCCGGAGGCACTTTTTGCTGTCGTCATAAAAGCATTCAAAGTCAACTGTTGAAGAGTTAAAAAGTTGATTCTACTGCGAGTGTTTGTATTAGATCCACTTTGAATATCTGAAAGACGTGGGGTGTAATAAAACTTGTAGGCCGCTTATGGTTGTTCCTGGTCCATGAAGTCTGTCTGATAGTCTTTGCACATTATGTAGAATGTGATATGAAGCTGGAAACAAAACATTGACTCATTTAGTTTTGGTCAACATGTTAGCAGACAGTGGATTATTTACACATCCAGCAGACATGGAGCAACATCAGCATTCACTGGGTGTCCTGTTTGCAATAATTACTAGTTTTAGCTCTGTTTTACTATCCAGCAACTCCTGAGAAACATATCTCTTATCTCTAGCAGCTAAATGATGCATTATGTTCACTAGCTAGTTGTTAACACTGTCTACTATTTCGTATTACATTTATATTACAGACGGTGTTATGGCAGGAAATGACAAAGAGTGAAAATGAGTTAAAATGCGTCAAACACTCGATTGAGCTGAGGGGAGCTGTGGAGTCAGGTGATAATTCTCTGGTTTGTCCCTTTCAAGCAACTCTCATCATATTACATATAATTAGTAGGGATGGGTACTGTTCACATTTGAACAGTGGAAACTACAAATGTGCTCAAGACTCCAGAGCGAAGATGTGTGTTTCACGTTAACTCTGGCTGCAACATACATTAGTGAGTTCGCTCAGCTACTGTGGTGCGCAGCACAGGGTCACGGGATAGACGGCAATGCATTTTCATACTGCTAATATAACATATTTTAATCAATCTTATTCAGCCTGTGCTGTCATTTGCTGGATATTGTTACCGGGTAGAGCAGGAGGTTAAATTTCTTGCATTGTGCTCTTCGGCTCTGCTCAATCAATACTTATTTGAATTCACAACACAACCTGCTTTCATGGTACCAAAATTTGGCACCGACGGATCCAACATGAATAGGCACCTAATAGAACCGACGTAATTCAGATGGTAACCTTAAAAGTACTGAGTTCGGTATCCAACCCTTCTAATTAGATCTATTGTTAATAATATAATCATATTTATAAGCACAGCTGAACGCATCCAGATCACCTACAACACAGAAACCATCTCGAGAGACAGGAATAACACTAGTGTGATTCTAGCATTAGATGATACAGCAGACAGATATTCGCTTTTTGTTGAATATTGGATTATCAGTTATCAACCCATGGAGGTTTATCTCTCTTGCATATTAATACGTTTGCAAGATACACAATTAAATCATATTCAAATCAATGTTTACTAATCAAATTGTTTAAAAGATTTATGTACTGTACTATGTTGTCACATCCTGTCATAAAAACCAGCTGATTATAAGATAATTTCTCAATTTCTTTGGAATCCAGCATCCATCTATATTCCTGAAATATCTGAAATGTTCTGGTCAAATGTAATGAGCATTGTTTTCTTTCCAAAATGTCTGACCGCCTTATTGGCTAGAGTAGAGGGACTGTTTGTCTGATTCAAAATGATCCGGCTTTTCTGTCTGCTGAAAATGTCAAATGACAAGCCCCAGCACGCACACGCACACGCACACACACACACACACACACACACACACACACACACACACACACACACACGTCTGAGTGAGGACTACTGTACGACATTTGACCGGTCCTGACAGGGCCAGAGAGCGAAGAGATTAGCGTGCTACCCTCTAAGCTCCAAGCTTGGGCAAACAACTGATTTTGATATAAAATCCTTGCCAAGTCATGTTTAGAATCTCTGTTTGACATCTTAAGAGAGCCATTTTAAACCTTACTGCGGCTGTTCAAGGGTTGGAACAGCCTTTTTGACCAATAATTAAGGTGTGTAATCTTCAAGTTTCAAGGTTTCGAGGCACTATACATCAATGAATATAGGGCAATTTTCCATCATAAAAATACAGCACATTTTTATGTATTCACAATGGCAAAACACACACACACACACACACACATAAATCTATCCTTTCATACTGGTGAACAAAAATGGATCCACTGTTGTGTGTATTCACTGTCAGGGATGTCACCCTGGCTGTAGAGACACCTACGTAGGAGCCACTCGAGTTACACAAAGAGTGCGGTTTGATCAACAGGCAAGCAACAATTGAGAGTCTTTAGGTGATTCCTTCTATTGATCACACAGGGCAGCAAGGGAGTCGGTCACAAAACATCTCACCATTGACTCCTGCACACGGGAGGGACTGCGTCCCATTGGTGGAAATAAATCATGTGTTAAAATTTTATTCTGATGTGGGGGCCTTGAGTGCATATTGATTCGTAATTATTTGTACTAACAGTGGTGAGGGAGGGACAATGCCATCCATTACTGTGTGAAAATAGGCAGGGGGATCAATGCGAGTGGAATAAGGATTGTGGTGAAAAGCACGGTGGCCATTCCTCTGTCAAAGGCGATCATTAGCCTGAGCAGAAGAGAGAGAGAGAGCGCTCTCCTCCATGACCATGGCTTGCCTTTACAAAGCTGACAGTAAATTACATTCCATTCACAGAGGAAAAATTGACCTCACCACTCTTTTGGTGGCACAGGCATCTATGTAATAACAGTGTCTGTGGACTGCGGGCAATCATCCTTCGCTTTCTGCCCTTTTTCTCTTCTGTCTGTCATTTTCTGCTCCAGTGATATCTTCTCACTTGAAGTGTGATTTCAACTCATCAAAGGGAAAATGACGAAACAAAGTGAGAGCAAAACAACAGCAGCTGGGGTTGAAGAACTCACGCAGTATGCACATAAGAATGCATGACATCAGGCTGGCCTGGCATTAGGGTTGCAATGTCAAGATGGAAATAAGACGCATACAACGGCCATGGAAGTATGTTCATGGTGGTCTGCACCATATGATGTCATAAGTAATACACCTATGTGTTTTTATTACACTGTATTAGATGGCTCATTATGTCATGCTTGATATGTCTTTTATGAAAACACAGAATTGCATATAAAGACAATGTGCTGCACAATGATCCACACAGGCAAAAGATTTAAAGGTAACAGCAGGAGAATAGTACAAATACTGTACAATTATGTTCTGTACTGCAAAGCATGAAACTGGTGACTGGCTTACTCTGTGTCTGACTCTTGGTTAGAGCAATGCAAGTCAAATTTAGTCGAGGTAAAAACAGAGTTAGAAGCAATCCAACAGACAAGCTATCTCACAATCTAATCTAAGTGTTCCCATTTTCTACTAATTAAGACAGTGAACTCTGGAGTGAAAAAAAACAGCAAAACAACAAAGAAAAAACTATCTTCTCTGCTGTTGGAAAATAGGAGAACAAATGTGAGCTATCTAAACACATTAACCCAAGCCTACAGGCCCAGAGAATATAAACCTGCTTAGCTACCCGCCATGTACACATTCACCCACACATACACACACACACACACGCACCAAGGAAAGAAAGGCAATCTCATCCTCCCATTATGATTTGATAGCTCAAATTGTAGCAATGATTCAAGTGTGGTCCTGTGGGTTTTGTGGATGAGCCCAAAGCCTGTTATTTCACCACTGGGCACCAGGGGATGGGAAAAGATGCTATTGTAGCTAACGACATGACCATTAAATCACAGGCTGTGAAGCCACACTGGATTGTAAGAGCTTGCGCCTACTGTTTGATGTATCGGGTACACGCATGTTGTTACCTTTGTGTCCGTCTGAACACGAGGAAATTGTTTGGATAAAAATTGTACAGATGCACATTTGCACAAGCTTCCACTGTGTCAGTTACATGAAATATAGTGTGTATATGCTCTATAATAGGGTGAGAGGCAGGCCAGTTGATATGTGATGAAATGCATGTGTTTACATTGTAACTGTAGAAATCCAGGACATAATGTATCTATTTATCAGGCACTGGAATGTGGTTGTGCCTGCAGTGAATTTCTGAATGTATGAATATGATTTTTGTTCTCTCTTCACGGCCTGTCATAGCCTATTAAAGAAACGTTCTTGGTAGATTGACCTGCTATTTCAGTCATGATAACATAAACACAAAAGGTAGAATGTGGCTGTTTGGCGAATGTCTCACTCCCTTGACATACTAACATTAAGTACTTCTATCTTCAAGTATTTCTTTGAACTTAATTGGATGGTACAAATTACAGGATACTTTGAACAATGGGCTTGTTGGGGAAAACCATGGATCATTCAGAGGCCCGGAGCTGGACATGGGCCCAGAATGAACTACTGTCAGTGTCAGAGAGCCTAGCAGCTAGTGGGAGCTGATTTTGTGAACACTCAGTCATTAGCCATGTTCACAAGATTAACTGAACAAAAAACAGGACATATCTGAATGATGCCCTGCAGGTGAATGTTGGTGGTCATATTTTGCTCTACCTTATTTTTACGGTAAGCAGGCTGACTTAAAGCTGAATTGGTGCTAATAGCAGTTGGCACTTGGCAAGTGTTTTCTCTGAAAGGTGAAAGATGATGCAGGTCCTCCATGGTGGCATGATTTCTACAGTCTGTGTACTCCATAGTAGGAAGAAGCTCCAGCTGTGCAAAGGCCATCCCTCCCTCTGATTCACTCCTAGCCAGCAGCTACTTGGACTAGTTGTAGATAGGAGGGTGGCTCTATGGGGGATTGGAGTGGGTTGGGTGGTTACTTTCCAACCTAAGTGCTTAGCATCCTGCCAGGAGTTGACATATTGAGGGTGCAAGACTTCCCCCTGTGCTTAGCTGAACAGGACAAACATGACACTTTCTCCATGTGCGGCATCACACTGTATTCTATAAACACAGGACAACAGAGATGGCATGTAATGTTAGCTGCTGCACGAAGCTACAGTGTAGTAAAGGGTAAAGCGACAGGTAAAGACAGAAAAAAACAGAAAAAAACACAAAAAGTACTCAATGACTCAATGATGTGAGGACGTATGCAAGACATCTGATGGCTACAATCTATCACCGGTGCCACTGATGATAGCAATGAGAGGCCAAGCCCCTTACTCCGTCGACAAATACTGTAATCTGATGACAAGTCCTGGGTTCCCATAGAAACAACATGAAGGAGGTGAACACAACAGCGTGCATTAAGGAATATGCTGTTTCCTTTTGTCAAATTGCATCTAATAATGATGAATTGTTGAATCATTTTATTTGGTTAAGACATTTATGGAGAATAATAACTTCTTGAAGCTTTTTAATGAAATCATTCAGAGCAGGTTCAGGAGCCCTGCATGACTCCAACATACACTACAGGTCTATTGGACACCGCTTCAAGGTTGTTAGTCATACCACACAGTGCAATGACTGATAGATCTCACTACTGTGACTTTATGAGGAGGCACATCAAAGGCTCACAATAGGACATCTGAACTGTGGATATCTCACCCCCTCCCTGCCTCGGTTCACTGCAAAGGAAAGGGTACGGGAGAACAGGAGAGAAAGAGAGTGAGAGGGGAAAAAAGGAGAGGTAGAGGCTTAGCCTTATCTCCTCCATGCCTGCCTACCTCCTGAGGTATGAGCTTGGAAGTGCTGAGGTTTGGCCATTGTAGCTGCATTACTGTGTTTCCAATAGACCTGTATGGAACCGAGATATGTATGTGGTTCAAGGGCTTCTTCAAAGTTAGTCCATCAGGTGTATTTTGTCTTATGAACATAGACACGTGCATGTGAAATGTTTTAGTCTAAACTCCCGAATAAATTTCAAGGTAGGTTCAGTCTGAGTAAAGATCTAACATATGGATATGATTCTTTCTGCAGGAGATGTACCTATTCATAGCATCCACATCCACATGTAATTATTCAACGATTCTGGTGTTGGAGAGAAAGTAAAGGTAGGATGAGGAAGAGAAAAAACATACGTTCAAAACAGTTTTAAAATTGTTAAAAGTTCAGTTCACATATAGTAGAGCACGAAAGAACAAAAGCACATAAATGGAGTGAGAGATGCATATATTAATGAGTCTACAGTAACACTGTTTGCACACAAACACACAGTCACATAGATACAAACCAGAACTGGGCACCAGACTATTTAGCTTTTCCATCTACCAAACAGTTTAAAGACTGACATAACCATTTCCTACATGTTTACATGTCCCTGAGTCACATGAAGAGTTTTAGATCACCTCAATCTGTTAAATCCCAAGTGTTTGCTCGGGAAAAAGAAGGTCTGTCTTTTAAGTCCGGCTTTAAATGACATGTGTGCAAACAAGAAGACTTCTGGCTTTTCTCCAGCATGAGATGTGATGCCATAATTTCTCCTGACAAGCAGGGCTTGGAATTGGTATTTATCTAAACAGGCCGTGGAAACAGCGCAGCAGTGAAAGTGACACATGTTAAGATTCAGCATAACAAAGGCAGAAGAGCTTTTTCTGGGGGGAAAGGGGGGTGAAGGGTTTGGCAAGTCAAAGGTCTCCCTCTGTGAGAGTTGACATGGTAAGGATTAAAAAAGAAAATTGCAATAATTAAGTCATTTTGGGGGGGGGGTTGGTGTGTGACTTTTGACTTTTGAAAAGGGGGAGAGTGTGTGAATAGCCCATATTTGGGAATGACCATGTGTGAGCTTGTCAGGAGAGAAGTATGTTACAGGTGGGAGTCATTCTGACGGTTGGACTGGCTTTTGTTATTTTCCATGACCAAATTGGAAATGAAAAGGAGTCATACTCCCGACTCCAATTTAGTCAAAGTAGAAGATTCGCTTTAGTTGTGGTCAAAATGATGATGGAAGCAAAATAAACATTAATTCCAGTCAATTTAAAAAAACAAAAGCAAACAAACACAGTTCACACGTCCCTATAAGAGAGACATTTCATTCCATTTTACCCCTCGTCCAACTATTGACGGGCTTGCGTCTCTATCACTGCTATCCATTCACATGTGAATTAACTCCTGTAAATACAAGCCCTTCTAGTTGGAATAAATTTTCATTACAGAGATGAGAGGGAAAATAATAATCTTCGACTCACAGTTATAGCAAATGAAAGATGGTATCTCCTTGTGCCAATATTTTCCCTCAGAGTTATTAAAATGAAAATAAATGCCTGAATGTTGGAGAATGCAAAACAACTGCTCAGTGCATGGGTTACATGAGGTGGCTGCCTTTAAAGAGGCCTGGGCAAAAACAACAAAACCATAAACAAATAGAAACTGTATTATTCGTAATGAAAAATTTTTTTTCGCACCTTTATGCGATGGCATCTTCTTTACCTGTCACCCATGCTTCTCATACACAAGTGCATATTCTCATGTACACTTCTACTAATACTGCCACAATCAACTCATATCTATGTGTGCTAGAAGGCAGTTCTCATCTTCTATTACCACAGATTCTGGCTGATCTGCACCTCGAAAGCATGTTACTTTCCTCAGAAACAAGTGATGAAGAGTGTGATTAATGCCCCCTTGACCGGAAGCTTGCGTGTGTGTGTGCATCCATCTGAGAGTGTGTTATGTGTTCCCCTAGGTGCCTGCTCTTCCTGCTGCAACTCTTTTCCCCAGGGAGCCACCACAACTGCATAAACCTGTCGGCTCTTATGATCGGCAGAGTGACAAGGCCCACCTACATTCATTAGACCTCCTAAGGACTAGATCCATATAGCACTGCAGGCTGGTGTCACTGCTGGTTACTCAGACACACACAGGCAAACACGCACGCACAAGCATAAACAAATGCTCTGAAACAAATGTTCCAGATGGGAAAAACACGGAAGAAGACTTAAATCGATCTTGATACACAGTGAGAATTCTAGCAGTCAATATCAGACAATTCATGTCAAGGAGTGCGAGAGGTATTGTGTTTGTCTTCTTAAAGTTGGCTACAGTTGACATTGTAAAGACATTGTAAAGTTAAAGGGAACAAACTGAAGGAACTGGGCATAAAATGGCAGCAGTGATGACGTTTTTATTTGTGGAATCTGCTGCAACATGAAGATATTTATCCCAAAGAGTAGAGAAGCACACATGTTAGAGAGTGACTGTGTAAATATAGGTGATGAAACTGAAAAACACATTATACCAGGCCCTTCTTCAATAACTACCTTCAAGATGCCTTTAAGCAAAGCACTTAAATTGCAGGGGTGTTGATGTAAAAAAACAACATGCATGCTCAGTACAGTCTTCTAGCATGAATAAAAAAGACAAGCTAACCAGATGAAGCACAGCAACAGAAGGTTGCCAAAATGGTAGAAAGTGTAAAGATAGCAACTAAAAATAAAATCTGCATCCCTTTGTGCATGAGTCTGTGTCAGTGATTTTTGTGTGCCAGGGTTGAGACAGGACGAGCCACAGTGCTGGCAGCCATGCTAACCCCCCCGACTCTGTCTGCTCTGATTAGATGGCTTCTTACTACTGTGTGCCAGGAGCTTTGCCAGAGATAAAGACAGACTAACAGATGTTCCCCTTATCTCAGGACCAACCTCAAGCCCATCAACCCCTTAACACACACGCACACACACACACACACACGCACGCACGCACACACACACAGAGAGATATACATACACACACACACTCTCGGTGGGTTTCCATCTCTTCAGGGGACATTGACTTACATTCATTTGCTTAGACTTATCCTAACCCTAACCCTAACCACCACCTTAACTTTAAACCATGTCATCACCCTTAAATCAATGATTTACGTTGCTTGTTTTTTGTCCCCATAAGGGAGGCAAGTCCCCACAACGTGAGGAATACTTGCACCACACACTCTGACTGGGTGCTTTTGTTTAGTCTCATTGTCGCCGTTTATATTTGTTACTTTCAATTATGAACACACATTTACGAAAGCTAATTCATGCATTGGAAGACAGAGAGGCACACATGCTGCATAGAACTAACTCCAGGCCCCGGTAGCTTCCTTTGACACAGAGAGAAAACATTTTCAGCCGCTCCACCCCTCTGCCTTCCTCCAGCCGCATGCAGTCAGGGCTGAAGTGGAATGTTAAGGTGGCTTTGAAGAGGTGTCTGCTTCGCGTCAGCCCAACACGACACACTTATTGTTCTCACCACGCGCGACTGATTATATTATCTCTCTTCCACACACACCACAGAAAGAGAGAGTTTGAGAGACGGGGGTGAGGTGTGGGTGGAGAGAGAAAGAGAGAGATGTGGAGACAGAAAAAGTAGCAAAGAGAGAGGGAGAAAAAGAGTGGAGGAGGCTCTAAATCAGGAGACAGAGAGATCACGGTGCAAAGACGAGAAGCAGAGCTCGGGCCCCCAGGGTTTGGGGGTCTATGTGTAGGCATAATGAGTGGAGCCAAACATATCCAGCCTCATTAATTTTAACTATCAAAGCCACCTTCTCCATGCACCACGCTGCTGTTTCTTCTCCTGTCTGCAGAAGCCCTCACTTGTCACCTAAGATCAAAACAAGTTCGAAGGAGTGCGAGGCTAGTGGAAGCGCAAGTTGGAAAATACGTTTCACTTAAAAAAAAGAAAAACTGAACTTCTGAGAGAACGTCTTGCTGTCTGCAGCATTACCAAGCAGTCGGGATCTAAATGTCTAAGAATATCCCCGCACACCTGGTTCAGAACCAAGACTGTGCGTTGTAATGCAAGCGCTTAAGCATCAATATTTATGAAGGGCATCTCTTTGGGATGGTAAGGAAAAAAAAACCCCAAAAAAACCCAAGGGTCTCCAACAGAAGTGCAATCAGAATAGAAGAAAATATCACCATCCTCCATGAAAGGAAATTACTCTTACTCTCTTTAATGAAAGCAAAAACATTCAAACTGTCAGCACAGAAATGTAGAGAGGGCAGGAAATCACTGAATGAATAGATGAGAATGCATTGCATTGAAGAGAAAATGTAAGTGGCTTCATTCGAGACAATAAAGAAACGCTATACTAGACTGTCTAAGTTAATCCTTTCACCTGTTTGCATCAGTGTTGTTTACTTTCTATACTGCAAGTAAACACAGGCCTCATTATGAGACAGCTCGTCCTCCAACATTTCACTAACTGCTTTGCTCTGCGATGTTTTTCAACACTTATTTGTGCCTTGTGCTTGTGAAAACCGGTGCACACACCTCAGGGCAACTGGAGCTCGGTCCTTTAGCTACATGCTTTTCCCACAGACGCCAGACAAGGTGGTCATTGTGACATTATCTCCACCGGACAGGCCCCTGAGGACATCTATAACCACCAAAACCTCTAGACCATGGCATTTGATTGGCTTCCCAAACAAAGCCGGCCTTGATTAGGAGATGGCATCCACGGCTCTGATGTTTCACGTGTCAAGCGCAGTCAGGGTTTTTTTTCAGAATGTCGAGCACAGAGGTGGCTTTTGTGGCTCCGAGTTAAACAAATAAACAGAGTTTTCCCGAAAGCAGAAGAAAGAAGGGAGAAAGGTAGTTTTTGTGTTGGGATCACTTACATAACAACAGGTATGCTGTTCATGGCCAGTTGATGACCTATCCCATTAGCAGACAATGCTGAAACATCACTTGTAAACATGGAAAAGATTGGGGGTTGTATCTCACGCAGGCACTACCAGGAGTCTTACATTCCTGACACTAGTGTCTCACCAGAGAATGAAGCATATCCCTACTTGCTTGTGTTCCATGTGGAAAAAGGAAAAAAAAAGTAAGGGAGAAAAGTGGAAAGGCTGTCGAGTGGCAGCAAAGTTTGTGTCATGTCCTATCTTGCTCAGCATGGGATTTTATTGCCATATCACCTCCCACCCTCTCAGAAAGTGTATGATAAACAATTCTCTTCTTGCAGTATATAAAAAACACAACTGTGATCTTGCCATCTCAGTTGCGGGTGCTCTTCGCTCTCACTTGCGTTTTCCACGTACTTCTTTACAACCACAAATGCAGATACACGCAAATATGCACACAAACACTGAATTAAGAATCAAAAGTGAACAGTGAGAACATGTCCTCAGCAAAAGCTAGACAACCAACTGACAATGTGTTTGCAAGTAAGGCAATGGTATAGAAAAAGGGAGGGGAAACATTACACAAAATCCTACTTTAAAGTAAAAACTTTGTTTCGCTAGTAATCTGACACTGTTTATGGCAAACCAGTTGTGAAATGCATAAAGAAACAAAGAGGCATCATTCTCTTTGGTCTAACTTTTATAAAAGGTAGAGTTCTGAGTTCTTCACACAGTGCAGGCATGAAACAGAGAGATCACAGTAGGGGGTGCCAGATATGTGAATGCCTGTGTGTAGGCGGTGGGCTTTTATTAAGGCTTTATAATGAATCAAATATGATCAGCTCCTACAAAGCCATGATCACACCAGCCCATTGTTTTTTTTCTGGAAATATACAATGGGTCGTCACTTTTGAGTTTTGAGTTTATTTTGAGTTCAAAGATGAGCTGGAACCTAAAGTGCAAATTCTACTTTCCTATAATTTTACTTATTAACTACAAGGTGATGTATTTTGTAAAGCTTGTTTTTGATCCTTCAAAGGCGTTATAATAAATGCAATTTGAGAAAATTCTGATATGATGGAGGTTGGGCAAGAGCTACAACCTTACAATGTCAGCTTTTAAAAACTGTCAACTTGATTTAATTTCTTCTACATTACATTTAATATGTTTTTCAACATTTTTTGTGAGCTAACTTCTCATATAGAACTTATAACATACCCAAATGATATAATTATTTTTGAATAAGTAGGGTGGGTCACCTTGCATTAAAGAGGTGTTCAACCTAAAGTTGAAATAAGATTTGAATTCTCCTTGCGCAAGAACATATAAACTATAACAGCACTGCAGCTATGGATGGATATTTATTCATTTTTCAAAAGAGGGTATGTTTGTGGAAACATCTTTCAAGTTTTCAGTCGCTCTGTGTGCATTTCCCATGACAGAGAGATGAATCAATTTTCAGCATCTATCTAGCCTTTCACCAATTCCCACCAGACGTTATTTTCCTGCATGTCCTTTGACTTTCACCTGATTCAAGACCTTCTTAAGTTAAGTTTTTGACTTATAAATTATTAATTTATTAAAAAAAATCAGCTGTTTTGATGTTTGACAACAACATAAATTGGCCATCTCTTGCCTTTAAACGCCTGTGTCAGCCAAGCCTAAACGCGTGCACAAGTGTAAATGTTTTCAGCAGCCGTGGGGGTCATTCCAGTAGCTCTCAGACACTGATCAGTCAGCAAGGCTCTAAAGTCAGGGCGGGCCACTCTCAACACAGTCACTTTCATTAAGCTGTGGCCCCTCTAATCAGCTCAATGCTCTGTCACTAGAGAGTGTGGCTAGTGACAGAAAACATCAGCAAGCTACTAATCCCTGTTTAGGCCTGCAAAAACAAAGACAAAGGCCTCTCCCACCCTCTCACTCACAGTCTTGTTATCCCTCTTGCTGCCAGGCCCTCTCCTCCTCCACCCACCCAGCCAGCCAGCCGCTTAGCTGCTTAGGAGCCTTTACACACATACTCTGGTCCATATGGAGAGGCTTGGCTGTTGCCATTGTCTCCCAGGTTATCTCCTCTCTCAGCACCTGGTAGGGGAGAGAGGATTAGCGTGCCTCCTAACCACTTTAAGAATGCTCTCTAGTCTTTGACTCTCTCCCGCCGCACTTCCTGTTTTGTTCTCCTTTCGTTGTGGTCAAGCGCCACATGTCTGACTGAATGCGGCTTATCCGTGAGGGGCAGGCTTTACATACAGGACTATTTAGGCTGATACTGGCATGTGTGGAGATGAACGGAGGAGGAGTCAAAGATGAATGGGCCTTGGGTTAAGCTACTTGACATTCTCACACACACACACACACACACAGGGCCAAATGGTGCACATGCACACTCGTCCTTTGCCTGTGACTGTGCCAACAGTGCCACACTTGTCCATGATACAACAAGATTACACAGTTACAGTAGGCTTAGAAATGTGGTGGTAAAAATTAAAACAAAAAAATCTACATACAGCATACTACTTTAAGAAAATATTTATTTTATCCAGTACTAATAATACTGCTGGAAATGATACATTAGTGTTGTTTACATGGCATTCTGTATATTTTTGCAGGCTACATACAGGTTAAAAATACTTGTTGTGTTTACTACAAGTTGTGTAACCTTTGTGAGAAAAACCCACACCAAGGACGGTATGTAATACACGCACAGCTGCAGTTTGCGATTCATTTGCTCTCTGATAAGATGGACTGGTAAACAAACACTGGAGCCTTTGTGTTAGCAAGGTGAAGCCATCAAGGTCTCCAGATAACCTTGTTTACACCTCTGTATGTATGTCTCATACAATATGAAACTCTGCTGCCCTTACAGCCTCGTAGGGTTCAAAACTGAAAATAAACCATTGTGAAGTTACCATTATGCTTCTAGCCATTCCATTTAATCTACCCAGAAATCAGTGGCTTATTTTACAGAGTGCTATCTGGGCTGTGAATTACATGGAGGCGAAACAAAAATCAATAATTAGTTTAATTGTGTTAGGCTAATGTGCAGGAAAGCCATCTAAAGCTCGCGTCAGCCGGCCCGGCCAGCACGGCCGAGCAGGCGAGCAGGGAGGCAGATAACAGAAGACGGCTCTGTTACACCTACTGGCTAATTACAAGCGATTCATCAGACAGATGCTGCAATGACGCTTAATTGATTTATGAATTAATAATCGGGGTAAAATCATTCTGCCGTCATGGTACCTGGCCAACGACGAGGCGCTCTGCGTGCTGCTTCTACTGATTAAACGCCGCAACATAAACCCAGGTAGAAGATTAAACATTTATCTCACAACTTGAGATCGGATTACGTCGCCAAGTAAGGCCTAAATGTATCGTTTTGCAGAACTTCCTCTAAGGCTGCTTTTACGTAAATGTTCCACTTCACTTGAGCAAAACACTGTCTATAGTTGCAAGTTCACCAAGCTTTCAGCATCTAACAAAGAACTAGTTTCCCATCTCTCAAACACTTAAAGACATGAAGCAGTGGACACCATGGCAGGTGCATTGTGGGAAAACACTACTCTAAGGTCCCTTGTCAAGCACTTTTCTTTTGACTAGCTCCTCAGGGCACTTGGAAGGAGAAGAGAAAAAAGTAGGAGAGGGATGAAACCTAGCAAAAGAAGAAAGCAGTAAGAAAGGAAGCATGAGTGGATCCACAGGCAGCAGCAGCAGCAGGGCCATGGCCTGCAGGGAAAGATGGGTTAGACCAGTATGGTTGGTTAAAGGTTGTACTGTTGTTGCAGCCAGGTATGGGGGATGGCGGCCTCGAGGCAGAGACAGCACAAGGAGGTTAGGGGGTCACGAGGGACTGAAAATAATGAAGAGGAAAGCCTCATTCACTTCCTTGGTTTAGCCTTTGGCCTATAATGAGGGCTCTTGACACCGGGGAGCACACTGATACGACACATTTGGCAGCCTGGCAAATTGACCTGGAAGCCTGACGGGTGATTGACAGCTACTCCTCAGGGCGCCTAAGCTGCCCTGCATGTGAGTGTGTGTGTGTGCATGTGAAGGAGTGCATTAGAATGACAGAGAAGGAAAGTGAGAGTAAGACGGAGAGAGAGAGTGAGAGAGAGAGTGAGATGAGCAGGGAGATAAGGAGGGAGATACAGTGAGATAGAGAAAGAAAGAGAGCGAGATGGAGAGAGAGAGAGAGAGGATGAGGTGACAAGGGGCTGCTGACGATGAAGAGGACAAAGTACTAAACCAGTCCTGGAAAGGTAATTGTGGGTAATTTAGTGCAGGAGCAAATTAGAATGGAGGTTCAAACATCAAAATGGTCTGGATGGAAAGTGTTTACCAGACAGGGTAATTTGATATTGGTGTGTGCACTGATGCATCTGTGTGTGTGTGTATGTGTGTGTGTGTGAGTGTGCTCATGCTTGTGTGTTGCTGAGTCTCAATAGATAATGTATCTCTGCCTTGACTCTACCTTTACTGCTTGATAGCTGTCTTCAGATAACACTGAAATATGTTGGTGCCAAAATACCACAGAGCTTGGCCACAAATTGGAAAACAAAGAGATGACATCTGCTTTTTATGAATAAACATTTTTTCCACATTATAGTTTAAAATGTCCTTGTTTTGTTTAGATGGGGAACTACATTATTATCTGACAGCTGTCACATTCAACTGTTGAAGCGGTTCCTGTTCTTAGCGTTTATTGGTAACTAGTAAACAGTGAACTCTAAGAGTAGTGTTACATTATTGTGAGAAGCTGATCTCTTATTATGTGATGAAGGATGAATTAAACGCAGATGATCTCGGGCTGTAATCCCAAGTGTTACCATAATGATATGAATGACTGTATAACACTCTCAACATACTGATGATTACTATGTTGTTTTGAGAAAAAAAAGAAGCTGTGGTCTACTATAGCTACTACTGTAGCAACTATAGTGCAAAACTGTATATGACAAGAAATGATGTCCAAACACGACCTGGAGATTTAAACCTCACATGTGCCTGTCTCTAAATCTTCTTCTCTATCCTGCATCCCTTACTTGTTCAGCATATATCACAGTTGTAGCCCATAACTCTCGCTCATATCTGTGGCCTGATGGGGTGTGATGTCTGACTGGTGGACAAAGATGAGTAGGTGAATGAGATCTTTATGTCTCTCTTAACCGAGGGGACATATATCAATCTGACTCAGGTGTAAACACTGACTAACAGTCTATTCATCTCACAAGCCACAGAGACCCTGACCTCGCTGCTACTCGTCTCATAAAATAGATTCCCAAACCGGCAGGGGAGACTTGATACCTGATGTGGAGTATTTAGATACTGTCACGACACAGCACACTGGATGGAAAAAAACATTTTCTTTAAAGTTCTTGCGCCTATAGGCAAGGTTTTGTGTTAAATACAATCGTATTAGCCTAAATCTTACACTCACGCTGACACGGCAACAAAGAGGAGATTATGACTGAGACACCTATGACTAAGAGGCCAACCTATTTACCAAATAAAACTGTGTTCTTATATTCATTGTTGAAAATCTACCCTTTGGCTGTCACTGGCACATTTACAGTGACGATACAATTCCTCATTTAGTATCCTTCTAGTTCTAATTCCATAACTGTGAGATTAAAGTAAGTGTCTTAAAGGGAAAACACGCGCAAGACCTCGAACATTAATCGACTATATATGTTTAACTGTATGGATTGTGTAGTGAACAATGTGTTATAATAAACTCTTTTCTTTTCATTTAAAAATTATAATCTAATTTCCTGAAAAGCCCCCAAGTCTTTAATTCTGAGTGGCTAACAATAACCTGCTAACAATTAGCATTCATTTTCAAGTGTTTATGTTCTAGGACCTCACTATATCTGTTCAGCAAATATGGATATGAATACAGAATATGGAAGAATAAAAAAAAAAAAAGAACACATCACCAACACCTGTTTTAAAGAATGCGTTTAGGGAGGATATTTTCCTTTAAAGAATAGTCCAACATTTTTTAGACTGAGATTAGAGTGAAAAAAGAAGATAAAGTGAGTGCTTTGGTGAGATTTAGAGGAGCTGGCGGTTGGATATTTGATTGGTTCCCATCTGTTTCCAGGCTTACAACCTTCTCCTGTCTATATCTTCATATTTAACGGTATCATTTTCTGTCGTTTCTATCAAACTCTTGGCAAGAAAACAAATAAGTGTATTAAGAGAAGCGTTGACCTACTACTTTAAGAGAAAAGGTGTACTTTGTGTAGATAAAAGTGTATACTAACATTGTATGATTTCCTGTGTGTACAGACATGACTTTACAAAAGTGTCACTTATCTGCTTGATGTTAATGAGATAAAAGTGAAGTAAACAATCAAAAGATGGGGCTATTTTTAACATGTCTAGCATTATCATAGGTAAACTCATTAGCTTTGGTTCCTTAATAATGTTGACAGACAGACTAGGCATATAAACACAGATGTATAGGACTATTAAAATAGCTGCTAATTGATATGTATTTACTGCCAAGTAATATAATACAATGAGCAGTTGTCCAGAAGAAACTGTAGGAAACACAGGAGTCGACACATGAAAACTCATCTACCGTGTTTAGTTGCTGTCAACAAACTGCCGGCACACAGCCACCTAATTAACATCTATGGCCTGTAAATGCGCAAATTTGTGTGTGTGTGTGTTTTTCTCAGTCAGATAATGGGGAAACAAAGGAACACTGCAACAAAGAGAAAGCAAAAGTATTTTAGCCAGAGGTATCAGTTGCACTGCTATGATAGAAAAAAGCAGAAAGCTGGCTCAAGAGAAATAAATAAATAAATAAATAAATAAAAAAGATGGTTTCACATGAATGTGAGCAATAATGACACAGTGACAGCTCTAGTTTATATGGCTAATAACCGTGTCACAGCATCACGGAGCCAGCTTGGGTGAATTATAGCCTCTGTAGACTCTATTGCTACCATTTTTCCTTAAGTCTCCCTGAGGAGAAACATCATCCACATGTCTGCCGCATTCTTTCCCCCCAGGCCTGCAGACGTGAGGCTGGTAGATTTGTGGAGAGTTACAGTGATGGTCGCAGGCTGTTGGTTCTCATATCTCCACTGGTTGTTTTAAAGACAGACTGATGGGAGTGATGAGAGCACAGGTGGAGGGTGGCGGTGTTTAAGGAGCGTCTCTCTGGAGAAGAAGGGTTGAGTTATGGAGCGTGGTGGAGACTGGGAACACCTCGCACTGCTCCGCTACGGCAGGAATGACTGATGGGATGGGAGTCTACTGCTGTGGCCTTGGCGGTGAGTCTGGGAGGGTGAAGCGCTTCTCACTGCAATCACTCACGCTCTCTGGGAGGTGGAAGTCTGCTCACCTTGCTGTATTCTCTTCTTCTCGGTTAATCTTTGTCTTTTTGAGCATCTCTGCTTGGTTCACTGCCTCTCTCTCCCTTTGCAATTTGTTTTTTTTCTTACCTTCTGGTTGTTGTTTTCTTATATTTTTTGCCTCATTCATCAACTCTGTGTTTACATCTCTCCAGCTGTGTCTTCCCTCTGGTGTCTGCCTATCATTCTCACTTATTCATTCTCATTTGTTCTTGCAAAGGTGAAAAACAAGTTATACAATATCATCTAGTCAGATGGAGCTTTCGTCAACTTTTAACTCT
Organism: Pampus argenteus; assembly: GCA_036937835.1. Classification (NCBI taxonomy): domain Eukaryota; kingdom Metazoa; phylum Chordata; class Actinopteri; order Scombriformes; family Stromateidae; genus Pampus; species Pampus argenteus. The sequence goes on along the minus strand of CM072880.1, from coordinate 13,662,916 downwards.
CTGCTCTAGATTGACGTGATTTGAATCAGAACATGCACCTTTTTACTTTTCAGAGTCATAACTCAGTCAACTCTGAACACACAGACATCGTATGATGGAAACAATTACTCTTCCCAGTGAGTGATCTCTGGTGTCCATTGAGGATAAATGTCCATTAACCTACTTAGAAATCATAGAAAAATGATTACGGTGCAACTAGGAGCTACTGCACTATTAGCTAACTAAAATTTAATTACTTGCTTCCTCCATGGGAACATTATCCTTCCTGTTTAAACCAACCAAAATATGATGGGAATGCAAGTGACAGAATCCCAAAAGGAAATAAGAAAAATAATGAGCGACACAATCCATGAAAATCGTGTTGACATTCTCCTGGTTATCCATTCATGCAGAGATGTTTGTGGTGTGTTGAAAACCTGGGGGGAAAATATTTGACATTATGTATAACTGTCCTCAAACATCTCCAGTAGTGTCAAATGATTTTCTGTCTCAGACATGTGATTAAAAATACAATGAGCTTGTCAATAAAAGGAGAGAAAAGTGAGCAAACACAGCCGTGGGTCCAAAGGGTTTTAGGTGGTTACAGCTCTATTCCACAAACATGAGGTGGGTAAACTTTTAGCTTGTTTACCTTCCACTTCAACATCCCTTGCTTGCTTTTGTTGTCTATTTATCTCCCCTCTGTCTCTCCCTTCCTCTCATTTCTCTGACTCTTGTCTTTCACTCATCCCTTCCTGTCCATCCCAGCTCTCTCTGCCCGTGCGGGGGAAGTGACGATGACACAGCATGCCATCCTGATTACAAGGTTAAAACACACAGACGGCGGAGTCACACAAACAGTGGCAGCGCTAAAGTCACCCTCGCTAAAATGGAAACGACGTCTGTCAGATGCGGCCGTAAATCCTATTTATGACGTGTGTGCTTTCTGACAAAACCATGGGCAAGCCCGAAATCATGTACATGCATGCGCGCCCGCACATACACACACACACCAAAAAACATGAAAGACGTGTTGTAAACACTTTCATTACACGGGACATTTTGCTGTCTGTTTGCATTGGCCACCTCCAGGCCAACAGATTGAATGAGACAAGACACGGGTGAGTCTGTGGGGATTCAACTTATCACTCTGCACCCCCAGAAAAGATGTTTACCCTGTGTGTGTGTGTGTGTGCATGTGTGTGTGTGGGCTGCTTTCACAAATGGCCCACCTATAATCATGTAGCAAAAACACTAGTTTCTTTTTTGCTGTCATCCTCCTCTTTTTCCTCATCTCCATCCTTTAAACTAAGCTGATTAAAAGGCACCCCCCCCACCACCACCAACACCGCCTCCTCCAAACCCCCTACTCGCCCCCCACCCAACCCACAGCCCTACGGCATCACGGGATGGCGAGGGGCCCGCTTCTGCGTGAATATTAAGTGCTGGATTTGTGTCGCAGGTTTGAAATTGGAAATCACAAGTTTGACTAATCAGCTTTGGAAGTTCCACATTCAGGGTTTGTGCATATATCTGTGTGTGCGTGTATGCATTTCTTCCCTCGTCTCCAGTGGCAACAGAGAGCCCACACACACACACACACACACACACACGCATGCACAAGCACACAAAACCCCACCACCCCTGATCCTGCTGCGAGTCAGAATGCTTATTCACTGCCTCAGTGGGGCCAAATACACACCCCCACACACACTCCCCTCCGCCCCCTCCTCTCCTTCACTGCTTTCACTCCCACCCACCTCCCATTTAAAAAGGGACCCAGAAATAGCCCAAGAGGCTATTAGGAAAAATACAGCCAGAGGAGGAGGAGGAGGAAGCTGTAGGGGTGTACAGTCCAAAGCCATTCAAGGGTACACTCCAGCCTCACTCTGTCTCTCTCTCTCATTCTCTCTCTCCCCCTTGTCACCCATCCTTCTCCCTCGCTCTCTTTGTTCTGATGAATCAGTGCTTTAGTGAACATGCTCATTATGGCTTGATAGCTGGGGCTCGTTCAGTATCCCTGGCATTGGTGGAAAATGGGGGAGAAAGACAAAGATAGAGATAGAGAGAGAGAAAGAGAGAGAGAGATGGTAAAATGGAGGGTGGGGAGTGAAAGAGTGCAACAGGGGAAGAGAGAAAAAGAATATGAGAAAAGGGTGTATTAATGAAGCAGAACAGAAGAACTGAACAAGTATAGATTCTTTACAGTCTCACGGTGGAGGACAGAAGAAATGGAAGGGAAGGGCATGACCTAAAAGAACACGCCATGTCTCGCAGCTATAACTAATGTTTAAATCCTAATTTTCTGCCTCTTTCTACTTAGAACCTTTTCTATATTCTCATCATACTTGCAACATCTTTGTCTTGTCCTCTTGACAAAAGACAAGTTATTTTAAGAGACAAATGCATTCCCATTAAATTCACCTGTCCTAAATCACTTTTATAGAGCACTTTTGCTTCATGGTTCAGAGCTGTTGCTATCAATTGATGGTGCTCTAGTTTTTGCAAAAAATACTGAGCGTGTGTAAGAGATTGAATTTATAGAGAACATTCAAATGTATTATTAATAATAACAATAATATCAATTTTAGTTCTTCTTAGAAATGTCATGCTGCTCACTAAACGACAGACATGTTTTATAGAAAGTGGTTTCTCAAATGCTGAATTTTTGTGAAAAGTTAAATATCTTACTGAGCAGCCTGATAGCAAAGTGGCATGATAAAAAGGCACACAAAGAGATCCTTTAGCAAATACTTCAGGTACCAGGGCCCATGACGAAATCTCAATGGCCCTGCTGATGTAAACTGCAACACCGTAGCAGCCAGCTATATCCATGACTCAGGCTCTGCTGTGAAACAGATGTCTGTTGAGATTTACTGTGATTATGTAGACACATAGCGAGACAACAGGCATAATAACATTTTATGCACGATCCTAGACTATCAGCCTTTTTCTTGCTGTGAATCCCCAGATAGAAGGAATATGTGAAGATTTTAATTTGCCTGGCAGAAAATGCTGGTGATAGTAAAAAAAAACATCAAAACCATTGCATAGAAGAGTATATATATTGTCATACATTTTCATTACATTTGGGAAAAGATGAAAAGTAAAATTCCAGAAGCAGAAGCCAAGTTAGTCCCTAATGTGGATCCAGCTCCAAAAACACTGCAGCCTGCAAGTTCCATAATACAAAGCTTTAGCATATTCACTGGACCCTCCCTGCCTATTAAATTCCTGCATGTTTTTTTAAATTCCACGTCCCATGTTTGTAAGATAGACTTGGTAAATATGTAAGTCCCTAACCCGATTCAAGTACCTCTTGGGACAAGTAAACTAATCTTCATTTGTAAAATTAACGGAGTGCCCCTTTAAAAAAGGTTGGTGAGTGGCGGCTTAAATCCCAGATTTGGAATCATCGTCTTAAATGCAGCAACAAACTCAAAGCTTTATTATGACAATAAAGTGAAAAAATGTTAACTGTAGTGGATTAGCAAGCACATTTTATCTAAAACATCCAGTAAAGTTGTCAGTTGTCAGGAATGTAAAAGCATAAATGATTAGTAGTTAACAGAACAAAATCTTGCAAAACCACTGATCTAACCTCTAAATCATTCTGTTTTTCCACTAAAACAATAACGCCTGTCAGCAGTAACTCACGCTGGTGAAGTCAGTGTTTATTTCATCTCGCTGTAGGGGGCTGACCCTGCCATCTGACCTCCCTGTGGAGGATTGCAGCCTGAATGACATAATTACACATGGAACATATATATCAAAGGATATCACCACAACACACCAGGATATACATAAACATTTTATGTTTATTCTAATTCTATGACATGTATAGACGTAACCGTACTTCATGGTCTAAGAGCCAGTGTTTTCCCAGTCAGGACTCCCAGCTGACTATCAACCACTCTATTTAAATCAAACTGCACCATCTGAGAACAGACTGTTGCGATACATTATTAATAAATGACAGACACTAATAAACGCTGGAGAAAGAATGGTAACACACTGCTCTGGTTTCACACAAGGATGGGCACTCACAATACAACCACAACCACAGTACAAAAATGAATACAATACTCCAGCCATAAACACAAAACCATAAACTGCTGTGATATCACATCAAGGCAACCCTCACCGCCATGCCATGGATAAACCACAACTTCCTACGAAAGGTCATAAACCCGAGGTGGATTTTAATTGATGTCCCTGACTGCCACTAAAACATGCCCATTATCCAGGATGAAACCAAGGCAGGTTGGCCTGGCAGTGAGCCTTTAATGATGGCCATATAACTGCAGGACAGGGATTATTCTTTATGTTTATTCACTGCAGAGAAGACAAGTGTTCCTGGAATGCCGTCTCTCACCGGGACACTTAAGAGCCGTAGATGCTGTGAGGCTAAAAGGATGGTGGAGCGGAGAGAGTCCACACGCCACACAGGCCTTTTTAGGTAACAGCCTGCAATAACACAGATTCATGTGTGCGTTTACACACACACACACACACACACACACAGACGTGTAAACAATTGCTTTTGTCGACACACGTGCAGATTTGAAAAATACTCATTTTAAAATTCAACCTTTAATCCAATCTTAAAAATAGATGGAGCCTGACGTTTTGTCCAATCAGTGAACCAATTCAATAAGGCTGACGAGGTTAAAATGCCTCTGCTTATTACCTTCCTCAGTAATTCCTTCTGGCACAAACAAACTCCACCAATCACAGTGAGCACAGTGGAAACTGAATGACACTTATGTGATTCCCTTGAATGTGGCTTCTTTTCTTTGAAAGCAGGCCAGACTCTAAGATCTTTGGCTCCACGATGATTTGAGATGACATCATGGCTCCATTAAAGTGGACCAATAAGGCCATGCCGCCATTACTCCGCTGCAAGCGACTAACAGCATTTTCACAAGCATGCTGATGGCATTAGAAATGTCTGGCGGCCCCTACAGGGTTTTATTAGGCCCCTCTGCGAGCTCAAACAGGGCCGACTCAGGAGCCCTAATGATACACTTGTCCCTTTTCACTAGAGGGGCCCTAAAGCCGAGTCTGGGCCCCAGCAGAGCCTGTACTGCTTGGAAACACACACAGAGAAGCCCCCAGGGTTTCCCCGACATATTCTGGTCTAATTCTATTCTGCCTGTGTTGACTGATGGAATGATAGGCAGGAAAACGAGCCCCATGTTCACTGTCACTGTATGACCGCAGGTTATACACTCTGCTGACAGGTCAAAAATCTAATGAGAACATGAATTTGAAAAACAAAACACTGAAAACATGAACATAAGTTCTATTCTAACTGATTATATTACACAAATAAAGCAACGCCGCCGTCTGTTTGAATTCTTTGTTTGCACTGACATTTTATGAGCTTTCATTTAACATGACACTGCTGTTCAACAACATACAGAAGCTCTCAAATGCACCATTACAATAGCCGAGGAGTATTCATTCACACAACGTTATCAAAATGTTTGAATGGAACAGCGCTAATGCATTTTCTCCAAGACCTGATATTAACAAATTGTGTCTTAACTTTCTACAGACACAATTGTCACACAGAAAGCTGAAAAAGTGGCGATGGTATGTACTATTCTAGGACCTTCTTATGAGTCAATCTCAAATATAGGAAGCAGGCTTAAGACGGATGGAATGTGTCGCTGGCTCGTCTTGTGGATTTGGGACGTATTCACCTATTCAGCCCCCTGTAATTACAAAGGCTCTTGCTGAGATCCGATTTGTCGCCGGGAGCTTGTTCGAGGCGCAGGGATTGAAACGACAACGGCGTAGTCTGACAAAGAAATATGGATACTGCTCTTAAAATAGAGAAAACTAATGCTGCTCTGTGTTGAGTGCACAGGCTCGCTGGCTCAGACGTGGGCAAGGTAAATTTAATTATGGGCCCTGTACACAGTGGCTGGCTTTCGATTAGAATGGACTAACTTCTTGATACAGTTGTACCCCACCAACCACTTAGGAAATAGTGTTCAGGACACAGTCTGGTAATTGATGCAGGAGCTACTGATCAGTATTAAACTTATAGACCTACAACGCTACTGTATTCTGCTTTATGTTCACATTTCTCACAGAAAATATCGGTGGGGATCTATTATTTTTATTGTAATGCCGTGGCAGAGGACAGGATTGAGCGTGACAATTTTAAAGGGGTACTCCACCAACAATACACATAAAGGTCAGTTTACTGTTTTAAAAAACAGTTGTATAAAGTCTTCTGTGGATCTGGAGGAAGATTTTCACAGTCATTGAATAAAAACCCTGATAATGTCATCAAAATTCAAAAGACAAGGGCATTTAATAGGCGGGGAAAGTCCAAATTAAAGACTTTATAGAGATGCATTATGGGAATTATAGGATTCAGTGTTTCTGGAGCATGACTCATATCAATAACATACAGAAGTTAATTAAAGGCCAATACATATACCACTTGTCATGTTGCCCTAGTTAAAGGATAGTTAGGCTGTTTCAAGCATTCTCTGCCAAAGAAAATATGGTATTTGTGGTTACCTGTTATACCACTGATAATAACCTTACAGTACATATGATGAAAAAAGCATTATTATTTTGTTATGTGCTTATCTTTAATATAATGTTTAGTCAACCAGAAGTGTTGGGTCTTTATCCAGCTCTGTTCTGTCATCATTTCAGTTCATATTTTGTTCTCCCGCCCCGAGAGTGGCGACTTCACTGGCAAACACCAGTGCACAGAAAGAAGAAGCAGCAGTAGCAGTAGCATCCCTGTTTGACACACTGAGGTCACTTCCATGTGTATGTGTGTGTTTACATTCAGCGTAACTGGAGGGCGAGATGAAAGCAAGGTGAGGAGGATGGGGAGGCATGACAGTCATCTGCTTGCTGACACGGTTCATAGTGCAAATCCACACTCTGCAGTCACCTGCCTCTCGATCACATTCCTCACCTGATCTATTTCTGGCGAGGTTGCGTGGGAGCGGCGGGTAGCGGGGATGAAAGAGGTGATGCTATGTTAGCGGAGAGGACCTGTGATTAGTTTATGAAATTGGGTTATCCATCATGTGAAAAGCAGTGAGTTTCTCACAGAGTAACCTCATACTCACATAACAGGCGCACCGCAGTGTGTGTTATTCAATCAAAATGGATTTCTAAATGATTGAATTCAGAGAAAAGTAGATCCCACATTTGCTAACAGCATGTTCTCTGTGTGCTTTTCAAAACAAATCTCTAAATTGTAGAGGAAAACATGTCAGGCAGAGCAAATGATTGTTTATTTTGTTAATCTCTCCTTGGCGCAGCGCAGTCAGTTACGGTGTCAGACATCGGCAGCCTTCAGGAGAGCTGAGGAGGGATTAACTGTCTGTTTGCAGCTGCTGATTGCCGGGAATGAGATGCCCTTCGGTGCCGATCAACAAACAAGTCTTCGGCAACCCTTTGGCCATATTCAAACCTCCCCCATCTCCACATCCCATTTTGTCTGCTGCAGCAACCCTGGCCTAAATGGCACGCTCCCCTCCTTTCCTTTCATCTTCTTGTTAAAATTCATTAGGGTACTATATGCATGTCTTCCGGGCTTCCCATTTGAAGGACGTTGATAAAATACGTACTGTACGTGCAACCTTAATCAGCCTGATCCACTAGATTTAGAGTTGAAGGCGAGCTGGGTTTATCTCTCTCTCTCTCTCTCTCTATTCCTCCCTCTTTCTTTTTCTTGCTCAATCTGCTTTCAGGCTGTTTGCTTTCTTAAATGAACGTAATGGTACAAACGGAGGATAAATTGCTTTCTGTGTGCTCCATCTCATCACATCCATCCCACAGGGCCAACTCTGAAGCGGGAGGGTGAAGAAAAATGAAAACAGACCAGGAAAATAATTCACTTGCTTTGCCTGGGAGATACACACTGCTATCTGTGTAGAACCCCTGAGATAAGGCTGATGTGCATTTGGTGCATTAGGCCTCCTGCACTATCACCACAGTACAGGACAGTATGGGAGAAAAAGGGCAAAAGTCAGTGTGCGTATGTGTATCGGACTCTCACCCTCATTTTATAAAACATCTACAGCGTTTAAATGGAGCTTTTTCAAAGCTGTACAGCAAATGAACCATCACCTGCGCTGGTTTACCAGGTGCAGACGATGTCCTGTAGATACCAGTAACAACAGCTGACCAGGCTCATCTATTACACCGGCAGCTCTCTCAACAGGAGCTAACATTCCCCATCGCCTAAGTGTCCCTTCTCCATTCTCAATCAGAGCAAGAGAAGATACTACTCCACACATTTAGTGTGACACTAATTTCACACCCACACACGGACACTGAGAGGGAGGAAATCGCTGGCGGATGTCAGAGACAAACAAAAAAAGCAGCGCCAAATCATGCATGGGAATCATGGGAATAAAATGTGGTACAGTCAGCGTCAAGTCTAAGTCTTGTTTAGCTTGGCAGCCTACAGCGGGTGAAGGAACTAGATACGACAGACAAAACACGCTGGAATAACAGAGATACCAATGAGTTAGTAAAAATGTAATTAGTTGCCACTAATGTATGCGTCCCATTCAAGCAAACTATTCCTTGATGCTAGACGCGCAGTATCAACGTTACTCCCTTGGGAACTACAAGAAACGTTATTGGACCTACGAGCTGTTATTAAAGTCTTAACGCAGATGCAGGGGTCGTAAAAGATTCATTTGTTTACCGATGAATTATTGAGATGTAGGATTTAATCAACGCTACAGATGTTGCAGTCAGAAAGTGTTGTTAATCTCACTTTGATTGCATCTAAATGAAAACATAGACTATAAAAATCACAGAGACTGATTGTTGATTGCAGAGTTAATTACAGACGCCAAACAAGGGACAACAAACAATAAAAAAAATGATTATTTCAGAATGGCTGAGTGATCATCTGATTAAATTGGAACAGTGTCGTTCATAAGAACTTATACTTCTTCTGCATTACTATAATGGAGTCATCCAATGGTCCACTCAGACAATACAGCACACAATAAAACCAAAAGATTATTTGAGATGTTATTGTAATGTTTTCTCATCCATCTTGTTTCTTATTGAACACATCGATAAGAAACAAGACAAAAAAAAGGATCATTCTTCGTGATAATTATCCAAACAATAGAGGGGTTAAAGGATCTACCTGCCTGAGGCACCTGAACAGCACAAGAGCATCGGAGTGTAGCTATAAAAAAAGACCCTTCACGTGAGGTGTGAAGTATGCGTCTCATCCAAGATTAACTTTCCCACCTCACGAGTTGACGTTTTTCAGCCTCAGAGTGGCGAGGGTGAAGCAGAGAAATCCTCACAAACTTTCTGATGAAAAGCTTGATCTTTTATCAGCTGCGGATAATGCATTAGCTACTCATAATCCAATTTCAAGACCATGCTAAGTAGAGGTTTTGACTTTAGGTTCTCTTTCTCGCTCTGCTGCCTGCTGCCTGCAAGGCTCTCTGGTGCTACTAAGTTGAAGAGGACTTTAGGGTACGCGTCGTGGAGCTCCATGAGCTCCACATCTTTTCCTCCCTGCTTTCCTCCACCTCCACCTCATCCTCTCTGACTCTTTCTCGCCCATACTCTAAGGAGCTTTAGAAACTCGACTGGGTAATGGGAGCAGCAGTCAATCAAATTGCAGTTTCAAAGGTGATGCTTTGTTTCACGCTCGCTTCCCATAAATCCCTTCGAGCCTGGCACCTGTCAGGTTGTCGTTCTGAAACGCAGCATCCAACGCCAGTCACCTAAAGCCCAGGGTCCCTTGGCAGATGGAAGGGTTGACTTGTCAGATGCCTGTCGAGAAATGAGGTCATTCCATTTGGCTAGGCCTAGCTTTTTAAAGCACTGTTTTCAGGTGTTTAGAGCTCACTTTCATGTAAACCCTGTAATAGCAGAATTACTGCTTCAAGTTTTAGGGTGAACGCGATATTTACCTTAGCTTTATATAAGGTTTTAACAAAACTGAACACAAATAAATCCTGGATTTCTATTGGTGCCCTTCAGTTTTACTGAGTCTGACAGCATTGTCAAAACACCACTGGTGCTGCCAGCTCTAATAACGTGTAGGACGGTAATAAATTGTCAAATGAGCTCTTGTTGTACCATGATCCGGTAGAGGAACAGTAAAACCCGATATGGCAGAGTGGACAGGATATCGGGACGCCCGCTGCAGCCAGGGGTCCTCGTATCTCCAAGGGTTTATGGGCTCAGGTCTGACTCATTCCAGGTTTACAATCACAGTGACCTTCCCATTAGGGCTCCATTACGAAAGGTCTATTCGAGTGAGAGGCATATAACCCAGCCTATTTATCCAGCTGCAGCCTCTTCTTATGAACTGTAGTGGGTAAACACGAGTGCAGCTTTGAAAGCACTGGTGAGTCATGGGTGAATGTCTTTATTATGGCATAAAATGAATGCATATGCATATAAACACATGAGGCATAAAAAGAGTTCAAGATATAAACCTATAATGTACAGTAACCGGCAATTGCTGGCATGTGGACCCCACCTCCTCTAACAAGGAGCACCTTCCCACATCAACTAAAATGCCCCTAAGTGTCTCTAATTAGTTAACTGCATCTAAAAGAACCGTCCTCTTATTGAGTGAATGTGTTGTGTAATGACAGCACCAAGGGGCATACAGTAAACAAGCTGATGGTAACGTATACTCCTGGGTACACCAACACTGTCTGATGTCTGTCCAGCTATGGTAATGTTTGTCTATGTAGCTTTCAGATTAAAGACACTGATGAGTTGGAGTGTAGTAATCCTCCAACACACTTGCTCTCTGTGTTCTTGGGGTGTTTTTTTTCCAGCAAAGACCCAACAATTAAAGAAGTCTGCCAGCTAATTCCAACTCAATTTACTTCCATTACATGGTCCCTGGAGGCAATTTTACAAGGTAAGACTTTGTTGTGTCATGCATCTACCGGTCATATGATAGTCAGAAGATGGCTTCCACCATGGTAACATCGCCATATAACATTATTTACTCTGCTGGATGAGAGAGTGGAAACTGCCCAACAGCCAGTACTGGCTGGTATGCCATACCAGTCAAAAGTTTATATATATATTAAATATATATGTATAGTAAATTATGTAATAAAAAGTAAACAAAAGAACATATCTTTCCTACGTTGCATGAAATCAGCCAGGTCCAACACAGAAGGTAACTGTATCCAGGTTGGGGTTAAATACTACTCGTTGTTCTCTTTCATACTGAAGACTGGCTGACAGCTAGGAATGAGCGGCCTTCCCTGAACCAACATCATCTATTTCCTATTTCCTGACCTTCAAACAGGAAGTTCATGTTATCTGTGCAGCTCAAAAATATTAAGTGAAGCAGGAGCAGCGAGTCTAAAAAAGTAAGGCAGTAGGCTATTCTGCTTAAAACTGCATGTCCCCTAAAAGGTAAAACTAAAGTTTCAATTTTACCGTCTCGACACATTTGATAAATTCTTGATAGATTCTGTTGTGTTGGTGCTTTGTATTTGAAAAATGAAAGTTCCATTAAGTTTAATTTAGAAATGCAAATTACTGTTTATGTTTGTTATGACAGACAAGTGACAGAAGTCTTGAATCTGAATGTGTTTCAAGCTCCTTTTTTTGCAAATCATAAATAGAAAGCCTCTGAGCTAAATCAGAACCAGTGCATATTATTATATCTCAAAGGCAGCAAGACAAATATTACAGCCGGGCTGGCATATACAAGATATGCAAAGGAGCAAGAGGTGCAAAACAAAAAAATGCTGTGTTGAGCATGTGGTGCATATTTCAAATCAAATCACAACACACGCAACAGCTAATCCTGTCCCTGCAAATAAAATTCCATACTACGCTATCAATACCTAAGGCTCAGACCCAAACTAAGCTTGTATTTATAATTGACATGCAACACTAAGCCTTTTTATGCTGAAATAACCCCGTGAAGGTGAGAACTCACTACCAACATGTATCTACAAAAACAAGAGAGCAGGAAGGAAAATAAAAGAGGTTCTTTTTATGTCTATTTGTTTTTTTGTTTTTTTTAAACCAATTAATTTCACAGACGACCTGTCAGATATTATGACAATTTGTAAAATGAATTTACCAGACAGTCAGAGCAAATTTGGCGTAATCTGAACAAACCTAAGCAATTAAAATTACTTGGAAAGTTACTTTTAAACACAGCATCTGTTAAAAATCAGACTCCTTATGCAGGAGGAACCTTACATAACAGGTTACTATAAATATTCCCCCTGGCAATAAAGGAATAACTAAACACTCACAGGTGCGTCTTGTATTAAGGCTTTTATACTGTATCCCTGCATAGAGCTTATTGATGTACCCCTAAGAATCGATAGCAACATGTCTATCACTGACCAATATCTCCGCGACTGATCTGAATACACAGATTCATTGAACATCAGTCAAGCATTGTCTTACCTTCCTGCCAGACTTTTCATCGGCTTCTGCTATAGAAGTGAGGTAGTTTCCAAAAGATATTTGCTATGACACAACAAGGCTATCCTGAGGAAACATGCGGCTCTATCTGCTGGAGGTAACCTTCACTTTAAACATATGGATTGGTGGCCTTCACTAAGTCCCGGATGTATTGGCAAATGTATTTCACTGGCTATTGGAGAGGCCAGATAACCCTGTCATATCTGCTGCGACTGTCATAGGGGGGAGTGACAGGATGGAGATTTCACCTCTGCTGATACTCCTACAAAAACACACACACACTCACACAGAGGTGCTCTGTCCTGGTCACACACACACACACACACAGCAACACATACACCCCAACCCACCTGAGCTTAGCACTGAAAGGTCAAAAGCCCCCATGTGACAGCTGTCAATCACAGGAGGTGAGTATTATCCGATGCAATAATAATAATACCCTGAAAGGTTGTGGAAGGCCATGGAGAAAGAGATTTCCTGACTTGTCATCAATGGATATGACTAGCAGGAAATCTGCAGCCCACATAATTAATTACTAAAATGAAAGTTAATTAATTATGTATAACCAAAATAATAATAATAGCAAATAAATTTAATAATGAAAACATACGTGTGTGTGTGTGGTAATAGCTTAACACTGTTTTTTTTTTGCCAAATGGTTATTAACATATTAATATGAAAGTAAAGTGCTGCATGGCTTTGTGAGCACATCAATTATTCTTGTAGACAAGGAAGCTATGAGTGATTCAATCGCCCAATAGTCAAAGTAACTGAACTCAGATACAGCATGACTCTCTGAAAAATGTGTGTGTGTGTGTGTAGCTGACGAAGGATTACCTGTGATCCAAGGATAATGAAAAAAAAAAGAAAAAAGAAAAAAGACATTGTCTGATATTAAATTCTAACACATGGAAAATAACTGATAGGCTGTTGTTGTTGTTGTTTCACCTTGCCTGCGGATTCTGCCTGCTTGCATGGGGGCAATGCCTTGTGGGGCAAGGTGGTGATAAAACCCTATGTAAAATTCATTGTTTTTCTGTGCAGCATGTATCATCCAGGACAAATAAAAGTGAACAAATACAATCACACTACAGCTTATACATTATAGATGAGGTGTAAATGAACTGGATCGTTGCAAAGCATAAGCGCAAGGCACAAAGCTAGTTAGTGTCGTCTGAATGAACGTAGGGAGTTACAAAGCACACTGAGAAATGTGAGCTTTGCATGTATGAGTCAGAACCTCTGAAACGCCTTATGTATGAACAGTGTTTTGTGAGCGCCCCCTACCTGTCTGGAGCTGCAGGGCGTCCGTTGCGCGGCTTGTTGACCTGGGCGTACAGAGCCTCTAGGGGCGGACCATTCTCCTGAAGACTCAAGGGAGGGTGAGGGCTCTGGGGACTCTGAGGGAGGTGGTAGTGGTGGTGACTGCTGTAAGGCTCCATGCTAGAGCTGTCCACCGATGATTCAAATGATCCAATGCCAGCGTAGGTGTGCTCTTCATCTGAGCTGAAGGTGTGGCTAACAATATCTTGGATCTCAGCATATTCCCTTTCCTTTGCCTGCCTCTCCCGGAGCTCCCGCATCTTGGCCTGTATTCTGTGATAAAAAGAGTTTCTTATTTGTCAACTGTCCAGCAAAATTAAAATGATGCACATAAATTGCAAAATTTACTCACAGGAGAAAAAAAAATTACGCCCACTTATTGTGGATAAGGACATTATATCACAAATAGTGATGGAAATACATTTGAGGAGTCAAAAATGACACACTTTCAGACGATTAGTTTGGTGAATGGTATAGTGTCTATGCAGTTTTTGGTTGTTTGGTTGGCAGTTTTCTTATGTTCAGGAATATATGAGTATGAGTGAGACACTTTTTTAACTTTCAAGTTGTTTTTGCCAGATTGGAAAACTTTCATAAATTTGTCTGGGAAATAAGACAATGATGCTAATATAATTAAATACAGAAATGTATTGTGAAGATTGAGTGTACCTAAAAACAAAAAAAACAAAGTGACACTTAAATCATGAAAAATTAATGTTAGGTATTGAAAAGCCATTGAGTGGCGAGTGAGTAGAATATGTAAGAAGGTAACACTGAAAATCTCTAGGAAATGTATAAATAAATATATTCTGTCCAAGCTTCGTAGCAGTTTATAGCAGCATTCCAACTTTCAAGTTTAATCACAGATATTGATCAGTCCAGACTTGAGAAGAAGAAGTCTCTCCTCCTCAAGCCTAAGTAACAAGGAATGAAGCCAAATAGAGAAAAATGTCTTCCCCTGTAGTGAGAGAAGCACTGCAGTATAATCCAAATATATGGCTCTCCATGAGCCATTAGAGGGCCGAGACAACTGTACTGATCTTATCCCTCAGGTCCTCGAAAAGAGGAGGTGGGTAGGGAGACAGTCAGAGCTCCTCTTCCTCCTTCCCGCCCCTTCCTCTCCCCGGGACCACTTGCACACAACAGAGCCTTTCACAGATCCTTTCCTGTCTCATACATTGGTTCCATGTGAATGCCCATGTGTCCACAGCTAACTAGACTCAGTCATGGTACTGCACGGCATTGTGGGAGTGTGTAGGTGGACAGTGGGGAGTAGAGAGGAGAAGGGTTGAGGACAGGCGGAGAGGGGGGGAGTTGACCTCCCACTGCGGTGACCCCAGCAGCAGCCACCAGACTGCTCACCAGTTCCAGATGTCGTATCCCTGCTGTAGGGCAACACACACATCTAATCACACGCATACAAGCACGCTAGACTCCCCTATTACCTCAGGTCATAACTGACCTCTGCCCCCCCCCACCCCACCACTGCTCCTCACAGATGATTGACAAGTGTGGAACAGGGCTAGAATCCCCCCGAGCTCAACTCTGTCTCCCATGTCTGTGTATTTTAATAACAGTAATCACATTTCAAACAATCCCCATTTTTCAGTGCCGGATTAACCCAATTCCCACATCCTACCCGTAGACTGCCTTGTTTATTTTTAGCCGTCCAAAATCCCATTTTCTCAGCATTATCTGCAGAATGAGATTTTGATGGAGGCCTGATGCAATGTCGCATGATATACAGTCATCTATAAAGCCTCTAAGCTGGTTTGTTGTATTTTTGCATTACGTTGCGGAACAGGTACAGTTATCAACTCACAGTACAGTGCAGTTCCCCTTTAGCTTGTGCTGTCAGGAAACAGAAAACAAGCCTCACAGGGGAAAGAACGCCAATTCCCAGAAACCCTTTCACCTGCCATCTGGCTAAAGTGATGTCAGATGTATGCCAGGAAGGACCAGACAATAATGTTACCACAGGTTCACGGAAGTCCGCTGGGATTTCAAGACCCTCTGGCGTTTTATGGACTAATCAGATTCATAAAAACGGCAATATTGACATTTGGGACGAGATAATGGCCTTGGCTAGACTGGCGACATGAAGCTAAAAGAGAGAGGCTTCTCTGCCAGGCCTCAGGAGTCCAACATGGATAAAGCTAATAGGTGCATTTCAATAAGAGGATATTAACAAGCAAAATACCAAAAAGATGAGTCATGCTGTTGTCATTAATGGTTGGATCCATTCAGCAGTTTAACTTTGTTGTTTTTATACACTCATCGGCTTTCAAAATATGCTTTTGTTTTAATTTGTGACACCATTTACTATTTCGAGGGGAGAAATCACGGCTCGTTTTGTCTGTGTGTTTGTGCAGAACACATAATCCAAACCTGTCAGTCTGATGCGAGAGGCCTATTCCAACTTGTTCTGGCTGTCAGAATATGGTGTTAAGTTTCTATCCTTGGCCAGCTGGCAACGGGTCTCTGTGGCATGTAGAGATTTTAGTGCTACATTCCCAAGTGCATATTTCAAACTACATGACTCTTATTGATGGATTAAAAACTGAATAACGAGGAATTTACCACTTTCTCCTAACTCTGATTATGTGGTTGAATCTGAAAACTTCAGATTAATATCCACTCTTGACAACAAAGGATGTTTTATTAAACACACTGCCTTAACCAGTCTAGGTTGATTTGACAAAACCTCATTCTTCCCTACGTTTACCCATATTAGCCTAATCCTAACCCAATACACACACAGCAGGATAACGTCCTGAGTCTTGTACGACCAACCATTCAACCCAACATCCTCCCTATTAGCAAAATGAATAGCATAGACATATTTTGTAGTAGAAGAGGCTGGAAGAAGCCATTTTTCAGCTTTGTTAATAGGCTCATTAGCTCCAAACTTTACACCCACACCTGCTAACGTCATTCTACTTGGGCCACCTGCAACTGCTCCTCCACTGCCAGCTCCTGTCCTTCCCCCACCCCGGCGCTGTACCATATATATACTCTATTAGCCAATTAATGGCCCAGCATGTTAACACTGAGGAGAGTGCTGCCCACACTAAACACATTATTACTATACAGCCCCAATTACAAGCCTTCCTCCTCTCTTCTTCTCTTACCAGACACTACCTACAAGAGGAAACGGCACTGCAGCCTTTAATGCAATTAGCCCCGAGAGATTTTATTTCACAAAGGGGACAATTGAGCTTTAGTGCTTTATAGGAGGCCCACCAAGAAGTTCATTCCAATACCACATCAGTGATAGATAGATAGATAGATAGATAGATAGATAGATAGATAGATAGTTAGATAGTTAGATAGATAGATAGATAGATAGATAGATAGATAGATAGATAGATAGATAGATAGATAGATAGATAGATAGGTAGCAGCAGCATAACACAAATACGACACATACATTCTTAGAAGTAGAAGTAAT
The DNA here is from genome assembly GCA_036937835.1 of Pampus argenteus. Taxonomy (NCBI): domain Eukaryota; kingdom Metazoa; phylum Chordata; class Actinopteri; order Scombriformes; family Stromateidae; genus Pampus; species Pampus argenteus. The sequence goes on along the minus strand of CM072880.1, from coordinate 13,645,713 downwards.
CTCACGTGTACCTTTGAATAAAATACCATACCTACACTTGCATTTGTTCTTCATAACAGAGCAGTTGAATGGCATTTCCTCCTGGCTAACAGACAGTCTAGACATTTTAATGCCGAGGCTTTAAGGGCAGTTGAAGTTCCCCCCTCTAATCCTATGATTGACCGTGTCCTCAAGACAATTATGTGTCAACCAGATGACGCTATTCTTTATTTAACGTCCCTTTCACCTTTTTTTTGTTCTCCCTGTTGTTTTTCTCGTCCTTAATTTCTACTAAATTGAGTCTGAGAACAGCACCTTCACACAGACTAAAACCAAATTTGTAATGATACTGTTGTGCAAGTTTCATTTCGGCGCATGAACAACGAAAGCAAAAGACTCACGTCGGGTAAATACTTTAACACATTATATTGGGAGAGTGAGAGGCCTGGTGTGAAGTGGTAGCAACTTGTCGGCTCGGCTCAAGTCCTTCCTCTCCACACTGAATAAATCTTGCTGTTTATCCAACAGTGCTGTTATTTTGGACCAACAGAGCCAGCAGACTCCTTCCCCATATGTTTGTCAATGTTTAATCTACCCAAGGGATGCAGAGGAGAGATGGAGGGGGGGCTGTCTGTACTCGCAGACACTCATTTTGAAGTCAACACACTTAGAAGTTTGAAAGCCTGCCTCTTCAATATGCATTGTTACTGTGGTGGATGAAACAGAATGTATTTGCTCTCTTACTTTCTCATCCAGCCGCCTTGAATAGATTTTTCTTTTCAATACCTCCTCATCAAAACATGTTCTATTGTTCTGAAGTGCAGATGGAGGGCAGAATGAATCTGAATCTAATCAAAGTGCAGTAAATGGCTCTGTGTGCAGCTGTCTGTGCAGAATTGCAAACCTCCGATAGCCCATCTTCTGTGTTGACACTTGGCCCATAACAGCATAATGCAATCACAGAGATAATTGTCCAAGTTTCGTGGTGTTAATTTACAGTGTTAATAATCGCATTAACTTGCTTGTAGGTATCAATATAATTACAAATGTAATCACAGTTACCAATCAGCCAGTTGGAGCGTCCTTTGAATGTGCTATGCAAATGAGACTCAAATAGGATACTGAAATAATGAGATGGTTTGACAAAGTGGAATGATAACATTAGTGGCATAATCGCTGATATGAGAAAAACAAAAATGGAAGGATCTGCCTTAAAGCAAATTACTTCACACTTTTCAATCTGTGGCACATCGTATTAGAAAAAAAACTCTCTCTTTTTATTAAATAGAAGACCAAATTCTCACACCTAATCCAGGTTTGCCATATGTCAAAAGTGAATTGTGCTGACTGACCCAGTCCAGAAATACTGGTCAGGTTTTGTTTGTCCAGAGTCAGCAGGAAGTCACACAACAAACAAGAGGAAGAGGGCCGCTGTTGGGGGGGTGGGGGGGGTGGGGTGGGGGGGGGAGGGGGGGCGGGGCAGCAATGTCCTCTGCTGCGGTCTGGGGAGCAGGAACAAGGAGAGTGGCAGTGGAGTGCTGGCTGCTGATTAGAAACCAACCACAGCCAAGCAGATAAGAGAGAATGGACATCATAATCAGCTGCCACAGAGAAAGACAGAGAGAATGGAGTTCAGTTCAGGCAGAAAATGAAGAAGGAACATTGTCAGGTTGTCTTTGTGCCTTTCCCCACTTTGGCCCGGGAAAATATAGTTTCAGGGCGAGCATGTGCAGAGATAAGTCAGTGACTGATAGAACCCAGCCTCTCTTTCTTTCTTTCTTTCTTTCTTTCTCTTTTCTCTTCTCCCCCATGGCCTTGTATGAATCAGGACCACATCCGCCGAAACGGCTGCTCTCCAACCCACCCAGGGTCCAATCAGAGAGTTTGTTGTCTCCAAAGTCCTCTCAACGTGAGCCAATCAGATAGGGGTGCCTTGGGTGCTGTCCACAGGCATAAAGAAACAAGAGTGATGGCTGCTGCTGCTGGGCTGAACAGAGAATTAGATCAGTCTAACCACAGGTTCTAATGCTGCCTTGATGAGACATGAAACAGTCAATCACGGGAGCTGTACAAAATCTGCCAAATTTTAGCAAAACAAATGCTGCTGATAAGCGCTCTTCATCACGTGGATGCAGTGCACTGTGCTCTAGTAATGAAGTCAAAGTTTTGTGTATTCTCTTCTCCATCGTGTTCAGTCCATAAGAGGTTGACAAAATATCAGTGGAGGAGAACTACTCAAAATAAACGGGTTGTGTCTGCAAGGACTGCAGGCCAAACCATAAATTGCATGAATCATATCAAGGTCAGAGTTTTAAATATACAACCGTCGCAGCCTTATTGCAGGGTAAAAGGAGCAGGTTTTATGAATTAATTTGTCTCACCTCTTCTCTGACTCCTATTTTGAATCACTAAAAGCCCCTGTCAAAACCGTCTGCTTGAATTAATGATCGCTAATGTCAAATGAGCAGGGATTTTGGCCGCGGCCCATCGGTGCAGACACACAGTGCTAGCTGACGGCTGCCAGCTTCAGAAACCCGTTACGGTCCGATCTATAATTTCATAAACGCACACTGAAATAGTCCTGTCTCCGCCACAGCAATGTAATCAATCAGAGCATGTGCCTTAAGCGGAGAACTACGACAATCAAATGTAGCACCTTGTGAGTGTAATACAGTAATGCAACCAAAAAATACAAGTAATGGATTTCTGAGCTGTCGTCCTGCTGAACCTGAATGCTTTGAATATTGACTTGGCTTCATGGAAGGTTGGTTTATTATTACCCACCACGATTTCCCTCAGGATTCCCTTTCCATTAACGGAGGGACAATCCCAGCCTGGCTGAGTGATGGGATTTGGGAACAGGTACAAAAGGAAAGAATTAGGTTGGCCTCCTGCACAGGGAGCTGGGACTGCAACTCATACATGCAGAACGGACACAAACAAGACAGGGAAGGAGAATGTGCTGCAAGACAAAGTAGCAGAAAAAGAAATAGGGTGACAGCGGAGAAAGAAGACGAAGAGTATGAACGGGATTCAAATAGCGTGTGTTTGTGAGGCGGGGATGGTTGCGAGGGCATGTGCGCTACATATCTAATGCCCACTGTCTGTGCGGATTCTGCTGCTTTGTATGACAGTCGCTTGGGAGCTGCTCAAAGGGGACAGATCTGGATGGAGCGCTAGGCCCGCCGGGTGGGTGCACTGGGGGAAATGTGTTGGGCCCTCAGCCAGAAGGGGTCACGCCCACAGCGGAGAGGAACTTCACCGCAAGTCACAGTCAAATACAGAAAGGAACTGTGCTGCAGTCTTTTGAGCAAAGCTTCCAGATGTTCCATTCAGCAGGGAAGAGGGCCTCTGTGAGGATATTTGTGTGTGTGCACTTATTTGTGCTTGTGGTACCATGCATTTTCAACAGCCATCCATCCTTCTCTCCCTTTCGCCGTAAGAGAGAGCCATATCAAGCCCTATTGTTTCTATTCAATTAGCTGTCATTACCAGCGGCAGTTTGATTACTGAGTTCATTTGGCTGGCGGAGAACAACGGAGGCAGCAAGCTGTCTTTTCATTCACCCTGCCACCAATATTGTCTTCCCTGCTGGAGAGAATTAAATAGGGCTTGTCTGTGAGGGATGAGGCACACGCGGCACAACCGATGCCTTGGCTTATTCTTCTGGACGTCCTGATGTCCACAAACACCAGAGGACATAGAGCCAAGAAGGCTGAATGAAAAGGAACACCGTATTCTTGAGCGATTAACAACCTGGGCGAGCTGCAGGAGGAGACGAATGCAGAGCTACATCGATTTCACTATTATAATGAGCACCATTCAATCATGCCAAATCCACAGGGTCCTACAAGCACCATTAGGAGGTCAGCGCCTCTGAACGGCACAGGCAACAACAATCCATAAATGATCTATTTAATGTACTGATATAAAAGAAAGAGACTTTTCACAAATTGACATATGAGTGCTTTCCCAGAATTTCCTAACCTTACTCCACCATTTTGTTAATTAGGTAGTTTGCTAATTTTCCGGTCAGTAATGCCCCCCTCCACACACACCTTTGTTCAGTGGGGACTTGATTGTTTAGGCTTTTAGCGAACCAAGGCTCTGTCTGAGCACTCACCTCTCTTGTTCCAGCCTCATCCTCAGGGTCTCCTCTTCTGACGCCTGCATGTCCTCTGCTTTAGATTTACTGGAGCCCTTCCTCTCCATCCTGTCTCCTGGCCGCTCATCCCTCCGGTGCTTTCCAAACCTGAGAAAAAGAGTTAGGCAGAAATGGATTTAATTGACGGCCAGACTTTAATAATTTCCAACCCAATATAGACATTTTCCTTTTTTTTTTTTTTTTTTTAACAGCAGCGTGCCTCCTCCTTTGTTTTCAATTCAGGTGAAATACCGGGAAGGAAATTAAACTGTCAAACTGTCAAAATCTTCAGGTCAGGTGTGTATTGGGGAGACAGCTCAGGAGGAGCCTCCCTGGGCACCCGTTCGTTATTGAAAGAATAACTTTTTCATATAAATGCAATCAAAATGCATCAAGTCATATCAAAGGACTGTGAATTCCCTCCCTGCCAAGTCTCCGTCCAGGACAGCAGAAGCGATTTAGTGTGCAGTGTTTAAAGTAAGTTTGAAAAGTGGAAAATAGCAAAACTCCCCTTTTTTTTCAAAGCGAGGATGAGTTCCCCGTTTCCTCCCTGAGCTGTAGAGTTTACTTAAAGTGATGAGAACAGTGACAGCTCATGATTTAGTTTTAAGCGAGGGGGGGAACAAACTACCTGCAACCAGGCAAAATGTAAGTGGAGGAAATGGCCGAGCTCGTCGGCATCATTTATAACTTTCTAGGCAGCGTCGCAAACTTTTACATTTTAATGACGGGAGTGACACACCGGCGGCGGTAAATCTGTGACAGCTTTACAGCGAGGTGAGAATAAGCCAAGGCAATGATCGTAAATTCCTCTGGTCAGCTGAGCTCAGAGCTGGGTGAATAGATGACTGGGGATCTCTGGCTGACTGAGTGGTGTGAGAAAATGATGAGGAACAGAAAATAGAAAGGATGCAGTTGACAGGGAGTACAGTACATTTACAGGGCTGCACACTCACAAACACACACACACACACACAATATAAAGGCAACTCTATTATCTGAGTCCACTGGCTGAGACTTCATTACTCACTACAATGTGTGCTTGCGAATAACATGTGATCCGACGCCAAATTTATACATCTGCAGAGAATTTAGGAATAAAACACAAACTCTCTGATGAGACATAATGGGAAAGATAATATTGTTAAAATCTGATGTCATTTCCTGCTGCTCCACAATGGTGCCAGCTGTGGAGGAAATGCCACACGGCAGGATACAGAATAAGGAAATATTATAGACAGATATCCTGGAAGTGCACAGGATAGTCACATTAAGACATATCTTCACATCTGTACACCACATTCACAAAATAGATCACATTGATGCATGGTGTGTGTGGTTTTCAAAGGTATGCACATCCTTAATGAAATACATCTACTATTTGAATCATTTAATTTTAGTATTGGGTCATCTCTGCCTTCAATCATGCCTTGGAGAGAGAAGCAGAGGAGGCTCAATAAAAGCTATATATATACTGTATATAAACTAAATGTCAGTCAGTCAAATGTAGAGATCTCAGAGGAGGAGTGGTACAAAATAACTGTCAGGTGTGGAAGGAGTTCTGTCGGAGGAGCTTAACTCCGTTTTTCATTTCATCCCAAATCAAAAGCTGACAACGCAGCTGCTGTTAAAGTACATGTTGTGAGTATTTCTGGTAACAATGTAAATACATTTGTAAAAAGATGCAATTCTCAACAACTTTTATGTAAAATAGTTTAGGTACATTGAAGAGATTACAGGATATCAGGTTATAATATTGCTCGCACAAAAGATGAAAATGTTTCGATAGAAATTTGTAACAGTGAACTACTTACGTGAATTGAAAGGCTGAACAACAAACCTAAACATGCAGTTACTGAAAATGTGTATATATTTCCACTCTATGATGTGTGTTCTGTTTGATTTTGTTTCCATACGACTAACACATGCAATCGGTTTCATGTGTGATGAATTAATAAGAAAAAAAACAACCTTGTACAAAACAGTTTGCGGAAACCAGGCCACTTAGTCTATAAACAAATCAGATGATTGTAAAGACAAGGCAATAAGAGCGAGTGTATGAATGTGAGGGCACGTGGCCACAAGTGAGAAGGGAATTCAATAAATATAATCACAAAATGTGATTTATTTTTATTTTTATTGAGTGTTTATGTTGAATAACACAACCTGATGTTCTTGCATTGTATACACAGACATTGATTATGATGTTCCATGTGATGGCTTTTTTTCTTCACTCAGCAGTCCCGTTCAATTTCAGATGGATGAACAAGAGAAAGCATGAAACTCTGCAGTCTCCCGGCCCCACAGTGCTGCACTTTTATAGTTTATTTTTACCTTTGTCATAGCTGAGCTTTAATGACCGTTTGAAAACTTTCTCCAAAAGCTGAAAAAAAAAATGGGTTGACTTTGGGCCAGTGGAAGTGAATGTATTCATGAAATGGGAGACTGTTTCCCTCACGGATGTTTATTATTCTACTTTACATCAAAAGCAGCCGGGACCTTTGTGCAAATGCCTTCTCTTTGGTAGTGGCTGCTTTGGAATTGTAATCTTTTGAAAGCGCTGCGGCCTGGTGGGAGATCCTGGTTTGTGGTTGCACAGAGAGCCCAGGAGAGGACAAGGGAGCAATATGTGGACTCTGTTGCCCAGATAGCATACATTACCTGATTAATTAATCAACAAATGGCTCTGGTAAGGCATAAAACTCTAGGCTGGGGCTGGGAATGCTAATAATAGTGAGCCTGCTATCTATCACCAGGGCAGGTGACAGCTTCCCTCGTCTCACTTCAAGGACTTTCATTAACTTCCTCAGGAAAATTCACCATCCTCTTTTTCACTTTCAATTTTTTTTCTCAGTCTCGTCTTTCTCTGCCCACCTAAAAAAAAAAAAACATCATAAAATAACCTCAGGCGAGACAAACTTTCGCCCTCAACTTTTTTCTTCTTATTCTGGATCGACATCAATACAGTGAGGGATTTGTCATAGTCAAACATATTGGCGGATTAGACAGAGGGGCCCTGGGCATGCAGCAGCTCCCATATGAAAGGCTATTCCCCCGTCGCTGGTGGCCTGAGAAGGAGGGCCCACATCAAAGTGGAGGCGGGGGAAAGGGACGATACTACCAGAGCTATTAGAAGGCTATCGAGACACTTGCTGGTTCACTGACAATGTGGCTCTGCCCTCCACTCGAACAGCCTGAGCCCTGCCAGTGGGGACCGTTGGTGGAACACAGGATTAGCCGCCAAGCCTCCGCTGACTCACAAACCGCAATGTAATATTTCTACACTCAACATTTTAGCAGAAAGATACAAAATACAAAAATCTGCGGTTCCCGTGTGTGTAGAAAAAGTGCAAACCACATTGACTTTCATACCTGCCTCTGGAAGATAAGTGTCTCACTTGAGACACGAAGGGAATCCGATAGAAAACAGTAATGATTTGGAGTTAATCAGTGTCAGGAGGGAGGACACAGCTCAGCCCTTTCTGTAAAACTCTTGAGACAGTATTGGCATCTTGGCATTAATCGGGGCTGGCATCAGAATAGTTGTATTGAGAGTGAGGTTGATGAGGCTTGATAATAAGATATTGATTAGCAGCTACAACTCATAGACAGAATGACAATGGAGTTTCTTAGACGTGGCTGCACAACTGTACTTATGTGTTGTACAATTACAACTTAGGGATGCTGCCGTGTAACCCAAAAGCTTACAAACATTTTTGTCTAGAAAAAATGGGCCTTTGAATTAAGATACATGTGTTAAATAGCTACTTGAAATGATCTGTTCTGGTCATTATTTGAGCAACAGCTGCACTTCACATCTCCATTCAAGCCAGGTAAACAATGATACGCCATTTACATCCTCATAAAGCTTTTTCTGCATTTGTCCACCAGACCGCAGCACTGCTTAATGATGCATTCCTAAGCATCTATCTCACTGTGGTAAACAGCAGGTACTGTAAGAGTGATGGATATACAAACGCACAGGGGTCCTCAAAAGACAAAGAAAGATGGAGCGAGAGGAGAGATGCATCTAGATAGGTAGACAATGAGCTCAGGTTACGTGATCACAAACGCACAACAGCTGATTAAGAGGTAGGATAGTGATACGCAAACCCAATCCATATAGACACGAGGAATATTTATGACCTCTAGCCTGAGCTGCTCTGTGCCATTCATCACCCGGTTGGCCCTGATAATGTCTGATTGGCCATCAGACCTCATTTAGGTGGTTTGTAATCCAACATGTGTCATTCACATATAGTAATAATATATTCTAGATTAATGTTTTGATGGCCGCTGATGTGATGAAACAAACACTGGGAGTAAAATTGAAGTGTTCAATCAAAGTGTCCTGGGTTAGATACCGCCTGACAGCAACATTTTCAAAGACTGTTGCACATTTAGACACGTTACTGAGTAACTGGCCTTACTATATATACTATATGTATCTCCTTTGAGTAGAAAATAAGTCAGTAAATAGGTACTCCTTTCAATATGATACATCATCATACATCTTGGAAAACCGAAGGGTTTATACCACTAGCAGTAGATGACTCATACATCATCTTCATCGATTTACACAGTAATAACACTTCAAGGCTGCAGCACATCAGGAGAGTGAAAAGTCAAAGACAGAATTTCCAAAGAGGGAGAAAAAGTAAATTATGCAAAGCCTCAAAGCCAGTTTGATTGTTACAATCATTTAATCTGTGGAGTAGATTTGCGAGAAGCTAATCTGTTTTGACATCTTCTGTGGGGATTTTTGTGGTTTGCTCACAGGAAGATGCTGACTTAAGAGAGGGGATTGGGGAAATAACTGCGTATTCCTTCCCCTGCAATGTGTGGTTTTCAAAAGAAAATGCAAGGATGTGATGGACCAGCTGGTTTAACCTCACATGATGCACTCATCACATTAGGTGTTAAATCTTTGGCATTATTCAAAGCTGAAAATGGAACAGGTGAGCCAGAAAGAAAAGACGACTGCATCTATCAATTTGAGTAAGTGATGAGAAGATAATTTCAAGGGCAGACAGAGAGAATCATTATGGTTTCTGCTCGGCCAACCTGAAAGTTAATCCAAATCTCCCAGGGCAAAGTCCCCCACAGGCATCTGACGTGGTGTCTGCGCTCCCATCCCCCCGAAACTGCGTTTGTCACAGACTCGCACTGAGGACGAAAATAAATAACTATGCTTCCACCCACTGCATTTCATGCTGATAATCTATAAAGCACCATAAAAAAATACACTTTCTTCTCTCAGAGAAGAATCGAGAAATATTATCATCTTATTGATGGCCAAACACACATATCCACACGCAAACAAACAGACTTGTTTACTCTTTTGCTATCGTCTCATATCCCTGTCCATAGCAAGGGCATGTCAAAATGAAGCAGTGCATGATTTCTACACAGAGCAGCACCTAGGGCAAAACTCTGGCAGTGGCATGTCATTTTAACAGTGCCTTGTTAAGAAGGTGAGGCTGCCGGATTTGTCTGTCATCCTTGTGAGCCGTGGCGAGTAAACACTCTCTACCTAGAGTGAGACACATGGACGCCTTTAAAAAAAAAAAATCCACTAAGACAGTCAGAGAATGAAAACAGGACCGAGAATCACACTGTGACGTGGCGATTGTTAGCAGGCATCAAAGGGGCATTTGGCTATCGTCGAGTGGCCTTGGTGGAATGTTGCCATCACTGGTTTCCAGGGACACCAACACCGGAGAGGTATGGGAGGATGTTCTCCAGTTGTTCCTGCAGCCTAAAGCCACCGCTAGCCGATTATCCCCCTCCCCGCGGAACTCATTATCTGCAACCTGTAACATCAGTCAGCCAGACCTCTTTTAAACTAGAATCTGCAACTTGATGTGTCCTCAGAAAAGGATTTTCCAGAGGGGATGCATCATGAAAGAGACTTCAACCTGAGATTCATCAGTAAATAAATGTGCAAGACGAAGCAACACCTTTTTGGGCTCATGCCCATCTTGGGGTTCATTATATGGAATGTGCCTTCAAAACAACAAAAAAAACCAACCCTTAATGCAGTGGAACATTCCCTTGCCTTTCACAGACACTCTGCCTCTTAGAGGTCACAGCAAGACATGACATCTCTGCGTTTTCGCCTCATTGGACAAGGACTTGCGCACACCGAACCAATCGATTTCCTCCTGAGGAGGAGTGTGTGGAGCTGTTGTTGATTGGCTGCAGCTCTGGAGGGAAGCCAGGCCTAATTCTTTTCAGCAACAGTGTGAAAACAGTGGGGAGAAAGTACAGGAGGAGGATGGCAGTCGAAATGGTTCATGCCGGGTGGGAAAGAGCCATGTCCCGTGCCGCGAAGGCATGACATGCATTTATTCATGACATCAGGCGGAGCCCCAGTAGGGGGACAGCACTGCGGGCGAAATGGAGGAAAAAAAAAAAAAAGATTCTCACCAGAAACTCTGATGCCTCCAAGGTCCTCCAGCTGAGAAAAGAAGACACCATCACTTTGGAGAATGCTCAGTCTCATTGACGCTCTATGTGGTCTTTCAACATGCCAAAATAATGAAAAACAAAATCTATTTACAGGTATATGAATTTAAATATTTCCCAGCCAACATCACTGTCCTAAACTGCCACAAGTTACCTTATGGAAATGAAGATTTTCTGGCTGAAGTACACATGCATGGATATTGACGTGATACAGCCCTCCCTGAAAATAGTTTTCAGCCTGCTGTGTCAGTCAGCATTTCCTATTATTTCTGCTACTCTGCCAGTCAGGGCGTCTGCCATCTGTTTTTTCCTGTCTTCACACATCTCTTGCAGAATTTATCTTTCTGCCTCACTCTGTTTTTCCTTCGAGCCTTTTTATTTTTCCTCACCCGAGTCTGTATGTGTGTCCAATGTCCAGATCAACAACTACATTTCACCATTGGTCTCATTGCCAGACAGAGTGGAAGACACAGATAAGACAGACAGAGTCTCATAGACAGAGTTGGACACACCCCAAGGAAGAGGAAGGAGAGAAAGAGGACGACTAAAATAAATATACAGTAGGGTCCAAAAGTCTCAGACTTTTATATGTGTGAACAACGATCAGTCACAGAGAGCTGCCAGACTATTTCAAGGAGGTATCCCATCATCCAGATATTTTATTGTACTTCCACAATGTTGGAACCACTATATTGTGTGTGTGTATATATATATATGTGTGTGTGTGTGTGTGTGTGTGTGTGTGTCTAGGAGGGTATGGTAGATTTTCAAACATTCCACCAACAGAGTAAATCATCTCTTATTGAAAAATGTTCTTTCTAGCCACAGAGACCAGACAGAATATAGACATGCAGAGCTGCAGCAACATCCAAGACGCTGGAATTACATCAGACTGAATGAGTGTGGATGTTCTCTGCCTTTAAACTAACAACAATCAGTATCAAAGCAACTGCTGAAATTAATGTATCTGTGTGTGTGTGTGTGTGCGTGTGCGTGTGTGTGTGTGTATCTGTGTGTGCGCGTGTGTGTTATTATCAACAATAAAAGGTTCTTGCATGTGTGTGGGTTTGTGTGTTTGCAAGATGGAAACAAAATCTGTATTCATCTGTTTTCTTTGTGTGGCAATTATTCATATTTAGGCAAGAGCAGGTACTCACATGAATCTGTGTGTGTGTGTGTGTGTGTGTGTGTGTTTATCTATATGTGTGTTCCTGTATATCAAGGGACAGCTTGGCTTTTCCATATTTCAAACAGCCTGTGCAATACAAAGGACGAGGCCCAGCCCAACATGATTGCCTTTAATGTTTCACATAAATCACTGAGTTGTGTGTGTGTGTGTGTGTGTGTGTGTGTGTGTGTAAGGAGGGGTGGAGTGTTTTTGCACACGCTCTGAGGAACGTTTCAAATCCCTGACACCCCTGATTAAAGCCTCTCATTACAACACAAATAAACAGTCCAAACGCATTCATACCTCCATTTGTTAAAGTGTATGAGCGCAGTGAGAGTTTCTGAAGGACAATTTACATAGAAACACTTGAACAACTCAGGGGGATGTTCAGGTGATAGGGTTGGATTTGAGCGTGTGTGTGTGTGTGTGTGTGTGTGTGTGTGTCTGTACATTTTGATCATGCAAAAGCATATCATATTATCAGATTGTGTGACATTGATTCCATTAATCATTGTGTGCATTTTCTTTCACAAATACATCAGTTGCCAAACGTGCTCATATACATATACACATATGACTAATGCCTCACCAACACAGCCCACACAGTCACACGCAGGGGATGCAGGAACGGAGACGGGATAGTGGGGAGGAGGGGAAGGTGCTGTGGTTTCTCATTGGAAGAGCTACTGTAGGTGGCTCAGGCTGTGACCTAGATACAGTATGGCACACTGCATTCCTAATGGGCCATTTTGATCACTGCCACTCACTGTATCCATAGCTAGACTGCTGCTGCGTGCCGCAAACACAAAAACTCAGCATTCAGCAAACATAACAGTCCGAGTCTGCTCAGCAATCCTAAAGATGGCAAACGTGAATGTGGAGGTGCCATGGTAGAAAAAAAAACAGAAAACCTAGGAAAGTCGTAGGAATAGGTTTGATGATATATTTACAACTGCTTTCCCCATCCACAACTCGCATTAGGACACGTAGGTGAGGAAATAGTTGATGATTATTGTCATGATACAAGATTGCCTCATAAATTAATTTTCAGTCCTCTTTCTGTGTCTTTTCTGTTTTGAATATCTATATTGCCTTCTTACAATTGTTTTCTAGCTAATTTACATGCTGATGAATCTGGAGACAGATGCATGGTTAAAGGACAGGCGAGGGGAGAAGTGAGGCAGGTTTTCTGTCTCATAAACGTCAGACTTTGAAATACAGGCATAGACACACACCGGCCCAAGTGTTGTATTTGAGTCTATCGGAGAAAGAAAAAAGGAGACAGCAGAACCGCTGATCCGTGATATAGATCCCTCCCAGCATTCAGAGGGAGACGGGAGAGGTCTTTCTGTCAATGCCACGATGAATCTCCAGGGCAGCAGAAGGGGAGGAGGGAAGAGGAATACTGGTGGATTTATGGGAAAAAGTGGGAGGGAGTGAAAGTAATTGGGAGTAAAGTGAGGATGAGAGACAGTAGGAATACCATTGAATCTCTGGGATTGTGACTGTACATCACCAGCAGTGTTGGATAAATAACTGCTACAGGCAGTACAGGAAATGTCAGGGGATCACTAAAGTCAATAGACCTCCTCTGGGGACCACGGACATATGAACAAACATTCATGGCTGTCTATCCAGTAGTTGTTGAAATATTTAGACCAACGTGATGGATCAACCGACATTAGCATCCCTGCAGTGTGGCGAGAAACACATAAACTGCTAAGCAAAAGAAACCCTGGGGCTGAAGAAGAAAGCTTTATGGGTTAACTAGTATAACAATAGAAACGATAAATCAACCACAGTCTCATCAGGAACATTAAAGTGATATATTAACCCTAATTTCCAGACGAGAACATCAATATTGGACAATTTAGCAAAATCCCAGACTTTAAACAATATCTGGACATGATGACTATGATACAGTTAAGGTAGGGGAAAGATAATGAATATGGTTCATAAAAAGGTAAACCTTAAACGCAAGTCTATGTCAGGACATGATCATGAATGTTGGCATTAGGGTCTGATGGATTTCATTTCAAGCTACACTGTTCTAGTAGTTAGTACACAGTACGAGATGATGTGATACAGTTTGGTCCATCTATGGCACAGACAGTGAAATAGATCCACTGACTGAAGAATGGACTGAATCTGCTGGGAAATGATTTCAACTTATGAACCAGATATATGGATCTGCATCTGCTGTTATGGGCTGTTCAGACCATCATCACATACTCTCTCTTCCTCACTCCCTCAGCCTTGCATTCACACCCTCCCTAACTCGCAAACTAAGAAGAAAACAGCTCACTAGCTCCGGTAAGCTAGCTATGGCAGCAAGAGCCCAATTAAGATTCCTTCTCGGCAAACATAGGGGAGGAATGAAATCCCGATTCAGCCATGAAAAGAATCTCCATTTCTCCGACACCCTCACCAAAGACGGGGGTGTGGGGGGGGGTCATAGCAGGACAGACAGACAGAGAGAAAGAGAGAGAGAGAGAGACATAAAAAAACATGAAAAAAACAGACAATTTCACTTTACATGCCGAACACATGTCGAGACACTGACGCTGAGTACGGTTCCTGGATTTAATTGGTTGCCTTTGATGGAAATCAGAAGTGTAATTCAACATCGATTGATATTGCCTTTGTAATTCAAAAGCAATTTTCCCAGCCTTTTCTCTCCTTTGCATTCACTGTGATTGTCTCTCTCCCACTCCCCATCTTCTCACTTATGTTAAAGTGTGTGCATGCATCAGCAGGTGGGAACTCAGTGGATGGGAAAGGTCATTTCAGCCAAAGGCCTCTATTTCATTACATGCTAAGCCTGGTAGATGGATGAGCAGACTAGCAATGAGTCCTACTGTAGCAGGCAGCTTACTTCATTTGCATAGCACATAGGAGCAAATAAATAGCTTCTCCCATGTGGATTTCTCACCTCTATCTCTGTAATATCAAGCATGTTTTGCATCTCTAATTCAACGTATACGCATACAGACCAAAACATACATTTAATATGGTTTATTACGAGGGATTTTAATGGTTCATTTGAACTATTTAGAAAAACAGAATGTGATTGTGCTGTCCTCAGATCCTTGAATGTGTTCTTAATGTTTTCTCATTATTTTCAAATCCGCCTGTCCTCTGAGAGCCGACTCACACCGGAACAGCCTTTCCCTGATTGATCAAAGCGATCTGGGCCAGAGTGAAAAAATAACATCAAAGTGGAATCAAACTGTCTCAGAGTGTAAAAAACAAATATCTAACAGACACGGAGGAAGTTAAGAAACATCAGGCAGTGTCGGTTTGGAACATCAAGGTTGATGTAAGGAGAGGAGAGGAGAGGAGAGGAGAGGAGAGGAGAGGAGAGGAGAGGAGAGGAGAGGAGAGGAGAGGAGAGGAGAGGAGAGGAGAGGAGAGGAGAGAAGAGAAGAGAAGAGAAGAGAAGAGAAGAGAAGAGAAGAGAAGAGAAGAGAAGAGAAGAGAAGAGAAGAGAAGAGGACTCTTAGGTTTCCAATGGTGGGTCTGGGTGTGATTCCACTGGGGTTGGATCATTAGTAGTCATAGGCCTGATATAGTATGGAGGAGTGCACTGCTACACTTAATTTGAGCTCTTTAATAACACACTTTATGAATTCAGTCATGTTTGCAGCCCTCTGCCTGAGACGCAGCGTGAGAGACATCGGTGGATCTCATTTCAGGCCGACAAGATTTCAGATTCAATTAACTCTATCATGCAACACCACCTCTCCTCACACACACACACACACGTGCGCGCACGCACACACACACACACACACACACACACACACACACACACACACACAGACTCCCCTCTTCTCCCCATGCTTCAAGGTCTATCTCGCAGCACTGCATGATCATTCTAAACCTAATTACCCCAGAGCTGTCTGATGGAGGCCCAGTGCTGCCCAATCACATTTGCATCGAGTGGCCAAAAGTAAAGGAAGTGCGGTCGGACAGCCAGCTCCCCTCCTCCTTCTACCCTCACCATGCCTGGAACGGCCATCTCTCATTCTTGCATGGTGCATGGCTAAAGTCGCCTCTCCTCCCCCTCCTTAAACCCATCCCTCCGCCTCTCCCTACGTCTAAATGCCTCACGCCAGCAGAAATCGACAGTGACATCCAATTTTTTGGAAACCAGACACAGTTGCACTTGCCTTAACCTGGCGTATAGAAGAGTTTTGTTGTTTTACTGTTTTCATCCCCCGTTGCTGCACTCTGTGACAGTGGCGCTAATCTTCTCAGTGGGGGACTTTGTTGTTAGTTGTTTGTCCCCCTGCTGGGCCTCTTTGGTACATGATTGGCGGGAGAGTAATAGGATGTCACACTCAGAAGACATTTTTGTGACGGAGTTTGGATGTCACCCTGCAAAAAAGACTCCTTTAAAGTCCGGGGATCATGCGTCGGCTTTGAAGACGCAGGGGGGAGTTCTTCTGAAAAGACGTTAGGCTCAAGAAATTGAAAAAAAAATGCCCCCCCCCTCCCTGTGTGTTGCCCTTGGTGACATGATATTTCTTCTAGCTGTGTAGTCATTTGAAGGTGATATTGAGGTCTGACTTTGCTCATGGAAAAGTCATAGATCAAAGCCAAAAGCTACCAAGGTTCACTTTTGAGCTCCCTCTGAAATATTTATCATGACAGGGGAAATTTGTGGCTCACTTTGCTTTAGCCCCCTCCATGTGGGGGTCAAAGGTCAGGGTCAGCAAACACAAAAGTGCCCCTGGACACTGACAGGAAGTCATTTTGCTGCTAACAGGCACTCGGAGGGAGTGAGACCTTGCCCACATGGAGACTATTTTTGCATCGCCGTGTTGCATTGTTTTTTCTTTCTTTTCTTTTTTAATTATCTTCTGTTGCATTACTCACACTCTGCACTTCACTCCAGCTGCCATTCATTCTCATGTACAGGCTCCATGTTGATGCTGTGCCCTTGTGCTTGCCTTTACTACCTCAGCACAGACGTTATGATGAGTGAGGCAGTGCAAAAGAAGAACAATTATCATTTTCTCTCAGATTACATTCAGCAGATGTCAGGGCCCACATGTGGAGGCGGCTAATTGCTGTCTCCAAATCAACTGTGGCATGATACTACAAGCATATGTAGCATGTGTGTGTGACTGTGTGTTGTGGGAAGGTGGAGGGGAGAGGGGTACATTATGGAGAGAAAGTCGTATGTTGATCCATAAGGCATGCTCTCAGCCGTGTGTGTGTGTCTGTGTGTGTGTGTGAGTGTGTGTATAAAAAGCCAGGCTAATGCGTGTGTCATGTCGGTATACTAATGATCAAATTGGCTTACCCGCCGTCAGCTGTTCACACCCACACGAGCATAAAGAATCATATGGTACAGAGACACAGAGTGAAGCAGGAACACGCTAACTACCTACTCTCGTGCTACACATGAGGAAATCAAGCTTTTGTGGGATTGTATCCATATTCTAGGCATACTCACGCATGCATGCAAACACACACACACTCGTGCCAAAGCCCTCACACTCCAGCACTCCTAGCGTGCTTCTACAGTGCCTAACAATAATAAAGATAGAAGGATATAAAGCATCCCTCTTTCCTTCCCACTCCACATCCCTCTCTCTGTGTTGCATCTCTCCATGTAGCCTTGAGTGGGGCTGCATCTGCGGGAAGGAGCAGGCAGACGAGGTCCCCGGGGTGGAAGGGGAGGTGGGGGAGCGCTCGGCTGTCACAGCGAGCTCCAGTGTCGGCTGATGGCTCGGCGTGAGGCATGCCACTTATCAGATTGGAGGGGAGAATGGAAGTGGGGGGTGGGGGTAAAGTGTATGTGTGTGGGAGAATGGGTGAAGGTGATGCCAGAGCCCATTAACACCGTATTCTCATCTATATACACACATATACATGCACCCAAAACGCGCACATACAGACACAAAAAATGTAGAAAATCCTCCCTCCAGGCAGACAGTAGCACGATGCCGTGACTGCTGCTGTGAAAAGATCCCTTCTTTTCTCATTCCCCCTCTCCCTTTCCTTTTCATCCTCCTTTCCCACTCTCCCTTTGTGCCCCAGTTCACTCCAGTGCTCACGCTCCCTCTCTCCTTCCACCCTCACCCAATCCACCCCCTCCCCCCATGTGCCCCCACCACTCTGACCCCCATTCCCCTGTCTCAGCCCTGCCTTCCAATTTTGCAGCCTCCTCCTGCTTGTCTCCTTCATGCCACTTTTCCTGCAGTGATGATGCGTTTCCACAGCTCTTGTCAAAAACACACGCACAAACTGTACAAAATCATCAGATACATACAGAAAATACATACAGAAAATACCCATCTAAGAGCCTAATTATTCCATATAATAATAATTATTATTATTACAGTATTCACCGTGTTTTAACAATTGAACACTTATAATAAATTACTCAGGATGGGTATTTCTTGCACGCGCATTTGCACAACACGCTTACGCACATATAAAGCATCAGGAGATGGGGATTTGATGGAGGAGGTCAGTCAGTCACAGAGCAGATAAACAACACCTCATTAGGCATGTTAAAGGGAGTCTCGTAAGCCAGGCCAAGACAGCATTGTCTGCTAGCATGCTAACAGGGCCCTGGGCAAACCTTCCTACATCTAAACAAACCTGATAGGATGGGAAAATAATGATCACATGTCATCCACTAGAAAGGACATGAATAATCATGCACAATGGTTTGAGGGATAATGCACCGCCCTGCACTCCTTTATGGCCCACTGGCTGCAGACATGAACGCAGTGATACATGCATGCAACAGACATCATTGAAACAACAGTGATGTCGAGCTGCCTAAGGCTGGTTTTTTATCCTACGCATGCATGCACATTGCTATACATTCATGAGATTATTAAGCTATTCATTAATGGATGGTACAGGACTGTATACCAGGCAGTACAGTATGAATCCAGAGAGGCAGGGAAGCCGGGGCTCTGTACTGCAGTGTCTTTGCTTTGGGCTTTAGGCAGTCAATTTTCTTTCCATCACACACTCGCACACTTTCAGTCATTCTTGCACTCACAGTATTTATCTCCCTCTCTCTCTATATATTAGGCCATCCTCCCTTCCCCCTGGCTCTGATGTTAATGCACTCCCAATCAGGCTGTCCATTAAGTGGACGTGTGCTACACGTTCATCAGGCCGTCCAAAGGACTGCATGCAAATGAGCTCAAATTGCAGCGCCCTGCAAACTCCTTGAAATCTCCTTAGAGGGAGAACGTGAGTGTAAGACATGCCTGTGTGAGAAATACGGGAAAAAAAGTGAGAGCGTGTCCATTTAATGCAAATGAAAACCACGGAGACAAGCATTACAAAGGATTAACCCAATCAGGGTGTCTTTTTGATGTTTTGATGTTATGGTGAAACGTTCACATGTGAAACTTGATCATGTAAATTCTCTGCGTGATCCGTAAGCCCGAGTGTTGAGTTACAGTCAGCCAAATCCTTCATGTCACGTACAGAAAAACTTCTCCACTCGGAAATCACTGTCAAAACTTTTGCGAGAATTGCTAAAAATGAGACACATAACAGATCTTTCCCTCGCGTTTCCTCTCCTCCCTTCTGACCGCTAGGCATTTTATATCACTCCATTTTGGTCTTTACAAGAAAAGTTTGTTATTGTATCCAGTGGGACGCACTCGTTCTCACCTCACTAACTCTGACTTTCTAAACCTGTTTAGTAGAATTGTGAGAGAACGAAGCGAGAATAGAAAAGGACAGGATAGACGTGTGGGTGTGAGAGCTGTCACAGTTTTAAGTAGAAAATTATTTGAGGTATCAACAAAGGGTAAGGAGGAGCAGAAAGATGCGAAGACAGAGTTGTTGGAGTTGGTGAGGCATGCTGGTTCAGGAGGCTGCCTCTGCATTCAGGAGGCACATGGCCTGACATTAAATGCACAGAGCAGGGGGGAGTGTCAGCGAGGCCTGCCGCATGCCAACTCTTAAGTGGCGGTGGCACTCAAAGATAATGAAGAACGATGATGAGGCCGAGGACGACATGCCGAGGGCTCACGTGCCCGTGCACCTCTGAAAAAGGCGCTGATTGTGTGTCACAGAGTGTCAAACCTGTGGCTCAAATTTCCACTTTCATTTACTAATCCAACGTACTTCTCTGTGTGCACTGTGTGTGTGTGTGAGTCACATGGATTTACACCACAGGATGAAGTGACAGTTGAGAAAAAAAAAACAAAACATAAAAGTGAAAATAATGGAAGATAAGCGAGCTCCTTGCATTCCTCAATCATGACCTCGAAACACACTTGTCGCCTTTATTGTTCATTACTGAGCCGTGTGCTGCGATATGCTAACTAATCCTATTAAACTAATCCACATGAAAACAACTTACGGCACGATAACGGCTTGCACTGCCTCCACCGTTAATTTATGCCATATTCAAATGTGCACGGAATTGAAATAATTAATGTGACTCCCCCACTAATTTTCCTTTTGGAAGAGATACTGAGTGGATACCCGCAGGATGTTTATTTTCATCTGGAGTTTCTTTATACATTTCTCCTGCTATTGTCTATGTGCACAGCGGTCCAAAGTAAAGAACATGTTTTTGTCCATTAGTCCACAGTGGCAGTAGTGAATGATTTTCCAGGCTGTAAAACAAACCTAACAACCAGAAACTCTGCCAGCAGAGTCTGGTGTCTGGTTTAAATTTGCCTCCATCTTCCTCGAGTATAAGAGGTAATGACATAATGTTGACCTATGTGAATATTTAAATGTTGTTGAGAACAGAGTAATGTCACCTACGGTCTAAAAAGGTCCTCTAAAATCTCTAAAATACGAGCCACAAGAAACAATTCTAACCTGCAGTCCATTTTATCATCTCCAAAAGTCCCCAGACCCAAATCACAGCACCACATTAGCACCCATATGGGCCCTCAACACTGTCCGCTGTTTAACAAATGCTGAGCATGTTTGGATAGGAGGAGCACGCACATGGGATTATGAATAAAACATGTTGCTCTTATTAAAAATAATCTGGCTCAAAAGTGCCAGAGGCCCTTGAGGTCAATACCCCACCTCTACACCTACCCCCTCCATCTCCCAGCGCTCAAGGAGAGGGGTCCCTGATTAGCACTGGCAACATCCAGAGAGCGCATTCAGATTCTGTGTGATCCTGTGGAGAACGTGTTGGGTGGAATTAAATAAAGCAGATAGTGATTGGCCCTTGAGGCTACACAGGAGGGAGTTGTTTAGTAGTTTGAGCTGAACTCTTGTCTTGTTCCTACCTGAACATCTCGCCCAGGCCCTTCAGCACGCCTTTCTTAGCTTTATTTTTGTCCTTGTCTTTCTCCTTTTCAGGTTTCCTCTTTTCCTTCCCCCCATTCTTATCTTGATCTTTCCATCTGTCATCTTTGGACAGGTTGCCGTTCAGCCCGGGACCCACGATGAGGTCGCCGCTGGTGGACATGGACTCCCGACCTGATCGGGAACTTCCTTCTGTGTCCTCTTCCACTGGAAAGAAGTGATAAGAAGCGATGGGGGTGTTAAATATACAGTAGATGTTGAGAGGGAGACAGAATAGTGCACTCTCACAAACACAGGAATAGAAAGAAAAATAAAATGAAAGTCAATAAAGACACAAAATTCAACTACCATTTGACGTCCTGTAGATCACAGAAACGTATTTAAAAATCAGCGCACAAAAAGAACTTTTTAATTTCTTAGCAGCAACAAAGCATCACTTCTTTCTTCTGGTAGATGAAACATTAAGGAAAAAAATCTGGGTCCCACAAGGTATAGCAGCTTTAAACAAAACACACTGAATTCCTCCGCCTCATTAGAGCAGAATATATTTATATTGCACACCCTCTGAGAATAGTATTCAGTTGAACATGTCTTCACTTAGCTGAAAGCCTGAAGTTATTTCAAATGTGTACATTTCACACAGCTTTTTTTCTCCTTTTCTCCTCATGCCATAGAAAAATGATCAAATAGTAGAAGCTCTAATCGTAGTGGTATGAATTTCCTTCTTAATTTACGTCTGAACTAATTTCAACCCAGACATTAAATTGAAACCAAACTCCTTAGGTGATGTACGGTTGATTAAATTCAAAGTTTCCATCACATCTAATCAGAACTGATGTGCAAAATGTAATTAATCTGTCAGTAATTATACATTTAAATAATCTTGAAAAAGTCTCCTAGGCATCTTAATTGCAAAACGTGGTGTGCCCCTGCAATCGGCGTTGCTCCTGTCTACGTTGTATCTCTCGCTCTGAGGCGTGAGGTAGATGTCCTTTAGATTACAACTTATTACGGTCGTGCGTGATGTCGTCTAAGTTCTGTGTTTGATGGAGGAAAGAAAAGCACTTATCGTGAGGAAAGGAGAGAGAGGGGAGACAACGATGTATTTTCGTCATATGGGATGAGACAGGAGAGGGAGGAGTGGCTGGATTCACATTTCAAGGATGAACAGTGGGGTTTGTTTTCTCTTGCGCTCTGTGGATCTATCAGCTATTTCTTTCAGCTGCCATCTCGGAGGAAATGACTGAAATGGAAACTCAACGCTGTATGGCAGAAATAAAGAGCGAACCTGCAGATTAAACCCGCTCAATTTATGCAATTCATTGCTGCACCGAGCCCCTCTCTCTACATCCACAAATTTGGGAGCAGGTTCTGCATGGGAATCAGCGTTATCACTCAATCAGCTGCCTGCTTATCATTCACTTAAGAGCAACTGCAGCAAATAGCAGCTGTGAGCTGTGTCTGGCTATTTAAGTGATGGAGATTAGCAGAAGTGCTAATGCTGCTACTGCGTAATGATGCCAAGCTGCAGATAATATACTAACATTGTAATCCAGAGCCTCCCAGAAGGCATTGGTCATAAGTGTGTGTGTGTGTGTGTGTGAATGTTAATGTTGTTGGCCAGATTCTTAACATGTATTCTTACAAAAGACACATCGAACATAAGGGGATGTGCCGTTTCCTTTTTTTTATTCAGTGCATCTTTCGTCATTTTCCATTAAATTCCATTGAATTTTTCAAGTAAAGCAAGTCAGAAAAAAGCGCTAGCTCTTATCAAAATCCAGACAAAAGCCTCGAACACCGGACATCAAAAGGTGAGGCCATCCACAGCAATTTAACGGAGCTGAAAAGAAAAGACTGGGTCGGGCTGACATTCTCAAATGACAGCAGAACCATTGATGAAATTGTCAGGAGAGTGAAAGATAATTTGCAGAGACGGACAACCACAGGAAACATTTTGTCACTTTAGTGAAACTTTCCTGTTTTAATATTCGAGGATATTTCAGCTAGCCTGTCAGTTAAGGTTATGATAGACAAGTAGAATTGCCAGTCTTATTCCAACACATGGAAGAAAGGATTTTTGCCCAACAGTGCAGATTTTCCTTTTTCTTTTTTTTCTTTCCTCAAACGATGCAACACAAAGTAGCACAGGGGGAAGTGCATTTTGCCCGGCAGGATATCTTGTGGGGACACATTTTCTTTAGGTGATGCCACATTCTTATTTTATGTAAATAAAAGTCTGGGAGCAGAAGAAGGCAGAGGCTTATCTGTCAACTTTGACTATTAACCTCAGTGACGAGCACAGACTGGCTGCTTTTATCTAAATTGAAAAACAGAGTTATTTGAATATCATGGGGGAGAATGCAATATACCGCAGCAGGGGAAATCGGTTGCTTTCCCCATTTTTCTTTGCCGAGATAAGACTGTATTTAGTGGCTTGCCGACAGAGCTTATGAGAACAAAGCGTTTCAGGCAAATAATTCCCTCTTTTTCAAATGTCCCCCAGCCCTTTTAATGGAATCCTTTAATGGTGAATGGAAATTTATATCTAGCAATTACTCTTGTGGTGTTGCAGTGTTATTACCTGTCGGAAAACGTAAGACGGCTGTCTCTCTATACCTAACGCATGTCTTTTTGTCATCAAACACCAAGTAGAGATATATATATATATATATATATATATATTTTTTTTTTTTTTCACATAAACAGAAAGTGGCAAGTCTCTCCTTTCTAAGGTTGTCTTCATTGCTTAGAATAAAATAAGGTAATTCTGGTTTCAGTCCCAGTCAGGTACACAGGAAAACAAATAAGAGGAATCCTGGCATAGCTGTATTGTGCCATGTGCCAAAACTAACTGCCATAGGCTGCAGCAAATACATGTATTCAATTTACCATCATAGTGAATGCTACAATACAAACATATTATGTGTACAATGGATACAATAGTCTTATGTGGATAAACACTAGAATCTTTTTGTCTGCTGAAAAACATGGCAATGC
Organism: Pampus argenteus; assembly: GCA_036937835.1. Lineage (NCBI taxonomy): Eukaryota > Metazoa > Chordata > Actinopteri > Scombriformes > Stromateidae > Pampus > Pampus argenteus. Next base: position 13,621,687 of record CM072880.1, on the reverse strand, counting down.
ACTTTATGAGTATACGAGCTCCTGGGAAAACATGTCGCCACAGTCTCTAACAATTCTACTCAACATGAACCGTGTGAATATTAATGAGTGTGTAAGCTAGACGTTTATTGCTGATGTTCACTCTAGCAATCGGGGATCCCTAACCTAGTTTATTTGGGAGTGAATCCTGCCATCCTAGTGTCTTAAACTGCACATTATTCAATTTAAATCGCTTAAATACATGATGTCTTTACACTCACATGTCTCCATGCTGTTCTCCTCCTCTGCCGCAGTGACTCCAGATTTCTCGTATGATTTGTCAATTGCAGCTCGGAAACTCTCATTGCAGCCACGGCCTCTGACAATCCGAGAGCGCGATCGGCTGACGTTGACCTCACCGTTCAGCGTCACCTCGGCAACAGCCGCCTGGAGGCTTTCAAGGGAACTGGACTTTTTCAGGCCCAGCGAGGGTCCGACCTCTTGTTCTGAAGAACCTATGGAGTGAGGAAAATAGTGTCACTGAGGCCAGCTAAGTAATGGCGTGTGACCACAACTCCCCCACAAAGGCAGCGGGAAAACCTGTCATCACAGAGCTCATTGCCTGTAAATGAATCATTCACGTTTTGCTAGTTTCGTATAGGATGATGTTTTGTCGCATACTTGGCAAGCAAAGGGAAGGTGTGAGTCTGGCAATTAACATGGAAAACAAATGATGCCATTGCCTGGCCAATGAAGTGTGTGAAATGAGAACAGAGTATTATATCTTCACTCGGTTTACTGAGACATTTTTCCTGTTGAGAATTATAATTCAACCTTTGTCCTTGTGTCTGCACAGTTAAATTATGTGGCTGAATCATAACGCATATAAATGGGCTACTATAAAAGACAGCAATGTACTGCTGTACTAGAGTGATTATGGTGTTTTGTTATAGTATATTATAAATCCCCAAAATATTTAGACTCTATACCTAAAAACTATTTCTATGGTTCTCAAAAGACAAATGGGAATTTAAAAAAAAAAAAAAAGGAATGCGTGCAGACTAAACAAACCATGTCCACTCATTTCCAACATGAATTCACAAACACATCTTAGCACAAGCAACATTTACCAGCTGCAATCTTTGGAGGTTGAAAACCAGGCCTCCCGCCGAACAAAGCGAGCGCATGGAATCCATTGCATTTACTTCACTGAAGGATTCTGCGCAATCCATAACCATTATGCAAAACAAATACAATTAACATGTAAATTGTACGCATGATACAAATGAAGGGCTGTCGTGAAGTGGATAGCTAATTAGAGTATATCATATATATCATAGTTAGACAAAGTATGTAAGACAAAGTGTCCCCTTAAAAGCACATACACGACTCTGACAGAAACACTGATGGAGCAGCTGTGTAGACAACACGCTGAATGTTGAACAGTCAACCTCTTCAACACTGGAGCCAGGCCCCGGACAGCTGTAATTATTTTTCCAATGCGTGCTGGGGGTTTGTTTAGGGTATGTAAGTGGAGCACGACTCAAGTATTGGTATTTCATTTTGTCAGGGAGCGTCCATCAGTTCCCTGTAGTTCTTACCTTACCTGCCGGTTGCTAAACAATCAGCGTTGTTGATTTTCTGTCCCCTTTATTCTGCCTCTATTCGGCGTGCAGCAAGGTGCTGTCAAACGTAACAAGATGGATTTCTGAATATGTGCTCGTGGAAGCCTTGTTAGATGCAAACTTCTGATGAGGAAACTATCAGTAACAATGAATAAATTGCCAATTTAATTACTTTGGCGCCCTCACTGACTCTGAGGGCACAGCACATGTCAATGGAGTCTGGACAGAGCAGCATTGTGTTTTTACGACTCCCTGTAGACCATCCAGACCCTCCACATGTACCGAGTATGTGCTGCTGTTTCCTCTGTGGCTTAACATGGTGTAAATAAACGTCTCCTACAACTCTTCCTGTTGGTTTTTCAATAACAAATGTTGCCTCTGCTCTGCGTTGGACACACACGTAGAAAACACTGGATGTATGGGTTTTTATGTGTGCCACATGCAGGGACACAAACACAAACCATAGACACACACTTCTGTGTCAGCTACCATCAACAAGAAACCCGACATGTTTAAAGTGTCCTAAATGAGGCATGACCCACCGCTGCTGGCTGATCACAGTGGATCTTTAGACGGAGGATTGCAGAGCCAAACACAGATTAGGCAAAGAAAATAAACCACCATCACTGAAAGAAAACTATTTGTCGCCTTAGTACGGACTACCCCCTCTGAAAGAAATGTGTTTGTTAGGGAAGGCAGCAGCAGCAATGTGAATATGCAAAATTTACACAAGCAAGGTGATGGATAAACTGGCAGCACTGTGCAGAAATCCATATATGCTGCTACTGTTATCTTAATTCTACCAGTGGCAGCTTGTCTCTTTTGTTGGCTGTGAACCCCTTTGCTATTCTCTTCTTGATCCCTTAACTAAGCAAACCTGCAGCAGCTCACTTGTGATTAGCCAGTTATCTGGGTTTCACGGTTCAAACACACACCATCTAGACAGCTACTTACAGAGGACAAATGAAGGAAAGAACAATGCTGTTTGATTCCTAATGTCAGTCATCTTTTCTTTTCAAACTAACCGCTGTGTTGATACTTTACAAGGATCTTTGGTGTCACCAGGGCATCCCTCTTTCTGCTACGTTTGCGTCCAATGCACTCTTACTGTGTGTGCTTGTGAGTGTGAGTGCTTCTCTATCATCCATGGCAGTTATAGATCTGATGTCGAAGAAGTCAAATAGGCTAAAAGGTCAGCTGTTAGTCGGTGGTGTTGGGTTTCCAGACTGGTAAACATATTGTCGTGTCTTCTATGCACCATTTTCCCCTCTGTTCCGTCAATGTTAATAAAAGTGTCAAATCCCCAGAGAATTGGGATTCAATCCTGAATGTACCATTCGAAATAAATGAACACCAATCCTATAATGCTGCGTCCCATTTAGTTGGAAGTGCTCATATGTCTGCCTTCAGGCAGTGTTGGACAGTAAAATGAAACTTTACTGTGTGCAAAGGGGTGGGGGGGCTCATTTTACTGCTCGCTTCCCCTGAAGAGGTGGAAATTTTAATGCCAGGAAAGAATAAATACTTAAGAGAATACAAGTAAAATTCATGGAAATTCATTTGATGAAAAGAAGTAATCTCATCATGTGAAGGGCAAGAGAGGACAGTCTAAAGAAAAAAATACATTAAAAGAAACAAAGGCGCAGATATAGCGTAGCAGGAACACGCTGTCATTTTTCATACTTTGTGCAAAAACTCAATCAAGCTAGGATAAATGCCATGCAAATTTGGGGGTTTTGGAAGCTTATGCGTAAAGCCTGCCAACAGCACACATGAAAAAGCCAGGGTTCATGTTTGACACAATGGGATTGCAAGTTAGAGCCGCACAGGATGCAACAGTTCAAGGGAACACAAGTGACATCTGCTGTACTCGGAAACAGGGAATTATCCTCCTGCTCGGTATTCCACACCACGATCCTCTTCGCCATTGTTTCTAGTCAGCATGGTGAATGACAGAGGAGCAGAGAGACGAAGAGAACGAGAGAGTGAGAGAGTTTGCCCATAGACCATGGCTGCCTCGAACCTGCCTTTGTTTTCATCAGAAGCAGCCCTGGCTCTCCTGGGACAGTTTGACGGACAGCTCTCTGTATGCCAGTCTATTATGTGATTCCTATCACACAACAGAAGCCTCACTGCTCTGCTCCTCATCTCCCTCTTATTCAGAGGGATGAAAATACAAATTCCCCCCATTGCATAGAGACATGAGTTTGTCACTCCCCACACGTCTGGAGGAGAAATGAAAATCATTTTTGTGTGAAACACACAAAAAGACAGACAATGAAATCAAATATGGGGAAAGTGCACCTGACATTTTGTCATGGCCAAAGACAAAAATGGCCTACGTGCTGTGTTGCTTAGCCAGATTAAGGGCAAGGACAGTTAATTGGAGAAGATCCATTGCCATTAAACGTTAAAGGGGCGGTATGGCAAACTCCATGAATAAATCATCAGCGGTTATTACAGGACACATATTATAATTAGAGCAGCTAAAACTATGCTCCCCAGCCATTATTCACCACGGGCTCTTGCATGTAAAGATCTGTGTACAGACAGGGGCTCCATTACACATAATTTATTCAGAGAGCTGGGGCTTTAAGCAGGGCGGTAAAAGGGTAATTATGTTAAAAATAGCCTCCAAGGTGGCTAGGGGAAGGCCACGTCCAGGTATCCCGGTGGAAGTGAGGCGTCCCTGGGTCAGCCAGGCTCCTATGTCTCTGCCAGTTGTGCATCATTAGCCCGACAGAGGACGTCCTCCGTACGCTGAACATGTGTCACAAAGGAATCATCATTAACTGGACTTATGGTTAATATCTCAATCAAGGATGCTGGATACCTTCCTGTGCTTTGCTCAGCCCAATAAGGTCATGTTTTTATATGTCCGCCTACGCACTCTGCTAGCTAAGGTATTAATGTAGGTAGATATGCTCCTATCATGCCAAGCCTGGCAACCACTGGATTAGCAACTGACTTGGCAAGAATGGCAACTCACAGTTATAGTAAGCTTGACGTCATCTGACTAGTCTCTCTTTGACAGCAGCTTGCCTGTCAGTCATCAGCTGCCATATTCAATAATGACGTTTGCTTTATCAGTTTCATTGCTCACTCAAAAAATATCCCCTTACGACCCAATCATCATCTTATTTGGTGTTAATTGACTGGAGTGAATTCACCCTCCTACCAGAGCTCAAAAACAGCATCGCTATGATGGATCAATTGCAGCGAGCTGAAGAGGCCAACTGGCAATGAATGTCTCTCTATTGCAAACGCCACTCCATTGCCTGGCTCCCTCCAGCCCTCCACACCTTCTGGAGTAATGAGCGTTTTCTTCACTCATTTGCACCACGGAATGAGCACAATGGCACAGGTTCCCACATCAGTTGCCAAGTCTCTCTTCGACACCATGCAACTCTCTCTCAGCAATATGAAAACTCTCTTTTGATCATGCCGCAATTACCTCAAACAACACTCTCCTCCGTGTGCATCTAAGGATGCCAAGATCACACAGCCAATAATAGTTGGTTATGAGCTGGTTACAGAGAAAGCGCGAGGGCCTGCTTTGCAATCTCTACTATTGACACGTGGAAACCCAGCTGAACAATCAGAACGGTCCATTGTTATAGCGGTGATATAGTACTGAGCTGGGCGCGGCATGGTTGCTTACCTCTATTGGTTCTTGTGCTGCAGTTAATCTAATCTGCTACTGTTAAAGAGCATAAATAAGCATGAGCGGTTAATACCTTCTGTACCGTGCTATCGTGCACATGCAAAAGCAGAAAAAGGCCGAAACAGAAAGTGCACAGATGCTGAGTAGTTTGAGAATGTGATCTAAGTGGAGCCGATATTACACCCTGTGCAAAGAGCCTGTCAATCATGAGACTTACAAGGCAAAGTGGTGAGAATGTGCTGAGATATTACTGCCAGCCGCGGTGCCCCACGTCTCTCTTTTTCTTCCCTTTTCTTACTTCGTTCAATCTTGTTCCCCATCTAAATGGGATTGAACCACGGGGTGTCTGACCAGTTTAGCATATTTCAACAACGAGCTTCCAAGTCATGAAATCCATTTGCTGATGGGATTTGGGAGGACCTGAAACGCGATTTAAAAGGAGGGACAAAAATACCTAGTGACAAAATAAAATGGGAGTCTGTAGGGGACAGCATTGTTGAGCATGTTAAGCATTTAGTCAGGGCGGTGTGAAAGCACAGAGCGGCTTTATTAATGTGTTAATGGAATGGCAGAGAGGTATGCTTCCATGTGTCTCTTCACCTAAGACAAACCGGTGTGCCAAAGAGAAGGCTTAAAGATAAACTCTGGCATTATGTTCTTTAGCTCATTTAATTTGAAACTATTATGCATTACCCATAAGCCATGTTTCATTGTGTGGCTTTGATGTAATCATTTCATTAAAATAATCGCCATGTTATAGCAGTGTGTGCCTTTCAGATAATTGAAGTGTGACATTAGATATGTAGCCAATGCAGCTTTCATTTTGAACACAGACTCTGGAGTTAGTGCTCCGTGTATTGACGGAAACATTTCTCTTCTGGGAACTCGTGTCAGTAACTAGATATTATATGAGACGAACAAGTTAGTTCTCTCCCTGCACCATCTGAACGCTGTGATATTCTCACTGGTGTATTATGATTATGTATTGGCAAGGGTTTCTGTCAGCAGGGTATTTCTCAAACTCAATTGAGCCCTGCTAGCAGTGGAGGGGAATGTGATTTTGAATTACATTAAACCACACACACACACACACACACACAAACACAAACATCATTACCACTGGTTATCCCAAGACTGAGGCACTGTCTTGTGAACAGATGAACTAGTGTCTTATTAAGTAAATATTACGTTTTTCTACAACTAATTAAATTCACGAGTAAATACTGACTCCACTTTTGAACAGTTAAGAAGCTTTTTTGATTAAACTCATTGATAAAATGTGCATTTGCAACTATGCACTATATCAGCTTCCTGTGCATTCTACCCGCTTCCTGTAATCAGTAATATGCAATTATATTTCCAACTGACACTAAGAACATAATGGAAAACATTTTTATGCTCAACTAATTGCTCAGTGAAACTTATCCTATGACTGACTATCATCTTTCTCCTAGGCAGCACTTTCTGCTGAAACTTCTTCGGTTCACTTTGTGAAAAAGTTTTGATTGCTGGCAAAGGGTAGGGCTAATCCAGGGGAAGTGGACCCCACAGAGCTGAGTGCAGTGGCCCAGACCTGCACTAGTCTGTGGGAGAGTCAAAGATTTCTGCAGGTCTCTGGGCTCTGAGTGGAATAGAGTTGGCTGTTATCTGTTATGATTAGCCAGTGATCCGAGAGAAGGCTGCGTCTGCTTCAGCCTCAGTGGGAGACGCTCTGGACTCACACCATCTTCTTCCCTTGATATAGTCTGTGTGTTTGGCCGCGTGCTTGTGCGTGTGTGTGTGTACGGGCATTGCATGTGTCTTACCAGCCTTCCCATTTCTAGACAGTCAGTAAAAAAAAAAGCTATTGTGCTTTTGCTTCTTATGTTTTACCTATGCTCCACTGGACACAGGGCCATGTGAGATAGAGGCCAACAGAGGAGAGGACTGAAAGGACCTGTGTGAGTGTGAGTGTGTGGGTATTCTGTTTTTGAAAGCAACGGTTTCCATTTCCCCAGAATTGCAGTAGTGCTTTAACTCAGACAGCAGGGAAAGGACATAGTATGCTTTACAGAATCACAGGTTACAGTTGGATTTGGTCGTAGAAATAAAAGGATAGTTCTGCTCAAGTTTCTTCGCCTGTTGTTTTAGGTATTTTGTTGCCAGATCTCAGCAATTATTTTGATCATAACTGATGACCAAATTATCCTCTAATCACACACTCTTCACACTGTGCATGTGTTTGAAACCACCATAGCTTTTACCTAGATCCATGCTCTTAGACTTGCGTGTCCTGATGATGTCCAGGTGAGCAGGACTTTCATACTGCTTGGTGCGTTTTTCTGACATACTCTGGCGGCCAAAGCCCTCCCTCTGGAAGGAACCATCAGCGTCTGCGTCTGGACTGAGCGAGCTGCAGTTCATAACAAAGAAATGAGAGAGAGACAGAGACAGAAAAGTGTTAGAATTTTGCCAAGAAACATGGCAAATGCATCCTTTAATCCCCTGTGTTTATCCAACAAAAGATATATTTCAATCATCTACATCAAGTTGCTGCTATAATGTCAGGGGCCATTCTAATAATACAACTGGGAGATAGTCTACTTATTAATATTCATAACACCCCCAAACCTCAGCCCCAAACACTCTATTATCAGATAATGACCATCGACATTCAATACACTCTTTCGCTCTCTCTCTCTCTCTCTCTCTCTCTCACACACACACACACACACACACACACACACACACACACACAGAGAGTCAGTCGGGTCAGTTTCAATTCTTCATCTCAATGAGCGTTCTAATAAACGACACCTCCGCCTCTGCTGGGCGGTTTCAGGACACGCCACAATTTAACCTGTGAGATACCCCAGTGAGGTGAGGGTGTTCTGGGGTCACGGCCACTCAATAACCCCCTCCTGTTATATGTCTGGAGCAGTGGCAGAGACCGGCCCACTGTAGCACGTTCCCTTTGAGATCCTCTATCTCTGTCTGGATCTTAATTGAAAATCGGAGGGGAGTGGGGAACGGAGGTGAGGAGAAGGGAGACGGTGGTATTTGCATGCAAAAGAGTGCATTCACAATTAAGGTGAGAACATCTTGCCATTTAAGGAGAGACAGAGGGGGGGGGGCAGTGCTGATGGAGGCTACTAAATGTTGCATGCATGAGGGGACACTGTCACTATTTGCTTTGTTCTGTTGATGATCCTACATTATTTTCATTAAAGGGTCTTTGTATGTTTACCTCTTAAGTTCCTTAAGGGCACTGAAATACCCGAATCTTACAACGGAAATTTCAAAAGCTGCATGAGAAAAGCAATCTTTCCTGCAATTGCAGATGGAAAGCTGATTTTCTTCTTGGCTGATGTTATGCATTTTAAAGTGGAGAAGGAAGGAAACATGTTTTTTGTCAAAGTATCTCTTCCGAGCAGATGCTCCTTTATGTAGTACCCTTCAGTATTTGTAATATTACTAAATAGCAACTGCAGAAACGCAGAGACACTTGTTTGCATGTAAACAATTCTGATTTAGGTTGTCAACCCCATTTAACAAAAGAGCTGCTTCATGTGTCACAGAGGGGGCAGTGTCAACATGTCACTTTGCCGTCGACCACACCTGACAATCCTAACTAAGACTGGCCTGCCTCGCAGGACCAACTCCAGCTGACACAGGAAGAGAGGGAGGTGGAGCAGGAAAAGAGGAATGACAGCACAGATGTATTATTCATTTATTCATCATCCCTTGCTTTTCTCCTCTCATCACTGGAAAGCCCACAAAAACCAGCCTGCCCTCTCTTTTTCTGTCTCCGCAAATGTCATCTGTCGGAGCGTGACTGAGACGGCGCAGACAAGAAAGGATGTATTTCCAGCCTGAATTTAGATTTAATTCGCTCTTGCCAGCATTGTGTTTCTAGGCCAATTGAACACACGTAAGAACATAGACAAAGTGAGAAGCCAGCGGGTGGAAGCGTGCGCACCTCTATTGCATAGGTACAGAGAGCGGGCGAGTGTGCAACTGTTTGTGTGAGAGCAATTATGGAGACAAGCAATTGGGATGAATCAGAATCAAGCTCGTCTGAGCAGTGAGAACTCTGCGGGCAGTAAGAGTGAAGTTCAGAGGGACAGCTGAGCAGTGGTGCAAATTCTCTCTATAGGACATCAGACCTGTTGGTTTAAGCTGCTGTACTACTACCTCTTTGGTAGTAACCATGGTTAATTAAAGCGGTGGCAGTGGCTCTCTACTCCAAACCTTTTCAACTTGTGACACTTCACTGCAAAGTTATCCCTACCTGCGAACCTTCAGCACAGGTTCCAGATGTTGAGCTTTAAATAGTTTAACCTGTTTTATTTTACTAGATTTTAGCTTTTAAAATCTCCTTTAACAAGCCATAAAAAAGGTCATTTTAAATATAAAAGTGAAGTTCTCAACAACAACACAGTAATAACTCAACAATATAATACTACACATGTAATAATACAGTACATCATGAAAGGGTCCATTCTGCATAATGGGTACAAAATGTTCAATAAAAATATATATTTGACAGATTGAAATAAGAAATGACTTGACCATGTGACCGCCTCAAAGACAAGTTGTATAATCTGCACAGTGGCACAATTTCTTCCTCAGACCATCCATCCTGTCCACGCCTCTGGCCTATCTCTAATAGTGAGCTCAATCCATTTGGATAATACAATCCTTCATCTCTACTTCTTTAAGCAGTGTTTAAAAGCAATTTCCACCATTTCGAGCAGATGCTGCCCCCCCCCCCCCTCTTTCAAAGTCCTCCCATCATCTAAAATTAACTAGCGCTGAGGATTGCTCACAGGCAAATCCACATCTTTAACTTGCATTTTACATCAACTTGTTCCTGTCTCCGTCTCCCTTGCAGGAAGTTAAATGTGTCAAATTGCACATCGGCCTTGTTGCTAAGTGGTGTGTGCTAAAAGCCCTATGTGTTCGCAATTTACCCTGGTGACTTATGTATTTTCTCTTTACTTCTCTTTACTTCTTTTTCCACACCTCCCTTCTTCCAGTAAGTCTCAAAGCCCAAGTCTCACTTCTTAGAAAAGTGCAGCTCAGTTTGATCGACTAGCAGGGGGTTTGGTGCATTAGTTTCCATACCTCAGAGAGGGGGCAAATGCCTGGTAAGGTGCTTCTGAAATGGCCCTTCTGAGGTTTGGAAGGAGCGATTCAGCTGACTGCATGGTTGCATAGCTGGGTCAGACAGCTTGGAGCTGCCTTCAGTCATTGCAAAGCCCTACATGAGAAGTCAGTGCAGTCTGTACTGCTTGTATCTGCACCAGCGGACAGTAGATAATCTAAATATTACATACGTTTCAGAGAAGAAAAGGTGAACAGAGGTCTTTCATCTCTCCAATACTTTTCTTAAACATGAGTGTACAGTAAAAAACATGTCTCAGATTGCTAGTTTTATTCCACTCACTTAATTGCGCCAGTAAACATTTGGCATAAACACTATAATAAAATGTTTGCATCAAGTAGCAACAGCTGCACCTGTGATTTGCTGTAATATCCTTTTAATTGTGATGAAGGCGCAGAGAGAGACAGATAGGGAGTGAAAAAGATCAATGAAGACCTCTATTCCTCTCCTGCGTTTCTCCTGCATTGACCTCTTCATTCGTTCCCCGCCTCGTGTACAAACGCTTTAATTAAGTTTTTGCTGCATCGAACTGACTGACAAGGACCCAGCAAAGATTTACTTTGCTTTGTGTATTAGAAGTGTGTGTGTGTAAGTTACTTTGGCATCACTCACGCTGAGGTTCACCTGCACCCCTGTCACAGTGACGCAGTGTAGGGCACACACACCCACACAGTACACAACACAGGAAGCCGTATATAAACACACTCAAGGTGAGCACAGGAACGGGAGCATGTAAGACATGCTTGTAGCAATGGCGCACCACTGAGACATGGTAAATATTCATGAAGCTAGAGGGGACTATTAGCATTTAAGGAAAAGAAATGCCTGTAATTTATGTGTGTGTAAATGTGCGTACTACTGGGTTAACGCAACTACCAATTTAAATGAATATTTAAGATTAGCTGGATGATGATGTGTGTGCGCGTGTGTGTGTGTGTGTACGTATGCGCTACAGAGCTGTCGTTATTCTGATGTTTGATGAGAAAAGCACACGTGTTTAATAGAGCACGTGTGCTTCTTAGTTACATTACTGATGATGGAGACTATTAGAGAGTCAACTGAAGTAGGCAGTCTCCCTGCAATGTTAGCTTGAAAGTTTGTTTGTTCATGTCTATGCGGACCTTTTCCACTTTATATGTTAATTTGTGAAATTGTTTACCAGCCAATGTGTATCTAAACACTTGTGAGACTGAGGGCGTCTGTGCAGCAGAGTGTGTGTGAGTGTGTGTGTGTTTGTCTGCAGCCCTTCTCCATCTCTGCCGGTTGACAGACTGTGTCATAGATGCCTGGGAAGTGATGTTTCCACCTGTGACATCTCCTCAAAGACAGAGAAGGACACATTCTAGTTCTCTATCTCTCCCCCCGGCCCGCTGTCCACTTCTTTTTTCTCTCACCTTAATCAGAATTGACACCTATCTCCCATTATGTCAGCTACATCGGGATTGAGGGCCAAGCCATGCGGTTGGTAGTCTACCTTGTTAACAGCTTATCTGGGTTGTGGCGATGCCCCTAGTGGTGAAAGTGGGGACATTTTTATTTTTGAACTGCATCACACATCCTGAACCAGGGAATACATTTTTGGTTTTTATAGCGTATGGACCATGGAAACATCTCAATGCAAATAAATCAAAACATTGATTAAACTGTAAAACTGCTTTTTTTTTTATCTTTGTCATTTTTAGATGTGTGGAGGTAAGGGAGTTTGGCAGTGAGGACTGTGCTGCAAAAACGGTGAATTAACAAGTGTTTTGGGATGTAATCTCAATACTTCTGGAATAGTGTGCATCTATGAAAAATTGTTTTATACTGATTCCATTTTAAGTTGCAATTTTTAATGCCAGAAATGTAAATGCAGTCCTCAGAGTAAACCTAAACATTTAATCCTTAGAGTAGTAGAAGTTAAAGAGCCTGCAGAGCCTTCCCATAGACAGGCATGGAATCATATTATTCATGCAATCAATATGATATAATTCAATGACTTGCACCATATGATCATATCAGATGTGCCCATTCTTTTTAACTGTGCGCACTTTTTTTGCTCCTGCATGTAGAAAATCATAATTCAGGTGGTATACAGGGCCGTTATGATAACAGTGGTTGGTATGGTAATAGCAGCCTGTGCGCCACAGGCTAGCTGGTAGTAGTTAATTTCTGGCTCTCAGCGATGTTGCGTAACATTTTCTAAACTTCAGACTTATGAGCATGCTGCTGGCAACCCTTGGCTTTCTCCACACTTCAGTGCCAGCTCAGAGTACACTGCACTCTCACCTCACATCCTTGCATAAGTTAAAAAAAAACTGCACGTGGAGCTGAGAGATGAGGTGTGTTCACAGCAGAACTAAGCCTCTGGAGACTTTTCAACATCCTCAACGACGAGACTCTAAAGTACTTTTTGTTCACATGCAACGCAATAACATCTTCAAAACCACAATCAAATCTACTGATATACAATAATTATGTGGTAAAAAACCTGTAACCTTGTGCTCATATTTTACTGTATAATTACATGAGCATAACAATCTTCAGTGCTGTTTTGTATGTAATATGCTTCAGTAAATTTTAATGACAGGACATAGGGTTGAGAAATTTAATGTAACAATGTTGGACTTTTTAAAGATGCATAAATCTGTTCTTAACTAGTACAGCCAGACTTATTGTGCATAAAAAAACAACTCTAAATGAATAGAAGCACACCGTTGTGGGTTCATAGAAAAATAAAGAACAGCATGAAGAAGCAGAGAAGTTCTGTTATTGGGAGGAGAGACATTCTCAGTCTCTCACAGAGCTTTATCTTCAAAGGCGAGTTGCTTTGTTTCAGCACTGTGAGGGGTTTACAGTCCTCATGGTGCTCTCACAAACTTCTCCTGAGCACAGGAACTTGTGATTTGTCTTGTTTAGATGCTACATTGTAATACAAAGCTGCTATTTGTGCTTCTGAAGGACAAAGTTGATGGCAACTCAGAGATGAACAGGAATGTTGATACAAGCGTGGGTGAATGTGCTGAACAGTCAGAATGAAAGCTAAAACTTTTTGAAAGGTAAAGATAAAAAAAAGTCATCATTTGTACTGTAACTGTGCAGAATTAATGAGGCATAGAAACTGACTGGGACCCTAGTTAGAGACAAAAAGCTACTGCACTTTATCAACTTCTGGGATGAAAACCAGGTGGACACTTGAAACACTCCTTATGCATCTCAGATGAGCAGTTTGTATTAGGAGCTGCCATGATTATGCACTAAATTGTGTTTCTGTCATTGAACTGCATTCCACTCCTGAGAGAAACCTTTCATCCTCTCATTTCTCCAGATTATTCTGCAAAGCCACTATATCACCAAGTGTGTCTTATCTGTTTTACTGTAAATCATTCAGACGCGGCCCTTCCTGTTTGGCTTTGGATTCAAACTAATGAAGGAGGAGGCGGACACCGCAATAGAGAATTAATCTGTCGGACCAATGCTCAAATTAAGCAATTATTTACAAACTTTATTTATCCAGTGACACCTGACAGGGGACAGATGCTGGTTTCCATCACTACCCTGAATCATGTGAATCACACACACCATTTAACCCTGACGTCCTGGACTCAACCAACGCAGCCACAGTCTGCTTGCTGAAATATATATGATACCATATCAGAGGTGTGGAGTTCAGTATACCCAAAAGTATCTTCATAGAGGTTTACCACCTGGATTCTGGACTGGAAATGAGTCACTAAATACTACTACCACATAGCTGATAAAAAGGAGTAGAAATTTCAATAATACTACTAATAAAACAGTCTGTAATAGCAGCAATAAATACAAGCTTTGAAGTCTGTATATGACCATTTTAACAGAGAGCTAAAAGCATTGGGTTGTAATATTTATAGCCAGTTTTATGTTCATTTGAGGCCTGTAAAGCTGATGTGGTACAACAAAGGTTCATAATAACGAGACAGCTCTAAGTCCCTGCATAAGAAGACAAAAGTGCATGTGTCTTCACGCAGCGAGAACACACACACACACACCCATTACATACTGGCTACTGGATGTCAGGCAAAAAGGAGGTCAATTTATGTGTTTTGTGTGAGATGGGATTTCTGCCTCCAAAACAACCATTTATCTTGGGGGCAAACATGTTAACACACCAACATGTGGGCTGTATCATTCACCAGATACCTGCTGATGAAAAGAAAAAAAAAGAAGGAAAATATTGATGTTCAAGATGAGACTGTGCATTTATAAAATTATACTTGGTTGGAATTTAATTTAGTTAAGTTTTTATTTAATTAAGTAAAAATAAGAGCAAGAATGGAGGAGAAAAAAACACCACAAACTGGTTCTTTTTAATTAATTTTTGTTTACATTAGCAGTTATTTGCCTTTTTAATAACCACTACCAGATGCTTAAATGGCCTTTTTGATTACCCCTACATTTATTTTAGAGAGATTAAATTAATTTTACAAGCTGTATTTCAGAAGATGGTATTCTGTTTGTGAACAAAGCAAAATCCAGTTTTGGTGCTGAAGAAAAGAAATGAATGAATTAAAGGAAATAAAAGCGTAGAGGAAAAGGAAGGAAAGAAAGAAAGCTGAATTACAATGATTTTACAAGCCAAGCAGCCACTTTTCTTAGGTTTAGCTGTGGCCTTGGTAAGGCGCCTCCCATGAGGAAGGAGGGCTGCAATATACTGGAGGCAGAGGTGAGAATTTCACAGCTCTGCACAATACATATTCAACACATACTGGGCCCTGGCTGCACTGTTGCAAGAGCTTAATTAAAAAGTTACAGTTCCAATACGTTGGAGCCTGGCTGACCCACATCCCCTGTTGGCTTAGTGTGCCTGTTATTGCTGTGTGTGTGTGTGTGTGTGTGTACATATATATATGTATATGTGTGTATGTGTGTATGTGGGTGTGTGTGCAAGTAGTAGGATGTTTGGGGCACTTGAAAAGTAAAATGGAAAAATGTAAGTCAATCAGAATGAGGATACACACTTTTAATGTTTGAGTAAAGCAGAATGTGTGCCTGATGAATTATTCACAGTAACCCTGGGCAGTGGTGCACACTTCTGCCTTGTGTGTGTGTGTGTGTGCATGGGGGTGTGTGTGTGTGTGTGTGTGTGTGTGTGTGTGAGCGCGCGTGCGTGCGTGAGTGAGGGAGCCTGAGTGCGATTCAGCCATATGCTGTGGACCTAATCCACTATGACAAACCTATGACATCACATGAACAACAGGCCTGCTGAGCAAATCTACTCATTCATAATGAATAAGAGAGAGAGATAGAGAGAGTAAGAAAGTTGACTGATAGAGAGAGAGAGAGAGAGAGAGAGAGAGACACAGAGAGAGAGAGAGAGAGTAGAGAGTCTCTGGGGGTAAAAAATAAAAATACCAAATAAATAAATAAACTGAGCATCTCTATTAATGGCAGCCAGCATTTCACCTTGGAGAGAAAAAAAACTGTAACTGTAGCAGCATGCCATTACACATGTGACATCAACCAACCAATCATGAGAAAGAATAACAGTCTTTCTAAAAAAGACAGACTATAAATGAAAAAGGAAAATCAATAGAGTTAGAAACAACCTCTGTTTAGTGAAAAAGCAGCCTCTGACTGAGGATGAGGACATGATTGGATGTTTTGTCTTCACATTTCCTGTACCTGAACACTGCAATCACACAGGAAATGCCATAGGCCATTTTCGAGTATGTGATTATACCTTTAAGTGTGAATGGCTACAACTCTCTACAACTGTTAAAAGGGAGCTTTTAAGCTGCAACAATAACAACGAAATAAAATATTTTTTAAAATCCTGTCCTGTAGTCTTGGTATCTCATCGTTTTATTTTTTTTTCCTGGTCTATAGGGGTTCCTTTGCCTTAACCGGTCAGGCCCCTAAAGAGACTTTGTCCTCTGAAAGGGAAAATGATGAGCCCCGGCTTTTCATCTTATTATGAGGGTGCTCCACTCGGGGCTGGAGAGTGGCGCGCTGAAATCCCATGGGTGGTCGGGTTTGGAGGGGTCGAGGTACTGTTTGAGCTCCTGAGAGCTGTTTTTATTCACAGTCTGACTACTGCTACTGGGTCATCCATTATTTAACACACACACACACACACACACACACACACACACACACACACACACACACACACACACACACACACACACGTCTTGCCATTTACACACAAACTTTCACACAGTGTTACACAACTGCATACTTGTACCCATATATTAGGTATTCCTAATGCAACCCTAATCTCATTACTTTCCCAAAACAAACTTCGTGTATGGTATTCATGGTTATTTACTAGTTTGTTGAGGCTGTAATAAATGTGTACAATAACTGAAAATGCATTCATATTTATTCCTATAAATGTTTGTATTTTCCAAAAAACTTCTGCAGAATATTCAATTGAGTGACCTGAATTTCTGATTTTGCATTCGAGAAACACATCACTCATTGACAGTCCAGGGATTCAATACACACACACACACACACACACACACACACACACACACACACACATTAAACTAATCCACACCGTCTGCACTTTGTAACATAAAATGCAAAAAGCCTCACTGCTCACCATTCATTGTGACCGGGCAACTCATGGATCCAGGGCACAGGGTTCTCTCCAACAAAGCCCATGTCATCATGGGAACTGGAGGATGATCGGTCGGAAAGGTGGGCAGGAAGCAGAGGCGGCCTATCGTCTTCAATCATCACTATGTCGTCCTGCGGCATGTTCACAGTCGGAGAGAGCTGGTAGTTACCTGAGAGACAGAAGGAAAGCGACAGATGGGTCAAGACTACACATATTTGTAAGAGATTTTTCACAATTATAAAAACACAAACTTGCATCAACATTCAAGTTCTTTAAAAATCCGATCCATGCCGTCTGATGGTGTAAAAAAGATGAATTGGGAAAATATGTGCAAATTCAGACACACACACACATAACATAACATAACATAACTTTGTCTTAATTTAATAATTACAAATATACTATGGTATATGGAGATAATTCTGTGCTGCATTTTTAAAAAAGGTAAATTAATAATGCATGTCAGGGATGCTTTTGCAGTGCTGACTGCAAAGATTTTGCATGATGAGGCAATATCTACTAGATACATGACACTGATGCTACTTGGGATTAATGGATTTATTAAATGGACAGGACAAACTGACTGTCGAGACTCAAAGTGATGCGTCTGTCCTGTGATGACATTTTAAGTCAGCTAAAAGTTTGAGTCTCCTTCACTCTTCTCCAAGGACAAAGATGAGCAGAAGAAGAGCTCCCCTGATCTGTATTCTGTCAAGCCTGACCCTCCCAGCTCAGGTCTTCTTTGCCTTTTCTGCTCCTCAAGGAGTCAAAGTCAATGGGGAATGTGTGTTGCCGTGGCTGGCAGGAGGAGGGTTGTTCAACGGTATGAGAAGTGGCATTACAATAGAGAGGCACAAGATTCACTCAAACTGATCAGCACATGACTTAAGTACAGACATGGACGCAAGTCAAGACAAGTGACAAGAGCTGAATTCAACCACACACCTGATAACCATTAGACCAAAAGTTTCAGAAATACTGAACTTCCTGTGCTCTTTGCTTTTGTTTCCATTAGCGGAGAGCCATTTTGCAAATTTAACAGCTTAGGAACAATTGTGTATAATCACGAACAGCAGACAACAATATTTACCCTGGCAGGATCCCAACATGACTCTCAGAGGCATTTCATTTCACTGGACAAATGATAAATGCATAGTGTGGAAGTACATCTGAGCAGCAATCAACACAGCAATGAGGTATATAGTTCATTTTGGTTATTTGCTTAGAAAAAAAAAGAAAATAAAGAAAAGCAAAAAGATATAAAACAGCTGTGCAGAGGAAGGAGTACACTGAAAGTCAAATAACAAACAGAAATGGACTAATGTGCATTCTGTAGGTTATTTGAAATACATTGTATGTCTGAAGCCTCATCAGCAGCATGTGACCAAAGACTTACTTGTTATACCTTATTCTGATATTCAAAACCAATGGTTTCAAAAGCAAGTGCCAGATTTATTTAGATTATTAGTCTGATGCTCATAATTTTATTTTCAATCTGCTGCTTCACACCTGCATTTCTTGTGTTTTCTTGTTTTGCTGCACTATGACTGGAAAAACGACACGTCTGTTAATTGATTCTTTTGGAAGCTGCATCCCTTTGTCTATAGACTGTTCATCTGAACCAGTTAAGATGGCTGCCAACACCACACAGGTGAAATGAAAGCCATTTCTCACTCGGGCAGCTTGACAGAGAACCATGGGTAATGGAATATATCCTGTACAGTAAATCAGCAGGACTGGAGTAATGACAGTGAGAAAAGTCTGTTAGGCTAAGCATGGCCTTGCAGACTGAATAGTTAGGAGTTAAATTATAGTTGGACATTAACAGTATATTCATCATCTACGTGCAATCACATTGTGATCTTTTTTTTTTATATTTAATGGTAATTGGTATGTAAGTTTTGTTGCATTATCTAGCTCTAGGAAAAAAATAAATACTACTGTTTGGAGCCTATAGCCATTAGTACTTATACGTGTTGCATAAGTATCATTATTGTGTATGTTGTTTGCAAAATCTACATTCTTTTCTATCTATAATCTGCGCACTTTATTGTGTTTTGTGCCTTTTGCTCTATATGGTATTAGGTTTGTCCTCAGAGTCACTTCTACACCTCCAACATTCTTTCTTTTCAGAATTCAAAACACTTCTCTCCTTTGTCTTCAGAACAGTGTCAGTTTTGTAAGAGATGTCCTGCCGATGTGCAGCTACAGGGGCTGCCCTTTACCAGCCTTTGCTTTTTCTTAGTTGTTAGGTAAAGTTACCTCTCAGTTGCATCAGCTACATCACTACAGTAGCGAGCTGGAAAAAACATATAGTCCTACTACTCCTACTCTTTTATTAAAGATGCGGTGTATCAAATACACGACACGCAGGCCCGTTTCTTTACATTCACTCGTTGTTAGCACAATTTTGCTAACAGAGGACACAGTGTTAATTACACACTCTGCCCAGTTTTATGAAATATTTCCAGTCAGGACCTCTTAACATGTGGTCAGCACTCCAGATCAAGGGTTGCTAAAGTCACTCCACTTTCCCCTTTGCTAAGTGGCTAAAGGACACACAAACACATATATGCACAGGGCGATGGAGTCGAGAGGTAAAGTAAGGGCCATGCTGATGCTTTGAAAGGTGAAAATAATTAGAGAAACTGCAGCACTTGCTTTTCCGCAGCTGTCAGCATAGTAAGCATAGAGGGAAATCCCTGCCCCCCCAATTCCTGTGTTGTAGCATTCAGCAAATTAGCTCTGAAAATTACAGCTAAACTGCGACACTCAAGCAGCACTAAGGCCCAGACAAAAAGAAAATAGGAAGAGTATGTTTATGTATTAAATTGCTCTTTGGTTCATGAAACTGGGCTGGGAAATATAGAAGGGAAAAGGCAAACGCTGAAGAGAAAAACTCTACAGCGCCTTCGGTGGTGTGTTCAGTGAGGTGCAGACGGGGCTGCTCACTCACTGTTTTAACACTATTGACTTTTACCAGCTCTTCACAGTTGGTGATGGGGGTTGGGGGGCAGGTGACAGTACCAGCAGAGACAAGTCATTTCCTTTCACCGGCCAGATCCACAGACTGTGTATATGTGTGTTGAGCTAAGCTCAGGGGTATAAGACTAGTCCAGATATATCATAGTAAATGCAAGCAAATACTGATGAAATATATTTTCACTGTCTTGTTTGTAGTCTTATGTCCTTGAAGTGGTCTTTCTGTTCTTTACATCATTTTGTGCGAGGAAGGTCACCTGAGCTCACTGTTGTCTGAAGGTTTGAAGCAGATTTTTACTTCTTAGCTGTTCCCTTACTTACAGCAAATAACCATAAGCATCCAAACCTGAGTACTATGAATGCAATCACTGTTTTCACCAAACCCCAGAACCTCAGTTATCTTAGCCACAATTAAAACGCTGTTATTTAGCCTGCGATGACCCCTGCAATCTTAAATATACTGGAGGCTTTCATGCTCATAGAAAAAAGAATGAATCAGCAGTCACAGTCTTAAAAGACGTTTACATGAGGTCATATGGGGATAAATATTACAACAGTTATGATTAATGGTTCAGAGAGGCTGGCTGCTTCACAAAGGGGATATTTGGTATTTGTTGCAAAGCTTCTGATTCATGGTTACCATCCATGCAGCAAAGAGTACTCCGGCAACAAGATTGTGCCACTGTGGCCTTTGTCCCACTGCATTCAAATATAGATTCTCATGACACACATGAAACACTTTCTACCACCTCAGCACCCACCTTTACAGTCACCACCCCGCTCAAAAACAAACACAAGTTGTTGGGTGGGGTTTACTGTGTAGCAATAATGCTAATAATAACAGTTCAAATCTGAAATTGCTGTGGTTATAATATACACTTTTACATCCTAGTCATACTATCTGTCCACTTATCACACACAACACTTGAGAAGTTTGTTGCAGAATCTTCGTCCACGCGATCAGTATAGAAAATCACGTGACTCCGCGACCGTACCGAAGCAGATGCAGCCCGCAGGCCAGCTGTGCCCAGCATGTGGAAGCTATACCATGATATTGAAGCAGAGATGTTCTTCCTTCCCTCTGGCAGAGAGGGAAGACAGAGACAGATGAGCTCTCTGGCTCGAGAGGCCACCTGGCTGCATCCATCCAAATGGATCATAGCTCCACTCTCCTCTTTCTCTGCCTTCTGACCAAGCGTTGCCCGTTGAAACATTGAGCTGTAAGGTGAGAGGTCACACTAATAGCCCTACTCCATCTTCTTTCTGCTACACGATTTCCTCCATCTATGTCCATCACACACACTTGTTCTTTCTTCTCCTATCTTAGGCGCTCTCATTCTCTCTCTTGCTCTTCTTCTATGACACTTTGGCCTATTGATCTGACTGGAGAGATCATTAGTTGATCCACACTGCCACAGCTATCAGACCCATACATGGATTGCAGCAGGTAATCACCCTAAGTACACGCTGGCGAAAACCAAAGCTGTATGCTCGTCAGGGGACACCGGTGCCATTTCCTAACAGCGGTCCACTATGTCCACCGAGGGATTTCCTCATCAATGCAATTGATCAGAACATTTAGTTGATTGGCTGGATGACAGTGTCTCAGACTCAGAGACTTAGACATTGAGGACAGGAGTAGAGACACCGAACACTGAGACAAACAGTGCACTCAGGCAACACTTATATTGTGTCTTTGTCTGAGTCTTGGACGCTGTTGTTACAGTAGGAAAATTAATTTAGTGAAAAGCTTAATGCTTTAAAAAAACATTACATATGGATGGATGCTGATAATGTTGCAAAGATGGCATCATTACTGGAAACATCATCAAACTAACCGCATCTCTGGCATATATTACCACAACGAGGCTGAAAGGTTTTCCTTTTCCAGAGGTCAACCCATCAACTGTGTTGAAGGAAGAGCCAACCTCCCTTTAAATGCCATTTCAGGGAATATCATTTCAAACCACCTCAACCTTTTCACACAAGCGCCGGCTATGTTAGCTAAAGATAGAGAGGAGTTTACCCACGCTAAAGGTAAAGATATACTGAGCAGTGGAACTTGTGTGGGGTGTAAACTAAACATGTCTGCCTCTAATTCTAAACTCTAAAGTGAAAAAGTGAAAGAAAAAGGTGCTGATGAAATGATGTTGTGTCTTTTATAAGTTTTATTCCTTGTGCTGCTTTCTATGTTTGGGCTTTAAAAGTGATTTATTCTCAATATTAACTACCTCAATTTAAAAAAAGAGATTAAATGACAATAAAATAAATCAAGCAAGTTAATAAATATACTGTATTATATGATCTCACCATTCATGTTGCTTAAAAAGACAGCAGGTAAACTGAATAGGTGAACTGAGGTAAGGTTGGTTCAGCCTAGGAAGACAGCTCTTAAAGACCATTAGAGAAGAGTACAGTGTCTGGGGACACTCAGAGGTTGGTGTGTTCATGTTATTCTTGCTATGTGTGTGTTTGCTCTTTTCCCATATTTTAAATGAACACATGTCCTCCTAATGATAGAAAAATGAGAAAATAACTTCCTGTTTTGCACACATGGCACCATCACTGTGAACTCCTTCTTTCCTGTGTGAAAAAAACTGGCTTGGTACCACACTCCTGTTTCCTTCCTAGGTGTACACTCTGACTCCGGCACTCATCCAAACAGCCACATTCACAGACAGTGCCGGTCCATGAGCCTCAATTTTCACCCCAGCGTGTGGACCGCACACCCAGCAGCACTTTTCAATTAGATAGAACGGAAGGTGAAGCTGGGTGTGATGCTAATGACCTCTGTGTCAAACCCCGGCTGTCGCTGTCACAGTATGAGTAAGCAGGAGATTTCACTCAGATCCATATTTTCTTCCCCTAAATTCACATTTTCTTATTTCTTCACGTTTCTTTCTGACACTTCCAAAAAAGAAAGGAGGGAGAGAGGGAGGGTGGGGATGGAGAAAAAACAGAAAGAGAACAGAAAAAGTGCTATTACGTTTGAGCAGGGGGTTAAGCATACTGTGTGTTGACCACCTGCTACTGTAGTTGAGGATAATTCTGAATGACGGTCTGAAACACTGCAGGGAGGATTGAAGCAAAGTGCCCTTACAATCAATGCAATGGTACTATACAAGCTTAATAGCACCTGTCTCCTGTGTCATTTTGTGCTTTTCTTCCCTGTTGCCATAGTAATTATAATTCCTATAATTCACTAAATCGTGTCTTTCCTTAAAAGAAGACCCATTCCTGCTGTTTCAGAAGAAAGACAAGCAAGCTATGTGTGACTGCAGGGAGTAGATGAGGCTGTCTAGCAAATGATCAATATCAGGGTGAGGTGAGATAAGGCATCCATAGGACATGGTAGTTATTTGCTTTTAACAGAGAAAAAAAGAGAGCATAGCAATAACAATCATAGGTTGGCAGAAATGTGGACTTTACAATTTTACTGTATTGACTTGCTGCCATCTGTAATAACTCACAATCAAAGTCAGGTCTTAATTCTTGAACGGCGAAACCATTCCTTTCCATTTACCTCTGTGTCTTGGTCCATTTATAGCAGCACAGTCAGTATAATGAAGTAGATTAGAGCACATGATTTGGTTAGAGAGTTCCTCCGATGTCTTTTAAGAGGTAAAATGCCTCAGAGTTTTGTCAGTAATCACTATTTGCTCCAATTGAAAAATGTATGGCTCGCATCAGTGGGACGAGTGTATATCCTGATGGTGTGTGTGTGTGTGGGTGTGTACATGCAACCTTGTGTATGTACTACTGCATGTGTACTCTACCATATCCAAACCTCCACATGTCTGGCCTTCATGATTCAGTTATTTAGCAGGTCTAGATACACTCCACATCAAGCTGTCAGTCAAGCCCTGGCGACTGTGTGTTTCCTGACCTTGTCGAGCTCATCTCAGCATCTGTCCTCTAACCACAACTGTCACATTTCACACAACGGGCAATATGTCTGAGCCCATCTGAAATAACATATAGAGAAAGATAGAGAGCGGAAACAGCTACACACTGCTTGACCAGTCTGCAGGAATTTACCATCCACACGACTGTCTTACAAAGTGAAAACACAGCAAGAGACACTTTGGTTATTTTTCTAAATTGTGTCTCTGTTTATTGAAGTAAATGTATTAGTTATTAATTTATTTAACTTTTGCCTGATTAAGAACAAACGAGTAAGAACCTGTAATAAATTAGATTTAGAGAAAGGAAAGCCAAAAAAAAAAAATCTGCATTAGATGTACATAGACGACCAAGACATGTGAGGAATACTGATGCCAGTTGCCTGTGTCATTTGAACAAGGTTAACTAGATACTCTGTGTAGTCAGTGCAAGGTCATTGCCACTTGCATGTGACTTTCTTCCTCCAATATGTACCTAATATGCCTTCATGCATGTTTAAGAAACAAATCAAAATGCATCTAATAGCCATCTAGTGACCAGTAAGTATGTTAACGAACAAAAAGGAATATTTCGAAAAGTAGAGACCAACCCTTGGAAAGAGCAAAACCCTGTATTTCTCCTCTGCAGTGCTGAAATTTACCTCAGTGTGACAGGTTTGTGTCGATGTAATGACTATAAACTCATCTGTGACTGCATCAGAAATTTAAATAACAAAATTTTGTCAGTTTAAAAAGATGAAGACCTGTCATGGCATGTAGGCATGGGTTAATGAGGGCACGACTCAGAGACAGCCGGAAGACAGAGAAGAAAAGACGCTGACAGCCAAAGATCTGAGACTCTGTTGAGCTTCAGTCGTGATAACGTACTGCTTTAGCACCCACTCCGCCTCCACCTCTAAAACTTTTCCACTTGGCTCATTTGAATCCTACTCTGCAGGATGAGATGAACGCTGGGCGCCCTTGAAGTTTCAATGACAAGAAACTTTTCCATCAGCGTGCCCACAGTTACTGCTTCTGATCACAGCGGCGTTCTGAAATGTCTGTGTCAGAAAAGCCAGTGGAATAAATAAGCCAAACTGAGAGGAATTTGAGGAGATTTGATTTGTGATGGGAGAGGAAGACATGATGAAAGAGTAGAAAAACAGAAGGACAGAAAGAGAGACACAGGGAGAGAGAGTGTCAGGGGCGAGCCCTATTGATCTGGAGCCTTAATTAACCATCAGATACTTCTGACACAGCCTCTGATCTTCTATGATCAGTGACGGAGTGGCACCACTCTAAGGGGGGGACGGTGAGAAGGGAAGAGGAGAGAAACAATAGAGAACGTACGGGAGAAAGATGGAAAGGCAAAAAAGTGTAGCTCGTTGACAGATTACAGATTCACTCCATCTGGGCTGAGGAGGGTAGGAGGGTGATAGAAGAGAAAGACAGAGATGGGAGATCATGAGGAGACAGTTTAGCAGTGGGTAGGAAAATGGTAAAAGGAGTCTGGAGATTGAAAAAGAGGGAAGAAGGGTGTGGATACACTGTGTCATCCCCCACAAATACAGCCTCCCCAGACTAATGCAATCACCTTTCACATCTGTGCATGCATATGTGAAAGGTCCGTCGATGTTGAGATGACAGCAGTGACTGGTTGAGGATTGGATTGCCAATTCTAATACACCTGAAGAGCTGAGATCTTAGCCCGCTGATGACAACTGGGTAGAATGGGAATTGACCCGAGTGAAACCAGTCGGGTGTGGAGTGAAGGCTGAAAGGATTGGGGATGACGTTAAACCCTGAGAGGTTTGAATAGTGAAACAGCGTAGCTCGGGATGCAGGGTGATGAGGGCGGAAGAGGTTTTAAAGGGGGTGCTGGTTGAGGGTTTAAGGTAAGACGCTAGCAAAAGCACTTCAGGAGGCACCGGGGTGAATGTTAAAATCGATCAGAGAATGTCAGGTTGCAGACAGCACAGAGTCATGGGGAAAATATATCAAATGAGAATGAGGTTAGCAGGTCAACCACACTTCTCATCAAGGTGAATGGAGAGTGACCGGCCGAAAAAAAAAATCCAATTTGCAGAATGATGTTTAGTAGATGAAAGAGACATAAAAGTGCTGAAAGAGAGAGTCGGCGAACTATAATGATTTATTTAAGGTGGCTATGACTCACCAATGCGTCCGATTACATTAGCCCGTGGTGTGGAGATGTTGTCAACTTCCTCAATGGTTTCATACAGAGAATTGGAGATCCGGCGCTCATGGTTGTCTAGTAGAAAGTTGACAGGATGCTCCAACACTGGAGGGCTGCCAGGAGCTTCCTATAGAGAAGAGGTGGAGAGTAGACATGAGGCTTACAAAGCTGCCAATGCCAAAATTAGTAATTATCTTAAAATACCTTCCTTTAATCACATACACTTAAGTATGTGCATACATACATGAACATTCTGAACATTAAGTGAAATTAGTGGGCGTTTTTTCATATTTGGTGGTGGGGTTAACCCTTTGTGTTTACATTTTCAAATAAATTTTGTTAACTCAGGAGGTTCTCCGTCTCGTTCTCGGTACCATCTGGGGCCTGTAATCACACGGGTGGAACTATGCCTGAGATGGAGTCTGAGTCAGTGAACTCTGAGTCTCCCTCTGCCTGGTCTTCAGTACGTCCTTCCAGACCAGCGTAACCAACAACATCCTTCTACCGTCTCCCTTCACGTTTATATTACTTTTATATCTGTCCTCAACATCCATCTCCATAATTTCCATCAAACCTTTAAATTACATTTTAATGTGGCTTGGTCCTTGCTAGCGAACTGGATTTTTTTAGAAATCATACTGGTAGTCTGAAGTTCAGGCAAAGTATTGCTCCTAATGTTATTTCTTTCAATACTCCAGAAACATGGAACCGGGAATTCAGTGTCCATCTCAGCTTACATCGTATTTTCTGGCTCAGCAGTGTGAAACGGCTCCTGCAGTGGTCCGAGCCGGATAAAGCTCAATGGATTTCCCATAGGCCAATAGACAGCTGTCTTTAACAATGAGCCCTAGTAAATGGACCAGTGACATTTGCCATGTGGTCGATGTGCCGCATTGCTGGTTATTGAGCCCACTGTACATTCAGTGCATGTGTCAGTCTTGACAAGGGGGGGGGGGGGGCACAGTTAGCGGTTAATCTTTGGGATCACTAAGCCTCGAGTCCAGGCTTCAACAGCCAATAGTCTGTCAACTGTGGTATTTTAAGAGAGACAATGGAACTACCACAGTCAAGAGTCAGCAAGTAGAAGAAAAAAAAATCAAATCCACTTGTAGAGAGTTAGAGAATAAAGCTTGGGCCTTGGCTTTATTTCCCACAATGCCTGTGGGCAGCCAGGGGAATGCACTAGAGAAGAAATCCCTGTACAGGACCTATTACAGATAGCTCCCTCTAGCTAGATAGTCGTGTGCAGTTCAACTCTGTACCTCAAGCATGCTTTAAACCAGGAGGCCCTGGCTAATATTGATGTCTCACAACACTCTGCTGGCTTCCGGCCAAGGGAGAGGGGAGTAAAAGATCAGACAACAGCAGCAGCAGGAAGACAGGGGAGCAGGAGGGAGAGGAGGGGGAGGAAGAAGAGGAGGAGGAGGAGGAGGAGAGTTTTCAGTAAACAAATCGAAGGAATAACAAGAAACAGGAAGATTGTGGGGGTGTGTTAGATGTGCAGTATGGGTGCTGCCAAGTTAGCTTCTCCTGGGAGTAGCGTGCCCTGGGAGACGCATACCAGGCGAGAGGGACTTATCGGCTGTTTAATATAAATGAGAGGTTTAATGAGGTTGAGAGCGCAGGACTTTATCGGGACAGTGTGTTGATAAGAGCGAGGGGAGAGGAGGTGTGTGTGTGTGTGCGTGTGTGAAATGGGGGGCTGGGTCAATGCAATTACAATCAGAGCCATGGCCACTGCCAGCCTTATAATAAAAAGCATGTCCCTGGATGATTCAAACTCAATAAGGTTCAAATTGTCGAAATGAAGATTTATTTTACTCGTTTCTCTCTCTTTCACTCTAACCCTCGCTGCACTTTTAAATCAGTTTCACATCTGGTGGAGACTTGTCATGAGCTGAAAAGAAGTAAGGTGGAAGGTTTAAGGTAAGAGGAGGAGAAAATGTGTGGACAGTGGAACAGAGAGCGAGCAGCTGAGAATCAAATTATATGAAAATTATGTATGGAATGTCAAGAGAAATAGATCTCAAAAAGACATCTATGTCACTGTCTCCCTTTATCTCTGAGACGAATGGGCTTATTTCAAAAGCATTCGTCGGCTTCTGTGGCAAATAGACTTTGGAATTAACTTAACATTGTGCAACAATGGCAGCATTTTAATTTGTGCGTATCCAGTGTTCATTCAGCCTGCTTCTGTGCATGCAAATGCTTCAGCACACATGCAAATGTTTACTGACTTGTGAAAGTTTACATGACAAACTGTGATATTTTCATGTAAGATCCGCTGTTTGCTGATATTCAGAGTAGTGATTCAACATTTAGGTCTTTCCCTAGAAAAATCTCTCCCGATGAATGAGAAGAATGAGAAAAATGAACGCATTCTGCTAATTCTGCAACAGAAGATTTAAAACGTGTAGAAACGAGTGGTTAGTTATCATGAGCGTCAGTAGCCACAACTGCTTCTACAGACAAAAAAGGTTTGTGGTATCAGTGTTCAAACCACTGCTGGTTTAATCCCTAAACAACAACAACAACAACAACAACAGCAAGATAATCAAGGATCTTATTTGTCCAAAAGTGGATGTGTTCCTTTAAATCTTTCAGTGTTTGTTGAGATTTTAGCCCCTTCTTGCCACCGGTTCTCATCACCTCATCATGTGTTTAATCTGTCTAATCTAGTCATTTTCAGAGTGGATTATCCTGTTGACTGAGGGAGAGGGGAGACCACTGTGATTTACACTAAGCTCAGTCGAGATCAGCTGCTACTTGGCTCCCATTGGACTCACTAAGCATGTGTGTTTGTGTGTTCAAGGTAATGCTTGTATTTGTCTATGTGTGGCTGTAGTGTGATAGTGTGTGAGTGCATTTATGTGCATTTGTGGTTAAGTGCAGATTTATGCACAAAAAGGTTTCTGCCTGTGCATCAGCATCTCTCTGACCTTGACTACTCAAGGGTGAAGAAACAGTGTGTTGACAGGACTCGTCTTAAACTGTCAACTAAGGCTAATAATGTCTAGTCCATGGCTATTTCATGGCCTTCTATCCTGGTCTCAGATTGTTGCTGTGGCCCTAATCCAGTCAACCTCCACCATAAAGCTGTAATTACAATCCTTAAGCCGCTGCATCCAGCCAGAGGCACAAACTGCCTCTCTGCTGGCCGGATACCCAACTTTCATTAGCCTCTCACATCCACCTAGAGCCTCATCTAATTCCAATGCTTCCCAAAGTGGGTTCCCAGGTCCTTTAGGAGTTCTTAATAAAACAGCAGGATATATGTAAATCTCCTGTTTGGCTTTCACTACCCAAACTACTGCTGTCATCCATCTAAAGATACATTAAGTGTCTTGTCTTGATGCCAATCTGTCTAGAGTTGACAATCCTCTGGTGTTATTAGCTAAATTCATGTACAATGCAACACTATCACATATAGCTTACAAGTGAACAGCACATGTACTAAGTGAAAGGAATGTGTTCACATACACGTGTGTATATTGCTTAACTACACTTGGGCTTTCAGACACTAAAGCACACACTTCACCTCCACAGTCTGCCACAGTGCCCAAGCAGCCCACTCAACCACCAGATTCAATATATTATTCTCTCAATTGGTCCTATTGAGTTTCCCCTGCTGCTCCTAAATGAGTTAGTCCTCAGAGAGCCGGCTGGGAATGAGGGCCCGGCAGCACTGGAATTGCATTTCGGCTGCTCTGCGATCTACTTTCCTCAATTTAGTCACCGCTTCGTTGCAAACTGCATTTCCCAGAGTGCACTGCTCTGTGCCCTCGCTCTTTCCCCTTTCCATGAATCACTCCTATTTGCTATGACAACAGGGGAGCAATAGTCCCTACATGTCATGATCTAACTTGACTTCAATCGCTCCATATTAAGGTGGGGGTGGAGGGGTGGGATTAACACAAATCTCTCTCCTTTTCTCTTCCCTCTGGTGTGGGCCAGCATCTCAATGTTTTAAGGTATCTCCCAGCAGTGGTCAGCTCAATACTAATAAAACCATAATTTACTAGGCTGGGACTCTGATTGATAGCTCTCTCCAGGCTCTATCGATCAGCCCTTCGCTCATCCGAGTGAGCGTCTTTTGTTAGAGCCAGCAACTTCCTTCCCCCTTGTCTCTTTGCATAAACGTTCCCTCACTGAGTGCAACGTTATTGGACTGGATTACAAACAGGGCCATTGGCATGCTACGGAGATGACTTGCATGCTCTTTTATATACTGAATAAGCTGTTAGATCTACTCTCCTCGCAGAGTTAACTAAGCTAGTGCGTCTGCATGCTCTTATGATGTAACTGTGCTAAAGTGAAAGCATCATCTGCTTTGATCTTAGTCCTGTACCGCCTGCTGCTTCTCATCAATAATAAAAGTGCTTCAGCTGGCCAATTACCTGACCATGTTCCTTAATGTTGTAGTTGCAAAAAAAGAAAAGGAAGGCAAACTCTGATCCCTAGTTAGTCATCGTTACAAAGCGAATGGCCGCAGATAAACAATCTGTTCTGTAAGAGGTCATTCCTGTTTTTGGGATTATTTAAAACACTATCTTATGTAAACTGTGTCATTCGGATTCCACTCATGGTTGTATGTAGTATCTAGTCATGTCATTATGTCAGCCTAAAAATGTGGACTGACTCCTCACCTCACTCTTCAAGCTGCTCTGTCATCCTTGTGCATCATGCTGTTAGAAGGCTGTCACATTCCTTCACTTCTATGCACTGACATTAATTAGCTGTCTTGTATATCAGAACCTCTGCGGTGTATTAAATGTTTGCGTCACTAGTGGTAGCAGACATTGGTGCACATTTATTTATATGTAGTAATAATCTGTCACCGGCTGAATAAAATAACCCACGCACCCCTAAAAAAAACAAAACAGAAAACCGTAAGCGCTTTTCCCAGGTGGCTCAATGCACTGGAACATTTTGCAGTAGTTTCTTGTTCCACAAGGAACATTATTGGGGTTGCTGGACTGAAAAGTCTTTGGTCATAAGAGGGGGAATGATTTGCTTAAAAGCTTTACATTTATGTCTCGAGGCGTTCTTCACAGAGCTCAGCTGAGACAAGCGAAAACAAAAAAGAGAAAGTTAGAAAATCTTTTTTTCAATGAATTGAATCAAATGGGGGTGAATAGCGCTGCCGTCCTTAGGCAGAAGCTCAATTATCATGAGGGCTCTGTAAAAAATAGCACACTGTGGAATTCAACACAATCTTCTCTAAAATGAGAGAAGTATTTCCCTGGTAAATGCAAACAGGGAGGACGACAAACGTTTCGCGGTGAAGCATCTTGGTGGAAATATGTTTTTGTTTGTGTAATTATTGCAATGTTTCATTGGAAAGATGCGGTAGTGCTGTCAAGAAGGACATAAAAAGCAACAAGACTGCAGGAGATCTCTGTCACAAATAACATCAGCAATGTACAGACAGGCGCGTGCGAATGCTATGTGAGGAATTTCAAATCAGAGAAATGAAACAAACAGCGAAATACTCCCTTCCCAAAAGAAAACATCAAAATACTACGTCAATGCATGTGCATTTGTACAAAGTAATAACAACAGATGACAGAAAGTGAAAAAAAATCTAATACTTCAGGCACAAGACTTTGGGTTTGTGACTTGATCAGCTGCTGCACTAAAATCGTGGAACAAAAAAAAAAAAGTTGAACAAAAAAAAAAAAAAAAAAAAAAGAACTGAAATTACTTTTCAGAAATTTAATTGCCTAAACACGTGACGATATATTAATAGAACTCAGATACAGAAAGAAAAATTATGCAGTCTCTGAAGCAGCAATTCAATTACAATGCTTCAAACAAATGGCAGTGACCAATCATATCGCTCGACTATCTGGGGCAGAATGATACTTTTTCAAACAGAGGCTGTGGAGCCAGAACAGAGGAACAATTAATTGTTGTGGTACAGATTGTGCGGGGTAAAGCGTGTGTGTGTATATGTGGGTACTTTCTTACAGATGGAGCATATTCAAAATGTTATGAAGTACACATTTTCGGCGTGCCGTCGTCTTCTGTCTACACACTACAAATGTATTCTGATTACACATCAAATGCATCAAAAGCAGCAGAGCTACTCTTTCAATAAGCTTTATTCTACTTTGTTCTACTGACTTAGATCTAGTTTGTTTTCTCACTTCAATCCTGTGATGAGGCTGACTGACAGTCTTCCTCAACAATTTGAGACTGACATTTTTTTTAAGCTTTGATAAGGGTAGTTAAGGGTCCCAACTTTTTAAATCAGGCTCATGGAGACCTTCTGGCTTTGTGCTACAGTAAAATAGCTACCATATAGTGTGGCACCCTGCTTTGTTAAGACTTAAATACATCCTTAATCACGCTGAAGTGTTTTTCTTTCTGTATTCCAAAGCAAACAATTTAATTTTACCCCAAGGCAAAGGCCACTCATCATAACTGTTTTTAATGGCAGCATAAATGGAGCAGGTACTCCACCTCAGACATAGTCTTAATGATGGCCATCAACAGTATGAACCAGCCTATTGAGACACACCCAGGTCTTTCTGAAAGCAAATAGGCTTCTGGGAGACCTTGGGTAATATGTGGAGGTGTGTGTTTTTATGTAATGCATTTGTGTGCGTGTGCGTGTGTGTGTGTGTTGAGCATTTCGCATATCCATTGATGTGTTTTATGTCTTATCCATGTGTTACGCAGTCCTTAACTACATCACATAGAAGAGAAAAAAATAACCACCAAACCAAGCAAGTTTAAACTACCAAAAACATTACACTCCTCTGTTCTAACACAGATGATCATACATTTACCCACAGCAGCAAGTGATGATGAAATGCAATGCAATTCTCATGGAGTGGGGTGGCCTGGATACGCTGCATCCATCGAAGCCCCCCCCCCCCCTCTACCCTATCCCAATGCATTAGGCTGTGCTGCTTGGCTCCTCTCCCCTGCAGACAGTGATGGATCTGATTCATTTCAATGCTGGCCTCCAGTGCTCACTCCCATTCGGCTGGGTGATAGTGGCAAACTGGCGCTGGCCCCTTACATATCTGCCTGGCCAACACAGGGGAACGGGGGGGAAAGGGGGCGGCAGTGGTTGTAGCTGCCGGGAGCTTGTGTCGACATTTAACTTCTGCTTTCCTTATTTGAGGTTTGCAACTGACCTTAAATTCTTCATTTACAATCTCATCTTTTCTCTACTCTGAGTATATTAATGTTCCTCTATTGACTTTATGGTACCTATTCAAACTACTTTTTAAGAACCAAGCTACCTGAAAATTGCATCTTAAGCAATGTATGATTGCCTGTAACGGGTCCTAAATGGATGCAATCTAAAAAGCACTCAAACATATCCTCCTTTAGTGTCACACTCTTTACATTTTGGATCTTTCTCTGCATCATCAATATGTTGTCTCATAGCAACTGATTATATACAAACTTGTCAAAATTTCTCTCAGAATTGCCTCTTTAAATGGATCAAAAATGTAATAAACTATAATGTAATAACGTCATCCATCATCCTTCCACCTACAACGTGGTAATAAAAAATATTTCTTCTCTTTCAGAAGATGCGTCTCAGAGCCTAACTGTCTGCTCAGTGTCAGTCTGTCTACCTGTCTGCCTGCTGGTGAGGGATTAAAGAGGACAGAAGAGAGACTGGACCAAAGTGATAGAACTCACTGAACCTTGGGGCTGAGCTTTCCCAGGAGGGACATGTGACCTCTTGCCTAGTGTGGAGGAGGAGGAGAGGCAGGGAGAGGAAAAAGCGATGGGGAGGCCAAAGGAAAAGAAAAAATGTGTGCAGAATGAAAAATGCAGATTTAAGATTAGCTGTCTGAATGTTGGCTAAAACTGAAAAATTGTGAGGGTTAATGAATGAAGTTGTTATAAGGTACATACTCTGTTTCTGAAAATGACCACATTTCACATTACTCTGCTTTTTGCAACAGTAGAGACTTTCCTATAACTCGTCCTCTGGCCGCTGTCTGAGACTTTGATTAACAAGAAGAAGGATAAGTTAAATTTAGAAACAAAAATGTCAAACTCTTACAGACTTAGAGTGTTTACAGCAATCACATGTTATAATGCCATAATGTACCATATAGCAAATTATGAGTGATGCCTGTGAGAATTCAATTCCAGGCCCTGCCTGTGTATGTGCCATGTTCCACCTGTTTAAGTATGGAGCCCCACAAGTTAAGGGGAAAGGAGGTGAAAATTAACATTAAAACATGGCAAAAAACAAGCACACACAAGGCGTCAGTGGAAGAGAGAGAGACAGAGCGCTCAGAGGATCAGGGCTAGCAGCGAGGGTGAAGGGCAGAGAGGAGGAACTGGGGCTCAGCGTGGTACTCCAAACTGACACACTGCCACAGGACACAGGCTCCAATTAGAGTCACAGCAACACTAATCAAACCTGATCTACAACCTCTGGCTGCAGGGTGAGTTAACGTGTGTGAATCCACGATACTGACATACAGTCACACTGTGCATAGTATTTCACATTCATCTTCTTTTTTACCCCAGCATATCAAAGAGTAGGATTTTGTTGTAACAAAAAAAAAAACCAAGGTAGGCTGGTATTAGTTCAATATTGGAATGCACATTTCATGAAGTTGAAATCGCCTCCCATTCAATATTCTTGACTGCTCGCACACAACACATATCCACCTGGCTGCAATACATATTCCTTTATCAGCATATCCTACAGTGTTATTTTGCAGGCCTGCCAATCATAATGCAGTGAAGTGCTTCTTAGATATGATATCAAGGCCCCACCATAGGCAAAGAAAATCACACAGAGGATGGAGGGAAATGTAAGACGGTATCACCTATCTCACACAGGAAATGGAAGTGTTTGAAGATTTGCATGGTGGTGTGGTTGCTTCATAAAGGTCCTCCTCAAGCAATCTCAAAGCTCCTGAAAAACCTATGGGCGGATAGATTAGGGACAGTGGCATGGTAGAAGACAGCCACTCTGGTTTATAATTCAGTACAGTGGAAATGTAGCTCTCACTCTCTTTTTCATTCAATGTCTTCCACTTATTTGAAGACAAGGATTAGAATTAGAGTATGCCTGTGTGTTTATCGTGTGTGGGTAAAAACTTGAGAGAAGCTTGACTAGGATGCTAATAATTACATCTGAATTAAAAAAAAAAAAAAAAAAACAGTGCAATGCTAATTAGTCCCTGACTGTTGGACTACCTCATTGTCTTTGGCCACCCGTCGGGCCACGATGAGCTGGATCATCCCTCGCTTGTTGCCCTCTACTGACATGGATTTGCGCAGCGTTTCCATGGATTCCTGGTTGGTCTTCCCTAGCAACGACTCCCCGTTGATTGCGATGAGTTGGTCATTGACATGCAGACGCCCATCCTGCAGACAAACACCATCAAAAGAAAGTTAGATCTGGTTCACAAAATACTTCAAATCCTCGTATTTTGCAGCTTCTGAGACAACTCAGATAAGACAGATTGCAGCAATCACATGTACCCTTGCTCCCAGAAAATCCCAATAGTTACTGGGGAAAAGCTTTAAATCTTGTTTACCAATTTATAATAATGAATCAGTGATACTGTAATTCTCTGGTTGTCCAAAACCACTGGCATTTAAGAACACTCAAAATTCAACATAATCTTTTTTACAAGGGGATAATAAAATATTTCAGAACATTGTTGCCCTTAGGAAAATTATTGCAGAATGGTAGTCATGCCTCTTAAACAGCATTAACGTCATGGGGCCGCTTCAAAATCACCATGACAACGACTGAATCCAATATTTCAGTGCAGCACCAGCTTTGCAGCATCTATGTATTACTTGTAGATCATTGAATTGCAACTAAACGTTGATCAATCAAGGTAAGGGGGGAAGTAGTTACTTGCCTTGCTAGCAGCACCTCCATTGATGATGGATTTGACAAAGATGCCCAAGTCAGCATGGTTCTCCTTGGCCCTATTACCCTTGACGCTGACCCCAAGGCCTGCTGAGCCTGACTCATTCAGTGGGATCTCAAATGTCATGAACTCTCGTGTACCATCAGGGGTTAACACCATGTCGTCTTCGTCTGGCTGCTGTGAGTATTAAGAAAACAGGGAGAAAGGTCTGATTGAGAGGTGACATTTTTTTATATATCAACTGTTTCAAGCACTTACTGGTCTGTCGCTGGAAGTAGGCCAGTTAACATTTCTGAAATTAAATATGCACAGCTCATCTAAGTTTTGATGACCCAACTTACCAATTAAAGTTTGCAAATTCTTGTTGAGCTCTTCTACAGTGTAGAAACTGTAGGTGCAACATTTAACTAAATAAAAGACAGAAAAACAAAAGAGAACACAAAAAAAAAAAAGGATAACAGGGAATAGCAGAAAAAAGACATGAATGACAAGAAAATGGAAAACAGGCGGGAGACAAGATAAAGAGGGGTAAGATGAGGGGAGCAGAAGAAGAAAGCGAATGGATGGCAAGCATGTCACATATCTTGGGGCTGTCATTGTCAATTGGCCGTACTGTCTAGCCGAGCGCTGCAAATTCTTTTCCACCGTCATGAGCTTGGTGTACGGACAGCGGACAACTTTTGAAAACACCAGGTAGCAATTTGACACTCATAAAACAGTGGCTTCGTTTAAACGACACCCATTTGAAGGATTATTTGTGACACGTTAGGAACTAGACCCTCCTTCCCTGTGCAAGCTAATGCGCCCTTTGTTGAAAATTAGCAGAGAAGCGTTTTATTGCAGGGCTGGTTCTGCAGATCCTCATGCACAGTACACAAAAACTCATTTTCTCTGCCAAGGAGATGTGAGCGGGTACTATTGAGCGTCTAACAGTCAACACGATCAATTCAGCTGGAAAATGCTCCATCAAACAGCCTCTCCAGTCTCTTTTCTAACAATTTCCAACTGGTGTCTAACAAAGAGCACCTGTAAAAAAAATAATAACAAAAGATATAGCATTTGTGTATTTTACATCTCACTTTTTACCAAATAGAAGTAGAGAAGAGGTGTGAGAGAAAGCTAATGTTGTAGAGAAAACACCAGAGACATCAAAAAGCTGCCAGTTTCTGTTTTTATGATCACTGCAACAAAACCTGTATTAGATTTAACAATGTTTTAAAATTATTTCCATTTTGGGGTTCAATGCCTTCCTGTGCCTGAACACCAAGACTTAAAGACTGCTTCGATGTCAGTCCACCACTGTTCATTACAAACAGTTTGATATTCAAGATAAAAAAGATACATACATACAGCGATGCAGTCCTGCGCTACTGGCCATGCTAAGAGAGTTGCCCCTAAGAGATGCCTTGCTCAAGGTGCCTCAGCAGCAGTTGACTGAGTGTGTTTCCTGTTCACCCCTCCCTTCTCCTCCCTCCAATACACACACACACACACATATATATATTGTTAGGAGATAAGAGCTGACAACTGTCTGATCACGAGCGCGCTCCACGGGAAGCCTGAAAGCAGTGCTGTAACACACTATGATTGGCCAGATTGTACTGTATGTGTGTAGTTATTGCCATGGCAGCCAAGTCCACATGAACAATACTGGCGGTGAGAGCAATCAACCCCAGAAACCCACCACAAGACATCTTTAAATAGACTCACATCAATACACATGCATGCACACACACACTCACACACACACACACACACACACACACACAGAGAGCCAGATGGATGGCAGCCAGGTGTGTGCCCTTCACAGCTGCTCGGATAAAGAGTGAAGCACAGGAAAGAGGGGAAAGATAGAGGATAAGGTGGGGTTTTTTTCATAGGCTGAGGAGTTATTAGGATGCAGCGGTGCGTTCAGGTGGAGGCTCTTTTCAACACCCTCTGACTGAACCCCTATTCTCCAGACGGCCCTCCTATCTGCCCTCTTTTCTTTCTTTTTCTTTGCTTTTCTTCTCTCGCTTTCAAAATGGCAGTACACCTGTCTGTACAACTTGCCAACAGGGCTTTGTCCGTGACTGGACCCTTCATAAATTCAGACCACTGGAATCCATTTAATGGCACTGCATTTCAACACCTCCACTTCTATTACAGTAAATCACCGGCTCTTGTCAGGAAATGACCCTTTGCTCGCCCTCAGGCAGCTGAATGAAGCAGATAGAGGACTGTTGAGAAACAATTTGATACCCAGTGCAGCGGTAAATATAATTTATTAACAATGTATAACTTTCCATTCTTTGGTTTGGAGTTAGTAAAGACATCATGCTAGAAATTCTAAAAGCATTGACATCTGTTATAATGGAGTAACATTAACTCAGCTCAGTACGTTGTGATCAGTTGGTTACCAACGCAGGCCCATAGCAACGCAGCACAAACATACAATTTCCGCTCTAAAGAGAAAACTTGTGCATGAATGGCCTTGTGCGTCATTGGCAGGGTCAGTCTTTATCTTTAATGAAGATGATCGAGGAAGAAGATGAAGAAGATCAAAATAAAAAAAAATAAAAATTATGGCTATGAGTTATGTCCCTGGAGAGGCTTTTAGCCCAGCAGTTGAGGATTGTTATACATTGGATGAAAATATTACTTTGGATGGCCCCTATCTGAGTGTGTAAGTGTGTGTGCACGCTCTCTTCCAAAATGATGACAGAATAACCACCCACTCAGAGCTGTGTTCCGGGAATAGCAGGCTGAGGCAGAGAATGAGAGAGCAGGGTAACATTTTCATCAGACAGGAACAAGCGCAGCTAGCCAAGAATGAGTTTGTCAGGCTGCTTGACAGGCCTCGTTGCACCGATTCAGCTCAGGCAGAGCTGGATTCAACTACGTTTGAACAGGAGAAAAAAAGTAAGTCAACTCATTGTTCAAAGCTCAGCCCCTGTGTGTGCACCTGGGACAGAGAGCACAAAAGGCTGCAAGCTCAAATTAATGGAAAATATGTCGGTGTTGTCAGCTTAAGTTCCAAACTGGTACCTGCTACATCTCGAGGTCACATTTGCTCTTTTTTTCTCAGGTACAGTCACTAACTGGAAACCTTCTGCTAACATGAAGTGACAAAACAGAATAGTTTCCTCAACAGTGAGGAGAAGATTCTGCTCTAACGAATGATGGCTGAATGTCTCCAAACACCCTCACCTCTACTAGGCACTAACGCCAGGAACAAACTATACCTGACTGTTGAGACACTTGGCCTTGCACAATTCACCACAAACTTGTTTTTCCGATGTCAATTGTCCTGTCAGATTTCCAGCTCAAAACCCAGAATCATATTCAGAGCAATTCAACACACTGGACAGGCATGTCAACATGTGATGTAATAAGATGAAATAAGATGGAGTCTCTGTAGTTCACACTGCATCACATTGAGTGCCTTTAAGATTCAGTGTTGTGTTTAGTTACTGATCATCAAGGGCAAACTTAACACTAAACCAATTTTAAGTGTGAGTGGCTGTAATATTATTATCATTATTCTACCAGCACAAGCAACTACAGCCACTCGAAGAAGCCCACATCTTCTTTCTGCTCTCTCTAGTTCCGCCAAGCCGTCACAGTCCATTATACGATTTAGTCCTTTATTAATGAACGCTGTTGGGGAAGCACCTATTCATTATGGTCTATTGTCCTGGCAGGGGAGGGTGATGGAGGTGGCATGTGAGCAGAGACACAACCAGGTGAACGCAGGAGGGCAGACAGAAGAAAGCGTTGTTCATCAGTCTAGCAAAAGAGGCCCGCCTGCTTAATAGGCCTTTTTGTTTTGTTTCTACCTCGCTTAACTCGTCACCATGCTAACGAGGAAGGTGTAGCTGTATGGGTGCAAGTGTGTGTCAGAGAAACAGAGAAATGGCAAAAGCAAGAGTGAGATGCAGGAGAGAAAAAAGAGAGAGAGAGCAGTAGAGAGTGCAAATGAGACACAATTACTTCTATTCACACATAAGTCTGACTTCTCTGCACATCACTGCCTAAAACAATTAACGCTGCTGCAAACTTCTCTCCACACTTGGCCCAATTTGGCGACATAAAGGTCATTGAAAATGAATTTAAAAGGGCTAAAAGAAATCAGCCATGGGTGTAATTGCAAAAGTGGCACACGTGTGATAAGTATTGTAACACAAATTTCTTTTGGCGGTGTTTCTCCTCACAACATTTTGTGACAAAGGGGACGAATATTAAATACCTCTAAGCCTCACAAACAAATCCAGCCCTTTTCTGGTACAGTGAAGGGTTGAGAGGCGAGCAGTTACACAACACTGAAGGGCATAAAGCGCACAGCTGGCAGTGGCAGGTTTGTGAACTAACATTACATGTTCTACACCGGGCAATCCAGCAGATTTTGGCTTAGCTATGACAAAAATGTAACTGTTGCCCTTTGGGGATTTTCTAATGAGAAAGCTCATTTGGCTCATTAGCAGAACAAAGTCTGGTTCTATAAGAGCATCTGAGGCCAGATCTATCTACATCACTGCAAATGCATTATGGCTACTGGCTATCAATGAAGAGTGGAGCTCACTGTGAGCAACCAAAAACAGACTCATAAGTAGACCTGACCTGACACTAGATGTTTTTGTAGGAGGTTCAGGAAGTGATTACATATAATCAAAGAGAACAAAAAAAAAAGGTGACTTTCTAAGTGTAGTTGGCAAGTGGGAATGTTTGCAAAGGCGCTTCAGTGCGACCAAAGTATAGACGCACATCATGAAGCAGATGCCTCTCATTTCAAGCTAATGGTGGATAAAAAGCGATTTGCTATGTCCAACTGCACATACACACTTCAAGCCATTATGTGTTCTGGAAACAGACGCTAAATCCCCTTCGGGAGAGTAACTGTGTCGCCATAAATGGCCTTTAACTACCTTGTTTATCGGCATAGCACAATGCTGCGGAGCACCCTCCCGTTCTCCGCACTGACAGCAAGCATAATTATGGGAACAGCTGCTGAAAAGTGCTAAATGAAAACAGGTGGCATCGACGAGACACGCTCGGAAATCGTTAAACAGGCTGGCATTGTCTTCGACCGCGCTTGGCAGCATTAGCTTTAATTACGACAGAGCATGCTTCTGAACTCTGCACTTGATCAGCAAACCTTTCTATAGGAGCCAAATTAATAATGCAGGACGAACTCATCAGCACTCTTGCAATAGAAGGTTGAAGTGGTGCAATGGGAAGGTTTTTCTGCCGAACATCAGAGAGTGAGAGCAAAGTCGGAATTTTATTTTTATGAAGCTTTTAGCGGACAATTTGGATAAAGTGTCCCCACAAGGAAGATGCTTTTTGGTGCCATGGTAACACATTGGAGCCCTTACCTACTATATCACTGTGCCCTGTCATTTCAGAGACATTTTTAGGCATAAAGTAGAAGAGAGAGTGACCTCTAAGATGCATCCGCTGCTGCCAAACTGTTCTGAAGAGCTCTGTAAAGTCATAGATGCTGTCGTTGATTGCAGGTTGCAACACCACAGCTCCATGCTGCTCCTTCCAAAAGCCTTTTGAGCAATTGCTGTAATTTGACTTCACCTGAGTTCCAACTAGAGCAAATTTAAGGTAAGAGTAAGGGTTAGCTATTTTTTAAACATTTGTAATGGTAGAGCAATTTGCTGATTGCAACCAATTATATTCTAACAGCTGGTGTGTTTTTTAAAGTTATATCATAACTTAGCATGTGGGAATTCATTATTGAAGAAGTGTGAATACAGACAAGAAGGTTACAGCACCTTGAATTATCAGCTTCACCGGTAAGAAATGACTCATCTCCCTTGTTTGCCAAGTTTTTTGCTAAGGTAGAATATCTAGCTCGGTAAGCTGCTGTAATAAATATACACTGCATAAAGACAGACAAGAACGATCCTGTCTTTAACACTTTAATAAAAAAAGTTGCAACAAATTACATCATCCCTACAGTGAGGTGAAAAAGTATTAATCTGAGAGACATCTAATTATGTTAACACCAAAGATGTCATTTTTTGGCATTGGCTACACTGCATAGCTTCAAAAATAGTACTGTTTATTGCCACTTGGGTGTAATACCTAAAAGGGTTTACCGTCATCTAAACTCTGCACAGTTAAAAACATTGAAAAGGCTAATGAGGCTAATGATTCTGCTTGAGTTGGTAAGTGGATTGAGAGAAAAGAGATGTAAGACAAGACATAGATGAAAGTTGGAGGAAAGATCTTAATATCCATAAAGATACATCCATTATCAGATATTCTTTATAGTATAACATATCAAAGCCTCTGTTCTCAGCTTTTTCAAGGATCTGAACTGAACATTAAGGGGTAAATGAAACGATAAAGCGTGAACTCATACTGTATCATTTAGTTGCCTCCAAAGACGGGGGGATTGTGTTTTGTTTGCCTTGTATCAATTCATTTCTCCCTCTACCGACTCGGTAAATGGATCTCGACAGCAAGGAAATCAATACAGCTTCTGCAAGTCTGTTCTTGCCTTCCAACTTCAATATGGGCAAGTTGTGAGTGGTAACCTTGTTGTGCTGCGTGCACCACAACAAAGGATAGCTGTGTAACACTGAGACCAAAGATTAGGGGGAAAAAAAAAACCAGACCAGAGATATCATCTGCTGTGTATAACTGCAAGGCAATACAACACTGATGATTTTAAGGAACCTAGCACTTATATTTCTACTGTATAAAAACATTTCAGAGATTTAAATAAATATGAACAATTTAGCTAAAACAATATTAAAATGAAGTAGTTCTGAATGCCTCAATTGGTCTATTGGTAAAAAAAAATATATTAGAGACCAGGCCACTGGGGTTGGCATTTGTGATACAGGCCATTAGTCTGCTATAATTGTCAGCAATATTGTCACACATTTGTCTACTGGGTCCCCAGCATTCGCACGAGCCATAAATTCAGCTGTCACATCAATCAGAGGCTGAAATTAATTGTGCAATTAAGATTCTCATTGCTTGGCAGATATAGCTACTAATGGATCAGTGACAAGTGTGATATGATCATAAAAAGGGGATTTTAATGTACTGTTTAATTGCTCTTATGTGGTCCACTGTGTTACAACAGACGCTCTTGCAAGCCCATTTGTTCTCCACAGTTCATCGTCCTATTAGAAGCAAAAAATACTGTTCATGTAGGTCATGGAACGATGTAAGAGCAAGCATGAACAATGTTATTACGGCACTTGAGCGTATGGAATTGGTAGTTCGAATTGGCGCCGCTCCTGGTGGCAGCCTGTTGCAGCAGCTCCGTAGTTTTTTTGTTATTCTTTGTATTTTTTGTTTATTTTAGTTAATTTTAGTATTTTTTGTTTTGGAAAATGACCGGATCAATTTTTGTGTACACGCGTGAACAGCTGATGGCGCTGAGTAATCCCCTGTGGTCCCGCAAGAGTTACGGAGGAGACGCCGGGGTAGCAGACGGAGGGATAAAAGGAAAAGACATAAACCAGCGGTACCAGCGATCATAATGGGAAAAGTGAGGTCTCTGGGGAATATGATGGATGAACTGTCAGCACTGGTGAAGACCCAGAGGGAGTACCGCGAGTGTAGCATTTTTTGTTTTACTGAAACTTGGCTGCACTCGCACATCCATGCTAACAGC
The DNA here is from genome assembly GCA_036937835.1 of Pampus argenteus. Lineage (NCBI taxonomy): Eukaryota > Metazoa > Chordata > Actinopteri > Scombriformes > Stromateidae > Pampus > Pampus argenteus. Next base: position 13,578,149 of record CM072880.1, on the reverse strand, counting down.
GTCGGGTTGCCTGGTTACAGCTTGGTACGTGGAGACAGAGACTGTTCCTCAAGCCGGAAGAAGAAGGGCGGTGGGATTGCACTTTTTGTGAGTGAGAGGTGGTGCAATCCGGGACATGTCAACCTGAAGGAACGTCTCTGTTCCCCGGACATTGAACTGTTAGCTGTGGGAATGCGCCGGTATTATTTACCGAGAGATTTCACGTCCACCATCGTGATCATTGTTTACATCCCTCCGTCAGCTGATGCAGCGGTAGCATGTGACGTCATCAGTTCCGCCGCTGCCAAACTACAGACTGAACAGGAAATCTTTCCTGCCACAGGCCATCAGCGTGTATAATAATAGCTAAAATCCGGTCATATATAATATTATATATTATTATATTTTATTTTATTTTACTTATTCTTATGTAATTATTATCTTAATTTCTTATTCTTATTTAATTATCTTATTCTTATTTAATTATTAATTATTATCTTAATTGTTGGTTGTTCTTTTTATTTCATTGTGTTGTATTTGTGTTATGCTGCTGTTACACTCTAATTTCCCAGTTTTTGGGATTAATAAAGTATATCTATCTATCTATCTATCTATCTATCTATCATATGCAACTAAGCCCATATTGTGTATCAGGTTTTTTTTACATGGAGTGGTTTAGCATCTGTGTTGTTAAAATATGTTTAGGGCATGAGTGAGTGTATGTATACTACGTGTGTGTGTGTGTGTGTGTGTGTAAAACAAGGAGTTGTGATCATGGCAGTCATGCTGACACTGCAGCAATACGAGCGGACTAATTAAGTTACACTGTAGCGAGGAGTTTTGAATGAATTAAAATTATTTGTCATCAGTGGGGACACGGCAGGTCTGCACTGTAGTTCTCCCAACCTGTTAATGGAATAATAAACTGGAAGTCACAGATTATATTTTTCTGCCTTTGTTTTCCTGTGTCTGCTCAAGATGGCAGGTGAATAATCATCACTAGCAGCAGGGTGTGGATGGACATCTTTGCAAGGAGGCGGGAGTAGTTCCTCATTTGTGACTGCTGCCAGTGCTTGTTGCACAATGAAGCATGACATTTGACTCGGTTATTACGGAGAAATAAAGTGCTAGAAACACAATCTCCGCTCCGCAAAAACTGGGCAACGTCGACTGAAGGCGCAGCGTTGCTCTAAGCGCAAACAGCGCTGCATGCTGGGAGATAAATGCCTACAATAAATAACATCCACTGGCTATGCGTGTGAAGAGAGCAGTGTATACGTGTGTGTTCAAATACAATTGGTTGTGTGTGTGAGGGGCTTGTTTTGTAATGTGCCTTTACTGTTTTGCAGTGGTGTGGTCGGTGTTACCAGGCAGGTAATTGCATCTGAGGTCATGAATGATGGTTGGTCTCAGACTAAGTGAAGGAGGGGAGAGCTGAGGCCTAATCAAACATAATTTACTTTGAATATTCCTCCATGCAAAGTCCAAATCATCATTATTTTTATTATATCCACAGGAATTGAATTTACTTTGCTACCACCATTTCATAACACATTCTCTTTAATATTTTTCTTTTCTCTCTGTCTTCATCTTTCTTACCCTGTTACTTAGTCCAGAGAGCATTCATAAAGTTATCTAAAGACCTCAAAGGACCCTTTGTGCATTCTGGGTTTTTATCAAGGTATGTCTTTTTCTCTCTTTGCTTATATTTACTCAAACTGTATCAGGCCCATCTGATGATACAAGTCTTGAATGAATTATCCTCCAAATCTGCAGGGGGCAGCAATTCATCCAACTTACTTCGTTTAGTCTGTTGTAATCCTGTCTGGAATTCACTGATTCAAACTCCCAGAGCTGTCAACTGAAAGGACAGTACAGCATAAAGTGGTTTTGTTCACATACCTATTGAGTATTATAAAACACTGTATTATTGTGTATGTGTAGGTTTAAGAGAGAAGAACGAGTCATCCAAAGGCTGGTTTTTCAGTGATTAGTCCAAGGTTTGGTAAAGGTTAAAGCTGCACTACTTCTATGGTAGAACATATTGTATCTGTCTGAAAACGTCTATTGATATTCTTAGAGAAGACAGAGAGATAACCACAAAGACAAAGACAAAAGGAAATCATGAGGCAACGCCCCATTCTGTTCTTTTGCCATTTAACCTTTTCTTTTCCCTGCGAGTACATATTTATTGAAAGCTATTGAGAGCTACTGCTATTGCTACTGAAAGCATGTCAAAATACACCCCGACCGTGGTAATTAAAGACGCAGCACAAACATGCTGGGAGGATAAATTAATTCCTCTGGGGCACGTGCAGTACGCCTGGCATACAATAAAACATCTAAACAAAGGGAGACGTGGAGGGATTTTCAGCGCTGACATTAAACATCAGCAGGCAAATGTCAACTAGACAAAAAAAACAAAAAAAACAAAAACCAACTCCTTTTTATTTTCATCTATATGGCTGGATCTCCTTCCAGTGTGTGTGTGTGTGTGTGTGTGTGTGTGTGTAAGGCTATACTTCTTTGACAGATGCCTGCAATTCTTTGGCATGTCACTCATGCTGCAATTTAAAACATCATCGCGTTGTCATTGAGGGAATTATATGAATGACAGCACGTAAATGCTCATTCTTATATGTGTGCGTTTATGTGTGTCCTAGCACTATAGTGTGTAGTATACACACACACACACACCCATAACTACACACACTCACTCACTCACTCACCGATCCAGAGTGTGTGACAGAGGAGGCAATTACCAACCATGCTTTGCCACCATGCTTTATTTGCAATAACTGTCACCGGCGGAGCTTTGGCCTCCTTATCTGATTTTTATGAACATACTTGTAGGGATTATTGAGATTTGTGAAAGCACTGCTGGGAAATGTGAAATAGTGTGACAGAAAGAGAAAAAAAAAAGAAACAGCGAGAAAGAAAGAGTAAGAAAATGTTAATCTGCCAAGGAAAGTGATTAAATATTAACTAGCAGTCTCTCATGGCATGTAGAAGTTGGTCAAGTGAGAGAAACAAAAAAACAGAAGGAGACAGAGAATATTAGTGTTTCCATGTCTTTTTTTTTCTAATTGCGTCACGCATGAGGAGCTAAGAACATATAGCCATAAAACTCTCACAGCACAGCGATCATGAGTCGACAGGCCAGGGGCAGCCATGCATTTTTTAACACGCTGCACCCCCTCGTGGCATCATTCAACTGCTGTCAAGGCTGTTGAGGAGAGGCGAGAATCCGTTTGCTGCATCTCCCAGTTACTATAAGAGCTTTAGCTGTAGCCGTTAAAGAGCATGCTGAGTAACCTGAAGGTCACAGGTTTGATGGCAGAAGCAGGCAATGAGATGATCTCCAGCCATATTATGCCATATTTGGGTAAGAAAACACAATTTTAACATTAATGACACATTTTAAGATTGTGCCATCTTCCTGAATTTAATTCTAATAATAACTTTAATAACTAATAATTTAGTTCTTTCTGGAATTTCTTAAACACAAGTGTGGGTGAAAAATGATCCCATTTGCAATTTTATGAATGTGAAAATTAAAGTAAAGCTGGAGACCGATTAAAATGTAGCCATGTCTGGCATTTCTAACTGAGGAAACAGCACATTAACAGAGTAAAATGTGTCTCGGGAGGCTATTACTCTACAGGTTGAACAGCTCCTATGGTGAGGTTAACAGCTCGGGTGGCAGGCTGAGTATTATGGGTAGGAGTGAGGTTGGCATCAGGGGCCTCTGGTCTGCCAAGGTGCTGTGACGCCCGAGCCTGCTGTCAGAGCCACTGAGCGCAGGCTGGACGAGGGCAGTAGCCTCACCATCTGTTGCGCGACAGCCAAAGTCACCCTGTATGTAGGCTGGGTGTCTGAGTGGGAATGTGTGTGTCTATGTGCGAACTGAATTCAGTGTGTGTCTGAATATGTCTAAAGCCGGGACATACAGTACCCATCGCTTGCGTGTGCTTGTATTGCTCAATTTTTGTGTATACGTGTGAGTTACTTCCAGTGTGTATGTGTGTCTGCATATAATCAAAACTGTGTTTGTGTCTGTCTGTGCACATCCCTGTTTTTTTTTTGTGTTTTTGACCATTAGTGGGTGTGTTCCATATATATATATATATAGCACATCTGCACATAGACAGTGCGTATGCACACTCATGCCAGTGGCTGTATCTGTATCGGTGTTCACATTCCTCAAAATAACTATGTTTATGTATAAGTGTGTGTGTATATATATATATATATATATATATATATATATATATATATATGTGAAAATATGTGGGTTTCAACCTGTCTTCCCAAACACAAGAACTGTGTGTGATTCTCAGCTCTAATGTTATTGGGGTTGAGGTTTGTGTGGCTGGAGAATAATGAAGTTACTAAATTCTAAAATGCATATGGACCTAATGGAAAGACAGAGAGAGGATCTGATCTGTTGAAGGAGCATTCAAAAGCACACCAGTGCAGCCACCATGACAAATCCATATTATACATATATTATACATTTAGTGACCTTTACCATATTCCTGAAGTGAGTTCAGTGAATCAGGAATGTGCTGGATCAAACTGACTATGAGAGATCCTTTAATTTACAGCAATAATTGTAAAATACACCATCTAAAAAGTCTTCCCTTCAGTCTTCTGATTGTTAATATAACAGAAGTTTTTACCAATGGAATCTCGAAGCATTTAGGATTTAGGAAAGAAGAATATAAGGTAGAACCAGTACCAGGTACACATTTGTTAAGATATATAGAAATTACAAGGTGTTTCAGTTCAGGAGATATTCTTGTCTCTAAGTGGGAAAGCAGCAGTGCAAACGTAGGAGCCGGCTGGGTACTGACCACTTCTCGGGGAAGCATGGAGTCCTCTTGGCGAATCACCGACAGGTTCACAGTCCCACCCATGGGTGTGGCTCGGAGCAAAGCTACCACCTCCTCCTGGGTCTTACCATTCAGGTCCACTCCACTGACCTGCACCACACACACACACACACAGAGTCATAAATACTATCAAATGTATTCACAGACATACTGAAACACACACACTCTAACTAAAATCAATCAGTCTCCAACTTTAAGGAGGAATCTATGACCTCCTTTATGCTGATTACCCTCTGAGGCAATTGGAGATGGAATTAAACATGGGTTATTTCCCCTCAAAGTGGGCACTGGTTGATTTTCGTGTCAGTCTGATTGAAGTATAATCAAAATATTGTTCCATCAAACCACTTTTCATCCACAATTTAAGGCTGGAGCTGAATTTTTATAGCAATAGAGAAGGCAGTGTATTTGACTCATTTCAACAAAAGCTCTGTAAGATTGGATTTTAGAACAAAAGCCATATCAGGAAGAGTAATTAGTCTCTGCAATAACATACATAAGTTGCAGAACACTAAAGTGGTTGGAGATTGTTAAAAGCAGACCTCCAGAAGCCGGTCTCCAGCTTTCAATCGGCCATCTTGGATGGCAGCCCCTCGAGGGAGGATGTTTTTGACGAAAATAGGAGCGCTGCCGCCAACAGGAACGTCTCTGGAAGTGATGCTGAACCCAAGACCCTCTGGACCTAGGAAAAATAGAACAAATGTAAATTGTCTGTCATAATAATGATATTCAAATAACTGCTGTTTGTCGCTTTCCTCCCCTGCCACAAAGCGGTCAGAGGGCAGAGGTTTCCCTACACAACATCAATCCTGGATATTTCTGTCTTGCTCAAGGACACTTCACTGGGTAAGTCTATCGGCAGCTATGCTTGAAACTGGGCAGTAAAATTGAAAGACTACCAACCTTCATGGTCTTGCACCCTTCTACTACAGAAATATAACTGTGATATGACTGATTCACAGCTTGGAGGAAGCTTTATGGTTCTGAAGAGGAGGAAGTAAATAACCTGCATGTGTTTATGTTTGGTAAAGTGTTCCAGCATGCCCATATGACTTCATAAATGTCAGGAACGAAAGATTTGTTCCTCCAGGTAAATATAGTGGAGTTAATTTTCTTCACTGTAATAAATTGCACTGTAATAAATAAAATACATAATAGGTGATTTCCGGGCAATATTGTTTCCTCATACAAGTGCTACATGTTGTTTTCAGGTATTTCATTTGTGATAAACACTGAGAGGGGAACAGAGGCCAGCCGGAGACAAGTAACGTCTAAGAAGACAAACAAGCTCACAGTGTATCCTCGTCACCACTCTTCTGAAGAGCTGGACATCACTTGTAGATGTAGATTGTAGATTACAATAGCAAGACTGCAAAAATACAGTAAAAAACAGAAAAACAAGACAGCAAATACTGTATGTACTAGACAAAAATGAGGCTCTGATAAGATCTGATAAAAATTGCTAATAAAATCATAAAGGGAGCTAAACATGTCTTACTGTGACTCTAAAAAGCAGACTAGACTCTTAAATCCATTTCAGAAAGATCCTTTTCATTACATGCCGCTGTAACATGAGTAACCGCTGCACAGGGATCAAATTATGGTTTCCAACCATGTTCTGAAACTCCTACAGTTAATACAAACATACGTATTTCCAACATGACATATTTCACTGCCATCAGGGTGTGTCTAACTGGTGTCTTTTAGAAAGCAAGAATAAAACATGTCTCTAACTCTAAATATAGCTTCAATGAACCAAAATTGAGTGTTTACGATAACTGCATGTGGACTGTAAAGCCAGTCTTGAAAGTTATGGTCAGATTAAAGACCAGTTAGAGACCAGAATACGCAGAGAGACATGAATGATCATGGAAATGCAAAATGCATCAAAATGCTGTTCAATAGCCTCTTAAAATGAAGTGCACCACTCCTGAATTGCTAAAAACTCACTCTGCACATGTCAAATGTGCCAGATGTTTTTGGTACAACAGCAGGTCAGGAGACTATGTTTAAATCACGTCTGGGTCAAGGCAATCTATTATATATAGATAGCTTTAGGTTTGCATAATGTGGAAAGCAGTGACCATTAAAGGTTGCTTCCTACTGATGTATCCGTAAGCCTTTTTGAAGTGCAATGAGTGGTGAGGCCAAATTCTACAGCTGAATCTTGGTTGAACACTTCAGGTACCAGTTGTGTGAAGCCACTCGTTTTAGGTTTTAAGATTGACCTTTAAGGTTCATCAAATAAATATGAATTACTGGTCTGGAGGAAATAAGACAAATACAATAATGGATAATTAAGAGGATCTCAGGCTTGACCTTTTCTCTTCACCAGACCTGAATTTGTCAAATAAAAGCAAGAAATGGTTTCAAATGTCAAACTAAGGAACAAGGTAAAATAAATAAATTGTGTTTATCGGGTTACTCTTTGACAGAATATTTAAAAATTCAATAGCCTCACTACATAACTAGATGAGTCATAGATCCCGCCATGCATAACCTAGCCGTTGGCATTTCTAGCAGTCAAGTGGGAAAGTCGCGTTATGTGGTTTCAGCGGGGGCTTTTCTGATGGTAACAACGGTGATTAGTATTCATGGCAAAGTAGCTGCTCATTTCACAGAGCTGTCAGCACCTCTGATGGTTCATCATGACCTAGTTTTCCCGGTATGTCTGTCGAACTGTCTGTCGTCTCGCTGACAGTGATTGTGTTGATGAACAAGTAACACAAAGAGGCAGAAGCGCGGATGGTAACTTAGTCAAGGCTTCTGCACACAAACAAACTTGCGGAAAGGTGATAAAGAGGTTGCTTATGAAGTCAAAAAGTTTAGCTGACTTGAAGATAATGAAGTGCTATGAACTCTCCATCAAGGCAACATGATAACTGAGCAGACAGCTGCCATCATTTATGTCGAATGTTAAATCTGTAAAGTTTGACATAAAGAATACAAAACTTTTAATACAAGGTCACATATTCACATTCTCTACTTAGTGCTTTATGTAATGCACAGGGAAACTGTAGAGACACAGTAATAAAATAACACATATTTCATTTCTAGCCGAATAGATGATTTTGCTGATCATTACTCCAGTAACCAGTTATACCCTACTGTACCTCTCTGTCCAACAGTTTCCGATATGGAGAAGCTTTGTATCATGGTTTCAAATCCCCTTCATCGCACACTTTGTTCCAGCCTTACCCCTCACAGTGACACCTCTCCCATGCTGGTCCCTTTCCTCTCCCCCAGCCTGCACACAGTCTAATGGGTACAATCAAACTCCTGCCCATTGTAAGATCCCATCATTAACAGTCTCCAAACAGGCAATTAGAAGAATGCATCTCTAGTAGGCCTGCAGTAATTAACCACTGACATCTTTATTTTGGATAATAGAAGACCAGGATTAAAGTAATTGTATCCCTTTCTGGATTAGTGAGAATCCTGGCTCCAATAAGAGAATTAAACAGCAAACATGAGGAGAAGCTGAAGCACGTTAGAATGACTTGATGGGGTGCGTATGTCCTTTTCAACTGCACTATTTGATTAAGGCACTCTTGTTAATTTGCCATGCAAGATCTGCGCTTGCCACTTAGAACCTCAGAGCCACTTAGGCCGAATCACAACAATCACAATTAGTGAACAACAAAACTGCTGAAGCCTGTCTAAAAGTACATTAGAAGTCTGATAGTAATCAAACGGAACCGTCAAAATGTATTTCAGAGGCACATTTCCCTCAGCTCCGTTGCATTTTAGTGCTTATTCAAATTTCCAATTCAGCGAGATTTGGACATTAATTAATCTCCATTTAGAATTCACAAGTGGCTTGAAGTCTGCAAGTGCTGCATATCCTTTCCTGTGAGCCTCATTTAAATCGTAAATAATAATCAGAGAAACATTTCTGTTACTTTCACAAGAGCATAGTTTAACAACTCCGAGATATGTGTTGGATTAGACCATGAAGCAATGTGGCTAGTGAAAATAAACTACTGGCATCAGTCTCTTGCTGGAACTGCACCAACATCTCCCCGGCGTGGTTCCACTAAAATGAGAGACTTGTCTGCAGACAGAAGAGATGATCTTTATCACATTAGAAACAAATGCTGTAAATATAACTGCACTGCAGCACCGCACTATAGAACTACTTTGAAACTCTGCTGGCTGCACTCAGGGACCTTTGCCAAACATATTAGAGCAGCTTGTGACTGCATTTCCCCAGAGCGCGTTGCATTTAGTCGGTGCTGCTGCCCTCACTTGCTGCATTATTCCCTGAAGCTTGCTGCTAAGGCCTCCGTGCCAGCTTTCAGCGAAACATCTGCTCCCTCCAAAAGAAAAAAAAGAGGAGTAGCTAGATAGATAGATAGAGCGAGCAAGAGAGAGAGATAGATAGATAGAGAGAGAGAGAGTAGGCAAGTCACCTCAGCACTGGTGCCTTTCACATCCAACTGCTCGTCAATTCATATAAAGAGAAATAGAGCCTGACACAGACACAAAGGCCTGTTCATAGCCACAAACAATATAACCTCAGCTCAAAGCAAATTGATTGCTGAATCTGAATATTTCAACTATAGGACCATGGTGATGTAACCTTAGTGCATCAGACAACAAACTCTGCAGTTGTTCTGCTCAGTTAAACAAAGCCCAGATGCAAAATAGCATTCAAAGGATTTTTGAATAGTTCCTGAAAGATCTTTCAAACATTGACTCTTTTTCCCCTCAACCTTTACCTTTACTGTGAAGAACATAAACGCATACAGATGTCTCCTTTATGTGAAGTAAGGAGGTTAATTAAAGAACCGATAAAGAAAAAGAGCAAGTTAAATGGAAAGATTGCTTCTGGAATTGGCTTGTAGCAGCTTTCATACTATCAGTTAACTATCTGCTGATAAGAGTAGAAACCAATGTAATCCGTCAGTGAAGGGATTGACAATCATACGAGTAAAATCATACCACTGTCCATCCTGAGTTCACTGTTTTCTATTGCCATTACCTGCTGAAGGTGACCACATCAGTCATTATTCTAATGAACTTTTACAACCATGGAGTCATGTGACTACTGGTTCTTACCTTTCTTCAGCTGGATGATGAATTTGCGGCCTTTGTTCTTCAGGAAGGAGCTGGTGGAGAGGTTTGTGCTCACCCTGCGCTGCAGGGAGGGGGAGGGGGCTGACGCAGTCCTGGTGAGCAGGGTGTGAGGTAACGGGGGAAACCGTCGGCTCGGCTCTGGGGTGCTTCCTGCCAGGGGACCTTGATGGCTACAGGAGGAGAACAAAAGTCAAAGTTTGATTTTTTTGTCTATCTGACAGCTTGTATTGTAATGTAGTAAACAGAAGTAGTGTTGATGTTTTAAATCCCTTGACATTTGCAAGTGTCACATTCTGTGTACTTAATTAACTAATCTAGCAGTAATTGAACGTTTCACAATTAGTGATGTGCGTACAAGACCCGTTTCAACAAATACCTGAACAGGTACAGGTGTTTTTTCATCATCATGTTATAGGGCATTACATCATATTTAGAAAACTGTTTTGTAACAGGTATGATTTAGAATAATGATGGTGGCAGTAGCTATAGACAACTGCATACATCTTGACCTGACCTTGCTTGGTCCCTGGATTGATTGGTTGGTCAAAATGCACTTGCCCAGCCAATAATTTATCAGTTGACAAACTGATTGAGGGTTAGGCTTTTTATTTTATGAATCTGTTATTATTATTCTATTTTCACACCTTTTACCCTGATAGGTAAAGCAGACTGTGGTTGATTCTTAACCACATCAAACACATCTTGTTTCTTTTATTAGCTTTTAAATTTTGATGGATTTATTCTGAACACAGTAAAAGTGCATTAATTATGTGCACAAACATTTAACAACTTTAAAAAAAAAAAAAGAGTGTGAAAAAAGATCATGGTTGAGGACAGCCGGGTGTCTTATACTATTTGGCTCTCAGCATCTGTGCAATTCGTCTTAACATCTGTACAACAATATGTTAAGATAGGTGGGGATACCAGAAAACACACAGATCAAACCTACTTGTGGTTGAGGCCTGGTAGGGGTCCAGACCTGGATGCTAGTCCCACCAGACTGGACCGGTCTCCTGGCTGCTGAGAGTCTTGGCTAAAGCGGACCCTGTTGGGCTGTGGCGGGCTGAGCTCATTCTGGACTGACAGCAGCTCGTAGTACCGCTTCATGGCAGCAGGGACCACGTGGAAGATGATGACTGGGGAACACATTGCCTGTCTGAAAATGTTCTGGGCTCTAAAATTGGTAAGAGAGAGAGAGAGAGAAAGAGTATGGGGAGGTCACACAGACAGAAATGAATTAGCTTTAACATGATAAGAGATACAAGTACAATACTGTCCTATCATAGCCTGGCAGATATAGAAGGATAAGGAAGGCTATGAAGTACTGTAAGTTGAGAGGTGATAGGGAGATTTGAGGTTAGCATGGCTGATCGCAGAGCTACTCACTGCATAGCAATAAAGGATAGAAATTACATTATCTATAATTACCAGCATCGGTACGGGGAAGAGATAAGAATGGTAAATGGGAAGTCAAAGATGAAACCTTATATACTGTATATTCTATATAATACCTATGAAACATGTTGTGTTCTCTCTACAGTGTAGTAGTTTTGAGTGTGTGTGTCTGTGTGTGGTTAGAAGAACGGACATGAGTTGGATCAACAATCAGAACAGAGATGATGAATCATGCATCAGGGAAGCTTTCCAGACGATGAGGTTCCAGAGTAAGCAGACAGACACGTTGGTCCTTACACACTAAATAAGAAAAAAAGCCAAAACACACACTGAATCTCATACGACTTTCGGGGCCAAATAAGCCAAGACAAGAACATCATTCCCAGGCGCAAGTATTGTTTAGTCTGGTTTGCCGGCGGCACTTAGCATATAGATAGGCTGGCCACACTGCAGCATGAAGGGCCAGGGGCGCGGTTGATCCCAACAATCCCACCTCCTGTTTCCAGACCACTATTACCACACCAGTAATATCATGCTGGTTCTATCCAAATGACAGGCGCTAAGCTGCTTCCACCACAACAGACAGCACTTCACTCAAACAGCATCATAGAGGCGGGGCACATGCTGTACCATACCACTTCTGTGAGATTTGGTTTCTCTCGTCTTTATTCCTATGGTAATTTACAAAAATCACTCACATGAGCACACAAAAGGGGTGATGACAGAGTGAGTAAGTATGTGTGTACATGTTCCCACGTGCACATATACAGTGCCATCACTCCAGTAATCAGCCTCCACGCAGGCCTGATTGAATAATAAATTACCTCATCAATGCATCATTACATTCGGTTAGATTAAGCGCCTCAAAATATTTACCCATGCAAAACAATCCAAGGAGATTAGACTATCACTTTAAATTGTCGCTCTGTGCAGTACACAATCAAGACGGGGAGAGGGAGTGATGAGAGGGTGAGGGGGGGCAGACGGGGAGGAAAGTTTGGCACTTTCACCTCATTTTCATGCAAACATCATGTGCATTCGGATACCAGTAAAGAGTGTGTGGTTGGCAGGGGAGTAAGTGCGTAACGCGACAAAACATCACTCCCTTGTGGATTTGGTTTGTAAGCCTCTTTCACAGTAGAAAAGGCTTGGAAGGGAACTGGGATGTTTACTAATGACAATAGCATTGTTGTGAAAAAAGAATCCTAAAACCTTAGTGGCTTTGTACACAGTCTGATGAACACATTAGCATAATGTAGTATGGTAACCATGATAGTCTGGAGTTTTACAAGCCGGTGAAGAGCTTTTCTCATCTTCGCCAAAGTCGGTTAGCAAATGTGCAACACGTTTTGCTTAAAAACAACATATTTTAAATGCAGAAGGGTTCCAATTGTGGTTTCTGGCTTGGTTTCTGTCACTCATTCAGCAGGGTGGCTCTAAACCCCGTGGTTTTAGATGACTATGTCCAGTATGCCCAGTATGACTGCAGGCTGGGCCTTTCGTTAGTAGGAATCTAGGCTATTTCTTCCTGTGGAGGAGTGGATGATAAGGGAGAGAGCCGAGCCGACCACCTCTGTACACTGCCTTCAGCCTGGTGTAGAAGCAATCTATTTCTCAGCCCGGCACACACACATATGCAGACACACATGGGTGTAGATAAGACTTTATAGCTCAGTGTCATTGAACGTGTGTGACACAACGTGCAAGTATGTGTGAGAGTGCATGCATTCAAGCTCATTCATGCGTGTTTGTGAGGGAGAAGGCTGGCTTTGGGTAAATGAAGGGGGGGGGCTTATATCTTCATTCCACTTTAGGAAATGAAGGGGAGCGATGAATCAATAGAAATGAATTGAGTGAAAAGTGTAGGTGGTTTTTGATCAGAGGACAAAGCGGTTGTGAAGGACTGCGAGTCACTGAGACCTATTACGGGGAGGCCAACAAGTCAGTAATATTTCTATTTTATTGTGCAGCTGTGTTGGTGTCACGTCTCCCTGCAGTTTGGGCACCACTTATCACCAGCAACACTATTTACTGTCACTGCACTCAATGTCTAATACGGTGTTCTCTGTGTGAACTATATCACATAGTGGACGGTGCTTCAGGATAATATGTCTCGGGAAGTAGTGAAATAAAAATCAGCCTGGCATTCAGTGCACCTGACGAGAAGAACTTTAGAGTTCATAAAACTATGTGTATGTATGTGAAGGAAAACCACTGAATATATGGAAAATATTCTAGCATAGAGAAGAGAATGTATATAAGAAGAGAGGAAGCAGAACATCAATGAAAGGCCAACTCTGTTGCTTACTGTTCGAAGCGCAGGTTGCGTATGTCTCCCTGATTTATCTTGACGATACAGTCGTTCTCCTGGAAGAGACGCTCCTGCTCGGCTTTGCCTCCACGCTCCAGACGCTTGACTAGCAAACCCTGAGTCCTAGAAATGATTGCACAACAGAATACAGATAAAACATAATTTAGACACACAATGTAGCAATTACACCACACACAGTCACATATAAATATACTGCACAGCAGGCTGCACGTTGAAAGCCTTGTTTCCTGCATCTTTACATTATAAAAGTAATGTCAGTGCACAGAACTCAGGAAAAGACGTGTGGAAGAGTAAGAAGAAGTGAATTTTAAAGATAAGCAGGTGATCAACATTGTCTGAAGTATGAAGTAAATCCTTTAGTAATACAGAGTTGACTTTAGTTCTGCAAGTTTTTGTGTCTGACAGATCACAAAAATTAACTATCCAGATTTGAGTCTTTTTTTGGATAGCAGTAGTATTCCTTCATGCTTTACATACTGTATACACAAGAGAGCAGGCAGATGCCTATCTCTAGCCTCATCTCATCTCTAGAGATTGTGAGTAAACTTTGAAAAACAGACCAAACTTCCGCAAACTAAGTTTTGTCCTGATGTATCGTACTGTACTTTTGTCCTGTCACCAAAACTTTCCAAACAGTAAGCTTGGATGAAGCCCAGGATTTTTCCTGTGGCCTGGAGAAGCACAGCATCACTAACTACATTTTGAGCCTCTGTCTGTGCTTCTGTTCCCCCGCTCAGTCTGGCTCTCTGTGGGCAGGTCTGAGAGAATGACAGGGCAGGTTGTCTGAGGTAATCCAAACCAACAGCTAAAAGATCATTTTATGGCTTCAGAGGAAACGCTGCAGTTGCCTTCACTGGAGCTTAAGGATAGAGCCGGTGGTGCTGTAATAAATACCCAAGCAGTTCCACAGCAGTGCCATCTCAGCAATCCCTTCAAAAAAGGCAACCTTTACCTTCATATAACCCCCCTCCCCCTCCCCCTCTAAATAAATACATCAGTGAGCTCCTTGGGGCTTTATTTAGGCCCTGAGGATAACCACATGCAAGGAGATCTGATGTGCGCTCGCACAGCACAACTACAAACTCCATCCGTCTCTAAGCGCCAGACGCCTGAGGTAGCAGGTAGATTGAGTGAGTGCAAACGTTTTGTGTCCTTGCATAAACTGGCAAAAAGTTCCGAGGCTTACTTTTGGGAAATTATAAATAATGATGAACTATATCGGAAGGAAAACGGGTTCAAGGTTTAAATGTGCTGTGCTGCCGTTTATGTACATGTTCAGTTTACTATATCTTCATGCTTTTCATAATTCTACTTACTTGCTACCGTTTGATAAACAACAGCATATTTAAACTGTGACCCCGTTTACCACAGACGTCAAGGGCAGATTTGCAGAACTCTTTAGCATCTCAGCCAAACTGAGAGGGCCACTCTCAGAACATTGCTCTAATTGGCTGCATAATGTGGACATCCACGCTCACACCGCAGACTCATCTCAGCTCCTCAATGGGGGTAAATGGTTCAGCATTAAGTTAAAATTAAAGATCACCCTTCCCTCTTCCTCGTTGTCTGAGCCGGAGTTGCCAGGTCAGCTTAAGTGTGTTGAACAGAGAGTAATTGCGGGTGGTGTGGAAGCAGACATGATTGTGCTTTATCTCTATAAGTGTTGGCAGCTGGAAAACAAAGTATTGCGCATGAAGATTACAGCATGGACACACTCTAATGACTTGTCGCAGACCAGCGACAGTAGATAAAGGAGTTTTGGTTGATCCCTGATTAGTATTCAAAGCAGCAGTGGGGAGGACTGGGGATAAAGCGGCATCTTTTAGAGATTCGAAGAAGATGATGACTTCGTAAAAGCACTGTTATTGTGATGACTGTAATGCACTGCCACCCTCTCAATCCCTTCCCATCTCTCTGATGGGGTTTTTTCGCAGATACTTATCAGTAACTTGAGGAAAGCAGGAGAGCTAAAGCAAAATCTAAATGGCATTCTCATAGGCTGCAAGTCAGTGAATTCATTATGTGTCGGATATAAATGCGAGGAGTTTGTAGATTCTCTGAAAACTCTGGAGAAAAATAGCTTTTCCAAGAACACAAGAATCAGCATTGTATTATGGCTTTACTCCATCTTGTGGCTGTGAAGCAGTGCTGAGAAATGATTTGAGGGAGGCCACCTGCTCTCATCTTTTGCCTTTAATTAAATAATAATCCAATCAGGATCCATTTATGCACAGCAATTATGTCCGCAGTTTGTTTACAATTGCAACTGGTCATGGAATGAGAAGTTCATTAAGCAGGGAATGCATCTGTGAGAGGCGTGTGTGTGTTTGTGTGTACACATGTACAGATGTGTGTATGCGGCATTCAGGGTAGATGAGCACTGCTTCCAAACTGTCTGTGACTGTAACTCCATACTGTTCACAACTGGATGACTATTCTCTTACAGGTAAGGATCTATGTATTTGGTTATGTGAGTCTCTAAGCTCTCTCCTGCAGCTGTCTTCCCCTGCTTCGATCTAACTTGATGTCAGTGCAGTGAAGCAGAATGTTGGCAGCCAAGGCTGGAGCGCCTGCAGTCCCTTGTTTGCTGTCTGGTTTTGCTGGCTGTCTGACCCCTGTGGCCCTGGTCTAGACACTAATGACAGCCCACTGAGCCTAATGCCTCCAGTCTTAGTGCACAGCACACAGGAAAGAGCTGGACCAGGCCATTAGCATCATCCCACTGACCAGACGCTATGTCTTATCATGTCTCAAGTTAATTGAAGGCTCTGATAGCTATTAGTGCAGACCTTAGCTGATGGAGAAGGAATTTACTGGCCATGCAGCATTACTTCTTCTTCTTCTCATTGCGGGATGCAGTCTGATTTTGTGGGAACGCAGGGAAGCTAATAGATAATAGCATGTCTAATAAGCTGTTGCACTTGAACTTTATTTAAGCAATGTTGCTTGATACGACTCATCGTGAATCATTATTTACCTACTCTGACTCAGAATAACTCAAAGTGTCCCAGCTTCTGAGGGAGTCGATCACACGAGGTCAAAGCTAAATATAGTTTCCTGACACTTGCTTATAAACAGCAATGGGATTAGTGTCACAAAGAAATGACACGGAGCAATCTTCAATGACAGCCATCCTCTCTCCCTCAAATGTCATCCTATTTCATCTCCTCGCTCTGTCTTTTCACCTCATTCCCCTGCCTCCTTTTCCCAGCGCTGAGTAGTCACATTCACCTTGGTGGTGTGCCAGTCCCTTGGCATGCAACGGGGATCTGTGTAATACACAAGCTTTTAGTTTGATTACATCTGGCCACTTCCTCTGTCCTTTTTTTTTTTCCTTGAATAACCATAAATTGAGTGCATTTCTCTTCTTGTCCCATGTCATCGTCTCTGCTCACTGGTTAAAAAAAAGCAAAAAAAAAAAAAAAAAAAAGAAGCCAAAGAAAGTAGTTTGAATCACCTTCATAGCAGACATTATTATGAGGACACAGGATATAATAAAAGAAAAACATAAGACTTTAGAGAACTGTGCAGTCGGGAGCAAAACTACTTTCATCTACTCTCCTTCCCACTGGGGCTGTCTGAGCTGTGGGACATGATATGTGCTCGGTACGGCCGTGGTGTTTCAGAAATGAGACTCACAAAAATAAAAAGATGACCGAGAGAATCAGAATCACTGTAAAGACAGCCTTGAGCAACACAAAAATAGAGGTGAATAAGAAAGAACAGAGAACAGAGCACTAGAGAAAGTGAGGGGGGAAAAAGGCTGAGTGAAATGATTAGTAAAAGCAAAACGAAAGCAACATCCACAGGGCTTTAAATCAAAGGATGCAGGTGACATACTGCATGGTGAAAGTAACTGGACATTGTTGTACACTAAGCTGCATTGATTCTCTGATTTTTCCTTTCTACGTTTTTTTTGTTACCTGACATCCTGCGAACTGAAAGGCACTACGTGGATCCCCAGGGGTCCTCCTTCATTGGACACCTCGACCGGCTTGAGCATGCCTCTGTAGGACGATGATGGATGAGGCCAAAACGAGGAGGAGGAGGCAGAGGGAGACGTGCATGAATAAAAAATAACAGATAAATAACAGGAATGACAAGAAAATGTAGAAAAGCAGGATATAGAAAGACAACATGGTCAAACATGACAAGTGGTTGATGGGATGTATGGGACGGGGTTTGGCACACCCTTATTGGTGGATACCGCATTGTGTTGTCTATACAAAGTCATCCATTACAAAGCCGTGCTGGTGGACCTTGGGGTCGATTAGGGACCCAAATGGAGACTTCAATTAAGTGATTAAGATCATATTGTTGCGCTAAAAGAGAACAGATTAATTGAAAAATGTGTGAAAAAGGGTTGGGCAGGAGGAGGAGGAGGAGGAGAAGGTTGATTTTTGTGTAGATAAAGACATGAAGACAATTGAACACAAGCAACTGCTGATGGAAGAAGGCTTTGGTCTAGATGCAAGCTTTGTGTTGTTATTGTCATATTGTAGTATGGTAGTGTTTAGGTGTTTAAATTATATAAATGATGTTCTGATAATTATTGGCCTGTCTGGTATTATTGTTAGAAATGAAATGGTCAGTTTATGCAAATTACAAAAAACATTTGATCATAGTAGTGTGCAGGCATGCAGATAGTTTTGGTTTGCCCACGTTTTGGTGCACACAGCACCACAACTTCATCATGCTCACAATGAAAATGATAACTTTATGTGTGGGTGAAGTATTCAACATTGTTAGCACTGCAAATAAAGTTTACTTTAGTTTAGTATCAAAGAAGATATCTCAAAATCTGACAAATAAAACCAAAACCATGTACATTGCTAGATACAAAAGGGGTAAGTGAAGGGGTAAGACATACTATATGGAGTATGTAGGTGGTTGGTGGTTTGTTTGGGGTCACTCACTCTAGACTTAACGTAGGTGGATGTTCCAACGAGGAGTCGGCCCTCCCTACTGGCTCTATCCGCTCAATTCTCCGTTCATGTTTCCTTCGCTCTTCTTCCTCCTCCTCCTGAAAAGAAAGAAAGAAAAACAAAAAAAAAAACAAGATAAATCATTAAAAGTCTGTCGCAGCAAAGTAAAAAAAAAAAAAAACCCTCACACTCTCTTTGTCAATATTTCTATTTGGCTGTGCTTTTATCTCCCTTGGCTTGTAATTCAATTACCTGCTAGAACAAGTAACAACCTCTATTCTATCAAAAGAGACTTTCAGTATAGGACAGACGGGAGTCCTGATGCTGTGGCACAAACATCCCGGCTTGGCCAAAAACCTCAGTGACAAAGTGGCCCTGATTGATTGCTCCTGCTCAGTCCATCAGGTCTGGCCTGGGGCGTGGCACCACTGCTGGATCTTTGTGGTGATGTGATCAGGTCGAGTGAAGGAAAGTGGTCACGCCTGCTGTCATTTGTTTCTCTCACTCTCTTCATTTTATTTACTCATCTTCCTTCAGGGCCATTAGGCAGCGCGGTCAGGGAGGTAGCAGCTTTTACAGGCAAGCCAGACGTCTGAGGACTTAACTGGGCTCTCGGACGAGACACGGCAGCTTCATGCTCTCCTTAATGGGGGATAAAATCTTTATCTGAGATCTCCTTATGGGGATGGTACAGATTGAGCAGCGCACTTACATGCAGTGATGACATACTGCATGTAAGGAGGGAGGCATTTAATAACGCAGAGTTCAATTTTAGCTAATCATCATCTGTAGTTACAGGAAAGATGGGCAGGTTCATCAACTAGTGACGAGCACACTGAACATCACAGTTTCTTGGTTTTAAAATGAAAAAGTAATTTCAGTCTTTGCTTGTTAGTAAATGCCACTCCATGTGTGTGTGAGCATCCAGACAGCACAACGTCTCCTTGGGAGGGTCCGCTGAGATGCTTTGTTAGCCACTGCTATTTCACGCAATCGCTCCTCACCCTCCTCTTACTCTCTCTTTTACTGAAATGTCAAGTACATCCAAATAGGTCTTGTACCTTTTTGGTTTCTTTATGGAAATGGATTCAAACCCTTTCACAGGCCAGCATATCTTTAGTAACACGCAGGGGCGGTGTAGAGAGACTCTCCCCCTTGCTTATTTATTAGAGTTGGGGGAGGTAAGGTGGGGTGGGGGCATGAAAATTTCATCAGCAGTTTGGAGACCTCGGCTCACCCTACCTGTCTGTCTCCCCTCTCTAACCGTCTGGTATGAAAATGAATCAGTCAACCAGTCAGCTCCGCCTTTAATTACGTGTCAGCTGAGGTCCCGGGTGCATCGTGGGGCCCGTTATTCACAGTCTTCTGAGTCTTTCATGAAAACCTCCCAGGTGACTTGGCTCGGTTTTTCATAAATACATATGCTGTGCACAAAGGACCTGGCAACCTGTGGGAATCCACAAATAAGGACGGGAGGGCATAGAGCGGAGCAGAAATATAAGATCATATGCTATAAGAAGAGATTGACAGAAACTGCAGTATGAAAACCAAAAGAATATCTTGACTTTTTATAGTCAAGATCATTTTCATACTAAACAAGCAAATAAAGAAAGTGATGGAGTCCCACATCGTTGTCTCATTAGACCATAGAGTGATCTGAGAGACGAGGTGATTCACTCCTTGCTCCTGTAGGTAGCAGGTGGTTGTGGCATGACTGAATTACACATAGACGGTGTCAGTGTCTAAGATTATTACCTTTAGCGATCTAAGGTGAAGGGATCCTTCAAGGCCAAAAGCACAATGCCAACAGGTTGAGTGTGTATATTTGACAGAAATAATTACCATAAACTGACACGAGTAGTATTATTTCCTCGCGTAGTGATCTGCTTTACTCCCCCCTTATTCAGATATTGACTTTTTTTTTTCAAGGACAGCTGTGTAAAACCTGAATTACTCTGGATGTTAAAGTGGAATCATTTCACTGCTTTGGCAGGGTTTGTCGTGTTTTTAATGAAAAATGTGCTAATGAGTTACACCTTTAAACAGAAAGATACAGTCATATTACCAAACTGAAATGAATAACATATCCCTCTTACCACCATGGAGTTGTTAGTGCTTGTGTTTCTCAATATTAAGAGCACATTTCAGTAGCCCCTAGGAGTGTTTTTATTCTTATATTTGGATGCGCAACACGCCTCAACTGCCAGTCAATTTTCACCGTAAACAGAAACACATGATTGACACTTGACAATGGATTCAGAAGCTAGTGCTTAAGTGGCCACTGTGGTTCATTAGACTCAAAATAGGGATATCCAACCAGCAAGGGTACAGCCTCTTCATTATCCCAGACTCTGGACAAGAGACCTGTGCTTTAACCAGCCAAACAAATTCCACTTCTAAGACTGAATATGATGAATAATTACTTCATGAGACTGACGTTTCATGCAGGGAGCTCCTTTAGGAGAGCTGCTGACTTCCCAACAGAATGACAGAATTAGTGTTGAGTCAGTATTGCAGGGGTCAGTGTCTCCTTGTAACCAAAGGTATAAGAAGAAGCCATCTCCCTTTATATTCACTGTCAACCTACTTATTGTCTGTCCTTGTGTCAGTGGTAAAGTGCCATCCACCTCTCTGTCCTCTTCACTCTCCCTCTCTCATCTATCTTTCTTTGTCTTTCTATCATTCTGAATCTCTTTTTTTTTGCCCTCTCTAAAAACCCTCCATTTCTTCCTCCCTTGAGTGCTTTCAGCGCCCTGTTGATCCCTTGGTAACCAGGAGAGTGGGGAAGCAACAAGGCTTTTCAACTCCCCATGCCATTCATTCCTAGCTCTCTCTTCCTCTCTCTCTCTCTCTCTCTCTCTCTCCTCTTCCCTCCCTCCATCCATCCATCTATCCATCCTCCTTACTCTCAGCATGCAGCAGGAAGGGCACAGATCCCTGATCCGCAGCCAAAAATCCACCAGCCTCTTTGACAACGGAGGGAAGCTAAATCGAGGGTTAGAGGCCTGGCCATCGGACAGCTGCAACATTAGATTATAGAGAATCATGTAAGAGAGAGGGAGAACTGCAAAGTGCAGAGTCTTGTTACCTTCAAATAGGCAGACAGGTTAGAAAGGTGAGAGGACAGAGGAGAGAGGAGAACGAGGGAGGAGGGAGGAGAGAGGAGAGAGAAGAGAGAAGGGAGGAAGCAGCTGTCTTGTCAGGAGGGAGAACTACACACACACACACACACACACACACATTGAAGCCCACTGCTTGAGGGTTGGGGCAAAGGGAGTGTGTTGAGTAGCTGTCATCCTCCATCAACCACTATCCTAAAGGAGACCTACTGTAAGCAAGTGTGTGTGTGTGTGTGTGTGTGTGTGTGTGTGTGTGTCATGCCATTAGCCATGGGCAAGTACAACATGTCGCTGTTAGAGTAAGGGGTGGGGACTCCCTCCTGAGCCTGTCTTTAACGTCAAGGGCTTAACAAGGACAGGTTCAAAGGTCGTAGCGAATGGTGTGTTTCTGGCCACCACCCCCCCCTTAAGGGCTGAGGTCCACATCTGTGTGACAGCCTCATGTGTGGAACGGGCCTCCCTGTCAGATTTTGTCACACACTCCCTTACAATGGGCTGCCTGTGTCGAGAAGAACAATGGAAGCCAAAGAGCAGGATATACAAATGTCTTGAAATGAACAATGTAGCGTGTAAAAATAAAGGAAACAAGCAATTTAATCAGAGCATTTAGCAAAATGGCTGTTGAAATATTTACAAAGACTGCCCTCCCAACTGATTTGGCAAGCTAAAAATATAAACATTAACGCCCCTTATAGAAAAATGAAACCGGCCAACGGTAACAAACGATAGCATCATGTGAAAAGAATCTGTTTTTAGTATGGAGAGGTGTAAGACAGGGAAAAAAAAGCAATAGAGGTGGAGGCATTTCCTCTCCCTCACAAAAGCTTAAGGAGCCATAATCGTAGCCTCATTACCTAGAGTTAATGCAGTTCGACTAAACAAAGTACAACAGAAAAGGCCGAACAGGACTTCACAGTGCTGATGTATTGCACAATGGCACTGACATACAAAGACAAGCTGCTGGTAATAACTCCTAATAGTCCTATTAAAGTTCCTTTGACCTCACGAAGCAATTACAGATACTTTTCCATCTTTACCGGAGCCAGAATCTCACTGTTTTCAATCAGCCGTGAAAAGACGTTTTATGACAATGAACACAAAGATTTTCCCTCTAAATTTGAACAGCAGATGATCCCAACTTCCTCTACTTCAAAATAGAGCAACAGCCTTCACCGGCCGGTGATGGATGACAGTAAGTATGGTCCAAGCTGTGTCAGAATTCAACCGTACATGTGTTATTCTTCATGTTACAGAAGGCCTTTTATCCCTCATATCTATCCCCCTGGAGGAAACTGCCATTAGGACCAAATTAGGCCCCAAAATGGCCTCTGTGATTAGATTGGACTTGACTGTTGCAACGAATGTCCCTGCCCCACCCTCTCCACCACCCTTAAGCCTTCATTTTGCACCAGCTCATTGGCCTCCATTGCCATTAAAACAACCAATAAGTCACAATGACTAAGATTATGAGACACTTATTTACATTTATGTTGGGGATAAGGAAACATTATAAAAGGGTGGGCGAAGAGTTAAACTGATTAGTGGATGATGAAAGGGTCATAATGACCTCCTTTATCCTACCCACAAGTTCCCTAAATGGCACCTAATGGTTGTCAGCAGAGGGGTTTCAGCATATTTTCTTATCTTCTTTATATTGTTATGATCTGAAGGAAATTGGTGATGTAAGCTAATGGTCATTTCAATACAAAGCAATTGAGGATTTATTGTGTCAATGTGAGGGCAGTTTTATACAGAATATCATTTACAGTATTGGGCTTTCTTTCTTTTGGCAACTATTAGCTCCCTATTGGACTGGAAGGAAATCAAAGCGGTCGGACCCTTATGTCTGCTATCTTTTGCTTTGTATGTGTGTGTGAGAGAAACAAAGAGAGAGAGAGAGAGGTCATGATACTACAGTCTTGTGT
Organism: Pampus argenteus; assembly: GCA_036937835.1. NCBI lineage: Eukaryota > Metazoa > Chordata > Actinopteri > Scombriformes > Stromateidae > Pampus > Pampus argenteus. Next base: position 13,554,500 of record CM072880.1, on the reverse strand, counting down.
TTGTGTGCCAAGGGGAGAAGACGAAGCACGGCTTGCCCTCTGATGAGGACATGTGCTGTCTTTCATTTTTCACACTCTGCACCCATGGGCGCCAGCCTTGTTCAAAGGAGAGCACTGGCATTCCAGATTAGATGTATTATTCCTTTGGATAATGAGGACTGAGAATCAAATATGTGTTGTTGTAGGTTAAGATAGTGGAGAGTGAGGTTGGGTATCAGGAATCTGTTTTCAATTAATATGAGTTCCAAATCTTCAAAAAGAAGGGATTTGATGAGAAACTTTTGGTTTCATTTATCCTGACAGCAAAGCGTAGACTTCCTGTACTGTTTTTTCATAGAACTAATGACAATTCCCATCAGCCTTTGCAAATTTGCAAATGTTAGTATGGAAACACACTAAACTAAAACTGGTGAAAATAGTAAACATCATACCTGCTGCTCTATGTTAGCATTATCATTGTGAGCATGTCAACATACTTACATCACTGCAGACAAAGGAGAGCTTTGCTTTTACAATCCCAGTGGGGACATGTTATTGTGTTACATGTTATGTGTTTTTTACTTATCAGTGTATCTACATTCTCATATGCATGATATATTGTTTCCCCAATTGGCCAGGTTTATGCAGGTTTATGTAACTCTCCCACTCCAAGAGCTCATTTAATCAACAAGGTCACTAGCCTTTAAATCTGTCTCGCTTTGTTTAGTTTTATAAAGACATGGCCTCTGGCTCATAAAAGTTCGGGCTCTGACGTGGATTTACTTGAAGCAAATTACAGGGACAGACAGAGTCCTAATGCTGTTAAGCAAATTAGATCAGAGATGTGAGGCTGCATTTGTCCACATCAGGGTGGAGAGCGGCGAGATATGGAGGGGTGGGGATGAGAGACGGACAACACTGTTTGTAGGCTGACATTTGGAAAAACAAAGGCCTGTTTTTCTACTCCTCTCATTCTCCCTCTTTGTCTCTCAACCACAATCTTTGTCTCTTTTTTCCGTCCCCGTCAGTGGGAGGCCTGTTGTGTGTGGAATACATCATCTGCCAGCGCCTGTTTCATATCAGGCCTGGACTGATCTATCAATGACACAGCTGCATTTGCTTTTGCCCACTGTATCGTTAAATTGTACTTTAATTAAATTAGGCCTGCTAATTATGAGGACTTAAATCAATCACCAGGTCAATAACAAAAGCCCAAAGCGGACGGAGAGGACCGAGACTTCTTCCAAACCTCATCAATAACAGACGCAACCGGAGCAGACGCTCCTGTTCCACAGAGCCGGAGGTTCAAACGGGTAGGAATTACTGAGAATTGAATTTATCGTCCAGAGCACTTTTTACTCTTACAAGCTTTGTGAATAAAGTTTAAATACAGTAGAAGTGTTTCAAAGAGTTTGAATGTGCATAGTGTTTTGCATTAGAATAGCACTTCAAAGGGGTATTACAAGCAGATTTAGAGTTTCTGGTGCATAGAGAAATAGCTCAAAAGGGATGTTAGGACTTCTCAGATACCTGGCTTAGGTGAGGGGAGGTGATTCTGAACAGATAATCCTTGGGGTTGAGTGCACAGCCCCGCTGAGCGGACGGTCCCAGCTGAATCCTGGGTCTTTACATGTGCATTAAAAGGAGCTCTGTGCTGCTTTTCACAGATTAATCATCATTTTAAGCTTATTAAGTGGGAGGACAGTCTGCTTTCCACTGCTCAGAACATTCAATCCATCTTTCAAACTGTGAAGGTCACTGAGCGAATGTTACCCCCATTGAAATAATAATGGCCGTTTGAATTTCAATGAGAGCACCCATGGTTCAGATCTGGTTTGTAATTAAATACATTTTTTTTTCCTTTTTTATTATTATTTTTAGTGGCCGCTCCTGCAATTACGCAAGGCAGAATCACATCGACTTATTGAGTAGCACGGTGGTTGCCAACAAACTACACTCCCTATACTGCCAAATCATCATCTGAATTATTTAATATTACAGTTATTGCAATACAAATGTTGTATCAGCAAGTAATAATGGCAGCATTGCAAAAAGGAAATGTGGAAAGTGGCTATTTGCACAAGAATCTCATCTCGTCCTCTATAGGATGTTTTAATACACTGTGACCTATCACCCAAAATACACTGAACATGAAGAAGAAAAATGCGGAGGGAATGAGGTGACTGATGTTGAACTATGAATAATTAAGTGGAAAGTAAAGCTCTGGTACACGTTGCAGCAAGTGATTACAAGGGCTGAATGGTCTATTCCACAGATCAGCCATTGTTTGCTGCCTTGTTTGAGCAGGTGGTGGGGGGGTGTGGATGGCGGGGGGTGGGGGCTCATCTGTAGTGTCATGGGAGCAGTGTGGAGCGAGGTGGGGGGCTCTTTCCATTTCATTTTAATTGGAAGCTGAAATTCTTGGATAAGGGGGAGACAGAAAGCCATTTGGCCAAGTCCATGCTCTCAGCCGGGGCTAAATGAAGAGGGCCGTTTGGAGATGAGGCCTGTGGAGGACTAGTAATGAAGAGTGGTCCCAAAAGACTCCGGCAGAGCCACGGCAATCTAGTGGACCCAATAAGGTGGGGTTGTATGTGGGTGGGTGGCAAGGGTGTGTGTTTTTGTGGAGGGGGGGGCAAATAAAGAAGAAGAAAGAAAAGGGAGGTAAGAGGACAGACAGAGAGAAAATGAGGATAAAAGATCCATGTAATTATTCAAGTCTAAAACGTTTTGTTTGTGTGTTTTGTTTTTCTGAGTGCAGCCAAGATTAGACAAGGTATCAGCTGATCAAAGGAATGTGCTAGTTAGAACTGAAGATAATGTACCCGCTAAATACAACAAGTGATTATAATCACTGATGAGATAAGAGCATGGGGGAATCATCAGTGTCACAACAAACAGGACAGATTGAAGCATGGATAGTCAATCTGTAGCATGTAAACACTGCATACAAACACCTATATATACATCATCTGGTTACAACAGCAGGACTTTCCACTCCGACAGGCTCAAACCGTTTTCTAAATGACAAAGGATGCCAGCGTGGTTCTGGTTGCATGTGGGAATATTAGAGAATGTTGTGATGGAGCTCAGTAGGGGTGCTATTCTATGCAACAGCTCCCGTGGCCCGTATACCAAAAGCGTAAAGAGGAGAACATTCCAATGGAAAACTGCTCTGCAGGGATAAGTGCGGCCCATTACGGTGGTGCTCTGTGGTAGAATGACACCATAACGCTACCTGGGCTATTCCAAATTCAATGTGGGCATCCAGCTTTAAAGAGCTCAAAGCATTACACCTGTGTTTGTGTATTTTTTTCCTCCCAAGTTTTAGGCTAGTATACTCAAATCAAGTATACCTGTACTTTCAAGTATCAGCCAAATATCTGCTTTCTTTTGAATAAAGTATACGTTTTGAAACGTGCTTGTTGTAGGTAATCTATCAGTGGAAACGCCCGGGAACTGTGAAAGTTACTGTTCATTATTGTGGCATGTTAGGCTACTGCAGTCAAGCGTGATATTATTTGTCTTCCAGGGAAGTGAATTGGCAGATTTAGCTGCCAAAACAGCAGCCTCTTTAATGACATTGACATTTTCTTCATCCTTGTCTTAAGGTTTGAGTTTCTGGCCACATGAGCATAAAGCTGAGATCTGGGGTGTCAGAGCTTCCTGCCAGCATGTAACTTCACCATCCGTATATCCCCCATGCAGAAATTATCTTGGCATGTTCACTTATTTCTTCTCAAAACCTTATTAGTTAATGTTTTCTGAAGAAAAAAACACATTATTATTTTAGAAAAATTACAGTTAATTTACATATTATTATTATTATTATTCAGGGTGGTTGACAAAGCACATGAAGAAATCTGTGTCTGCTGCATCTGAGTCTGTCTCCTTCAAATTGACTGACACGGTGCTCCTTTCCACCCTGATAGTGTGTGATACTTTAAATTAGGACCCATAGCAAACATGAAGAAAATAAATAGTTCCACTTGTTACGACTGCATAGGCAGAATTAGGTGCTTTGGGCTTTTTTTTTAAAGCACTATTTAAAACTGAAACAGAAAACAATAGTGTGAAGTCATTAAAAATTGGAATGAGAGACTAAAGCTAAGCGATATAACAAAAAATATAACTCTGGGGTCTGCGGGTATCCCAGTGTGCCACACTCAAACCTCTCCAAAGAAATGTAATTATCCAGAAAATTAAGACAAACTGGACTTTTTTTCTTTCCCACCCTACTATGAATGCCATTCTTCCCCTGGTTTAATGTATCTGATCTTTTAAAAGGGGCCTAACCACCTATCAAGTTGCACTGCAACCACTGAAGTAAACTACAGCAGTTCAAATTTGCTCCACCTTGACCTGCTACAATAGCAAAATTCTACTAACGCAATGATGCATCAGCATTAACTTGTGTCGCGCTGAACGTCTAGCTGTGATATAATCACAATATACCACAGCCTGTTGTGACTATTTCTAATTATAATGTAATGTTTGATGATACTGTATATCACTCACAGGGGCATTTATCTGCAGAACGGGTACGTTAATAACTTTTATGTAATTAAGTAAATGCTTAAAACTCCTTTATAGCAGCATTGTTGACTTATCTGTTGTACTTCTACATATATCCTTTATAAGGATGTTATAGAATTTTTTCTATTAAATGTTGATATAAAACTGGAAAGAAATGTCTCACAATAAAGAACAGAGCAATTTCTGGATGAATACAGCACAAAGTGGCTGGATACCATGGCTACATCTGTCTGGGAGAAACAGAAATGGACTGATTGGCCCTCTACCGTCTCTATTCTCTTCACCCTCTCTCTTTAGAAGCTTTCTATTCCTCCTTCTACTTGGCTCTGAAATAAAAACCACCCCGTTCCTCTCAATACGCATCCAACTGTGACTGCTTTTGTTCTCTGGACGATGCAAATGAAACGGGTCTGTTCAGCTGAAATGGTGAAGCAGCCTCGTCTCGTGTTTCTCTGTGGGCCCGGGATGTGGATGTTTACTGTCGGCCGGGGCCTTATTACATTCTTTCAGCAACCTAAAAGCATTGCCCCCCTAATGGGACCTATAACACAGTGAGAAAAGCCTATTGTGACAATGGACCTCATTGTGTTAAAGTGGACTCATTTGGCACTCTGTGGAGAGTGGAAACGTGTGACATATTTAGAAATAAGGAAGAGAGGGGCAGATAGGGTGAGAAAAGAAGAGAGAAATCAAATAAAAAAGAGCAAATGACTTCTTACTGTGGGAAATGAGACACTGTCAATCATCAAAGTCCTTCTTTCTTTCTTCAGTGTTGGTGATGAATAGAGCTAATCTCTTAGCCTAGGCTGTTGCAGAATATACTTTCTTTAGGCAGTATATTTCTGTTTTTCTGGTCTGTGTGTCACCTCAAAGCAGCAACACCTTGCCTGAATATTGGCTTAAAAAACTCTCTTCTTCTCTCCAAAGCCCAGACACCGGCCCCTCTGAGAAAACTAAATTGATTCGACTAAAAGTGCAGAAAGATAAGCACAAAATGATTTCACCTTAAGAAACAGTGTTAAGAGTGCATCTTCCTCGTCCAGCTTTGTTCTCTGCTGCCCACGACGGTTTGGCTCCATGCTGGCGGCCCCATTTTTATTCCCTGAAGTCATTATTGTCTTCAGCTAAAGGTGCCTATGCTCCCTGTGATTTGTGGGTAATGAGCTGGCACCCCCCTGCCCGTGTTCAATTATTCTCATTGAGAAAGTGATTTCTCACTCCACGGAGCAAATCGGAGAAGGCGAATGCGTGAACTCTAATCAAGAATTAACACGTTCACGAGCAGCAGTGTGGAGAGGGATATCCACCCTGATACTGTAGAGATGCTGTAGGTGTGGACAGAAAAGAGACAGGACAGCAGAGGGATCGACGAGTCACTGAGGAAAATAGATTTTTCACCTGGCACTGAAAAACACTGTTTTAGTGCATTCACTCATCTTTGTGCCTTAAAGTAAAAAAAAAGAAAAAAAGAAAACAAGAATTAAATTAAACTTGTCAAAACATCTTACAGTGATGTGTTTACAACTGAAACACAAACAACCTTGTTGAAATTCTGGTAACTGTGATGGGGTGAATGTGTGAGAATGAACAACATCTGAGCAGTGATTAACAACAAATAGACTGAGCAAACTTTTTACAGACAAAAAGAGAGTGAGAGAGAGAGGAAGAGATGCTGAGCAATCCACAACTCAGTGACTGCTAATGACCCGACTGGAGGAAGACTGGCAGCTTCGGCAAGAAGAGGAAGGACACTGACAAGTACCTTCACATTTTAAACTAGATATGTCTCTGCAAATAAATCAGGCAAGTACTAATGTTTTATTAACATCTGAATATCATGAAGTGACATTTTACTTCTTGTATCCAGGTGCATTATGAATTATGCGCAATGTACAGTTATTCCTTTCACTGAACGAGTTCCATCATAAGATAAAAAATGCATCCCTCTCATTCATTTGAATGGAGGCAACATTATGTCATCGTGCAAGGTGCTGTATTGGCCAATCACACTCATCGATCCGACCCCTCCTTGTAGAAGGCAGAGGTATGGTCACATTTTCCTGTTTAAGATATGACAGGCTTTGTTTTCACATCATTCATTTATCATAGCAATAACATTCGTTGAAATCCCTTCAGTGAAAGGAATAACTTCAAGTTGTGTCCATACAGAAATTTGCAAGGTATCACGGGGCATAGGAATAATGTGGATAATGATAGTGATTCAGTTTGTGTCTCTAAATATCAACTGTGGAACGATATCTTGATCACTTCTATTGTTTACTTGTTTTCCTTTATTTTTCACACGCTTCTTTTTTGCATATAAATAGTGAAATTTCAAAGATAGTACAACATCAGGAGCTTCAAAAAGCATACTATCAACCCTCCCAAATCAGTCAAACTCTCTAGTCAAGTTGCGCACACACATCCACATCCACACACACCCTGCAGAGCAAGACAGGTTAAACATGTTCAGGCTACAGTACAAGCTGATAGAGAAAAGTGTTGGCAACTTCTCAAAATGTCTGCCACCCCCTCTCCTGTTCAAACAAGATAAGAGGAGAGACGTGATTTGCACCATTCTCACTAAAGCAAGAAAAGTAAGAAAAGAAAGACCAAAGAAGAAATATCTTGTTTAGATGGCAAATAAATGGCCAACATGGCATGAAACTTTGCCGGGGAACAACAGAGAATGGCAGCTTTTTCTGTTGTTCTTCTTCCTAAAGCAGCATAGACTCTTGTGCAGTCCCCTGCTGACGGCCTTTTCACACTCTGTCCTTGGGAACTACATTTGTCTTCTGTGTTATGTGCTTGGGATTAAGTTGTGAAAGTTGTTCTGAATTGTTAAGCATTTATTTCTATCATTTGTATTCTCCATCACTCCCTGTGTGTGTGTGTGTGTGTGTGTGTGGTGTGTGAAGGTGAGCCTTCCTGAATGTTAATATGCGCAGAGAGCCATGTGAGAAAAGCTTCTGGGCACAGAAAGCTGGTGGATGGCTAACTCTAACTGTTACGGTCTCAATATTAATCCTACACACACACACAGACACACAAACCCACATTAAGGCTCGTAGCAATTAGCAGTGCCATTTATCTCTAACAAAGATGTTAAGTTAATAATGATATGTTAAATATCATTATTTTCATAATCGCTAATTTACAATCTATTTTCCCTGCTGCGGAATGAATAAACTAAATGACACTACCAGCTGTGTGTGTGTGTGTATGTGTGTGTTTGAGGTTCAGACGATGAGAGCAGGTAACACACACAGACACAAATACAATTAGACTAAATGTGTAAAGCATGTAGTTGCTACAGGCGGTGTAAAAGTCTACACACAGCTGGTGGCTAAAACATATTGAGGTGAAACCTTTGAAGCTAAATCCTTTATTTTAGACTTTGCCTTAATTTAGACTTTACTGCAGAAATGTGCTAGATCCCAACATTTAAGCACAGTTTAGACACTAGACCCTAGACACTGGAAATAGAAATAACACTGGTACTTTGATTCATTTCAACAGGAAACATGCAAGGTGCCAAATCACAAGATCCTTACTTTCAGTTTACTCACAAACAATAAGTATGTTCTATTAACACGCACTACCCACCCAATGCTAAAGCTAAATGCAATTTTGTAAGTGGAAGAGGAGGTAACCAGTCCTGAGTGAGTCTTAAGAAGCTCTGGTCTGTGAAGGGTCGCGGCGTGCTGGCAGCGGTTCAGCAGCGATGGCTAATTAAGTGAAGAGAGGCCATTGTGAGGCTCAGGGCTATATTGTTCTCACTGAGGTCCTCAGCTGGAGCGTCCCTGGTTCAGCTGTCATTTACAAAGCGCTCACAAAGAGGAGGAAAAAAAGCTCCGCCATGTCATTTACAAAAAATCTACATCTTAATTGTTGTCAGAGTCAGTCTTAAAATATTAAAGAATGGGCAGGAAAGAGAAACAGAGAAATGGGGAGAAACCTACAAGCAGGATAACAAAAAAAGGAAATAAGAGAACAAATGTGTTTTTCTCTGGTTGGGTACTGCTGTGTGCATGGAGTCTATGTTGAATACACAGCAGCATCTACTGGCCGGGCCCACTGGGCAGCAATTAAATAGATATTGTAAATACATCTTGCATCCATGCATACATTTCAGTATTTTTCTATGGATTTAAAACACACAAGGGCTTCTATCCACTTCTCCAGCTGAGAGCCGACTGACCTTGCTGTGTGTGTTTCAGGCAGAATTAAACAGGAAGTCTTGGATATGTACATGAGAGTGGGACTGACTGCACTGCTCTGGAATGTGGGTTGATGTGGGTTTTTTTTGGTGCACTGTCCTGACCACAACAAATCCCCAACCTGCACTTCATCAAACATCACCCCATATTCATCGAAACATAATGCACACACAGGACACACTGGAGAGAAGTGCGGTGAAGACAGTGGACAGGTGAGGTTGGAGAGGAGAACCTGTCTCTTAGTCACTCAGAGAAACAGATAGAGACAAGGAAAGAGACAGAAAGAAAGAAGCACAGTATCATTCAGGCAGAGTTTGGGGGTTATTACTGTGTTTTCTCTCCATGGCCAACTGCTCTAACATTGCCTGCAGCTTGCCTCAGGGTCTGCAGACTGTGTGGGCTTTACCAACTGGCTAGCGGTGAGAACAGACATAAGTTCATTCACCGACACCAGCTCAGAGAATTAAATGCTAACCTTTGTGCAGAATTGACTTGCACAATGGTTTTACAAAGTGCCTTTTTTGTATTGCATTCACATTGCATACATATTTTGTCAAACACTGGGCATTAATTATGCAAAAGTAAACCAGCAATGTCATGAGAGAAAACCAGAAAACTATAAAACCTTACTGTGTCTGGCTGAAGTGAGAGACGGGTTAGGGAGAAAAATAACATTCTGTTGACAAATGAGTCCACAAATGCCAATCTGTGTTCATCTGGTGAGGCATCTTTGATGTGAAAATACAAAAGGAAAGAAGCGTGCTTCTCTCGCGAATGGAATCATCCCGCTCTCCTTTCAACATGTTGGCTCGATGATTTAGCCGGGTACCTCGCCACTTTGCTTTGCTATACAACTCTCCAGACAAGGTGCCTTATTTAGACAACAAAGAGTGAGAGGCACCCCGACAGTTGGAGGCCTGATCAAAGATGTCTGATCAGAGCTCTTTCTACTCGGACATGTTTTCGACTCTCTTATGTAAGAGGGTTTTGTTTTTTTTCTAATACTCTTTCTCTGTCAATTTGTTCTGGGCATGAAAACAATATACTGTAAACCATAAATAAAAAAATCACTAATAACTGATCATCATAAAAGATCCCTTTTTCTACAGCCCTCAAACTCTTCTTATTATATTTAATTATATGGATGCTCTTCAAACTTCTCTCTCTCTCTCCATGCGAGCCATTTTGATCAGGTTAAATCCCTCTATGATTGACAGCTGGTGTCAGTCCCGCCTCTGGTACAGCTCATGATAATGGCCTCCGGTCCCTCATCAGGGCTGCAAAACAATACAGTGGAGAGGCACTCAGCCTCAGCAGAGCATGTTCGATGTGTGTGTGTGTGTGTGTGTGTGTGTGTGTGTGTGTGTGTGATGCTGAGCGGGAAGACCCATTAGCATTCATCAGTGGGATAATAGGCCGGTGTTAATGTCAGCTGTTTATATAAAGAATAACTCATAAGGCCTTGGCGTATATGGGCTGATATAGCATGCTCTTCTCCACGCCACATTTGGCAGTGTGTGTGTGTGTGTGTGTGTGTGTGTGTAAGGTTAGTGAGGGATTTGGGGGCTGAGGCTCAAAGCCTCAGATGGAACCATTTGACACTGAAGTGAATTTATTGACTGGTTAGACAAACATAAGACAGGACCGGCGTATTTGCCAGATATAACAAGGGGGCGGGAGATGATACGTCCTTGTGATCATTGTGTATGTTAAACATGTGCATGAAAGCTCCTTTTTTTTAAAAAGAAAGAAGAAAAAAAAGATTCCTGCATCAAAGGCATCAAAGTATATCCTTGTAAGTTCAAATAGAATCCCGAAAGCACAACTCCTGCATCTACTGTTGTTCTCTTCAACCAAGTTTCAAATCCCTCCTGGAGATGATCATCTCTGGGTTTCGACTGGTGAAGACAGAATCACAGACTGTACAGTTAATGGTGCTGTACATCCAACTTCACCAAACCTCTAAAAGTCAATGTGCTGGTTTAGTTTGCCTGGCTTCACATTCTTAATTTATAGCAGGCCTGCTCAAATATAAATGGCAAAGAAAAGTACTTTCAGAGAGTAACGAACGGTACCGAGCAGAAAACAGAGCCGCTTCACATACATCAGCCATCAAGAGAAAAGATTTGATACTAACAGTACTTCAAAACAGGAAGGTGCAGTATGATTCAGGGAGGAATGAGTTTATAATGATGCTGGTGGAGCATGACGCAGACACCCACACGCAAATACTGTTCATATACAAGAAAAACGAGTGCGTCAGTTGTGTCGGTGAACACAGAGAGATGAGTGTGACGCAAAAACAAACTTTTCTTTGTTTTTGCTTAAATCTTCACTCATAAAGCAGAACAATAAAATACAGCAGATAAATAATCCATGATAAACAAACAACTGCTAATTGGTGCGATTTTCCTAACACCTTAGTGTGCATATGTGTGTGTGTGTGTGTGTGTGTGTGTACACTCATTATCTCTGCCAGCGCTTTAGCACTGATCATTCTTTTTAATTAACCCACGCAGTGTATTTTTATCTCACAATCCGAAGCTGCTGTGTTGCCCGCCCATCAAAAAGACAAAGAAGACAAAATATCAAACCGTGTGTGGGAGGGGAAAGGCAGCGATCAAGACTGAGAAACAGTGAGTGATGGAAAGAAACAACTGGGTGACAAGGTGCCTCTTTGAAACCTACACTGTGTCACCTCTAATGAGCGGATTTGCGTTTTGTGAATCATCCAATCATACAGCTGTCAGATTACAAAAACACTGAGGTAGCATCAAGTATTAGCCTTATAGATGCTTACACTCACTCCGTGGCACTCCTGCTGTTATCTAATACCTGCTTACATACTGCTGTTGGTATTACTCTGCTCTAAAATAATAATCTCCTATTTTACAAGATGTTTGTTTATGAGCATTAACCTGAAACCTTAATCTTGGATTTGGGAAGGTTTTCAACTTCTGAACAAAAATATGTTTGTACTGTTTGTGTCTTTCATCTACTTTGATTTATTTTTTTATTATAGCTAGTCCTGAAATTACTATTCATGCAAATTCAAATAAAACATATAAGAGAATAGTTTTGCCACTGCAAAGCAACTAATATACATTTTCATATTTGATGATCCCTGGTTGGGCGGTGTGTTATTTCACACTCCATCTACCAGGTACAGCTACAGATGGAAAAGGGGTTGGAATAAGAGTCAGAAGTGTTTTTGTGGCATGGCTCGACATCCTATTACAGGACTAGTCCCAGCCTAGTCAAGCTAGCATGAACTGATGAAGCCTCTTGGATGAGAGGTGAAAACGTCTTCAAAGACAAAATAACCAAGTCCAGTTGCGTTCGATTTAATTTCCTTGAGATAACCATGACCTGGATGAATGAGAATATTCACAGGCTTATCCTATTAGATGCTGCAATAGCTCCACATGCATTGTTAGGGAATCTATTTTTATTGGATTGCTCTGACCTGAGAGACTGTCTTGCCAGAAACAATTAAAGGCATGCTTAAGAATGATGGCCTCTAGTGTAATCTATTCTAATAGTAGTAGTCTAGTCTATAGTCTAGTAGTGATACACAACTTTGGCCAGGCTGATTTTGACTAAGACTAGAAAGAGAAAGAAAAACAAACCACCCACAAACACACTGCACAGTGGCCTATTCAGGTAACAATCCTGGCGAGCTGAATGGAATTACAACCCAAGTTGTTTGTGAATAAACCAACAGCCACACGTTTAGCATCTTGAATCTCAATCAAAACTTTTATCAAATCTTTTTCTTATTCTTTAATATGGAGGTGATCTATCAAACACCTCCAACACGGGTCAGAGCCGGTAGCTTGAGGTAGAGACGGTAAGAGACCGACAGGCAAACTGGGAGAAACCCTTCCAAGGTCATTTCTGTTCTCCCTGCAGAGAGCCTCTGTCACTTTTAATAACTTTTAAAGGGAAGGTTTTTTTTCCCTCTGACAGAGTGAGGAGCAGAGGGACCCGTCGCAGAGAGAGACAATCACAAAGTGCCGACAGAACGAGGAGGTGTGAAGTGAGGAGACGAGCCTGCAATGACTAACGGTGTGCACTGTTACTTCATGAAAAGTATCGCTAGACAGAACATCAGTATGAAGTCTGATGTCAGTCACCGTTTGTGTTTCACGTTGGCTTGGCCAGTGAGCAGTCACCGTCCTCGTAATCACTACTCTGTTATCTGTCACTACTTGCTGTTACTCTTTGGCAGGGTATAATGCATTGTGACACAACGCAGCATCGTGTGAACCTTCATATAGACATGAATAGTCTTATGGTACTATGAAATTACATATGTTACTTATTACTGTCAATCAATATGACATTTTATTAGGGCAGCAGAGTTGCCAAGTGAGTATTAAAACTATTCTTGTATCCAGATAATAATAATAGCAGCCAGACAGAACATACTTGTTCTGCAGATGCACCGATCCAACTTTTCCACTCCCACTACCGAATCTGAGAGCGAGTACCGATCTGTTAACCTCACTTTAGAGAATCATTTTCATGTAAGGTGGATTGCTGTGACACTAAAAACCAAACTGAGCCTGGTCCGCTTGATAATTCTTATTTTATTGTATTAAATCATCACCATACCTGCTCCTGTCGATCAAGCCAACGGTCCACCAGTGGATGGTTGGCGCTCAGAGAGGATCTCGTCATCTCTCTCTGGAACTGAGTAGTCCGACCACTCGCATCTCGAGGAAGACTCCGGTAAGCATGCCCTCCTCTACCCTGTGAGGGGTATCGAGAGACGTTAACGTCACCAAATATACAAATAATTAGTCAAAAACAGTTTCAAAGACTGATCCAGCCTCCATTTTTCTGGACCTTAAACGGAGAATGTTGTGGCTTGGTGCTATCTACAGTAAAGCAGCTGGATGGCATTTTGTGGTGGGAGTCAGTTAGTATATCTTGGATTTATGCCACACACCAATCCTGTGTTGTTCATTCAAGTCTCAAACTATTCCACCCTCACATAGCTAAACCTGAGCTGCTAATAAGAGGCAGCCACAGCTGAGCTCTTCTGTTACACAAAAAGCACCTTCAAGAATGCATCCGCCAAGGTAATGTCAAACACCAGCCGACTCACAATGACCACAAGCACAAACGCACACATAAACACACCAGATTACATTCCAGACATATTAGTCTTGGCTTTGAAATCGTGGTGATAGAAGGTCATGGTGGCTGAAGCGATTTGAATAGAAATGAAAGAAACATTAATATTAAAAATCACAGTGGAGACAAGGCAGTGGAACAGAGTGAGAATGATTTAAAGTTTAATGATAAATCCAAAAGTTTGGATTTATTTAATGAGTTATCACACAACAAAGAACACAGGCAAAAGTTTAAAAAAGAAAAAAAAATGGCTTGTTGCTGAATAAGATAGAGGATGTGAGGCAGACGAACAGATGAAAAAAGGCTAAACAAAGTTACGGTCAGTGAGTCACACAACAGCAGCAAACAATACCAAAAAGAAAAATGAGATCCCTATCGTCTGCACACTATAATAAACCATGTGTGTTTTAGAGGAGTTGAATGTGGCGTGACGGGGCCTGAGGAAGCACAGCAGACGGGACTGTAAAACTCGGCAGGACCTGTGGGCTCTACTCAGACGGCCCCTGATAGTCATCGTGGCCTCAGTCCCCGCCATGCGGCACGGCGCGACAGAGGACCTCTCCACAAACTTTTACGACACAACAGATCATAAAATGTGGAGAAACCTCGATACCAGAGAGGTAGCAGTAAATCAGCAGACTCATATCCACTGCCTAATCCTTTTAGTTGACTCTGCTAAGCGTGGAGAACCCGGAGCATGAGGTATTGTAAAGTCATTGGGAGGCGTGATGAGTTTACAGTGCTAGCTGATGACTGAGGACTCCCATTGGCTTCTAGCGTGGAGATTTAGCAGAACCGAACCAGACTCAGCCGTTGCTAAACTCACAGGGAATTGAGCAGAACATGACTGGCTGTAGTGTGTAAAGGACATTATCTCAGACAATGGAGAAGGTCTATAGTGTATGGATTACATGCATACTCTCTTCTGGCAATGCTTATCAATGATGTATGGTTCCCTTTAGCATCAATATTTGCGCCAAGCCATAAATCAAAGTCAGTGCTGACTAATACATTCAACATCTGTTGTTGATTGGATAAAAATAGACTTCATCTTGCAGTGAATATATGACAGTTGGATGTATGAAAATACTAAGGATTATAGAGACTCCCTTTGTATAAAAAACAGTCCTGTCAAAGGCTGGACAAGGTGAATAAAACCTCCTGGCGTCAGTTCATTGATTTTCATACCAGTCACAAGTGACTGGAATCAGGGACTGAATGAAATACTTCAACACTGCCTCCAGTCAAAGAAGCCCCTTCTACATGTATTCTGTTGTGTAATGACACAGTTTGTTGTTATATGTATAATGTGAAATGATTTGTTTACAATTAGCTGTTTTATGTTAAATCTGAAACCCATACCCTGCTTATCCCATACTGCAAAGCAACCAAGAATCAGTAGAGCATCCGCTGCTGTTAGAATTTTCATTCTCTGTAACAAACACACGTTTGCTCGCTGTGACATGGGCCAGAAAGGAAACCTTCCCGACAAAATGAGAGGTCTAATAGCCATTTCACCTCAAACTTTCTTCTCCGCCCTGTGCTGTTACATTGTACTAAAGTGTCTTTAAACAGGATTATCAGACAACGCTTCCAGACACACTAAAACGTGGAGGGTTGCTTTGTCACGTTCTTAGCATTCAATCATCTCCCTTTTTAACCTTCCTGTTTCATTGGGAACATATCTCTTTTTCAGCAAGAAGTAAAGGTCTTTTCAGCACCACGTGTCGGCAGCTATTTTGAGAAGTTAATTGGCTTCACTTCTTTTTTGGAAGCCGTAGGGAGGATGTACCTGAGCTATGCTTTTTTTTAAAGATTTATAATCAGAGGCTTAAAAAGCTTCAAAAAAGGTGAATTTAGAACAAAAGGAAAGTGTTTAACAATCTCTCCTCGTCTTTTTGGAAGAGAAGAGGAGGTGTTATCACACGGAATGAGTGTCAGATAAAGACTATCTATGCTACTTCTGGGTATCTGCAAGCAGGGCAGCACAGGTTTCATATTCAATGCTTATTTCTTTGATTTGGAGTGCAGAGGAGAGGCGGAATGAAAATGAGCAAAGAAAGTAAGAACAGAGAGACTGCTGAAGGGTATAAGATTTCAGAGCACATAGCTCTCGCTTTATAATTGATGAGGTGCCAGTACATCTTCAGCACTTTTGAAAATAATCTGTGAGCAAGAAAATATTACTCGGCAGTGGTTAATAAAGAATATATATAATATAATCCTATAATCCTCTTATTTTCTGTTGAGTTATCTCCTGATATCTCTTTAGATACACATGTGCCATCATAGTGGGTACTGTAGTCAAGGTAAAGGTAAACACGCATGTGTGTTACCTTTCGTTCCAGGCTGCTGGTGCCGATGCTTGTGTTCGGTTTGTTGTTATGTTTTTGGAAGCCAGAGGTTGTAGACCAGCGAGTTGGGTTCTTTCTGGACGGTTCTTCTGGACCAACCGGGACTTCGCCCGGAGCGAGGCCAGCCAGGGAGGGATCACTGCTGCGACGGACATGGAGAGGCATGTCTGCTGAATGCAAAAAGGGTGGAAAGAAAAAAAAGAAAAAGGAAAAAATGTTAGAGTGGAGGAGGACACAGAGAGAAAAGAGTTACAGCAACATCAAACCACTTTGATGCTTTATTAACTTAATGAGCGGGTCACTTTTAAGCATGGAACATAAGACTGAAGTCGACTGTGCTACAGTATATGTCTTTGGGAACATTAAGAGTAAGGATGATAGCTACTTTTGGTTCAATAATAGGTTTATTGAGCCTAAAAGGAAACACTGTACAACTCAAGTATGGAAGGTTTGGCTTGGATTCCTGCTACAGTGAAGGAAATATACTGTATACACAATTTTAGCTGGAAAATTACCGCACAGCCACACACAGCTATAAAACTGTAAATATAAAGTAAAAAATGTATGTGCGTGTATGTGAAAATGTATCCCACCCCTTGCTCAGCCTAGCCACTCTGAAAATAACAATTACAATCGCAGTTGTGGCAAAATTGGTCGTATATCACGGTCTGACTCCCAAGAGGCTAATACACCACACTACCAGCTGAAGCTGATTCTGGAAAGTTTCCTGGGAGTGAAATCAGGTCTCACAACCCAAAATGACCCCTGATGTTTAAACAACTGCACAGGAAACACTCGCCCATGTTACAGCTGCCACATTGACCAACCTGCAAGTGAAGCTTGGTATAAAGTTCCCACATTTGAACGGTGCTGCCAAAACAAGTAGAAGGAATGAAGTTGCTTCACACTTCACACTCCGGTTAAAACATTTAGTGATAAAATTCCTGCTGATGTCTGTTACAAAGGAAAGGTGGTAAGTACTTCTGGGAGCTGTGGTGTGAATCATCTGGATTTTCCCAAAAGGCCATATGGATTTGTTTATGACGTTCTAGCAACCTGTGTGTTACACCCATAATTATGCAAATAGTTGGGTAACCACCTGTCATCCGTCGGTGGGTACACTGCAGCGGGCATATGCTGATGCTAAGCTTCCATCTGATACACCAGAGATATGTCTCAGCGGTGGAAGCGACGCATTTTAATCACGGCTTACACTGTGCTGCAAGTCATGCGTATTTAACACTGTGACAAGACTTGGGAGTTTTGAATGCTACTGTAAATGACTCTCGTGACCGCCTGCAGGAGAGCCGGGAAAAGACGACACTTTAATTATGAATCCCAAAAAAATGAGATCAACATGTGTCGGTCAGTGTCTTTATACTAAACACATCAGTATTCTCAAACACTCAAACATCCCTTCTCCCATATCCTTCACCTGTACTTGCTGTAATATGCTCATATCGTAACACACCCACACTCTTTATTTCACTCACATTTGATCTACTACTTGACTATCCTGGAAGCACAAACCCTTTTAATTTGTTCAGTTTCTTATTTTCTTTCTTTCTATACAGAAGAGAGCAGTAGGATGTGCTCATGGTTTTACTGTGTTTGTGCCTCTGGAAGCTCGCTTTAGTATCGGTTAGAATAATTTGACTTTTTGATAGTAGATTCCAAAAGTGATGAGAAGTGAAGCGAAGAGACCAGCATAATCAAGACACTCTGATAACAGTAATCACTTCATGGTAATCACTTTCAGGCTTGTGCACAAAAAAGGAATTGTTACTTGTTTTCATCTCTTTTTGATGTGTAATGTTGATGCAAACTATGGCACAGTTTAAACTTTTCATTGTTCCCAACTTTGGTGTAAAATTTAGCAGATTTTCAGCGCCCAACTCCACTCTCAAAGCTCCCAACTAATATGGCTGAAGCAGTGCAGATACAGTACCACAATTATCTTGTTTTAGTCAAAAAAGATCTGTTATTACAGCGTGTCTCATGGAGCGCAGCGCCTTACTTCCACCGAGAACAGGGGGGCTCTGGCAGGGAGACGTCATATGCAAGTTAATGCATGATGACATCTGGAAACTTCGAGGAAATTTCTCAGCAACCAAACAGTGGAGTTTGCAACAGGTGTTTTAAACTCCTTTTTCTGAGTAACTTAGTTTAATAAAATGTAAAATTTGCTTCACTGCAGTTCATGTTCTTATGCAGTAACAGGTAGCTTGTAAAACTATTTTTCCAAAAAGCTTTCCCAACACTCCCTCCTGTTAAAGTTCAAGTTTGATCTCCCTTCTTACCAAAACACTCCGCTGACACAGACCATGCCAATAAAACTAACTTGCAGCTTTCAATATATTCTGTATTTCTCTATTACAAATGTGTTTTATTTACTTTGGCAGTTGTCCGCAGGCTTCTTCAAAGGGAATCGAGTAAAGCAACCTCAGCTAGCAGCCAGACAGCCAGTCATTGGGCGTTTACTTTTAAATTAGGTTGAAGATTCAATAATGGCATTTAATGGACTTTGTCTCATATCGGTAACCGCTGGTTCAAGTCCAGTTCAGGGCTGTAATGAGGTTCACCTCAGACAGTGGGGGTAATTAACATCCAGTCTGATCCTATATGACAGGCTTAGAGAAGACACACAAATAAAGAAAGATGGAGAGTGAGATCCAAAGAGAGAGAGAAAAAATGAGAGGGGAAACAGGAACAGAATTTGACAACGGGTGAAAAATAAATACAGCTCCAAGACGGTTCTTCTTGTAAAATCTCTATGTATCTGTACTTCTTTGTTAAGAGTGTGGCATGTATTAAGCCTGTTTAATAAAGCTATATTTTTGTGCGTGTGGTCAAGGTCCTCCTGTTGTGGGGACAAAAATCTGTATAAACGGTCATGTTGTGGAGACTTGCCCACCTTATGGGGACAAAACACTTAACATAAATCATTGATTTTAGGGTGAAGACTTGGTTTAAAGTTAAGGTAAGTTTAGGGTTATGTTAATGTTAGGGTTACAGTTAGGAGAAGTCTACAGGAAGAGATGGAAACACGTGTGTGTGTGTGTGTGTGTGTGTGTGTGTGTGTGTAGACAGGGAGGTACACAAGACACTTGTCATGGATTAAAAGCCTTGGTGTGTTTCCCAGAATACCTCAAGGCTCAGCTCTTACTGGACGTTTATCTTGGGTTTTTGAAACCATGACAACATCAATCTTGCTTTATTTGAAGTGATTGTTTCCAGATGATAGCAAAGTAAGATGTCCATTGTTATGGACTAATAATATTTTTTTCCATCAATCACATTAAATATCTAGATCCAATTCTATAAAGAAGGGAGAGTCTGAATTTCATAATTCCTATAAAAAGATGTGATGTGTATGATGTATGATCTCTAAAATGTAATTTTAAATATTAAATTAAAAGGCACTAGATTAGGAAAATCTTTTTATCAATTCATCTGATTATTGCTGATCACATGTCCTCTTCTAGATTATAAAACCTCATGGATTTAGATATACATGAGTGAGATGTATTAGGGATTTACTTCTTTGCACTCTGTATAAATCATCATCATCAGCAAACACTGTCTGGCTGTTTTATGATGCCACTGGCATCTAAACTTGACAGGAACAGCATATTCCTAGTGAGGTCCTGTCTTTAATAAAATGCTGATCCAGCACAGGGACAAATCCTTACAGATTTTTAAATGATAAATTAGAGAGTTGTTTGCTTGTTTTTATGTGTTTACTGTTTAGAAGGTCACAGTATGAAGATTCTCTCCGCTCCCTGACCAATTTTCCTCTACTTAATTTGTGGTGGGATTATCCCGGCAGTCTAAAGGGTTTGGTTGGTCCCACGTTTAATAACCAGCACCGCCACTTCAGACCGAGCCAGCCATCGATCCAGGATGAAGAGGGAGCCAGACCACTGGGGGGGGGGGGGGGGGGGGGGGGGGGGGGTGGCTAATAAAACGAGGCCTTAATCCAGCCCCTGTAGTGAGGGATTATGGCCAGGGCGCAGGGTCATAGAGATGTACACACACCACAATTCACCAAAGGGGCAATTACCTCTTACTGGTTTGTCCTTTATTTATCTTTCACACTCACCTTGTTTGGAGAAGAAATATATTAGCTTATATCAATCGCTGGATAAAAGCATGTTATCCATAAATCAATATTAAAGTCATTTTGTTAAATATTAAGTGGAAGAATTTTAGCCATACTGAATGCTGTATGGTCACTCAACTTGATTCTGGGTCTGGGCACACAAGGACATTTAATGATTTGCTATTTTTGTGGCCAGAGGGACCTGAAGCAGTTTGAAATGGGAAGGAATAAATTCCCAGTAGGTGTGCTGGGCCTTGCTTTAATTACAACTGACAGTTTATTCCAACATAAGCCGTCACAATAATAAAGCCATAAAGGACTTTTAAAGAATATCAATCAGCTGTAGAACAGTATGCTGGATCTTAATTGAGGATTTGTTATTGTTCATCCTCTGACATCATACAAAGCCATCTCAATTTCTGCAACAAAAATGTGAAAAACCTCAAATAAGAATCAATTACAATGTATATAATAATCAAATGTCCCATGGATGTAAACACTTATTTTAGGTGTTAGAGAAATGAAATATTATTCAGCATCTGGCAATTTCTTTGCCAACACTTATTTAGAAACTGATGTGGTGAGTTTAGTAAAAAAAGATACAAAGACCTGACATCAATGACAGCCCAGCAAATGGTGTGTTGGTCCAACACGAGACAGATGACATCTCAGTTTTATTTTATTTTTTAAAATATTTTCTAAATTTAAAAACTGATTTGGTGATAGGTTTAGGGAAAAAAATATCTTATTAGTTAGAAAATCCAAAGCAAAAACCAATCACTGCCCAAATAGTGTTTTTAATAATGTTTTTACATAATCACTACTCAGATTGGTCATAAACAAAACCAACCTGCAGCACAGTTACGTCCACCTCATACTCCCATTTTATCCTGAAGTGGCTCTAATAATACAGCAAAATCAACTTCCAACGTAGTGGTGAAAGAGATGGGGGTCAGCTCTAATGTATTAGCTCTGGATGTTTCCAATCACTGAAATGGCATGAAGTGAAGAGAGAAGGTCCTTCCTATACCTGGAGAGCAGGGAGTGGCCCTACCTCCTGACTGGCTGCCAACACAAGGTAATGGAGCTAATGCCTCAGCATACTGATAAGGTTACAGAGAGGACATGCTGAGGGTAGACGTTGTAAATGTGTGTGTGTGTGTGTGTGTGTGTGTGTGTGTGTGTGTGTATTTCTGTTCTTATGCCGTGATGTTGCAGGAAAAGAAAAACATATATAACAAACCCTTGATTGACATAATGCACTGTGGAAGAGTGAGGTATATACTTTCTGTTGTCACAACAACAGTTTGTGTTTGACTCAAGACTCTCAAGCACAATGCTACAGCTGGTGGTTGTCATGGAAACCTGCTCTGACATGTCTGATTGGGGTGTGGTCATAAGTACAACATGCTGGTGAAGAGCAGTGCAACAGCGATTTGTTTTCTCATTTGTGGATCTAACCTTTAACCTGATAATGTGAAGGAAAAGTAGGTACACTAATACATTACGAGATAACATCTGCAATGCGCTAAACATCAGTGATAACATGCTGTAATGTATCTTGGGGTGGAATTTCCCTATACAGTAAGATGTAGGTTACAGGTTGTGGAATAAATAAAGTCACATCCTTACAAGGACTTAAACACAAATGTGTGCATACACTAAGAATATAGGCACCGAGGGTTGAAGGCTGTCTGGTGGGTGAATTGGCCCTGGTGTACTCCAAGTCCATGCTTTCACATCCAACTGATTTAAATATAAATGCCATGCGACCATGGCTTCATGAAATGTCTAAAAGCTATTTTTTTCCGAGGCAACTTTGAATACTTCAGGCCTGGGCCAGTTCAATGTCTGAATAAATTATGGCACTGAGCCAACCACTGACTACATATTGATGTCCCTTGTGTGCAGCGAGGGGGGATTTCCACTGAATACGTCCTGACCTGAATCATTCACATGGGGACAAAAGGTTCCATTTTTGGGGGGAGCGAGGCAGTTCTGGTGTAGTGGGAACCAGGACTGTGGAGAAGGAGATGAAATATGTAGAGGACTTAAATAGGACACTGGTCAACTGAAGGCCAGATGGGGTCGAGAGCACCGCTCAGAGTGCTTCTGTGAAGTGTTTAGCAAACGTTAATCTGATATAATGTCAGAAAGCAAAATGAGACAAACTTTGAATAAACATCAACTGCTGACCTTTACCAAGAGCGGAAGATGGAATCGAATTGACGGATGGATGGAAAAGCACTCTGAAGCAAAGGGGCATTTATGAAAACAAAAACCCTACTTGGCTTCAGAGCTAAGTGGTGTACTGTCTATATATAGTGTGTGTGTGTGTGTGTCTGTTTGCGTAAAGCTTTATGTCCAGACTTGTGTGTAAAGGCTTATTACCTGTCCACGTGCTTGTGTGTGTGTGTGTGTAGGCTAGTACATGTATGAATGTGTGTACATTGTCTGAGTGTGTGTTTGGGCTTTCATGTACATGTACACGTGTGCAAACTGATTTTTACATTTCCTCTTGTATAATAGCTGCGTCCGAGTGAAACATGGAAAAATAATATACAGCCCCGTCCAGCCTCTCTTTCATTTCATTTTCATTCTAGACCTAAGCTAACACTGACAGCATCTGTCAATAAACATGCATTTGCTGATAATTTCAATCATTTTATTCACTTAATGCAGCCATGCTGTGATAAGCAAAAATGTGACAGATGTGAGAATAGTTTTCATCGTGACATCTAAGTAAGTTAATAATTCATAACACTGTCCTGAGTTTTTAAGACTCATATAAGAGCCTAAATTAGCTCCACTTGCTGTGGAGCCTCCATTGAAAAGAATCTCTTGTTCTTTTGATATTGGTATTTGTGCAAGTGATATACTGCATATTAGAGTCATGTTTAACATCTTTAATTTGATTATTTATTTTTATTTTATTGTTTTATATATATATATATATATATATATATATATAAAGGCCCTGTTTTTTTGCAGACAAATTCAAAGGATGTCAGCCTTCCTCAAGCCCTCAAAGATGAGGCCTCCAGCAGCAGATATTTAGACACATCAACAAAAATAACGGCAGTGTGTGTGTGTGTGTCTGTGTCTGTGTCTGTGTGTGTGTGTGTGTGTGTGTGTGTGTGTGCAGAATTCAGACTGTTTCCCCAGACAATGAAGATCTCAGAGAGGAGGGGAGGGGCAGAGTTCACTCCCCAAATCAAACCTGACTCAACTAGGTCGAGGCTCTATGCACACTGAGAGCTCAGAGAGAAGCAAAACTAGTAGAATACCTGTGTGTGTGTGTGTGTGTGTGTATGTGTGTGTGTGTGTGTGTGTTGCACATGAATGTAAGCGTGTTTATGTTTCTATGTGCACATGCTTCCTAAAGCACCGTACCTACAGGATCTATGTGCCTAAGCTGAGAGGTGATGCTGTAGTGATGTAAAAATGTCAGTTTCTGATCCTTGTGAAAACTGTGGAGACAGAAGATAACATTAAGGATGTAGAAGATTCTCAGATTAAATATCCTGTTGTCTATTTATTTTATTTTTTGACTGTCTTCCTTCTACCTAATGTCTCATTATGTCTCATCCATTTCTCAAAAACTAAAATAATATAATGAAAAAAGCCTTGTTAAAAAAATAGAAACAGCAGTCCTGTTACAAAACCACAACCCTATCCCGACTTAAACCAGACTCACGGAGCCACATCACCAGTAAACCCACCTCTCCAGGGAGTTGCTAATCAGCAAACCAAACAACCCTCACCTGGTCCAGAAACGGCTCCACAGCAGCACCTTCCATGTAAACACCACTGTGTGTGTTTCTCCATTATGGCCGGTCCAGAGGTACAGGCTCTCTGAGAAGAGGGGCCATAAATCTCACTCAGCCTGATATGTGGCCATGTCGCTAATGATTAAAAAATGCCGCTCTGATAAAGTCATGAGCCAGGAGAGGTAGAATTTAGAGGCGTGGCCGAAGCTACCAGGCACTTTGAGAATTCAGTTTGGGCAATGAACGAAGTTTTGAAAATATTTTTTAAAAACCTGCCAATGCTGAGGTGATTAAACTCAGATCTCTTCTCAGCCCCGAGGTATCACTTCTGTAGGGGAGACTACTTTGGTCAACATCTGTGAAACCTGCCTCAGTCTGCTCCACCCGAAAAAATATTTTATTAATCTAACTTCCAGTGGTGCTCTTGAGTGTGGCATTGTATTCTAGGGGTTGGAAACTAGTGGCACAAAAAGCTGATCTGTTTTTTTTTTCTATACTTTCACAATATATCTCAAAACAAGCTTCAACTGTCACAGACTGTCACAGTTGATGTGTGAGTGAGCGAATGAATATCAGTTTCTGGCAGGTCAGACAGCATCTAAAGTATGGAACAGTTTCTAGACAGCACGTACACAAAATCCATCTCGCAAAGATTTCAGCTGCGAAAACAACTCCTTCCTCTGCTCTGAACAAAAAACATCCTCACTTCAGATGACAAAATCAAACTTCCACCAGAGTCTCTAACTTTTTCTGGACCATTTGATGTTTTTTTTATTTTTGAGGGGAAAAAAAGAGAAAATTATTTGATGTGTGAGATGAGAGGAGTGCTGCGGGAGGAGTGATATGGGCACTGGTGTGAGGCCTGGCTTAAATGTGTTGTTCAATGAACTGAAACATTTCTGGTTAAAAGCTGCCTGCGGGGAGCTGCCACACAGTACATATGTTAATCTTGAAACAACTCATACACACATAAATCCATTTCTGCTCAGATACACACACACACACACACACACACAGTGTTTGAGGTCAAAGCAATTTATGTTTGTAGTGATCTGTACACACACATAACTCCATATAAAACAACTATGATGAAAGTCAGTATTTTATTCATGGGATGATGGCCTGGGTGGATCAAAGTTAAAGTGTCACACCCTGAGTTCAAGCGGATGTGTTTTTTCTTACTTGTAAACTAACAGTAAGCTTTGTTACTGTTTGAACGGTCAGAAGCTGTGGTCACAGGTACTTCAGAGGTCAGAAACGGCTTGAACTGAAAGAGCTGTTTGCTTATATTATTGCAATAGCTGTTTAGAGATGGATCGAAACACAACCATCCATAAGAAATACTTCTTCAGACACTTTTTAAAAGACAATAGTATTGGAACAGTTGGCAAAATGGCAAATATAAGCCAGTCTCCATTTGATGGGTGGATCATGTCCTCGCCCTGTCCTAAAACAAGGGGGCACCCAGAATTGAACTGGGGACCTCTTGATCTGCAGTCAAATGCTCTACCACTGAGCTACACCCCCTGATGCTGCTCATCAACCACACGAAGCAGAGTCAGCTAGTTGTGGGTTTAATCTCTGCTGCTTGACTAAATTGCACATGACAAAGACAATTTGGGCGAATGGGCTTTAGGAAATGGGCAGGAAATTCAACGCCTCATGTCAACCTGCATCTGCTCTGCTAAAGCAAGACACTAAAAACCGAACCAGCTCCAGGGTGTTTTCCTCTAACTGACCAGGTGCTGATAACTCAATACAGAAAGATGGAAATGGAAGGAGACGTTCCTTATTAATATCAATGACGTTTTATTGCTGTTAAGACAAATGTGCTGCCAGAATGAAAACAAAAAATCTACAGTTAATCAGACACAATGCAAGAAAGACTTTTCCCATAAGACTTGATTATTAGAACGTTTGCTGCGGTGGAATAGTTTGTAACATTCTGTCTTCGTGTTTCTGCTGCTGCCCGTAGGCGAATTAAAACATCTCAACACATTTTAATAATTCATGGACAAGTCTATGCCAAAAGATAGGAAGCAGCTTTTTCCTCATATGAAAACATTCCAGAGCCAAGACTTCAGTCCAGTGTACCAACATGGGCTTTCTAAACACATGCATATGTAGCTTAAGGAAGTCTGCTGTCTAGTCGCTGCACATCGTCAAATTAATTTGCTGTTCAAAACCATTCCAAGAGAAAAAAAACCACAATAAATCAAGCATACTCTGCAAACATGTTTTGCTTTGATCAGAGCGGTGATTGTGGGCCAAAGTAAAGGCTCTGAAAGTGATCATGTTTGTAGGAAGATGGGAATGTGGTGGTGGGGGTGGGGGTGGGTTGCAGCTATTTTCACAGCATCTTGGGGGCAAAAACAGGATGACAGACTGACTGTAGCTCTGACCGATAAAATTCATTCCTCTTTCTCTCTCTCATGAGCAAGTCATGACTTCTTAAAACACACTGTGTTCATTGTGCCTTCATACTTGCTCATTCTATGGGTTGGACTGCATCACTTGCTGAGTATTTCTGTGTATTGGAGTGTGCAGCAAAAACAAATCTCGCACCCCCTTGCAGTGACATATTTTCATAAAACATTTGTGTGTGTGTGTGTGTGTGTGTGTGTGTGTGTGTGCTGTTTTGTAAGCCCATTCAGCTATAATAATGAAAACAATTAACATGTAATGTCAGTATGCTTGCACACAACAGTACTCCCATGTTGTTAGCATGTGAGCATTAGCATGTATAAAGACCTGTCTGCCTGCATGTGGCAGCCAGTATGTGCCTGCACATGCCTCTGAGTGCTTCCCTCACATGTGCTTTGAAGCAGACAAACTTCACAGGTGACCTCCCAGTGGAAGACAGGAGAGAGTGAGAGGGGTGGGAGGCTCTTACAAAGGGACTAATGAGGCGCGTGGAGGAGTTGAGGGGTTGTTTGCACGTCCACAGGGACAGAGAGCCTGGAGACAAAGGGATGCTAAACACCTCTAACCCTTTGTGGACTTATCGTGCAGAGAGCAGGAGGCATTGCCCTTGGCCAACTGTGACCCTCTCTTGACATGTCATACACAATGTAAATGAACCACAGAGGTTCCAACAGAGTAATGAGAGAGACAGACAGTAGGAGAGACGTAGAGACAGATCCACCATGTGGCACATTTTTTGTGTTAAACAAACATTTTAAATTTGAATAGACAGAAGAGGCGTAGCAATTATGTTAATTATACTGAGGTGTAATCATTATAATTATTGTTTGTATTGTTACAATGATGTGTTCTTAGATGAAGCATGGACTTTTTTTTTGTCTTTCCTCCTCTTTTCATCCATTGTTTGAATGTTCCACATTTGTGTTTTTATAAAGGGATATAACAAATATGAACAAAAATACTAATGTGCAGTGAACCGTGTTTTTTGTAATTTCAAAATTTCTACTTTAACAGAAAAGTGAGTTTCTCAGAGTTGTGTACTTGCTTAGAAGGGAAGACTTTTGAATTTGAAAAAGTGAGAGAAATGTAAGACTGGTATAATCATCTTATTATTTCGGATGCGTTGAAAGGGCAGAACTGCAAACAAATGAATATTTAAACACAGGAGGAAGTGAAAGTCAGTTAAATTATTTGTTTTCTGCTGAAGTTACAAAACAATGTCAGAATGGCTGCATTAAATTAACAAAACCATAAACTCGGCATGTGTGCATATATTTAAGTAAAAGGTAAACAACCACAGATATTTGTTAACATAAGACGTAACTACTGAGAATGTCAAGCTTTACTTTAATTTAAAATCAGATGGCTCTAATTGTAACCTGGCAACGGAGACCCTTTGTGATATATTTAGTGATTGGTCACTAAGTGAGAACAAGATACTCTGAAGTCTTACTCTGAATGTCTGATAAAAATGAGATGATGAAAAGACAGATCACCGTTAACTCTGCAATCAAATTTACTGCTAACACTTCCTGTCTCTGGCAAACTGCAAAATCTCAGACTAAAAATTACCACTTAAAGCGGAGCCATTAGGAGCGGGATTTATCTTA
Organism: Pampus argenteus; assembly: GCA_036937835.1. NCBI lineage: Eukaryota > Metazoa > Chordata > Actinopteri > Scombriformes > Stromateidae > Pampus > Pampus argenteus. The sequence goes on along the minus strand of CM072880.1, from coordinate 13,526,363 downwards.
ACACTATATAAATATGTTAGCGTTTACATAGAAGATAAACAAACTCGGCATTAAGAGTCCTGTGAGAAGTCAGAAGTGGGCAGAGATGCCATATTTCAGACACATAATTCTCTTAAATGCTCTTCTTCCCTTTCTGCTTAGTGTCTTTGGTACTGAGATGCATGCTGTGATGAGTTAGTACAAACAAACTCTGTCTCACTTCCCATGCTCTCTGTTACGGGGTTAAGGCCAGTCACTATTTGAGTGTGTTTCTTTATGTCAGAAAGTGTAAATGACTTTACTTCCCAATCAAGACCTCACTGCTCCTGTGTTGCTTTAAGTGTGACACGAGTGACCCGCAGAACTGCTCTCAGCTCTCTGTAATAAAGCAGTCAACAAACTCACACAATCACACACACACAATCACACACACACACACACACACACACACACACACACACACAGACACATGATTCAGCTGTCTGGCTATGGCTTTATTGGGATCCTGGCAGAAGTAATAATAGGAATAGTACTGGTTGTACAATCCCAGTGGTGCTGAGTGCAGACTTTTACCACTCCAAGCACTTCACACTTCATTACCAAAACACTGTCTTCACTATTTAACAGTGTAGGCCGTTGCAATAATTAGCTTTAATAAGCCCTGGATGATATTATGACAGTATGAGTGTTTTTATGACTAATATTCCCAATGACTGTGAACTGAACGCCCACTCTTCAGCAATTTCAAGACCCACCCTGTGCACCCCCTCTACGTATGATTAAGAGTTGACTCTAACTAATAGCTCCGGCACTAACTCAGGTAAAGGAAGGCAGTTCAAAGTCTCATGAGGGCCAGTGGGTTTAAAAGTGCTTTCAGTGTGCTAATGATGAGCTTGCTATCCCAACATCCTCACTGCTGAGTGTGTACTTAACTCCAGTATGTGCAAATGAAGCTACTTTGAGAGGTGTTATGCATAGATGGAGTGGCTGTGGATCATTGGTGAAGAAGGGTCACCATGACATGACCACATACAGTGTATATGTGTGTGTGTGTATATATATATATATATATGTATATATATATATGTGTGTCAGTGGTCTAGACTCGAGCCATAAAAAAGTTCCATATCATCTCCTCTTCCATATCCCTACATTGCCAAAAATGTTGGAAATTCATACTCATTGGTCCATCGGAACAATGTTCATTTGCATACAAATCCACTTACAACAAAAGTGGATGAATCAATGAAGGAAAAGAGAAAATATAGTACATAACTATTGGCTTTTTATCCGTTTTTTTTGATGAGTCAGAGCTAAATAAATGGTTGGTTCTTGTTTAGTGTTAGCTGAGGGGATAAGCCTGTCACAACAAGTATGTCACAACGATGGATAGCATTATGGCACAGCAGAGGAGAGGAGAGAAACAGAGAGGCCCTAAAAAGGGCATTTCATCACGCCAAATAACAAGAGAGAGAAAGCGAAAGAAACAAAGAAAATCTAAGTCCCCCAGTTGAGAAATCATGGCCTATCTCTTGGCAATTCCATTTGCTGTAATGATAAAACTCAGTGAGGAATGGAGGAGGTTTTTTACATTCATTCTGATCTGCAGTTTTGTTTTGTCTAACTATAGAGACAAGCTTCGCAGTGGTAGGTGAAGTACTGCTAATACAAGGTCCTTTAGTTGAATGTGCAATAAAGCACATCATCATTCCAAAAGTAATGTTTAATGTAACACCTTGCAGCCCAGTGGCCAACAGTCCACATACCCAAAGATAGATTATCAATCAGTCACCAAGGGCTGTAAAAGGCTTAACCATGATCTTGCACTACTAGCTAATCTTGTTGCTATGTCTTGTTGAGAGGTTGTGTTTAGCCAAATTACCGCAAATTGAGTGGCAGATAGAAGATCCGGTGTCAGTGTTGTTTGTATCTGGGCAAATAATGAAGCGGCATGTTTAGTGTGCTGTGAGGTGGGACCTTGATGCTAACAATCAAGGTCTTATTAGTGAGAATCTTAACTTACTGTATGTCTCAGCAATTATAAGAACTTTACTGCAATACAGAGAGAGGGGGAGAGGAAGACAGAGAGAGACAGACACAGACAGTGTGAGATGGGTTAACCATCAGACAGGACCAATCAGCAGACACACACTGCCACTGTTATCAACTCTGTGATTCTACCGATATCAAAGCCCAGAGATCGTACTGCATCACCTGCTCACTGCCGAAGTGAGAGATTGAAGAAGTAGTTTGGACCAGAGAGAGAGAGAGAGATAGAGAGGGCAGATGAGAAAGATAAGTATCAGTGCCTGCTATAAGACCTAGCGGCATGTGGTTCCAAACCTAAACTTGGTAGTTTATCTATAATGGGCAATCACTGCCTTTGGAAGTCACCCCAAATCCACTGGAGAGCCCTTGATGGAGTGACAGTCCACTTCATGGGTTCAATCTGTGATGGAAATCTTTAAAAGAAAGAAACAGCTGGAAGAACACCGTCTCAGAGCATTTACCTATGAAAACTAATGTCATAATTGAATCAAATTTGTGTTTTTTAAATATATATGGTTTGGGTTTGAGGCATTTTATAACCTACACGTTGGTCGCTACAAACTATGTGAACTTATATTGTGTGTTGTCCGTGTCACTGTGCATCTCCTCTGCTTTAGTGACTTTTATATGGCCTTGGCTGGCGGCAGGGAGCCTCCTCACTGGCAGAGCACTAAGCCAAATTGATTAGATGAAGGCCCTCCTCTTCAAAGGTGTCCACATCTCCACCCCCACCCCCTCCACAGCCAATCTTTGTAATGGCCTCCTAGCAACGCTGTTACTGCAGAGCTTCAAGGACCACAGGACCAGGTCACTGACACTTTGTCACCACACCATTCTTTATGAACAGGAGCACCTGCAAAATAGCTTGACAGTCCGGGGGTTGAACATTGATAAAGGTGTCACAGTGTAAATAACAAAATGACACGTTACCGGTTAATGTTTTACTTTGATCTGCACAAAGATGGATTTGTTGGCGGGGGGGAGGGGGCAATCATGGAAGTTTCACTGCAATCACTGTGATTTTCTGTTGTGTGTTTTAAAGCCTCTCCCCATCAATATCAGTGTAGTTTCAACCTTTCTCACCAGCACTCCCATTTCCTGATTGAGCACACTGAGCAACTGTCATTGAGTTTTTAAAGAAATGATAGGAATAAACATCTGCACAGTCAAGGAACAATTATATTGAAGTAGTAACCCATGAAAGTCACATACAAGAAAGAAAGACCAATGGTAGAGCTGATCTGAGGTACCGCACTAGCTGTCACCCACAAGCTTAGGTCCATAGCTGAGACTGTAAAGAAACTGTGGAAAGCATGACAGGTGACAACCTGACTGCTAGTCATTTTCTGAAGCATGAAGCTAGATTAAATGTAGCTTTTGTAACATTTTTTTTGGTGTTACATCCATTAAAATCCACTAAAAGACATGTCTGTATTTATAACTGTATAGTTATGATTTGTTAAAACATGAAACAATAACCATGAAACAATCTTTTATCCAACTGTAGTACACATTGCCATGGTATAGATATACATTATATTTAGTCAGTGCAGTTCTATGCTGTGACCAGTGTCCTATATACAAGTAGTTCTGACAATTTTACATGTTAAACATATCTTTAATGCAGCTATGTTTTTTTTACTGTGTTTCATTATGATGCAGTAGCTATGATGAGAAAGATTCAAGTCTATGTGAATTGATTTTGATAGTGTATTTATGAACTGAAACCAATGTGCAGAGACAGGAAGGTAGGAAAAACATATTTAAATTTACATCATCACTTGCATGACTTGGGAACTGGTTGTCAGTAATATGAGCTGTAAGCACTGAACCACTGTTATGGTCTTTTAAAGTTTCAGATATTTTCTCTTCCTTCTGAAAGATTAGAATGTAGTGGTGAGTAGAGGCAGCTCCAGCCTCCGTATAATTACGGGAAAATTACATTCATTATTGTAATTTACATCTCATCTCCAATCCAATTATTAACAGTTTGACCTGCACGGCACATGTTAGCATGGAAATCTAAAATGGGCTCCCAAGGCAGAGGCAAGGGAGGGGTGGAGGACAGAAAGAAAGCGAGAGGGAGAGTTTGGGACTTTGGGAGTTGTAGGAGGGGAAAAACAATCAATATGGTTCTAAAAGATGATGATTTTAAATAGCCATAATTCTCTGCCTCAGAGCACAGCTGCCAAGGGCGCCGCTGCTACACTTTGATGTCTGATATGCAATAATGCTGCCAGTAATTTGCTCATCTACATCTCTGGAGGGACCCACGCTTGTCTGTCTTGTTCATCTGCCTGTCCACGTGTGTTGCCAGTCTGTCTGTCTGTCTGTCTGTCAAACTGTCTCTCTGCCGCTTCAAAATACTTAGTCACAACACGCATATTAAAGGTACTTTTGGAGTTGAAATAGAAACTTGTAAGTGGGCAAGTGTAATTGTGCTTTATACATGGTCTCCGAGGAGCAAACATACCCTGTAAACTTTGCAATGCTGCACTTCAGTAAACTAACAACAATCCTGAATCATTCACAGGTCCAGCCCCCAGACTGTCGATCCTACCTATCGCTTTTACTGTCTTTATCTCTAAGAAATTGCTAGAGATATATCTATCACCACAGAAGACTCAGTGTGTAGAAAGCAATCAGGTTTTCTTCTTTGCAGCAATTTTGTCATTATATTTGTAGAATGCTAGACATACAATTTACAGGGCCAGCGAGGGCCAGCCTTACAAGTGTGTATTTGTGTGGGTGAGTAAAACAGAGCTTGCATAAGCTCTCTATTGTCCTATCATAATGACTACAAAGTATGTTGCATGACATTTTTCTATGAAACATATTCAGGTCCAAATATAAGTTTCAGATCAAACATTGCTTTAACTTTAAGTTACCCAAAAGCTCATACTTTTTGTTGTGCTGCCTTTAAGGCACTATGAACAGTAAACTTCCATAACCATGGACACTGACATATGCATTTCTGCCTTGTTAAAGCATATTTTCACATGGCAGAAGCCTAACAACATATGGACTTGAACCTAGTCAATGTTTTAAGTCATCTTTACATTGTATATAGACAGTTTTAGAAGCTGATGATCAGGACTGTCAGATTTCCGATGTGGGGGATGATAAAAGGCTAACATGTCTCAGAAACACAGTCATAGCTTCAAATGTGGGTTTGTTTGGACCAAGCTGACAGCAGGTGAGATAGCTTCAAACAAACCCGCTTTTCACACTGTGCTACCGGTTTCCTTTCAGATTGCAGGCAGGTTGAGAAAGACTGAAATGAGCTGAGAGAGCAAAGTTCTTTTACTGTTTATTCATGTGCATGTGTGTGAGTCCATGCCAGTATTCTGGCTTTTACATGTCTTATATATGCTTTGAAGTTTGAGACTGCTTTGCATTAGCTCAGTTCCACTTCATAGGACGTGAATATGTGGACATTCACAACATCTGAGTAACTGACGTGTGTGTGCCACTTTATGGTTGTGTGTGCGTGCATGTTCACCTTACTCTGGCATGTGTGCTGTTGCTCATGCATGACTGAGCATCCAACTGTGTCTCAATTCCTTTCTTTGTCTCGGTTTCTACCTGTCTGAATAAGTCAGTCCTGCCGTTCCCTGGACACACCGCTGTCTTGACAGACACTCGACTCCACACAAAGCACCCAAAGCATGTCAAGTAAAACAGGCACTGGCCATTTTGTTTTCCATGGTTTGGATTTGAATAGAAAAAGTTTACTTTTCAGCAGTTTTGTGTTTTTTGTTTTTTTAATCTGACATTTTGACAACTAGGGTGGTTCTAAAGAGAAACACAACCTGGCCAAAAAATTTTGACAGTAATTTAGCTTAATATGTCTCGATGTCAGTCTAGACTGCGGTTTGCTTTTTGCTTCCAGATGTCAGCTTTCATGGTCTTCACATTTAAAGGCTTGCTAATATAAAAATCTAAGTTGTAGGAATAAGCTTTTAATGGAGATTTGTATTTTGCGTACCACTGACATTCATTAATAATTTACCAAAGTTTGGATAGCTTTGTTTTTCTGTTGAGTGCTTTTGTTTACATGCTATGATTTCATGATAACACTGTCACTCACCAGATCGCAGAGAGGATGGGGTGACCTCGATCTCACTGGCCTGGTAGGGCTGGAAGGCTGATGCTGAACTCAGCTCACCAGGGAAGGGTTCGGGACTCTGTGTGCCTGTGGAGCTGGCACTCGTACCATCACCTCCATTGTGAGGATCCTGCTCTTCGTATACTGCTACCAGCTGGAAAGAGAAGGAAAAACAAGTGTGTATTAGTGTTTTGGGGAGTAAAGACTCTTTTTGTGTATGGGAATGTCTGCCTGTACAGGCAAAAACATGCAACTTGTAAATAAGTGTGTATATGTTCACATCCAGGAAGTATATCTATAGATTAATATGCATAGAGTATCAGCCTCAATTATTCAATCTCACTGTTGTAGTAACACTCTCACTCTCGTCTAATCTTGCAACATCTGCAGTCATGTACTGTGGGGTTGCCAGGTTTGGCTCCCACAGCGTGCAGCTGCTCCATCCCCACAAAAGGTGATATGTTGCCACATTTCTCAGGCCAGAGAGAGAGAGAACTCCCCGCAGCACCCGGTGATTATCAGAGTCTAACACACACTGCGCATCTCTACAGACAGTTAGCCCACTTAACGAGACGACAGTGTAGGTTACGGTGTGAGAGAAGCTCTCACTAGACTGTTTCCTCTTTTACTGGGAAAAAGAAAATGAAATAAGCCAATGTTGACTGACCACATATGAGTCAAGGATTTTCTTTGGGATAGTGGACTAAGACATAGCAGTGACAACCTCTCATTCTGTCAAGACATAGCAATCATACAGCAGCAACCTTCTCTGGCATCATGTTGTATACAGAACAACAATATGTATATTACAGACTTGAGAAGAGCTCCTTTATGTCTTTGTGCTATCTGCAAATCTATTTAATGGAAGGCCATGGATATGGAGAGAGCAGCCAACAAAGAAAGCATTATAGTCGCCGCTGGGAGCAAACAGCTTTCGTGTATCCTGCATCGTATTTGTCTGAGGGTAAAAATAGCACAAGTGTTTTTCCATGTATTTGGTGTTTTTCATCACCCCAATGCAGGGAAATCTGCATATAAACAAGTTTAGAAGCCCCTGCTCTTCTTTGTGATTTAATTCATATGCAGAAAATGATACTTAAGTGTGTATGTGCTTGTGTATCTGCGACTGAATTTATGCCTTTCTGGGAGTAGGCCCATGTGGTTTACTATTGCCGTAATTCACAGCGACACCTCTCACGCTGCATCTCCACAATTAAAGCTTACTGGGTTTTTTTTCTGTATGCCATGTATGCAACGTACACTATCACTGAAGGCATCACCCGTTTCACTCTAATCGTGCGCTCTATTCCGATCTTGAAATTGCATTCCTCAGGTTGTAAGGTTTATCACAAATACGCGCTGCGCTCCAGAGAGGCAATCAGAAAGGAGAGAGATCTGGGGCTACGAAATAATAAGGTCTTAATATTAGACTTCAAGCAGTCTGAGGAGGTAATTTGCTGAATGTTTGCTTATTGGAAAATGTGTAACTGTGCATTTGTTAAGGCATAAAAACATACTTTTCTTTGTGTTTTGATGACAAACATGGTTTACAGGCAAAATGAGGGTAAATATTGATCAATTTGGCTAGATTTTTTTTTTAATCAATGCCATTTGTAATGCATGTTGGGTATATATATATTTTAATCCTTTTTGGTATCTGGCATTTTTGTTGTGAAAATGATGACAAGCACAGCTACAGTATGCAAAGATTTGGCTGTCCCCAGAGGTGTTTATACTTCCCAAGTGTATGTGTGAGCCAATGAATCATTTGTGACAAAGTAATCAGGCCTCCCATTCATATATTGATGGGAGTATTTAGCGACCCAACAAGTCCTCTGCTTGCCAGCTGCCCATTTAGAGAAGTGGTGAATACTGTTGTTGGTGTCGTTGCGACGCGCGATTCATTTTTAAATACATTCCAAATCCCTCTAATTAGGTCCACTTTGCTATGTCTTGCCTGCTTTCACCAGACACTCCAAAGTACTCTGTGGGTATCTGACATGTACAGCTAAACACATCCACACGCTCTCCATCTCATAATCAAACGGGCCTGCATTTATTTTGCATTCAATATTTATGGGTTCTTGAAAACTGGTTCCAATTTCCCCGCAGAAAACACAGTTGTTACTTTAACTTTGCTCTTTTCATATCTCTTCCCTGCCTCGTCCTCTCTCCACACTAATTTATGTTTGACATGATATGTAGGTTTGATTAAAAGGTTTTAACAGCAACTATTAATTTCAAACAGCGTCTCATACCACTTATACCAGAGAGATATGAGCAGCAGGCTCACCATTTCATCATTTAATATCACGTTTTAGCATTGATGTATATCATATTATTATCAGCCTACCATGAATATAATTTATCCAAACCAAAATTGAAGGTTTCTTATTTTCTGGATACCAAACAAACGCATTTATCTACCAGGTCCAGTTACAAGTTGCCACTCTGAATCATTCAAACTGTGACCAAAACATAAAACGGAGATGGAACAAGGAGCCAGAAAAGACATAAACCTCCTTGTTGAACTTTAACTAAATGCAGAGTATATTTGAAGGAGGTATGGGTTGCCAGATTTTGAAAAGTACCCCCAAAGCCTTCTTCTTCTCTCGGCTCTCTCCATGCTCTTTCCATCGTCATCCTATCCTCTGTCTGTGCTGTGGAGAAGGGGGCACTCTTGGCCATAGGGAGAACTGACGCAACTCTTGCTGTTGACGGGACAGAGCTTAAGCAGCAACGCGGAGAAAGCCATCACACAAACGCTTTCCCTCCGTCTGGGAATTGGTCACAGCCACTTTAGAACTGAGACAATTTCACGTTTCATTTTTTTTCTTCCTCACATTTCCCCCCGTAGCTGCTGTACAGCAGGCGTAGAGTATTCCAAAGTTTTTCAAAAGGAAGAAAAAGTTTTTTACCAATGCACCGATGGGAAACCGGCATGGCTAATTGTCAAGTGGCGTGACAGCTGAGGCTGAGAATTCAGAGAGGATCGTAGGGAGGGAGAGAAGAAGGCAGTAAAAGAGAATTTTAAAGAGCCCCTGAATAACAAGATGCTACAACCCACAATAAAACATATTTATATCAAAACCAAAACGTAGGTAAAGAGGAATGAGAGAAGGAGAGCATATGACAGTGAGTTGAAGAAATGTTTCAGTTTGCAGTCTCAGGAATAAACTCTGGAGCGATTTGAAAAACCTATTTAGCTCATACCTGCTTCGGCTGAGAGAAGCGAGAAAAAGAGAACTGACTCTGAGGTTTATTTCATGGGCCTCTCTCTATCTCTCTCTCTCTCTCTCTCCAGCAGGGAGCTACAACATTGCTGCTGCCTTAAGCCCCTGGAGCAAGGCTGACACTCATCCACTCTTAGCTGGTTCCACTGACTGTCACAGCAGCTGCCAATCAACCACTATCTACCTGGGAGCCTGAGGGCTGCTGGAGAGACAGAGAGAGAGAGAGAGAGAGAGAGAGAGAGAGAGAGAGAGAGAGAGAGAGAGAGACAGAGAGAGAGAGAGAGAGGCAAGAGCAGAGGATGGAGGGAGATGATGATGAAGGGCTGAGATGAGGAAAGCGAGAGGGGCTGGGCATGCTCTGCAGTTTTTGTATTTGGGATTCATCATTTCCATATCTGTAACAGACTGAGAGCAGAGAGACAGGGCACCGAAAAAACAGAAATCTCAGGGATGGCTTTCATGTTTCATGTTGATCTCCTTCCTGCTTTTGGCAGCAAGGGTGGAGAAGAAGACGAGACAGGAAGCAGCCGAGGAGGGGATGAGGGGCTGTTTTGACAACCCTTCTCCATCTTTCTTCTCTCTTCTCCAACACACCCCCATCCTCCTCCACCAGACATACCCCTCCACCTCCAGAACCTCTGATCTGCCAGGGCATTAGGATAGGCAGCGGTACAAAACAGCTGTCCCGAGCGTTACCAAGTAGCACTCGGGAGACACGAGACAACAGAGGTTATTAGTAGTCACGGACAACGCTGGCAGTGCCATCAGAGACATGTAATACCTGCACTGTGATGCTCTGACGCTAATCCATATCTGCCACGACAGCTTCTTCACAGCCGAGTGGAAGGGACGGCTGACATGAGTCAACCCGCGGGAAACCTGTCCACTCAATCCACACCTTCAATTAAAGAGCGCATTTAATGTCGCGCCAGCCTGCCTCCTACTGTGAATATTTATTGCTGCACAAAAAGGCAAGATAAATATTTATTCATTGGTCTGTCGTAATTTTAATTTTCCCATCAAACAGCTAAAATTCACTGTGCGATTAATAAGCAGTGATTATAACTTAAGGAACAGGAAATTATTGAGCTGAGTTTACCACCTCTATCTCCTCCCTACTTTTGTCTCTCTTCTGTGTCTGTGTGTGTGTGTGTGTGTGTGTGTGTGTGTGTGTGTGTGTGTAAGGCACATGTGTCTCCTGTTTGTTTTTTGTTTTTTATTTCTGTGGTTTTAAGATGAAAAAGTAAAGCATGACATCACGGTCACTGTACTAATTGGTGTAGTGTATATGGTTGCGTAGAATTATGTAATGGCTGAGGATACTAGAAAACATTATGTAATGGCTGAGGATACTAGAAAACACAATCACACACTTACCCTCACACACACAAATAAAACAGGTTTCATCTCCCCTTCCTATCATTTATCATCATTTTATTGCAAGGGCACCAGGGGCACAAAGTTATTACAGGTACAGTAGTGGTGGAAACTGTGAAAGGCTCTTACTCCACCAGAAACTCCAAGGACTCTAAACTTGTTGAGTAATAGCCATGAGCCACCATCCTTCATCTACACACCACCCATCTACCCATCCATCTGTCCATCCATGCATTCACCCTCTTCAACACTCTCCATCTATCAGTCATGGATCCTTCCAGCATCCGTCACAGAGTAGGATTGTGTATATATGCAGACAGATCAACTCAATGCAGCACAGTGTGTAGGGCAGTGACAGCACATTTTCCCTAAATGCATTCATTTAAGAGTACGTGATCTTTACTATTTCATGACCTTGAGGAGACATCACAATGGATAAGCCTGCCTCCTCTTACTGTAGAGTTGTCACACAGTTTTCAATATTTCATCCTTTCCCTCCGTCCATTATTCTTCACACACCGTAAGTCCAGCAAACCAACAAAGTGCTTAGTCCTGTATTTTTCCTGCTCATTAAGACCATCAAATATTCAGAGAATAGGTCTCGAGCACTCTGGCCTGCCATCACTAGCATTCTAAATAAACCTCAAACCCGTAGCGCTTCAGAAACATATGTATATTTCAGGTGCTGTCACATTGGGTTGATGCAAGGGAAGAGCGCCCCCGAACCTGGAATGATGACACACACCGCAAAGGAAATGTAATGCATAAAGATGCTACATCCTCCCGTTTATAACTGGGATAATGTGAGAGGACATTGGAGGAGGGCGGAGGGGACGAGATAGGCGGGGGGAGTTTAAATGCTGGCGAGCAGGAAGATGACAGGTTTAAAGAAATATAATCCCCAAACAAGCATACGCAAGTCCTGAGATTAGTTTACGCTGCTGTTCTCGCTAAAACATTAAGTCATCATTTCTTTCACTTTTAAAGCAAAATAGTGGAAGGGGTGTTGGTGAAAGAACGGGCGAAGAGGCTGTGAGAAAATATACAGAGCAAGCAAAGTTTAACCAGATTAGAGACTCGTCCCTTTCATATCTACTCGGACAAGTTCTCGTCCCTGCCTTTGAAGTTCCCCTCCTGCGTTGGGGGAAATGAATTCACGCATATTAGGGCGCCGCTACCTACGCAGTGCTGACAGAACGGAAAATTCCTACTACGTCCCCCTTCCTATTCTGCCATGTATATTAATACCTTACAACCTGTGGTCATAAGTAAAATTCAACACTATTCAGCCCTGGGAAATAAATAACACTTTTTTTTGATGGCACACAAAAAGAAATCTTTGCTGTCTGCAACTTTGAGTGAAAGGTACATAAAAAGGAAGGAGAAAAGGATGGAAAAATTATGACATATTCATGAAAGCAATTAGAGCGGGTCTCAATAAGACAGCAAGAAACATGACGAACCCAATGGGCTAAATTACCATCAATCGCCTGACACTAATTAACAGTGAGCAGACACATAAAATAATGCTGAACTCATCTTGTTCCATCAACATGTCTACATTTTTAAATGTAATTATATTAATTATTGTATTCCATTCAAGGTGTAAATGTATTCATTTTTAAATTTTGTCTACTTTCATTTCACTTAGTGCCAGAACTTTCACACATGTACTCTAAAATATGTTTTGAAGTTGCAAGCACTTTACTTTTTTTGTTGCTTTGAAGGACATTGTACTCGTAAGTTCAAGGCTTAGAAAGCACAAGCTATACCCAATATAGTTTGTTTATGGTTTCCTCTATTGATTTTCATGCCACCTTATATCAATTTTGCAGTAGTTGGAGGCACCTTGAGGTGTTACACCCTCAAACTATCTAATCAATGCAATGAAGCTACCTGTTCACCCAGCCCGTCCCCACCACCCCGCTCACCCAATCTAATAATGCCTTTCTTTCCTCTCTAGCCCTGATTCACATGCAAAACAACAGCCAGACAGTCTGGCTAGGGGCTGCACAAATACACACACGCAGATAATATGTGAGCGCACATTCACACACAAACTGCAGATATACACAAAAGCACAAAAAGTCACAGTTTGTGTATTAGTATTCCTCTCCCAAACCGTTGGCATTAGAAAAACCCATATTCTAGCAGTGCCTTTCAGAGGGAAGTGCCCTTCAATCTTTCATTGGTTATGCACAAAGCCAGGAGAGAGTAATTAAAAACTCCACATCCAGGGACCTCAGCACAGAGAGAGAGAGAGAGAGAGAGAGAGAGAGAGAAGGGACCAAAAGAAAAAAGGGAGAGCTTCAAACATTTCAGGCCTCCCTGGTGGAAAGAGTCGGAGGGGATGAGGAGTAGACAAAGAGGGAGGGCTTTATCCTTGACAAGGCCATACATCCTCTGTAGTCAAGGCGGATGGAAATCAGGTATTTTATACCTTTAACAAGACCGAATCATTAACCAGGAGAATTTAAACTTTACGATTGCCGTGTCATACATCCTGGCACTAATTGCTGAAGTATTATCTGTCTCAGGGCGTCGGTGAAAAGATCTGGAGAAAAGCTCTTTCTCTCTGACTGTCAGAGGATGACACGCCAAGCTCACATCTAACACCGATATGTTAGAGAGCTGCACTGAAGCTGCACCGGAAAAGATCTGACTGGCTGTAATAAAGTGAACTGTGAGTTGAAACAGTTACTCAATAAATCAATTAGTTACTAAGCAAACAACAATATGTTACTCTAATATAACTATTTCGATAATTGATTAGCCACCATTTTTTAAGATTTTTGAAGAAAGAAATACTGGACTATTGTTCTGCCAAAGCAAATATTCACTTTTTTGACTATTTAATAACATGAATTGATATATTAATAACCTGCTGTAAGTAATCAGCAGATTATTCAATCGCAAGAGACCCTAAAAGAACTGTGGTAGAAATCTAAGGTATCACAACAACTCTCTCCAAAATATAAAATCAGATTAAGGCAACAACTTTCAAACAACAGTTATAGATCGACTTCTGATGTGACACAAGGGAATAAAATCGACTGGCTTTGACGTGCATATATTGTTGCCAAATGAAGTGTTGGGTGGCCTTTGCCCTGTCACCTGGGATGGCCCCAGGTGAGCTGCCTGATAGCCTGAGGCCATGGACCAACAACACAGGCTGTATGTGTGTGCACAGACTGCTTAACATGCAAAGAGCAGCACTTTGAACTTCAAAACAAATACCTCAGTCTGTTTGACTGCTGAAAACACCTGAGAGCAGATCATTGGGAATAAATTAATCATTTCATTTATGTTGCTCTGCACTGCATTCAACTCCACAGTAATTCAATAATGACATTTTATTTTAAAGATATTCTTGTATAAAGTAAAGTTTAATTTGACATTATTTATCAACAAGTATTAATTGTAGAGAAGAACACATTAAATATCACCTGTCAGTATTTGTGTTAAAATGGCCTTTGTAAGAAATGACGATTATATACAACTAAACTTCTACAGCAGATCCATTCTTCAGGAAACGTCATGCTGGCTTAAGTTTTTTTCTCAACATAATGAAGAAATGTTAATTAATACATTTTCCACATACAAAAATGCTAAAAAAAAATTACAGCACGGTCTGCAAGGTCTGTTGGTAGCGACTACAGCAATATTAAATTTTTGTATGGTTATGCTGAAACACTGGCAGCACATGTGCAAAGTGCTTTTGTGGCCTAAACCCAACCACACATCTCTGGTGCCAAAGTCCTGCATGTTGTATACCTGACATCCACCACGACCACCTTCTTGTGGCTTCAGTGCACAATTAAATGGGACAAAGCGATGCCTACGAACAGAATCCAGGCAGAGAATATGTTTGCCAATACTATCTAATAGGGAAAACAACTACAATCACAATAATAACAATAATCATGTACAAACATAATTTCTAGGAGACAGGGTTGCCTAATAAGTGTATTATATGATGAATAATATGAAGTGACGACAAAACACTGAACATAAATCAGATAATATGACTCTTGTTGCTAGGTTAACTCCACATAACTGTTTTTGGGATTACCAACTGAAAACAAAACAACAAAAAATTGTTTTGCTTTGTGGTCATGTCACTAAGACATGAACAAAGAGAGCGCCTGTAGAGACTAACACTGTACCTACTCCTGAAATACAAGCAGGCGCACCCACCTCCTTAAACACACACATACACACACCTTGTTTCTACATCACAACCTGTCTTTTAGTTGAGGAGCTGCTAGTGCTGCGCCACTAAACAGGTCAGGTGAGCTAGTTATTCAGTCAGTCACTCAGACAGTCAACCACCCGTTCACTTCAGCCACTGCTATACCGCTCATATATTAGCCAGTCAGTCAGTAAGCCAACCATTGACGCAGGCACCCAGTCAGCCAGCCTTGGCCAAGAGATGGCCAAGTGGAGCTGAACACCCCTTCCACAACACACACACACACACACACACACACACACACACACACACACACAGCCAGACACAGACACACACTAGCCAGTGGGGACAGCACTGTCATTATCTGCCATCTGCAGGCCTGCGTGGTCTTAGCCCGGAGGGAGAGGAAACGAAGCGAAGGGAGGACAAGCAGGGAGAGAGGGTGTGTGTCTTTATGTGTGTATCTGTAGGTGGCTGGAAATACAAAATGTGACAAGTAGCACACACACATTCACTCACTCACTCAACGACGCGCACGAGAAGACAACAAAGAAATGGCTTTTTTTGTTCATGAGGAACAGATTGGCCTTGCTTTGTGAGAGAGTGTGTTAGACTAAAAGAGAGCAGTTACAGGAGTGTATTCAAAAAGTACAACCTGACAGACAAAACACCAGTACGAGTGTGTGTACGTGTGTAAGTGTGTGTGAGTGTGGATTCTACTTGCATCATGCATAACTTTTACCAACAGACGTGGGTTAATGACACTATTTTTTTAATTCTTAACTGTTTTTGTAATACTGCTTTGTATTATATTCTTCTACAGATACAGGCATGACTTTACATATTTATGAAGATATTTATACATGTGTCCTGTTATTAAGTGTGTTCGTGTGTGTATATATATATATATCTCCATGAACCAGTGGGGTGATGGCTTCTGTAAGAGTAGAAACTTTTAAACCTGTGGCATCGGAGCACTGAAGCTTCAGACAGAATAAAAAGGACACAGGCTGCTGAGATATTGAGTGTGTTTTTTTGGCACTTCTTCCTCTCCATGTTGTTTCTGTGGCTGCCATGGACTGAAGCCAAGTGCGGCTCTTCACAGAGCAGGTTCTGGCTGTAGAGAAGTGTGTGTGTTTTGTGTGCGGTTGTGCAGCATGTAGAGACTGAGTAGCACCATGGAGCCTGAGAGAAGCTGCTTGAAGATGCAACAAGAAGACTACTGTAAGCCTGAGGTTTAGAAAGAAAGAAAGAAGCAGACATGTAGAAACACACCAAGCACAGCTTATCAGTTGAGCTGCTGTAGCTGCAGTGTCTGTGTGTGTGTGAGTGGGTGGGGTGAATGTTGGGCTCCCACAGTTAGTCTTTTGCTCTATTTCTGTGTGTCAGAGGTGACTACTTTCCAGATTGGCTCAGAGACTGGGAACAGTTCTGCATACTACTATTTATCAAAAATAATCTGAAACTGACTTCGGCTGTTGCCAAAAACACGTATTTGCTACAGCGTGGAACACTGTATGAGAGTACAACCATTTCACAAGCATATGAAACCTAGAGTAAATGAGTTCCATGTTGTTAGAACCTTTATCATAAAAGTGAAATTCTGTCTTATAACACTCCTTTGAATAGAGGTCCACCTCTCTGCTCACCCTCTCTGCTCTTTCCAATTGGAGATCGGTGTCTTAGCAAAGCAGCTTGTGCCCTCTAGTGCACGCGGCACTCCAAGTACCCTGCAAGTGTTTTCTCACCACTACATTCTCTGGCAGTGGAAGGTGTCGCGACACAATGTTGTGGTTATCACTCTTAAAGAAGTACAGCAAATGAAAACCAGGTTTTAACACACATGCAGCCATTCAGATCTTTATCAAAGTGCAGTTTTTTTAACTACATCTACAGTGTATCTCTCACAAGACATCACAGATATCTGTGTTGACCTGTATTTTTAGCTTCACTGGATGAACCTTATTGCTAAAGAATGATGAATCCATGACTGAATAGCTACTAGTAATCAACTCTAAGAGCAAGAGAAATGTACGGTATTTGTAAGACTGAGTGTGAAAGGAGAAGGGATTTAAGGACACAATGCGCCCCACCCTGTGCATAATGGGAGGTTACAGGACAGTGTGGGGGTGTATGTCTGGGGAGTGCTGCTGAACTCCCGTAACCTCAATTATTCAGCATTAGGCCCTGCTATTGATTTCCTGTTGGATCGACTTACTGAGACCCGAGCATTGGGACAGTGACATGCTATAGTCTTTCCTGGGAGGGATCTTTAAGAATGGATGGATGGATGGGAGTCTGTTAAAGGGAAAGAGAAAAGAGATACAGATTCACTGATGGAGGGGAGGGTGTAATTAAAGATACCCCTTATCAAGACTGTGATAGATGAAGATGTCACAGCTACAGTGGGCTCGATAGTTAGCGAGAGGTGAGTGGCGCTGGTTAGTTTGACTCGGTGACCTTGGGGAGGAAGGCTGACATTGCGTGGAGGACAGAGGGTTCCCATGACTGGGGCTGCTGCTGAGGGAGGAACAATATTTATGCTTGAAAGGAAAACTCTGTGGCTGTTAGATATGCTGGGGAAGACTAATTGGCTGAGGATACGGGGTATTATTACTGGGGTTGAGGTTTTGGGGGAGTTGGGCCATTTTCTCAAGCAGCAATCAGTGGCCAGGCTGACCTCAGTGAAAACAAACAACATAACCATACCAGGCAGAGTCAGCCTTGATATTTCTCACACATACCAGAAATATCAGCTGTGAAAACAAACGGCGTAGAAAACAATGTAGCCATTACGTTGACAAGAGGAGGAATAACTTCACCATCATGGTCATATGAGGTGGAGCCTTGTCTTCTTCTATACCTGGCTGCATGGTCAGACATGGATCAGGCTCCAGATTAAACAGATGGCAAGAGTTGCCTTTCTGCAGTTTCTCCTTGGCCCAACCTTGAGAAGCTGTGCTGGGCTGAGCAGAGCTCTGATCTGGGTCGAGCTGGTTTGAAGGTTGAAGACTGGAGGGAACGTAGCCTGACAGAGAGCACTCTCATTCAAGGAGGGTGAGGCGGATGAGAGGATTTGAGGTGTGAGAAGTGAGATGGTAGTGGAGTCTTTAGACTTGTAAACTGCATCTATTATATTCACACAAGTACTGCTAAATTCCAGAATCAATATTTTTAAACTGTTTTATTAAACTGTAATACAATTCAGTTGTTTCAGGTGCAAAACTAATTAGAAAAATTTAAATGAATCAAGAATTTTTTTTTTTTAATCTATTTTGATTCTAGCAGAGTCTCTTATTTAATGATGACATCCATTTACAAACATGTAAATCACATTTTTTGGTTAGTTTAGTTCAGGGTTGACTCATTTCTACAACTATTTTTATGTAAGTAAGATGTTGCTTATATATAATGTTTTCAGAAGTTGTGCAAGAGAACTACTTGTCACTAATTAAAGACACTTAGAGCTATTCAAAATGAATGATTTACTCACAAACTATTTTCTGCTATTTTCCTCTCTGGCCCCAGCTTCTTAAATATTGAATGTTGTTTAGTCTTCTATGATAGTAATCTTTGGGTTGTGGACTTTTAGTTGGGATAAAAAAAGACATCTTAGTATGTGTCTTTGAAATGACATTTTTACCATTTTCTGACATTTTATTGACCAAGCAATTAATTAAAGCATGACGCATTAAGACAGATTCATCAATTATAATAATTAGTTGCAGCCCTATTACAGCACTTTGTTTTGAACGCTTGATAACACATTAAAAACACATTTCATTACTTCACTGCAGAACAGGAATGATTTCCATCAAAGTCTAAAATTGATCACAAGTTAACTTCAGTGTTCATGAAAACATGGTTTCTCACCACTTTCAGCTTAGTTTATATCAGTGGTTCCCAAACTGGGGGGCGCGCCCCCTAGGGGGGGCGCGGCGGTATTGCAGGGGGGGCGCGGCAAGGCTACGGCTAAATGAGTGACTAGTTAGTTACAAGGCTAGCATAACAGCATGGACAAGTTTGTGACAGCGCTCCCAGCTAAACGCAAAGCAGATGATGAATCAAGCGCGTCTCCCCTAACGTGCAGTGGACACACTGTATGATACACCGAGAAGCGCTGGCGTCTAAACAGCTGAGTCCCGACCTGCACGATGTTATGACGGATGTCATCACTACAGTGAACTACATTAAAACACGACCTGTCAAAGCACGTATTTTCTCTGTACTGTGTGAGGAAATGGGCTCCGACTGTTCTGTTTCACAGCGAGTCCCGATGGCTGTCACGTGGGAAGGTTTTATCCAGGGTCTTTGAACTGCGGGATGAGATCCGCATCTTTTTAGAGGAGGAGGAAAATGAACTTGCCCACAAGTTTAACAACAACAAGTTCCTCATGAAACTTGCGTACCTCAGTGACATGTTTCAAAAACTCAATGAGCTAAATCTGCAGATGCAGGGCAGCAACACACACCTTCCACATCTGGCAGATAAAATCACATCATTCACAAGAAAGCTAGAGATGTGGGAGCAGCGAGTTACAAACGTAAAGGTGTAAAAAGTTTTGTTCAGAAATAAGTTGCCATTTTGTATGACTTACAATGTTAAGTAAAGTCCAGTGGAGTTTAGAAACAAATGATTTGTATGTTTGTGTCAGTGTGGGGGGGGGGGCGCGAAAATATTCTAATCTTCAGAAAGGGGGGCCCTGCAGAAAAAGTTTGGGAACCACTGGTTTATATGATGAAGGGGGATTCAAACGTATATTGCTGCCATGCTTTTATATGTTTGAATGCTTCTCTGATTTTCTTTGTGATGTTTCTTAAATGCTGAGGGATGACAATGGAAAAAAATCCATTAGGCTCTACTGTGTTTTTACCCTCAATGATTTAACTACTGTTGAGCTGTAGTGTATATTTTATTAATCAAATACAATCAATCACACAATCAAAAATACTTTCAAAAGTACTGAAGTATAGTTATCACAACTAGAGTGACTCAGAGGTTCATGGAGGTTTGTGGTGGTGCATTTGCCAGGGCCCTCTAGTGATATGAGGGTGGGTAAGGGGTGAACGGAAAGAGGTTGGAGTCTCGGCAGATAGCAGTTAGCTTCGACTACACCTCCTAATCAACACTTAATTGGCAGTGTTGATGACAAGTCCAGGCCGTAGGGCAAAATGTTTACTGCTCTTTGCTATGCGCTAACCGTCCCCAGACACACAGATGTTTATGCGTCTGTGATTGTGATTGTAAGATTTTAGCAACAAAGATCTGTCGAAAATTATCGGTGAAATGTTATTGCTTTTGTCAGTCAACAGCACAGATCAAAGGTACCATTATTGCAAGAAGTTACACAACTGGTCCAAATGTTGTCAGTAAGGTCATTGCGGATACTACTCGTCAAGATTTTGTCCTGAGTTGGAGACTCATCAAATAGCATTCTGGAGGCAAGATTCATTCAGATACACAACATAACTTTGGCCGAACCCCCCTCCCTCCACACGGAGATGGAGAGGTAAAATAAAGATCTGCACTTCACAAAATGGCTGAGAGCTTGGTGCCGGCTCACACTTCAGTGTCATGAATGTAAATCAGTCGGTGGATCATTGCTGTCGGCCGCTTTCGTTGGAGAGGAGAGGCTCAGCACCTCTCTCCAGTCCACAACCTGACAGCCAACACTCGTATCTTCTACCCTCATCTGTCCAAACTTCATCTTCCTCTCTATCTCTTCATACTGTTTTCTTTCATCCGCGGCTTTGTTGTCTCTGCCTATTACAACCTTCACCTTTCTCTCTTTCTCTTTCTTTCTTTCAAAACCCAACCTTTAGCACAGCCCTCCTTCACTTATTATCACAATATCTCTTTGCACAAATCATGTATATGAATTGGCTAATCTCAAGGGGTTTGCCTTTTTTCCCTTTTATGCTGCTAGTCCTGGCAAAGTTCATCGTCTGAATATGGAGCGATAAATGAGCTTCTCCACTGAAGCCTTACAGTTAATTTGTGGTGTTATTAGATTGACATGGCAAAAGCAGCTAGTGGGTGACACAGAGTTGGTGTGTTTTTTATTGGGTTCTTGTGAGAAAGTTTTACTACTAGACATTTTAAGTGAGGGTATTTTAATTTAGGAGCAATGGGGAAAACAAATTAGTTTGGTTTAGTTTAGGATTAGGAAATAGGTTCGGGATAGATCTTTTAATCTTGATCTAAGCTAATATCAGCATAGATGCAAAACACAACATGAAAAATGAAGCTTTTCAGTATGGCAGCCTTTTTGATATCTTCTGGTCTTTATGGACTCTCCTTTGCAAAGGCTGCTACACCAGTGTACACTTTCTGCAGCAGTCTGCATAAATAATGCAATGGAAAAGAATTTCCACTGAAAATGAAAAGATTTGATTTGCAACGTATAGTAGCTGGTACCGATCAATCAACATTTTGAGCAGATAACAACCTTTACTGTCAGTTTTGAACACCTCCGGAGAGAGTTGAGAAAGTCGTACAGGTGTGAAAGTACAGAAAAACAAACGAAACAGATACAAATGCACACATAAAAGGAGGTTGACACAGAAAAAGAGAGACATTCATTCACGCTCCATCTCTCCACAACGCAGAGACACGTTCTGCTGGCCAGGGTGACACTAGTCTGCTCTGTTGTCCCACCATCCAGCTTCCTCTCTGCTGCAAATCCCCTCAGCTCAAAGGCTCCTCTGAAAAATGAAGCGGCAGGAGCCAAAATGTCAGCTCTTCTAGCAGGTGGACGGCTGATCTGCGTAAAAAATAGGCCTAGGCATCCAGTTACAGCAGCAATGTCTTGAGGTGCAACAACAAAAAATCCTCCCAAGAGCATAATCTCCCTCTTCAGAAGATATGTAAGCTGCAGCTTTTAAGGAGCAGAATTTGCAGATTTCTCAGCAAGAGAACAGCAGCCTTTGACACCTCCTGACTTCCTGACAAATTATGAGAGCATGTAAAGCCTGTCCATATTGCTGAAGCTAAAGTGAACATGGTTTCTGGGAAAGAAAATCTTCTTGAAGAGAAAAGCTGTTAACGTGATGGTGAGAAGGCTGAAGTTTACTTTGTTCAGTTTTCCGTGCTGGTGTTTCAAACCCTGAGCTTCTTGAGAAGAGCACTCTATATTACATTTCTTGGATTGAGGTTTGTTGAAGGAGTCACTGAAGAGGCACTGAACTGGGTTGATCTTTGGTTGTGCTTCAGTCTCTGTTTTGTAAAAGAAGGTTTTATTTTAGCTCCAGTTATGATTGTGTTCACAATCACTGCGCAAAGGTTTTCCATAGTACTGCTACATAAAAGAAAACATCTCTATAATGTCACATCATGGCAGTCATCTAAAGCAGGTTATTTAAACTGTATTAGTCCCTTGGCCCTGTATCTACAATGGTCACGGTGGGATGCAAGAGAATCACTTTCTTTTATAGTAAGAGACAGACGATACAAGCAGTGGTGGCCAAATGTGAGCTTTCCATGAGCTGTGTGACCATGTTTCCACTCCTCACTCATGCTTTATAGAAGACTTTATGAATTAATTGTGTGCCTGGAGATGGTGTGGATGAGTGAAGAGCCGATGGCAAAAGAAAGAAGTTTTCCGTTACTTAAAGTAGCTCTGTGTGGGTGTGGATGAGATTTTTACCACGTTTGGGCATCCAACTATCCTTGATTGATAAGCAGTTAACTGTTACATCTGTACACGCTTTCAGTTTATATTCAATTGAAAAGGGTTCATTAGTTCAAATTATAGTTAAAAGTCATCATTCATGGAATGATATAGACATGAATGATATAGACTAGAGCATTGACATACATAAGTTAAAAGAGAAACCACTGAATCAAGCAAAATACAAGAACATTTGTGATAATGTGATGTGTGTGTTTTGTCCAGGCCTAATGGACGACATAAGCCAGAATACCCCTAAACAAGGCATGACAACACCCAGGCCACACCGTGCTATTTATGGACCACATGCACCGTCTTAATTCACCTTTCTCCTGTTAGTCTCGTGTTAGCAGTCCTTCAAACCAATTAACACCTAGACAACCATTCAGGTCTGATTCCAAACGGCTGGATGCAATTAGACGAAGGAAACATGGCCACTTATGGCAGGAAGGGGATTTAAGACACTGGGCTGGGAATTGAGACTTCTGTTGGTTAGCCGAATGATTGGTGGACAGTGATTGCTGATAATGAGTGAAAATGGAAAATTAGGCAAATACAGAATAACTTTTCCTCGAGATTCTAATTTGGTAAATTCTTTGGATCTAACTTTGGAATAAGGTGGATATAGTATCATTGGGAAATTATCTTTTATCTGGATTCCTGCAGGCTGTTCGGTGTTCTTTTTTTTTTTCCCCTGTACTTTAGGGGTCCCGTGAGAAAAAGCGGCGAACACATTGCACTCTGATCTCCAAAATCTCCACCCCATTGAGATTATCGCTGCGTGGGACTGGCGCCAACGGTATTGGCTTTGCTCAGGTTCCCAGCATTGCCCCCTTCAGCGAAATTGTGTTAGGCGCATGTTGCGGCGCTAATTAGCGGCAAGACAAAGAGAAGCCGCTGCTAGTCGGAATCACGACCGCCGTCAAAGATCTGAGAGTCTGTCGTGGAAATCTTACAGTAGACCGCGCAGCACGACTCTTTGTGTAGGGCTTTGAAGGCAGTTGAAGTTTTTACCTCAAACACATTCCATAGGGCAATATAGCCTTTTTTGGCACAATGTTCCAGACATAAACAGAGTTGACGCGGGTGGTTACACAACAGGTGTGTAGGGCAGTGCCATCCAGTGGTTAGAAAGAGTCACAGGTTTGATTTCAGCCAAAGAAATGTATCTACTGTATATCTCTATCTATATTTATCTCATAGTCAACAAGTATGATATTGCCGATATAGTCAATAAGCTTCTCCTGTTCCTTAAAAGTACAGTGTATAACAGTTATTGTTATGGCAACCCCATAAATATTGGTTATATCTGAATGTTCAATGACAGAAATGTTTTTATACCATGACTGTATTTACGTTTCTTCCGACTGATAGGTGACATCCCACAGCAGTGGAGTGGGACAGCCTTCCCATTTTCCTCTGTGAGCTGTAAATTATTCATTCCAACCAGAAGCCCATACATATAGCTTAACTATATGACGGCCTAATGAGGGTTATTGATTGAATAATTGATTGCTTTATGCATGGCCTAACTGACTGCCCGCTGATCTATTTGGGCACCTCATTACTTAATATGTATTATTCAGAGCTAACCACTAACCAGTGGAGACTGCAGTATCATCTGAAGAATGAATGTCAACAAGAATATAATAGCAGAGTCAGAGCCACATCAAAGCCTCAATGACTCTTTCAGTGCAGTGTATAAACACACTGCGGCAAAGGGCTGAGAGCAATACAATGACTGCCAGGTTTGATTTATCAGTTCATATCACAGGGCCAGTAAAGTCTTATATTTATCAAACCTGCTCTTGCCCTGTTTTGAAACTTACCCTTGAATGTTACCTCTCATATTCTGTACACTGCTTTTACTTAAAGGCTGTTGTTTTATGTAGTTGTTTTATTCATCGCTGACTCTTCTGGCATATAATCCCATAAAGTTTGACAAATCCAGCCACACAGACCCTTAGCCTTAAAAAAACTTTCAAATAAGAGAGTACAGTGTATTTTGGCTTGCATCCTAGAGAGGCATCAAATGCTGTGCTCTTTGAGTTTTTCCAGAGATTTAGAGGTGAACCACAACATAACCATCTCTTCTTGTCTTTATCTAGTAACAGAACCTAAGAGGAACCTCTCTAGAGAGTGTTTTACAAGAAGTAAATTACTAAACACCCACACACTGACTCTGACCTACGCTGGATTTCTGGCTCGACAGGGACGGCTTGGGTTTCAGCACAGCTGGCTGGCCCAGAACTAGAACTTGGACTGTACCATTGTGCCTATTAACATGCTTCCCGTGGGTGATGGTTCAAGTCACACTGGCAGTGCAAAGGAAACATTGCTCTTTTACTGTAAATCTGTGATCACATCACACTACAATGGAGTGTGCCGTCTAAGTGAATAACAAGCGGCATATCCTTATTTTTCTATTTTCTGTGTTGCTATCAGACATGCTTCCATACCAGAGTAAACCATGTGCAGTGACCATTTGACAGAGGTGACAGGAATCAGATGCCCTCCTGTCTTCCTTTTCAATAAAACAGCACTTTGGTCTAAGAACCATATGAACACGGTATGAAGAGGGAGGAGAGAGTAGGAGGGAGAAAAAGAGAAAATGTGACTGATGACATACCGTTGAGAACAGAGTTGTCTCCAGAGGGAGCTGAAGCTAAAAGCATCCAAAATCGACTTCCTGAAAAAAGCAACAGCAGCGGCGCACACTTAATGTGCAATGGGTCAACAGGGGCTAACTGGCCAGGCTTGTCCTGGGGTCATCACAGTGAGGGCAGTTCAACTTTCACTCCTCAGCTCGGCCTTCTTTTTCCATTAAAGTAAACTTGACTTCAGCTTTGTTTGGCACTGTGGCTCATGGTATATGCTGGTTCTTTTTTAGTCTACATTTCTTTGCAGACTGAGTCAGTACAAACAATGAGAATGACGCTAAGGAAGCTAATCTACTAGTAATGAATAATTTCATACGAGCTGCAATGATACTAATATAGTGCCTACGAATTGGCAACAGCCTGTTTTTGTTTGTTTTTTTGATTAACAATTATCGTATGTATGCAAATTAGCAAAACAATGCTTTCTTCAAAAAATAAATGCCAAAATACAAGCCAAGTATGCCTACATGTTTCAATTTCATCCTTCAATTTCTTTCTTTTTTTTCCTTTTCTTTTTTTTTTTTTTTAGATCAGCAGTGCTTTAATGACATGGCTGCTTATTTACAGCACATTTCAACCAAATTCTCTGTGTCACTCATTCAAGACAGTGGAGATATATTTGTTAATCAACTGGGAGAAATTCCAAACAAGCAGGGTTCAAGCAAAAGAAGGTAGCCTATTTGTTTCCTCTTGGAGAGTCTGAAGGATGACTGACCCTCTGTTATCACCCTCTGCAGCAGAAATATTTCATGCATTCCTGTCAGGCTGGAACCCATGCAGACACAAATATGCATACCAAAAAACTAATGTATTACAGTGATCAGCTCTCAGGTGTAACAGGGTGCTATACTGAAAGAATAATGTTACACAACAGAACTACGACACACTATTTGTTTCACATGTAAGGCTTAGAGAGGACATTGCAGTGAGTAGTATCATTTCAGGGTCTGACCATGTCCCCTCAACAGATGGATGCCTGGTTCTCCTGCATGTGGGTACAAACTTGCACAACATTGCTGGATTCATGGGAATGTGTTCACTTGGCCTTTCAGTCCAGTGGGACAGAGTTAAATGTCCCCATTCATTAGTAATTCACATTCTTTCTTCTAATTAAAGTGAAGCAGAAATCTGTCCAGTTTTATCATCTATTTACAATTCTAATTTGGCCCAAGTGCTCCATATAAACATTTGGCCATGGATAATGAAATAGCAATTGTCCAGCAAAATAGCAGCAGAAGAAGCGCAGCTGAACCGAGCTTCTGCTATTCATACGTTCTACCCCGTTATCCCAGATTCAGGTACATTTTCACCGACAGACAGAAACAGACACATGGGACACTCACAACAAGCACCTGGAATCTTTCCCTGGTACCAGCACCATTTATGAGCCAGGTTATCCACAGTCCTCCAGGGTCAGCTGCGACACCAGGTCAGGGTTTGTCACTAATGGGGCTCTGTGAGTGCCAGGGTACCAGAGCTGTGAATCCCCCAGAGAGGCATCAGTCTGAAGGACCCAAGCCTCTAATTGGGGGAGCCCATGTACATAAATGACAGATTATGACCTATAAATGAGAATTTATGTGACCATTAGACGTGCCGGGTGATCCCGGCAGAGATGGAGAAGGAGCTCATTAGCTATGCATTCACAATGGCTGGCTCTGCCTAATTAGCCTGATGATATGCAGACTACAGACATTTCCTTGTTTTCCAGACACAGACCTTTGAGGCTTGTTATTTTGGTGCACTTTCAGGCGCAATTAGTAGGTGATCTGAATTATTTGCGGTTTAACTGCATTTTTGTGTGGAAAGAGCAAAAACAAGGCATCAAGTAGAGCTTGAGAATCCATGTTGTGTGATAGTGTTCCAACTTTACAGCTTTATGAAACAAGCCTCTCTCGTGAGAATGGATGAAGGGAATATTTACCTAATATTAAAAAAGCTTTGGTTTGATATATCCGCGGGGAAATGATATGTCTAGAAAAACGTCAAAATCAATGTGCTTGTCCGAAAGTCTTCAGTTGAACGGTAATATCTGGGAGATTGATCGGTGTGATTAGGGATTTGACAGCAGACTCAAATATTTGCACATGAAGTGGCAGTATTAGTGCTGCAATATTGAAGGGTGGAGGTGGTGGCGGGTGGAGGGGCTGTCATGGATGGAAGCGATGAAGACAGCCGGAGAAGGAGGGTGATACGGACAGTGTGATTGTGTGGTGCCTGTTTGTAAATGATTAATAGGTATTACATAGTAGTGTACATATTGGTAATCATATACTGTTGTGCTTACAAGCCAAATAGCTCATATCATCATTATCATGAATCATATATGTGTGAATGCAGAAATGTTTTTTTAATGAATTGCTTACTGCTATGCCAATATTGTTTCTGATCAGCAGTCATGCAGTCACATTAATGAAATGAGTAAAATGGAATTGAGAGATTTAGCGTCTGCTCATTGGGACGTGCTAAGGCAGGCTAACACGAGGAGAGTCAGAAATAGTGTGTGTGTGTGTGTGTGTGTGTGTGTGTGTACTTGCTACATAGTGAGAATCAGTACATATTTTTAATCAACAGAATGAGGTCAGTTTTGGTGGTACTCACCGTTTGAGGGTAAAACTTGGCTCAATGTTAGAATTGGATTTAGGTTCAGTTTAGAGTAAAGGTTGGTGTTGGGCATTTAGTTCTGATGGTTAGGGTAAGGTGCTAGGGAATGCATTATGTCAATGGGGATCCTCACAAAGATAGAAGTACAAAGTTGTGAATGTGTGTGTGTGTGTAAGAGAAAGTGTGAGAAGAGTGTGTTGTCTTTGTTTCCCACCTGCAACCCTTCATCTCTATTGGTCCTGCCTGTTTTGATCATCTCACTAAAGGATTGTGGGCTCTCCAAACAAAGCATCACACACTTTACACAATTAACTGGTGGTGACAGACAAAAGGTGCAACAAACAGGGTTTTGAAAAACAGCGTTCTATAGACAAAAAGCTGCCATCACCGTTCTGCTGTCTCTTTGTTCTTTGACCTTGTGGCATGGAACCAGTTGATCAAAAGCACCAAAGAGCATTTTTCCCCCTTGGGCAAAAGAACATTACTGCAGATGCAAATGAGAAGGACTGAGGAGTCGATCACCTAAATCCCAGCAGCGGCAGCAACTGATTGAACGTTTTCACATCTAAGTGTAGTGTATCGAAATTAAATAGGAAACCCAAAGCTCAAACACTAACATGGCTTGTCAGAAATGTTTGATATGCTTATTAATACTCGGGGAACAAGAGAGACGAGGCTTATAAATGGGAATATCAAGACAAAGTGACATGTACAGCAGGAGAAATCTAATTTCAATGCACACCAAGGGAGCGTTTTAATGCCAGATGTAAATGTAATCCAGCAAACGCAGATCTAGACAGCAGCAATGTAACAGTTATAATACCAGGTGTGCAGGGAGTCATTCCTCACCCCCCCCTGCTCTCTCTTTCTCCCTGCCTCATGTATTTCCCTTTCTTTAGCTTACAATGCCAGAGTGTTATTTCTCTTTGAGGAGCCTGCTTGAGTTCCCATCGGACATGAGGGCGGCGGGGTGGAGACGGAAGCAGTGAGCGTGCGAGACGGCGACATCGGACTGGGCGAGCCTATTAGCGCACTTCACAGCTGGTCCTCTCGCTCTCTCTCTCTCTGACTCTCTTTCTCTCACTCACACACACACACACACACACACACACACACACACACACACACAATGGTCTTCAAGAGACTTATTGAAGGCTGCTAGTTTCAAGGAGGAGAAAAGGGAAAGAAAGATGGCGCTGGGCATCCTCTGAGCTCCCATTAAGAGCATCTTAAAAGCTGCCAGAGCGGCTGGATGAGGGGTGAGAGACAGCATCCATCAATTAGAGGAAAATGGGATGAAGGAAAGAAGGGTGGATGGAAGAGACAGTGTGTATGTGTGTACGAGAAAAACAGCAAAGTGAACCCAAGCGGTGTAACCCCAATCTGGCCGATCCAAATTGAACAGAGGGAACCAAACTTTAATGAACTATAGTGCATGGAGCTCTGACAGGCTGAGGAAAGATCTTATTTCCAATGATGTGGTTACAAAACATTATAGGAATACTTTACGAGATTTGTTATATTACACCCGACAACTGCGAACTCCTGTTAACATCAGGTTAAAAAGGGCAAAGAGTAAAATAGAAAGAACTTCATAAGTCAGGCAAGACAGGTAAGTGATGCAAAGGGAAACAAAGAGAGAAACTTTCATACAGTCACATTACACTGAGCGAAAGCGTCTCCTTTAAGTTTTACGACAGTCTCCGGGGTGCTGCTCTCATTTCGACTGAAAGGTGTCACAGCTTCCACCCTGCTGGCAGGTACTTGAGGTGCCAATGACACTGAAATACTTTGAATACATTACGGCTGTCTTTTCTACATTCTTCTCACTGTTATAATCATACCTTTCACTGTTTCCTGCATATCTCTGACACCAGGGAGATTATTCATATCATTTTATTCGAAGAGCTGGAGGTTGTGAAACAAGATAATTATCTGAATTGTAAGTAAAGCAGAGAAATATAAAGGTTTTTTTTTACTCCTTGATTATTTGTTCACAGAGAATGATTGTGTTTATAAGGCAGGCTACATTCAATTCTGTAATTATAATGGTGTCCATGGTGCTTCATGAAACAATCAATTTGTCCATGTGTTCTTCAAACCAGTAGGCTCCGTTTAGGAATCACAGTTTAAAACACTCCACAAAGATGAGGAGTAATGCATGTTTCTAGTTTTAACTTGTATTCTATCTCTAATGTTGAGTGCATTGCTTGCTATATAATGAAATAATGATAGATTCATAGATTGACAGATTGATTGGAAATATGAGCTGTTATTAACTGTTATCTCTCTCTCTCACTGTGTTTTCTTTTGATTAAACAGTTTTCCTAAAGGAAAGTCAGGGATAGTCAGCCTGGCCGACATGAGTTTCTTATATAAAATGAGCTGTAATTTGGATCATGTAGTGTGTTGTAGTGGGCGGTGGTACTGATGACAGTTGTCTGAGATTACTGGCTTTTGGTGCCTCTAAGCTCCTCAAACTGCGTCACACTGCTATACAGCTGCTAATGTGGCCATTGACTGCTGGCCAACAGCAGAATCTCCAGCAGCTTGTGTGAGGTCCATTTAGTATACAAACTGATGTTGGAACACAGCCTGTTATGCTAAATAGATAGTAGATGAGAAATTCCCCATGAACATGTCCTCTAGCAAATAACTGGATTACTAAAACCTGCAACATGTTCAGCAGTGTAGTATAACAAATCATTATTATTTTAATTCTACATGATTATCGTGTGAGATGATTACTGAGGAGACTGGAAGCATCTATTGACAGAATTTAACCTGCATCTTATATTGTAGCTGTAGGATCCAAAGTAATACTCTGAAATATTACATTTCTCTTTAAACAGCAAATAGAAGGCAGTTTTGAAAAGCAAAAACACCATCACCATTATCAAAAAATACCCTGCTTGATTCACCTTATGATCCACTTGATATGCATCAAGAAAAAAACTAAACCAACTGGAAATGTTCAGATGTTTCAAAGAAAATGATGATTTTCAGATTGAATGCTAGATTAAATCAACTGATGAGATGAATATTTCACAGAATAAGACCACAGATTGGTAGAAAGAATATGTTGTGCTGAGTGGGACGCACTATCAGCCTTTACTTGATCAACATATTAAAACTAAGACGACACAGTTGGCTTCTGATCACATGGTCTCTCTTCTTAAACACTGGCTGTGCTTTATCCTGCAGCAAGCATGCAGTGACGGAGAATAATAATAAATCTTTCATCATTTTGTTTCTCTTTTTACTCAATCTCTCTATAAGCTGAAACTGAGCCTTGAACACAGTGTGTGCATGCGTGAGTGTGTACATACAGTATGTAGAGTGCACATCTGACTGCACACCTGCACAAGTGTCAACACACATAATGCATGCATGAACGCAAGTGTAAATATCACACATATATGTATGCATATGTATGGTATATGTGTGTGTACCTATGTCAAAATGACAGTATATGAGACATAAGTCTCTTGCCTCTCTTTCTCTCTCTCTCTCTCTACATTGAGCCTCTCTCGCTCGGCCTGTGTGGCCACGCCTCTCGTCACCCTACTGGGATCTCTGTCTTCATGGAATCCTATTAGACAAGGCCTGTTTCCATCTGGATCTACCACTGACAGCCCATTCATCAACACACACGCTGTCTCACACTAGACACACACGTGCCTGTGTGTTCATTGTGTAGCGGGACGAACAAACATAAAAATGAATATAAAAACAGACACCCACTGGGAGGAATGAAATGGCCCCGCCACGGCGAGAGGGCAAACGGAGGAAAGGAGAAGATGGAGAAGAAAAGGGGAAGAGTTTGATGAAAGGGGGGTGGGTGTGTGTGTGTGTGTGTGTGTGTGGTCTGCATCGCCTGCCCTCTCTGTGTTCATGATGTGGCTCATGGTTTGAACATTCTCATGAAAGAGACTTCTAAGACTAAGGAGCATGAAATAACTTACCTGGTGGATCAGATACACGCCGACACATCAGGCAGCAGCAGCAAGGCACCGGGAGGAAAGACACAGAGCGGGAGACGGGTTAATATCAACACACAATCCATATGAGGTTTGAGTGTGTCAGGCAAACACAATGCAGCAGAATAAAAATCAAGGTCACGTAAAAAGGGATTCAAGTGAGGTAGAGGCAAACAAATAGGAAGATAAACTTAAATCCCACCCGGTGATCATCATAAGACAAACAACAACAACAACAGAAATCATTCAGACAGATTTGTTTTCCCTGTTCTGATACACGTAAAGTCAATGCTGTGTTTCTAGGCTGTTTTGTGTTCTTGCAGTTTGTGTCAACCTAGAAAGTTTTAATGAGTTTACCCCTAATACATCCTGTGTATATGGGCCAGGCCTCAACAAACTACATCAGAAATCGATTTTCAATCTTGAATGACTTTTGATCTTCAATATCTCATTCACCAGAGAGCAGCATACAGTAGTATTTATCACATGCACACACACACACATACACACAGAAAGCATCAGCAATACTATTGGCAGCAAAGCCACGAGAGGCTGATGGAGTGGTTGTCTTGGAAACAGAGAATGGCACGGGTTATTATAAGGGAAGAAATGAAGGGTGAGGTGGGGTGAGTAACGGCCACAATGCAGTGAGGCAGCAAGTGTGTGTGTGACTATAGGTTCACCTGTAGATAAAGTTCTCTCACTGTCTCCAATATCAAAAATTCACATAAGACTAATGAATTAATAATCCAAACAAACATACTGATATTGAGCTCTGACTACATTTCTAATAGCGTGTTAATGGTTAATATTCAACTGGAAGAAAAACTAAGGCTAAGAAAGAGAGGAAATGGATAAATAAGGAGGGATCATAACAAGCACAGACCGAGTGACAGACTGACAGCCGCCCCATCTCTCTCTGCTTACCCCCCATTTTTCCTCTGTCGTCTCCCTTCGGTGGGTTCTTAGCCCCCGTCCCAAACTCCACCCCCTATACCCTTTCCTTCCTCACCCTCCCACCCCCACCTTAACAGAGAGGAGAAAACAAGTACCCAGGAAACTAGAGGAGAGGAGAGGAGAGGAGAGGAGAGGAGAGGAGAGGAGAGGAGAGGAGAGGAGAGGAGAGGAGAGGAGAGGAGAGGAGAGGAGAGGAGAGGAGAGGAGAGGAGAGGAGAGGAGAGGAGAGGAGAGGAGAGGAGAGGAGAGGAGAGGAGAGGAGAGGAGAGGAGTAAAAACCGCATTGTGATGGAAGAAAGAATACAGATGAGAATGAGAAAAAGCAAGGAGTGAGACATGTCCAGTAGTGAGGACAGCGAAGAAAAAAGAGAGATCAGTATTAAATTAATCCCCCAAATAAGAAGAAAGCCTTTCAGGTGAAGAGGGTAAAATAAAATAGACTAAGGAGTGGCATCTTATATACAATGAGATGGTGTGAAACAGAAATAGCCTGATGGGAACGATGGGAAAGAGGGAAGCTCTTTGATTGTCTAGTATCAAACATTAAATGCAGGAAAAGAGGAGAAAATGAGGGAAAGTGTGACTATACCTCTACCACATACTGTCAAACCTTCTCTTTTCCATGTATCATTTTTGCTCTTCCGTCACAAATAATTAAGGATATTTATATCAGTGTGAGCTTTCATGCTTTAGTGAAAGCACAATGCAGTAACTGGACTACTGACACTGACTGAGGACTGTTTTTGAGTTTAACACTTATTCTAAAAAGAATAATAAACAAAATGAATGAAAAGATACACTTAATTATGTCTTGTATGACTACAAAAAAATACTTCTATTATAATGCATCGGGTAGCATACATTGCTGTTAAATGTAATCCTCGATCTATACGACACAGATCTGAATTTGAACTTGATTTAAAATCCATCCATAGTCAAAAGACGGGACCATGTAGCATCTTCCTGCCTCGGCTTTACTGTCAACTTCGAGGCTGGTAGCAAACATGTGGCAAAACATTTATTTGAAAAAGATACATGGTAAATTGGAAATTATGCTAATTTCCGTGTGTCTTGAGGCATTTGTGGGGTGTTTGCACGAGGGCAAGCTGCACGATAGATAAGGTTCCAGAAAAGAGGGTTTTCCACGGCTCTCCAAAGCCCTCAAGACACACAGCGAGATGGCAACGGGGGAGGAGGAGGGAGAGAGCAGACATAAAAACACTGTTGTGTGTGTTTACTTTCATCTGCCTTTTCTATTTAGCCAAGAAAATAAAGTTTTATTCAGATTATCTGTCAAGCATGCCAAATAAAGTTTGCTGATGATGTGCAGCCATTTCTGGGACATAAACGTAACAGTTCAATAGACCAGAAGACATGAAGAAAAGTGAACTACTAAAAAATATATTCAGCTGGCGGACAAATCGATTTGCAAAGAAATGTTCATATTTGAGCCCTTGCAAAACCTTTTTGCATTGCTCTGCATAGGATCATGACGTTAAGTTTAGCGTGTGCCAAAACACACACACATACACACACAATGTGGCCCTCATGACAGCTGGATGATGACATTTGATAAGGCTACGGTAGCTCATCCATGACATGTACAACCACTATGAAATGGGATGGATGTGGTGCTGTGGCATACGGCATCATTCAGGGGAGTAGGGTTTGTAATTTATTATGGAGGAACTGGGAGAGACAGTTGACCATACTAGGATACTGAGGGATGTCAACCCTCTCACAACAAAGGTGGTTTGAGTTTCCAAGCCATTGTTTTTGGTACTGTTTGCAAAAAAATGACACAAAATCACGTGCATGTCCGGATTCAATCTGCAATCACAGTGAGCAATCAGTAGAGAGGCATGTTAAAGCCCTGTGGGGAGCAATCTGGGCCATTTCCAAGCAGCATCTCACACAGTCACGAGAGAAAAAAAAAAAAAAAAAAAAAAGAAGAACCTTTCCACAGAGGAGCTGAGCTCATTTTGAACACATAATTGTCCTCCTCTTCCCCTACAGCCTCATTACAGTGCAATCTGATTACAGGGTGGAAAACAAAGGATCAGGATGGAAAAGACTATCCACCAGCGATGAGGTGGATGCTGGTCTGTTTGTGTCTCTGTCAACGCCGGCTTGACTTCAAGTACAACTCTATAAAAACACAGTTTGTGTTCATTCCAGGTGAAATGGCATGTCACATCCGTTTGGGCTTCACAACATAAAAGCATAAATTTTCATTCTCTAGTATCTGAGGCTGCGAAGTGGCAGCAACCTCAGAGGGCCTAACACGGCTGTGACTGAAGTCAGCCCATTTTCGGTGTATGACAGCAGCAGAATGAGACTGTTTCGGCTCAGTTACCGCGACAACGATCGGGTCCCCTGCTCCCAATGAGCAGATTTCACTGGCCTCTATTACTAGGTCAGGCTGCGTGTGGCGGTGGCTGTGTGTGTGTGTGTGTGTGTGTGTGTTTGACTAGGCAATAAGCCCAGTGTCACTGTCACTTTCATCAGCAGGAACTCTCTCTCTCACTCTGTCTTTTTCTCGCTCAACGGGCAGCCTTGGAAAAAACGTCCAACCCTCCCGGAGAGAGGCAGAACCGGACTGTACAGACTGAACTGCACATTTTCTGCCTTTCCTCGAACCAAAAATTGTCACAGATGGTTAGCCACTTCAACATATGAATTCTATTTTACTGTAAAGTTAAACACAAAGTCTGCTTGCTTTTGTATTTTTGTAAATAATTTTGAAGACACTGAAAGCCACAGCATCACATGCTGCCACAAACATCACTTCCTGTGAAAACAGCATATTATACACAAGACATACAAGTATATTGACTGCATTGACTCTCCTATACACGTCGATGTGGGTTAATACTAGTGTAACACAGGGAGGGAAATGAAAACTGGCCCTGGCCTTTGAACAAGCAACTGAATATATTTTAATATATAATGAGTGAATTACCAGCAGAAATAGAAACTATGATTTCAACAGGACAAATATAGTAATTGAAAAAGACGTGACCTCATTTTTCACGAGTAGACAGACTGAAGCATTTATCTTCCACACTGACAAACTAAATTTCGCCTCTGAATTCAACCAATGGTGAGTATGGAAGCACATAACGTCCATAAACACCTGAATCTTAAAAGCAATATGAAACTACTGAATATTTGCTGTTGAAATTTATATACGACTACTTTATAGCACTGATATACTGCACAGATAGTTTTCAGTCCACATCAGATGAATATTTTGAGCCTAGACTTGAATATTTTTTGTTTGTCAATGTTTCCTTCAATTTTAATGTAGCAGAACGTGACTTTATTTGGAGTGTTGGAGGGAGGAGAGATATAATGCGCTGCACATGACAAGACACATGCAGGCAGTAAAGTTTCTGGAGCTGCTGCCTCCAGTGTTTCCAAAATAAAGATAACAGTAACAATGCTGCTGAGTTGGCTGGCAGAGACACCAAATAAGACAAAGCCACAAAGCCAAAACTTAGAGTACATAAAAAATATAGCCTAGCTATAAGTTGACTTCCTCTGTGCACAGGACAACTGAACATTCCACATTTCATCACACTGGTAAATAAACATTACAGAGAGCACAAAAGCCACAATTTGCATGACTTAAATTGACAGAGGGCGCACACACACACACACACACACACACAGACCTCTCCAAAATTACAAAGCCTTTCATGTATTTCGGGTTTCGCCTCTGTCACTCTGCTGTTCTCTCCAGAACCAAAATTCTCGAGAACTTCCAGATAGCCACTCCGGATCTTAAGGTTTACGCCGCTACTTAAATTACTGTGTTGCTGTGAAAAAAATAAACTCAACAAAAACAAACTAAACTAACTTCCATATACACACACAAGTCTCTTAAAGCAACACAACATAGATACAACATAGAGAACGTCAACACCAAGCCGCTTACATTTGTAAAAGCATCTTTTTCTCTCAGTTTCAGCCCTCTGTCCAGATAAAAACTGTGTTTTTCTCACCCCAATGCTGAGCTTTTCCAGACAGTCTCCAGAGTGTATGAACATTAAAACAACAACTTAGTGTTTCTCTGTGTGTACAGAGAAAACTTAGCAAAACAATGTGGGCTGTGTGGCAGTAGAGTAAATAAGGACTTCCTGTCATCTCTAATTTTCTCTCTGATCGATCCTTTTAAATGTCAACATAGACAAATACACTGTAGAGCTTCTGTGTGTGTGTGTGTTTTGTTATTTTGTCAGATGGTGTTGTGATCATAAAACAATAGTTGTTGTTTTTTTATCACCACAGCAGATCAGCTTGTCAATCACACAGTATTTATGCTTATTTGGTGTGATGACCATAAAATAGTGATTTGGTCTGTCCTACTCCTGACCACACACTAGTGAACACACTAACATTAGATCTCACTCTTCTCGCCTTACTGGGACTCTGTGACAGTCTCCCTGTCATTTGGAGCTCTCAATGTACAAAACTGTCTTGTGCTTTAATGTTTGGTTTAGGATGTCATCAGCAATGAGAATGCATCCAGGCAGACTGTCAGTATAATAACCCCAGTTATTGCTTCCCGGCTCTCTAAATATGACAAGCAACGCTGAGAAACTCAACCTTTTCATTGTGCAAAATGTGGCTCTTAAATAAACGAGCTGCAGTAATAATTTGAGCTCTTTTCTTATTCCATTCCATCCCCTCTGATCATCAGTGCTTGTCCGGCTCCATTAGGGCAGTTTCATATTGGAGAATAACAATACCTTAGTCACTGTGTGGCTCACAGCACTGCCGTAGAGCTAATCAATCTACGGCTCGTCTCGTCATAGGTGGACTGATCGGCTGGCATTATTCTCCAGTCAATTACCTCCAGCGAGAGAGGCAGAAGAAAGAATGACAATGGACGCTGATGAATGCCACTCAGGGCTCAATTTAGCTAGCGAGGGCGCCGTCCCTAAGCTGGCAGTAAGACAATTGGATTGTCTAATAGGTATTTATAAGAGCTTCCCTCCAGCGACCAGCTATTTTTTTATAAACAGGTTCCTGCTGGAATGGACTGTTTACCTATGATGTGGTAGTTTGCATAAGGACATCATTGTGGAAGGCCACAGTGTGTACGATTTGTGTGTGTGTGTGCATGCATCTATATTCTTTATCATTTTAGAGACAGGTATTCATCTGCTGCCTTGAAGCATTATCAGGTGTCTACAGTGGCAATCAAATAACTATCAATAGGTCTGGCATAAAACCTAATGGCTCATTTAAACTCTCTGTGCACACAGCAGTAGACAGTAATAGTTAAACAGCTTGTGAAGGTATCTAACACATCATTATGTCCTGTGCACGCGTGCATAAGTGAAGAAGTGGCCAAAAAAAGTACTTGGCCTAACAGATCTATGAGTTCAGGGAATTGCAGGCAGCAGACAGGCTCTACTGTCCTACACGATGATGAGAAAAACACTGCAGCACATACACAGGATCAAAACAGGAAGAATGGTAACAGAGAGGGGGGAAAAATGATGAAACGAACAGTTATAGAACGACTGAATTGATAGTTGCAGACCCAAAAGACATAGATGATGGAAGATGAGGCCTGGGTAAAGACAGAGAGAATAGAGAGGTTTGGGTCCCGACAATGCGGCAAATATAAGATAACATGTAGACTTAATTAATTTCAGTGCAGATTATACTGCTTTTTTATTTCATTGCAGTTTGGTCTGGCCTGATAAACTGAGGGCTGTTCTGGGATGTAACAGGGTTAGATAACAAACTGAACTTCAGGTTCTCAACTGAGGAAACAGTGAAAGAGGGATGCTTGTTGAATATAGTTATAAAATGTTATTGCTATTCTCTTAATGTATTGGGGAAATGGCTTTGAGTTCTGTTCCTGTTGTTCTTTTAAATTTCAGACAACAAAGCTGAGAAGGTTTTTACTGAGTGAAAACATTTCTCTGACTTTTGCAGTTACTCAAACACAGATGTTGCGCTTCCCGTAGGAAAAAGATGATTTGCTAGTTATGAGATAAGCCTTAAAGCAGCAGGACCTCGTGGCGCAACGGTAGCGCGTCTGACTCCAGATCAGAAGGTTGCGTGTTCAAATCACGTCGGGGTCAAATATTTTCACAGTAAGATTAACTGTGTTTAAAAAGCTCATCATTAAGAACTAAAGTTTCTTTACATGTGAGCTGCGTTTATACTGAAACACAATGAAAGATGAGCAGCTGTCTCATACTGAAACATGCACAGTAAATTCACTGAGCAAAAATAAAATGTTTCCACTAGAAATCTGAGCGCATCAGTCGTGAGTAAAATAATACAGCACCATAATGCCTCGCTGAAATTATTTCCTGAGAAAGAACAGATGTCTGGGATATTTTTCTGGGATAATCTCCTGTTTTTGTCTGTGATACAGGGCTCTTTGTGTATCTTAACACCATAATCATTTTGACAGCCGTACCAACCTGGAACGAAGGTGTTTTCTGTCCTGTAATTCTAAGAACAGATGGCCACAACTGTCCAGAGGAGCTCGATTCCATCAGACAAATCACTGCTTTAGGCAAATGTCCTACACATAGGCGTTTATTTAGTAACAACACCTAACCTCTGCAATCCTTTCAGCATGCGTGTGGCTGTCGCTGAACATTTATAAGGAGGCTTTGAGAGGCAGGTTTCACATCCCTGGGCTGAGCTCATATTCCTGCTGTTAATTGGGCCTAACGACATCAACGTGCCTTCAGATCTACCTTTTCTTCCTCTTTCTTATTTTTCCTTTATCTCATTTTTCAGATGTGACAAACCTGTGGGTTCTACTAATACACACAGAGCTAAGATTCATAAAAATACAAGAGCTGTCCTCTTAATACTTCCTCTTTGTCCTCTGTTACTCTTACATTTCCTCTCCCCCGGCTCCATCACCCACCACTCAGACAAGCCCTTCCCCTACCCGACCCTGGGGTGATCACATTCAGCATGTTAACCGTTTGACCCCTTGGCCCACTTAAGCACTTCCTGTGGTCCACTACAAGGAAATTTGGTTAAAACGTATGTAAGGGAATACAAAGAAGTTAGCTGTCTGTTTTGTCTTCTAGCGGCTCACCTTTACACACAGGACTCTGACGGTGTGTGTGTGTGTATCTGGCAGTAAAAAAACCATTACTGGAGTGTAGATAGAGCTCATTCACACACCTGGGCCTCATTCAACGCTGCCCTGCCAAACACCCGTGACGTGCCCTGAATAGAGCAGCATCATGGGAAGTCTAAATTAAGCATAGGGTGCCCTGACACGGTCAGGCCACACTGTCAAACAGTGAGAGACGGAGACAGAGAGAAGACACACACGCACACACAATGCAACTGAATTAAAAGAGGAGCTGAATTAATAAACATCTCAGCACTATAATTAAACTTACTTTAGTAATTAAACTTCTGCAACACTGGCCTTGGATTGACTTGAGAACGAAACGCCCACGCTGCTTTCAGCTATTACATGAAGCGCTGGTGTTGGTCACAATGTAAAACCAGAGGGAACCCATTATGAAAGCACATTACAACGAATACCTACACAGCAGCCCTGCACAGCTATGCCCTGTGTGTTATTCCAACATGTTACACTCATGAAATCAATTCAATAAATCACAGCAAACTAATGAGAGAGTAAGAAAAGCATATTTCATGACACGTCCAAATACTTCTTAGTCTGTGGAATAACAGGAGAGAGTGGAGGGAGA
Source organism: Pampus argenteus (assembly GCA_036937835.1). Lineage (NCBI taxonomy): Eukaryota > Metazoa > Chordata > Actinopteri > Scombriformes > Stromateidae > Pampus > Pampus argenteus. The sequence continues at coordinate 13,485,836 of CM072880.1, read as the reverse complement.
GCCGTTCCCAGAACTGAAAACTCCCTGGATCTGGAATATGGGGCGTTGATATTTTCTTAAGTAGGCCTCGGGGATAGGTTTTGAAACCATGCTTGATGTAGGATTTTATTTGGCTTGGAATAAAAGCCCTCCCTTGGGTGCTCCCTTCTCCTATAGGCTGGTTAACCCTGCCAGACGTGCACGCACATTTAAAACGTGCACACAGAGAGAGAGAGAGAGAGAGAGAGAGAGAGAGAGAGAGAGAGAGAGAGAGAGAGAGAGAGAGAGAGAGAGAGAGAGAGAGAGAGAGAGAGAGAGCGAGAAACGTTAAGTAGGTTATGATTCATTTTCTTTGTCATCTCATGTCTGCTCATAAAACAAAGTCAGTTGGAGCGAATGGGGGCTTTCCTCCACTCCGTTTAGGCTGCACACTAAATCATTCATGGCTATTAAACAGTACATGTGTGTATTTAAAACGTAACACTCAAAACACACAGATACGGAAACACATGGCCTGTGCTTTCACATAATGTCATTCAAACTATAACCTGACATTTCCTCTGTATTGTTGCTTTTTAAATAGACCTGTAAATAACTGGGAGCACAATGAGCCGACGGCGGCCGGATGGTTAATGAATTCAATTAGTCAACGTCGGGGCGATTAAGAGGTCTGAAAAGAAGCATTGTCACATCATGGATAGGAAAGCAGTGTGTGTGTGTGTGTGTGTGTGTGTGTGTGAGATAGAGCCAGAATCAATGTCTCTATCAGTCAGCCAGGCCAGGCCTCGCACTCTGGGCCTCTTGCTCCATTCATCACCAAGGACCAACAGACAGCCAACATGGGACGATGTGTTTGTGTGCGTTTCATTTTGTAGGTGTGTGTCTGCATCATTGTGTGTGTATTTCCCTTTGCTACAGTGTGTGCATGGGGCCATGTGTGTTTGCATACTAGCAGCTCATTATAACTCTTTGTACCAACACACTGTGTATTTCAAAGCTGGTAACATTGCCTCTTATCTCAACAGCAGGCTCAATTCTTTGAAACTGTCAAAGGCCTCATAGATGCTTTCTCAATTAAGAGTAACCTTTATGCTGAAGGATTCACATCCCACAAAAGCTTCTTGTCTTCTTTTACACAATGTACTACAAAAGAAATTGGAGGTGTGCTACTTGTAGCTGTCAGATGCCGGGTTCAAACGGTGCGTTTTCTGGGGGGGGCGAGGGGGGTTGTCCCAACAGGGGAATCGACCTTTTCACTGAGACGCCTGAGTAAACAAACGAAAAGCAAACAAACAAAATGCCAAACAAAAATCACACTGATGAGATGGTTGAAAAAGACTGAACAATAGAGCTCCTCAGCAGCTCACTAAAGCCTTTTCACGAGGGGACGCTAACAGCTAAATGTGTTTGGGGGGGGAAAGGTTCACACACAGTGTGAATTATCTTCTGTGTGGAATTTCCTTTGCTGATGGGACTTGGAAAAACTTTTACACACGTGTTGGGGGGGGGGGGGGGGGGGGGGGTAGAGAGAGAGAGAGAGAGAGATAGAGAGAGAGAGAGAGAGAGCGGGAGATAGAGAGAGTACCGAAAAAACGTGTGTTGGATAAATCGAACTTTATTCAACTAATTTACAATAACTCTCACAAAAATACAAGTTTAAGTGGGCGATTTCCGGATCCCTCTCTCGTCTCGTTGCTGTCACCGGGCTGTTCAGTGATGATTCCGGCCTAATACGTTATTATGTACAACATAAAATCGGTTCGAGGTTAGTAAACACAACCAAAGCTTTGGTTGTGCCAACAGTGTTGATTTTTGAGAAAATTTAATGATTTTAGAATGCGCCTTATAGTCCGAAAAATACGGTAAGCATTACAATTTTACGTTTTTCATAATTGTTTCTAATTTATTTTCCATAACTAATAAACTAATCATGTCAGGTCTAGATGGTTTCTTTGTCAATTTAGACTTTTCATAAAGGCCTTAGTAATGACCAATAATATAATACTAATTAAGGATTAATAGATGATAAGAGAAATCTACAAGTCGACACATGCAGAAGGTGTGTGGAAGATCTTTCACAGCGGCTGTTGCTGCAGTCCTCTCTGGTTTCTGAACTTGTAGAGGTTAGAAGCAGCCTGTCAATTATGACTTGAGAGCATTCATTTAAAGTTTCCTGAGAGGATGTTTTTGCTTTCAACTGCTGTCCATCTTCTCCTCTGACAGACGCAGCAGTTTGCACTGAGCTCTTATTGATGGCTCTTCCTTGCACGAGAGAGATGAATCAATTCTCTGTGTGTGGACACAAACAGCAGACAGGAAGTGTGCACTTGGTCTGGCCTGAGGGCCCCGATGATGCTGTGTTTATCTATATGATAGGCTTCTCCTTTCACCCCCACCCTACACACAGACACAGACACACACACACATACACTCGCTCAGGCCCCGGTCCAATCCCTGATTGCATCTGGCTTGTCATCATCAGTGGCCAGCTTGGCTCCTCAGGGGCCCCTGCTGCTCTGATGGAGCAAAGCAGGCTGGCCTCCCTCTATAAACCTGCACCACCACCCCCCACTCCCCACTATTCACCCCTTCTCAGGACAAATTTAATTTGGAAGTGCCGAGGACTGATAAAACCAGGAGACAGCATAAGGGGCAGAAGGGGAGGGAGGTAATTTGATACCTCCCCATGCCCCTTTTCACCTCCACACACAACCTCCCAACCATGGACCCCTTCTCCTCTCCTCTTCCCTCCCTGCATCTCCAGACAAAGACATCCTTTTTTCCTCTTGCTACTATTTTTCCTGTTATCAGATGGATGACAGGAGGAAAACAGAAGAGAGAAGGATAAGCAACACCAGGCTTCTGATCTCAGATACGTTACCTGTGGAACTATGTATCCATGCAGAATAATGACATGCTAGCTGTATATCCACTGGCGAAATAATTATCCTCTTTCTTGAGCATTTTCTTGCACACATAATAACTGTAATAAATCCATTTGAATTTTAAGTGTCAAAATTCACCCAAGTAAAACATAATCTCAGTGAAATGTGTTCAAGTTTTACAAACATGAATTTGTTTTTCCTCTTCTCAGTTCAGATCTCCTTTGTCTTTAGGTCAACGTGAATAGAGCAGAAACAATTAGACACTTAATTATTCAATCAACATGAAATTAAATGACAACAATTTAAATAATCAGTTAATTGTCATTTATTAACATTATTATAATCATTTATTTCCATCGTCCTGTGAGCATTTGCTGCTTGTTATATTTCATTAATGAGAAATTGAATATCTTTGGGTTTTGAAGTGATTAAACAAAAGTAGCAATATGTTGTTTTCTTGGTCATTCTTTACTATTTTATGACATTTAGAAAGAACAATTAATTAAGAAGTAATCCACAGATGAATCAAGGCTGAAGGAATGTTGTTCGACACAGCCGCAACAATGAAACATTTTGACTAAAATACTGACCACAGTTCACCTCTAAAACCAATGTATCTAAGCAGCATCATGGAGCATTTACACAGATACTTGTTCTGGCCTAAAACTTCACTCAAGTGATAACTGAGCGTTAGTAGCAGCACTGTTGCTCCTGAGTGGGGCCACCATGACGGGTGGGCGACCACAGATGCTCGCTTTAGTCTATCTAAACAGCCTTATTGAATTAGCAAGAGACTAGCGGAGCTGGAGGTTTTCACAGGTCAGTGCTCCCCTCCAGCCCTGCAGCCATAAGGCATCTCCGCCACCTGCAGCTGCAAGACGCAAGCTGAACCTCAACCTGAGAACTGACTCTGCGTGTGTGTGTGTGTGTGTGTGTTTGTGTGTGTGTGTGTGTATGGAATAGAGATAAAGTGGAGAAGAGAGAGAGAAAGGGCCCACCAACAAGTCGACAGATGGATTTTCTTGAACAAAGGGACACACTTACCAGACACACCAGGATCTACATACATTCTGCACACACACACACACACACACAATATGTAAATGCTAAGACAAGAGGTCAGGCTGGTGAGTGTGTGTATGTGTGCAGGCTTTTCATGTCAATGAGAGATCAATTGTTCTGCCTGATTCTTACAGACAGGTGAGAGCTGCAATTTCTTTATCACATTAATTTATCACCGGAATCTCTCTCTCTCTCTATCACACACACACACACACACACACACACACACACACACACACACACACACACACACACACACACACCACCACCAAGTCCCCAGTCTCTCTATGAAACCATAGTGAAAAGTGCTTTTTTCAGATCATGTTACCATGCCAGCCCTCCTCGCCAAGCTGGTGAATGGGCACCAATCCCCCCACCCTCATGCTCCCACTGCCCCACTCATCTATTATTCAAGCTGACATAATTGCAGGGGGGCATCATGTACCAATATCAAGGCTCCCAATATAAAAGGCCCCTTAAATAATTCAGGGAAACGATGCCCACCACACGCAGGGAAGTGGGGGATCTCTCACATGATGAGCTCATGGTCTCTCAGACACGGGAGGGCGTGGGGGGCATGGGGGCGTCTCTGTGGGTTTATTTGTGTGTGTGTGTGTGTATATGTGTGCTCATGATCATGTGTCAAATGTCAACAGGAGTTGCGTAAATTAAAAAAAAGTCAAGCCAGTTCATTATTGGATGTGTCGCTAGGGGAAGTGACGGGGCTTTGACCTCCTGCACCTTCAATTTCAACACCACTGCCGTCACTAATCAGGTGGGGGTGTTAAAGGGGGGGTTCATTTGTATTCAAGTAAACTTCATGCATCAGCATATACTGTGATTACGGCTTAGGCAAATTGCTAAGCATGATTGATTGTGTCTCATTGTTAGGATAATGTGTGATCTGTGACCGATTGATTATGTCTCGCTGCACTGAATGAATCATTTGAATATTAACAACCTACTTCTTGTGTTACTAGGAAACGTCATCGAATTCTCTCTTTCATTTTGATTCACAAATGATACGTGAGAAGTAATTGAGCCTCATCAGAACTGCATTATGACAGTGCTGCGTTGAGTATGAGATGATATTCAAATGTATTCTACTCAAGAAACATTTTTACCAAAACAGCCATTTTACATTTGGACAAACATTTATCTTCCTTCTGGAAGTTTCCCCTTTTAACAGTGGAAGCAAGCAATGTTGTATAAATAAATAAAATAATATAAATAAAACTATTTGTTGATGAATGCACCGAAAAAAAAATAACTACAGGAAAAGTCAATAGTTGCAGAGAATGTAACATTTAGGAAACATCACATTTACCTTCGCATTTTATAGTCTGATGTATGTTTATGTTATATTGTTTCTTCATTTGAACTCGTTATCCATGTTCCTGTAATACAACAGTATGGTTAAACACTAAAATACCATGACAGGTGATATTTACGACTTGCACCTTCAGTTTAAAAACACACTTGAGAACATCTACCCTGGAGTTGCCAGTATCAATAATTGTATGCTTTTTGTGTGCAGTATGTGTGCAAACATTGATAAACACAGACAGACTAAACATAGGCAGACGTCTGATGGCTCGTCTGCACTGTTTCAGCATTGATAGAGATATCAGGGCTTATTTTCCACCCTTCTGAGGAAACCATTAGCTGCCCTCCATTCCTGCACTGTATGAAAAACAACTTCCACAGCACAAAACAATCCATCACAACAACTATCTAGCCTGCATTTGCTCTGTTTTGTTGTTGTTATCTCAGCATGCTGAGTTGAGTATTTTCATATCATTGTGCACATTACGTTTGAGTCTGCTTACTGTCAATCTCTTGACACTGACAGGAAGAGACGGATAGTTGCCTCACGAATACATAAATAAATCACATTTACTCGTTCATTTTGAGGTAAACCTGCCTAAACTGGACACCAGTCAAAAACAAGCTTTCTGAAACAATGCATACATTTAAAAGGTTCACATTTAAAAACTTCAGATCACAGCAGTATTTTTAGCTGGCTGCCGTCTATCCCAGCATGCATTGTGTATAATGCAAATGCAAATAATATGTGCAGCAAATCTTTGTATTATATGGGAGAAAACAGAAGCAGGGATTGTCTCATGACCAAACGGTCTGATGCAAGCAACCATCCAAAGAGTTGTGTTCCACCACATGGTCACAACATCAAAATGTTCCTGGAAATGTAACACAACAAATAAAGATACATCTTCCCACCTACAGCTTGTGAAAATCCTTTCTCACTAGCACTTACGTAACAATATCTGTAAAAGTGACAAAAAGTGAGTATCAAACATGGAAGTGATGAGTAAAGTCAGCTGCCTGGCCAAACAGCCAAACTTTACCAGGCTCCTACAGGGCCCATCAGGGGAAATCAACCTCCCTGAGCTAATAAACAGTAATGACCTGCTTCCCGACATGTCTCTGAGCCTCCCTTCGTGTAGGCATGGTGATGAGGACAAAACAGCGGAGCCAGCAGAAAGAAGTTGCGCCTGGGGTGGCCTAGTAATTACTGTTAATTGGTTTAACATGGGGATGGAAGAAAAAAGGATGAGAGAAAGTGGTGGTGAAAAGAGGGATGAAGTTCTCCCTCCAAGCCCCCTCTATGGCTCGTTTGATGTGATAGGGTTTGTTATCATGGCTCTCTATCAGTAGCATGAGCTCATGTAGAAGAGTGGGGAGGAAGGTTAGATATGCAGGGCGACGAGTACACAAGCAGTAAACAAGTGTGTGCACAAACACACATGACTGCATGATTGGCACTGGTACACAGGTGCGACACGGACATGAGCAGCGTGCACACATTAAAGAAGTCAATGTATGGAAACTATGAGTTGTATACAATGAACACAGATAGAGACAGACACACACAACGCTGTAAACACACTCAGATTACACGGACCCTGCGGGGGAAGTGCTCACCCAGATAAGACAGACAGACTGAGGTCCATTTATGGCCATTTGATGCATAATGAGCCTCCTATCAGTGGCTGTGTGGGCAGAGAGATGAGGTGTGGAGCATTCCCCATTCAGCTCCATGCTAATACCCTGACCGTAACCCCATCAACAGTCTCTGCACATCTACACAGCACTGCCCTGTAATCTGCCTGAGAGATGCACAGTGAGACAAAGAACATCAGGTTTTAGGGGAAGATGAAAGAGACACTTTGTACCAAAGGTTCGAGTGTGGGGATAAAAACAAAAGAGTGAAGAGTAAATGAGGGAAGATTGTGACACATAAGTTACCCACAGGACATTCTCAACTGAATACTGAAACAGAAGCAATCTGTATTGAATGTGTTTTTTTTTAGAAATCGCAGACAATATTGCCAATTATAGGTTGTTAAGTGTTATTCATTTTCTTACATAACATTTTTTCACACTTTTGTTCATGTATATGCAGTGAGAGCTTATGTTTGCTGTTACGCAAAGAAGTAAAAACTCCCAACAGTACAGAGAGAGAAACGGGATGTCGTACAACATTGAAAATCATTGACCCCGACGTGATTTGAACACGCAACCTTCTGATCTGGAGTCAGACGCGCTACCGTTGCGCCACGAGGTCCTCACAGGAAACAAAGCTACTGCAGTGAGTGAGAACACCAACAGATGTGATCCACTGTAGCTGTATGAAACCCTTCCCTTTTCTCTTTCTCTCAGGCTACACGCTTCAGTGTGAGGCCCATGTGAGTTAAAAAGCTAAAAGGCACCCTGTAGATTTTTCTTGAAAACAAACACAGCTATATGTGTTTATCTCCAAAACACATTGTGTGCAAACCACATACCTGTAATGTCCTCTCTGCTATCATCTGTCTAAAAGGCAGAAATTTCCCCAAAAAAGGAAGACAGCAGAGAGTCACTTTGGTACCTGAGTGAAGCAAACCCACACTGCTACGTACGTATTTAACAAGTGCTGTTCAGAACAAAAAGACTCTTCTTGAAAAACTGTATTGCAAACCTCATTGCACTGTCACACTAAGAACAGACAGAGAGATTAAGCAGTGGACCTGAGCTGCTGCTATTTCACACAATGATTCAGGGAGGTCAAAGGCTGTTTTGACTGGTTTCCATCAGTGCAGACACTTTCCCCCAACACACACACTTCTTCTTCTTATTTCTGAGGAAAAACAGGCTGTAAGCACAGCCACCACTGACACCATAAAGGCAGGTCTCCTCTACTTAGTTTTACAACTACTCCAATACACGCAATCGGCCGTAAAATTCACCCTCACACAAAAGAGCCCTCCAATAAGCCCTTCTTGTGGAGGGCAATAAAACCCGGCTGCCCGGGGCAAAAAAACTACTGCTTCTCCTCAAGTCGATTACGGTCCCAGCCACTGTCGCTGGGTGACGAGCAAAGAGCAGCAGTGGGGGGTTTTTTCTTTTTCTTTTTTTTTTGGGACAAATGTGTCATCTACAGAATTGAGGGCCGTCTGGATGTGAAGTGGTGAAATCAGATGCTGTAAAACATGATGGCAGGCTGATCAGTAAATAGTCCTGCCTGTCAAGCGGCAGGGAGGGCCATAAAACAGCAGTGAGTGCAGAGGATTCACTAGATGCTGTCATAACTACAACTGGAGCAAAGCACATAAAAAAATATGATATTCACATACATTTCAAAATATGTCAAGATCTGATTCAACTTCACTGGTTCCCTGCTGAGTTTTGTTCATATTTGAGAGAGATCATAAATGAGTGATTTGGGCCTGAGATACAACACATACAGTAAACATAGAACTGACTAGAAGCAATGAGTTACACAAAGAGCCACTACGCACTCAGGCATGGCGTCATATAGAGGTAAAAGGTTAACACACCGCTTGCTGAGGTCATTACATCACCAACATCATCTCAAGCCCCATTGGCTTTAACAGTCCCAAGTAACGCATGGAGCATGCCACATTGCCAATATAGCTTAAGTACGATGTCACCACTATAGTTATACTATATAAACAGCTGTGTGTGAAGTAGATGTCTGTATTCTGATGATGTATTCTTTTGTCACGTGTCTAGTCATATTTATATGACTCCCTTAAATCAGGACAGCTTTAAAAAGTCTCATGTCATCATGTCAAGAGGGAGATGTTCTTCAAATGTCTCAGTCAGGTACAACACAACTTAGTGTCAGCCAGGGTTACATGACTGCACAGAGCCCGGACTGACACTGTGTAGGTGGTGTACATATTAAATCCTGCACTGAGGAGTAATTAAGTCTGCTTGACAGTGTCTATGCCTCCTCTACAAGCTTTATTAAACTTTATCCAGAGTTTTTCTCTCAGGCTCAGGCGCCTGTTAACGGGTTTCTCTCTCTACCGCCGATCTACTGACAATCCTCACTATCCTCATCTCGAAGCCTCGCCAGCACAATGCAGGTTTTAGCTCAGATGAGAGACGTTGGCGATGGCTGCCTGAGTTCATCAACAGGGGTATAAGCCTGAAACTTAACCAGCGCTGGGCCATTAGGCTTTCAATGCGTAAGCTCTCTGAGCTGTGTAGTATCACCAAGGAAAGATGCTTCAAAGATGTGTACGGTGGGAGTTGAGAGGCAGGAGGCTTAGGGCTTTAAAGTACTGTAGTTGTGGGCAGTTTTCTAAAGTACACTGAGTGGAGATTTCCTCTCAGATGGAGGGAAAGACAGTCTTACAGTAGAAATGATGAGTTCAAGGACTAATGTTTAAACCATCTGTGTGACTGATAAAAGCGATTTGTGCACCCACTCATGTCTTCTGAAAGTCTATGAACAGGATTCCCTAGTCAAAGAAAAGCAGCCCGTCGAGGCCCTTCTGATCATTCAGGGAGAAACGGTGAAACAAAAACAAAGACTTTCTGAGTTTGAAAATGTGACGGTTCAATTCCTCAAATACAGTCACACACAAATATACACACACAGACACAATATATATACACACACACAGAGACACACTTCCTGGCTGAGAAATCAGATTATTGTGTGCACACACACATAAACAGTTTAGGTGAGCTCTGTGAGTGTGTACTGGGACCCCCTGCTGTTAGATATTTTACAGTGAGGCAGCTACAAAGTAGGATGAATCACATACAGCCTATATATTCCCATAGAGGCCAGACATAATGTAAAGCATAACAGCAGCACTGCCGATAGACAAAGGGAATCCATTTGGAGCCATTTCACGCATGATGTAAAGCAACCAGCTGAGGAAGAGGAGGACAGTGGATAATAAATGGCATATTCTTCCTCGGCTCAATTCTTTCCACATCAAGGTGACGACAGGAAGGAGGGAGCAAAGGCTGCTTCCTGTTTCATGCCTGTTAAGCTATTTGTGATGAAAGCACGCCTCAGAACTTCAGCACTCTGAGAAAATTTAGCTTTCCACATCCCCAACAAGTTTGCTCCAGATTGCAGCTATGTCATTTTTAACTTTGTGAATTTGGTCGCCAGCATATCTGTGTGACGCATGAGCTGGCCTGGAAAGGAAATGGATCAGAGGAGTATGAAGTTACTACTCGGTGATGAGAAGTCCTTCAACTCGACTTCTAAAGGAATCTATGAACATCTACAGAGCATGAAGTTCTCACAGTGTAGCTGCTGAATACACAACATCTTTAACATACCTCTGAATGCACTCGCATGATTCAACACTGGGGTAACATGATATTCTTGATATTTGGAGAAGCACACAATACAGTTTTGATCCCTGATTTGTCCTTGAGCAAAAACCCTTTATACCCGACTTTTAGGATAACAGCATCCGCTAAATGTCTGAAATTGTGATAGCAAACAGTTATTTACATATGATCTATAGATGACTCCTGTTGAAAAGATACAACCCATTACAAAATTACATCTCCTTTAAATGTGAAAAGCTTTTTTGAAGTTAATTTAGTGAATGACTTGGCAGTATGTAGTAGAAGGGTTCCTGCTTACAGAGGAATTCGACCCTGTTCACTACTCACACTATACGAGCTCCAGCAGTGACGCCACAGTGCCCCCTGCTGCAGCTGGAGAAGAGCACAACCTGAGGGGAGCCACACGCTCCCATTTCAGCCAGCGGATCATTCTGACACCCTGGAGAGATGATTATACTTGTTCTGACGTATACTGTGATTGACGGGTTCCTGTCACATGTGAGCGAGTCAGTGTGGAATGAGATGATGTCTGGTATAGATCAAGAACTCACCGGTGTCTCTTCAGTATAACATGCCCCCATAGTTTATTCAATAGGTACCATGGCATCAACATTTTCTCAGCTATTGTCTGCTCTCACATGTATGATTCATGTACATTCAAGTACACTTACGTATATTCATCATACCTGGTTATTTGTTCTGTATTTTTCCTTCTGTTTGGTCATGTTGTTGTCATGTTTACCCTACTGCTGAAATGATGTGTTGAATAGCGGATTAATCAATGGATAATAACTAATCCATCTTGAAGTAATTTACTGATAAAAAATACATACAAAATATATTTTCTGGCTACAGATTCTCTAACTTGAAAATTTGATTGCTTCTCTGCTTGATTACTTACTCTTCATCCTTGTTTACAAAGAGTTGAGCAGAAATTTGGTGGACACAGTGTATAGTCGATTACTTTTTTCAGAAAATGTTCATTTAATGATTCCCAAATAGCTTGTTTTTTTTTTTTCAAACAAAACCCAAAGACTAAAATTAACCGACTTCCACATTTTTTAAAAATTATTTATAACTTATGTTTCTGTTGATTCTGTTCTGTTGAGTTATGCCATTAAACGTTTCAGATCTACATTGCTCTAAAATTACCTACATGTACAAAAAGTATAAAGCACTGTTCAGTGTTGATATATATATATATATATATATATATATATACACACACACACACACACAGTAAATGAAATTGCACTGTCAGTCATTCATGTGTCTGGAGATTCTATAGATCACAGTAAAACAGTCTGAAAGGAAGCCACAGAGACAATAATGATGGATAGTGAACCCCTGCTTATAAACTCCTCTGCACAATGATTTAATACAGCAACACCACAGCTTGACAATATAACATTCTTACACACAACCAGCTGGGAGAAGAAACATATAGGTGACACATTTCAATATTTCATCTCAACTGTCTCCACCACCAAGCCAGCCGTGAAATACAGGTGGTGTGTGTGTTGTTCCACCAGGCATGAATACACCCCACCCTCCCCCACTGAGACCAGCCTTGCTTAAATGGATGAGACGTCACACGTGTTAAATAACAGAGGCACGCTGCCACATTCTGACATGGTGGGTTAATCTGAAGATATACACTGTACAGCATACCACATACAAACAAACAAACCTAAACACACACATAGAAACGTGTGCATCTTTACACAGACACACCCAAACCTGTAGCGATGGATAGGCAGGCACGCACAGAGACATAAAACACACACACTCTCTCTCTCTCACACACACACACTAGAAGAGACCACCTGTCAGTGTGTGTTGAGCGCCACAGGCAGCATCACCTGCTCGTCTTTGATATTCATAGCAACTTCCAGCTCCATACACTCCAATCAAATACCCCTTGCTTACCTTTTGCTATCTCTCTCTCTATCTCTCTCTTGCAGACATAATAACAACACAACATAAAAGTGGAGTGTAGAAATCGAGCAGTGCAGGTGAAGTGTTTGATCTGGAGAAAGAAAACACACCAGCGTGTCTGGAGCAGAGCAAACCGAAAACCATGGAGGGGGGTGAAAAAGATACGGGGGCGTGAGACGAAAAAACAAACTGCAAAGAAGTCGCAGAAAGTTTCGAAGAAAAGCACGCATAAAAAAAACAAAAAACAATAATATAATATGCAAACACACTTGCTCAGAGAGTGAGTGGCAACAGAAAGGGACCTCCGCCAAGTTATGGGAGGATGCTGCGCCAGGGTGAGTGTCCTGCCAAACTGCCCCCCACGCAGCCGAGGACAATCCACCATCATGACCGACATCAACATCACAATTAGAAAGCAGGACCCAGCTGGTGGATGGTGATAGAGTGACGGGGGTGAAAAGGTGGTGACATTTTAAAGGGTGCATACAGAGGATGGATGCACGGCATAGGTACAGAAAACATTTTAGCAAGTCATTAATTTTCAAATGGAATTAAACAACTTGCCGTTTTTTTTACATCAGATTACAAAATGTTACCTGTTTCTTTTGTAAACACACTCTCATCATTTCATGTAAATGTACCAAAAAAAATCCCTAGCAACAAGAAAATGATAAGTGATAAAAAAAAGCAGCACAATACACACAAAACGTGAACTTATCTCAACCCTACAGGGAGATACTTGTTGAGTTACTTGTTTTTAAGTGATAAACATGTTTTTTTTGCAATAATAAAAAGACAAAAGAGAATGAAATATTGTATGAGTGTGTTGTCAAGTCAACAATAACAAGACAAAATGCAGATGCATGCCTTCTCTGCTTTGTCTGAACCATTTTAATACAGGCTTCAGAGTGCTTGAAGATAATATTTTACTTTATTGCTGTTTGTAGAGAAAATGTGTCTTTTCTTTATGACCCTCTCCTTATATGAAACACTACTGCCAAGAGAAATACAATTTATTCTGACTCCCAAGTAATGTGTGGCTGAAATGCAGAAAAACTCATTTTCACAGCCACAAGACAAAACATTAACATGGGCATTGGAGTGAAATGTCACAGTGATTTCTTTGTCAAACTAAAGCCGGGGCTGGTTCTTTTTAATCCCTGCTGCAGCGACCAGGAAACTCCCAACGTAGCTTGTCTGGTCTCAGGTGCCCTACCTGTGCTAATAGGACTGCTAATTGGAGCGCGGCACTGCGGGAGCGCACATGCAGACACGCCAGAGATGTATGCTTCACTCAAGAGTTTAGGGATTGTGTGTAAGGAACAAATGAAGCGAGCTAAGAGAGTCTCAACATTGAGATTTTTTTATTATCCTGGTTTTTAAACATGTCTTATTCATCATAAAATACATAAGGGAGCAGGTAGAGATAAAAAATAGAAAGAAGCAGGAAACAAAGACCTGCAAAAGTCTAGTTGGCATTCTTCATTTTTCTCTTAGTCTCTGCTTCTTCATAAGCGTGCTACAACATGTTGAATAAAATATCACATGTGTTGTTGACGGAGTAACCTGGTTCTGGGTCTTGGCATGTGTGTGTGTGCGTTGAACAACCCCTACACGCTACCCGCTATGTGTGCCTATACACCTAAACAACTTGATCACATACACACACACACGCACACTTTGCTCCCATTCCCTTTCACTTAGGTTGGTGTGTTGTTGCTAAAAAAAAACATATGTTCCATCAGCAGACTACCACAGAAAATAAAAACAGGTTTCTTCTGGTTGTCGGTGATGGGGATGTGTTCCACAGTTGTTGTTCAAAGAGCCATATTTGAATACAAGTAGGTGGCACATCTGTCGAGTATTTTTTTTTTTAATGAATTATTCACGCCCTGTCATTGCTGGCAGCCACAGTCATCATTATTTTGCTTCTGAATAGAAACAGTATGCCACAACTATCATATCTTGTATGAGCTCTTATAAACTGTGCCCACGCAGTTTTTGTGGTGTTGAAACTTTGAGGTTTTCATGATGACGAAGAAAACCAAATGATAACTGTAACTATGTAGTAACTCTATGTAGTTTATCAGATCGAATTTTAAAACATGTGCATATTTTCATGGAATGCTTATAAATAGCTCCATACACAGTTTACTAAGTGATAAATATTCATCATCATTGGGGAATTCTCTGTTCCTCATGCCATCAACAAATAAAGGTCAAAGGTCAGATACATAACAGCATCTGTGATGCCAGGAGAGACAGGAGAACAGTGTCAAATAACTGTACGATAAACAAAAGTTTTAATATAAAAATAATTTCTGCATTAAAGTTGAAATAACATTTATAATTGAAAAAATAATCTCTGCCTTGCAATTGGGTAACAAAAACAACTTGGTGCCACGTCTGCATGTCTCCATGTGGACTTGGTTAAATGTTTAGTGAGAAGAAGGAAGAAACCACATCCAATTTTCATTTGTTTGATTTGCAGAAAATTAATTTTCCTAATGTGGGGCTTGAACTCGCTCACTTTTTACCTTGGCAGTGTGTCTCACCATCTCACCACTTTACACATAATATAACTGTCACCGTACACGCAGTAACAGGCTGTAGTAGTTGGGCAGAAGAATTCTCTTTAATACGACTTCTGGTAAATGAGGTAAGTGTGTGTGTGTGTGTGTGTGTGTGTGTGTGTGTGTGTGTGTGTGTGTGATCAATAGAGTCAGTTGGTGAGTCCATGTGCAGTTCATTCACTGACTGATAATCAATGTGGGTCTCATGGACCATTTAAGGGCTCTTGAAGACAAGGTAAGAATAAACAGCAGAATGAAGAGAATAAAGAGGTGTGTGTAGAGAAATGATCGTGCTGTGCAGACTGTTGGGGTTTAAGGGAGGGTTGTGAGTAATACTGCATTTATTATAAACTTTCAGTGGCTATTATGGAACAGATCTTTAACCTTGACTACAAAACACCTTAACTTTATCCCTATCCCCTCAGTTCCAGCTGTAATAATACAACAAAAAAGCTCCATGCAAAAACTGCTCGTTTACCATTATTACAGGAGCCAAATAGACCACACATGATAGACAAATCATTGATAGCACTCACACAAGATGAAATACACGGTCTCGTAATGGCCGTCCACAGGGCAGCATTATGTGTGTGTCTTATGGGAGTGTGGCCACACACAGTGTCAGTGAGTGAATCTACAGTGTAAATATCCTGTAAACAAGGAGACAGTTACTGACAGGAGACAATACGGCATGTCACATGTGACTCTTATTTCTCTGTAGTAAGACAGACATTTGCACTAATGCATGTAAACAGGACAGTGCTTCTGGCACAGCAGAGCAATAATATCTCAAACCATCAGATGTGTGTGTGCACGCTGATAGATGAGTATCTTCAGAGTAAAATGGGTGCCTATTATTTGTGCCTTTTATAGGCAAACTCCCCGCTGATTCCCGAATGGGTATGGACGCGCACACACACACACACACACACTCACATAACGAGCTACAACTGAGGGGCCCTAGGCTGTAGCACATCTGTTGTAGAAGAGAAGAGAGGCATTCATGCAGGGACGCTTAAGATTCTCCATGTAACGTCATACACACATACTGTACACACACATATACTAACTACACACTCCCCACGTGTGATGAATGAGCTTTTTTCAGAGCACAAAGAGGACGATGTCGTAGTGGTGGAGGAGTCCTATGACAATTTTACCTAAAAATCCCTTCTGGATAAAAACACAGAGACACACTGAGACACATTCTGTCAAATTGGCCCACTGACCTTCAGATGCCCTCGATACTAAATACATTCAGTTTGTAGTATTCTTGGACAGAAAGATGGAGACAGAAAACTTTTGTCTATAAGACTGAGGGAAAATCATGTATATTGTTGCTCAGGATTAGAATTGTACCAATAAAAATTTGGAGCTAATAATATTAAACTACTGTCAATTATTATTATGTTTAGCATCAGCTATGATGCTTCTATCGTGGAGTTTCTTTGCAAATACATTAAAAAACACTTTAAAATCTCCGCACAGCTGCTGTAACTACATTACAAACAATTTATTAAATGTATACTGCTTATAAATAGTATCAGCAGTATTGGCAGTAATAGTATAAATAGTAGTGTCAGTAGTATTAAGTATTTTTTTATCTGACTCTGCTCTGGGGAGAAAAAAATTATCCATTTTGTGAAAAGATCTTGAATAATAGCAAAAAGGGAAATTAAAAACAAATATGCAATTATTGTATAGAGTGAGCAACAACAGACACTCCCAGCAGTTGTACAATATAAAACCATAGGGCAGGGCATAATCTGAAGAGGCCTTTTCTCATGAGAGCACACAGCCGTGGTGTTAGAGGGGATTCAGCTCTCTAAACCAGGCTTAGCTTCCTGGCCCTGGCACCACCTCCCTCCCTCCCTGTGCCAGTGTCAACTTCAGCTCAGTACAGTGCCAGCCGCTGAGCTCATGGCAATGCCTGCTCTCCACTCTAACTCACTTTCTTCTTTCCTTCCTATAGTGCTTCCTCCCTCATTTATTTAAATTTGTCTTTCATTATTTTCTCTCTTTGTTGTTGATTCGTCACTTCATTTACTCTATATTCTTTCTATTTTGTTGTGGTTGGTGTGTTTTTGGTGGACCGGTTCATATGTCTGCAGAATTGTTTTACTCACAGCAATAATAACTATAATATTTAAACCCGTACAACGCTCAAACTCCTGACTAGCCTTGTGTATATCATATCCCATGTAATAAATTAACCCACTCTTAAACAGAACTTTGCCTTCTAAAGTCTATTTGAGAGCCAGTTTTCAGACGCAACCTTGCAGTGACTTTGGATGTGTGAGGGTAATTATATATGGTTCTGAGAGAAGTAATCAAGTGTTGAAAACAGCTGCTCATGGTCCGGAGACTCTTGAGACAAAAGCTACAGAGGGATACTTGTCATGCAGAAGAGACACTCACTTGTGTTAACAAGGAGCTGAGAGGCAGCAGGGTGTGAGGGGAAATAGGTCTATATTCAAAAGAATAAGCAATTGATGGTAGATTGAAGTTTTCTTTTTAAGATTGCAGTTTCTGTTGAACTGCCTGTGACTTTGTATAAGTAATTTCCTAGCAGGCAATCATACTCTAGAGCCACATGGAGAATGCACTGTTGCCCCCATGAGGCGAGAAAAGACTCAAATGTGGAGAAGATGACTTCCTCTGAAATGCGCAAAACTCACTGCAGACACATAATGAGACAATAAGAATAAATAGCAAGTACAATTCATCCAGTTTCAAGATGGAAAGCAGGGCAAAGTCTCTCCTCCTGTATCTCTGTCTGATGCCACTGGGCCTTGTGGGTGCAGCATTTACCCCGTATGGATAATGGAGAAAAACAAGTCCTTTGTTAGTGCTCCTAGATACACCCCTCCAGGGTCCTTGGGAGGGCGGCAGGATCCCAGTAGGGGGCCTGTATCTGTCACCTCAGTTTAGGGCCTGTCTCATGGCGGCTGACCCAAATCACCCCACCCACCCCCACCCCTCAGGGCAAAGCCAGGCCCCACCACAGGACTCCACCGCTGCAGATAATAGGCTCGTTTGGCAAAATATCCAGACACTGGAAGTAAAGCAGCCTTGACAGCTGTCAACCGGGACAAACATCTTCCAACATGACATACGCACATGCACAATACAAAGATGGGAGTGTGTGTCTGTAAGTAGTATGTCCTTGTGTAGGGACATGATTGTTTTCCTACATAAGTGTGTTAACGTGTAAACGTTCTTGTCTGTGTGGGTCCCTCCACTTTTTTTTCTTGTTTTGGCAGTGCCAATCCACTGCTCTGGTTAAACACCCTGGCATTTCCAGACACTGTTCAGGCATGTTGACGCCACGTCAGGAGCAATTTGGCGCATCGGCAAAAAGCTCTTCCTGTAGGGGAGCTGTCATAAAGGAAAAATCAAAGACACCTTCGTGACTAGCTGTGTTGGCTCAAAGCTGAAAGAAAGGCTTGGTGACATGACCTGATTTCACCCATTTTACGGCAAAACCACAGCAGAAGATGGAGTTTCCTGCTGCTTTGCAATATGGGGTAATATTCTTACCGCAGGCACAAGGATATTTATGTCATGCTGCATATGCTATACAACTGGAGCAATAGTTTTTTGGAAGAATGTCATCCATACTGGTGGCTCAGCATGTCAATATCAGCAGATATCTGCAGGCTGTCATACCCGCTTCATGCTCAAGGTTCAAGAACCCTGGGTGACATTTGTTCCATATCATTACCTCTCAGATTGCCTTTCCTACAAACACACATGCACACTAATCCCAATACACATACACAAAATTTAATATATATGATACACAAAGCCGTTTTGCCATGATGACATTTGTCCATCTCAGAAATAGATATTCTGAAGTGTTTGTCTCTAAAAAAGAGGTTAAAAAAATACAGACGCAATGTTTACAACATCTTTTGTCTGGTTTGATTTCCTCAGTTTGGCCAGTCCTCCCTGTAAATGCTTCCCCAACTGTTCACAATCTGCACAATAGCACAACAATATTTATAAATAGTACAATTACTGACATAAATCACTTTTTATTCACTTAAAAAGTTAATGAATTACAGTAAAACAGACGTTTTTCATGTCACACAAGTGTAACTTGACCAACATATAACCGAGCACCTAAAAGCATATGGTTCCCTTGAGCTACTTCCAAAGGAAAATAGCACTGTGCAGCACTGTGGTTACACTGGCCATCTCCCCACTGTGAGGGATTAGAACTGCATGAGTGGGAAGGAGGGAGTTGCTGAAAAAGAACAACAGTACTCAACAAGTGCAGCTCAAAAACTAAGAACCTAATAAACAAGTAACAACAGACAATAAACCTAAAGCCCTAGAGGAAAATAAAATGAAAAACTGCTTGCCGCCGCCCACAGGCCTCTGAGCAGAGCAATGGAGGTGAGGATGCATTCAACCACCAACACTGAGCTGACTCTGGTCCTTACAGGCTAATTACCTGTATCACAACTCAACTAGCTCACATTTGGAGCCATCATCCAGGCCCGCTGAAGAACTATCTGACAACCAACAAAAACATCTATTTTGTTGCAAAAAAAGGCACACAGTCCACTTGAATGTGTTTATTGACAGCCATACTTTTAGAAGTTCATGCTTGCATTAGCGAATCTCACAGTCAGGTTCCAACTGATTAGATGACAAATTAGATCAAGACCAGATACAGTAGCTCAAGCAACACTAAGCTTGTTTGTGTGACCACCAGAGGGCGGCATCTCGATCACAATAATAACTTGGGGATTGGGTCAATTTCCAGCTTATATCATGATGATATAATCTTTATTTTGGTCCAACAAGTAAATTTAATTAATGAGCCTGGAGTTAAGTCTTTACATATAACAAGCAAACATATATGACTGACCACTGTTGCCTCTCCACCTACAGAGAATTAGAGAGAATAGAGAATTGTATCATCCCAAACAGCAAAAACAAAATAAAAACATGAAAACATGAAAACAGGCAGATAAATCGGGTCACTAGTTGGAAAGATGCACAACACTTATAAATATACCGAGTCTACAATGTGTGAGCTGAATGCACTACACAAGATGATAGTGAGAGACAGCCAACCAGACACAATAGTCTTCAATCTATGCCAAAAGAGGCTACATTCACTCTCACACACACACACACACACACACACACACACACACACACACACACACACACACACAGAGAGAGAGACAAACAGAGTAATTAGTCTTTGATTTCCCCCCGGCAGTGTTCTGGTACCAGGGGGCAGCTGCTGGGACCCTGCTTTAGCCTTGGCTAATTTCACTCACGGCTTGATCTCGACCCAGCACAGGTGCCCACTTGGCACCCCACCGCTGTTGCCATGGCAATGCCAACTTTAGGGGCCAAGAAAATGCCAATTGTCCAAGGAGCTCAGCCACAGGAGCGCAGAAACCACGGATGAGGTACTCATTATAATCAAGCCACATTAGCACAACGAGAGGAGTCTGGACAGTTCAGTTCAGGTTCAATTAGCCTTTTTCTTTCCTTTACTTGTATATTTATACATATTTATATTTCTTATATGTTTCTTACATGTATGTATCTCTTCATCCTGTTATCTATTCCCAAAAACAAAGACAGATTCACCCAGATTAACATCTACTCTGCAGCAGACAGCATGCAGACATTAATGTACACTACTATAACTTGGATTTGAGCGCCTCCTTGTGGTTTATCGGTGTCATTGCAATGTCTGTCAAAGCACCTCTCAACATACCTGCTTAAAAGAAAAACATGCTTCACTGAACAGCTGATTCAGGTACTTCTGCTGTAATGAGCATTTTCTGTTAATGGCTCCTGAGGATTGACCCTGCGCCCAGGGGTCTGGCTTGCTCTGACTCACCTGTGTTAATGAGGGAGAGCCACACTTTGAACATTGAGGGACCTAGTCCCTGAAATCATCTTCACTTACTTGTTATCAGGGTCCCTTTAGACAAAATATCTAGATGGCAACTTGCACACTAAGCAAGCAGACAGGTTTTATGAGAATCATCAGTTAATACTGAGAGAGACAAAGCAGTGGATGGACGGGTAGTCACGACCATAAAACATCAGATACGAGAGACAACATTAATGTCACTGATACTGTTACTACCACAATAGTTTCCAGGTTTTGAATATCATTTTGATTGCCCAATCTTCCCGCAATGACCATTAAAGTCTAATCTAATTTGCCATATCACAGCCATTCCATTCCTTTATAAATTCATTTCAACAAACCCATATTGTGAATTTCTTACCTGAGGCCGTCTTCTAACCAGAAGTAATTTTAATTGTCAGACAGCCATCTGGTGTATGGATTACTTGCCCGTATCAAAGCCATTTCCAGCCATTTCAAAGCTATCACAAGTGTTATTTCACACTGAATGTGTTTTAGTCCCAGCTAAAGGCTCTCGGCAAGATACAAGTTTCCACCTCCTTCCTGGACGCTACACCACCACACCGACTGAAGCATTTCTATGAGCTTGTTTCACAAAGTTCAATCAGTTCTGCTGAAGATGTGGCAGACTAAACATAAAGAACAGGACAATAGTCTCAAATTAAATTACATATTAGCAGTGTACAGTCAGGAATGAGACCATAGTCTCTAATGCACTGAAAAACTCTGGCTTTGGTTTTTGAAATGTAACTAATATTGCTGAGCAACGTAGATGTAACTCATATAGCAGACAAATCTATATCATAGGTAGGTATTGTTGTGTAGGTATTGGTTATTGGAAAATTATCAAACAAAAGAAATTCTCATGTAACCAGTTTGACAAATTTAATTGTCCGGGATGAAAAAACAAAAATAGCTTTTTCTCTGCCAACCAGCTATTACACCTTCAGTCCAGTTGGTGGCAGTAATAGATCACAAAGCAGGCATTACAACTGCCAATAAACAACAGACTCAAAGCTTCAAGTAACACTGGAACCAAACTTCAGCAGGGAGATTTGTGCAACACAAGACAAAACTAACCCCTGATCTCTACAGTTGCAAAACATTTACACGTTCATATTCCTCATGCATGTGAAACAGAAGTTGGATCATCAGTGGAGCAGAGACCGACAAGCTCCAGCATGTGGCTCTGTGACGCCACATGACTCACAGCATGATAATCTAACTGCTGAACATGAGCCAGACGTCTCACATACCACACACACGCACACACCTCAGGTACAAACGGCTTTGCAGGACACGTGCTCCCAGTGACAGAGGGACCGAAACTTATAAAGTGACGGCAGTAGTTTCTATGTTAAAGCAAACCTGTTCACTGAAGTGTGACAGAGCACCTGCTACATACTGACTGAAATTGTTGCAGGGAAACCTTTAAAAGTGAATATCACAACTCAGTAAACCTATAGGTATTCTTTTACTTCTTTCACTTGCTGGTCATATTGAAGCTGATTATTGTAACGGAAAACACAGAGTAAATATGGGAAAGAGTAAACTATAAGGTCTGACTCCAGATCAGAAGGTTGCGTGTTCAAATCAGTGGGGTCAGTGAATTTTAAAACAATAAAACAACATCAGATACTCTCCTCTGTATCACACTGTTTAACAGTAGTATCACCAATAAGCTGTAGGCCAATATTAATCCATCAATAATGATTCAATAGTGATTAGTGCTTCACCAGAATCAATACCAACCTATGAGCTCAGCTGTAATATTACATTTGCTGTTAGTGTTAATAATCTAAACCACACTAACTGGTACAAGTGAGAAAGAAAGTAACATCCTGACAAGTTTTACATGAGTTTTCATTATCACTGCTCGAGCTCCGTCTAGGAGGGCCATGTCAACCGAACACATCTGGCATACTGCTTTTTTTCAAGAGAGCTGGGGGAAAAAATAGGTCAAAGATAAGGCTCAGGTGTGGGACCTCGTGGCGCAACGGTAGCGCGTCTGACTCCAGATCAGAAGGTTGCGTGTTCAAATCACGTCGGGGTCAGAGAGTTTTGAGTCACATTAGCAATAACCTAGTAACTTCTGGCCATTAGCTGCTCTACTGTAACACAAGCTTTCAATATATCATATAATAGCAAACAAATGTACGACAGCAACACATCTTCTTAACTGAAATGAGTGATCTCACTTAAAGATAAATGATGAGAAGCCTTCAGCTGAATGGATTATTTCTGTTAAAATAACTCTAAACTCTGATACCATTGACATTGAGATTGTGGTTTTCAAGGGGAACACAGTATTTCTGTTTAACTGTAGTATCACCTATAAACTGTAGGCCAATATTAATCCATCAAGCCCAACACAAGCTCAGGTGTGGGACCTTGTGGTGCAATGGTAATGACATCACTGCTCTTAGGTAGCCTGTTGAAGTGTAAGAAGAATAAGAAAAGAGAATAAGAACAGTGATGTCATTAACGGGTTAAAATGAACAGGTCTGACAAACTGTGTGCCTGTTAGTAGATTACAGTACAACAGAGGCAGTGGCTGATGGAGGGAACTGGACAGACTGGATCAACTACTACAACTAGACACACACCGAGATAAAAATCCTGTGTGTACGCACACACACACCTACACACACAGACACAGGGCTTTTCCACTGGTGTAAAGTCAGTTGTTCCAGCCCACATTCAGCTGAACTAGACATTACTGTCTGTAATGTTTTTAGACTGACAAAACAGCTATTATTCTGCTTGTAAATTGGTATAAACAAAACAATAACATTTTGTAATGAAATGCAGTATTGTGAGTTAGACTGTAATTAGCCCATATGACCACCAGGGGGAGCAAGTAGGAGGAGAGGAGAGGAGAGGAGAGGAGAGGAGAGGAGAGGAGAGGAGAGGAGAGGAGAGGAGAGGAGAGGAGAGGAGAGGAGAGGAGAGGAGAGGAGAGGAGAGGAGAGGAGAGGAGAGGAGAGGAGAGGAGAGGAGAGGAGAGGAGAGGAGAGGTTTCAGACAGCAGGTGTAAAACAGCTGCTCTCACCACTGATCCCACCTGATGTGTAACCATGGCACCTACCACACAGTCATTATAAAGTATATAGATGCACATGCTCTCCCTCCCTCTCATACAGTCTCTCAAATGCAAAACCAAAAACTGTAGTCTACAGCACACACAGTGTTCTTGAGAAGGATACTGAGCCAAATTTCACAAGATAGCAGTTGCTCCTGGGCATAACATATCCTGAGAAAACTGCTGAGATAAGAATCAAAAACAACACTGCAAATCCAAGCCTACATGCTTCATCTATCATCGAGAGGAAAACATAATCATGACCACAAACACCAGATAAATTGTGTCATCATTACAGGGGGATACACTGCATTGACAACTGTCATCACTGTAACAAAAGGTTTTGGGTTACTGGGTACTGTCAGTACAATGGCCTGTTGATGAATATGTTATCATATGTGCTGTTGATGCTCTTTATTATTTCAAGTGAGCAACCCTGTATTTATTGCCCATGGAGGAACGTCTGGCTGCAAACTTCAAACACTGGCAAATATCATTCAACCCATTTCCTGTTTCACTAACTGGCCCAACATTAAAGCCAAGCAGTGAGTGACTCAGGTGTAGTCAGCACTATTCCCATGAGAACGGTGCAGTGGGATTGTGGGTAATCATTTACAGCTGGTCTGGTGGGTGCAGCTGGTAGTGTGATATCATGCTGCCTCTGACATTTTGCCCACACTCACACACACACTCACTTTTATACTCGCAAATGTAGGAATACACACACACGCACACACAAAGAGAAACCTTAAATATAACACAGCAGACATGCGTCATTCCACCTTCCACAGAAATGAAAGCTGTGGAGAAGTGCCAGGTTAAAATGATTAAATAGAGAACATGGCGGCATGCAACACTTTACTGTTCTGTAATGTTTTGGTAATGATATAACAGTAAAAACCAAACAGGTGTAATCATAAGCACATGTCAGTGAAACCCTCTGTTGTACTGCTAAAGCTTCAAGTTTCCGAGTTCAACAGCTATTGAAGGCATTTTTGCTAAAAGAAAAAGTGGTGAATGCAAATTAGGCGAGCAGGAAAAGCCGGTTATATATAAATAACACTATGCAAATACACTCTCTCTTAATCGCATACACACACAAACACTCTGACTCACCCTGTCTTTGTCATCCGCCACATCACACAACACATCATCCAGGTCCAGGATGCCTCCATCTCCATGTTCCAGCCTGTGCACCTGAACCCAGTAGCTGGGGTCCTGAAAAAAAAAAAAAGAGAGCATTAACTCTGTAATGAGATCAGCTTTATTTGCACCATATAGATTTAGGATTTATATCATTATGTAGCATTGCCAGGTCAAAGGAATTAGCAGCCCATGCCCTTAGGAATCAGCTGATCTAATCACCACAATGATCCACTCATCTGGCACATGGATGGATTGACATCATTATAGCAGTTATGAAATATTTTAATCCCCTGCTGGATAACCTAGCCTGCAGAATAAGTACATGGCTCAAAGCTTTCTTCATACAGTATTAGAAAAGAGAATGAATGTGAAGTTTCAACACACCTCCACCCTCCACTGTTCAGTTCAAAAATATTTAACTGCCTTTTTTTTTTATTATGAATTTTGCATACATAATGCATTCAGGTACAACATGTGCAGTAGTGCAGATATAGTCCTGGATAGAGTCAGTATGCTTTCTAAAAACTATAATACACATTTTCATGTTATTGTATTTGTCATGTCATATTTACTGTGAAACCTTGCCAGTTCTTGAGTGATATGCCCAAAACAATGAAAAACGGTAGCATAGATACGTGCCTCCACCACCTAACACAACACAATACAGACAATAGTGTCTGGTGAAGCTCAGATACATCAAAAGGAATAATGACATGTCTGTCATATAAAGACATAATTACATAGCAGATTCTGCTTTGCACAATATGGCACCAACGTGTTCATAGGCCAGACATGCTTCTTTAAGTGTCAGTAATCAATAAACTGCCGGGCTGATATATTGGCTGGTATTGCCATTTTGGTGTACACCGATACGTAACAAGACCTTGTAGTGATGCTGTATATTGTTGCTGTTTTGTCAATCAGGTAAAAAATATTTTTAAACTGTAAAAAGGGTTACTCAGTACATATCCTGGTCACAAAAATAAAAACCCCAAGTATGGGATCCTGTTTAAGCACGTTTATGTAAAAAAAATAATCTAGTATGAGATGGTCTATTACAGTATGGTCTGTAAAGGACACTGTAATATTGTCAGAGATTCCATGCATGTTTTATATTCAAACATAACATTTTTAAATGAATAAAGGCATCTCCTCCTCTCCATTTTTTCCTTCCTCCCTCCCTCGGTCTGGCTTTGCCCAGCTCATAGACTACAAACACTGGAGCCAGACAGGAGGGGAAAGAGAAAGCGCTCAGCTGAATGACTATCCTTCCTGCTTCAGCTTGTCAGGAAAGAATCTCCTCACTCTTTTGTCTGTATTCTGTTCCCACTCTGTTTCTCTCCCTCTGTCTCTGTTCCTCTATACTCTCTCCTTCAAACTGAGCTGTCTTCGGGCCTGTGGTTAAATGCCTTCATGCACGGCTCTGTTGTACTGAAATCTATTGCGGTTCACCAGGCAAAATGGTTCAAATCATGAGGGTAATGATTGTGTGGTATTTTCCCTCCTTCTGAGGTTATTAGGAGGGAAACTAGAGTTTATTGGGTATATTTCCAAAAAACAAGACAAGATATTGCAAGCAAAGAAGCTGTTGTTACCATTTTGGAAATGGCCAATCAAAGAACAATATATGTTATCGTCATTACAGAAAGATAGAGCTAATATGCATGCAGTATAATATGAATTATCTCGTGTTGATCCACACTAAAAATTAATGTTGTGTTGTTTGACTAGGAAGCCTAACTTTAATCCAACCTGACAGAAAAATTAAATACTGCTAAAAAAATATAGTACAGTACCATTATAAAAACATAATCAGAACCCAGAAGAAGACAGAGCACAAAACTTTCCCATCTCTGGAAGTTATTACAAACCACAAACTGACCCTCAGCTTTAAAGAGGAAGAAAAATATGGTTGAAACATCCAAACATTGAAACACTCAATGTCAGTTTGGCATGTTTGGTCCTGATCCAAGCTTGACTTGTTCCTCAGATGGATTATAAGGAACAAATATGATTCCGAGAGAAGCTCAGCCACAAAATGTAATCACAGAAACACACTCAGGATTGGGGGGCATCTGAGTTTGACAAATGCTGTTTAGATTTGACTTGGTTAAAGTGATGTAGGAGCTTTACATCAGTGTGGCTTTTCCTCCAACAAGCAAAAAGCAGCAAGATTCCTCAGTTCAAAGACTCCTCATTACAGCAGCATTAGTGGAGAATTCATCACTGACTTGGACTGGGATGAGTTTTATGTTTTCTAAGATCATCTGTAAATGCTCTGGCGTAAAAACCAAGGTCTTAACTGCCACACATGACTTTTTTCCCCTGATGAATACATGTAAGCATGGGTGAAGACCTCCTAAGACATAGCTGGTCATGTTTGCCACTCAGATCACAAAAACCCCAAAGGTCAAATTCAGTTTAGCCTACTTCTTTGTATCATTCAGCCTGTCTCTCCAGAGAAATATACACCTGCGCTACTCTTGTTCTTATTCCAGTGACGTGTGATAATCTCAGTTTCTTCCGGTATGTTCCTGAACAAAGACCTGATTGATTTGTAGTGGTATTTAAAAACAATGCCTTTAAATATGAAGACCAATATACAGTCCATGTTAGCATTTTTTGTAGAGTGTGACACAAGTTCACGGGCAAACCTAAATACACATTAGCAAGTGAACATTCACATCTTTCACATTTGAACACATATGGGCTTAATCAGATGGTGAACACCATATAGTGTGGACACTAGTACAAATGGACTGTAGAGAATAAGAGAAGGCGCAGCCTCACCAACAATGACTGCATTGTGACGGAGTCATTTGTATTAGTGGAGTGTACAATAAGAGCAGATGGGGAGGACAGCAGCAGTTGATAAAGTGTTAGCACAATTAGCAGCCAACCTCAGGGAGGTGTGCTGCTCTAAAACAAATCTGCCCTGCTGAAAGGTCTTTGACCCGAGCACTAAGTTAGTGGAGAGAAAATTCAAGTATTGTAAAGTCAAAACAAACAGGAAAGTAATCTTTGATTGTGGCATACCATGTGATTAAAACAGTTTCTTTAAAGTGGAAACGTAATGTGCATCAAAGGAACAAAGCCGACATTACATCCACACAGCTTTTAAAAACTGCTTTACTGTTGCTCAAGTGCACCTAGTATGAAAGAACAGGGCTTTCCCATCACACCCTATCACTGTTCAAGTCCTAATTAGTGTTTTCTTAGAAACAATAACACAGCACTGTTTTATTTCTTTAACAAATGGACAAGAACCAATGGAACAAAACATATTTGACAAAACCAGTTGTGAAGTACAGCTCTGATAGACAATCAAAGCAGAGTGAAACATGAGAACAACACAGATCTGCCTCTTACTGCACAACAAGGATGATGGAAAACCTGTAGAAACCAGTGTAACCTGTGTTGAGAAAATGATAAACACTCTTACGTTACATCAGTGTCACATCAAGTTTTCAGCATAAGATTTTTGTTATATTAAAGTCATGTTACAAATATATCCCTTTCTGTAAGTAGAATGAGAAAGAGCCTGTGAAAAGAGAGATATATTTCACAGCAAAGTACAAATGTAAGTGGAGCAGCTTGAATTGTCCTCATGTAGCGTTGCCAAATGCAACAGAACAGGAATGTACAGCATGCTTGGTTTCACTTAAATGAGATGCGGGTGTAGGAAATGCAGCAGCAGCAGTGCAAAATAAGCCAGATCTGCTGATTATGTATCATGAGGAGTATGGAAATGGAAGATGTGGTTACAGATGCAGAAAATTGTTCAACATTGAGCATATAAAAAAAAAGGCCTGAATAAATTGACTTGATGGCTGAACATCTGAGCAGATCTGCAGGTTAGTACGTTTGTACTAAGCAGAGCAGATATGAGCAGGTATGTGGGGTGTGTCAATGTGCATTATCTGCAGGTCATTTAGCTCCTAGTCTAGTGACCTGTTTAGTCACTTTAGCCTTCATTCATTCATACACTGAGTGAGGGACATACTGCCACCACAGTCTGATCCGGGATCTGCTTATCTGATCCACTGTAGAAGGTGAGGGGAAAGAGAGAAGTGGTTGTTCTCTCTCTCTCTCTCTTTCTCTCTCTCTCTCTCTCACACACACACACACACACACTTGTGACATAGGTCCAAACAATAGCTCTCTTCACTCCATTATCTGTCTCTTTATACGTGAGTGGGTTGCCTATTCCTGTCAAAGACCACACAAAGACTCGTGCCCTGGAGGAAACTAGAGAGAACATGCGCCTGTGTGTGTTTTATGATTGCTGCATTAGCTCCTGCAAGTGTTGCTATTCCCACAGGAGGAATGGCTACACGGGCTTCTCGAATGTCAAAGGCTACAACAGGACCTCGTGGCGCAACGGTAGCGCGTCTGACTCCAGATCAGAAGGTTGCGTGTTCAAATCACGTCGGGGTCAAATATTTTCAGAGTCTGACAGACCTCACAGCGGCCAAGAAAGTTGGAAAACCTTTGTAAGACACAAATTAATAAATGCATGAGACACAATGCCACTCTCTATTGTGGATTGGTAAGCATTTAAATTATCCCATGAAGACAGAGAACAAGCAGGATGATACAAACTACAAGCAGCCACGGTTTACATTTTACAGGACATATGAAAGGCAGCTCTGTGTCTTATCTAACGATCACATCAACATGTACTGCTCTGTAAACTGAGGAAGTGGGAGAGAGGTGATACGTTTTCAAGCAGCTGACAGACACAGCCACAAAGTAGAACAATACTGTGCTCACTGTTGCACCCACTTCAAAAACACAGTTGAAGTGCTGTTATAAAAGGATGTTTTCTGAATAATTAATTATCTCTCTATATCTGACTTCTGACCACATCTATTTATCTGTAGTCTCTCCATTACCTTATGTGATTAAAGTTAGATTAACATCTAGTAAAGGCTGCTCAGGGTTCAAGGTTTGGTCATGGCTGCTGCTCACCCTTTTCACAAAAGAAGGCAATTTATGATCAGCAGAAAGGCTCTTATTTAAACTGATTATATGTCTCAAACAGAAAAAGGCAAACATCACTGAAAAAGAAAATGATTAAAATTACACTTGGAGCTGATTGCTTAGGGATTTTTAAGTGTGATTTGCACTGAAGCACATTACAGTTTAAGTAAACAGTAAAGAACAGCAACATTTAGATTTCTAGTAGTAAAAGTTATTACAACCATTCAACAACAAAAATCTCAACAACTCATTTGGAGAGAACTGTGGAATCTCCAGACTTTCACTGTGCAAGCAAGGAGCTTAGACGGCAACATTAGGCTGTGACCTCTAACCTCTGGAAATACAGACCTCCCTGTGAATCACCAGTTCAACCCAGTAGTTCAACCCTTTCAACCACCCACCGTCAGTGTTCATGTTCTGCTGCACAATACTGGCTGGGATTTATAGTGTATGTTCCCCCCTGTGACTCATAAACACACACACACAGACACACACGCACACACATACACACACCTCCATAGCTCCTTATCTCCTTATTAAAAGGTTCACTGTTGGCATCAGGAGAAAGTTAAACAAATGCAAAACAGATGATATATGGCAGTAGCAGACAACTGTTGCTACTACTGCAGGGTATCATATAATTCAGTTTACGTGTTCTCTAGATTTAGATTTTATTTCAAACGTGAGTGTGAAAACAAAAAAGAGGGCTACACACACTTCAAAAGGCAAATAAAAGCATCAAATAATTACACAGCTAATATTACTGATAGTTTGACAAGCATTGTGCCTAAGTCATCAAGTCAAGATTTCCCTGACAAGCTGACACTGCAAATTCATAAAGAGCTAAATACTAGATGTTTATGAAAGGCTTCATTATCCCTAATTAACCCAACAGTTGGTTTGTTGACGTGATTTATTGTGGGCGAGACAAACTTTTGTCAATGGGAGACAACAGTTGATTTTCCTGTTTGGTTTGGTTGACCAGGTTTAATTTAGCTCACTCAGATACACTGAATGTCCCTTGAGGCTGCATTTCCATTTCAGCAACATTTTCTGTCTTCAAATCCCAAACTGTTGGCTCACATCACTCTGTCTGTATGTATGTGTGCATGGTTTGATAATAATGGGCTTAAGCAAGCAGCAAGTATACTGGGGGAAGTCTTGCATTGGTATTCCTCTGAGACAAAGTCACCTCCAGGGTCTCTGCATTATTGATGCCCTGCCTGCCCAGAGGAACTACAACCTGCAGAGTACAACGCTGAGAGAAATATGACACCTCGCTACACACATACATGCAGACACTGCACACACTAGAAACCTACAGCATGTCATTATCCATAAGAACACACCCATAATATACAGCATGATACAAAGAAACATGTTCAACAGACCTTTACACGTCACATTGTGAGAAACTGCAGACACTGTAATTTACAACTCTGTTTCAGAGAGAAAAATGCATCTACTCCACCCTGAGACAGAAATATGGCGGTACTGTATGTGCCCACAGACATATAAACAGAGAGGAAACATAGTAGTTAGTTAGTTCAGTTAGCTCTCCATATCAAATTATTAAAATAGAAAGAATGTTGTACAGAAGTATCTACTGCTACACCATCAAGCAACACAAAAAAATACAATTCAAAATGATCTATAAGTATGTCTGATTTCCACTTAGGATGAATCTGTTTGCATATCTACTATTTATTAGAACATCAATATAAAGCACAATAAGCTATACTGTTACTTGGCAGAGTTCAGTGTTCATGGCGGCACTAAGCTTCGTACAGTTTTAAGCCATTTGAAAATATAAAATGAGCTGTTAACAGTCTACTTTGGCATAGTCTGCACTCACAATGGGCCGACAACAAACGCAAACAAATCTCAAACTTCCTCCCTTGTTCACTCGTCATTTTTCCAATGAACAACGCACTTCATGAATAATCATTCAGTTCATTCAACTATTCAGTTGCAAGAACAGCATGTGGGTTAGTGGCTCAATATATGTCATTTAGAAACCTACAAAGAACCCAGTTCTTTAGGGAACATTTGCTTATTCTTTAAAAATAAGCAAACGTTCTCCACAAAACTGACAGAAACTTTCATTTGCACCGAGAGACATAAGTTTAAACGTATCAACATATAAATGCTAAACAATATATTTATGTATGTATGTTGGCCAACATTCAAACATCCCTCCATGCTGTGTACTACTATAGAGAGGCAGTACTGGTGCCAGAGAGGTTAGCAACGGATCAAGCTGGTAATACAGGCCAGCCTGTCAGACACCGAGCCAAATCATGCAGCCTCTCGACATGGAGACCCTCCAAATGTCTGCCACACCTTTACACACTGAGCCAGAGTTAGACTGTCAATTCCCCAGAGTCTCATGCTGTAGCTGTGGAGGGGAGAGGAGCAGACAGCCAGAGAAAACATCCCACTGTCACTATAAAGGCACAGACAAACAAAGCTTTCTGAATTTTAGGATAAGTGATGTGGTTAAATCAACCCCTGCAGTCGTCTCTGTTGCTGTGCGATCTGCTTGAGTGAGGGATTTGTAGTCTCTAAACCCTGTTTCTCCAGGACTACAAGTGCACACATCAACCATCTAGTAAGTACAACGTGGAAAGCTAAGCATCTGGTCTGGATAAAAAAAACAGGTTGGAGAGCACATGCATGTGTGTGTGTGTCCACACAGGCCAGACATGCTGCCTCATGGCTCAGCGTGAGCTGGAACTGCTGCTGTGATGAAGGTCTTCCTAACAAATTAAAACAGACATTATCACATGAGGCTCTCATTGAGTAGTTTCATAATGATACATCATTAAGTCAATTAAAGAGCAAAACTTCAGACAGAACATGCCAGTTATTACAGGGCTGCTGTATGTCAGATAATTTAAGAGGTAACATCAATTAGTGAATGTGTTACACATGGTGAAAATAACCACCTTAGGGAACTCATGAGTGATCAGTTTAGTTACCCTAATCCTAAATGAGAACTGCACTATGAACTCTAGAGAGCTCACAGTGTGTTAGCTAACAGGTTAGCATGTTGGCTTGCATCCCAAAGTCACATTTTATTAGCATGTTTAATAGCAATCTGTCTGGACTGCCAAGATGGGTAGCTTGTTTGGGCATTAGCCAGTTTAACTCCATCTGAGACAAGTGGTCATTAGCAACAGCAGGGAGGCTTCACACACACACACACACACACACACACACACACACACACACACACACACACACACACACACACACACACACACACACACGTTTCCTGTCTTCAGCATCAAAAAACTTCTGGGATCATAGAACAAAATAACATGATTTGAAAACTGGGATGAATGTATTTGCCAACATAAAAATTTAATAAACTATGTGACATTCTGGCTTGTAAAGCAAGCTATTGGTGTATACAGTAAATGATGATAAGAAAGGGTAATGCCAACGAGCATTTAAACCTTGATGAGGAGGTTGTCACTACTATGCAGCAAGCTGCTGTTAAAAACCAGCATTATTCTGGTTCAGTTGTAAGCATTTACTGTCCTCTGGTTGATCCCACGGACTGAACACAGCAAAAGGAAAATATCCTTAAGGGTTTGCTAACAAGTCTATTTGTCAGTTTCAAATTCTTGCCACAAAATCTCTGACATCAGAAGCAAAGGGTGAGAGTGTTACGTTACTGAAAGGACATTTTAGGCTGAGACCCCTGAGGGAGTCCAGGCCATCTGCTCAGCCATGAACCGGAAATAGGAAAAATCTGATTTGGTGCAGATGTGAAATATCTCAATTATAGGGTGGTCGTTACAGTAAAATATGTACATTGACAACTTTCCTTACATCATGCCCTCCATTATTCATTGCCAGTGCATCTTTTTCTTTGTATTCTTACAACGTTTTATCCTCAAGACAAGAAGAAGAGAACAATGAATGAGTGTTCTCACTATGGATGTGGCACTTTCAAGTTTTTGTTACTGAGAGCTTCACATATAAAAAAAGAACCACACCAGCATTCAAAACAATAACCGAGCAACAGAAATAAATCCCTGCAATTTTCAACCTGCAAAGCAAAGACAACAGTTTATACTTGAGCAAAGACAACAGTTTATACTTGAGCAGCAGCAAATGGCACCGACAGTCTGATGTGTAGACCCTGCATGTTAAGACCTGCTGATTCAATAAAACTGGTTGGGCATTACTTACTGTCTACTTAAGAGGCAGCAGTCAGCAAAATTTTCGGCACACTTTTGTTTATTATTTCATAAGTACAGAGGTTATGATTGCCAGATGGAACTTCTGAACCAGCCAAGAGAAACACAGTACACATGGTCAATCACCAAGAAAAGACAACCCGCAGTGGAGATGTCACGACACACACAGCTCTTTCACTGACTGCAGATGTGGAACACACTTGCTTTGTTTTTTTTTTCATCAATGTCCACGTTCATCAAATAAAAGAACCCTAATTTGGAAAATACTAAGCGTGTTATCAACACTTAGTTGGACGACAGATGCTACATTTATAAAGCGAAAGTGTCTGTTCTGTGACCGTCAGCAGCAGCAGAGCCGCAGCACAGAGTAGTGGAGTCAGATTTCACTCATCACGTGACGAGAGTGAGGAGAGAAAGAGAGATGACTGACAAGACGTTGGTGGAGGATTTGGTGTCAAAGCGAACGGCAAAAGCGCAAGATTTCAGATTTATACCCAATGGTAATAGGGACCTGATAACATTAATGAGGTCGGGTTAGTGTGAAATACAACACAGATAATGCACACGGATGAGCGTCACTGACAAATATCTCGTGTTGTAACACTGGTGGGAAAATGTCCTCAGCGTGGCATCCCTAAATCACACACCTCATAAAGAAAGGTGTGAGGATTGGTTCATTTTATTGTACTGTATTGTGTGTGTGTGTGTGTGTGTGTGTGTAAATCCCAGTAGGTTTAAGGACAACATATGTATAGCATATGCCTGCAGGAGGGAGTGTCAGCGCTTTGATCTCTCTTGTTGAGACAGTGAACCATGCTCACCACATCTGCACTGCAACTGCTGCGCACAAAATAAGCTCATGTGGCCACTAAAGAGTACTCTAATAGCACCACATACAATCCATACATCCTCCTTCATGTGCCCACCGTCTGCCTTCGACATGGCATAACTCCAGACGTGATTTAACACTGCCTAAGACATTTATTTCCAAACCAAACAATCAAAGCCTGACACTGACCAGCAGTAGCAGACAAGGTTTCTGGAAAAAACAGAAAAAGAAGGCCCTCAAAATATTATCCATCACAACCATCAGCCCACTCGCCTCACTCAGTAAATATAGTAACACGTGTATAATTGCAGTATATCACATATGTAGAGTATTTAAAATAAAAATAGAATTGTGTGTCATATACAGAATGGATTATGGATGAAACAAATCACAGAAAATAAAGCCTACATTTACCCCTTGTTTATGTTGTTTATCTATTCTCATCTTGTAATTCCTGTTATTGTGGTTGCTTTTTTACAGGTACCTGATGAAACTATAATTAATTTATTAGGTCAACTAAGTTAAGTCAAATTATGTAGCTTAATCACACATTAAGCCTGTCAGTTAAGGCAGAAGGTACCAGTGTAAAGTGGTTGAAAGACAGTTTGCAGATGAACAGTGAGGAAAAGCAGCCTGTAATCCATGAGAAAATACCCATACAGGAAAAATGTCAAGTATCCACAATGTTTCAACATGCCTGTACTTCACTGTGAACACCTAAAGCCTTGAAACCATTGACCCTGACATGATTTGAACACTTAACCTTCTGATCAGGAGTCAGAGGCGCTAGCACTGCACCACAAGGTTGCACCTCTGAAACACACAACTTCCATCGCTAACCCGCACTCAAGTCTCCCCCAATGACATCGGGTGCCTGAATCAAATACAACAGTGCTTAATGATCCCCTGACAAAAGACAGTGCTGTGAAAATGTGTTGTGCAATGAACACCACAGCTGGAAGTTATTTATTTCTAAATTAGCTCATGTCACAGAGGACAAACTGAAATTCTCCTGCACTATGTATAAAACTGTTCGGTAAAGACTATAGAAACAACATTGTGTGTGTGTAGTCAGTCAGTATGACACATTTAAAACTGTACAGGCCTGTCAAAAAGGAAAATGTGAAATAATAATAAAAAGATGAATATGTGCAGTGGATAGGATATAGATGTGAGTGTAGAGATGTAAAGTTTCAATCCCCATATAGCTGTTCCCCTCTATAATGTCAAAGTGTTGTCAAAATGAGTGTTAATGATCTAAAGAAATACTTAAAATTGAGATCATGTACATACAGCATGTTGTGAAATAAATGGATTATATGATAAATGGCTTTGTGGAGTGTAATGGAAACATGTTCAAATCTGAACACAATACACTGTCTTTTTCAGGTTGTGACAGGAACGTCCAAACTTTTGAATCTTTGCCAAGAAAAAAATACATAGAGACAGACGGGAAGAGGCCGGGACAAAAAGAGCTGATGAAAGCCACATTCTAAAGGAACACTGGGGCAAACATCCAAAACCCACAAACACTGACGTCTAAAACTCTGAGCCACAGAGTTACAGTGAAGTGATGGACTCAAAAATACACGAGATGTAAGCAAAGGGAAAGAAAGCTGTCTATAAAGACGAGGAAAGGGAGAAATAAAGTCCAGATGTGCGTTTGTATTTGGAACCAGTTGGGGCCTGTGTTTTCTTGTGCACTGTGTTTATGTCTCACCAATCCTCAGACTGAGCTCTGCTCTCTAACAATGTCCATTCGCCGGTGATAATAAGTCATTACTTGGACAAGGACTGACAAAGTAAAGTGGAGGAAGAAGCACTGTGCATGTGAGGATGCTCATATCTCTATATAAGCCTGTAAGTAACAGCTCGATTTACAGTGATCGGTCTCTGGGGGATCAGCATCAGTGTTTGTGTTTGCATGGCTGCTGGAAGAGGAAATATGCAGGGCACTTAGAAAAGGCTTCGGGTTTTTACTAAGGACCTTGCAGGAATATTGCAAGAGAGAAAAAGTGAAAGAACAGTGAGCCAGAATAAACCGATTATGTGAAGAAACAGTAAAAATGAAAACTAATTCTTTATGATTAATCCATTAGAGATCAGTAACACCTGCAGATTGTGTGACAAAGGCACTGCACTCTTCCACAGACAATCATGACCTCTAACAGTCAAATCTGTAAAGTCAATAAAGGAAAGCAAGGAAAAGCTTCAGAGAATCTGCACTTGTGCACAGTGACGAGGTATTAAAAGAGGTCTGGAGTTCAGATACCTCAGACTAACTGTGTTTCACTCTCATATCCTCAATCCACCGACCCCCCCACCCACACCCCATTGAGTGATGGAGGAGTTTGCTCTGCAGCTGTGGAAAAGCTCATTGACCCTGCACAGGAAACAGCCAACACATAGGAAAGGTACCTCGGGCTGAAGAGAGGCAACATTAGTGGGGAGCTTACGTGTAGGTTGGTGTAAGCAGGAAAGGAGGACAAAAGTGAGACAGAGAGAAAGAAAAGGGATCAAGTACAAAGGATGTGTTTAGATGAATAGAATCAATGGTGAAAGAGGAAAAGTAAGAGGAATTGCAGTGCAACCATTTGCAACACAATAGGGGAATATCTGATTTTACAGTTGCAGGTTGTGTTGTGTTTAAACAACACAAGTATGGTTCAAAACTATCCAAGATTAAAAACGGAAATCTGTCTCACTATCCTGTGCATAACCAACAATGCACTACACAAATACATCAAAACTGCTGGTTCTAAACACCAATATATTTTTTACTTTTAAACTTGAATTCTAGGTTTGTTTTTCTAACAAACAACATGTACATACAATACAGAGCTGCCTTCCAGCCCTGTAGGAACACTTACAGTCACAGCAACCAGGAAGGTGGATCTACCAGATCAGGACGAAGCTTCTTTCTTCTATCTGGGAACACCAGATACCTGAATCAGACTGAACAACCGGCTAGTCTCATTCTTTCCTAACATAACCTCATCCCTGTTTTTAGAGATGTCTCGTTTCTATAATGCATGTGCTGATGGAATACTCATCTATCAGCTCCTCCATTAACAAGTCAATAGGATTTGTTTATGTTTGTTCTAAAATCGAAAAGACAGCCAGATGACGCGTCATGCAAACAGAGATAAAAGCCTGAAGAATTAGTTTAAGGCCAGGAATTTCACCAGAAACCCTCATCACATAATGGCATGATTATGATGTCTCCCTGGCTAATGCGCTGCCTAATGCTCTGTTTTGTCTGTTTAAGTAAAGGTGCAATTTATCACTTTTTCCATCTTTCTAAGTGCACGATTGTGTGTTTATTTTGCTGAAGTTATTATGTAAAGTAGCTACATCACACAGCCTAAATCATTGCCCTGACAAAACTACTCACTGTTCTATAGTGCGATGACTGTGATAATGAATAGGCATCCATTTACTCTTTAATCTTTCATTAATCCAGACACACATATATGTTTTAAGCACTTCTGTGTGCAACCCTACATGTTTGCATCTTGACGCAGCCCAGTATTTAACTACAGTCCTCTCCTCAACACCTTCACTGGGACAGCAAGAAGTTTCTATACATATTCATCATATGACACACAGATTCATATTTGGAAAATGATTCACAGGTGGTGGTTGGACACATGGGATTTGTGCCATCCATGAAAATATATCATATTTTCTGATGCCATTGCGTTATAATTCTGACATAAGGACCTTAATAAATCTCGGGTGGAGATGATGTGTGCTTGACACACAGTTCCAACAGCTACTGAATTCAATCCAGTTTTCCTTCAGCCTCGGTTAGAGATGCTAGGAAATTCAACTTGACAAGTCTGCTCAGATTTATTGAGATCATGAAGGATTAGGGAATAATTATCTCAGGGTTATGACATCTTTTCCTAGACTCTTGAAACTGTTGTTGACGTGAGATTAGCTGATTTTCTATACCAGATTAATGCAATTAGCTTGTGTATTTTGGTGCGTCCCCAGAGTCATTTCGAGGCACAGAACGCATAAAGCCACACAGACATTCGGCTGTTTTTCTGTTCATTGTATTGAAGCTTGGCAGCATGAGTTGTATTCAAAGCCAAAGGCTGACAGAGACGCCTGCTCACACACACTGTCAGCAGCCTGTTGCAGTAGTGCAAGTGTGCAGCCTAGTGCTTCTTAGTGTCACTGAAACAGACTTTGTGCACTGTGACTAAATGCTGGAACACAACGGTAAAATCCGGAAGTTTTCTTAAAGTCATATCATTGGACTCTGAGCTTATTCAGGCTGAGAGACACTCACAAGCAAAAAAAAACTGTATATATTGTGTGTCGTCACCATCCAAGATGCACTGTACATTCATCCATTCACAGCTTCATGTGTATCCATTTGTGTGCACATGCATCTGGATCCATGTATACATAGATGCCAGCGAGGGTTCAAACAGGCCTTGTCAGCTACAGTGAGACTCTGCAGATGACTTTGAACACTGCAGTAAAACACTTAAACTGTCAACACCATGAGTCAAATCTCCTCTCTAGACCTGCCTAATATAAACCCATCACTGGCTCCAAAGCTGTCTATCATCCAGTAAAACTAGAAGCATATAATTGCAGCCACTATCAATCCAGCTGGATAAAAAACCTCTGTCCAAAGTTGTGTCAAAAAGAGAAAAATCCCTAACCTCAAAAAAAGAAGTATGAGTATCTTGTGTTTCTAGCTCTATCTTCTCATATTGCCCTACTAATGGCAACTTATCTTCCAAACATAATTAACATCATTTACCTTTCAGGGTATCCACCCACAACTAATGAAGTGCTTTTGAAAAGAGAAGCAGAGGAGAGGAAAAGAGAAGCCATTCAAGATGTGCACTAAAAGAAAGGGCATGTGAAAAGTTAATTATGGTAATGCACAGACATGGTGTTTTCATATGGGTTTGATCATCTCTCTACAGGGGCACCAGCTGGAAAGTTTAGAAATGAAACAGTGAACAATATTGAGTATTTTGTGTCTCCAGGCTGCAACCGTCTTACCCTCACTACTGCTGCTGCTGCTCACTCCCACGTTCTCCTTTTTGCAAATGGATCAACCAACCATAACGATCGAAACCTCAGAATGTAATGCACCACTTTATTCACACGTTTCAACATGACCCGCCATGATGCTCTGTGCTTTTATCTCTTAAGTCTTACATCTTACAATGCCTCAACATTAAATTTGAAATGTATAATCATAAAGTAGTGTGAATACCTTCAGTAGATATGCTTTCTCACTGTGAGCAGTTAGAAAAAAACCCACCTGAAAGTATAGAAGTAATTGGGGATGAAAAAATAACAAACAGCAACAACAGAAGCATGTCATTGGGAAGGGTAGAAAAGGAGAACAAAGGAGAAGAAAACGTGGGAATAGAAGAGGAATAAGAGGAGGTGAGGAAAGGAGAGGTAGGTTGAGAAAGAGTAAAAAGACGTTGAGAGAAAGCACCAGAGGCTGTGCCGCAAGGTTAAATCTAATGAGCTCAGCATTCATCGATGAGTGAATTAGCGACACAATTACACCGGGGAGAATAGGAATCTTCACACACATGCATACATGCACACACACATTCACTTAAGGTGATCTCAGGACCTGCCGATGCATGAAATAAGTTTGTAACAACACTGCCATACATCTCACTGTAGCTAAGCTAAGCTGAAAATAAGCTGCAGTCAAACCAGATCAAAACATGTAGGCCCACATGAATTTTACTTTTATCGTGCCACCCTGTATGGTGCAAGTGTTACCCTACTCTATTTTATTCTATTTTCATGACATGACAAAAAAGTTGGGTTTTTTTTGTTTTTTTTACAAACATGTTTGAGTACAGCCAACCCACAACATTTCAACAGCAATGAACAAAATGACTGACTGACTGAGATGGAGCCAGTTTTGCTGCGGTTCAGTTCGAGATGGAAGGTGATGTAAGTGCCATAGTATCCATTTGACTCCCTCCAACCCCCTCACCCCCTGTTCTATCAACCCGCCTCCCCCTCCGCCCACTGCTTTCACTGAGCCTGCTCTCATTAAAGGTAGTGAGTGATGGAGGAAAGCCCCATCAATCTCTCTTTAAGACCACCAGAGTTGGAGGCGTGGTGTGAGAAGAGAGCCACTGGAGAGTCCATCTAAGTCTCAGGCTGCTGGTGGTAAGAGTAAAAGTGGAAATGATGGCAGAGTCATGCAGCCTGTTTGTGAAGATGAAGAGGTGCAGACCTACTGTAAACAGCTCTGGGTGTGGGGCTGGTGTGTGTTTAACTCTGAGCTAAAATATGCTGCCAGATACAAACTAAAGAAGTGCATTTTCTAATAAATTCCTGGTCAATACAAAAACCAAATATATACCAAATTTGGAGAGTCTTTTTTTGTTTATAGAGGACAAAACATGCTATTCATGCTATTTTAATCAAGACCTTGTGGCGTAATGGTAGCGCGTCTGACTCCAGATCAGAAGGTTGCGTGTTCAAATCACGTCAAGGTCAAGGGAACTCAACCAAAACAACTTGTTGCTTTACGCCTGGAGACTACTGTCTGAAACTAAATTGATCATTACATAATCTCTTATTTTGAACCCAGCTCCTCAGGTGATTTGTTTGCCAATATGACTCAGATCAATATGTGATGGAAGCTCATTCGCTTCTTGACTCCAAAACTGATCTTAATTCTGCTTGTTTTTGGGAACTAATGAATATGAAAGGAAGCCCTGGATCAACAGGGGACTGAAGTTTTTCTTGGGAATACTGCAGCATTTGCAAAGAGGTGATGAAAGTTGCCACAGGGCATTTGCAAAGAGGAGGGTTGATGGGAAAGCTGTTTGGTTGACAGACAGAAGGTTGAAGGCGATGATAAGAAACCGGCTCAACCAGCTCATTCACACACATACATGCACTCTTGATCGCTCTGTGACGCCATTACTGCATGCCAAAATATAAATAAACAATAATCTGTTAGTGTCTGATGGAGGATGTTTACATAATGTTGTTTTGTAGATATATTCAAATTCATGAGTACACCTCAGAGTTCTTCCTCTGTCAGAAGTAAACGAGTCAGCCTATCTGTGGTGTAATGCGAGCTAAGATACACAACACCCACTGCCAGTCAGGCTACTGCTAAAAAAATCTCCTGGGCTCCTGCAGTACCAATCACTTCCTTCAATAGCAGAGACGTAAAAACAACAACACAAATGCTGGTTTGCTTTATATTACAGATTTTCAATTATAAGTTAAAAAAAAAAAGATTTACTACCAAATTAGTAATTTTTTCAGGCACTTTGTACAAAACAATGATGCACAAAAAACAAACACATTGGTTCAATGTCATGGTAGCTTATCTATCAGACATTTACAGAAAATAGAAATATCACTTTTCTTCTATCCGACCAGTAGAAAAAACTTAAGTGAATTAGATTTTTAATGCATTTCTTCACCCACCCAGAAACGACAGCTGCTAATTTAGCAGCTATCGCTTCTGGTCGCCATCTTTTAGGCAGACATTTTGGACGATGTAATGATCTGTTTGCAGGAAGCAGATGCTATTTACAGGCTGTCTCCTTTCCTCGGGCATTACTGATCACTAATCATAGGGTGTGAGATATCTGACCTGTCAGTGGCAACTCAACATCCTCTCAGCCTCAGAAAACAGATGGGCAGAAACCCATCTGTTATCAATGTACTGTAACTCCTAGCCCAGCAGCAACATGCAAACCAACAATGATTCCTTGTGACATTCAAGTAAGCATTAAGTGTCCAAGAACTGAAATAAGAAAATTCTAGTATATATGTTGAACAGGGTAACTTTCACTACTCGTTGACTACGCGTCTGTGTCCTACAGAAACCTGCTTCGTCACAGCAAGGTTTTTAAATACTGAAATAAGTGGTTGAGATTGGTCCAATGGTAATGGAGATATTATACCCACACTGTGAAACGCAAGCTGGAACATAAATTCAAGAAGTCAATATTGGGTTCTAATGAATTCTGACCACACAGAGTGGTTAAGACAAACGCACACACACTCACTGTGACTGACCCTGATTTCACAGTTAAATAGTTCCTATGTCTTTCGGCCACACTTTCTTAGTCTGTACCGAATGACCCCATTTCAAAGCCCAAGCAAAGAGTAATCATCCCTCAACATGTTCTGTGAGCAGAAAAAAAATGTCTGGACAGGAAATTACTCTGCAAAGATAAATCCACAACTTTACATATTCATCAGTGAGATTCTCCCAGCAAAATCTCTCTGTTGCCACCGAAACCAGAGGAGCTGAATTTACGACTCATTTGCAGAACCACAGTTGGAAATAAAAAATGTGTATAACAACCTACTCGTGAGCTCATGGCTTAGTGCTCTGGGATGATCCAGTAGATGGTGTATCTGTCTCATCACCATCCTGCTGTCTTCTATATCTTGACAGAACACCGGCACCTTTGTTGCAATCAAGCTACTCATGCTACAGATATAAAGACAGGGGAATAATAGATTTTTATAATGAAAACAAGTCAAGATAATTGGGTTGTTTTATTCAATTTCCCCAAATGTTTATACTCTTGCTGATCCTTTTCTTGCAAACATCAATGAAAATACAACCAACAGGCCACAACATAATCAATAAAAATACATGAAATCACTATCATTATTAATTTATCAAAGCTCCAAAGCAGACTGGGATATTAATCTTTATAGTGGTAGAATTCGAGCAGCAAAGCAATGACAAAATGTAATTTTGTTGTGCTCAATGTGGCTCTCTGTAGATGTCCATGGGATAAACAAACCATTATTCTTGCTATTGCTCCTCTGGGTGCATGTCAATCCAAATCAATAGCATCTCAGTCAACCTGACAACAAACACTGAGTCATCTCTGAATAATTTTTTTCATGAAGAACTTGGTAGCCTTGGGCTGCAGTCGCATGATTGTTCTTATTGAAGAGCAATGAAGAACTAGTTCACTTATTCTAAAGGCCATACACAATGATCAAAATGCAAAGCTCTGCTGTAATAGCAAACAGGGTGAGTGGCATCAGTACAGTACAGCCATATCAAGCTGTACAGTAAGCATATCAAGAGAGCTTGCAGATTTCTGCCATTAATCTTTATTGTGCATCAGGGATTTTCAGCTGCTCATGACACATCAGAAACAGGCTGCTTTTGGAACTCATAGTGATAATAATACTAAATGATCATTCGTCAGAGTTAAGCCGCACAGAACTCCTGACTACTTAAGTATATTTCCACAACAGAAACTCTTGAATCAGTGCCCTGAGAACAGAGAAGACGTTGATTTTAAAAGACTATCCAGAGCACAAAGCCTATCAGAAAAATGTCTCTTCTGTTCATTAACTTCACAAGCCAAGAATCCATGTTAGATTAGAAAACTTGTCACATCAGTCTGTTCATATGTCACTGCTCATTTCAAAATAGATCAGTCCCAATGACAGCAATATCGCATAGTCCCTCCAGCGTCTAAGCCCTTCTACATCAAGGATTTATTTTTTCTCCAGAAGCCCTGAGCATGCATTTCCATTTCACAGCATTCTGGGAGTTTAAGAAGAAATCTTGGTGGGCAGATGCTTGGAAAAACCCACAC
This sequence comes from Pampus argenteus, assembly GCA_036937835.1. Classification (NCBI taxonomy): domain Eukaryota; kingdom Metazoa; phylum Chordata; class Actinopteri; order Scombriformes; family Stromateidae; genus Pampus; species Pampus argenteus. The sequence goes on along the minus strand of CM072880.1, from coordinate 13,440,996 downwards.
AAACACATTCATATAAACGTCAGTCATCTCCAAGTACAAAAAGGGGATATTTTTCACAAACATTCCCTAAAGAACAGTGCAAAGTAGGTACATTTTCAATAATACAATCACAGATGAAGGATGTCTGTGTCAATGTGATATCCTTTCTCTGACACTGATGGACAGGTGTTTTTCAGAAAAACAGGTTTGTCTGCAGATGTGTTTGCAAAATACTGCCAAGTAAAGAAGGCTCATATATCACAGTGAGGAGAGATTATTCAGTTATTTGGCAAAGGAAATGCCAAAGTGCCCTCAGCTCGACAGAATAACAATGATTTAATTTGACAAAATAGATTCCAGGCAAATAGGGAACAGTTCACGAGAACATTTAAAGCTGATCAATATATTCGCAGTTTCAATACTAGTCACATCTTTTTGGCACAAGGCTCCAGTTAATCAGGGTAAACTGCATCCAGGGAACTGCTGTATCCACAGCATAAAAAATTAAGCTCATACTGATAATGAACACTGAATACTGAATGAATAATGGATACTGAAATGTCCTAAAGCCAAACCCAGTTTAGTTGAAAGTGGGGCTGAAAAACATTTTGAAATGAGAATTTTTTCTTCTTTAACTTACTGTTTTAAGTTATAAAAATGTGGATGGCCTTCTACAAAGCCTACAATGCCTAACTTATGCCACATCTTTGGTCAGATCACTACATAGTATAGATACAGAAGTACAATTATGTCACTAAATTACACAATTACTGATTAGGTTCAGTATAATTGTAGTCCATCTACTAATATGTGATCAAACTGTAGCTTGAATAAAGTTTAATGCAGCCGCTGACCACATACAACCATTTTTATTTACTTTAGTCATTGAAAGATAAGTCTGTGTGCGGACTGTTCAAGAGTTAAAAGACCCAGAGTGCATTAGTTGGGTCAAAAGCCATTGACATTCAAAGCCACAGGACAGCTTTGATATTCTATATTGATCTCTTTCAATGAAATCTTCATTCTAATCATCATTGTAATCACCAACATTGTAATTGCTTTTCCCATTGCTGTATAAGAGAAACTGCACACAAGAAAGAAGCTGAAAGAGTTTTCCACAAGAAAATAATGAAATATGGCATTACTATGTTGAAACAATGGAAATACAAACATCTAACAAAGCTCATTTAACTGACCAAATTACAGTAATTCAGATGCTGTAGATGCTGAAAGGCCTATAGCCCAATCTTGTGTTTTATCCAAATGTAGATGCCAGTACTGCACGCTAAAGTATAACTATTACTAATAGGAGACATTAAGTTTTACTTACATACAACCACTTTTTTTTGCATTACAGATAGAAAAATACATGGACCTATGCAGCCTTTTCTTAGGACGAAAAGGGTGTTATGCAGGGAAAGCTAACACTAGTAAGTTAATGAAGAAGTCAAAACAAAGTGAAAAGAAACACTATATAAGCTGAGATGATAATAAATATTTGTCCAAGTAACACGGAGTGAATAATTATACTCAGGGCGAAACAGTGTCGGCCATGTTTAACAGATGTTTAGATAGCTTAAGTTCGGCTAACGAATCAAATGACTATTAAAATGACCAAAAACACCATTCACAGCGGTTAACGCAAATAGTTAGTACCCAACTATATAAATGTAAGCTAACAGCAGCATTTTAGCATCTTTAGCTCAATGCGTTTTGGCAGCAACAGGTAGCTGTTGACACCAAAGAAGCTAGCGGTTAGCTTGCTAGTCGCTAACTTTTTTTGCTAGCAGGTGAAGAAAGTCGACACCTCGCATGCTAGGTAGCTAATAGCCAGATATTTTAGTAGTTTAGTATTTAGTTGAGAACGAAACAGCGCCAAAGAAGAATGAATTGTGGACTTACATGTGTGAGGTGTCCAGAAAAATGACGTAAACTGGTGCTTCATGGCTGCCGGTTGTGTAAATAGGCAAATGTTTGCTAACAATTCAGGCATAGCACGTTAATTAAGCGATACGTTAAGGCTGTTTGTCTGTGTACCCTTGTAATACTGTACATACACACACAACAACGGGCCTATTACTGCACACATTGTGACGACATAGTTAACGGCTGCATTCCATTTAGGTGTTCTCTTGTTCTCTGGTATTTGTGAATGCTGGCTTACTATCATGACCTACTGATACAACTAAATGGAACAGACAGTTTAGTGCCACCTGGTTTTTTTATGTGGACAGATAAAGCTGCTGCAATAATAAACATATAAGGTTTAATAAAAAAAAAACTTTATTTATATAGCACTTTTCTTAATAAAGTTGCAAAGTGCTTATCAAAAATAAAAATAAAAATTTTAAAACAGCAATTAAAAACAAAACAAAAAACAGATAATCAAACAGAGGGGAATAAAATGAAGTTAAACAAAAATATAAATGGTCATAATTGGGCATAATAAAACATATCATATTAACATTCATAAAAGCTTTCAGATTCTGAATGCACACTATGAACAGTGTGAAGCAGCATTATAGAAACAAGCGTTTAAACCAAAAACTCTGGCATCGTAACTGGGTAGACTTGTCTTCTAACTCGTATATAAAGAATAGAAAAAAAAAGAAAGAAAAAAGATAATAAAATATGATATGTTGTCTTTCGAAAGACAAGCAATAAGGGCTCCTGTTCTTAATTTTTTGACAAACACCCTGTGCTTGTGAGCTCTCTGTAACACGGTCGCAGCAATAAGCTGTTGACAAAACAGCGGATCACACCCAGCAGAGCCTGGCGTGGCCTGCATGTCGAAACACCGCAAACCACATAGCTGGCCTTTGCTACAACTTGCTCGCAGTTGAATCCGGCTGAAGGCAGGAATTGTCATCTCACGGAGGTGTGGGAAGAGGAAAAACAAGAGAGAAGCACTTCAAGCATGTGACTGTACACAAAACAAGAGGAAATACACTTTGAATTGAAACAAGAATAGACTGGCGTTTTTAGTTAGATGTTGACGGTGTTTCATTTGTAAATCACACAAACACAAGAGAGGGTGCTGTTCTTGTGAGAAAACGTCATGGAACGCATAAAAAAAACAAAAAAAAACACAGTGCCTGGATAGGTGCTAGCCGTTAAAACATAACTAAACATAATCGTCATCGCAAACAAAGCGATGTGTATCACAGGTAGTCCATATTATCAGAATAATTGCATCTGACAGGATAACTGATGAAACAGTAACAGGAAATGTGTCCGTTCTTTTCTGTTTCTCTGTCCAAAACAGCCCACAACACATCATTAAGAGTCCTCGGCCTCCTTTTCTCACGCTCTCTCTTAATTCAAATCACAGTAACATTATCTCACGTGACCTGACATGCTTTTTTTTAAATATCAGATTTAAAATACATCCAAAATAGGCAAACGAGCAAAACTTCTATGGGAAAAGAATGACGTAACAGATAACATTAAAGATCACACAAAATGCATTTACAGATTTTGATAGTGACAAAGGAGGTGCCGGATTCGATCAAATAAAATAGGTGCCAGTCCCAATCTGGGAGGTCCCAGATCCTGTTCCAGCAGGATCCAGTACAAATTAAGCCCTGGAAGTTGATACGCAGAGCCAAAAAAGACAGCAGTTTTTCTTGTTTCTGGCTCAGCAGCATGAAAGCCTTCACTATAAAGTTCAGCGAGCAAGAAGTTTAGATCATAGTTCGTTGATCACAGATCAAAGTCTAACGCTCGTTTTTTTCCTGCTAAATGAATTCATGCAGATAATGAATTTGTCAGATACCCTCACTGAACTTTCAAGTTTGTGAAAGGTCACGACAACATTATTATTCATATTTTTCAACCCATTCTTGTTCACCAGCCTATAAAGCCACGGTTCCTTGACCATCCATGGAAGTTTAAGTGAACCAAAGTGATTATTTCTGCTTCCAGAGCAGGTCTGCCTCGAAGAAATGATTTTATAGCTAAAAGTGGAACCTATAAAAGCCGAAGGAAAACCCTTCTCCTCTCCAAACAGCCAGATGTTGGAGCTTCTCCTGAATTAAGATGTTGAGCTATAGCAGTCCATACTATTACTGAATGGAAAAGTAATGCCTGTGTGTATTTTAAGAGCAGAATAAAAGGGGGCCTCCGTGTTATGATGTGCAGAGTGCAGACTGTGGAGGCTGTCAAAACAGCCTTTAAGAACATGCTGGGGAGGTTTGAAAGTGCTTTTCCATCTTACTGGCATTAGTGAAAATATTATTGGCCTTTTCTCCACCAACAAGCAATTGTCCTGCATCAACATGCCTCGGAAAAGATGGAAAAGCCAAAAAACGAAGATCTCGATAAATGCAGCGGAAAAGAAGATGAAGGAATATAATATAAAACAAGCAGTAAGTGAAACAATAACCCATCTAATGAGCACTTTCGACTTTAGATCATGGCTTTTATGAAGCGGGAATCTGTAGGATGGTTTTGTATATTCTGCCATGTCCTGCTGTGTTTCAGTTGTCTCCATTGAGGCTCATTTGCCTCCAACACAGCCTACCATTAAATTCTGCAGAATTACATGAAAGGAATTTAATGATAACCTTTCCCGCAGTAAACCATTGATCTGATAGTGACTAATCGGTGAGATGAATAAGGGTGGAGTTCGAGGTGGAGTCTATATATAGTGTATAAGGAAGCGATGAGACACACAAAGTCGAGCTCATGTAGTGATCTTGTGGCGCAACGGTAGCGCGTCTGACTCCAGATCAGAAGGTTGCGTGTTCAAATCACGTCAAGGTCAGAATTTTAAAATGCACGCCTGTCGTTTGCCATAGAAAAATTTTTTTATACCTTACTGTGTTAGTCAAAGGTTTGCCTATTCTTGCACCTCCCTAACAATAATGTCCTATCCTGCATCATTAGGACAATTATTAGAACAGATCTTTATTCTTATTTTAAAGTTGTCAAGACCTCGTGGCGCAACGGTAGCGCGTCTGACTCCAGATCAGAAGGTTGCGTGTTCAAATCACGTCGGGGTCAAGATTTTAACAAGATTTAAAAAATCCTCCTGAACTCAACACATTACTGATGACAGAACCTCAAATCCCCCAACTAAACACAACTAAGAACTCATTCCAGGCTTCCTCTCCTAATCATAATCTGCTACATGTGTCGTAGGACTGGTTCAGATGTTGAAACACATGTGGCGAATGTTTCCTATGGCTCACACCGATGTGTCATCTAATCAGATGGTTAAAACAGAATCGGTAAAATACTACCAGATAATCGGTGGCAACCATTAATCTCAATCAAACCTCCAATTGGAGTTTCCTTTAATGTGTCAGGATTATCTGTTGCTCCATTTTATTGGCACAACTACAGGTATTCACAGTCTTGAGTAACCAGGGACGGCACCACTATCTCTAGCATTCCTGAAGCTATGAAGAGTAGCCTTTCAAACACAAATGTACCTCTGAGTTATGCGAGTTCATGCGCAGTGCATTGGTTCTATTGTCCTGCTTCTAACGGTTCAGGCTAATGATTAGCTGGATTATCTGAACCAGTGGGTTAAGATAACAAAACGAAGTCCCCGCCATCACAAGGCTGTGGCTGGGACAGGAAAACACACAAGCTGGCAGCTATCTTGAACTCATGTTCGATGTGTCTGCATGGAGCCACGTTTCTGAAATAAAAGATAAACACACGTTTAAATGCAAAAACACCTAGAAATTTTACCATATGCTTTTTTTGTCACACTGTATCAATACCTGTTAAATCTGTGAATGATTTGACGACTAAAGATTTTTTTTTTGTTATTTTGCTTCAAGGCCAGTGAACAACAAAGCAAAAAAAAAAAAAAAAAGTCTGTATCAACTATTAAAATTACATCAGTAGTGACAACAGAAACTGACCCTGACCCTGAATGCCTGCACACAGGGCATATACAGCCGGAAAAAAAACACCAGTCATGCAATGGTTTGGCATTGCAATGGCATATTCAGACTTTGGCAGTTACCATGACGGTATGCGGCATGCTCACATTGCTGTGTTTAGCAACTACTGCCAGAAATTATCCCACTCCTGTCTGCAACACTGGAGCTCTATGCTTTGAATTCAAATATGAATTTTTTGCTGTGCAGAGTTTGCACAAGTCTTTGCATGCATGCGTGTATGTGGCGTTCCTGCCGCGCGCATACCTTATGTCAACACGTGTATATCTGACATGATAGCCAGTGGGGAAGCCTTAAAGTCATCATAGCCTGACCTTGAAGATAAGAGAGTCAGAGTGGGCTCATTGTCCTCGGTGTCATTCACGTGAGAGAGAGAAAACTCAACAGACATTCATTAAGTCAAGTCAGCCAGACAGGTCGTTTCGGAAGTAGTCTCAAATTCTCTTCGACATTGACTCAAATGGATGGCCACCCAAATACAGCAGCTACAGTGCAGTCCTTAATATGAATTTCTATTAGTTTTTTTTGACGTTTTGGCTGGGTGAAAGATGTAAAACTCTAACCATAACCCCAGCCCTCTGGATTTGTATTGGACAGATTTTTTTTTCTTGTTTTTTAATAAAAATTAAAAACAATCATGTTTAATATTGCAAATCCTTTGCAGCGAATGACTGAAGTCTTCAACCCACAGATGTCAGCAGGCACTTATCTAACCTGGTAATGTTCTGTCAGGCCTGTCCTGCAGCCAGCATCCCTTCTTACTTGTTTTTGGGGTTTTTTTGCCACATCAGACTTTAAAACATTCCAATATTGAGTCACAAAACATCTTGCCATGATTATCAAGGGTCTATGTAGAAAACCCAGTTCTCTCAATGGTGATGCTAACACCAATAAAACGCTGAAAGTCATCGTGTCTGATGTGGAGTACAGACCCAAAGCTACAGATAATGCGTCTCAGTCCAGCAGCTTATGGACTGAGACGCATTATCAGAACTAAACATAACCCTGCAGTCATTTCTTTGAGGCTAGTATTTAACTACTGCATATGCACTACACAGCCAAACGTGCTGTTACCTCAATATAAAATATCAGCCTTTTTGCCCTGCAGATTTTTGACATTGTATAAAAGCACCTAGCATGCTTTCAACTATACACTATGACATATTTTTAAGGAAAGAACTGCAGAAAAGATGAAGTAAATCAAAGTGTTAGGCCTCAGTGGACAGATGGTTAAGGAGTGTAGCACATCTTTTCTGGATGCTTGGGCAAACTGCAACCCGTGACTTTCGGAGCAGTGGGTGTGTGATGTTTTACTCAAAGACTGGCAGGCAACTATTCCCCCTGGAATGAGTTAGCACGACGAAGCAAGGACAATGCTCAGCCGGCTGGAAGGCAGCACTTTGTCGACCAGCTGGAGAGAAAGAGAGATATCAAGATACACGAGGAGATGAAAAGCAAACGAAGAATAAACCGAAGAGAAGTCAGAGGGGAACACAACAAGAAGATGAGAGGTTACTGGGTCCACAATTTGCTTCCTGCTGTGGTAGAAATGAACTTAAAATCACTGCCGCTTGACCACAGTTGAACTACTGACCCGCTCCTACTCAGTTACCACCAATCACATAGCATCCCGTCATCCTACCGGACCTACAGAGCTCAGCCTTGTACAGTCCACTCACATGATAATCTCCTGAAGTATCTTCCACTACTGTAATATTCCTATCCGCACACAGCAGCCCTCTCCATTACATAACCACTGAGCCACTGAGTGTGGTGAGCTAATGATCTCTGACAACCTTTCCTGCGGCACTTCCCACTTTCTCTTCACGGCGTGTTTCTATACAGCTGCACCGGCATGAGTCTCGTGTTAGGAGAAAAGATGACGGTTAAAACCTTTACTTGTACTGTGAGTAGAAGAGAAAACAGATAAGATGGAAGCAAATTCAACTGCTCTTCACCTTTTAATCATTAAATGTGATGACCTTTTGCCTCTAAGACTACGACATGCCAACACAACACCAGCGTTCTAGCTGCTACAGTAGATCCACTCCCTCTCCATCTGCTATCCAGGCTGCTATCCAGGCCACCATCAAAATATGGAGTTCAAAAACTTTATTTAAAGTAACAACATTGCTCTGAATAAAAAAAAAAATGCCTCGAGGTTGGTTTTCGAACAACAGAAGCAAATGTATCTAACATATGATTCGGAGGCCTGTTTGTCATTCACTTTCCCCACAAAGTAACGTACAGTCACAAACAGATATTCAAGTTTCAAACTTCGCCCCGAGGCAGAAAAACATCTATCCTGAGTTCTCTGACAGCGCTGAGGGGAGCAGTGTGTTTCTCTCTCATGAGGTACAACTTAAAGTTACTCACAGTTGATTTGCTTTAAACTGACAAGGAGCCAGAGAGACTGGGAGCCCCGAAGACGGGTCAGCAGTACACAGCTGGCAAGGTGGCTGTGTGTATGAAGTGTATGGCAGATTATTGTAGCTATTAGTTGTTCATTCCTCTGAGCCAATCAAACTGTCCCGTCCCCTGTGTGATGTGTGATTGTGGTTTATTTAAGTGCAATAAACATGTTACTTTACCCAGTCCTGTATGAAAACGATATCCATAAGCCCGTTAAAAACGGTTTACGAGTGGATGAAATGACACAGCTTAGATAGTGATTACCATCAACGTGAAAACTAAACTATACGATTCAATGGTGTTTGACAGGATTCATAAGACTTCCATTAATGAGACCGTGGGTGGCCTCCTCAGAAAGTACTGTAAAGGAAAGCATACAAAAGTGAGTTGGTCAAAGAGACACCATAATACACTTTCAAACAAACGCATTGAGCTGACACATTTCATTTGCTCTTCAAATATTAAAACAGCTTGCTAAGCTTTGTCCAAAAAATAAAAAATAAAAATTTACCTAACAGTTCCTCTACAACTCAGTAAATAATAAACACATTGTGGCTTCTTCTTTTTTTATTGTATTCATACAAAAACTGGTGTAAAAATGACAATTTCTGCTGGCTGTTTCCAGGCCAATCAGAACGAAGCTAAGGGAAGCTAATCAGCTGCCTGCTTTATACAGTATTTAATGGGCTATAAAAGTAGATAAATCACTACTTCATGGTTTTAAGACATCCAGCAACCAGAGGACACAACTTATTATACTATACTACTGTACTGTATGACCAAACAAAGGGTAATAAGGAAATGTGTCACTTTGTATTGCTTCCTTGGAATATGCATCTGTGTATTCCACTATGTGCTGTTCACCAACTAGGTATGTTGTGACTTGTCTGCGAGTCTGAATTTGTGGAACTTTGGAAAGAAAAATGGCAATTATGTTAAGCTTTCAGCCTACATTTAGCTCCAGCATCTGTGAGAAAGTAGGAGACAAATGGCTCGTAGGGATGATGCATCCATTCCAAAGAAGCCGGAGCCACAAATTACGGATTTAGCCAGTGAGTGTTTGGAGTATTCTGGTGTCTTATGTCTCCGGCGGTGCACCAGATGTGAGTGAAACCAGGCTGCAAGATGATGAGCAAAAGATCTGAACCTCCCAGTCACGTCCACGCGGTGTTTTGTATGCAAACAGGAAAGCCCACAAAATAATATCTTCATATTCCTCCTACTTACACGACTAAAAATGCCGTTAGTACTGTTATTACATGACTGGCCGAGTGCTAAAAACAACAGCCCCTATAAACAGCGAAGGCGGGATGAGAAGCCCCAAGAAGCCGTTTAGCATTAATCCTTCACGACCAGATTGACTCGGAAGGTAATGGTGCTTCAGCGGGTGATTGATGCATACTTCTTGGTCCCACAGAGACTGTGACAAAGCCCTCAAGAGTCCCCCCCCCACCCCCGAGAAGATCAGCTACATCAGCTTGTGACTGTGTCGATGATTGGGCTCCACCACTGTTTACAGCTAAGTCTCAACAGGCAGACGGATATGTCTAATTTCACAGATCGCTGACATTACAGGCGAGTAGGAGCCAAGCATCACGCCATTGCCAGAACAACACACAATATCTATGCAATCCACAACACACACGTGAAAGAGGTAGATAGCCCCGTCAGCTGCAGGGATATAATAAAACTCAAAGAGACCTGTGTGATTACACCTCCCTGTTGTCCAAAGGTCTTGTCCGACCTGTGATACAGTAGTTAGCGTTGACCCAGAGCCAAAGTGTTCTCCAGAGAGAAAAACCGACACTTCGACACTGACAATACCTCTGCACGGATCAATGGGCCAGTCGCCTCCATTCTGCTGAACAATGAAAAAACCCCACTGGTAAACGGAGGAGGTGAAAGTGTGTGTTCTTGTTGGTGTGTGTGTGCATAAGGAGGAAGCGCTCTTGAAGAATGAGTGTTAATGTTGACCTACTCGGTCACTGTTTGCCTTCAGTGGCAAAGTCGACTACCGAGCTAAGACAGTAAATATTCAGCGTTTCCAGAGTATTTTATCAGTCACTGCTGAGCATACAGCCGTGACATGAATCGCTGCACACACACACACACACAAATAATAAAAAATAAAAATAAAAGATTCTGTTTGATCAAACCTGCCTCTGAAAAACCTCTGAAACTTAAACACCGAAACGAAACGAGTTCATCAAGGTATCCTGAGTCCTTGAAGAAAATCTGCAGCATTAACTTCACTTCCAATACTAATACCACAAAGAGGAGAAAGTGCTGTCACTAACCGCGGCAACAGTACCCAACTTTAATCCATTCATTCATTCATTGCTCATTTAATGGGCTTTGAAGTACAGCCATCGGTCGGGCCTCGTTCAGATTTGGCACAGCCATGCCTTCCATCTCTTGATAGATGGAACTTGGATGAACTTCTTTGCAAACATGTAACTGAAAGAGGGCAGTGAGTGCAAAAAAATAAAGGCCTTTTTGGAGTCCTACTGGTACTTATAATATGTATGTCATAGCCAGTTTACTCTGTTTAACACTTATTTTAACTGTTTCATCTTTTTACTGTCATTTTAAAAACAGCAGGTCTGACACACTGAACACCAGGCGGGTTCATCCGTTCATATTTCATCCTCATTACTGGATCAACTAGTATTCTACTGAATGGGAATAGTTCATTGTCCACATTGTCACACCAGGGTTCTCCCCAAACTAGAAACATACGTTTAGAAATCTCCACTAAAAACAAACATTTCATCTTGAAACAACAATAAAAAAAGTTTTAACTAAGTGGACCCCCCTCTTCTCTCCCCTCCCCCCAGCTTCTTCCCAACAGGGGCCCCTGTCTACAGTATTTTGGGGTCAGCCGCTGGCTCTCTTCTCCCCACTCTGTCCCTCTTCCTCAGCCCGGGGAAAGCGCCATGTTGAGGCTCCAGTGCGGCTGCAGCGTGCGGCTCCTCCGCGCTCTGTCGGAGGGAAACGTAACAAAAGCACACCGGGGCCAGAGGGACTTACCTTAGCAATCGCCTTCTTATACCTCATGGCCGCTTTATCGATAAGGCTGTGGACTTGTATATTCCCATCTCCACACGGAACTACCACCCGAGTCCTCCCGAAACACACCGTCACTTTCATTTCTCTTTCGCTGCGTTAATCCCAAAGAGGAAAAAGCCGCGTAAAAGCGACAATAACCATCCCCGGCGTGCGAAGGTGGAAAAAAACTAAATCCCCAACTGTTGCGAAGAGATCGAAGTGAAGTTTTCTTTGTGTCCTCCTGCGTCCTCGGAGAGCAGCATTGGGATCCAGCGGCGGAGGCTGGGTGGCGTCCTCTCTGTGCCGTGTTGACTCACTTCACTGAAACTTCCCAACAACACGCTCCTGCAGCTCCAGAGCGCACAACTGGACTGACACGGCGAGCTGCTCACATGTCAGAGCAGGCACGAAGAATGTTTCCCACTGCTCTCAGCACACCGCAGGACGTGACATTTCTCTGCTGCCTTATCTCACATCACAAACCTGTCTGTTACAGTGTACATCCAGAAAATATGACTGTGGTGGGTTGTGTGTATATATATATATAATTTTTTTTTTTTATTGCAGTGATCTTAAAAGGCACACACTGTTTATGGCTACTTTTGGTTTATGGCTACTACCATGTCAGAATTGTTTAGTGCATATTACTAAACAACTGCAATTAATCAGCTACCACAAAGTAATTGCAACACAGACAGACCTGGGGCCTTCCGGTGCCTACAGGGTCCAGCCTGGCTGGATTACTAACGTGCACTACTATCACTGCTGTCTATCTGTACACTATTCAGTGTATGTATGTTAATTCTTTACTGATCTGTCCTATGGGATGATGTAGTTGGATATTGTCTTATCACATGTTTGGTAGTTGAAGTGAAGTTTGGTAGTTTGGGGTTTTGGGTACGTCTGGGTGAACACACTTAGATATGATGGCTCTGTGACACAGCAACGATGATTCAGCACATGTGACATATGCCAACCCATCAGAGTGAGCCTGGAGTAATCATATGATGACATAATCTAATGTATACGGCTGAATTATTAATCTGCGGTGCAGGAACAGAAATCAGCCTGAGGCTGGATCTACAGTGTGACCCAATTTACTGATAAAAGCTGCAACCTTTGTGTGGAGCTTCACTCCCTGCAGCTTCATGAATTAATGTAGTCCAACTGAGTGAACATGAACACGAGCACAAGGTGGTTAATCCCTTTATCAAACTATCTGAGTGCAACATATAGGTGGGTTTAATGGGAATCATTCTACTTAAATACATGCACGTCTGTCTTTATAGCTTCAAAGCTATTCCTAGCTGACTCTGACTCACAAATATGGTTAATCAAAACATGTCAGGGTCATGCTATCGGCTTGTACACACCTCCTGATTTATACTGAACTGACAACATATTTCAGTGACAAAGTGCAAAGTGGAACCTGAACTTTTTGACAACTGCAACCCAAACACGGACTCCTTATTTCACACATCTGTTGCTCCCCCTTGAGGTTAAAAGAAGACAAAACACTTCCAAAAAAAGAAGAAGAATAGAACAGTTTGATTACTTTTCAAGTTTAACTGCATCTAAAATGAAATTTATCATCCCAGACCCCACTGTGCCCTCGATGTCTGATAACATTACGGTTGATGGTGTCAGAAATACAAACCTTGAGCGCTTCATACAAATAACATCCATTAACATGTCAATGTTATTAACCCAGCTTCACTTGGGTCCATTGCCCCGTGTTTCCATTCCGAAGAGTGGGCCGTGTGTCCCATTCAGAGCATGTTAGAGCACAAAATTGCTCCAAAATCTGTCTAAATACATAACTACTGTTTTGCCTGTTCTGCAATTTATAAGCACTGCAAGGTAGAAAAGCAATTAAAATGATTTATTTTTTTCTGTTACTAATTTTGTTGACATGGAAGGAAACTCCAGTTTGGTGATGTTCAAATATCCAATAACACAGATAACACAATAATAATTGGTGTAGGAAAGAAGATACGTGTTGAGTGCACATAAAGCTTTTTGTTTTTAATACATCAAGACTGATAAAATAAAGCCTATGTGCATCTTTGTGTGTGTGTGTGTGTGTGTGTGTGTGTGTGTTGAAGCTCTCAGTTAACAGGGACGTGTTTTTTTCCATGGCAGATGTGCTCCAACATGGTCCCCACCGTGGAGGAGGTCATTCCTGAAACAGCCCCCTTGTCAACACGGTGTTACCTCACCGCAGGAGAATTCACCACAGTTTGTTTCTTGTTTTTCATTTCATGTGACAACTTGCATACGGAGGACTGATCCAAGACAAAACAGCACTTACAGAGAACATATTGTGTGATACGCCTATGTGTGTAATGAGCGTTTCTTTAGTACACAATTGAATTTTACCGAGAACTGTCGTTTGGGTTTCAAGTGAAGTGAGAAGCAGGGTCAGAGAGATGTGCCTGTGATGATCATTGTTTGAAGGAGACGTTTTCTGACCTTGTAGTGCGTCTGACTCTAAATCAGAAGGTTATGTGTTCAAACCAATCAGGGTTCAGCCTTTAGGTTCTTGCAAAAGAGCAAGTTGAGATAAAACTGCAGTAACACTCATCCCTCTTATGAGACATGAAACTACAGCTGTTGCTCATGTGTTTTAGCCCGATAGTTTGCACATTTCTATTATTTTGTAATCGATGCACCCCCCCCCCCACCCCCCCCCACCCCCCCCCCCACTTCCATATCAAGAATATTGCATCAAGCCCGTAGGAGGGGGGGGCGGAGGAGAGCACGCTGACATCAGTGTTTTGTAACTTGCTGACTTGTTTTCTACACACTTTCTTATTTCATCATTTCATCTTTGTCTAATTCTTGCTCAATCTCAGTCTGTACATGAAGATACGATAACTAGTTGACGTTGGCCAGTTGCCACTTCCGCTGCGTGATGTCAATCACGCCAAACAATGCACACAGACAGGTGAGTAAATCACATTCCTCATAGTCACCGCAGTCTGGAACAAGAAAGAGACAATAGTGAGGTTAATTCAATGTACTAACCCTATACAATCTATGTAATGTTCATTATGTAATGTTATACCTGCTAGCTGCCGTAACTATTAGTAATATAGCTCCTCTACAAATGGAATATTTGCAGTTATAAGTCTCCAACAACCTGTAGCTTCAGTGCACAACACTGCTCGCTTAGATTTCTGAAAGCTAAAAGGCTTCATCTGCAGGCTCTCAAAAGCATCACACCTCATCCTGTTTTCTCTCAGGGAGTCTTCTGCTTGGATTAAACGTAGAGCCTTTAATTGCCCTGTTTGTGGGGATTGGCACAGCACACACTGAGAATGGTGTTAGAGCAGCTTTAGCACTCTGATTTCATGGATTAGCCAATACTGCCACCACCAGCTGCTGTTTTGCACACACTTTCTGTTTTGCAATTCAGATCCTTTGTAGTCCAACAATAAAATTTCCTGCGGTGGGTATGATTCAAACCTCAACCTAGTAATCCCGGTATAATCCAATAGATAGTTCCATGTGAAAACTGTGGATGAAACCGATATCAGAAGGCTAATACACGACTATCTGTTGAAAAATCTGTATATTTAGAAAAAGAGGAAAGGAGGGATTTTTTCATAGGAAGTTTATTGGTTTGATCAGTGAAAATAACGTAAAGATGGAAAGTCTTAAAATACCAGAATTATCTATACCTTAGATCATTTTATCTGACTGGGCTTATCAATGTCATACCTTGAGATACCAGGACCTGAGATGGGAAATAAATGAACATATAGGCCCAGATTAGTCTGATGAGACATATATATATATATATATATATATATATATATATATATATATATATATATATATATATATAGTCATTCCTTTGTACAGGCTCGCATTGTGAAAATAAGGCCTTCTTTTAGCCAGGAGTCATTTTACTGAACTGACACATCGCCATCTGGTCAATGTAAGACAAGAAAAAAGAAAAGCCCTTTACCACAGCCATTGAATTATGCGAATACAAATATAAATTGAATTCAGTTGCACTTGAATGAGGTTGTTCCCCTGCTGTGGATCTCTATCAGTCAATGGGATGGAATTTAGTCTGACATAAACGATTATTTTAGTGTTAAGATTAAAACTGTAGGCTGTAAATGATTACCACGTGTTACTTTCGTGTTAATTTACGTATTTATGACGTCAGCCTGGTATATGTACGCCATTAATGTCCTGAATGTAACATTCAACAGTGCACATGAAAATATTTGACCCCGACGTGATTTGAACACGCAACCTTCTGATCTGGAGTCAGACGCGCTACCGTTGCGCCACGAGGTCCAGCTGTAAGATGCCCTCTCATTACAGGAATTAAAGATCTCTCAGTGCGCAGCCATCAGTCAAGCATACTTTATGTGCTTGTTTGTATGTCACCATTGGGATGTAATTTTACGAGGATATAAATTCTCGACGCTTCTAACCCTTAACTTTAGTCCTAAATGACTAAAACATACTGTTTATTTTATTACCAGCTTTCACAATGTTTTCACCTCTCATCCTGATTCATTGCTCCCACACCTCTGTTTTGCCTGCGTCAGCACCATGGACAGCTGTCGGTACAGCTGCTGGCTCACCTCGCTGTGCACATGACGTAATTTCAGTCCCAAGCCATTGTGTTGGATGCTGAAGCTTTAGTCATCTAACATACAAATATTATGTATATTTATTATGCCCTTGTTGGAGTTTCAGCACTGTTTCTTCAATGAAATTACTCACACATGGATACACATGACAAATGTTTACATAAAACCCTTCAGTGTTTTTATTTATTTATTTGACAAGCAGCAGGGTCATGTTTGTCACCTCATTTTTTTCTTTACATTTGAAAGTAGATACAATAGTAAGTATACCAGTTTTATTACAATATTTTTTTCCTAACTTCAGTACATTTAACAAAGAAAAAGAAAAAAAAACACACACACAACAACTGCAAACGTGAGAAAAGAAAGCATGTTTTTTTAATGTGTAGCCACCAATGTCTCATTGATGTCACAACTAGACTCTCTCCTCCCACTTTCTTATTTTTTCCTGCATTTTCAGTCGACTAGTATATTTATCAGCTCTTTCCTCTCGAACAGCTATAGGCATTTTCTTTTAGTCGTTTGACGCACAGGTGCGTGGCACTGGTGATGTTGTAAACAGCTTAAAATCAGACGGTGGGTGGGGGTTGGGGAAGAGGGCCTTTATGGGTGGTGGTGGTGGTGTTGGCTAGCTGTCTGACGTGACGCGGTGACACTTTCTCGTTTTCAAAGATGGAGGCACCAGTCCTGCTTTAGTCACCGTGTGGGATCACAGCAGACAGCGACAGTCCAAACCCTAAATGGATGAATGAGTCTGTTTTGTTGTTGTTTACTTTATGTTTTAAACCTGCATCTGCCGGTTAGTCACACAGGCGAGTGTTTGTGTGGAGGCGCTCTCTGGCTCTTCTGTTTATGCGACGTAGCTGTACTCGTCTGCCGAGGTCTGGCTTCGTTCGATGTACTGCTTATCGATGAGCACCTCGATGCACTTCTTGATCATGCTGATACTGGGGTTGAATCTGGCTTTGGATTGATTGATGACCTGCACACATGGACGATTGAGAAATGTGAACAGTTAATGTCATGTTACAAACATGGATGCTGCTACATAGACCTGCTGCTGCTGAAATTACATCTGCAATATCTAAATATTTTGTTAAGAAAATTTGATTCTATAGATCCACAAAAGCATGTTAATTGGAGTGATTGTCTCTTCCGGGATGACGGTGCTTCCATCCGTAGAGGCACGGATGGCTTGATGAGAATGAAAATGATGTGAGTCATATGCTATGGCCTTCACAGTCACCAGTTACGACAGCTCTAGTAGAGTTCAGAGACTTGTAGGATCAATGCCAAGGCACATTGAAGCTGTTCTGGCAACACACGGTGGCCCAACACGTTACTAAAACACTATGTCCATTCTTTGTTTAATTTACCACCTTTATACGCGTGTGTGTGAACATGCTGCCAGGAGTGGAGGAGGTCATTCCTGACATCATCCCTCTATCATAGCAGTGATACTTCACCGCTGCAGAACTCACCACACTTACCAGTCTTTTTATAGATTCATTCATGCACATGCTCAGCTCAATTTACTGTGTCCTTCCTCTCCTCTCACCAGCCGCAACCTACCTACAGCATGTTTTACTGCTAAGGCCCATTGCAAATTGGATCCCTCTAAACTGCCATGTTCTCTGTAAATCCTTCTGCTATATCCTGTGATAGAAAGCTTGCTGTGTGTTGAAGTGTCATGTCACCCACCTCCTGTATGAGGGCGTTGTGTCGGAGCACTTTGCGGGCCTTCATGATTCTCACTATAGCAGCTTGTAAATACATTTTGCGGTCCTCATCTACGGCGCTCCTCGTCTGCTCCATCTCCTGCACATCAGACAGAGACGTGATATGTGAGAAGCTTATTGATACAGTGAGCACAATCAGGCGATGGGTGCATAACCATTTGTCTGACCTGCGGTGTGTCTTTCTGCATTGACGTTGTGATCTTGAACTTTGTCCTTTTACTGGTGAAACTCATATTTAGTGAAAACGTGGACTCGGCTTCAATCTCCTCCTGTTGGGCACAGAGGAAGAGATCATTACATCATCAAGACATTCAGACCCTTCATTGTTCCAGGTCGGGAGCATTTGTAAACATATGTCTCAACGCAGAAAACAGGCATCAGATATACAATGAAAGGTGAGGGCTTTACATCTTATTTCTCATGGAAGCTCAGACCTTTTGTGAGTCGTGGTTGAGCATCTTCACGTCCAGCAGGGACTTGATGGTCTTCTGTAGCTCTTTCTCGTTCATCTGTGTGCTGTCCTGCAGCTCCTTGCAGGTCACCGTCTGGCTGTTGTTGAAGGCCAGCAGTACAGCCATCTGGTAGGTGGTCACCATGGCAACGTAGGGCTTGGACAGGTAGTTCATCTTCACCTCACCTGTGGACACAGATGAATGGTGTTACATATAACTGAACTAGCTAGTTAACTTTTCTCATTTTCCCCTTCTTCAACATTTAGTGGAATAGTAGTTATTTTGTTTGTAATGGCTATTCTATTGCTCATTAGTTGTAACCACACTTTTAAATAATGGCTCAAACAAAAGCATGTTTACTTTCAAGTCTGCCATAATTTAGCGTGTGTGTGTGTGTGTTACCTGTGCAGAGATAATGCAACCAGGTCAACTTCCTCCCACTGAAGTGCTGATTATAGAACAACTCAAACTGTAAAGGAAGGTGAGACCAAAGGTTAATCCACACTGTGCTCCTTTAAATAACTCAATAAAAATGAATGAATAAATAATCTACTCTGCTCCACAGGAGCAACTCACCATCTGCACACTCTTCTCTAGTTCTTGAGGGATGGCGAATGTGGAGGAGGGGACGTGTGTGAGAGGCCAGGCTCCAGCCTGTAACCACACAAAAATACAAATGTCAGTTTTTGGATGGTTTCAATAATCACAGCTAACCTAACCACTGCTGTGGTTGTAAAGTGTGGTTGAGGCACGTCAATCATGCAAGAGTCTTCCTCACCTGTAATACATAGATCTGGAAGCTGATGCCCAGGTCCACCACCGTCTCCTGCGTCTTGATGAAATTGTTGAACTTGTTGTTGAGGTCGGCACTGACGCTCATGTCTGTGTACATTCTGTGGAGTTTGCTCGTGAACTCGTAGCCACAAGCTTGCTGCAAGATTGAGAGACGGGTAGTGCAGAGGAAAAGAGACATGTGGGAGATTTAATAAGTGTGTCCTTCAGGGTCAAAGAACAAAATGACAGGACACTGAAAGAATGACATGCTAGCTCAGGTTCAGACACTGCACACTTTTAAGATGAGGCACTGGCATTGTCAAACATTAAAACGTATGTTTACCTTTAGTTTGTTGATCATGGCTTCTTCTGAGTCCATTGACAATGATAAACCATGTATTAACCGTTTCGCTAACATTCTGGCATAAAACTGTGGAAATCGGAGAAAAAACAAGACTTGAAACAAACCAACTGATTAACGCAGGGATGAATGGACAGAGATTATTCTGAAATTACATACTTCAGGATTACTGAGGATACTAAAAAAAAGACACAATGAAGACAATATTTCTACTATATAACGATTAAGCTCAAAACTACACTCCTAGCCGAGGGTTGTACATAAGAATGTCATAACATATAGTATGAGGAAAGAGAAAAACTGCAGCATGGCAAGAGTTCTGGTCACCTTTTGAAAGATGTCCTTGTCATCAATGTACTTGAAGACTGTGATGAAGCTTGTCAGCTTGTCCTCCACCTCATTCTCCGTCATTCCCTTTGCGGACTTCTTCAGCAGATTGTCACAGTATTTTGCCAGCTGCACAGAGACACCGGGAGGGACATGATCCGGTCAAGGCCTTGCGTATAATACTGTGTGTGGCTGTGTGTGTGTGTTTGTGTGTGTGTGTGTGTGCTCACCAGTTCAGGGGCTTTACAGATGGACTTAGGCTCCCTGAAGTTCACCACAGACGTCAAAGCCTGAGAAAGAGACACAAAATAAAAACATTCACTCAGAACATTTAAACGGTAAAAAAAGACAATAACACATGTACCTTTACACGGGTTACAGTAAAAGTATGTATACTACTATTTTGCCATCTAGTGACTGTTATGAGTATGCTCTTCAATAATTAAGAGTCTGGTGTTCAATACCTTATCAAGTGCACTCATGAAGTGCTGATCTCCATTTAGAACTGTGTTAATGAGCTGAACAAATTTACTGTGAACCTCCAGGACTGACTCCACAAACAGGGTTGGCATCTAGAGGAGTCAGAGGAGAAAGTTCATATTAGTAGGGGAATGATTTGCAAGTCAAGCTCCGCAGGGAAAAAAAAAGGACATTTTTACAACAGTGAAACGTCTACTAACGTTTTCCTGAGAGAGGTTACTGGTGCCTCGGATGCCCTCGTTATGGATATGGACCTGCAGCTCCTGGATCATGTGGGGCAGGCCATTGGCCACGGACCGCAACAGGGTGTATGTGTTGGCCATGTCTGGACAAAACAACACAATAACAGTTTTATTCTAATTCAATCTATATTTCTATATCTATATTTCATTAGCTTTAGAAAACAGATACAGTGAGATATAAGACTGACCGTCTCTCTTCTCCTGACGAATAATGCTCTGGCACTCTCCGTGCAGGAACTGCAGATGATCGGCCACCATCCTCTGCTGGCATTCATGGATGACTTTGGCATAAGAGCTGGGGTGCAGGTACTTCCGACATCGCACCTCTTCGTCTTTCAACCGACCCAAAACCTGAAGGAAGACAAAGGCGGGAAGAGAAGAGCAGTTTTTTTTCTAATTCTAATGCAACCTGGAATTGATTTTAGGACCAAACTGGAACATGTGACTCATTTCAAGTGCACAGGGATAATGATGTTTTGAAACTAACACTGGATTAAAGAAGATTAAAAAATACAATAAGCGTGTAGAAATTATATTTTTAGCCACAAGATATCCAACTGCATATTTTAGATGTGAATAAAAAGATGAATACTGTATCACCAATAATTTGTACTAATCATAGAATGGACATACATATGGGTTAACTTACAGTAACCAAAGCAAGTAGTAGAAAATAAAAATACCACTATCCTTTCACTTTTGTTTGTGATAATACACCATATATACCATATCATATAGGGCCAGTAGCCTGTTGTTTTTTCAATGCTGTCAAATCCTGTAACATTCCACGGTCTGTTTTGAATAGCGGACCGCTCCTATGAATAACAGAGCGTTGCTATAGATACAGTTGTGATCATGATCTCTTGACTCTGGAGTACCATGTCAAATCATCTGATGATCCTGTTTACTGGCAGGAGCAATACGTCTATCAGAGAAACCTAATTGTTGCTAGAACGAGTGAATAAGAGAAAGTGAAAGAAAAAGAAAAAGAAAAAAAAACAGTGTCATGTGACAGTGGCTAAAGCCACCCAAGGGTCTGTGATCTCAGCCTTAGCGGGTTAATGGTAGAGCTAATACTCAGATTAAAACTATTATGTCACCACACTGACATGACCTGAGAGTTCACACACGCATACACACAGGCCCTAGGTGAACATACAGTACACACAAACAGATAAGCACACACTCATCTCCAGCTGCAGGCAAAGCGTTAGTCATCACAAACTCAACGCTGACTTATTATTTGCAGGTTCTTATTCACGTTCTTGTGTTATCTGTCCGTCTATCTTACCTTCTCCATATACTGCGAGCAGTTGGATTCTTGCAGTAGATTGGAAGCTTCCTGTTTGTAATACTCTCCCGTTTTTATCAGAAATGGCCCTTCGAAGATTTCCTGATAAAACTGCAGGAAGAGGATGTGGCCCACATGGGATTTAGCATATACAAACATATATATATATATATACACACACACATACATAATACATACACACATTATATAAATGCCTGCTGTGCATCTTGTGGAGAATGCAAAGTAATCTGAGAGCCATTCACATTAATGAAAAATAGCATCAATATCAGTTATATGTATGTAGTTTAATAACAATAATTTGATATAAATCGCATTGCATGCTACTGTAATCCTCTGGAGTCTCACCTTTAGTGGAAACTTCTTCTTGTACTGTTCAACATGAACAAAGGAGTTGATGACCCCGTGGATTACCTTCTGGTTGGGGTTCTCACCGCAACGATCACTGTAGGATAAGAGAAAGCTGGTGAGTTCGGTCTGGTGACATTATTACCCTCAGATCGTTTATTTCAGAAAGAGGAAAAAAAAAAGGCCTGGTGCTTTTGTGAGAAACATACTTTTTAATTTCATTCAGCAACATCCGGATCAGGACAGCCTGAAGAGGTTCGATCATTAGCTTCCTCCACATATCTAGTGCCAACTGCAATGACAAATAAAAAGATTATAACCCGACTCTTGATCTGGATCCTGGTTTGCAGATTATCTCTCCATCATCCTGTGCACATGCTCTCCTCTCTTACATTGTAGAACCCTTGTGGATGTGCAGAGAGAATAATGTTTATACCGGTATGAGTGAATCAGTCAGTACCTCTCCAATCTCCATGAGTGGCTCATTCATGTCCACTCCCCCGTAGCCATACTGTAGGTCTGCTTCTGTAAGTTTGTTCTTCTTGATGAACTGAGTGTTGAGATACCTGTACAAAGCAGAGTGGGGCGGTCAATGTGTTAAGATATCAAATACATCACGAGGAGCTGAATTAGATGATATGTGATGTCTAGAGTTTAGACAGTCATTCTTTGGTTACCCTGCATTCCTGTTTTAGACCAAACATTGGTACCATGTGAATTATTAAGGAAATTAACCAAAACAAACACTGTAAATTTTCACTTCAGGTCAGGTGATATATATCTGATTAAAATATGTTAAAAACAGCTTATTAGTTGGCCCTAATAGTAAGTGTAACTTGTACTCTGAAAGGAGTCACTTGTAGAGCTGAAATCACTGAGAATTATTAGTTGAGTCTGCATGTTTTAGTATGACAATGTACACATTTACTGTGTGCTGGTGTCACATGACACAAAATAATTGCTAATGTTGCTTTGTTTCTGCAGAAAGGCATCTGTTTGCAAACAAGTCATTGGAGGCGTGCTGGTACAGTATACCGGTTTGACTGTATACCATGATAGTAACAATATCATGGTATCATGGAAATGTCAATGTCCTATTGTCATTGCTGTGACTACTCCTACCTTCATGAGCAACCTTTATCTTACCTTGTCTATCGAGCTGCAGCTACTGTGCCCATGGCTTGTTATGCTAACATTAGCTAGTCACTTGGAGTACAGCTACTCAATTCACATTGAGAAGGACTGTGCACATTATCTGACAGCTTGTTTTGACGCTTTTATGAATCATAGTGGACAAAACTCAGTTAATGCAGCTTTAATATAAATAACATTTAGCCGTTATATTTGGAAAGTTTTTTGTTGCACAAAAAAAAAAAAAGTACTGAAGACGACTGACTGACAATCCAAGTGTTTAAAAGTGAACTGCCACTATTTCATGACAGATACTCTGATGTTGAAATGCACATGCATACATTCAATGAGGCTTACGTAGTAGTCAAGCTTACATAGTACTGTAAACATGGCACTCAGCCTGATTTCTGTCATACACTCAAGTTTGACAAGCATGAAACGCCAGCACGATGTGTTGAAGAGCTGCAAATTTAACCAGCTAGTGTTGATAATCACTAGACTGAGGCAGTGACTGAAGGTGTAAACACTCTTGACTTTGACCAGCCGTCACTGCAATGATGATGTGTGTTTGACAGGCTGCAAACACACACACACACATGTATATTCACATAAAGATCTGTTGAGGATAATAAGCGACCCTCTTCTAGGATATATAAAGAACCGAACATTACTATGTCACTACTCAAGCCTTGAGCTTCACTTTCTCTCTCTGACATAATAAATTACAAAGGCGTAAGTATGCACAGACAGTCTGGTGGGAAGTAACAATATAAATAGATCTGAAAGCTCTCCAAGGGAGTATTGATTTAGAATGAATCAGGACACGCCAAATGCCCGTTGGCACTTCACACACTACACGTTTCAAGGTAATATTTAAGTGTAAAAGAATCTGTAGGCTGGACTATTGTAGCTTGTGATAGAATTGGTACAGTCTGCCTCTGACACACCAAGCCAACTTCACGGAATTAGACCAGACAAAAAGTTGTATTTGCACTCACCACAGTGACTACTGCCAACTGTTAGCTGACCACTGACATGCACTTAAAACACTGCACCTGCTCAGCTTTATTTGTACTTGAAAGAGCATCGAAGACACAAAACAGTCTCCATATCAAATGCTTAGGATACAAACTCAGAAAATATCTGATAAAAAAACAAAAAACAAAACAGTCTGCATGGTGAATTGCTTTGATCAAATATTATATCAGTCTAATATCAAGTAGAAACAAATGATGTCAAAGGTATCAGTGTTACCTGTATAAGCAGTCCATGTAGTCAGCTCCTTTGCTGTACTCATCCCAGTATCTGTGGTACATCACTAAAACCTTCTCCTCTGATTCCAAGACTTTCTAAAATATACACACAAGCATAATGCAGTTACAACAGAAAATGCACTCTATACATTTTTCCTTTGCCAACCGCTGTTGAGCTTTCGTGAGTGCTTACCTTGTACAACTGCCGAACATGATTCTCAAGAAACACCTTGGTCTCTGTGTATAATCTTTCACCCAGAGGCTCCGGGTATGCAACACACAAAGCATAAATGTCGCTGGTTTCAAAGTTCAGGAATTTAAAATGTGGAAAAAACATGATTGTTGTAAGAGGCAATTAATGTTATGACAGTATTCAAAAGTATGGTAATATAGATACAGTTAATAAAAATGTAGTACAGATGTAATACTTGATACTTTGTGATTCTCTTCAAATGAATTAAGGGATTCATGGGAATTTGAGTCTTAATAACACTTTTCAATATTGAGCAAGTTGGCAAAGGATACGAGAAGCGATCGTTCCACGTTGCTCGCTCCACATAATCGAGCATCACAACTGCCTTGATTGTCGTCAGTAACTTGTTCCATGTCTCGTCAAAATCCACCACCCGCGGCTTCAAGGACATTGTACAGTTTCTCTTCTGGCCTGATAGAAAAAATAAATAAACAAACACAGATATACAGGAGTGAATAAAGGAATTTAAGATTGACCAAATTCATTTATAGGCTCTGAGGTTTCGTTTCTTTTTTTCTCTGTTTATGATATATACACATCCTGCAGTTTAGACTGTTTAAATGAAAAAAAAATGCTCCCTAATTGACTGGATAACATTTTAGTGTGTAACCCATACCTGTGTAGCAGTATCAGGAGGCAGAATACATATAATGACAAAAAATATTTTTAAAGTCATTTTTATGAAGCTATATTCTACAAATATATATATTCAAAACAAAATTTAGTGAGTTCTTTTTGTAATAATTTATAAAACAATACACATCCTTATAAGAATGTGAACACAGCACTGACAACAGTAATCAAGAGTAACTACATTATACAGCTGTCAGAATATCGGGCAAAGTGGAGGTCAGCGGAAATTAGATTTATGATAAAAAAAAAGTCTGATTCAAATGTTGTACTGTTGTAATACTATGATAGCAACAGATGAGATAAACACAGCTCAAGTTCACGGGGATGGTACCACTAACGCTCATTGACACATAACCATCAATGATCGATACTATTGTAACTGAGCTATTAGGCCAGGCGAGGCGATACATATAACCGCATATAAACTTCCATATCTGTGCCACACGAATGACAGATCGCCTGAAAGTAAGAGACACAGGGTCCCTTGTGTTGTTTCTAGTCATTCATACCAGTTGATTTCACGTCAGAGAAAACATTGCAACATCATCATCATCATCCACTGCTTTTCTCGCCACTTCACATTAGCCGATTTTTATTTTTTACAAAATGAGGTGTTGACGTGACTTAATAAACAGTCTTCTTACAGTCACGATAAGGGCAGCTAAGTTAAGGTTCTAGCTAGCGAAATGCCAATCCCAAAATAGGATAGGCAAGCTAAAAAGGCTAACTAGCATCTCTCTACCTAGCATGCTACTTCTTCCTCTTCAAGTCCCGTCCTGTGTAATCAGCTAGCAGCTAGCAGCTAGCAGGAAGCTACCGCTAGCAAGTGGTCATCTTCTTTGCAATTTCCCCCCACATTTGCACTGACAGCTCAGCAAAACGTGGCACTGCTGTTAAACAAAACGTGTTACTGAGGTCAAAGCGTGGACTTTTGAATAGTACGTACCTCTGTACAGTATTTACTTGTTATAAAAGTCAAGTTTCTCCGCTGTCACAGGCTTGATTTGTCTCAGGTACAGAGCTCCTCTACCTCTTGGACTATACCATTGTGTTACTTGGGGGTGTGTTATGAAGTAGCGTAAATTAGTTGTCAAGTTCTTTCGCCTTTAACCTCGGTAAAGTGTCATTAAAAACTATTTCCCATTTCAAACAATATATCATATATTTATACACACTGAGAATAAGGCCAAACCCACTTAGTTTCAAGTCGTAAGAACACCCATATATACATAGTATCGCCCAGAACTACGGAAACCTCAGAGGAATCGATTATTTTACATGTACAACCAAAGACAAACTGTACAGTGTATTTTAAAATGTGTTATGATTACAGACAATTCCCCGGTAAGTGGACCAACATTTCATTTAATCTCGTATACATTTACAGTGATTCACACCAAGAACAAAAACCTTAATAAAACCGCCTCCCCTCCTCCCCTAATCATGAATACAGTGAGTGACCATTATGAAAGCAAAAATAATTCAAGTCTAATAGTTCTAATTGTTGTTTTTGCCACAGGACCCGATTAAAAAATAACGTTGTGAAAAATCAGCCAATCAGAATCCAGAATAGCATCTTAACGTTCCTTGGGTTCGTAAGATTTTAAAATAAACGCTCGCGTTTATGCAGTTTATAACATCCCTTCTGTCAGTTATTAACCGAAGCTACGTTTTTGTTTTGTTTCTTTTTTCTTTTTCTTTTTTTTTCTCATGGATACCATCATTTAATGTGAGTACAATGCTGATGGAATATCTAATTATAATAAATAATTGTGGTTGTTTCACTGACAGATCTTATTGTTACGTTAAACAATAGCTAGCTAAAATATCAGTTTAGCTTTAATAAGCTAGACCGAAGTACTGTATTGTAGTATGTGTTTTAAAAAACATAACTAAAACTATTATTTAATGATTTCTGTTAGGGGACTTTTCTCCTCATTGCAATACAGAACATCCTTGTTAGCAAATGAGCTACCAACATAGCTTAACATAGCTGAGTTATCAACATGGATGTATTAAAAGACCTTAACGTCTTATTAACCGTTATACAACCATTATCAAACACAAAACTTTGCGTCAGGTTAGTAGCTAACCTGGATGAACTAGTGATTACTTCATTTGACCAGCAGAGGGAGACACCTCTTTCAAACAGGAAATGTCCCTTTCAATGATATAATATCTAAAATCAAATCATAAATACTCATGAATCAACATGATACATGTCCTGATACAGTTTTTTTTTCCGGCTCACAAATTGCACTTATATTAAACAGCACTAGGTTAGTGTCTGATGGCAATCAAAGTAGAAAAGGAGACTTTTACAGCACTTTGTGTAACTGTATACACCTTGAGTCTATAATCACAAACATGCCAAGGGAACTCTCCAATGAATATGGACCAATATAATAAGGCAGAGGGTGTACTTATGACATCTTGTTGAAAAATAGAAGTGTTTCACAAACTCCAGGAACTGCTTGAATCATCATGTCTGAGTAATTGCTTAAATGGATTGTTGAAGCTATTAAATTAGCTGGTTTTATTACCTGCTGTATGCTGACATACATTTACAGTCTTACCTAACACTGTGTTACATCGCCGCCATTTAGGTCACCACGAAAAAAAATGTCGGTCTCAAAACACTAAGGAGAAATCAGTGTGAACCCCACTAACAGTAGACACACTCAATGCCTGTCAGGATGATCCATGTGAAAACTGAAGAGGAATATAAGACAACACGTGCTAATCTGACCTGCACACATACACCTGTTTACCAGACCAGCCACAACCAGTACTGTAAGCATGTCTGAAAACTTATGTATAAAATAATGCCAACATACGAAATAGAATCATTAGAATAGTGATTCCCAAGGTGATGCATCTCTTTATCCTTTTACCCAACTCAGATGGGTGTATTCAAAGAGGTCCCATCAACATCCTGCCTGAGGGGACACAGAAGCTGCCATCTGTGGATATGACCAGACCACAAACACTACAGCCTTCATCAAACACCATTCTTTACTATGAGGAGATGCTGAACCTAGGCCAGCAGCACCGTTGCATGTCCACACTGCCAGGTGACACCTGATTTCCAGACTCGTGTGTATCAGGGATATTTGCTTTTTCTGCATTGAGTTTACATCATTTTCTCTGGGTGCTCCAGTTTCTTCCCCACCAAAAGACAGTGTTTTCCAGTGCAAGCGTAGTCCAGCTGTATCTTACAGTTAATAGATAGATAGATAGATAGATAGATAGATAGATAGATAGATAGATAGATAGATAGATAGATAGATACTTTATTAATCCCAAAAACGGGAAATTGGAGAAACTGGGAAATTGATATTGAGCATATTGATTCATATTGAGCAACTATTGTTATGTATAAATATAAATAACTAGTAGTCGCAACTTCATTGTTGCCATAATCACAACCAGGTTGTGTAATTATATTATCACATCTATTATTTACTCGGTCTTGTTACCCCTCTTTTTTTTTTTTTTAGAATGTCCTGTCAATTTCCAGCATGAGTATACACAGAACCAGCCATCTGCAGCCATGGCCAACACACAACCACAGCCTCTGCCAAACCCCCATCCATACTACAACAACGATGCACTCTGTGACCCGGCGACACATAACAATCCAACGCTGCCAAGTAAGACCTGATTTGCAGACCACTGCCACTAAATAGTCTGGATGGGGAATAAACAAATGTAGCACTTGGGCAGAGTTTCTCTATGCATTATGTAGCAGGGGCTGAACACTTCATCTGCACATCTTCAAAGATCAGACCAAATTATTAGACATTTATTAAATAAAATTAGGCTTATGGACAAATACAAGCAAAAGGTACTAAATCGCACAACATACGACTATATTCAGGGATCAGATAATCATGAAATCTGATGATCTGATCATGAAAGTGCATCAGCACTGATTGATTGGCCACATCATCCATACACTCTTACGCTTATCACCTCCACTGTTGGTAATGTCTAGACATGTCTGATATATATTGTATTATATAAGATATTTCTGCTATTACTGCTACATGAAACATGTACTGTATATGTGACCTGTTGCAGGGTAACAGCATGCAGCAGTAAATGAAATCTATCAGTGTCAATATCTTGATGATGACACACACTAAAATATTGCATAAATTAAAATGTAAACCAAATTACAAAAACCCACCACACCAAATGTTACACCAACAGGTTCACCCAGTCCTTCATTTAGCTCTGTGCCGCCTGCAGAGGGAGCCAGCTCCTTTAGTTTGGAGTGTGAGACGATTTCATATTTCGCAGTGACAGTAGTTATATAATTAATATGGATATATTGTAGGTTCATGTATTGTATTGTATGCCAAACCTTAGTCCTATATTTGCTTACAAGAGGACTTTTGTTCTTCCTTCTAAAAAGCAACAACCATGACATGTATAGTACAATAGTAATAATTTTATCCAGATATACCGTTTTGATTTATAGCAATTAAGATATAGTGTATGTACGCAACATAGATGTTATTGTTTTAAGTCCAAAATGATGATGAAATCTCACTGACTTTCGAAGAAAATTCATCCCTGAAGACAAACAGCGGAGCCCTTGACTCATAGCACTGTGTCAGGAAGATATCAGGAGGCCAGTGATGTCATGGTGATGTCAATGCCTCTAATTGTAAATTGCACACATATACTTGCTGTTGGCTGTGGTAACATTTCAGTCAGAGAGAAGACTCTGAAGGGGACAGTCTTGCTTGGAGTTAATACAGTATGGCTGTAACTGGGGATGAGACAGAAACAGGTATGTTTTCTAACGTCTCTTTTATTGCCAGGTCTTAAAAAAGGGGACTTTTTGGTTTTTTTACATTATTGTTCAGTTGCAATATTAATTCAGTCTTAATCAGTTATGGACAAGTTTAAGCTTATTTTTCACAACTGAAATTGATGATTGTGAGCTTTTGCTTATCAGATATGACATATTTGTTTACATTTTTTCAGTGGCTTTTTTTTTTTTTTTTTACCAAACCACCATTAATAAAAGCTCAATAATTCCCTAAAATAACATCACAAGATGTCTTGTCTAAAATTAAATAGCACAGGAGTGGAAATATTCTCTTTCCACAGTCAGTTGCAACAAGCTCACTTAGTAAGAAACATTTTTACAGGGTCTGTTTGTCTTCTCAGTCTTCTCCTCTCTCCAGTCTCTCTATTTGTCACTCTCACTCTCTCTCTCTCTCCTTCTCTATCTCTCTCTCCCTCCCTCCCTCCCTCTGTGAAATGCTTCAGTGCTGCTCTGCCCACTCAAAGCACATAGCAGCAGTAGTTGACGTCACTGCTTTTCCTGGAACAGGCCCCCAGCAGCAACATGGAAATGCACACCAGCGAATAAGATGCACACTGACATCAGTCACGGGCCACAATGTGTTTATATGCAGTACTTTTTACAAGATGATAGGATAAGAGGGGCAGTGAGTTCTTTTGGCACTGAGCAAACTATGTACAGAAGGAGAAGTAGATGAGAATGGCACCATCTTTAGCTGTGTGTCTTGCAATACTAATATTTTTTTTACATTTAAATTGTCCAACCAAATTTAGCAAAAGTTTTAAAACTAGCTAGTTGTTACTAAGCATTTACTGTAGCAAAGACTTACAAGACACGCAATCTTAGTGATGGATTTACACATAGCTGATGCAACATGTTTTGTGTCTCTACAGGCTCCACAGGTGACTTGACTGCGTGTCAGCTGCGTAACCCCAGTTCCAGCTTCGCACAGGGTGTGGCAGGGGCCAGCTTTCAAAAACCCCAGAAATCTGTGGACGCCTTACGAAGGAGGGAGCTCCGCTTGATAAAGAATAGGTAGAGAGGCGCATTCACAGTCATCGGCCTGGACATCTGATGATAAACTGACCGTGCGGGGTGTTATCGTCTGATATTAGATATACTGCAGATATATAACGTCATCTGATCATTAGAGGCCAAGTCACAACAGGAAGTTCTTTTACAAAATATTTGGTTGAGGAAGCTCGAATATCTCACTCAGCACATATCTTGACCTCAGTTCTTTCAAAACAAATTGAAGGAAGCCTTACAAAAGTGTATGTTTATATATCAACTACTGCTGTTGATTACAATTTTCTTATTTATATTCTTGCATGATCTTTACTACAATCAGTCATCGCAATTCTAAAGTATCTAATATCACAAACATGTTCATATTCACCCTGGATATTCTGCACCCTCATTAGAAATTGGGAGCTCTCTTTGTCTCATGGTGTTAACTGATTTGTGGCCAGAGTTGTCTGTTGTAATCTGGGAGAAAAGCCAGAACGTTAAAGCTGCTTCTTCATGGTAACTGTTGTTGTTCCTTCAAGGGAAGCTGCCCGGCAGTGTCGACAAAAGAAGAAGGAATACGTCAAATGCCTGGAGAATCGCGTGAACGTGCTGGAGAATCAAAACAAGACTCTGATCGAGGAGCTTAGAGCCTTAAAAGACATCTATCAACACAAAGCAGAGTGAGCCCTCTTGACGAGAGGCGGGACTGGGATTGTGTGAACTCTATTGGTCTGCTTCTATATTGTGAGGTATCTTGAGGACAATGCTTACACAGACACACATGCAAACACACAAAACACTCCTCGTCCTTTCTGTTAAACGTGTTTACACGATGATGTCAATGTTTCTTTTATTTATCCATGTGCCGTCACCAGCAAAAACAAGAACCTTTTTACACATTTGGGATTACTATTAATTAGTGAGGACCTTATGTCCATTAGCACAGGGCAACTGAATGAAGGAATATATGGACGACCTGCAGTCTCGCAACACCTTACTGGAGATGGAGAATGTGATGCTGAAAGCTCATCTGAATACGCCGCCTCTATATATCACTAACACCTTCCCTGCACTGCATTTTTACATTCCTTTAGGCTCCACTTTGGTCTTTTGAATACCAGTGCTTGATTTGTGGACAATATAAAAAAATATATTTGTGATATGAACAAATGTATATTTAGTTAAAACACATACACACATTTGTGGACATTTTATTACCATACACACTTTGTAACTTACTGTTTCATGTTTAGTATGCATGGCTGTAATTTTCAGTTTCAGTAGGGTTACATTTAACACTTTTGACAGTCTTCTCTGTAGGTACTTGTACTTCAGGTTCTGATCACACGATATTTATAGGCTGTCATTTTAATATTTATTTGTGTCAAAATAAAGTGTTTTCTCAGTCTCTCTCTCTGTTGCTTTCACACACAGTAAATATAAGACCTACATATAGTATATATTGTTCAGTGTTAAGCAATGGCTGGATAGAGAAAACTTGTTCAAGAAGGAAATAGAAGGCAAAATGTGAATGTTCCATAATGAGTGCTGATAAAGCTCTTATCAAGCCTCAACCTTGGATTTCTGCTCAGGACAGGATGTGCTGTCCCTCAAATGATGAGTCTCTATTAATTCTCAGGCCGCCACTTATAATTCAAAAGCAATTTCTCCTGTCTTACACAGTTTGTTACCTCTCATAGATGAATGATGTGCTGTGGAAGAGCCAATGCTATTATTATTATGCAGTGCACACTGAAAAAAGGATTTAAACATATTTTCCATAAATCCATAAAAAAATGTGCTTAAGAAAAAGGAAAGATTGGCTCATTCTTTGATTTGGTGGATAAAGGTAACACCCTTAAATATGTAATACTTAAGAATGTGCTGCTCTAAAAGGAAATGTGTAAAGGCTCTCAGATATCAACCAACTTACAGTAGAGACCAAAATAAATCCTGATTTGACAAGGAAAGACATTCTGGAGAGTTTTTGGAATGATTGATTATAATAATTATGGGATTGTTTTTCCTTTTTACGTGAAACATTTCAAGTTCAAAATGTCTACACTACTGTTTCTTTGTGCTACATCTTTGCTACTGGTTGCAGGGATGGTGGGTTTCCTGCTCTGTCATTCCCATGTGCAGTTTGTTAGGGAGACAAAACAACCGAGGAAAAACATCTATTACCACAGAGACTTGTCCCGCACCTGGTTCTATTGTGAAATCTTATTCCTGTCCAGTCTGTAACACAAAAACACACTCGACTTCCACCCTTATACAGACAAAACTACATGGTGGAACGCAACAGTAGGGAATAAGAAATATTGATTTTTCTGTTCGTTAAACTATATAGTTAAATATGACTACACCAATGAAAGCAGATTTATCGTGCCAATAGACCATGGATTTAAGACAATGAAACATATCTGTGATTTTTTTGTTTGCAGAATTTAAAACACAAAATATGATTCAGCATATCACAAGGACCAGGGGAGATGTTATCACTCACTGATCAGAAAACGCATTTGATTTAAAACCTATGGCAGGCAGTCATGTCTTGGCTTTATGTTGATTAAATGCAATGCAGCTGCAGTACCAGCAGGCTGCACTACAGCACCATGTCTGCAACATGTCAACCGGCGTAATCATTTAAAAAGCATCTCTATCCTCCCTATCCTCTATCCTTTAATCTACACAGCATCATCAGCATCAACATTCACATTGTCAAGGAAACATCTCAATGGATTAGGCTATTCTTCAGGACTCCACTGTGTTTACACTGACCTTTACTAATCCGGCCTAATCCTGCAGTGAGTTTTAGTATGAGCAGTCATTTTACTCTGTCACTAGTAAAGGCAAGCCCTTATGGATTTGTCAGTCATCTGTCAAGATCAAATAATTAACCGGCACACAGGAGTAATGGTAAGAGGGAAATGACAGATGTCCATCTTTATGGTCCTTAACAGGGATAACAGCAGTAGAGTTCACCCTCTTATTACAACAAGAACAATATATTCTCTATGCTATATATTCTTAGTTTATTGGTAATATACTATATGAACTATATGAACTATACTATAACTATATCAAAACTATGATATACTTCAGGAACCCACTTCAATCCTCGACAGGATTCATTCTATTCTACATATTATATGTTTATTTATTTAACTATATCCCCCAGGAATTAGTGACAGTTGTCTATTTATTCACAGTTGTAGTCGTTCACCCGCATGAACCGGAACCTTTCTCGCCTCAGCCACAGCGCTGTAGCTTTTTAAGACGCGTTTAGGTGCTGACAGAAATGTAGTAATTTAGGTAAACCATACATGTATGAATACCTTATCTCAAAATGTCTTAAAACGGGGTGTGAACAAATGAAGAGCATTAATACAGAGTCGGTAACTGAAAGTAAAATAATTTTTAATCGCTACGTGGCATTTGTGTGACACGTGTTTTATGCTAGGCTAATACATGACAAACAAAGTCCAAAATTATTAGGCTACTACCTACGGTTCTCCTAAAATATAATGGATTCGCATTGTGGCCACGTACACGTTAAGGATTCCAGTCAGTAAAAAACGAATGGAATGCTATTATTGCTATTATTTCCATCCGTCGGATCTTACGCCAAGCACATGAACGCAGCACGGCAGCGGATGTAGCAGCAGCAGCAGCAGGAGTCTACAGTACCTCGGCAACCATGTAGCTCTTAGAGCAAAAATATTTATATACTAGAAACAGTATCATGTCCTCAAATTCATTCATGTCGCCAAAAGGCAACAGTGTTCAAAATGTGTTTGTGAAGATAACCGGACACTCTGGACGGAAATAACGAGGCGAGGGAGTCGACAGTGAAACGAAGCCTAGAGGCACATATTCTGCCCTCGCCTGAAGGTCTGGACAGGGACGTAGGGCTTGTCTTCTCATTTATTAACCCACCTTGGCGTTTTTTATCAGCCTTTTAAATGGCTTTCCGTGACCAGCTAAGCCTATTTTAGACCAGAAGAAGGGCGTTTAACGCTAACGGATACCGGGAACAGTTTGTAGTTTGTACCAGGTCTTTCTCTCCGCGTTACCGCCCCGTTTTTTCTCCCTCTTGTACTAACGTTAAGAGCCAAGGAGGAGGCTAGAGACAAAGTGTTTGGGCGAGGAATATCGAAACAACCCGCTTAAGTCATGGGGAATACAACCTCTTGCTGCGTGTCGTCGAGCCCCAAACACCGGAGGAACAACCACTCCAGGCTGGAGCCCTACCGGCCGGAGCCGGAGCTGAGTCGGGAGGACACGGGCTGCAACCTCCAGCACATCAGCGACAGAGAAAACATAGACGGTAAGATTCACACTTAGCTTATTCCTCATTTTATTTTTATTTTTCATAAATTAAGAACCAACACGTAGGCAACCAATTTCCAAAATGTGTATTATTATGTTGTAAAGTAGCCGCGGGCAGTGATTTATTGTCCTCTGGAGAGTTAGACTGGTATTAACGGATAATGAGAGCTTGCAACATCTGTGCAAAGGACCCACCCACCCGTTACAGCACTAACTACAGCAGCTTTCCCTTTCATTGCATCTCTAGAACATACTGGAAATCAGATTT
This sequence comes from Pampus argenteus, assembly GCA_036937835.1. NCBI lineage: Eukaryota > Metazoa > Chordata > Actinopteri > Scombriformes > Stromateidae > Pampus > Pampus argenteus. The sequence continues at coordinate 13,405,294 of CM072880.1, read as the reverse complement.
GAAATGTGTAGTTGTCCAAAACTGAGATGTCAGGGTGCCAGGGGAAAGACGAGAGACAGTTTTCATATTGCTCTTAGTCTGCATCATTCTCAATGATGGTCACAAGTTTCCATTATCTTCCATCCTTATTATTAAGAGCTTCCAGGATGGTGCTGCATTGGATTGGTAGTCTGTGGTCAGCTGTTTTTTTGTTTTTTTTTCTTGTTGGGTTCTTTTACTCATAAAAAGGGAATCTCTGTCCTAATAGGCTTGGATGTACAGAAAAATGTCCAGAAGGCAGTTTGAATGAGTTCGCTGAGGGAGGAATGATTCAGTGAAGGATCTCAAGCTGGTGTCATCTCCATCATGAGTCTGTGTGTGTGTAAGGTGGGGAAAGTGTACTGAAGGGTGGGTGTGAATTTGTTTTCTAGTGTTGAATGAGAATGATGGACAGGGGGGTGGGTGGGGGTGGGTGTGTTGGTTTCATTTACTTCCTCCAGAGAGATGGATAGGAAATGATCAGCAACACGTTTCAACTTTTCACAGTCACACTTGACAGTACATTTAAGACAAAGGTCCGTCTGGAGGTTTGTTCGAGCAAATTAATCTGTTTTCATCTGTCACTAACAAATATAATCTCAGACGTCACAGTACCACGGTGGGATCCTCCGGAGCACAACTGTGATCAGTTTCATCAGTGTATAATACGATTATAGCGTGTCTAATTCTGTAACCCGCTGATACAAGACGTTCAAAATGCCCGTGATTAGTAGAGAAACAGGAAGGAGAGGGAATACAAGACAGGAAAACATCCAACACAATAAGGAAATTATCTGTGATGCTGGAGAAAATGGTGAAACGTGAGCAGTAAGGAACCGGCTCTAAACTCCACACAGGTTGTGGCACAGCAGCCAACTTACGGCATTACAGCCTCTCAGACTTGCATAATACTTACAAAATAACATGTCTTTTGTCATACAGTGCAGAGCATATTGAGTACAAATAGCATAAACAGGCCCTTCACAGGATGGTATGATGTTGTCAGCCAAAAGCAGGTCAAAATGCCACTTTGATCCGTGTCTATCTCACTTTCTCTGGTACGACAGGTTACTTCCCAAAGCTATATTGCTCACTTGAAATAATGTGCTGCAAAAAAAAAAAAAAAAAAAAAAAAAGGCCATTCAACTTCTCTGTGAGGATTTGGCTTTCTGGGGGTGAGTAATCAGGAAAGCCTCAGGCCTCTTAACCGTGCCTTCTTTAACAACTTTGCATGGAGTGGGTGGTTTCACCAGTATGGTTTTTGAACAGCACTCATATATTGGCGCTGTATTTTTTTGCTGAAAGATAGATATTCTGTGATAACGATTCTGCCGCTGTGTCGCTGCAGTAGCGGGCTTAGCAAAAGTATGTTGCAGTTATCCCTCTTCCTAGACATTCCCAGGCAGAATGGGAGTTCTAATCCCTCCAGTATGTTCTGGGTCTGCCCTGGGGTCTCCTCCCAGTTAGACATGCCTGGAATACCTCCAAAAAGGGAGGCGTCCAGGGGGCATCCTAATCACATGTTTGAACCAGGTGAGCCAGACGCACTGCAAAGGAAATTCAGTTGGGTTGCTTCATGTGTCAGTACATCATTTTGAACCCTTTCCAAAAAAAAAAAAAAAAAAATATATCACATCAGATATTTTGGGAATGAACATTCACAAGTAAGGACGTCTTTCAGTAATGACCCTTTGACCCTGTTGCTGGTCTTCTAATGGCATTCCACAGCCAGAAGTCTCCTGTACATATCCTGTGGAGGTACACAGCTTGGTTCAGGCAAATGACTTCATGGGCTAGGTAACCATGGCCTAGCTATAGTACAGATCTGACTTTGTGAACAGTAAATATGAATGGGTGCCAGGAGTATATATTTGTCCTGTGAAAGAGTGAGGAAATAAAAGTGTTTACCTTGCCTGATCTGCTCTTACAGAGCAGGGCAGTATGATGCTTATTGAGCTTGGGTGTTTTCTCAGTTTTATTTGGCTTTCCCAGAACAAATAATGTAAAAAAAAAAAAAAAAAAAATGTGACTGCAACGAGAACTGTTGACGGTGGTGACGACACACACACCAAAACGCACAACACAGTGGTCATTGAACAAGCTCCTTATAAGTATGAGAGGAGCTTTCAAATGGTCCCTTGCATAAATCAGCAGTGTAAACTGATTTGCCCAAACAATTGCTCCCCTCTCTATAACACTGGCCTGTATGTTCTCTTCATTACATATACAATAGTCAGAGATAAGGAGTCTGAAAGTTCATGCTTCTCCTTAGAGCTTATTTATCTCTATTTCTGCCTACTCGTGCTACATAGATTGTACTTAGCAGCATGTCCATCTACTCGTAATTACATTACAACGAGTATGATGGGACCGCTCTCTCAGAGTGAAGACCATCTCTTTGACTGATATATAAAGTCTATTCAGGCCTAAATGGTTGTTAAGTTTTATGGCCGTTCTCAACACCAAGGGCAAGTAATTCCCAAGGGGGAGGAAATCACTTGTGAAATACTCCTCCTCTCCGGCTCGTGTTGTTCGACTGGTGGCTCATGATGGTCACTGAGCAGATTACTCAGTTAAAATGCTCTCCAGCCTGCATATGATATGAAAAATGCATAATACGTCTTCTAATGTTCATATATGGCCACTCTTTGGATATTGGATGTCAGCAGCTGTGATGTGGGTATAAAGGTTTTCATCAACATGGCTTCACACAGCATAAAATACCTTTTCTACACTTTTATTAAAACAATAATAATAACACAATCTAACAGCGATGAATAGTCTCATACTTTGTAATGTAAATAGAAAGAAAAGGCAAAAATAATCTGCTTTTCTTGCATATTTTCAACTGAGCGATCTGCTTTATTTCCATTTTTTAGTAGAAAATCTCCGAAACCGATGATAGCCCACAGCCCTTTTCTTATTTTCTTTTAAAAGATTTTTATGTCGTATACGAGAAGAGGAAGGCTTGCCCTGAAAGATGAGGAGGCGAGGATGATGGAGGGCACGGCGCTCACAGATTGCGATTAAAGATTGTCACACCTAACTTATCTAGCGCAACACTGCTAGGTTCACAGGAGAAAGGGGCAATTCCCAGACCTTCTTAACCAACAGCTCAGCTATTTTTAGCCTAATTTGATCAGATCAGAGAGCATTGTATTGTGGTATTGCTGCAGAGCAGCTCTAAGTAAAGGTAAACCTAGGCCACTCATGATGCGAATGGCCCAGAAATAACAGACAATAGAGAGGATGAAACAGGCGGATCTCTCACCCTGTTTGAGTTTTACTTAACAGAGACATCTGTAAATGAGCAGTGGCTCCAGGCCCAGCATTCGTCTCTGTCTCATCAGTGTTAAAGTTAGTTATTTCTGGAGCACACACACACACACACACACACACACACACACACATACATTGATGAGTCTTGCTAGCAGGCTAATTGAAATCTGGACATGGATTATTCATGCCTGGTTGATGAGCCTGGGGAGTCTCCAAAGTATGAATTCCAGACACGTTGACCTAGATGTATGGGATATGATTTTGATTATTGGTTAGGTGAAAAATGCTCCTTGTTGTGTTTGACTCTTGAACACATTTAGACTTAGCTGACAATGTTTTCCAGCATGCCCGAGATTCACTGCAGCAATAGCATGATTTAAAATATATTATTCACAGTAAAAATATTAAACATTGCATGTTAAAACATGTAAAATACACAAATTGTATTAAAAAAAAAGTTTGAGAATAAATTAGATGTAAATGTATGACTATGATCACTGTAATACATGCCTGATTTAAGTATCATCTCTTATGTGCAAACAAAATAAAACAGTTGAACAAACTAAGAATGAGTTGATTTTACTTACAGTGTAAAATCAGTCTATAAAAAAGATTTTTATCCACGCAGTAAAAAAAAAATCGTCAATCATCCTCGTTATGGCTTCAACCGTTATCCTTTGATGGACGAATCAATAAATATCCAGTAAAACGCTAAAGCATGTGAGCAAATGCATCGTTGAACTTAATAAATCAGGCAGCTTTTATGTAATAAATCATCATCGCGCTCAAGATGACCATTAATGTTTAGGCGTCATCAGTGCTGCTTTAGAATGTGTCGCGTTGTCCTATCTATCAGTTTGAATACCTGCAGCTGTAGTTACCTGTCTGTTATTTACCACATTGTGTTATATTTGTGTTTATGGCCGCCTCCACACTGGCAGGACAGGCGCAGCTCTAATAGGAGACAAACTGTGAGTCTGCTCTTGTCTGCGAACCCCATTATGCATCAAATAGCAGCAAGCGGTTATGGCTGTTTGTAAGATTCTAAATCATATCTGGTTAAGCCACTAACTAACCATCAGCTCTTCAAAAAAACAATTCATCTACTTTACCTCTATCCATTTAAAAATCCAATTAAATGATTCACGGAGCGTTAATGAAAATGCAATTGACTGTGACAATCTCATTCTGGTCTGTCTTGTTTGGTTTGGCTTGGTCTACACGTGGGAAGATGCATCCGCAGCTCACAAATTACCTCGCTAGCTTGTCCGCTGATAGTGCCGCCGTCTCCTGAGAAATTCACATTGCAATGGTCGTCTTCCAGTTCGGAGAAGCCTCTACATCGCTAATCAGGAACCTTCATAAAAAATTAGAGAAGGTGTCTCTGTGTAGAAGATAGGACTGGAATACATTTTCAATGCTATTGTTACAACTACCACACGTGTTATAACCAAATAATGTGTGGTAGGATGTATTGTGAAATCCTTAAATCATTTCAAAGTGATGCTTTGGGTTGGGATTATAGTGGAGGTAAAGTGGAGCGTCATGATATATAAGCACTTTTGTTTTTGTATGTCAAAAGGAAAAGAGAGATGGATAGTAGATTATATGTGTTTTTTTTTTTTGTAAGGTGGGGGTTTGTCTGTGTTCATAAGTGCTATTAATATGTGTGCTTGAGGTCAGTCCTGATTGTAAAAGTGTAAAAGGGATTCCCCTCATGTCCATTCTGAATATTTTAGTTCCCTCTCTGATGGTCGGAGTAGGCTGACAGCGCTTGAGAGAAAAAAATAAAATAAAATAAAAGCAACCTGTGGGATTTGTGCTGTAAAATTGCTTAACCTCTCTGTTTCGATGTTAAGCTCAGGCGTTGGCAAAATGACAGAGTATTGAAGCGTGGGAATGCCAATAGCCTCGGTGATCCAAGTCTTCACCTCATCGTTTGGACTTTATTCCCCAAATGTTGTTTGTCAAGACCGTGTTGCTTCTTGCATGCAGGAAGAGAAAAAAACAAACAGTGAATGCCCTCTGAGTAGATTCCCATCAGGGCTCTTGAATGGTGTAATCAGAAATCAGCTTACATAATGCAATCTGCCTGTCTATTTGCTCACTGAAGTGGTGCATGCTTAGGAACGGGACTTGGTGGCAATTAGATGTGATGTTGGGGAGCTTAAGAGATCATTTGGGCACAGCTGTCAGCAGGCCACTTGCATTACTGGCAAATTTGTGTTGATGGGAGAGCTAAGAGGACAGTCGCCCACATTCTGCAGACAGGTCAGACCTGCAGGGTAAGTCTTTGTGACAGTGTTTGACCTCACTGACGTTTAGAGCTGTGCATTTAATACCTCAGAGCCAATTCTGACCAAGTGAAACAGACACTCCATCAAAGTCCAATCCTGGCCCAGACAGATAGATGTGCTGATACCCTGGTCCATAGGCACCTCAGCCCTGAACTAGGCCAATGGGACAACAGAAGGGGAAAAAAAATACTGTACATGGAGGCGGAAATGTGCGTATTCACACATTCATTCTTATGACATGACATCAGCCCTACAGCTGCTGCTGTTGGACTCGCTACATAAACAGCTATATGTGAATCATACTTTTTTTTTTTTTCCCTAGAAGTATTCCCTCCTCACTGAACCAGGAAGGTGTAATTCATAGGGTGACAGTGGAGTCCTGCTGACGGATAGATTCATTTTATTCTCACACTAAATTAAATATTTTTAAAGCAAGTGAGACTTCAGAGAAACTGTAGGCACTGTGACTCAAAATGTATTTGGAATATTCACAGACATACACATTCACATATTCACACGTTCACAAATGACATCTGGGCTTTTCATCTGACCGTCCCGTGAGGATAATTGCGATCACATGACGCTCTCCTCTACAGGGAAAAAAAAAACAAAAAACCCCTCATGATGTTTGTGAATAGTTCACTCTGATGTAGTCGGGGGGGAAAGAAAGTAGAGAGTTTGTAGAGTCAGGGATAAATTAGGCAGCTAACTGAGCATGCAGCCATCAGATGGTACCGCTGGATGAGCAGGTGAGCAGCTGCAGAGATAATTACTCGCTACTGATTGGCTGTTAGAAGTTGACCTGGGCCAGCATGGCACAACAACACCCGACAGGCAATACAGTCAACAACAGGCAGTTTGACTGGATATAACGGTCCATTAAAGTGCCTCAGTGTGATTATGGTGCATCAAACGTGCCATCTGTTATTTATTTCTTTCTTTTCATGAAGAGCGGGTGAAAGATGTTGTTTCCGTTGTACTTTTATGTCACATAATGATCGATCTTCGAGGGCATACAGAGCCTATCCCAGCATGCAATATATGAGAGGCAGGCTACACCTCAGACAGGCTGCGTCTACAACGCAAATATCTACAGTACGTTTGTGTACGTGTACGAGTGTCTTTGTGCATCACTGATAAAAGCCATTATTATTCCAGTTTGTTTACTTGCGTTGATTTATGCAGGTGTGTTAATGCTTGTGTGTGTGTGTGTGTGTGTGTGTGCGCTCGTGCGTGTGCGTGCATGCCAGCATTTGCGTATGTGTTGTGTGGAAATGTCAACACAGACAGTGTATGACAGAGCCTGGCACAGATGGCCTTCCTGTCATCCTCGGCTCCTTCCACAGCTTGACACCGGATGAGCCTCACATACAGACACACACACAGAGAGAGAGAGAGAGAGAGAGAGGTTTGGATTAAATGAGTAGTTGTGAGGGGGACGATATAGGATGGTCACAGTTGAACAGCTTTCACTGGCAAACACTTCTCTAATATTTGTGTGTCTAACCTTTAAGGTCAAAAAGCACTTTTTTCATCTCCTAGGGAAGAGCTGTACTGGAATGAAAGTGATTGAAGGATAGCACCATTTGTCTTGGTTTAATTCCTTCGCATTACATTATTGTATTGAGATGTGATGGGATGCTAATGTGCATTAACCTACAGCATCATTGAACTCCAGCATGTCTGTCTACCTCGCTCCCTGCAGACTCAGTGATATTTTCAGACATAACTGATGTCGATCCCCGCTAGCGGTGCATGGATCATGTTCTGCAGCAACAGATGGTCAGTGGCAGGAGAGGAACTCGGGAGGTCATATTGCCTTTTTAAGCGTTACATTATATATATTACAAATGTGTGTTATAATTTTTTTATCGCATTTCCTCTGATCCCAGGATGGAAGCACATGTGTGTATGTGCCATGTAAATTTGTACCATACATGTTATTTTAAAGACAAACTTAACAACATCGGTCAGCGTTCCTACCTGTGTGTGTGAGTGAGTATTCAAATGTTTGTTTTTTTATGACCCATCACTCCTGTGTTCCTACTTTATTTCTTTATTTTTAAATCCTCTTAGTGATCTTGCCCCTAATTGGCTATTTCGCTCCCATGTGTCATCGCTCACAGGACCCTGCTGTCTATCCAGCCTTTGTGTCATAATTGCTGTCCCCCAGTGTGTCTGTACTGATGGATTCCCTGACAGTACTTGTGACCACAGTCACACGTCTCCTATGTGTGTGTGTGTGTGTGTGTGTGTGTGTGTGTGTAGTAATTACACACTCAACCGTTTGCTTGTTTTTTCTTTGGTTCCTTCTTATTCAAACTGTAAAATTGGACATGCTACTTGAACCTTTTTACTCAATCGACCTGAAAAGACCGACTTCCATTAGTGAGGCAATGACTGAAGGTGTGCACACGGTATAAAAGGACAATGCAGTGTTTTTCTTTACACATTATCAGGCTTAATAAGACTCAGCAGCAATTAGTACAGTGTAGTGTACATGCAGGTGGCAGAAGCAGAGGAATAGTGCAAAAGAAAAGAGGGAAAAGACAGTGAAGCCTGGCTGTCTGTCTTTGCCTTTGATGGGTCTGCCTTTACTATCTAAATCGTTTTAAGCCAGCGTTGCCTAGTTACAGCGAGCAGAGGATGCAGGGATGGGAGGGGAGAGAAAGTGGGAGGGTGGCTTCATGGCTATCAGTTGGGTGCAGAGTAAATGAGTCCTCTCCCCGTCCATGGACTGTCAAACCCCTGACATCCCTCTGTTTTAGCTCTTTCTTTCTCTCACTCGCTGCTTTCTGTTTCTCACTCCTTGTCTTACACACGAAACATAAAGACATCTTTGCGCACAAACCACATCTGTTGTTTTGAGGGTGGATACATGTCAGCGCACTGCAAATTATGCTGGCAGATGTTAAAAAAGATAAAGATACAGCAAGGAAATCGTTTTAATCAATCATTTCCCAAACAAACTGTTGTTTCTGCCATAGGAAAACACACCACACTGTTAATGTTGAGGACAGCAAATATTCATGCTTACACGGCCTGAGTCACCATGGTGCTACTGTACATCAGCAGACATTTAGGTGAGGCAACATGAAGATATAATGTCATCAATGATGTTATAGTTAACATAGCCTGGATAATCATTCGCTGCCAGTGGATGTGACTGTAACACATTGGAGGTTTTGGGCTGGGCGGATGTTTTAATGTAGTCCTCCAACACAGCGGAGTGTGAGGCTATACTTTATTGTTATTCCTCGTCAGGGTTTTCCTCGTGTAATTCCAGGATGTCTTCCCCTTACAGAACAGGATGTGGCTGCGCAGGCGGATAGGAGGTGTGGCGTGTGTTTGGTACATCATATGTAAAGATTTCACCTACCTGACGTGTGCACTGAGTGTGTGTGCATGTATGTAAACGGTATCTCAAAACACAGTCAGGCTTATAGCAAAAGCAGCACAGATGTTTAAGATTTATATGAGCGCACTATTGATACTGTTAGATTCTTTTTTTTTCATGAATACTGACACTTTATTTTTTTTACAGCTTGAACTGAGATCAGTTTTTTGTAATCTTGTACACACATGCTTCAGCTGGAGACATATATGTGTTGAAGCATGGTATCCCACGCTATATATGTGTTGAACCGACTGAAAGTGAACAAAAATGTCACCACAAACTTTTTTTTAAGATAGAATTTTTTGATGTGATGATCGAGATCAGAGATCTCACACACACTAACAACACACACTTATTGCGTAAATCTTCTGGGAGAGGGAATGTGTTTTCTGTTGAGTTCAGGTGTGGTCCCTCTAACCATAATGAATTTTAGAAACTTTTCAAACCTGTCCTAAGTGTGTGGCAGGAATTGAGGTCGTTTGTTTGGATTTATCAGACAGGATTTTATGACTGTATCTACTCCTTGAAAACAGATCTTTGACACAAATAATGCTATTAAGGTGTTTTATATACGTAATAAATCTGATAGTCTCATCTCATAAATCTCGCCAGTGCAGCTTTAAATCTGGCCCGATCCCTCTTATCTCACACATTGCTCAAATAAAATCACTGCAGTGGCATCATAAAGTAATACAGTGGTAAATGCCATAGCTCAAATAACACACACATAGTACCAGGTTAATGCAACAGCAGTGCCAGTAATGAGTTCCCTTGTTATCCAAGGTGAGAGCCACTTAACTGCCCTCTGTCCCATGTTACAGCTGTACCTTATTCATTCATAACAGAGCCCACTGAGCACGCTGTGAGCTGTAACCTCTCTGTTATCAGGACCAAACCACACGCCTCATAAAGTTTGCGCTGTGATAAGTTTCAGATGACATTTGTTTGGCTTTTCCGCTCTCAGCTGCACTCAGGAAGCTGTTTTACACCAGAAAGCAGTTGACTGAGATTCAAGGTGAAACAGTAGCCAAATTGGAGGGCAAGAGCTCAAATCACTGAAGGTAAATCCAGACAACAGGGTGGCGTTCCAAGATACTTCATGCACTGAGAGACAGCATGCGTTTGTTTCTCATAAGAAGCTGTTTAGTAAAATACTGGTTGCGTGATTTTAAAATAGCAGCAAAACAGTTTTAGCTGAGCTGTAAAAAAATAACATCCAGCTTGACACTAACTAGAACCACGCAACACCATGTTCCTTTATAACACCCGATACATGTTGCTCTTTTTCTCAAACACTCCATTACAAGACGTGCTGTGTGTTTCTTATCTCAACCATGTGGGCGTAGCTGTTAGCATGCTGTTGACCATGCTGCTCCATCTGGATCCCTGCAGGCTGGTACCTCTCAGCAGGGCAATGGCTCTTCTGTTCTGGGCTGATGTTTTGCGTCTCGAAACTAACCTCATGACAAGTTAACCAGTGACAACAATTTTTTTGCGGTTGAAAATGAAAGCAAAAAAGTGTCAACTTGTGCTGTGATTTGGCACTGTAGAAATTAAATTGACCTGACATACTATAGATATGCTCACATGTGTTCAGGGATTCACTAGGAGTATAAATCTGACATCTGCTTTAAAACCACAGATTGACCTATTCCCTCCACTCTTTGTTCAGCTTATACCTCCCTAACAATGTGTAACCGCCACCCCCTACTTCATTTCCTCTCCGCTTCCTGAAACGCAGGAAGTTGGGTGCTTTCGTCCACCCCAAGGTTGAAGCAAGGGAGAAAAGTGTGGAGGGTGGAACCACACCAGAGGTCACTGACATCATCACCATCATGGAGGTTACCGGCTGGATATCTATCTGTGGATAGTCAACGTCCTGTCTTAAAGAAATGTTACATCGTGAGGAATCCAGAAAAAAAACAGATTTTCTTTTCTCTATTTTCCTCTCAGAGTTGTAGAAATTTCAGCTTTCAGCCGTTATTTGCGACTTATGTATTGCAGATGTGTGTGTGTGTGCGCATGTGTGTGTGTGTGCGTGCATCATTAACCCACCTTCAGTTCTCCTTCACTGCTCTTCTTCCCACACACCCATCTTTTATTCAGCATCGTGTGTCACTCCGACATCAGTCCTACATCACGGCTGTGTGTGTGTGTTTGTGCGTCCTGTGAGGCTCTTCAAGTGGCTCTCAAACACAAAAAGACAGTAGTTCAAAAGAGTTTGAACACAATAGCTGTGGCTTGCGTGTGTAGCATGCAGTGTACTGAAAGGCTCTGTGATCTCAGGTATGCTCTGTATCAGCACATAATGTGTTTTAATGGTAGATTTAAACTCTCATTTCCAGGAAGTTTCACGCTGCAGCTGGTTGCAAACTGCCCTCATCCCTTCTGTTTCCATCCTACCTCTACATTCCCTTCACATATATCACTTCACTCTCATTATTTGCCCCTTTCTCTCTTATTATTATCATTCTCTCTCTGCATCTGTTTTTACCTCTCTCTATTAGTGTATCTGGGTGTTGGTCCTCTCTGGCCCTTCCTGTTTTATCATCCAAGAAACCAGGAAGCTGCTTATGGGGTCACCATCCCACACTGCTCGTCTGCGTTGAGCTTTAGTTTAGTTTCCTCATCTGCTTTCATTCAGTTTTTTAGAGAGATATTTTAGAGGATTACAGTTAATGCATAACCTGGACCTGAACACGATAATGATCATAACATCATGTCAACAAATGTTTCATCTGAGCTTGTTCAGGATATTAAATCAGCTCACCAGGGCACCATAAAATCCATGCAACCTTGAGTGTATAATAGCAATAAAGTGTTCAAACAGTGGTTCTCTGTTTCACCAACCACAGCTATGAAAATCATGTCCGCAGGCTCACAACTGCTCTTTGTAAATTTCTTCTTTTTTAACTTAACAGTAAAAACTCTCAATAGCGTGTTCTAATTTAAAGACCAAGTGAGAATTTGACTCATTTATCATTTATATCAAATGTGAACGTGTCCTGATTTTCTTAGTTTGATGTAAGTGTAAATTGGGTTTTAGACAAAACAGATAAAAATATCTTGTTATCTATGTTTTTGGTCTCTGGAAACTTGAATGTTATATACAAAACAATTAATTAAAGAATATTTTAATAGATTAATGGATAATGTAATTCTGTCTAATGTGTGTGTGTGTGTGTGTGCAGACAACGATCTAAAGCAAATCTATACCTTTCTGCTGTTTGTTTAGTGCATCGATTTACAAACCACCGTTTACACAGCGCTGGTGCAGCTTTATTGTCAACTGACAGATTGTTTTTCCATGCAGCCAAGTCCGTTACAAGAGAGATGTTTAAACACTTTGAAGCTCAAAATAAAAGCTTACATTCCACCATATACTGTGGTTATTCTGGTAAAACATCATGACTTGATCTACTAAACAATCAGTATACACATATATTCACATTTGAGACTTACCTTTTTATTTCCTCCATTTTTTAGATCTGCCCATGGAGTACAATCCCTCAGATCATCCCCGGGCAAGCACCATCTTCCTCAGCAAGTCACAGACGGACGGTGAGCACGGCTTGGATTTCTCTTAAACCTTTGAATCTTAGGAACGTCATGCTCGTTGGCTTGCAAATTGATGATTATGATCTGGTATTCTTCTTTGCCTGATAAAATTCTTCTAGCTTGTATCTGATGGCTTCAGGACCAACACATGCATTCCATCTGAAGTGTGCAGAGGAACAATGTGTTCATAGTTTATTCCACAAAGCTTCCAACCCACGACCACTGTGTTCAGATAGTTCCATCAAAGGTTTTTTAGATTTTAATGCACAGAACTCACTCAGTCCGTTTCCCCAAACTAATTTCTCTCCTTTGACCCTGAAACTACTAAACATGATACTTACCACCTTGTGCGCTCATTGCACTTTGTAAAATCTGCCATTGATCCACTAAAATGGACCACTTGTTTACAGGTCATTCAAAGAGCAGCTATGCCATGCGTGGCAGGTTGCACATCAAGCGATAAAGCAGCCTGTGTAAAATCATTTCTAAAGGATCTTTAACTTTCAAGCTCATGCAAGTCAAGTGGCGACGTGCGCTGCTTCGTTTATAGGAAAACTATTTTGCGAATGCGCTGTGTAGCGATTGAGCTACACAAAAATACAGTTGACCAACACCTTTCATCCACCATAAAGGCGCTACAGACTCCAGTGAAGACTTTTGAGTCACACGGAAGTGTTTTGATCTTTTTTTTTTTTGTTTCTACTGACGAGCAGTCAGTAATATCATATTTTATTCAATAAAACGTGACGATGTTTGTGATGTGTTTTTGTGATTCATTTTCAGTTTTCAGACATAATCTCTTCACTGTGATGATAAGAGGCTTAGTATTGTTCCATTTGCACACACAGTAGAAAAGCTGGTTCAGCTAAAGAGTTTGTAGCCTGAAGGCTGGCGTATTGATTTGATTAGGTGCTGAGGCTCTTTTTTTTTAAAACCTTATCAAGCTTGTGTGTGAATGCCTACTGGCCTATTTTCTCATCATATTATACATAGACCTGATCCTAAAGCTGAAAACATTAGCCTGCTGAGCATCACTTATAACAAATAACACCTGTGAATATAACATTTCATTTATATGCTTCACACAATCTTTATTGAACCAACGTCCACTTTGCATGTCTATGTATACCAAAAACAACCACAGAGACAACTTGGACTTTGTGTTTTTTCAGTTGCTGTGCCCAACAGGAGAGGTAAGCATGAATGTGTCCGGTGTCAGCAGGCGGGTGGCATTATGTCGTCTCGAGCCGTATTGTACATTTGTACTTGATATATTTCGTCTTCTGTTTTTTGCAGGCCATGTGTCGTCGCTGCTGATATCAGTGTGTTTGTGTTTATGTGCATGTCGGTGAATGATTGTGAATTGACAGATGTTTGGACAGATGTTACTGTTAGAATTTTTAAAAATCCACTCAGGTTTTTTGCGCTAATATATTCAGCCATAATTATGACGTAACATGACGAGACTTTTTGCTTTTCGCTAGATAGCAGCGCACACAGTCATGACAAATAGTCTAGTGTGTGTGTGTGTGTGTGCGTGTGTGCGTGCGTGCGTGTGTGTGCGCGCGTATGCGCGCGTGTGCGTGTGTGTGTCTAATGCGTGATGCTCTGTGCTGTGCATCTGCTCCAGTTTGCTTTGCCAGCAATCTTTCTCTGTTGTGTGTTCTTCTACATCAGAATGGACATATAGACATATAGATACATACATACATACATACATACATACATACATACATACATACATACATACGGATACAAAAACAAACAAACACCATCGTATGAGCACTTACACATAGGTGCGTTTGTGTGCTGTACCATATTTAACCTGACACAACGCTGCACTTTGGTGAAGTGATCTCCACAGTATAAAACTAACAAATCATTACGTCCATTAAGCAGAATTAACATTGCAAATGACCAGATTTGAATGAACAGAAACAAATGAAAACCAGACTAGCTCTAAAGACAATATCCACTTGAATAAAACGGTCACTATGATTGATTTAATTTGGACTCATGTAGGCCAATATGATAAACAGATGAATTGATTAGCACGTACTCATTCCCACACGTTAAGACACATTTTTGCAGTTGAACAGGAGGTAAAAGCCATTTACAGGCTTTGAAATGTTCTTTTCTCCTATTACAAATGCTGCTTTGCTTTGTGTGATGTAGTGTGTTAGAGAAAAAAAGGGCTGTTCTCCCAATATTTCCTCAAAATCTATGATGAAGGGGAACTTATGAACCCTGGATAAATGCTGCTCCCTGTCTGTCAGGGTTTGGTATTGCACTGATACGGAGCTTGAAGCGTGTGTTGCCTGCCAGCACTGACACCTGTCTCTCCATCTTCCTTTTCAGTTCGAGAAAAAAGGAAGAGCCTTTACATCAACCATGTGAGTAAAATAAAATACCTCGTGCAAAGTCTAAAGACCACGACCATGAAATTTTATTGTGTAACTGTCAGTAGATTTGAATCTGTTATTTGGTAGCATAATACATTTGTGACTGTCATGAGCAAATGTGCAAATGCTAATTTTGATGTGTTATATTTTTTTTACAAGTTCACACACATTTCAGAGAACAAGGTAAAGTCCTTAAAAGTAATCTGACTTTAATCATTGTGCCTCCCTCTTTCAAGCCTCCCTCTATAGTCTCATTCATCGTGTGTGCGCGTTGTGTGTGTTCGATGTCATGATTTAGATGTGGCAACAATTTCATAACATGGTGCAGCTCATCTTTGTCTACCACTCCGTTAGTTCGTTTGTTTAGATTTTGAACATTGCAATTACCCAACTCCTGGAGATAAAGAATGATCTCATCAACACTACTGAATGAGCAGATTATTCCTCTAGATGAAAAGACTCTGAGTCTTTTTATAATGAAGAGGAATTAAATGATCTTGCACTGGTCCGATATGCACCAGTAGAAACAGATTTCAAACAAAATGAGCCGATCACAAGAATGTTTTTTTTTCCCTAAATGGAAGTTTGGGGTTCGTGTAAAGATGCACTCCACCATAAATGCCATTCCTGCATGCAACCATGTCAGGCGCCGACAGAGGAACGACAGGTGTCCTACTTTCCTGTTAGCAGACCTTTTGGCCGGTCCAAGTATGACAGAAATAGAGATTGACATATGTGTGTGTGTGTGTGTGTGTGTGTGTGTGTGTGTGCGTGTGCGTGTGCGTGTTTTATGTTTGTGTGTCACCTCCAGCATCATCCAGGCCCAGTGAGACGGAAGTACAGTTCATGCTCCACGATATTCCTTGATGACAGCACTGTCAGTCAGCCCAACCTCAAATACACCATCAAATGGTAACTTCATAAGTGTCTCAAGTAACTCATTATCTAATATTTAATCTCACAATAGAGATGTTTTACTGTAGTTTATAATGTCCTTTTTTGTTTTGTCTCAACAGTGTAGCGCTCGCAATATACTACCACATAAAGAACAGGTACGATAAAGAATAGATTAATGCCCATCTAAGTCTCATGGAGGTGAAGTTATTAATAGTCTTATATGCCATTTTTTAAAGTCATAATGTAGACTGATGTTCTGCCTGTTTGTCATTCCAGAGAGGTCGAAAAAAGAATGTTGTTAGACATTTTCGACGAGAAGCTGCATCCGCTCTCGGTAAGGCCTTAACTGAAGATACGTTTCTATTACATGAAAGCCGCAGAGGTGTCAGGATTCATCAGCACGACAAATCGCACAAAGCAAATAGTGCGGAAATCTGTCTGTTAATCTCAGCTGCCACCTGGACCATTCAGATTTCACTTCATTTCTTCCACTCGACAATTGTACAGTTTCATTCCAAAAAATGTACACGACCACCTTGCCTAAAGCTCAGGCGCTTCCATATTTGAAAAGGAATAAAACACTGATGCTTTCTAAGAACTATTGTGAAAGCTTATGTTTCCATTTTTTCTAACAATGTTTTGTGGTTATCTTGTGTTTACTGCAGAAGTCTGAGGTTCCTCCTGATTACGAAAAACACGATCCTGAGCAGAAGCAGATCTATCGCTTTGTCAGGACGCTGTTCAGCGCCGCACAGCTCACTGCTGAGTGTGCCATCGTCACGCTGGTGGGTGCATGTGTGTGTACGTGTGTGTGTGTTTCAGTGCTAACACAAGGAGGGAGTGTTGCTTCCTTATCCTCTAGTGTCATGTGCTGCCATCTTTGTGTTGCCTTTAATTATTTTTGGAACACATTTTCTTCTGTTCATGAAATACTCAGTAAACAATGTCCTAAAGATGTGCAATTGTTTTTAGGTTCACTTTGGTGATTACTTGGTGTGTTTCATTTCTTTCTCCTTCATCTAACACATTACGCTTGCTAGCAATAGAAGTATTGACATGTCTAGTATATAGTAAATAGAATAAATGTTATATACAATTGTATTTGTGGGAAGATTGCCAACTTTAATCAGCTATGTTCGGTTGGAAATAAACTCTCTCTCCCTCCACACTCATCTGCCCAGAAACATCTCTTTCCACACTTTGTCGCCCTGGCTGACACGTGCGTCTCTGGAGACTGGGAAGTGCAGGGTTAATAGGTCTGGCCTGGTGGCCTAGTATTGGGTTGCTCTGTTTCCTGACAGATGCACAAATGTGTGAACCGCATATATAAGGCCGGGTGTGTCCAGACATTGACAGAAGAGTGATTACACTGAAATACTATGCCTGTGGGTTTCTCAGTGCTTGTGTCTTTATCCATGTACAGGTGTTCTACAGCTAAAACGAGCCAGAACACAGAATCAACCCCCCAACACACACACACACACCCACACACACAGCCTGGCACATGTCCTGCCTCTTCCAGTCCCCCAGAGTATGGCATGCCATCGGTAATTAAAGCAGGCTGTTGGCCTGCGGTTATTGGCTTAGCCTAGCCGATGCTGCTAACTTTAGACAGGGGACTACAGATTGAAGCACTGATATTACATCATAGGATAGGAAAGAAAATGTCTCTTTTGGGGATGGAGAAAGTCACCATGTCTTCTTTTGTGAGGTATTGCTCAGACGGTCCAGCAGAAGGAACCAACAACATGACACACTCAGGAATTTAATGCAGGCAAAGGTCATTCATTGGTGTGTCACACACTAACTATTAGTTTAAATGGGTTTAGAACCATTTACCTATATTAAGATAATTGATAGATGTTTAATTTTAGATCTTTGTGTTTAAAGAGAGACAGCTGCATTTTGCCCTCCATCTGCTCTAACTGGATAGTCCTGCACTGTTAATATGGAGCAGCTGAACAGTAGAAAGACAGTTACTATACACTATTATTCTCAATGATCTCAGACATAGTTCAGAAAGTGAATCTTAGTGATTTGTTGTTGGAATAAGGAATACTACATGTACAAGAAACACAAACACATGAAATGGACACATGGACATGAAACCAGAAAGTTGTGTATGTTATTTAATATGTCGTTACTCTGCTCAGTCCCAAACCTCATCTGTAGCATTGGCCCAAGAATCACATCATTAAACCATTCAGGCTTCATCTGGTTGCACAGGGCTACTGTTTGCCAACCACGGCGCCTCTGGATTCTTTGTTGTGCTTGTTTGTATAGTTTTCCCTCTGAGCTGCTGCATTCATAACACTCAGCATGTGGTCCGGCTCTCTCTTCATGCAGGCTTTCTTCAGTGTTTGCTGCCTGCTGCCAGATGAGTGTATATGTGGGTCTGTTGGCGGGCTTAGGGCCATAACAGAGATGGGTTAACATTGCCTGCAGGCACAAAGCCCAACCCAGCAGGACCTGTCCAATTAGCTACCTGAGTTGTGCTAGTGGGCAAGTCAAACCAGGCTTCAAAATAGGATGAAAGAATATTTCACTCCCTTCTCTTCGCCTGTTTGTCCAAACCACAAGCTACCGTTACCGTGTGATAATTAGATGCTAATGATCATCTAGCAGATGACTTTCCAACACTGTTCTAGGATTATGTTTAGGGTTTTTTTTAAGTCACTCAGTTCTGACAGTTCTGCCACTGTGCAGAGGCAGGCAGAATTATAAAAAGTGAGATATGCAGTACATTCCCCTGCTGGAAAAAGCTGCAAACCATATTTATTTGTCAAACTTGTCATCTGAGACGACAGACTTCAAATCTTTAGGCTACTGTAACTGGTCTGAATTCAGATTGCTGTTGAGTCTGTGAAAAAGTTCCCAGGGAAGTTTTTTTTTTTTTTTGACAAACTTTTGAAAATTAACATTTGTTATAATATTTATAGTGCTTCAAATACAAAAAAAAGGAAGTTGACTAAGGTATACAAAATATAGAACTAAAAAGATTATATATGTACACTATGAGGGGATAACTACACAAGAGAAGAAAAGCATATTATTATTTGGGCGCATGTACTGTGAGATATGAGTTTTAATGAGAAAACTGTGATATCCCTTACAGCTACATTTAGTTGTCTCCATGCAGCAAACCCCTACAACTACAGAGCTTGACAACAGCTATAAAATCTAATAGAATAGATTCTCTCTCAGATTCTAACAAAATGATGATCAGTGGATAAAAAGCATCAGTACAACTGTTCTGACGTGTGAGGAGCAGGTGCCTGAGGGCTCGGTGTGCTTTGTAATCTAGTAGACCGTTTGAATTTAGGCCACTGAGAGGCAGAGAAATGGAAATGCTGAGAGAGGCAGAGAGACGGAGGGCTTCTATCGACATGGATATTTTATGAGCGGGCTCCAGGGAAGTTGGATTTTTATCAGCATCTGACATCTTGTTGTTTGTGGTTTTTACCTGGAGGAGTAGACAGGAGACTGCAAAGCAGCACAATAACTCGAGAAATGAATACAGGCAGGGAGAGCCGAAGGTAATTAAACAGGAAAATGGAAGGAAATGCTAATTACATGATACATGAAGATTTGTTTTTAAAATTGATATTCATTGGATTATGTATTCTGATATATGACATGACACATGGAAATGTTAATGATAATGCCATATGAACCCCTGTGTATTTTAATGTATTAAAATGACCTTTTTGGGCTGTTTAGCATTTAATTTCAGGATCTGCTGCTATTGATGTTATACAACTGTGAACATAAGATGGAAGGAAAAGATGCATTATTTTTTATGTGCAAAGACATAAAAAAAGACATATTTTTGACGCTATTTACATGTTATACATTTCTTTAATCAAGGTGTATTTGGAGAGGCTCCTGACCTACGCTGAGATCGACATTTGCCCCGCCAACTGGAAGCGCATCGTACTGGGAGCCATCCTCCTGGCATCCAAGGTCTGGGACGATCAGGCGGTCTGGAACGTCGACTACTGCCAAATTCTCAAGGATATCACTGTGGAGGACATGTGAGTTATTGGAAACACACCCAAAACACTGCACTTTATTGATATGAAAGTAGTCAAAATACACACAAATGCAATGCACATATACAACAGAAAGACTGGACTAGATCGTGGTCAGTAATGCTACGTGTTAACAGCCAGTGGAAATGGTTATTGATTGTAACATGTAGCTTTTATGGGCAGGTTTCAGTTAGATTTCATAATATGTTTTTTTTTAATAAAGATTACACTTGATGAATAAACTTTATAGTTTGGTAGTTCAAGTTTATCTCCAATTAATAACCAAGAATTATACCAGTGGTTAACGGTATTAAAGTGAATTTAAAAAAACGTGAAAGGTTTACTGAGTTTAGTGACAAAAGAGGTGCATTATGTAATCACTGCTGTGTGGAAGGAGCTGACAACACCAGTCAGCTGACTACTTCTCCTTCTGTGAAAGCAGCGAGAACAGTCTAGCCTGCTTCCTCTGCAACAGCTTCTCTCTCTCTCAAAAAAAGAAAAAGGAAAATGGTATCGTTGTGTGGGAGGTGCAGAATCACGTGACAGAATATACCATTAGACGTCTTAAATAAAATTAGCATGGGAGCACATACTGTAGCATATTTTCTTAGCCTGTTTTGGTTTTTTTTGTTGCTGTTGAATGAAAGAAACAGTTCATACAGTCATGTGTATATTATTATAAATGAAACTAAATGGACTAATTCAAAGATATTTTGAATATCGCATACACAAGATACATTTAGTGACTAACAATCAGAGTCCTTCTTTGCTGAGAATAACCTGTGTTTGAAGGGTCACCCTGAGTTCAAGAGCCATCTTGAGCATGAGGATTCACCACGGCGTCCTATATCCCACATACGTCTCAAATCGTCAGGAATCTCGGCTGGATTATCCAGAGGAGGAACACGACGCTGCAGACGTGTTGCCACTGTTGCGACCTCTCACCCCTGCTGCCTTCACACTCTTTCCGCACCAGTGACTGTATCCTCCTGTCCTTGGGCTCAGAATTCACACTGCAATCCACCTGTTTAGGACTCTTTCCAGTGAGAGGAGCCCAGCATGCGCCTCTGCTATGTTCCCATATGGCAATTTTCCGGACAGTGACTCAGTATTTGACCACAGATTGCTTTGGAAGATCAATTTTAAATCCCTGCTCGGAAGCCCAGTCTGCTGGAATCCCCCTTCCCACCCCGAACAGACGCAGATGACTGTAGCTCCACATTGGCTCGACCGTAAAATAACAAAAAGAAGTCGATGGGAATAGCTGAGCGAGCGGCAGTGGCGAGATAAACAAGCAGCAGCATTATTAGGCACAGTTTGGATACAGTGAGAGTCTAAATTTAGCGAGAGTGTTGCCGCATGCCTGTAAATGTGCATGGGCTGTGAATAAAGGCTAGAAAAAAGAAGATGGATAGTGCTTCTTAATGCAGGTAACAAAGCAAAATGAAATAGTCATGACCGAAGAGAAATGGTTGAAAGCAGCCGTCGTCACACTGAATAAAGGATCACAGAGCTGTCGAGCATGAGGCAACTCATGACAGCATTTTCAGGGTGTGGGATTAATATTTTCTTACGCATGAAGCTTAGAGCTGCATTACTTATATATCACTCCCTTTGACTATGAGGGAAGGCTTATGTTTGGTGGGTGCACATGGGGATTTACCAACGCTCCCTCTCTAGTACCTTTGTCTTTTCTCTGCATTCTCTCAGCTCACACATTCTCCCTTTCTGAATAAAGGAACGAACTGGAGCGTCAGTTTCTGGAGCTGCTGCAGTTCAACATCAACGTGCCGTCCAGTGTCTACGCCAAGTACTACTTTGACCTGCGCTCCCTGGCCGAGGCGAACAACCTCAGCTTCCCCCTGGAGCCCCTCAGCAGGGACAAGGCTCAGAAACTAGAGGTGAGCAGCACACAGAATTGCTGGAGACAGTTTGATTTTTGTTGCTCACGTTAAAACATTGAACAGTAAATCTAACAATGTGTTTTAATTAGTTTAACAAATCTGAACACAGTTTATAAGGCTGAGGATGTGAAATACAGTACAATGAACCAAGTCCATGTGGGTAATTAGTATTTTGAAGTGTCTCATGCTGGGTGAAGGACAGGATGTAGGTCCCTGTTGCTGTGTAATTAGCTTCACTGCCTCAACATCTGGCTCTCCTCTTGTCCTTATGCTTTACTGCAGTTCATTTGAAGCAAATCTCAACAGCAGCGATGATGCGTCATTGACCATTTTTTCCTCTCCCTCCAAAAGACTATTAAAAATATCAAAATTGCAGTTAAGCATGTGGGAAGATACTAGATATTTTAATGTTATTAGTTCCACATGTGAAAAAAAAAGAGATTCAGGACAGAAAACTCATTCATCCGTTTTAAAGAAAGTAATTTCATGGCAAATAAATTACATGCTTGGTATAAATTGGTGCCAATTGTGGTGTCATGACCACACTACTGATTTACTGCACATCCAATGACAATAAACCGATTATTGTAACACTCAAACAATGACAGGATTTGCCGTCTCCGTCTCATTTTTGTTGTGCTTTTTGACTTTCAGGCCATCTCACGCTTGTGTGACGACAAATACAAGGACTTGAGGAAACTAGCCAATAAGCGGTCAGTGAGTGCAGACAACCTGGCGGTGGTGCGGTGGTGTCCAGCCATCATTTCCTAACATTGGCCTCAAGCAGCGCGGAGCAGGGGAATAGATAAGACCTGTCAGACGTACTGTATTTCTGCCTGGTAAGCAGGTAGAGCAGGTGGGCAGCAGTCCTGTGAATCAGCGGGTCTGTCTGCCTGATAAAAAAACCCACAGGAAAACACACACACACACACACAATCTGGCACTTTTTCAAGTGTGATTGCACCCTCGCTGGTTGTTGTACATAAAAGGAGGTTCCACTGGCTGCCTGCACTGAACCAAACAGAGCTGAGCTGAACCAAACAGAGGTGTGTGAGTGAAAGATGTCGGAAAAGAAGAGAAGAAGCCGAATGGAAGAAAATAGGAATAAGCTTACAGTTAATAGAACACACATGACAGCGGCAGCAGCGTTATGATATCCCCTCTGAGGCTCAACTGGCTCGTATGGTTGACTGAGGGAGGCCGTGTACATTCCTTTAATTTTAATCTTCTGGCTCAGTCAGTTTCTTAGCGAAAGCATGAGTTGATTTTTTAAATTTTTTTTTTGACAGCTTACAGGCACATTGAAAATGTTCAATGCTCGATTCCTTCATTTGTTTCAGTGTTTGTTGATGTTTTTTCTGTTGATTTGCATTCCCATTCAGCAGAAAAACCTCTGCTAGCAGATCCAAGCGTACGCAAAGGAAAGACGTGTACATTCCACCATTAACCTGAGTGTAGAGTTTACCGACACGTTAGACTGCATATCATCAGCCCTCCCTGATAAAAATATCCCGCTGAGTATTAATGTACTTTACAGCCATTGAAGTGAAATTCTCATTCAGACAGCTAACATTGAAGCAAGTCAGTGTTAGGGTGTGTTAGACTGGAGGGCGCTTTGACAGGACCTGGGAATTCATTCTCAATTCATCCCATCTCTATTCAAATACAGCAGTTCACTTAAAGCAATATTCATGCACTGCTTCATTGTTGTGATCAGATTCAATGAAGCCTGCGTCCTTGGGAAAAGACTGACTCTCGGTCAGATGTGAGACATACTGTAGACATTATGTGTACTTTATTCACTGCCATTGTCCTGACCTGTGGTGCCTGTAATAAGCTAGTTTAATACTTCTCCCCTCTCTACTAGAGGAATAGAACAAATAACTCAAAGTATTTTTTTTTCCACAATATTTTGTACGGTTCTTCCAGCTTACAAAGAAACAGCACAAATGGAATTTGTGTCATTTAGAAGTCACTAAAAGCATGATTCTTCAAGGTTGTTTTTTTGTTGTTGTTGTTCTGGAGAGGACTTAAACTGATGGAAAAGCATTATGTGATGATTCAAACACACTGCTCACGAAAAGATAGATTGTATACATTTTGCTAAATTGTCTCTGTACAGTGTAAATACAGTGCCAGTGTGCAAAATCTGTAGACTGAAGCCGTACTGTAAAAAAAACAAAAACAAGAAAAACAAACCATAAAAAAAAAGAAAAAAAAAGAAGAAGAAGAAACAGAATGATGTTAGAATATTTATATTGGACATGAAGGGGACAATGAATATGTTTAATTCCTTGTTCCTATGTCAAATCATTTAAAGGAAGGTGAAGTATTAAGATTTAAATGGGAGACACCACTTAAGACTTTTTTGTCTCTTTTATTGTTAAAATGTTTTCGCACTGCAGAAATTGCCAAGTTTTTATGTGTTACATACTGTATATGGTATAAAGACAGACAGTACAAGACAATTCAGGCTTATTATAATTGTTTTTAATTTTTTAAAAGACTTTTTCACCCGACTCTGAGCAAACAATGACTGATTCATATATTTTTGATGTATGGTAAATGAAGAAACCTTTTTTTTTGTTATGGAGTCCCGAAACTGACAAAATGAAGTAAAAGGTTGTCAAGTGAAAAATAAAACTGGATTCATAAAAAAAATGGTATTAATTTAATTATAGTACATAAACTTTTTTAATGAATCAGAATTAAATATTTTACTTAGAATATATTTAATCATTTATCTATTTGCTATTTTCTTTTCCTCACCTCCAGCTTTCATCATGTTTTCATGTTGGGTTAGTGTTTAGCTAACTGTGTTAGTGTTAAAATGCTTTGGCTATTATAGAAGCATGTATACAGTGATGCTACTGCAGCATATAGGTCAGTACATATAGATCATTAACATTACACTGGCTGCCAGTGTTTCAAGCTGAATCTAGCTGAAAAGGTGGAGCTCCATATGTTCATCCACCACTGTTTTCACCACACAACACACTCATTGCTCTAGTATGATGTTAAACACACAAACTCTGGACCAATGGCTGCTCTGGACATTTTATTTTATTTTTATATTGTATTTTCATGTTGCGAATAGTGAATAGATTATTGAATGTGTGTGAGAGGAATATCGAGGGAGTTGAGAAAATTCAACAAGCTTGTGAAAGACGAAAGTGAAAACAACCTAATTTTGTCAGTTTCGAGGCTCCGTAGTTTTTTTGGATTTTATTGGAAATAGGTGAAACTATTAAAGTGAAGTGATGGTTTTAATAAATAGACTTTATGAGTGTGATTGTTTGCCTTATGATCAGCTGGACTCACATTAAATCATGTAAAAAAAATACCATGCCATAACCTGGAAATCTGAAGTCTGACAAAAAAGACACAAAACAGCTTTTTAATGCATTTTTCTTCATAAACCAACAGTTATATATATATATATATATATATATATATATATATATATATATATATATATAAAGGTTCACATTCCAAAGTGATCAACTTATCTTTTACCACCACAATGTCCTTACATTACATAACGTAACATCCAGGTTATGTTGTGCATTTCAGTGGCAACTTCCATGTCCGTGATTTCATTTATGTTGTCAAGCTACTAGAGAATCAGTCGGATCAGTGATATTTTCCCACTCTTGACAAGCAGGTGTAAGAATTGACAGAACCGTACCAAAGTCATGGGAAAAAATGAAGGACCATCCTGTTGGACGTGTTGCTCTGTCCCAGCCCACTTGCACATGAAGTATATGAAACGTGGAAAAAAGTGTGTGGAAAGTAAAGTGCAAAATGTGTCTTTAGGAAAAAAAAAAACATTACTGGAGTTGCTGTTGTTAAATTCAAACTGTTAGAGGTTATTCAAAGATTGTATATCCTATTTATTGTATGTGTCTGCATACAGCCCAGTCTGCCTGGTGTTTTCTAGATCCAGAAGTTAAGCGTTTTGATAATATGTGGTCAACTATGGTGAGTCCTGAAATGGAAAATGTACCCCGACAGCAGAGACGTTGAGCCTGTGGCGTCCTGCCGGCTGGTTACCGTAGGTGTGTGTGTCATAGCCTTGTGCACTGAACTCTACCTCTGCTTAGAGTTTTACTTTTCTCTCAATTTTTCTTCCTCTCTTCAGATTAGGACATGAAGACTTCCTGTTTCAAAACGTCTGTCATTTGCTGTAGCTGTGACTTTTTTTTTTTTTTTTCCTCCATTGATTCACAATTTTAACTAATTGTACTGTATTCTGTTGTTACTGTTGTCATTGTTGTATCATTTCCTTTTCAGTGAGTCAGTCGTTTGTTCCTTTTCTCAGTTTGCCAAACTTACATCTCTCTTTCTCTCTGTGCTTTTTTTCTTTATGTTTTCAACTATGATTTTTTTTTTTTTAAACTGCTCCTAGTTCTTCTCTTCTTGAAGCAATGTTTAGAAAAACCTGTGCGAGAATTAAACTTTGAAACCTTGCAATATACCCAGCGTATGTTTCTTTTGTTTTTGAGCACATTTTTGTAATACGACGACGTTGACCGAGACATGAAACATCATTTATAGTCTTCCCGTGATATTTTAATATATATTCCACAATGTGACTCCCAGAAAGAACCATTTAAATATCTCAGCGCTAGTGTTAATACAGAGATTACACTGTGCCATATTGTCATTGAGGGGCACATTTCATCCTCCGTATTAGGCTTGATTTGCATTTCACTCGCTGTCAATTCAATGCAATGAAGAGGTGCTGTGGGCAAACATCACAAACTCACATTTTAAAACCAAATCTCTTTGGTTGGTGAACATATAGTTGAACAAAGCATGTAAACGCTGGCAGAATCATTTTTTTTTCATATTAGGCCCTTATTGTTTACATAAATTAAATGTCTATTTAGCCTGTCCTGACGTTCAAACAAATATATGCGGATAATATAGTTTTAATGCAGAAAGAGGACACCATGTTAAATATATCTGAATGGCTCATTGCACTAAACATTTTTTTAAAAATTGCATATTTTTCCATTAAGTCTGAGTAGTTATCAACCTAATGTGCCAGTAAATGGAGAAACATTAAACTTGTTGATAACTTCAAGGGGCAGGGAGCAAACCACTGATGTTTCAGAAATCTAGCAGGATAAACCTTCACTTTACACTGGGAAAACTCATGGAAGGTATTTTAATTGATTGGCTTCAATGCCCAACACACCTGTGCTTCATTTAGTTGTGTTTTCGCTTAATGTGGCTGATTAAGCTTCTCAGGATCGTGTGAGCCTGTGTGGATGTAAATGTACAGTTTTGATCTTGATCTCTCGAGTGGGATTTTCTGGACATGTGGAAAGTAAAGGAATAGCATTGCTGAGGCTGGAGTCAACTAGGAAGGAGAAAGTTTTATTATATATATTCTCGATCACAGCTGTGTGAAGGGCAGTCACGCTTCACTGCAGTAATCCATGAGCTGAAGGCATATATTCCTCCCTAAAAATAAACCAGGCTCAGGTGCTTTATGGGAACTATGATAACATTTCTTCTGACTTTTATAAAGGAGCAGAAGCAGATGAGACAGAAGAGAGTTTTCACCTCCTTGTTTCGTGTAACTATGTAGAACACAGATCAGTCACTGTTTTAACTCCATTTTTACAAACTAGAAAGAGGTTGTTGCTAATAAAATCACATTCTAGTCTAATACATATCTGTGTGTGTGTATATATGTATGTATTAAAAAAGCAGCAAGAATATAGTATCAAAACATAATGTACAAAAATACGATTGGGTGTACATAATCATAAATTCAATGCCCAGTAATTTCATATGAATTCAGAAGCAGGTGTGCATGGAGAAGGTTTTACATAGAAAATGGTTTTGTGTATTGTTGCAGGTGCTCAGTCAGTGAAATTGAAAACAGGTGTAGCTCATTATCCTGTAAGCAGTGGCTGGGTGCTAACAAGTAGTCACGGGGAAGCGGTAAAACTTAAAAACTTTAATACAGATGACAGTGTGTTAAAGTTGGTGTGCTCGAGTGTGAGTCAGTAGTCAACTTTCGACATGTTGATATTAACACATTAAGTATCTTAAACGAGTATTTTTATTTCTCATTCTGCGTTCTTGGATTGCTCGCACCTGTTTAGACCACCCCGTACTGAGCAGATGGTACGTTCCAGTTTAAATGAAGCTCAGAAGGTAACCAGGTCAGTCATTTCTCTGTTGTGGGAAGGAGGGTGAACGTTTGCTTTGTGAATAAACCGCTGCTTTCAGTTGTTGCGTTGTCATCATCCCTGTCAAAGTCTCATACTGCACCACTGTATCAGCTCACCATATGTAGTAGACGTGCAAATGCTTCTCTATCCTATGTTACCCTGTCAACAATTCATATTCACTCACTATTTATTTTCAACTACATTCCTTATCCTACCCTTGCAATACTTTTAAATGAGACGGTATTGAAGTGGTAATGACCATTGATCTACAGTGATTATGAGCCAAACCAGCTTTTAGCCATGTGGATGTATCATGTCAGAAAGGATCTGATTGGTCCTCTGCAGTCACGATCTGCATGACATGATGTAGTCTTATAGTACAGAACCCGACATCAGCTGTAGGAAAACACATTTTACAACCTGCTTCATATTTCATGACAGCTAATCCACTGTCTGCATATGTACATGTTGTTATGATTTATCACTGGAAGATGCAGGAAGGGCTTGTATTATTTTTTTTTTTTTATGGTGTTGCTGGTTTGAACATGCTTGCCTCTGTGCTTGAGAACTTAATACAACAATTTAGAATGAGTAAGGCAGGAGGCTCGTTGTTCTCCTGTAAGGACGACCGGCGGCACCAAAATATCTCTGCAATGCCAGGACAGCAACGTGCCTTTGGAAGTGTGTTAAGAATAGACCTACAATAGGGCTCGCTCCCGTCTTCTGTTGTCTGAGGACAGACGGGGGACAGAGGGAGAGGTAAGACAGGAGTATTCGCATGACTTCCCTCGCAGTCTTCCAGAGATTTGGGTGGATTTTTTGAAATGGATGAGAATGGCTTTTACCCACCGGGATCTGGCGCACGCTCCTCCTAGATGAGGATTGGAAAACCGCAGTTGGAAACTTCAACCTGGAGGTTATTGTGCTACTGGAAGTTGCTGTGGTCCTTGGTAGAAAGGTGGAAACGGGAGAAGAGCAGAAGGCGGCTGGACAGAGAGTGGGGTGCTGGCTTAAGGATTTAGGACTGGAAGGTTTTGGAGGGCCTTGAGCACAGCAAGCATGGCGGGATCAAGTGCTTCCGAGGTCATCTTTATCTCTGTCAATCACAGCATCACCTTGATGGGTGAGTCGATTCTGATGACAACAGAGATTCATTAGTTTCTCATTTAAAGTACATTTTTAAACAATATTCTTGTATCATGCACAAATCTATAAACTTCAAGGTGAAATATCAGACAGGCTTTTTTTTGCTGATCTTTAAGGCCTTGAGGTTTTATTTTATTTTTGCAAAGTCTGCAAAATTTCTTACATCTCTCTCTCTCTCTCTCACACACACACACACACACACACACTGTCAACTCAGCACATTTTTTAATTCCAATGTGCTTACATTTCAGGAAAGGTGTGGCTCATTGTGATGATCTTCCTCCGTGTTCTGATCCTCCTCCTTGCTGGTTATCCTCTCTACCAGGATGAGCAGGAGCGATTCGTGTGTAACACCATTCAGCCTGGCTGTGCCAACGTATGCTATGATCTATTTTCT
This sequence comes from Pampus argenteus, assembly GCA_036937835.1. Taxonomy (NCBI): domain Eukaryota; kingdom Metazoa; phylum Chordata; class Actinopteri; order Scombriformes; family Stromateidae; genus Pampus; species Pampus argenteus. The sequence continues at coordinate 13,375,777 of CM072880.1, read as the reverse complement.
CCCATCTCTCTCTTCCGCTTCTGGCTGGTGCAGCTCATCACTTTATGTCTCCCCTACGTTGTCTTTATCATCTACGTGGTCCACAAGGTCTCAAATGGGCTCACTGTGGACCTGAACAAAACTACTCAGCTGTACAAGATTCACCAGGAGCCTTTTGGCGAGACGTCTGTAAACAAGATGCCCCTCGGGGCTGAGCGAGGGTGGGTCCGGTACTTCACAGGAGCCTACATCCTCCATCTGATGTTCAGGACATTACTGGAGGCAGGGTTTGGGGCAGCTCACTACTATCTGTTTGGTTTCTACATCCCTCGGAGGTTCCTGTGCCAGCACACTCCATGCACTACCCAGGTGGACTGCTACATCTCCAGGCCCACTGAGAAGACTGTGATGCTCAACTTCATGCTCGGTGCGGCCGCTCTGTCCCTTTTTCTAAATGTGCTGGATTTCATCTGTGCCATCAAACGTTCTGTAAAGCAGAAAAGCAAGAGGAAGATGATAGTGGAGAAGATATACGACGAAGAGCAATGTTTCCTTTCAACTGTGGGAGCCTTGAGGGGTATCGATCCGAATGTCTCCCTGACTCAACAGGATGTAGATGGAGACTCTGGTCAAATGGGAAGTTTCCGGAAGAGGCGAGGCAGCAAGGGTTCAGTTGCTTTAGGTCAGGAGACTTTCTCTCCGGGACCTCTGGGCTGCAACACCAACGGAAACAACGGCTGCTCCACTTCCAAAGAGGAGGCTTTGGAGCGGGATGGCAGCGAGCTGGCTCTCTGTCCCCCAGAGCCCATGGGCACACCTAGATCCATTCGTGTTAGTAAACGCAGCCGACTCAAACCACCGCCTCCGCCCAGACGGGACCATGGGCTGCTCCCTGAGGTGTCAGCAGGGCCCACCGGGGATGTTCCAATAGCAACAACAGTCTGTACCAGGAGGGTGGGTCAGTACATGTTGGTGGAGTTAGGTAGTGGTGCAGAGCTCCAGACCAATGATGAAGGGCAGGAGAAAAGATCGGAGTGGGTATGACTCCAGACGGTCGGATTGATTTTGATTGATTTTACGGGTTATTTTGGAACATAATGGAGCAAATACGTGCGAGTGTGATATGAGAAAGATATATACCCCAAGGCTTCCACAGCAACTGTTGGAGCCGTTCCGCGCTCTCTACCTCATGTTACAAAGCAGACTGTGATGTCAGTTGAGGAGAATCCAAACCAGTACGGTACATTCACCAGACACCTCCAGAAATTTGCTGTGATTTTTTTTTTTTGTCACACCATCAGATTCACACAGAGGAGTGTGTGCATGTTCAACCCCTGTGGGGCAAAGTGACAGGGATTCAAGTAGCGAAAATGAACTCTCTCAGGACTGACAGGACACACTAGTAGCGTCCTTGGGCAAACCTCAACCTTGAGAAAAATCTAAAAGAGTGCAACCCACCTGTTTCTTGCCATGTTTGTTTTACCCCCACCTCCCCTGACACACTGTCCGTAAACAAAGGCAGGCCCTGACCTGTCCCGCATATACAACCCCTTAACCCCACCCCACCCCGCCCCCCACCACCACCACAGTCATTCTATATGGTACCAACATCAAGCTCCTCCATTGTGTGTGTGTGGGTCACTGGGGTCAAAGTGGACACTGGTAGCCTCTGGGGCCTCTGCTTTGAGTGTTTGTTTGTGTGACCTTTTTGGACTGCGAGGCTCTGGTTGAAATGAAAGGCAGTCATATTACCAAGGTGATGTTATCAAGCTCATTGAATGGAATAGGATCCCTCCATTAGAACTGAAGGACACTACGAAGGCCCCTAAAGCTGACATAGACTCACAAAGCAATTATGTTTCCCCATAGGGGCTCTGTATTTATGGAGACAGCTTGTCACTCTATTTCAGGGCCTAGCAGAGCTTAGGAGGAATACAAGCCTTTACATACACAGACACTAGAAATAGAGCGAAGCGGAGCTCTGCAAAGGAGCAGCGTTGCCTGTTGCCCTTCAGGATATCGGCGCTCGACTTTCGCTGTGGCTTTGGTTTCACTTTGATCACAAATCAGATTAATGTGGGTGAGAAGACACCAGTTCCCACTGTGACACGTGTCAGTCATAGACAATATAATAACCTTTTATTTTTATTTTTTTAAATCTGAAATGTGTTCAGGTTTTTGACAGCAGTGTAACCTGCCAACCTAGTTTTTTGAAACATCAGAATGACTTTGTACTGATGGTTGGGAGACTCCCGCAGTAAATCAACAGCATCACTGTTGCGTCTGATGCTCTATAGCTGAGGGGCTGGTCTCTGTGTAAACTGATAGCTCTTGATCTTCATCCTACCTTGCCGCCTCTTTGAAGGTGACAACAAAAGCTCCTGGCCCTCATATCTCACCTCTCTCTCCACGGTGCTGCGCTCTGTCATGTGACCACAGAAGGGCGGAGGTGATCAGAACGCAGCGGGTCGTCTTCATACACCCAAGTGTTCATTGTGTTAAAGCTTTTTTCTGCAATAAATAAATAAAAAAGAACTACATTGTATGCCAAGTTACCATTGAAATGCTTTTTAATATGATTACATATTTGATTAAAAACAGCCATATCTTACCTTATCATATCTTGTTTGGACTTACACTCAATTATATGTATAAGCTATTGTTTTCTAGAATTGGTGTGTGTGTGTGTGTGTGTGTGTGTGTGTGTGCGCGTGTGTGTGTGTGTGCGTGTGTGATCTTACAATGTTAAACAGTAATGGCTATTCAACAGTGTTATTCACATAATAATAATAAACTATTATGATATTAAGATAATGTATGTTGTGAAAGGCACTTTACAGTATTGACACAATGTCTTTTTGCAAAATCAGTTTGATCCAGTCCGTTATGCTGTAAGACGTTTCACTGATACGTTGACATCATGCTGCCCTCTAGTGACACGATGCTGCAATATGATGAATCCAACACTTAAAAATCTTCCCAGCTGCATCAACACATGGTTGACACTTTTTAATAAATAAATTTTTAAAAAACTAGTGGATAAGGTGCCTTGACAAGATTCACTTCAATTTTTCAAAACAGCAGTAAATCAGGAACTTCATGAATTAAGCTCAGTGACGGGTAACAGGTCACAGCTTACGGGATGATACTGAGACGTTTGGAATTGTGCAAATGCCTGTTTCTGAAATGCAGATTTACCAGTCAGGGGACAAGCAGGACCAGGTTAACCTGCTAAGAGGCTCAGGGGTATAAATGAGTTGTGGACCACTATTGAGCTCCACCAACGTATACAAAACACAACACACACATGTATGTGCCCTCATCATGTTAATTAAGTGTTTGTTTGCTCCCTTATTCATAGTGTCAGCAGCACACGTTTGCATGACTCTGGTCAGTCAGCCCTTAGCAGTCACAGCCAAATGAACATGACAGGTGCGGATTACTGCAGGAGAAGTGGAATACAACGGAAATAAAGCATGTTTATTTAGTTTTTGTACTCCTGCCTGTCAGAACTTGCTTAGTTATGTCTCGCATGTCCAAACTTCTGCCTGCCTCCATAACATTTCAACAGCTTACAAGAGGCACGGCTTCTTTTACCCTTTACCACGGTTTTCTGTAAAGCCAACCAAACAGCTCGCCTCTGCAGATCAGCCTAAGCCATTTCACCATGTTTGTTTCTTTCGTCCTACTATGGCTATGCGTTTTGTTCCTCATCCTCTGTCTCAAATGTCAGAGACCAAAGAACTTTCCTCCAGGACCTCCTCCGCTGCCGATACTGGGGAACCTGTTGAACCTCAGCCTGGACAACCCCATTAAAGACTTTGAGAGGGTAAGAAAAAATACTGAAATGTTTCACTGGATGGACAGTCCCCTATATATATATATATATATATATATACAAAGCAGTTGTGAATGACACTGGTTATTAGAAGCAGATCTTCCTTACGCTGTTAGAGCAGCAGGTTCCTTGCTGTGTGTACAGGCTTGTACACTCCTTCACCTGCTGAACACATGCATAGTTTCAAGGTGGATTGCAGCCGCGAATATAAATGTGTGAAAAACCGCGAGTAACATGACTTTGTTTGTTCCAAACTTTCAGTCCTGAAATAAGAAGTGACTGAAAATGGATTTCCATCACTTCAATAGCATCTTATTTTTGCTCTACCTTAGCTGAGGAAGTGCTACGGAAATGTCTACACACTGTTCATTGGACCCAAACCAGCCGTAGTCATCAATGGGGTTCAGGCCATGAAGGAGGCTATGTTGACCAAGGCTGCTGACTTTGCTGGACGACCCCAAGACATCTTTGTCACTCACCTCACCCAGAAAGGTACGACTGAAATGAGGATGTAAATATATTTTTATACACAGTATAGTTCCATTTGATAAAGTACCATATGCTACGTGTTATAGGAGTGGTTCTGGCAGACTATGGCTCTAGTTGGAAGGAGCATCGTCGCTTCGCTCTGATGACCATGAGGAATTTCGGTCTGGGGAAACAGTCCATGGAGCAAAGGATTCTGGGAGAGATACAGCACACGGTAGAAACACTGGAAAAGAGCGTCGGTATGTCATCTGTGGGTCCACTCATCACAAGTTCTCATTTAGTATAGGCATGACGTTCATGTTACAGTGATATGAATTTGGGCTCTGCTGTGTTAATAACTTGTGTTGTTTCTTCCACAGGTAAAACCTTGAGTCCTCAAGTTCTGTTTCACAATGCGGCCTCCAACATCATCTGCCAGGTTCTGTTTGGCACACGCTACGACTACGACGGCGACTTCATCAAAGTGGTAGTCCGGTGCTTTCAAGAAAACTCGAAGATAGCTAATGGACCCTGGGCTATGGTGAGTCACATTTTGTTCGGAAGGTAACAACTTGTTGCTGCAGAAGTTAGCAGGTTGCCGTATAGCATGCTGTCTCTTTTGGAATTGGAAAATCATAAAGTTTTCAATTAGATTAGTTGAGTGCTAGCTCTATTAACGGCCTTCCAGACTTTTTTTTTCATATTCAGGCCATTCAATTCAACTGTATTATGAAAATGTCTGGAATACTTGATGAAGTTTTTTTTACTTATGCGCAGAATTCGGAGCATCTAAATTAGCAGCCATTTGACAATATTAGAAAACCTATAAAAGCGTCTTGATGGTAAAACTGGAGCAGCTTTTTAGGTCAGTCCATGTTCCAGATTTTTAAGAAGATGCAGTGAAGTGACACAAGCTCCAGCTCGTCCTGTTCTCCTCGCTTCATTCTAATGTAAAGCAGTATGAACCAAGTCTTTCCAAAGCATCCGCAGCTCATTTACACTGAAATTAAAATGTTAATTATAAAAATGTCTCACCTCATCTGCTTACCGTGTTATCAGAGAGGAGAATCATTCATGTTGGATTTTCATAAAAGAGTTCTTTCCTTTACAGCTGTATGACTTCCTTCCCATGATTCGAGGCCTGCCGCTGCCCTTCATGAAGGCCTTTAAGAACATTAAGGTCTGTTAAACCTCCTCATAGCATTGTCAACGAACCTTCCAGTTTCCACTGGGACATAGGGGTTGGAACTACTTTCACTATTTGAAAAGTACGTTTCCAAAGACGCTCAACAAAATCATGTTTATTTTTCAGACTTGTAACAAATTTGCAACTCGTCTGATCGCTGAGCACAAAGAGACCAGAGTCACCGGGCAGCCACGAGACTTTATTGACAGCTACCTTGATGAACTGGATAAGGTGTGTGTGTGTGTGTGTGTGTGTGTGTGTCATGCAAATAAAACACATTTGAATGCTAAAAAGGCACATTTGCTCATACATAATCTGTCAATTGAGGATACACACACACAGCCTGTTGAAAACCTTGCTTCATCTCTCCAGAGAGCCTATGACGGCTCTTCTTTTTCAGAAGATCGACTCATCATGTTCGTTTTAGATCTTCACTTTGCCGGGACTGACACCACCTCCAACACCCTGCTCACTGGCTTCCTCTACCTCATGACCCACCCACATATACAAGGTGCGCCTGCACAATCCTGCATTCTGGTATCTGTCGCCCAACTCTTCCTCATTATCCGTGTGTGTGTGTTTGATTTTCTACTAATTCTGACATTCTGATATGTTGTTTCTTATCTGTTATTCTTCTCTCTATCAGAACGATGTCAACAGGAGATAGACCAGGTGTTGGAGGAGAAGGATCATGCCAGTTATGACGACCGACACAACATGCCTTACATGCAGGTACGCTGTTCCACATCTCAGAATGCTTTTGTTTTGTGTTTCTGCACGTGCAGATATGAATCTGAGTAGTATAACACAAACTCTTTCACTCTGTTTTGAATCCAGGCTGTGATCCATGAAGTCCAGAGGATAGCCAACACGGTTCCTCTCAGCATCTACCACTGTACGACTAAAGACACAGAGCTCATGGGATATTCTTTACCAAAGGTAAGAAGCATGGTGATGGTTTCTTTGGAACATTTTTACAGTTTCTAGGAGATTCAGATAGTCATATACAATATTGCAAAAACCCAAACTTTGATTTTCTCCTCAGGGGACTCTGATCATCCAAAACCTGAATTCAGTGCTGAATGAGGAGGGACAGTGGAGATACCCACACGAATTCAACCCTGAAAACTTCCTGAATGACCAGGGAGAGTTTGTCAAGCCAGAAGCCTTCATGCCTTTCTCTGCAGGTATGACAGCTCAAGCCTTAGTATTCATATGTATCATGAATTGTACATGACTTATACTGATTCAACGTATATCTCAGGTCCTCGCATGTGTCTTGGAGAGGGTCTGGCCCGTATGGAGCTCTTCCTCATCATGGTGACTCTGCTCAGGAAGTTCCAGTTCATCTGGCCCGAGGACGCAGGACAGCCAGACTACACGCCCGTCTACGGGGTCACTCTGTCCCCCAAACCTTACTGCATGAAGGTGCAACTCAGGGCCACACAGTAGAGCTGCAGCAACACGGGAGAAGCAATGAAGATGGAACCAAATGGACACAAGTGGACAGTAATTCATGACAACACAACAAATACAGTGAAAAGAACATCTTCTAATACTAATCTAATCAATCTTCGTACAAACTACATACTTTAAACATACTTTATTTTTTCCCTGTTCATCTGGGTAAGACAAGACAACATCTGGTTAATTGCGCCCTCAAGTGGACAGAATTGGGAACTACATTCATTAGTTTCATGTTTGAGCTAGACGGATAGATAGATAGCGTAATACATAATCATGTGTGTACCCTGATACCATACCACGTGTAACTTTAAGCACAGCCATTTTTCTACATGGTTGTGAATAAAGTAAAATACAAGCATTTATTAAAAAGATGATGATTTCCTCTTGAAAAATGCCAAAGGTTTGGTTAAATGATACATGAATTTAAATTTTCATTGACATACTAAAATACAGCACACAGGTTGCTATGGAGTTTTTATTTTTATTTTATTTTATTTTTATAAGGGCTGAGGTTACAGTTTGTATCGCATCCTCCTTTAAACACAGATCCCTGTGGTCCCTCTTTCTGACATCACCAATCTGGAAAAACACTCAGCGCTTCAGATGAAAGAAGTTTTCCCTTTTGTGTACATGTCAGTCAGTCAGTGAAGGAGTGAGGGAACACAGTGTTCTGCTGGTGTGTGTGTGTGTGTGTGTGTGTGTGTGTGTAGGTGGGGGGTCCCGGGATTGGAAGAGGCAGCAGGGGTGCACTGTAAGGACTACTAAACCACATTGTCACTGTGCCAACGGGGAGTCGGCCATTTATGCTGATATCTTTTGTTGGGCTCAGTCATCGTGCTAACCCCAAAGCAACACGTTTTATTAGTTAAAAAAACAGCAACAACTGCTAAAAGTAATGAACTAAATCAAAGATCATAACCCTTCAGAATATCAAAAGGAAGTGACTTAAACCACCTTCCTGAACTCACCTTTTAACTCTGGTGACGTCCACATCCCTTAGAAACCATTACCAATCAGCCTGACACAACTCAGGATGGACAAACCTTTATATTTTCCAACATCTGGTGTCTCAAATGGCCATCTGGGGATATTGTGCTTGAGCTGGAGGTCAGAAGCTTCAACATTAATCTAAAGGGGTCACACAAACCCCCCAAGGTCACTGTTATGCTTCAGGTTGAGGAGAATACACCCACAGGAACTCTCTCTCTCTTTTTTTTTAACTACTATTGTTCTTTTTCCATTGACAAATGCAATTTTGAAAATAAAGAGAAATGATAATAACTGATGGCGTGCATGTTGTAAATGTCATATTTCTAAACCGAATATACTGACATTCGATCGATGTGGATTTCTATGAAGAGTTTAGAGTCTTATAATAGACTAGATGCTGTTTCTACACTGCAGTCGGAATTAAAGATGCTAAATATGAACAGATATAGATGTCTGTCTAAATATGTAATTCAAAAACAACTAATGAAAAAAACCAACCTTTACTCAGGTGTATCAGAAGGATCAAAAGTAATAGAAAAGCATGACCTGCCTATCACCCCATCCACTCTCCTCTGTGTCTGCCTCTCATCAAACACTGGCATTAATATTTGATGCGCAGCAATGTCAGAATACTCCTCCTGGCCCGTAAAATAAGGCTTTAAACACCTGGCTGCAGAGAGCAATCAGGTACGAAGACAATTCAATCAATCAATCAAGGACTGCTACACTGGTTGTGCTTTTGTTGCTCTATGCTGGCTAGAAAATATCTGCAAGTTTATAGTGTGTCAGGAGTGAATACACACACACACACACACGCGCACACACAAAAAGCTCTGACATGTCTGCAACATACCTCCCCATTTTAAAAACCCCATAAACTGAGGCTTGACCTGGACTATTACCAGCTAATAGGCAACCCTGCCCTGTCTGTGTGAAGCATCTCTTAACAACACTCCCAGCAGCTTTCATACTTTCACCTGTAAAGTGCACCGACATGAGTTGGTGACCCCTGTGGAGGAAATAGGCTGTTCCCTGATAATTACAGTGTGTGTGTGTGTGTGTGTCACGGCCAAGCCAGGACATGCTGCTTTAAGTGTCCAGCCAGTTGTTCCACGGAGCCAGCAGATAGTGATGACTGTGGTGTCCAGCAGTGAATGCCAGTGAACGCAGCGTGGAGATTTGTGCATTGCTGCTCTGTCGCCACCAGGTGATGCTGCACATTTATGTCACTCCCACTGCCTGACTGAGGTTTCTGAGGGTAAACACTAGAAAAACAAGCTGCGAGGCTGAGAGCAACGTGACTATCTGATAGAAATGATTCAGATCGTGAACTTTCGTATGCAGTCTTTACCGAAACAGAGAGCAGTGTGACGTTTCTGGGTGATATTTCAAAAGATGCTACTAAACAATAACTCCTATAACTTGGATCTTCAGTAACTTCACACAAATGTGAAAAGTACTTTCTGAACGGCTGATGAGCCATGTGAAGGGGAAAAAAAAATGCTGATTTACACTTCCTACGCTGAACAGAAGCTTTCAGGTTCTACATCTACAGTCTGAGTTTAAAGGAACAAAGCAAGCCACTACAAAGCAAACTGTCACCATTGACCAGCAAATCAAAGGCATTTCTATGCTGGGTTACAGTGTATCATCTTATGCCAGCACATTGGGTTAATTGGGACCGAACTAGATACATTTGTTGCAAAGATGCCTCGATTAGGGGGCCCTAAGATGTGAGATCATGTGAACAGACCACCTGTGGGGCTTTCATTGCTACTTCAATATCATTCATGTCAAGGCCCCTGCACTCGCTGACACAGCTTGAGCTGAGGAGAGAGAGAGAGAGAGAGAGAGAGAGAGAGAGAGATGTTTCAATTCAGGCCTGGCGAAAAAACCAAACACAAGACGCAGGGGCTCTGGCAGGTTTCAGCTCTGACAACCACCACCCCTCCTCCAAAAAAAAAGAGAAAAAAGCACGGGTTCCAAAATGCTCTTTCAATTGTAGGACGTCCATCAAAGAATCCAAATGGGGACGTTTAGGAGAACCTTGGCACATCAGACAGACACTCCTAATACACACCACCTTTTATTCTAGGCTGTTAAAAAAGAAAGATCAAAGTTTCTGCAGATGAAAAGGGACCCTTCCCTGCATTTATACCCCATTCACCCAGTCCCCCCTTTTTTTTTTTTTTTTACTAAATTAAGAAAGCGGGCTTCGGCAAGCATGTGAAGAGGACTTTAACAATTATGGAGATGCTCCAACTCAACCCCTGCCTCTAATTACCGGTCTCTGATGGTTAAAAAAGGGCTTCCTTTTTAGCTGGGACTCTCAAAAGCTGCTATTGCTGCTGCTATTGCTGCTGCTGCCATCCTCAACACGGCGACCGCAAGGAGCCACAAAAACATGCCTGCATTTGCTGGGAACCACCAGTGCTGGAATGTAACGTAAAAAAGTACATTTATTGTACTTAAGTATCATTCACAGGTACTTGTTGTTTTCATTTCATGCTACTTTCTGCTACATTTATGTACTTTCCTAATAGACTAAAAGCTTATAAAATAAAATATTAAACCAGCAGTAACTCCTTTGTGTAGTTCTTTGTCATGTTACAGTTGTTTGCAGTTTTTTTTACAGGCTTACACAAAAAAAAAAGTTGAGTTTTGAGTACTTTTACCTTTTTTACCAAGTAAATGTAGCTGTACTTTTACTTATATATGATCTCACATGCAGGACTTTAACTTGTAACTGAGTTCTTCATTGTGGTATTGCTACTCTGACTTATGCAAAGGATCTTAGTACCACAGGGAAACACACAAAAGACCCCCCTTCTCTGTCTCTCTCCCTCTCTCTCTCTCTCTCTCTCTCTGCATGGGAAAACACTACAAAGTTACACATGTCTTGAGATTTATCAACTGTTTTATTGTCAAAATAAAGATCATATTTGCTTTTTTTTTTTTTTTTTTTTTGCTTCCTGACCAAAAAAAAAAAAAAAAAAAAAAAGACATCTACACTTTGTACAAATTTACAATATAGCTTATAAAGGTTTTCTCTTTATACACAAATTTACACATTTTTTTTGTACACAAGCTTTATATAAATACATTTGAAATTACAAAATGAAGGACCCGTAAAAAAAAAAAAAATACTTGGGCACTGTTAAGGCTTAATTTAAACCATCTTTGATGTGACTGACATTATACAATGTTATCTGGCACTATGTAGATAAAAATGTTCTTTGTATGAAGCTAGTTAGGAACAAACTGTCTGTCTCTGCCTACAACAAGTAATGCCCAGTTTGCGTAAAAAGCCTCATTCTGTACCTCTAATACATATAAACAGGGAGGAATTAACCTGTGTGAATACCAGGTACATTGTTCCAACCAGTTCTCCCCACAGAGGTGTGTGTGTGTGTGTGTGTGTGTGTGGATGTTTGGGAGGAAAGGAGGGGGAACACCTCAGCAGCAGTTCATTACTATGCAAATTGCTTAAGACAGGGAGTGATGGGTTATCTCCCAAACAATTAGCAGTCCCTCATAAGCTGCTTTTGTTTTTCTCATTCAAACCTGGGACAATGGCATCTGCTTGGGGCAAGACACGGAGCTGGCCGTGCCTGACCTCCAGGTCAGTCCGGTGCTAACGTCGCTGTACATGGAGCCGCTGGTGCCTTTACTGCCCCAGCAACACCTGGTGCAGAAAGTCCTCCAAGAGTCTAAAGTCTTCCCAGACCAGATCCACACCCCGGACGTGATGCCCACCAGAAGGCACATAAAGTACTTTAACATAAAAACGGCATAGTCCGGACTGCTGCGGTCCTGCTCCAGTAAACAGTTGGAGCAGTTGTGTGTAATCTCCCAGCTCTGCCTGTTGTGCTGCTCGTAAAAGTAACATGCGACTATGATGGTGGCGGGCACGGTGTAGAGCACCGTGAAGATGCCGATGCGAATCATCAGCTTCTCCAGCTTGTCAGTCTTGGTGCCGCCTTGTTTGATGACGCTGCGGATCCTGAACAGCGACACGAATCCGGCCAAGAGGAACATAGTGCCTATGAATAAATAAATAACCAAAGGGGCGAGAACGAAGCCCCGCAGGTTGTCCAAGTTCTGGTTCCCCACGTAACAGATACCGGCCACAGAGTCTCCGTCCACGGAGCTCAGCCCCAGCACCGCGATGGACTTCATGCTGGGGATGAGCCAGGCGGCCAGGTGGAAGTACTGCGAGTAACTGGCGATCGCCTCGTTGCCCCACTTCATCCCGGCTGCCAGGAACCACGTCAGAGACAGGATGACCCACCAGATGGAGCTGGCCATGCCGAAAAAGTAAATAAGCAGGAAGACCACGGTGCACAGCGCCGGCCCGGTGGTCTCGTAGTGGATGTGCTCCACGTCAAACTCCCGGTTGCACGCCACTTTCTCATGTCCGGCGATCAGTCGGACAATGTAGCCGATTGATACGAACATGTAACAAGCAGAGAGGAAGATGATGGGTCTCTCCGGATACTTGAAGCGCTCCATGTCGATGAGGAAAGTGGCGACGGTGGCGAAAGTTGACACGAAGCACAACACGGACCAAAGTCCGATCCAAAAGGCGGTGAACGCTCTCTCGTCGTGCGTAAAATACGGGTTGTGGCACGGCATGGCGCAGTTGGTGATCTGTCCTGTTTTAACACGGTTGTAAAGAGAGTGACGGTCCGTGTTCACCGGCACCATGGGCTCCAGACACTTGCAGCCCGGCTCGCACGGCGTGGCGGGCGGCTTGTATTTCCCAGGCGCGCCGGATCGACCGGACTTATTTTTAGGTGGATTGTAACCCTTGCCCGGATGGTTCGTGGGTTTGGAGAGCACGGGGGAAACTGTGGTGGAGTCCGTCCTGTTATAGTCCATGCACAGCGTGTCTGGGTTGCCTTGCACCGGCAGTAGGTCACACTTCATCCTGTCCGGCCAGGGAAAGCCGTACTGCCTCATGAGAGGCGCACAGCCTGCCCGGGCTCTCTCACACACGCTCCGGCACGGCGGGAGAGGTTTCTTGTAGTCCTCCAGACAGATCGGGGTGTACATGCTGCACAGGAAGAACTTCAGGTCCGGTGAACACTGGATCTCAACCAAAGGCCAGAACTGATGCACCTCCAGTCCTGCCTCGTCCTGCGTGTCGTGGTTGAACTGGTTGGGCATGTAGGTGTAGTTGTAGCCGATCCCCTTACACAGGGGCACGGCTATCTCCTGACAGGTGATCTCCTTGGCCGTGGTGCAGCTGGATCGGGGCAGGAGAGCGAGTGAGAGGAGCAGGTACATCCCTAACAGGTCGTACTCCATCCCTCCGGCGCGTCGTGTCCCCTCTTCTGCTCTGGTGCAAACGCGTAAATCCTCTCGGCCGCCTGCTTGTGCCTCCAGCCCGGTTAGATTTTGCGCAGCGAGCCCATCTCGCTTCTCTCGGTGTCTCGCACGGAGTTGCGAGCAGTGTGCAAGCCGTGTTTACTTTCTGCTGAGCGGGAGGAGGAGAGGAGAAAACAGCCTTGAGGGCGGCGAGCAGCAGTCAAGATGGCTGAGAGGAGAGTCCACCTTCTTCTGGAGACTGTTTCCAGTGTCATCAGCCAACGTGGTGCTGAAAGAAAGACCCAGGTGCTGCTGTCCGATCGCTACAAACAAGGAAATGTGGTCCTGCTTTCTTTCTTCAAAACACAGCGGCTACATTCAGTCGGCTCGTCCCACCTTAGTCCTGGTTCCCATACAAATCATCGGCTTGGAGACGAAGCGGTGCCGATATATACTAAACCCTGGGTGGCTACACCCCCCGGAGCCGCTCCACCAATCACAGAGCGGCAGGGGCGGTGCCTCTCAGGAGTCAATCCATTGTTGTTGTTTTTTTATAAAAACATTATGTTTTGATATATAGCTCATGATCATAGTAGTTTTGCCAGTGAATACAGGAACGATGATGTGGATGATATATAGAAAATAATAATGCATACCTCCAGCTGATGGTTGCTATAAATCAAACAGCCACACACTAAATAAGGACTTTGATTCATGTTTATTTCAAAATATCATCTTTTTCATATTAAACTTCTGACTATGTGTGCATTAATCCATGCCATTCACTAAAAACTATAAACTATATTACCCCCATAATTACCCCCCCCCCCCAAAAAACAAAAAAACAAAAACAAAAACAAAAAAACAAATAGCACAACTAACTACTATTTTTATCATCATCATAATAATAATAATAATGTATAGACGCTATAGTATCGCATGCGCACTGGGATATTAATCCATTTCCATAATCTCGCTCCGTGTCAAAACTTCTAACTTCCTTGAACACACAATCTTTGATAGTGTCACAACAATGGTAACATGCACCAAAGGCAGAGCGAGGTTGCGACTTGCTCCAGATGATTGTTTCTGTGTGTGTGTGTGTGTGTGTGTGAGACAGAGAGAGAGAGACAGAGAGAGAGAGGCCCAGTTTGGTAAATTGGCTAATTTGCGCATGATAAGACTACCCAGGGAGCTGTCTGTCCTTGTGAAAAGCTGTTTTATTTTTTAAATGAGGTGCTAATGTTTCGTTTAACGCTTGCATTGAGCTCCGCGGGAGGCGTAATTGCGCTCGGCAGAGAGCAGGCAGCAACACATTGAAACACTGGCAGAGAGCTCATATCAGTGTTAACATGCTTACACAGTGTGTCTGGGGATTTCTCTAGTGCTTTGACAGCAATCTTTATTGTAATATATATTTATATATATTTTAGATAATGTCTGATAATTCATCTTAGAACTTCTTTATAAAGTCTGGTGTGTCTTTATTAACCTGATGGCCTTCTTATCTGTGCTATAACCATAATACTTCTACAATACACCCAGCAGCAACGTGACCTGATCACTCTTTACGGCTTCATGTACACTCTGTGTGTACTTCTGAAGTGGTGCAATGTAACTAAGTACATTCACTCCAGTACTCTACATTTTCTGCTACTTTATAATTCAACTCCACTTCATTTCAGAGTTTTTTTTAACACTACATTTATCTGACAACTGTAGTTACTACAAAAGTACATTTTGCATACAAAACATATGCTGAGCTTTTATAAAATATGAATATGGCACAACAGTATATAAGGTAGATAAACTTAACTTCACCGGCCACAACATCTGAATATTTCTTTAATGAAAACATGTAATAAAACAGATAGACATATAACTGAAGGTCCGAGACATTTTCCTGATCATATTTGACCTTTGTTCTATTAAATCTTTGCATGCAGGACTTGGTAATTATTGTTATTAATTGAAGTAAAACATCTGAATACTACAAATACTTAAAGCAGAACTTCTAACTATTGGATTTAGCTGCAAAGGCTACAACATTTCTTTTAAAGCATTTAAATATTGTATATAATAACCTGAAGATGAACCTGGAGTGAGTAACCGATGAAGGGATGTAACGCAGTCTGCAGCTTCTGGTAAAACAGGGCAAGAGAAGCCCGATACGGGACCGACACATCTGTTGGAAACCCGATATTCATTTCACCGACAAGAGGGATGTGTTTTTGAAAAAGACATTTTGTCCTGCACTGGGCACAGACTTGCACACGTAGCTCTTGTTAAATTTGAGTGCTAGGAGTCTAATGTGTGGTCTTACAGTGCAAGCGGAGTGTAAAACAAAACAAAACAAAACAAACAAAAATCAAAAATCAAAACATCTTCCTCCAGGTTTCCCATCCGAGCATAATGCAACATTGTGTGCGGGTTGCGGAGCTGGAGTTTAACTTTAGTGGTATTGTGTTTGGAGCGGGGCCAGGACTTTATCATGTCAGGCAGGGATGTGTGTTTTTTTTTTCTGTCTCAACCCACTGAATGAAAAAATAACCCCAGAGTGAGCTCAGTGGTGGCGGCGGAGCATCAGGAGAACACAGACTGATTAAGTGACTCGCCAGTGAGAGATAACAAGGAAGGAGCTCTGTTAATGGCTGTTTGCTTTTGATTAGGAAACAAGAGTTCGGCTAGCCAGTGTTGTGGAGGTAACCTGTGTGTGTGTGTGTGTGCACGTGATAGATGGTGTGTTATTCTCCCAATAATAAACCCTAGTATTTAAGATGTGTGTGGGGGAAAAAAAAAGGACACATAATAAAAAGAGAGTGAGGGTAAGGTGCTGGTCACAGAGGGGGAGAGTGATGGAGGGATGAAGGATAGAAGAGGGCAAGAGAGGTCTGCTGTGTGCTGAGATAATGATTTACTCAAAAAGTCCACTCATCTTCTGTTTGTAGCGCGGCGTCGCATCACGCTGTGAGAAAATATGTCCCTAGACCCCCCCCAAAACCCCACCCTGTGACCAATGAATAAAATCTACCATCACATCAAGATCCAAAGTTAATGTGTTCCATTTAAAAAAAAACCCTCCATTCTTCACTTTAGTCAGAATCAAGTGCTCCCTCTAAAAAAACCGAAAGCGCATCAAGTGTGACTGATTGCCAGATCCCAGACTTTACCTCTGAGATGGTGAGACGGAGATATGCTAATGCAACTTTATCTTGTAAAGGAAAGCTTGGAGGAGATTTAGCCAATCTGTTGGACACAATTCCAAGAGCCTCGGTGGCATTTAGCGGGCTCGCGCTAACCCGGGGCTGCTTGTTAAGACTTCATTAGCTGTGTTTGCTCAGGCCTCTTCTCTCCAAAGAGGTAAAGGAAGGCTCCCCAGGCTCCGGCCTCAGCCCCACTATAGACACTCCATATGGGGCTTGTTTGCTCACGGCTGGCCTGGTAATCACTTTCAGGTGGAGCTGGAGGAGACAGAGCAAGGCTGAGGGGATTTTGGGAGAGCTTGAGTACTCTTTCCCCCCCAACCCCAGCCCCCACTGGCAACCCCCTTTTCCACCGAGGTGCTCCTGAGGTGACAGAGCGTGGAGCGTGTACCCTGTGAATTAGCTCACCTAGGGCCCATTACCTTAACAAACACAGCCAGCCCCTCCAATCAGCCTACTGCTGGGAGGACAGGCGGCCCCTGTAAATCCTTCCTCACAGCCAGTGTCCCTCTCTGTGTGACCAGGCAGGGCTTGTGTGTGTGTGTGTGTGTGTGTGTGTGTGTTTGCATGTAGAGTAAAAACTATGAACTAAGTGAGAGAATTAAGTCTAGTTGACAACGCCTAGTCTTGAAGCAGCAGCACAGGTCGGCCTTTCACGATCACTGCTTGCTAAAGCTGAACTTTGTTACTCAGAGGTCATCCCTGCACACAGCGCGCTCATGTGTACATACCCTACCAGTCAGTGACGCTTTATCCCAAAGTGTACTGATGGGATAAAGACTGAAGAATATCCTCAGCTAAAACCAGAATTTCTCACACACTTATCGTGGTATCTAGCCGTGCAGATAGTTTTGGGAAAGACCTGGGAAAACCAACCCTCAATACCACTGTATTAAGTGTGTGTGTGTGTAAATTCCATGCTTAGTGCACATTTAATCCTGTGAGAATCAGTTACATAATGTCACATGTGTAGGGTGGGTTATTCCTAAAATCTTAAGGAAAAACAGATTCCCTTTTAAAAGTAATTAAAAAACAACATTACTTCCACAAGGAGAATGTGTACCATTGTCCTGCAGCCAAAGAACTGACTGTTGTTGGCCAACGTCCCTGAGCCAAGTGAGAGTGAGTGTGTGTGTGTGTGTGTGTGTGTGTTTTATCGTGGATTGTTTTCAGCCATCTGATGCCACAAGAATCTGGCCAGCCAGCAGAGGTCTGCTATGACGCCTGCTACTTGACACTCCCGGCAATTTATCTCCCCTCTTGTAAAACAGCATGCAACTTGTTCTCTGCATCTAGGAAAGGTAAGCGAGCCTGCAGAGATTTCTCAGGAAACACACACACACACACACACACACACACACACACACACTAACCCATATAATAGCAGGAGCTGATTTTTGTTAACCCCCGCGTGAGATGAGGCCTGCGTGCCTGGAACGACACATGGGCGGTTCTTCGGCAGGTACTGTAGACTCGCCATCTGGTTCCAACACGCGGGGTGGAACACTTGTCTTTGGATCGTGAAGGTGGTAATTTCATTCTGTCGTCGTTGTAGCGCGGAGCGGTGGGAGACTGTGGGAGACTGTGGAAGACTGTGGAAGGGTCGGCCTGGTTGCTTCAGAGCTAAGTCTGACCACAGTGCAGAGGGTCACGGCGGGGTCACAAGGTGTCTACATTCATTTCTACTGGGAGGGATGAGACAGTGAGTCCTGCTAATTAACTCGTCTCATTACTATTCATGCAGTCTTTTGAATACACTCTATTCCACGGCTACCTGTGCTCCTTTAACCTCTTGTCAAGGTAATATGGTCTGCTGCTATAAGTTAAAAGGCGGTGCGTTGTCAGCTGACACTCATAGGATGTCTATTAAGTTGAATCAGCTACTGCTTCATAAACATAGAAATTAGTACGGCTGTCTCAAACTCAATCTGCAGGTTTCACCAACATCTGACATATTTTATTGGGGAGGCATCTCTATCGTTGATTCAAAAGGAGTTGAGGATGACGTGATTTAAAATATAGGAGCAGCAGGCTGTCCAGGAAGTAAATCTCCATGATTAAACACCAGAATTTCCCTTTAAGAGAGCAGATCTTGCGTTGATGACAACAGATGGCTGCCTTCACAAAGATATATGTCTACAGAGTCGAGTTTTAGTTTTGCTCTCAGACCCGTTTAATTTGAGCTGGACTGAGTTGTTGTGACGATCGATTCCACCTGGTCGCGCCTGAGTGTGTTTACACGTCCACACGCGTTGAAAATGTTTGCATATACCCGAGGATTCTACGAATCTGCGTCATAAACGTACAGAGACGACGGGGCTTAGGGAACCATAGCTCAGTTTGTGGGTTGCTAGCCGTGTTGTGACTGTTTAGAGACAGCAATAGTCCACTTTATTGCATCACTCATAAATGTTAAAATCTTCCCACATCCTTCACGTGTTCTGTTGGAGTGAATGTGGTTTGGCAGTTTGAAGCTGGAAATTAGAAACTAGACAATTTAGATGATGTCAATCTAAATCTGACCGAGAACGTCACTCCAGCAGGCCTAGAAATGCCTACAGAAGTGTGTATATCTTCAGCACTATTTCCCTTTTCCTCTTTTCACCTCCCTCTGTCTCTCTCTCTGTGTGTGTGTGTGTGTGTGTGTGTGCGTGTGTGTGTGTGGTGTACCGTGAAACAGATGGCGAGGGCAAGGATGACCACCAGACAGAAGGAAGGAGAGAGCGAGAGGCAGAAAACGACAAGGTAGGAAAAGCGGGAAACCGTAAGCAGAGGGTGTGAGACAGAGAAGCAGAGAGGTAGCAGATGTGTAAAACACAAACGACCTTGTGGAGTTTGCGACTCGTTCTTGGCGGGCTCCTCTCAACCCCCCCCCCCGATCCCATCTTACTATGCACATCAGAGGCTGAGCGACACCTCCTAGTGAGCTACCCTGGGCATTCTTTACTGCTCATTAGCAGTCCGATCAAGACATGCTTATGTATGTAAACACATGCGTTATGTACAGTATATAATCACACAGCCTTCACGCTGGGTTTACATAGATTACTGTCTGGCAGACTTCATTTGGGAAGCAGTTCCAGGTGTACACGATGTTATTTTGAAGCTCTCTGGCAAACGTGTGCGACAGGCTGAGGCCATGAGGAGACTCTTGGGTGGGTGGTGTTTGTGTATGTGTGTGTGTGTGAGGCCAGATAGTGGAACAGAGATGACCTCATGTTACATCCTTCCCGCCCCGTCTCTCTCCATGGACCGGAACGCCTCTGAATCTCGACAAGCTTTACCTGCCACCCTTCATATAAACACTGACAGCCATGTCGTTTCTACCTAAATAATTAATACGAATTGATAACGAACATTGTAGTTACCCGCATATGGTGCTCATATAGTGTTACGGACACTATAGGCATTGCCTTACACTCTAATGACACGTCTACACTGAATATTAGAGGTGCACCCACATCAATAAGAACAGACTGGAAGTACCTGGACTCATACCATAACATGTCCAGAAACATATAATGCAGTGGTTCCCAAACTTTTTCTGCAGGGCCCCCCTTTCTGAAGATTAGAATATTTTCGAGCCCCCCCACACTGACACAAACATACAAATAATTTGTTTCTAAACTCCACTGGACTTTACTTAACATTGTAAGTCATACAAAATGGCAACTTATTTCTGAACAAAACTTTTTACACCTTTACGTTTGTAACTCGCTGCTCCCACATCTCTAGCTTTCTTGTGAATGATGTGATTTTATCTGCCAGATGTGGAAGGTGTGTGTTGCTGCCCTGCATCTGCAGATTTAGCTCATTGAGTTTTTGAAACATGTCACTGAGGTACGCAAGTTTCATGAGGAACTTGTTGTTGTTAAACTTGTGGGCAAGTTCATTTTCCTCCTCCTCTAAAAAGATGCGGATCTCATCCCGCAGTTCAAAGACCCTGGATAAAACCTTCCCACGTGACAGCCATCGGGACTCGCTGTGAAACAGAACAGCTGTGTGGTCGGAGCCCATTTCCTCACACAGTACAGAGAAAATACGTGCTTTGACAGGTCGTGTTTTAATGTAGTTCACTGTCGTGATGACATCCGTCATAACATCGTGCAGGTCGGGACTCAGCTGTTTAGACGCCAGCGCTTCTCGGTGTATCATACAGTGTGTCCACTGCACGTTAGGGGAGACGCGCTTGATTCATCATCTGCTTTGCGTTTAGCTGGGAGCGCTGTCACAAACTTGTCCATGCTGTTATGCTAGCCTTGTAACTAACTAGTCATTCATTTAGCCGTAGCCTTGCCGCGCCCCCCCTGCAATACCTCCGCGCCCCCCCTAGGGGGCGCGCCCCCCAGTTTGGGAACCACTGATATAATGAATGGACCCTCTGAACTCCTGTGGTAGATCACTTCGTCCTCATCCTTCAGTATGTGTGTTTACCGTAGCAGCAAATGTATGTTTCTATCTGTTCTCTGTAGTTTTCGGGGAGAGGAAGGTGAAGACCTGATAACCAGGCTGAATCGCCATTTAGTTTCACATCATTCATTTAACCTGAAAAAAGGAAGGAGCGATGTATCAGCCCAGCTAAGAACATTTTTAGTTGACACAGAAGCCGTGGTAGTGGTTGCTAGGAGCGAAGAATATCAAAGAAATGTGTGGATGTAAGAGTTGTTATAGCTGTAAGTCAACTTCCAACAGCTCCTGAAGCTGTGTCAATCTCATCCATGGTTGTCACCATTGTTCTGTTATGACACCTTCTTAATCCTGCCTACCAAAATCTGACCGTTCAATCGTGTCTCTCGCCGAAGGAAACGTCCATCAGTGAATAAGGCCCTGTTTACACGTACACGGCTATTTTTAAAAACGGAGACATTTCCCTTCGTTTGTACCTATCTTTTACACGCAAACGGTGAATTCGCCTCTGAAAACGAATCTTTCTAAAAACTCCGGCTAGAGTGGAGATTCTGGAAAACTCCGGTTTTGCGTTTGCGTGTAAATTGAGATAAACGGAGTTTTAGGCAGCTGATGCGCTAAAAGTGCGACCAATGTTTACTTGTTGCTATGACGACGATCATGGAAGCGCTCAGAGTAGCAGTCGCATTTATTCTGGTGCAAACACTTCTTATGTGTTTGCATTTGCATACACAGCTGATGCATCATGTCGATGACCAGAGACGAATGAGGGCTCGGAGGTCAGCACTTTTATCACTTCTCCCACCTATTCGAAGACCCAGTCGCCGTCGCCGGTTTTGGGTCCGACCCGGGAGGACTGCTGTATGGTGGGATAATTTTGAAAATGAAGTGGTTGTCCCGGAGGAGTGGCGTGAAAATTTTAGGATGTCGCGGTCATCACTGTTGGCACTCTCCGACTTGCTGCGTCCTTACATCGAGGGCGAGATGACCGTCATGCGGTCTCCTGTCGGTTTTATGCGGGTTGATGTAAACGAAAACTTTTTTGAAAACGATGCTATGTGCACGATGTTATTTTGGAAAACGGAGGGAGGGAAATATTCGTTTCTCAACATACCCGGCTACGTGTAAACGTAGCCTAAATCAGAGATATGGATGCTGATTCAGAGATCTGAAACCCGTTTTTTTTTTTTTTTTTCGTTGTTTGTCAGTTTTGTCCTGATTAATGCATGGACCACAGACGGTGAATCTTGTAATGGTTTGTGATGTAAACAGGTATATATGGATTACATAGAATGAAAGCCTTCGTCCTCTATATCCTTTTTTTTTTTTCGTCTGTCACTAATGCCACTGACCTTGTGATTAGCTTTCCTCACAGGAAATGCATCCACGCTATTTATGTTGTGTTGCTCCCGTCTGGCTCAACGGTTGTTAAGGCTCCTGATCGGACTGTGCAATGTGCAACAACGGCGAGAGATAAAAGCTCACTCCTGACACTCTCTTCCACCTCTAACATTATACGGTTTCCACTCCGGCAAACGGTAATTGGATCAATTGAAATCACTGTGTTGCTTGAACTGAACTCCTTTGAGGGCACTTTGTTTTATTTTCACTGATTGCATTAGGCAGGTAAGGCATGGTGTAATAATGCTTCTACTCTCCGACCGGTGATGTTATCTTTCCTTGTATAGACTGACGACATCTTTATCAGCCAATGACACCGTAAAGATTGGGATCTCCAGACAATGCAATAGTAGGTTGCTAAGTCTTTATTGTCGAGTCTTATATTTCACATATAACCATTGGCAATGTCAACAAAGAATAGTCAGATATTGTCATATAGGACTGAGATTGCATGGGAAAAGTCTGGTGTCACACTAGGGTATGTCAGCCTGTGTACGATAATATTGGCATGAAAACTGATAAATTCAAAATTATCTGTAAATTGCTATAAAAGAAAATGTGAGAAAGTAGCACTCTGTGCTGTGAAAGACATAAAAAAAAGTGAAAAGGGCACCAGAGGTTGAGGATAGGGGCACTGAAGTGGAAGGGAGAGCCTCCCCTGAGCTATGCCGTATGATGTCTGATTGACAAGCTACACGCTAAGCTCATCTGAGCCCGTGACCTCCCCTTTTTACATCTCTCTGTCGCTCTTCTCCTCCCTCCCTCCTTCACTTCTTTTTCTATTTCTCTGAGACTTGGAAATCTGAGGAGGGCCAGATTCAGGGTGGAATGGCTTCAGGCTGCGACCTGTGAGGGGGAGGGAGAGGGAGGGGGGGGGGGGGGGGGGGGGGGGTCAGCGGGAAACAAAGGCCATTCAGGTAAACTGCTCTGAGCAGTCCTGAGACAGACAGGCTCCCAGCACAGATAACACTGAGGCTAATGTACTAGCGTTTGCACAGTCAACGCCACCAGACTCACTGTGGTGAGTGCTCAGGGTGGGTGAGGTGTGTGTGTGTATTTGTGTTTGGTTTGTTTCGATCAGTGAAAGAAAAGGAAAAAACAGACTGACAGGTGAGTAAACACATTGCTCTGAAAGCCCAACTGAACATTCCTGAAATGACTACGCCGGCGTTGAAAAATATTCCGTACAAAAGTGCTAAATCCTCTTTATGGAGGCTAATCTGGAGGCAAATTCAGAACTTACAAACCGCATAAGACGACTTGAAAAAGCTCTCCCCACACTCGCTCGCTCACTCCAAACCGAGGAATCAATATCCTTTGTGTTTGATTAGTACCTCTTCAGCAAAGTGCTGCAGATGGAATGTTGATGAGTGACTGGGACGTCCAGGTTAATTGCAGGAGCGGGAGGAACATGTCCTTATCTCATCTTTCTGACTGGTCCACTCTTGTTCAGACGCTGAATAACTACAGCTGATACAGTCATATTCACAGAGCTGATGACAACGCTGCGAGAAGGTTCCAGTGTACCAGGGCCAACCAAGGCCACATGCTTCCTTTTGTATATTGTTTTTAAACTGGAATTTTTCTGTTTTTTTTCTCCCCACCCCAAAGACATTGATTCTGAGTTATTGGAAATGCCTCTAACATTGCTCTTCCGATCCGAGGCCTTAGAAATTGAGTTGGTCTGCTTGTGTTATGTAGTGAGAGTGAGTCAAATACAGTGTGCATATTTCTCCACTGGGATTGAAGAAAAAAAAAAACGAACTTGAAGAATGAATACAAATTTTTCCTTCCTTTTCCCATTTTTCCTCATCGTCACCTCTGGATTATATGACAATAAGTGGATGCCATTTTCACCTCTTTTTTAACTTGTGGCAAGGTTAGATAAAGCTTGGGTAACAATACAAGCTTTTTGGTAAAGATTCAGTTTTGTTGTGCTGTGTTGTCCACTAACTTCATCGATCCCGCTCTGAGCGC
Source organism: Pampus argenteus (assembly GCA_036937835.1). Classification (NCBI taxonomy): domain Eukaryota; kingdom Metazoa; phylum Chordata; class Actinopteri; order Scombriformes; family Stromateidae; genus Pampus; species Pampus argenteus. Next base: position 13,351,551 of record CM072880.1, on the reverse strand, counting down.
TTTGTATGGGAACCGCCTGCCGTCTGTTCCATTGCCTTTGTTGCTGAGGTTATTTCTAAGGTTTTCCCATGTTGATAGCAGAGGTGGGATCAAGTCATTGTGCTGTACGTCACAAGTAAGTCAAGTATTTGCACTCAAGTCAAGACTGACAAGTCAAGTCCTAAACTTTGCATTTAAACAAGTCGTAATGCACTTTTTACCAAATTTTTCACCATTTCAACAACAGAGTAATAATGTTAAATTTTAAACGTGTTTTTTTACATGCTGCAATCCTTCCTCACTTCCGTCTTCCTCTCTCTCCTAAAACCTTCCTTTTTAAAACTCTACGTGAGCATAAAACCGAATCTTTACTTGTGTGGTATAATTATAGCAAACAACACACAGCAGGAATGTATCAGCAGTCCAACTATCAAGCCACATTAACATTACTATAATGTAAAGCAGCTGCACTAGATAAACTGGAAAGACATTAAGATAAACAACATTAATGTCAATTTAAATAACTTTAACCGAGACTTAACCGAGCCATGGAAGTGGCTCCGGTCTGCCTGCAAGCTTTTTTTTTATTTTTTAAATTTTTTTTTGGTCATGTGACTCAAGTCCACACCTGGTTGTTCGCTTTGTCTACTCTCAGATTTCCGGTCAGATTTTGGCTCAAACATGTACGGATGTATTTGAGATTCTGACATTTAGAGTAAAGATTGAGTAAAACTTTGTTTCGTGGTTTGTTGACGCAGCTTCCTGAGCTGCGACGCAGTTTCTAGAAGCTAACCAATCAGAACAGACGAGCTAGAAACGGCTGAACTGAGGGGCTGCGTAAAGTATCAGTATGAGTTAAATTGAGTTTGAAAAACTGTAAATCATGCTATTATTATTAAATCAAACAGGATTCCAACAGGACCCCCAGATTCAAACCATGGACCTGGAAATGAAGTCTAGCTGTGGGGAAATGCATCCTGTTTGCAGTCACACCTCCTCCATGGTCTCGCTATGCTTGGGAAACCAGTTTCTCTCATTTACTCTCATACTGTGATGCTATGGTGACAGTATGTACATTATTTCCTCTATAACCTATGCAGCTAACTAGGGAGAGAAAAAAATTGAGACTACTTCATAATTGCCGCAGTGTGTGTGTGTGTGTGTGTGTGTGTGTCAGGGGTGTATAAAATGTGAGAGGGCTCAAGAGCTCTATCTCGTTTCTGCCTGCAAATCCTGTGTTGGCTCCGAGCGATAACGCTCGGCTCCCCTGTGGATGAGACTCCGGAGCCCACTGTCCCGTCTCAAAGGTTCTTTAAAGTGTCACCGTGGACCGTTAGCATGGACCGGGCACTCTCACCCTGGGCTGCTTCCATATTTTAAACTTCCTACAAAGCCACAGTGATGAAATGTTATCTTTAGCCAAAGTGTAGGTTTGAAACCGCGTCTGACTCTCTCCACACCTTTTTCTCTCTCCCCCCCTGCATCCATCCATCTTTTCCATCTCCCTCCTTCTCATTTCTCCGAGCAGGTTTCACTCTTGTGCCTGTCATTCTTCTGCCTTTTGTATCTGTGGGCCTTTTTGCTATTGAATGCTGCTTTCTCTCCCACCCCCACCGTCCTCCTCTCTTTCTCCCATCTCCTCACTCACTCACTCATTCACTCTAGGGCCTAATTATGAGATAGCTTCGAATAAATACATGTATTTTTTTTCTCTTTCCTGCAAGGGGGAAAAAAACCTTGTGCTCCACTTTTTTTTGACAGTAGGTTGAATTCTAGACTCAAGGAGGTTTTATTCAGCGAGGTCTCTCAGCAGATCGGAGTGGTCGCTCATACGGGAGATTTCCTGGGCGCAGTAATTGTGTCTCATTAATTCTTAGTCTAATGCTGGGTAGCTAAACAGGCTACGCAATTAGGGGGCTGAGCCCTGAATAGGCTGGCTAATCAGGAGACAAAAGCTGCGGCTCAGAGGCCATTAGGCCTGGAGGAAGTGCTTCCATTGTAAGGAGTGGTCTGTGATGCCTTCATCTTCCACCAATCCGGGTTCGGAAGAAAGCTTGTTGGAGAGGGCGGGGGGGTTCATCCACAACTAAACCTTGAACCTACTCAGTAATAATGTGTCTGCAGGTAATACCTTCAGCTTTTTAAAAAAAGGTTGCATCCTGCTTGGGATTTTACATCAACAGTGGGTTTTCTTTGCCATAACTGAACAAAACTTCCTCCTGGACTCAACTTTGTTAAAACAAGAAGTAGCCAGTTTGGATCCAGGTAAACGTAGGGTGCAGAAATGACTGACTGTGTTAAAATTTTTATGAGAATATCCTGATTGGCTGCTCTCAGAGACATCAAGTGCACCCAGAGACACTTTCTCCCACATCGTCAGGGGTAGCCCACGCACTTCTTCCCAAACTGTCGACTCAGGAGTCTGGGAGACCTTTCTGCCATGTGGGATGGGTGGAGGAATGAAGAGAATCGAAGATCCTAACATTATATATATATATATCCCCTTCCTTTCTCCTTCTCCTCTCGCCCCCTCTCCCTCTGCAGCTTTATCTTTCATCCCTATTAATCACATCGTCAGGCAGCCGTCTACGGAGAATAAATGAACTCTCCTGGTCATTAAAATTAAGCATTGAATTATTGACATGCAATTAGCCTGCCTTTTTGTGGGGAGACACTGAAAACTTTCTCCCCGCGGTGAGAGGGGAGCAGTAATATGACTGCTGTAGTCATCAGAACTAGGAAAAAAAAAAAAAAAAAAAACTCGGGGAAAGTGTAAAAAAAAAAAAAAAAAAAAAAAACGGCAGAAAATTCTAACTTGGAAAATCCTATTTATCACATAATAAGAGCACTAAGCCTGGTTCCATCTCATTTAGCCGAGTTTTATTCCCATAGAGTGGTGTCTTGCGCTCGTTATCTGCTCTGTTATGGAGAGGCCTGTGCTGCTGCCTCTGGATTATACTGTGGATTATGTTAATGTTGCGGAGACACACGGACACACCGACATAACATTTGGGGTGATCTCTCCCATGCTGTACATTACTATGCGCTCAACTTGTTTATCTGGTTTTCATTTAGCAATTATGCAGATTCTTTTCTATTATTATAATAACTGAACAGATTGATTCTTAACTCTATTCGCTATAATCCCCTATCACTCAAAACACAATTAAACAGAAAAATAATAGTAAATAGCAATATTTTGGGCAGATGCGCCAACATTACACTCTTCTTTACAGAATCTCTCCCAATTACAGTTACAGACGATCGCCTCAGTAATTTTATGAATAGCGAGAAACACTTACTCTGCTTGTTAGTCAAATACACATTCGGCAGCCTTTTTCAGAGCAGCAGAGCAGGAGTTTGACAAGCTGTTTACGCTAAGCCTGAGTAAATCAAATTCGGAGTTTGCCTTCCCTCCCCGGTAATCTCATTTTGTTTACCGCTAACGCTAAGTACATTAGCATCTGCAAGCCCTGTCTGTATTTACTCTATTTACCCCTACTGTACTGGCTTTAAGCCAAACAGGGACTAATGTTACGAAATGAGGGTAACCGGCTGTATATTCATGAACAGCTCGCTCCTAATCTGACAACGAGGCAAGGGATCCAGAGCAGGCAAGCGCCGCAGTCAGAGCATAAACTGACAGAAGATGTAGTTTTTGCTTAAGTGAATGGAGATATTAACTGCTTTTTAAGCCGTAATATTTCCCCTGCCTCTCCTCTTGGAGTGTTTATGTGGGGAAAGTGAGGCACGGCAGGAAGGGAAATAACAAACCTCTCTCTCTCAGGAAACCCAAATACACGCACAAAGAAGGAAAGTTTGGGTTAGATATAAGTTTGAGGTCGGAGCTTTACGCAGGAAGTAAGGGTAATTTGAACTTTTAAGTAAGTGACATCAGGGGGTCAAAGGTCGTCAGGTTTCCGTACCTCTGTGGTGTTGTCTCTCCTGGCTATTCAGAGTGAATGGGGTCAGTATCAGATCTCACCTGTTGTATGCGTCCTCTTGTTTGTCCACGGTTCCAGGGTCTGACTACGGCCCAGGTTCCCATACCCTGCAACCTGGCCTCCATACCTCATTAGGCAGCTGCATCGCGGCTGAACACTGGGCCCCGGGTTGCAAACAGATGCTACGTTTAAACAGCGGCCGGATGAAAAGCCAGATGTTCTGCGATCTGAGTTAAGGCATAAGTCTGGTAATATGTTATATTTTTGTCATTGTTAAATGAAAAGACCAAAATAAAACAATGAATTGATCCTACACGTAATTGCATGTGTATCTTATTCCTCTGTGCTGTAGATGTAAAAGCAACACTGTTGCACTTGGTGACATGTTCCGTCACTACGTGTTTGGCACTGCGGCTTATTTCTACATATGAGTTCAGGCTGTCTTCACCTTCACACTGGAGCCATCCGTTAGATCTATGGTTCTGTGAAATGTATTCATGTAGGAAGACACTTTTCTCAAAAATTTTATTTGCATGTCTTTGTCTGAATCATTGTACCCAACTGCTGCATTTTTACATTTGAAAAAAAAAAAAAAAGTTTTGACATTATGGGAAATTTACTTTACTTTCTTGCTGAGATTTAGATGAGAAAATTGACACCACTCTCGTGTTTATATGCCAAACATGAAGCTACAGCCAACAGCTGGATAGCTTAGCTGAGCTTAGCATTAAAACTGAAAACGGGGAGAAACAGCTGAGCTTTGTCCAAATGTAAAAAAACCCCCCCAATATTTGCCCACCAACACCTCTAAACCTCACTAATAATGTATTATATATTGTTTGTTTAATAAAATAACCCAAAATGTATTAACAAGAGTTGGTTTTAATCAGGTTATGTGCAGGATTATTTCTACTCTCCTGATTTATGACAAATTTTCACACTTTTTTTCTTTTTCCCTTTTCATTATCACAATCTGTGGCTCTTTCAAAATAAAACAGCGTGAATAGCTTTCTAGTACTCTAGACTCACAGGCAGTAATGTCACAATCACACACACACAGTGCATGTTGTCTGTTGCCAGAGGGTCATATTATTCTGTGTGAATGTCTTGAGATTCTTAAAATTCAAAGTACTTAACATAAAAATGCCGTTCAGTCTTTAAAAGTCACCACAAAGTCTGCTTCGGTTTCACAATCCTGTTTTGTAACCTTTGGACGGAGCCAGGCTCCTTGTTTATGCTACGCTAAGTTAATCAGGTGCTGGCTGCAGCTTCTTCTTCTTCAGTCTGCAGACATGACAATGGCATCAATCTTGTCATCAAGCTCCCAGCAAGAAAACGAATATTTTTCAAACACTTGACAACGGTGACAGCCGGTTCAATAACAAGCTTAGCACTGAAATAATTATACCTTATACCTTATCACTACTTGGTGATTGCTTGATCATTTGCCACTGCAAACAAATAATTAGCGCGAGTGTTAAACCGATTCCTTCATTTGACGCTACTTGATGTGGTCCCATTGTTTTGCTAATGTTGTTGCTCAGTATAAAACAGATGACCTGGCACATTTCACATCTCCATAGACAACATGGTCTAACACCTAATTAGCACTAGACTATGCTACCGCTCTGTTTACAAGGTTGCTCATGGTATAAACGGAGAAAATAAATAAATAAATATATTGATTTCAGCCTCCCAATTAAATGTGGAAAAATATTGTTGCTGTAAAAACACTTGATCAGCACTTTATTGACATTTATAGAAGCCAAAAAAAATCCTCATTCTAATTTAGTTTCAAGTGGTTTGAGATTTGTCTTCAGGTACATTAAAGCAGCGTCTTCTTATGAATTGATACGTACACATGCCCGCCTCACATGTTCTCCAACTGTGAACGCTGGAACAGGATTTCAGCGCTTCATGCCTGTGCTTGATTTTTCTCCTATTTTAACAAGGATCAAACATGGTCCAACTGTAGTCGGCACCGAGAAGTTTTAGCGATGGGAGTATTTTAGGCCTGTGGCAACACAATCTCTGTATCCTAATGTAATTATCAGGATAACACATTCTCCCTCTGTGGTGAAAGCCAAAGTTTCCTGCCATGGTGCGTGGGGATTTGATTTGATGGAAAAGTCTTATGCTGCACGGTGCCTTCTTGTAGGCTCCAGGGCTTCTGCAGCTCATGCATTAAGCCTCCATGTCCGCATACAACAGTTGTTGAATACACGACTGTTTTCTCTTCTCTTTACACGATTGCAGGAGACAAGCTGAAAAATGTAAAAAAAAAAAAAAGTAAATAAAAAAATATATATGGAATTTTTGATAAGGAATAGATCTAACCTTGATTGTGGAGCTTTTTTTTCAATCTCTCTCCAGCCAGTTGAATCATCTCTACCTGGGTTACCTGCCTGTCAGTGGCTGCCACACATGACAGCATGGTCAGGTATCCCATGACATCAGCTTGAGGCGTTTTTGCACTCACCGTGTGTAAAAACAAAACATCTAAGTGCGGAGGGATGGTGTCACACTTGAGGTCACTGGAATATCTTCAGGTTCATTAGCCCCTGGGTTTACACACACGCACACGCACACACACACACACACACACACACACACACACACACACACACAGTTGTTTCCATCACTTCAGAGGACATTGACTTGCACCAACTTTAATATAACCCTAAAGTTACCTCAACCTTAAACCTTAAAGTCTTCAGGGTTACTTGATTTTTCCCCCCACAACATGACTGTAAGCAGATTTATGTCCACACAACATGAGGAATACCTTGTTCATGCACGCACACACACACACACACACACACACACACCGAGTTCTGACATCCCTGACAAAAAAATCGACTTTACTTATTGATAAATGCTGCAATGTCAGTGTTGCAGCATTTCACACACATTAGTTGATAACATGTCCATTTGGACGTGCGATTAATTTTTAAATTTCCCTGCTTTCATGTTGCATCCTAATTCTATATGCAAAACTGATTCCAGAGAACACGCCACTGATTAAACCTCTCAGCTGGTTAAAAATTAATGGGAATGTCAATGCCTGAGCATTGTGTTACTTTTTAACCATGCGCTTCGTTAAATATTCACTCTCAGGAAGGCAAATATTACATTCCTTTACCTTTAGTTGTATCTCTGCCTTGTTGTGTCTTGTTGCTTCCTTTCTTTCTCTCGCTTTCTCTCCTGTTGACTCTGATACCCGGGCTTCCGCATAATTGGTATTTCTGTTGAGCTTTTCCGAGTGTGAAACAACAGAGCCTCACACCTCAAATACAGTATTTATTCATTATTTTGCACACAGTTGTCTGACAGCAGGAAACCTTATTAGCCAAGCTAAATTAAGGGGTGACTAGCAATCCAATTAGGTCTAATTGGAGGCTGATAGAACAGCCTTCAGAGGTAACCTGCACTGATTCTGGCCACCGCTGCATCTTCACTCCCCTGGATGCCTTCCTCCTTCCCTGCATGAACATCACTGCCGCTTTACAGAGGTCTGGGTCGTGAGTCAAACTTGTGCAATCAGGTAATAATGAGATAGTTACATTATGCAGCACAACAATAGAGATGTATTCATGGTAGTTCAGTGGAGCAGAGGGGGATGTGAGAGGTGGCAGAGGCTAATTCAGCAGGACCTTCTTACAAAGCCTGGGACAATGTCCTGGGTATAGTGCTGTTGTCTCAGGGCCTAGACCACCCCAGTAAACCTTCACTCACACGCGTGCTCACACGCATACACACGCACGATGGTCAGCTCTTTGGAATCACATTTCACAATCATAGGATGGTAAACATATGTCTTAAAAAATGACAGATACCATTCACTAAGTGGAGCCTCACTGTGTCTTTTCTTCAAGAGTGAAAAAGGTAATTAATGTGTGTGTGAAAATCAATTATAATGTATAAAACATTATGTGCAAATTAGTTTTGAATTCCAATTGCAAAGAAATCTCTTCTAGGCTTGTTTTGTTCCGCAGCTTGCATCAGGCTGCTGCAATCTAATGATGCACACTCTCCTATTACTGCTTTTTAGTTACTGTGTGTGTGTGTGTGTGTCTTTCTGAGTGTTGCAGTGAAACACTGTTGCTGTAAATAACACGTGTTAACTTATAGCATAGTTCACATAAAGAAAAATCACAACTAACATATAGTCAATCTTGCTATATCAGTGTATGTTATATTCACTGGTGATCGAGCATTGCTTCTATGCAGGCCTGTTGAGGCTCTGTACTGCTTTAAAAACTGAAAAAAACAACAACAAAAAAACCCCCCAAAACAATCTCTGACCGAGTCTTAATAAGTGTTGAAATCGCTAAGCTTCACATATGATTTATTGCTGTTGGACTGGGCAGCACTGTGTTGTGCAGCTGTTCATGATGTTCTATCCGGTGTATCATTATTATTGCTGACTTGCACCAGTTCTTTTTGTTTATCTGTTAGAGTGGATATCTTCAATATAAACCGTGTGAAAAAGGTTCATCGCAAAGCAAAGATAAACACTTTATTCATTGACTTTTAAATTTTTTTCTTTTTTACACGTGTTTTTATTAGCGATCGATTGACTATTTTCCCAGTTTTCCATTTTACTGAGCATTTTAAGGACGTCTCATCCATGTTGGCTTAGCTCATTCTTGACTTCGATAACATTTAGTAGATATTTTGGAGATTTCTGAGATTTCTTCCTCGCAATCCATCTTCAATCTCAAATTTTAAGGCAACATGCACGAGAAGTCCTTACAGGGCTCCAATGAGGGAAAAAAAAGGGGGAAAAAAAAGACATTTGAACAATTTTATGACAACTGAAGCTCCAGAACAGCTATGGACCTTGTGGTAGGATTGTTTTGGCATTTTGGTTCAAGTCTAGTCGGTAAACACTGTTGCATGTACTGCACAATGTTGAGCCATCACACACAGCTATCGCCTCCTATCACCCAGCACTTATTGGCCCATCTTTACCTTTGATCCACTCTGAAACAACAACGATCACAAGGACGCGCTGGGTGGATCCACCGATCTGTATGAACAGTAGTGACGAAAAAAAAGCACATGAAAGAGTATGAAACCAGCTTCAGGTGCCCAGGGAAATAACATTAGCTCAAATATGCTACTGGTGTGTTTCTTCTTTGGGCGAATCCAGCGTGTATATATGTGTGTGTGTGTGTGAGGAGAGAGAGAGAGAGAGAGCGAGATCAAGAAGCAAGTGAGTGGGGGTATTCTCGTATCTGATTGGCCACTGGATCGGTTTGGAACATGATGCAAGTAAAGACAGGCTGCCTTTGAAACACCTAACACACCATTTGCAATTCTAAACATCTCACTTTACATTTACTCATTGCAACCTGACTCTGTTTATATGTGTGTGTGTGTGTGTGTGTGTGTGTGTGTGCATGTATGACTGTACAATCAAATCAGTTTGAATGGAAATCAGAAACCCGCGCGGCCTTTAAACAGACTTGAGGAGAAATGCAGACACGGGCTCTGTGGCGGAGATATGCTGTTTTACAGAACTGTTATCATAATTCACTGAACAATTTCAGCTGACAGGAAGCTGTAAAGCAGTGAGTGAATTCACAGAGCAGAGCCATGAATCAAAAGAGCTGTTGCAGTGAATTTTTTTGCTTGAATTTTACAACACCGAAGGGTGGACACCTGTCACTCTCTAAGTATAGCTCCGACACCGGAGTATTTCACCTGTGGCAACCCCCGTGTAGAATGATACAGAGGATAGGAATGTGAAAAGTTGAGGATTTATTTTTTTTTCCAGTAAGAGAATTTTTTTTATTGCTTACTTCTCCTTTATTTGGTAAACTCGTTACTTTGGGGGTTTTATTCCTTATGATGTATGAGTGTAATGCACTAGTGCCCAGTACATCAACTTATCATGATTAGTGGAATAGGAATAGAGTTTTTTTTTTTAGCAATTTATATTCATTAAAAAGGCTTCTGGGAATGCAATTATCCATGCAAACAGTCTTCGGACCGTGCTCATTGGAATTCCCGCCGTATAGACACAGGCGGTTCCTTCTCACTTCTGCAGGCAGATAGAAGACAGACAAGCTGTCAGAATCGTTATCGTTGGGACTTCATCTCGTTAATTTGGTAGATGGGAGTACGGGTATTTGCCCTGTGGAAAACTAAACACACTCGCAGGGCTTCTCCACCCCCCCACCCCCCCTTCTGTCTGCGGAGAAACCAGCCAGGCAGCCAGGCCCACACATAGCCTGCAGCCATATCAGACCCAACAGCCTGGCTGGAGTCAATATGACCGCGGGCGAAAAAATGGTGGTGGAGCTGGTCCCTCTTCAATCTGAGACACTGGCTCGGCACAACGAGTGCGGTGCTCATTCAATATGAGTGAGCTTCTCCCCTCCAACTACCCCTCATACATGCACTTTTCAAAACTTGCTCCCACTCAGCCCCTGTCACCCCCCACCCCCACCCCACCAAACACACACCACCAAACCTCCCACTTCTCCACCACCACCACCACCTCTTTTCAGCTCTTCTCTCCCACTTCACCAACTCAAACTCTCACTCAATCTCTCCTTGTTTTTGTTGCAAGTTGTCCATGACTTTTTTTTTCATTATTTTTTAAGAGCAAGTGATGGTGTGTGTACTTGTGTGTGTGTGTGTGTGTGTGTGTGTGGCACTGCTTTCTGACAACCAGATTTTATTTGAGAGCAGATGCCTCTCTTTTTTTCCCCACTCTGCTGACCCTGCAGACCCGAGTGTTGCGAGGGTTTTTGAAAAGAGGTGGGTTTTGGATCAAACTACCTTTTTTATTTACTGGAGTTTGGCGGTTGTTATGTGTCTCGTTGCTCCTCGACCCAAAAGCTTTACCCATCACTCTCTCCCTCTTACTTTTCTTTCTTAGATAAGTGATCAAAGTTCAGTCGTGTCAATTTGGAGAGAAATAATGATTAGAAGTAAATTGCAGTGTTGGAAAGAGGGCTCGTCATGTCTCAGTTTAATATCCACCCCACATTGTGCACACACACACACACACACACACACACGCACACACACACACACACACACACACGAAGAGATTTCATCACATTTACAAACAGTAACTCAATACACTGCAGAATAGTATCACTCATTATTTTGAAGAGGTCATCCACTGGGTCAGACAGCATCGCATCCTGTTTTGTGTATCTACCCCTATTATTATTATTATTATTATTATTATTATTATTATTATTCATTTTGTTAACTGAATATTTATGAATAAAACGCACATATTTCAAGCAGAGCTGTGAATGCAAAAAAAAGCTCCCCGTCAAGCCCTGCTTAGACGTCTCAAATAGAATATGCGAACACAAATTGCTTTATTGCGGCGTGCGTGTGTGTGTGTGTGCGTGTGTGTGTGTGTGTGAACAGCCCTGTCAAATGTCTGTTTACCATCTCACGTTCCCAGAGGCACAAACCTCTCGACAGAGGCTACATCTGTTTTTCCTGCTGAAAGATGTCTTTAAAATAAAAAAAACAAAAGAAAACAATGTTGTGCAGTTTGGGCTTGAAACACAGGAACGATGTCAGTGTTACAACCTCAGAGGACAAATTACTGTCAAAGTGTATTGCCTTGTAAGACGTTGTCTATGTATTTTTCTACTAAACAAAACCCCCAACCCGTACAGTAGGGCTGCTGAGTCTAAGTTTAAATGTTTATTCACTTCTTCAGCACAGTAAGAGGTCACGTTAAAGGAAAAGTTCAACATTTTAGTTGGATCTGTGAAATTTGATCCAGAGATATTGTGAATTAATAATAACTTTATGTTTATCTTTACACTTTCCAAATAGCGCCAAATATTTTTTATATATTGCCATTTAGCTTGCATGCTGAAAATTAGATGGTGATAACATTATAACCTGCTAAATATCAGCATGTTGAGATTAGGCTTTAATGCTAGGCTAACAGTCCCCTGGCTCCAGCTTTATACTGAAGATGGTATCAATCCTCTCATCTTAACTTTACTGTTTTGATTCATTCGGCGCTCTCATAGCGTCGTTTTCGCCCGCAGCAGGAAGTAGGAAATGAGGATTCAAGGTGCTCTGCATCATATATATACTACAAGGAAGTTAAAGTGATATAACAGTGACTGTATTTGTTGCTTAGTGAGCAAAGTAAACCCAGCAGATCACTGCTTCATAGCCCAGCATACCAAATATAGATTTCACTGTCATTTCTAAGTATGCAAACGATCTGTCTAGTCTGTTAGCGGATGGACAGCTCATGGCTAGATTCCAAGGCCTCTTGGTTTTAAATACCCCGACTGATGTCGCTCTCCGCCGTCCTTTTGTTACAGCGCCGCGCTGAGCCTCTCGCCAGCCGGGGGAAAACAAAAATGTCACTTATACGGCAGGCAATTGATGCGACGGGCATTTAGTAAGGCGATTTCTATGGTTACAATCCTCAGGAACATTTTCATTTTCAGCATCAAATGGGTAAAAAAAAAAAAAACGTGGACGTGATAATTAGCACGGCGTGCGTATATCTGTGTGTGTGTGTGTGTGTTTGTGTGTTTGTGTGGAACCTGCTTTAAAGGACTTCAAAAAGCTTGGAGGAAAAACTCCAAGTTTGGTGTTCTGCGGCATCTCACCACTCTCTCTTCTGTCAGTCAGCATTAGAGGCTGTTTTTTTTGCCTGTTGTATTTTTCTTTTGTAATCCAAAGCACCGTCCTTTTTTTTTTTAAAAACAACTCCGCTAATTACTTTATTTAATCGAGTGCCGGCTGAGGAATTATTTTTTTTTGTAGCCCGAAGCCAATTTTGAACCTGTAACAATGGCTTTTGGAATATCAGTTTAGAGATAAAAAGCTTTCAAAGTTAATCCCGCAGGCCGTTATATCTACTACACATTACGAGTCACACTTTCATGTGGACCCTTCGAGATCACGAGGACTCTGATATAGTTGAATTTCACCTGAGGATAATCTGAACACCAATGCAATTAAACAAGTATGAGTATAATATTTAAGAAAACAAGTTACAGTCGCTAAATCTTAACAAATCTTTATATTCTCAGAATCACGCTGTCCTCTCCCTTTTAGAACCACACCTGTTCATTTTCCCAACACCCCATACCCCACTCTTCTTTTTCCGTTTTGAATTAGAGAAACCAAGCACGGGGCAGCAAATGGTGTTTGAAAGACCCCCCCTCCCTCCTCCAAAAAAAAAAAAAAAAAAAGACAGGGTTGGGGGTCTGGGGGTTGGTGGAGGACGGTAAAAAAAAAAAAATCAAAGAGAAATCGGCAGAATGAGTACTTTGAGAAGCTGCGGCACAGTTGAACTGAGCAGGCCCAAGTCCTGTGAAAAGAAATGGAGACAGCCTGAATGCAAATTAAATCCCCCTCATTCCTGCAAATATTGTCTTAGCCATTAGTGCGGGCCTGACTAGAAAGGAGTGGTCCCACTCATTGTCGCTCGGCCAGGGAGAAGTCAGGAGAAGAATTCTATTCAGTGGTCGTCTTGGGGGCTCGGTGCACTTGGGCGCTTGTTTGGTACCATTCAAACGCCACAGACCGTGGCAACAAAGAGAGCTTTCAGCGTACCTCACTGTAAAAGCATGTGAAAAAGAAGAAAGGAGGTGGATGGGAGGGGAGAGAGAGAGAGAGAGAGGGAGGGAGGGGAGGATAGGAGGGGGGGATGAGGGGGTGATGGGGTGCAGCAGCACTGGAAAAGTTTAGGTGTAGGTCCTGAGTGGAACTGGGCCTTTTATTTTGCTAGTTGTGAAGTTGGAGTGCTTCATGCTGCTTGCACATGTAACCAGTGGATTTCTGTGATGTGTTGTTAGACAGGAAAGATGCTGTGACACTTTATGGTTGTCCATCATTTATTTTAACGAACCAATAGGGAACCAGAACCTCCATCTTAATTCTACTGCCCACTACATCATCATTACTATACAAAGTTAGCTTCATTTGTTCTTTTCTAATTCTAATTCGTTAGCTTCAGTACTGTGACATATTGCCCAGTGAAGTGGAATATTTGAGTGGATTTAAATCAAATCCTTTGCATTTGATTGGACTGCTAAAAGGGGGGTGGGGCTTAGAAACACCCTAAGATACCTTGACCAACATACCCAGCTTGATAACTAATGAATTAATGGGATGGGTAAGGATAATAAATGGGTCAAAAGAAATGACACAAACCTATCGTACACAGGGGAAGTGAACAAAAAGGTGGAAAAGCGGAAAAAAGGACTTTATAGTAAAGACCACAGAAGAAGAAATCACAGAGGAAGGGCTTTGAACCCCAACACATACATTCTGGAGTTTGGAGGTCCTCCCAGTCAAAAATACAATGTAGATTTTATGTCATTATAACAACAAGAGATAAAAGGTACATATGACCCTGCAACACACAGTTGTGTATCTTGCATGCAAACACACACACACACTCACTCACACATACACACAACCTTTGAGAGACCTGGCTGGCCTGTCTTCAAGTAGCACCCATGAGAGACACACAAAAAAAGTGCCATTTCAGCATAAAACTAAAGCTGTTTGTGTATATTTGAGTATTTACAGACATTTTTACAGCTGCGCTCTGCTTCGTGCATCATCTCTAGTCGCTGTTGTGCTGTCAAACTCCATCATCAGGCAGGTCTGAAGTGTGCTGTTGACCTGAAGTGGCCTTAATGAACACAGATGACAGATCATTTTTTAAGGCAGAGCACATATATCTGAATGCCCCCCCCACCCCCCACGCTCCCCTTGTTCAAATTCCAATACCTTCTGTTGTATCCATCAGCTCTTAAACCAAACATGACTGTTCACGAACAGATTATTTGTGTTTGAATCCACATGAGAAAGTTCAATCTGCAGAGCACAAGTGGATGAATACTCAGCGAACCAGCACGGTTGTACTCTGCCACAAGCCTCGGGTTTCAAATCCAGCCATTCTAAGAAAGGCTTTTATGGAGAGATAGCTCGTACACAGGTTGGTGTTTGTGTGTGTATAGGTGGAGCTGGGGTGTGTGCAGAAAGCAGAATAGCCCTTGGCATCCAAGATTTGTTTTGACTGGTGCGTTTACAGCTGCTGCATAGCATGGGCGAGGAAGGGCCAGGCCGAAGTAAAACAACCAACTTCGTACTTTTCTCCGTCTTTTATTTCACGCCGTCTTCCCCCTCCTGTCTTCGGAGAGATGGCTCCTGGCCAGCCAGCTGTATAATCAAGCCCTTCATTTATACTTTATTGACAGATGCTACTTCGAGCCTCGGTTCGGGGGGAACACCGTTTGTTTTTTCGAACCTCTGGGAAAGATTGAATTGCGTGGCAGGGTGATATATGCTTCGGTAAAGGCTTTGTTAATGTTGGACTACAGCTGCGTGGTAGAAGTGCTGGAATTCTTTCTTCCATGTTGTCAAGTAGGCGAAACCTCAAGACTTAATTAGAGGAAAAACAGTATAGAGTTTGGTAGAAAACAGCCACCTGCAACCAGATGTAGTCATATAAAGTCTTGTATTTGGTTGTCTCACGTCACTTCTCATTCTGCTTGATGCACCTTTGTCAAACAGCGCCTCGAGAGTTTCCCCATGTGCTGCTGAATTACTGCATGTGCTCTTTAGTTTAGATTTTTGGCGTATCAGCCAAGAAATCCTCGCTCACACAAACAGAGGAAGGCAGAGGGTGCCAAGACAATCTGAGGGCAGAGGAGACATCAGGTCGGTGTCGGTGACAGATAGGATGGAGAGGTTGACTTCTTTATTTTGAAGGATGTTAAAACCTATCTCTTCCTGTCAGCCTGTCACAGCCCGGTTCCTTCTCTACTGGTGCCTCCGTGTCGGTGGTGGGGGTGGGAGTGAATCTCTCACGCGGTGCAGTTGCTAGAAAGAGTGATACGTGTTTGCACGGTAACAGGCAGTCGTAAACAAAACATATATTCATGTTGTTTTTTCATATGCACAGATGCTGCTCGGGTTTGTAGCCTTGAGCTGCTGCACTGAATTCCAGGATTTGGGTAAAGACAAATGAAAGCAAAACCGGGAAAAGACTGTGGAATGAAAGTTTGGTTATTGGTGGGTAAGGATGAGAAAGTCATAGATATTTTCAGCATGAGAAAAAGGACCACGCGTTATTAAGTGTTCAGATTTTTTTAATGCTGGTTGACTGCACACTCATATTCTCCTAATGCACTGAGGGATTATTACTGACGCTTTTAGATGAGCTCACTTTCAGTTTTGCCATCAAATAATCTGGCAGTTTGCTAACAACCTGTCTGATCACATTCTTCCTTCCCCTATTGGACGGTCACCACGTTCCCAGATTTGTTTCATTTGTTCATATTCAAAACTACAAACACAAGACCCAACTAATGATAAACCACGCTTTATCCTTTAGTTTAGTTAGTTTAGTTTTAGTTGTGAAAAGTGGGGTGCAAGTTTTAGGAAAAAAAGCTTGTTGACATCTGTGTTTTTTCCTCTTAGGGAGAAACTCTGCCAACATACAGGGACACCTCAAACCCACATCCACTCTCCACTGCTACTGCGGCTTTGTGTTTTTAAAAATATAAATATACTTGCTCCATAAATGTTAACAGACACTGGGCTTTGTAGAGAAAGGATTCTGCTTATTTGCTTTATTCTAAATATATAGCTTTGGTACAGGTGTGTAGTGGAGACAGCCACACCTGGGCATATAACCTGGAGTATTTATACTCTCTCTCTCTCTCTTCCTCTCTCTCTCTCTCTCTCCCTCATATATCGGTGTGCTTGCCTGCCGGCCTCAACTATTTCCCCTCCAGCAATGACAGGATTATGTCTGACATGTTTAAGGAAGTGGCTTTGGCAGACACACACACACACACACACACACACACACACACACACACACACACACACACACACACACACACATTCCTGGTGCCAGTTTTGACTCAGTAACCTTGTATAGTGGGACAGGTTCGGACGGCGTGTCTGTCTGTCAAGCTGAAGCTGAAATGAATCTGCGTTTAAAGAGAACAGGGGAGATGAGGCAGGGAGCCTTTAGTATTAAGCCTGTTATCATTACAGATGTCAGGCGGGATGACAGTAGAGGGTCTGATGCTGTTGGTAAAACCCATCGAGCGGAGAATTAGCCGCGCTTCGTTAAATGGAAGTGTTGGGACAGGTGAGCGATTTATTTACACTGCCGCTGCTCCTGCTGGTGATGATGAGGCCTTCACTTGTCTCCTCCGGAGCTGCATTTGTCTGCCAAGAACATGACAAATGACACTCTGGAGAAAGAGGAAAGAGTAAACTCTCCAGCTCTGGCCTTGCACTTGCCCAACCAGACTGACTCCATCTAGCGTTTCAAGACCGCAGAGCCAAATTCCTGGAAAATGACTTAATTGTGGGGGGTAAATTTCCAAATGATGATTCGAGGCGAAATGACAGCAAGAAAAGAAAAGAAGAGGAAGGGCAGGAGTCTCATCTGATTGTCCTCCGTGTTTTTTTTCCCCCCCAACAGGTGAATTTACAGAGAGGATAGAAGGAAATCAAGAGGAAGCAGGGGTATCTTCACAGGTTCCCCCAGCAAGAACTCAGACAATAATTGCAGACGAAATGTGTCCAAAACGAGGGGAGCTGTCTACATCCGACATCCTGTGCTTTCTGCCAGGTTTTTATCCCAGAGAACAAATGGCAGGAACTGGAGTTCCAGGATGTGCTGAGGGGCTCCTTATACCTGCTTTCAAGTTGACAAGCCCAAACTTGTCGACCCCTCCGTTAACCCAGAGGTTTGCTTTTTTGCGCTCTATCACTCTCTCTGTACTATTCATCAAGTTTTATATGAAGTCACAGGCTGTAAATCAATGCTCTAAAAAGGGGGGGGAGGGAGATGGAGAAAAGGAGGGAGATGTTCAAAGAAGTTCAGAGTATCTTTGAAAAATGGTGCATCGTCACTAACAGGCGTTTTGATTTATGGTGTTTGTGTTTAATTGGGGCTTTTCTCACATTCACATGAAAGGGAAGGTGAATTGATATTTTTCAGGCTGAGAGTGTGGCTCAGTGTTTGGGCAGTGAGAATACACAGTCAGTGTTTCTTTTCCTTCAGGCCCCATCTCCTCCATTGTGCACCAGGGAGAAAAGTGTGTAAACGTTCCCTTGTGGTATTTTTGGGAGTTAATCGAATATGTGGTCTTATAAATACTGCTTCAGAGAGGAATTAGCAGGGAGCTAGTGTTACATTGTGTGGCATTTGGACTCTTTAAAGTAGTTTTTTTTTAGCCACAATAGTGCCGTGGCTGTATGGATGGAAATGTTAGTTGGTCCTCAGATGGATGCTAATGACTTTTACCACCCTGACGTGCCAGCACAACTGGCAGTACTTTTATTTTTATTTTTTTGATCTAATAGTTTTCCTATCAGCCTCAGCTGTACTTTTTGTCAGTTCAGGGGTCAGTTCTTGGACCCCTTTCGTTCAGCCTATATATGCTGCCTTTGGGTCAAATTCTGCAGAATTCTAATGTCAACTATCATAGTTATGCAGATGACACACAGATATATCTTGCGCTGTCCCCAGATGACTGCAGTCCTATAGAGTCATTGTGTAACTGTCTAGAGCAAGTCAAAAATTGGATGAACCAAAATTTTCTTCAGTTAAATCAAGAAAAAACTGATGTAATTGTTTTTGGCAATAAAGAGGAGAGGGTTACTGTCAGTAAACACCTTGAGTTACTGTCTCTAAAAACTAAAGACCAAGTCCGAAACCTTGGCGTATTGATAGATTCAGATCTGACCTTTAACAGTCACATAAAATCAGTCACCAAAACAGCCTTCTACCAACTTAAGAACATATCCAGAGTTAAGGGCTTTATGTCCCAAACAGATCAGGAGAAGCTGATCCATGCTTTCATCTCCAGTAGACTTGACTACTGTAATGGTCTTTTGACTGGACTCCCCCAAAAAAGTATCAAACAGCTGCAGCTCATTCAGAACACAGCAGCTCGAGTTTTGACCAGAACAAAGAGATCAGAACACATCACCCCAGTTCTTAAGTCTTTACACTGGCTCCCAGTTAGCCACAGAATAGATTTTAAAGTTCTGCTACTGGTTTACAAATCACTGAATGGTTTAGGCCCAAAATACATAAACGAAATGTTAGTAGAATATAGACCCAGTAGGGCTCTGAGATCTACTGACTCAGGTCAGATAGTGGAGCACAGAGTTCAAACCAGACACGGTGAAGCAGCATTTAGCAGTTATGCTGCTCACAACTGGAACAAACTACCAGCAGGACTGAAATCAGCCCCAACTCTTAGCACTTTTAAATCCAGGTTAAAAACATTTCTATTTTCACATGCTTATGGCTGAGCTCTTTTAAAGAATTTTTAATCATAATCCAGTGATTCGTTTATTGTTTTTAATTGTTTTCAAATTTGCTATTTTAATGATTTTAAATGACATTCTGATGTTTTTAAATTAAATTTCTTCTCTTTTTAATTTTTTTTATTTCTATTGCTATTGCTTGTCTTAATGTCAAATGTTTTTCCTTGCCTCTGTAAAGCACTATGAATTGCCTTGTGTACGAATTGTGCTATACAAATAAACTTGCCTTGTTTTAGTGCTAATTAGCAAATATTAGCATGCTAACCTGCTAGACTACAGTAGATAGCGAGCACGGTAAATAGTACTGTAAATATTGGCAACTATGCTAACACATGATAATGCATGTTAGCATGCTGACGTTTAGCAGGCCTACAGCAGCCTCACAGAGCCGCTAGCATGGCTGTAGACTCTTATCATTGTTATATTAGGTTTACTCCCACATACTCCCCGTGGCTGCAGCAGTTACTGTATGACATAAGACAAGTACCAGTCTATTTTCTACAGCTACACCACAGCTCAGCCTTGTAACCAGTAGAGGATGAAGACTGAAAATGCTGTGAACATGATTTAGAGTATCACAGGATCAACCTTTGTCCTGTATGATCAGTTTTCCCTGATTGCTTATTTCTCCTCTTTTGCTTTTTAAAATGTTTTTTTCCATCTCGCTGGTTCTGGTGTATGAACAGCATGCCATATAAAATAAAAATAATTGCACGCTCTCAAAGTGAGCTATGTTGTAATGGTGGTGATCTTTTCTTTTTTTTTTTTTCTTTTCTATTTTATGGCTGTTATTCTTGGCATTGTCTTGTTTTTGATTTATTATCTAATGGTAATAGATTGTGGTTCTGGTAAATACCACAGCTGTCCGCTCAGAAGTGTGTGTTTTCTGGACGGCTCACCAGCGAGGCTAAAATAAGTCTCGGTTTGTTATGCTTGTTTGAACAGAAGCTGTGGCCTCTTCATCTTGTGGTTTCCAGCAGAACTACAGTTTTCTTTTTCCTCTAAATATAATCCCGAACACCACTACCTCATCCCACTCTCCCTGTGCCATTGTAATAACTGACCAACCCAAACACATACATTTTTACATTTTAATTTACAAGGGGAAAAACGACCACGGAAACTTCGACAGGAGTAACTGGGATGGTTTTATGTTCTCAAAGCCAGACACCACTGAGCAAGTGTGGAAATTCATCATAGAAAGCTCCCCTTTGCCAGCTTTTCCTCGGCTCACACAAAATACGGGAATTGTCCGGTGTGTCACTAGCTCCATTGCTTAAGTCGTTAACATTGAGGAGGCCGCTGGAAACGGCCAGAATCAACACAGATATTGAAGTGCTTACGCTGGAATGAAGCATGACAATGTGGAAAGATGAACTGAACCCCCTTTGAATGTTGAAATCAGCGGACGGCTTCGCACGAAAAAACACACTTCACTGGTGAGAAGTTGCGATAAAACGAAGTGAAGCGCCAACTAATGCCGTCAGCTGTCAGCCTAATAACACACTGCTCCGGAGTTGGTGCTACTTTAATGACCTGAAGTGTGGACAGATTATATGCAAAAAAAACCCCCAAAAAACACAGAGCCTGCTGTCAAAACTGTGTCAGAACGAGCATATCAGTAGCACCTCATCTGTTTTCCACTAACATGCTGAAAGAGAAATCACAAGTCCATGTGTCTATTGGAGCAGATTGAACTTGGCGGGTGTGTGTGTTAAACGACCGGGCCTCCGGAGTACTAGATAATCACTCCCAGTCGCCTCTCGCTCGCTCGGTGTGGGAGTACGGCGCAGGAGACGTCTGAATGGAAAAAAAAATCTTCTGTCCAAACAACGGCCTGCTGCTGTCTCCGCCGCGCGCCCTCAGCGTCTGTCATCAGCCGTCCACATTGTTTTTGAACAATTGGCACTAATTTGCCATCTGGTTGGGGGGCCTGTTGTTGCGCGGGAAGGCAAAGCATTGTGCAATTATCAATGGCGAGTCCACTTAGGGATCCATCGGTGGACAGAGACAAATGAGGGGACAATGCGTTTTATGTCGGCTCCGCTCTGATTCAACTTTGACTGTTTTATCTGACAGTATTACAAAACATATTATTATTATATGTGCATTTTTCATGTTCATGGAAGACTAAGCTGATTATTATTGTGTTGGTTTTTAAAACACAATATGTAACATGCCAAACATTACATCAAGCTCAACCTGATGTAACTAAAGAAAACACCTGCAAAGAGACAAAACTAAATCAAACGAGGACATCTTCACTTCACACATATGCAGAAACACAAATCTAGATAATAACTGAATACAGAAATGCATCGCAGGTACACTGCACGGACAAATATATGCTGCACATGAGGAGAAAAAAAAAAAGTGATTGACTCCAAGTAATGCAGGCTGTGTTAGCCTTCACACTGTACACTATACTATGGAGGCAACACATGGACAAGCTATACAGTAAATATCTGCAATAATATCTGAACCATGCAATCAAAATGTTAAAACTGAGATAAATAAACTTAAATCTTTTAGCTCGTTTTGCACGAACAAGACAAGTAGTTAAAATCTGTTGGTTTCCGTTGTTTGTGTTTGCTTGTGTTGTCAGTGTTGAGTTTGCAGCATTAAGCTGTCAGAGCTCCCAGTTTTACTGATCTAACAGATATCATGGGTTAAAACTCTGTTGCAGAATGCCCAAGAGGTTAACAAGACTGGGGGGGAAACAGCCACTTCTCTCCTCACCTCAACTTTTCTATTTTTCTTTCCTCCTCCTCCCCACCTCCTCCCCTCCTGCCCTCCTCTCTGCTCCATCCTCAGGAGAGAAAATGCACGGTGATGTCACTGTAGCTGAAAGAGTAACAAAGCACCGGTGCCTCTCTTATTTTTCCAGTTTGTTTCTCCCCCTTTACCAACACCCTTACACCCCCTTCTCTGCCCTCCCCGTCTCCCTCAAGTTTTTGTTGTGTATTGCCCCAACCCCCAGCACCACCACCCTCTTCACTCCAATCCATTTTGCAGCTGGGCCCGGAGAAGATGAGAAGTGGTGCTTTCTGTCCACAAATCAATAGGCCTTACTCACATTTGAGTCAGGCTGCAGAGGCAACACGATCACTGTATTCGGCTGTACAGTATGTACACGGGGTGGGGAGAGAGAGATAGAGAGAGAGAGAGTGAGGGGACCCAGGGGTGCTACTCTGCCTGTCTAATGCATTATTGAAGAGTGCATCTCAGCCATCAGTTGCAGGTAGAAAGCTGAAATAGTCTTATTAGCTGCTGCAGACAGAAGTGTGGTGGAAAACACAGCTGACCACAGCTGAATCCAGTGTCTGTGAGGTTGTTACTTTGTTGGGGGGGGGGTTGCTCTGGGATTTATCTGATGGGACTCTGATAAACTTGCATTGAAATATTACATTTAGACAAATCACCAGATTCCCTCATCCAGTTGTAAATATTGATAAAAGGCTATGAGGTAATATATATATATATATATCTTTGTTTTACTGTCTTTGTCTGAGAGGAAATGTTTTTGTTTTTTTTGACATTTCAGAAAAGTTTCCAAATCCTTGAGGACAGCAGAGCATTCTTTTGTCAAAAATAATAATTCCACTGTCAGTATCTACTTCATTTGTAATGTATTGGAGGCTGTTTTCACTCCATAAGCCAGGGTCCTTTTCATTGAATTTTCAATAAACATCTTGCCCCGAGGTTGCGCTCTTGGAAAAAAAAAAAAAAAAAAAGCTCCTGTCAGCATAGAGATCCAACAGCATAGTTAAATATTCTCAACCAAATATCTAGAAAATAAGTTTTAATTTGGAAAGTTAATTTGCACCCTAGTGGTTCTGTAAACGGTATAAAAAAAAACCCCAATGAGCATTGACAAGGTATTAAAAAATGCATGTACCCAATAGGAGCACTTGATTGTGTCACCTATGAACAAAATATGTTTGACATTTGACTTATTCAAGTCATTTTAAATTTTTCTTTAATTTAGATGGCATCGCGCTAAGACGATTGGTTGCTAGGCTGCCGTTCAAAAAGAATACATGACAGCTATAGTCAATATACTGTAAGGTTTGAAAATGAAAAGTCAGAAACACTCTTCCTTCTCTCTTCTGTGTTTTACAGGGAGTGAACAAACAAGCAAAGCTTTGACAAACACACGCTTCTCCAGCCATAGTTAATATTAATGGCTTACACTCAAAACAAACACACACACGCACGCACACACTTTGTGAATAATCCATACAACAGCAGCGTTGCTTGTAATCTAATCCCATGCAGAGCACAGAGAGGGAGGAAAGAGGAGAACGACAAAATCAGACCGGTTTGAACAATCCTGTCAATTTCATTTAATTGGTTTGTGGTGTGTGTGTGTGTGTGTGTTGGAGCGTGTGGCAGCGTTCAAGCAAATGGAATTTCACAGATCTCAATCCTGACATCTCTCCATACATAATGAACGGAGCTGCTATCTGTTGATATGCATACGTCCCTTTTGTCAAAGAATGCCACGGTCCCCCTCCTTGTTAAAATATGAATGTGCAACTTTGATCAGAAATAAAGATGAAGGTGTTGCGCCATCTTCCATAGCTATGTTGAGTTTTGCGGTGAATGATCCCAAATGTTCGTGCTCTGTCCGACGAGAGCCTCGGTAGAACCTCGGTAAAGCTGATAAGACTTACAGGATGGAGCTGGTTTTTTTTGTCTAATTAGGCAGAGCAGTGAGGGAACTTTAACTAGGGCAAAGAGAAACCAGGCCAAACCCTATTATATTTAAAATACCTGATAGTGTGAGACAGCACTGTACTGTAATTGCACCAGCCAGCTAGCTAGCCTCAGGATGTGCTGCACAGACCCACCTATCATATGATCACCCGACTGGGTTTGAGAAGAGCAGCTACACAATGTTGCTTAATTACATCTAGGAGACTAACTTAATTAAATTGCTTCTGTGTGTCATACTTTGACGGTTAGGGCCTAAAAGCTGATGCAGAGTAAAGCGAAATCAACTCATGGTTGAACGGATGGTTGATTTAATATTTACGTATTAGTTTATGTGTCAGGAAAAATGCAAAAAAACCAAAAAAACCAAAACATTTTATTTAAATAAGTTGCAATGACACAAATGTGTTGCATATAGGATTTTTTCAGCCAAGGCTAATTTCTACTTAAAAATGGTCATAACATGTCACCGTTACTGGAAGTACATCCTTGTTCATTCAATGTATGAATTTTCATTAAATATGTTTTTTTATTTCTGTTTACTTCCACTAGAAGTAATAGTAATATGAATGCAAACGTGGCCAAACAGACCTAAATGTTTTTTTTTTTTTCAGTGCACCTGTATGAAAACACGATTGTAACAATATCCGCTTTTTCAAAATAAAATAAACAGTGGTAAATAACATCCAGTTATCAATTCACATGGACACGTTTGGATGAAGTTTTATCTATGGTCAACAGCAACAACAAAAAAAGGGGTTCAGGAACCGACTGATGTAAACAATACAACTGTAGTTCAAGGAGAACGTTCGCAGGCTGCGACATCGACCTACGCTGACAAGTCGGACTGCATTGCTGCTCACATTAGTTTGGTCTTCACTAGCCTCGCAGATGTGTCACATCCAATTATGTGAACAGTGAACTTAAGTGATATGCATCTGGAGCAACTGCCATCTTACAACTACACATCATCATACTATGTGAATTGATTCATTGGCCCGTAACACAATCTCTTATTCATGTGTTCAGATACAGGCCGATGCATGCATCTCTCTCTCTCTCACACACACACACACACACACACACACACATACACACAGACCTGCTGCTGCTCCACTGAACTCTGCATCCCCTAATAGATCCTCAGTGGAAGTTAGGAATTCTCCAAAAACACTCCAATATTTTTAACAGCAGCTCATAGTGACATAACTGGACACAAAGGAGCTATTGTTGGCATCCAGTGATACTGAAACTCCCTTTCTCATTGCTTCTATACATACTACCATGACTCACCATGATACTGAGGCAGATTACTGTCAATAGCTTGAGTGCATTATATGTTTAGTGAGCGGCCTCACATGAAACTTTAGAGGCTGGATAACCTGCAAAAGCCTATGTCAGAGATCAGCAAATAATACCAGTAAGCTCTATGCTCGCTGTCCAGTTCAAGCCCGCCAGTATTATCCACCCCCCCCACCCCCCAACCCCTTCTAACAACTTAACGCTGGATTGTCTCACATTCCTTTGCACTTCTCTGATACTGTAGGTAACGTGCAGACAGGCAGCGGGCCACGCCCTGAGGCTGAACCCAGGGTGACCTGATAGCTGCCTGCCAGGTCAGGGGAGGGTGTTCTCCAGGAAATGAATAGTTGTCCTCTGCCCTGCTGACCCGTAGCACAGTTTGCACGCCTCTATTTACAGAACGCTGTGCTCAGTTTCATGTCCTTGAAAAGTGAAGCAATGTAGAGAAACTGCCAGGAATCTGGAGCAATTCACAATGTGAAATGGATTGATAGGAATACAATGCAGGTGGACATCCGTTCTTGAGGATCATTAAAATGACTGCATGTCTGATTCTTGTGAGAAACGCGCCAAAAATCTCCAAAGATAACTTGTCAATAGATTAATTTATCAACAAAAGCATGTCTGCTAAGGTTTCCTGGATCGGCTATGGGTTGAAAATGTACATATGCAACATTTATATGAAAACTCAACCAAAATCTCACCACAAGTTTGAAGCAGAAACCAAAAGGGCAAGGCAACAGTCACTCTGGCGAGACTCGATCCTTCACACAGAGTCATAACTTCTGCGAGTGTTGATGATAATACTGATATATGTGAAAGCTTAAGCACCAAGCATCCTCACCCTGTGCAAAAGACGGCATTAGATGGCATTGTGATTTAAAGGAACAGAATGTGTGGACCTTTCCCTCTCTGCACGGTGGTCTACTGGTTGAACACTAAGCAGGCCTGTGGAGATACGATCCCAAAAATGGGGCCCATTCAATCAATCTAAGACGTCTAAATGTAAATAAACTTGTATGATGGCAGCGGTGGGTGGCTGGGTAGCGTTCTCAGCGCGGGGAACCTCGAGCCTCGGGGAAATAGAGCAAGAAAAAGCAAGCAAACCGTGACCCGAAGTGATTTGTACCTCTGGAGTAACTTCATAGGGACCCTTGGGGTGCCATACAATGCAGCATATATTGGATTTGTTTACACCTCACTTGGCCTCAAAGGCCACCGCAACGGGTGATTTTAGAGGGAGGGTCAAAGGCAGGGATCATGGCTCCGTTTTCAGACGGAGAACTCTGTCTCGCTTTTGAAACGCAGACACGAGGTCAGCTGACTCAGATCTAGATTCTATATATATATATGCGTCTGATGGGAGGACAGGCTAATAACTGTTTTGGGATCAGAGGAAGATGAACGCCCGTCTCCAGGCAGACGGGACACACGCAGAGGCTGCAGACAGGACCTGACTTGTAGATCACATTAATCCCATTGGTGCAGCTTAACTCCTAAATTGCTGTCAATCTTGCTAACCGCAATCTTTATGTAAATGGAGAAGACTCAAACGGAGCAGGAGGCGGTGGTTAGGAAAATGACAGAACGTGTGGTGATATACTGTATAACATGAGACTAAAAGATTAGGTTGTAACAGCTACAGGCTTACCAAGGAGTTTGGGTATGCTGGAGTAGCAACAGCACTGCCAATTGCCTGTTCAAGTTTACACTGTAAGGAAAACTCTGGCTTACAAATTCATGAGCATGTGAAAAACTGGAAACCTTCCCATTAGTTCACACATTTCTGCCTTGTTAAGATGACCAGCGGTCTAGAGAGCAGTGACTGAACCGTACTGTACATCCCCTGACCTGAGGCCGATGCCGTTGTGTAGCTAAGGGGATCTCTGTGTGAGAGTGTACGGAGGCCAGAGAAGCAGGGAGCTGCCTGCCAGCAGAAATGCAGCTGCAGGGCTTAAGGAGCCAGAGGCCCCAGCTGTATGAATGCATCAAGTAGATGTTAATTGGTGGCCCCCACTTTCTGCCACTAGTTGAACTCCTCCCTCTTCCCTCCCTTCCTCCCGCTCTCCCTCTTTTTAAGAACAAATGCCACATTCCTGCCATCAGTTATCTGCTCTGCTGACAGCCCCAGTGGCCCGTGGAGGACTCCCCCCTGCAACCTGTCCACTCCAGAAGGAGGCCTGTTTACACAGCGCTGATTGGGAGCGCCCTGCACTGCCCTTGTGACCTCTCCCCCTTCTTATGCCCCCACTCTTTCTCTCTCTCTCTCTTCCCTCTTTCTTTTCTACACTCCTATTCTTTTCCTGGCCTGTCTCTCACACTACTCCCTCTTCTCTGGTCCTTGTACCCTTACAACACACCCCTCTGAGGTTATTTTTTTGAAGCACCCGCAGTGGGACGGTGGGCGGCGCTGCTCTGCGGAAGCCCAGGCAGCGGGGATGTAAATCAGTCATGGTTTTTACAGGCCTTCCTTAAGTGAGCCCAAGGGCCACGGTGGGTCTCAGCGGTGGTTGGCCCAGATTTGCAGCTTATTCACAGAGAAGAAGTGACTTTTGTTCTGCTCCTAGATGCTCAGTTTCAACACTCCAAGATGACCTGATTAAATGGGATTCAGGCCCTGACTAACATGCTCCCATTTCACATTAGACATTCGGTTAAATAAGAATAATACAGATGCTATGTGAAACTTTCATTTGAATGAATGTGGGGCAAAGAAAAATCAACACTGCGTCAATGTTTTTGAAGTCAATTTGAAAATACTAATGTAATATTTTGCACGTCCACCTGAGAGCTTCATCAGCTCTGGTAGTGAAGTTACTATAATCAACACTTGTCAACAGCAATAACAACATGGACTAAATACCAGGATCACCTCATCTAACGCTAAAGACGTTGAGAGTGTTTCATACTGTGATTTTTGAGGATGTGTTTTGTTTTTTGTCTGTTGTTCTACTGGAAGATTTGCTGTGATCACTGCTATTTTACCAAGAACAGGGGCGTGTTCAGGCTGATTTTAACCTGATGATGGCGCTAGACAAAATGTTTATTTATCAAAACATTTTCATCTTCACATTTTCATCAATTCATCTTAAGGAAAACACAAATGTCTGTATCAAATTCCCATCCATCCATCCATCCATCCATCCATCCATCCATCCATCCATCCATGGATCATAAAAGTCAGTAGGATTTATCCTCTGAGGACCATGAATGTCAGTATAAAATGTCATAGAAATTGATTGTACAGTTGTTGAGATATTTCAGTCTGGGCTGACTGAAATATTGAGCAGTTATCCCTGGAACCAGGCAGCTAGCATGATTAAAATTACATACACATCCAGTAAATCTATAAAATAAGGTATGAAGGCTAGCCACACGTTTCTGCATCTTTGTGATATTTGTATCATTTGCAGATCAGATGATCACGTGTTGACGTTACATAGCCACACTAAAACATGTGAAGCCTGTGTTGCAAAAAACCCAACACATTTCTGCTGCATTTTCAATTCCATAAATGAACAGTTTTCCCTGCTGTGAAAACAGACTTCAAATGAACTGCTAAAGACTTTGAGAGAGAGGGCGTGTCAAAGTAGAGTAGGGGGAAAAAAACAAAAAAACAGACAGAACGAGACGGGAGGGGAGAGGCAGATAAGGAGGGGAAGAGGGAGGGAAAGGGAGGGAGAGGAGCAAAGAGACAAAACTGTACATCAGCGTGGTTTCTGTTGAGGGGCCGGGAGCACGCCTCTGAAGTCTGGGGCCCCTGAGCTTCCAGCTGTGTGAAGGGTTTCTCTGGAGCTTGTCATCACATTGGGAGGAGGCTGCACGGAGGCAGTTAATATCCTCCAACAGCAACCACCCCATAATCAGCAGCACTACACTGCACAGCACTAAAGAGGAAATACAAGAAGAATAGAGGAGAGAGGATAGTTTGAGCTTAAAAAAAAAATCTAAATACCACATCCTTGGTACTTTATTATAAGAAAAAAGCACCAGACACCACGAAACGTGTTATCAGAATACACTGGGTTAACTGATGGTAGGCTTCTAACATTAGAAAAAAGGGACCTATTATGCTTTCCTGTCATATATAATGTTACAATATCAATGTTAAAATTAAACATGGCCAGAGTTTTAAATAGTGAGGTATGTATGGAAAAGTAATCCCCGTGAGCAGAAAGCTGAGGCTTCACTCTGCTCTGAGTGATAAGTTTCCAACATTTTATTTTTTTTTCTACTTTGGAGATGAGCTGATTTATATGGTCATCTGCTGCAGGCACAGCAGGCACGATGCACGGAGATACTATACAGTCGTTTGGCAACTGCACAATAACATTTTACTAGCTATGTTACCTTTTTTATTTCCTGACAGCGGACGTTTTCCACTTCAGTTGGCATTTCAGTGCATTTCCCCGCACGTAACGTACTGTCCTGTCGCACAATAAGCAGGTAATGAGCGTAATATTCACCAATCAGAGACGTCGTTCTTGCTGTCCACTCTCATATTCTACATTGGATTTGACTACGGATGGATTTGAGAGTGGGCTCAGTAGCAGTCCCCTTTAACTCAACGCTGATGAAACAAGGACTTGTTACATTCTTCAAGTAATTTAATCATAAATGGCATGTTGCTAAGTCTCACGTTTGATTCAATATCAATTGAAAAGTTTTGAATTGGCTACCTTTCCTGTAAAAATGCTTAATCTTTCAATGAAAATTGGCACATTAATTTCATATGTGCTTGTGGGCTTTTAGCTCATGTGCTCATTAAGTGATATTAAACGCAGGTGTGCCTCATTGCATCCTGGCGGTAGTGAGTGGGCGCTGTCAAGTGGTTAAAGGAAAGGTACAACTGTGCTCCATTAGATGATTTTGCATTAAAGTGAGAGCTTGTGTGCACATGCCAAACTTCAGATGGCAACAATACAAATAAAGTGAAGCGTCTCTTTTGTTTTGTTACCGTGTAGTCTTTTGAGCGCTTGCCATTTTCAATTCACCCCCGTGCTTACTTGAGCAGATGGTACATTCCAGTTTCAATGAGGTTGGGTTAGTAACAGTGCGTGTCACTTCTCTGTAGTCGGAGTGAGAATGACATTTGTTGAGTTGATTTCAACTTTAAGTACTTTTCTTAAAACTTTGCTGGGGATTGTTTTTTTATTTATTTATTTATTTTTACTTCTGTTATGTTTGTTTTGCACAAAACCCTGCTTATAATCCCTGTGAAGAATTTTTTTTTCTTTAATGCCAAAACATCAAACTGTTTTATAGAGTTTTGCCACTCCCTAATTATTACTTTTTTCAATCTGTAAAAAGATCAGTTGATTTTTAAATAAAGAAATGCTTGCGGCCGATTATCGCTCAACACAATGTGCAAGAGTCAACATGAAGCACCAAAACTGATATAAAACCAAACTATAAATCATTTTTTATTCTCTTTTCTAACTGAGTGGCATAGGACGTCACTATATGTGACTCCAGGTGGCCTGAAACATATCAGAACAGGCCATGGGTTCGCAGTGAGAGACCACAACATGTGAGAAATGTGGATGCAAGACCACCACCGACAAAGGCCATTTCTCCCTTGAATTAGTGTCATTAAGTTTACAATATTTTAAATATTCTTTTAAAAGGCTTCACAATCAGCTGATGATACTACAACCATGAATTGATAGCAAAAAGGCAACGTCAATCCCTTCATTTCACATTTCAGTTACAGTTAATTTCAGTCCAGTTTCATTTCCATCAGAAAGAAATGAAATTTATGTAACTTTCGTTTGCTTCTTTCCAGATAAAATAGGATTACACTGCTCAATATCAGATTAAATGACTTGTTAAACTTGACGGGTGGATTTGTTTGCAGTGTTGAGAAATATTGTTGCTCATGGCATATTGTAGGTTGAATGGGGACACAAAGGGGAGGAGGAGGAGGAGGAGGAGGAGGGGGTGTGTGTGTGACCTCAGAAGCAGTGACCCAAGAGTGAGTCCCATGTCTCTCGGTGGCCCTGGCCTGCTCAGCCCCAAATTCCTGAGCGTCTCCAGCCCTTTGGACAGCCTCTTCTGCAGACAAACAGCAGGGTCCACGTTCCACTTAGTGAGCTTCGTGGCAGCAAAACTCTTTTTTATCTTGTTTAGCACACGCTGCCCTGTGTTGGCACAGCACCAACACATTTCATGCCTGTCCCACGCGTGCGCACGGGAACATGTGCACGAATGCAAACACAGATTGTGGTTTAGGTTACTGATTCACAAAGTGTTTTCAAAAGCTGTCATTTACCCCTATTGGTCTATCATTAAATGTATTTGAATGAGATCAGAGCAATTATAATTTATAGTGCTTGATGGTAAAAGGGTTGGGGGAGGGGGGGTAAAGAACGCTGTCGGTAGAATAAAGCAGACAGTGCCTTCATGTGGTTGCGCTTTTGAAAAACCCCTGTGAACCAGAGGGGTGTGTGTCTTGTTAAATCAGCGATACCTCCAGGGCCTGAATATTTATCTTTTTTTTTTTGTGCAGTTTTCCCACTGGTTAAGGAATTTCTGGAATATTATGGAATTTAGGGAGGCGTATTCAGGAAGAAAACCTTTTTTTTTGCTGCAATTTTTAGGTGGAGAAAAAAAATCATGTCTGTATAGATTTATTCATATGGCACTTTTTAAAATGAAAGTTGTAACGTGATTTACCATAAATACATTAAATATCAAAGAGACTGGAGAGTAACAAGCAAAACACACAGTACAGGTCAAATCTGTACTGTCTGGAGTAATATAGCTTTTCTGTTTGTTGTCCATATAAAAATAAAAAGATACATTCAAATTTATAGGCCCAACAGTAGTGTCATATCACATTTTTACAGGAGCCCCCCCCCCACACACACACACACCCCCACCCGCTGTTGCTAATTTCCCGCAGCTATATAACTTTACAAATGGTACTCACCGTGATCTGACTAGAAAACAGCCTGGAAGTGCGGTGCTTGAGATTTCAGGTGAGTTGTTATTTTAAATTACACTAATAGTTAAAAGGTCGGTTACGTTAACAACAGGTTATTTTAATTGTAGGCTTCAACAAAAAAAAAAAAGTCATCGCGGTGCACCTCACGTTTCACAACCAGCAATAAGCGTCTCTGTCGGGGGCCTTAGCCTGTCAATGAGGATTCTCTGATCAAGTGTATTGAGAGCTGAGATAACAAAAATTGAGTAATGTCACCGAACCACAGCAAGAATCCTGATCTGAGTATTTCTTTTTAACAAAACTGGTTTACACCCTTTGACAACAACAACACGTGATACCAAAGCTGAGTGGAAACACTGTCTCCTGGAAGAGAGAGAGAGAGAGAGAGAGAGCGCATACGCTGATGTCATGGTGTGAAACTCTGGAAAGAGGAAAAACAAGGCGTGTGATTGGGGATGAGGGCTCTGGCTCTGCCCTGTTGTTGTCTGGGTAATGTTTAGAGGTCAGCAGGAGATAAAGGCTTGACTGACAGTAAGGACAGGCCTAGTGTTGGAAGGGTCAAGGGTCATGCCTCCACTGAAACAGCCCGATTTATGGCTTCTTGGACTCCTGGGTCAGGAACTCTGCATTGTTTGGGGATGTGATCATTTCCATAACTGTGTGTGTGTGTGTGTGTGTGTGTCCATGTGAGGGAGAAAGAAACTCTTCTCTCATCAAGTCTGGAGTTTGCGTAATCCTTAGGAGATCTGGATGGCTGTGCATGTGAGATAGAGAAAGAGGCTGGTGTGTGTGTGTGTGTGTGTGTGTGTGTGTGTGCATGCTTGAGACAGAGACGTGGTGTCTGGAAATAGCAGCGAGCAGGCTTGCTCTGCTGTTTGCCTTCCCAAGTTTGATTTGACATCCTAATTGCCACATGGAGGAACAAAATACTCTGAGGTTCCCCAAATTGAAGTCGATGTTGAACCAAGCAGGCTATGTTTAGCGGCCTGGGCTATCTGTGGAGGGCCTACATTTACTGTCGCTCACTCTTTCTCCTTTCTGCTTCTGTTTTTCTATTTTATTTCCTCTCTCTCTTCCTGAAAGAGAAAATACGGAGACAGAAACAGAGAGAGAAGATTGACTGGAAGGTGTCGGCGTCGGAGAAAAGTAGGTAGAAAGAGAGTTAAAGATAGAGGGAGAGAGAGCGAGAGAGAGGACGAGCAATGGAGACAAATTGGAAGATCACTGCTTTTTATGCACTCCTCCAGTGTAAGTCCCCAGCCAGGCCGAGCACGCACACACACAGACACACTTTTCCCTTCCTCTCTTCCTCCTGTCTCCCCCTCCCTTGCTTTCTGTCTCTATACACCCTCTAGCAGCAGCAGCAGCAGGCAGCCCAAGCAGGTAGCTGACAGGCAAACTGAAGCCTGGCAGACTGGAATAATTACATGTGGCTGTCTGCGTGAAACATGACAGCTCTACCTTCAATTAAGCCTGAAGAATGTATTTTCATCACCTGCCGAGAGCTCCCAGCCTCGCCCGCCCACCAGCCTGCCAGCCTTCCTGCCCGCAAGTCCACCACGGCGGGGCGCGGAGCTTCAGGAGTGGAGTGAGGGGGCAGTGATCTCCGCGCACACACACACACACACACACACACACACACACACACACACATGCACTGTTGTCAATAGAGCTTTACCACTCAGCCTCCATCACATTATGACTATTAATGAGAACTAAATGCGATGGGTGTGAAGCCTTCTGCGCCAGTCAAAAGGTGAATGAGGGGAATCAAAGTGAATGGAAGCTACACGTGGAGTAACAAACCAAAATACCGACAATTAACCTCTGAACCCAGCTTCACGCTGCCTGTACCCGACTCCCTCGTAGCCTCCCCCCCCCTCTCCCCCAGAGCCATCAAAGGGTGTCATGACTCTGATGCTGATGAGCGCTAACAACAGAAGCAAAGCGCCGGGACAGGAAACATCTCGATGCTCGCAAATAGTTACTGGTGGACACACACTTTGCTTGAATAGCCAACTTAAAATATAGTGTTTCATGACAAAGGAAAATAAATTGGATTATGACGGGAAAGATTAATCGCAGTTTGTGAGGATATGGACTTTGGATGCAGTTCAAATCATTTCTCCCTCCAAGTTAAGTAATACGAAATAAGGTAATAAGAAAAAACTGCCCACCTGCAGTAAAGTTTATTAGTAGTTGTACGTCACTTTCCTTTAAAAAAGCGTAGAGGGTTAATTATGAAACTGACCTCTCCATCCAACCGTGGCTGTGGATGGACACGTAGATCCTAGGGAGGTTTTTACATCACAAAGGACACAGCGCTGAGCATCGCTTACATTAAGCAATCCTTAATTTACATTTAGAGTGATTACTTTTCCTTCCTCAAAGCATTTTTAAAAAAAAAGTTTCCTTTACTCGCCTCCGCAGGAAATGCTACTTCCAAATTAAAATGGCGCAAAAATACATGTCACATGTAAGTTGATAAATATTGAAAAAGATTCAGATGCCTGAGTCAACAAATCCAACAGCATAAAATATGAGTAGGATAAAAAAAAAATTTAAAAATGAAAATCTGCCATTGCATTGGAGCATCAGTTCTGTGGCTTGAGTCAGTTATGGATTAGGATGCATGAAGCTCTGGCCTCTTCTACTGTGCCATGAGATGAGCGCTGGTGTATAGATTGAGCAGCAAGGTCAAGGAGGTGTGAATTAATGCTACAGATATTCAGCGGGTTTTACAGAGGCAACCCTTCACAGGCTTCCTCCCCTGCTGTGTAACCCCAGCAGCCCCTGGCATACTCCAGGCTCCGATGCAGCCAGCAGCGGTAAACATGTGTGTAAATACTCTTCACTTTACACTCGGCACACGCATGAACGCATCCATGCACAAACACACTGAGGACAAAAGAAAACTTACAGACATACTGTAGGCATGCGCACGCGGCTCACACACACACACACACACACACGTAATGGTAGAATCTGAGAGGAGGACTGACAAAAATGCCTCAGGTAAAATGAATTGAATCCAATGAGATGTATTGGGGGGATAGATATGTAAAAGGCTGCTGCTGACAGCTGCTATTGCTCCCTCGGTGGCTGGTGCCAAATGACAGGCCTGCGGAGAAAGGTGCGTTTGATAATACAACCACGGCAATCCACCAGATCCTCGTTCCCTTCAGTCTATTTATATTCCCTTTTTTTTTTTTCTTCTTCACATTGTTGTTGGCGCTAACCTTGAGTCAAAGCTTCTCGTGGTGTGGTTTTACAAGCTCACATATGAAATGCACTTTGTTTCTTTTTTTGTGCGCTGTGCAACTGTTGTTTTTTTTTTTTGTTATTTTTTTATAAATAACACTTTCAAATAAAACACAGGTACAAACCTCACTTCCCTTCTCCCCCCTCGTATGCTTCAGATAAATATTCAGGCAGCAGTGGGTGGGGCTAACATGTTGCATTGGGCTCCTTGAGTAGAAAGGACAATGACTAGGTCCACAGTGCCCCTATTAAAGCAGCAGCCTCCAGGCTAGCGGATTAGCCTGAATAGGCTGTGCTCCCCAGGTACAGGATTAGGTTTACATTAGCCAGCCTTGCCCTTGGCTGCCACTGCTAACTCCTGTTCAGGTCACTTAGCTCCGGCTCACCACGCAGGACGTTTGTTTTCCTAGCATAATTAGAAAAAAAGGGGCTTAATTGACATTATTTGTACCACAAATATGTTTGCCGTTGTTGATGTTGTTGTGGGGGGTTGAACTCTGAGGGAGGAATAGTTGTGCAATTGTTACTGCAGATGCTTAGAAGGAAAAGAAGAAAACATTTCACTTTCCAACAATCTCGTGTGCATGACAGTGAGAGGGCACGTAGCTCGGGGCAATGGGACCACTTTAAATTTTAAACACAATTTCAGCTTTGCCTCATTTCAATGCAGTACGGCTGGAGGTGGAATCAGAATGCATAAAATTGACTGCATGAAAAGATAATGTATAATAAATGTATTCCGCGTCGGGCGCCAGTGGATCGAATCATTGATTAGCATCGCCGGGCCCAGTGCTAAACATCCTTGTTTCATGCATATTTCATTACGGCTCTGACAGCGTCTGGGTCTGCTGTCGTGGGACTGTGACAGATGTCCATTAGTTGGACCTGGGACCAGTGGAAGGGAGGTCCTGGTAACCTGTACCACCCCAGATCTGGTGTCCCCATCTGGCTGGCTGCGTGGTGACCGGGTGGCCCAGTGCATGTGGCTGTCACCTCTCTTCCACATTATGCTTCCTGTTCAGGATGTCGTGCCTGACCGAGAAACGCATACGTACTTCCACTCTGAGTCAGGGGTTAGTGTCAGCTGTAACGCACTTTCGCAGGAGTTGGCGGGAATTCACTGTATTACTCCAGACTGACTGTTGTATGCCCTTTTGGAATAGATAAATTTAGCATCATAAGAGTCTATTCCAACATTCGAGCATGTTAACCAAATAAAGACACAAACCTATCATCATAATGAGGAAAAAACAAAATATCTGCAAAGGAATAGTTGTAATCTATCTTGTTTGACCTGTAGAGATGGAATCAAGAAAAATGAACTTAGTAGTGGAGGCCCTCGTCATGGTATTCCCCATGGGGAAAGACTTCCCATGGTGGTCCTGACACTGAGGGCACCATAGGGATAACAACATGGCCTGCAAACACAAATATCCTGAAATCATAAACCCCTGAGGGACCTCATAATGCCCGCATGAGGACTGCACTACTAATCTACCACACCGTATTCACACTGATCTACCATCTGCCAAACACAGGAACTTTTCCTCAGTTCTCCCTCGGTTCCTCTAGGATAGAACAGTCTATGTGACATTTTTAAAATCCTCATTGATTCACTTTTACTTCAGAGATGTTTGCATGACTTGTTCTACACTTGCACATAGTTTTTTTTTTCCTATTTGGAATGTAGTGGATCCACAGAGACATTAATGTGTATGTTTGCAGAATAGTAATTTCATCCTTAGTTGAAATGCTGTCATTCAAAATGCAGAGATTGTAGGGTTTACCCACTTCTGTGAATACAAGCAGCTCCCACTTTGGCTGTCTACTGATAGACAGACATATATCTATCACGCAGGCGTATATGGGGGAAAAAAAGTGTGTGAATAAAGGTCACTGTGCACAAAAAAACAACCTAAATACAGACAGACTGACAAGTTCAGAGAAACTTTACATCTCCTTATATATTCATCATCATCATCATCATCATCATCAGAGGTTATATGAGTTTATCTGCCGCCTTTTCCGCGGAACATGTTTTACGTCAGAAAACAATGTTGTATGTCTAATAACCTCCTTAGCATATCCAGTTCAAAGAGAAGCTTTAGACACATGTATTCCCTCTTCAATGTCTGCGCTTTTTTTTGCAGCGTGAATGCAATTTGTCAGGTTAAGATGAGGAAAAAATGAGGCCAGCATATGGGCCCCTGAGCGAGTGTGTGTGTGAGAGAGAGAGTGAGTTTTTCCTGTCTTTATTTTGGGGAACTAGAGCGTCGTCTCAGCGCTTCGCTATTCCCTACTAATCAGGTGCTGCCAACCTGCCAGCCAAGGCGGGACGCGAGGCCTTTCAAAACACTCTGCTAATTAACAAGCCCCCAATGCATCCCTTCCGCTTTTACAGTGCTAGCACATCTGCCATAGAAACTCCGGAGAAGAAAAACTACATTATCATCAGCCTGAGTGGATCCCTTCACTTTGCACACAGCCTGAATAGATGTGTGTGTGTTGTGTTGTGTTGTGTTGTGTGTATGCGTGTCAATCGCAAAGGTGCGCGCAAAGTTCTTCACACAAGCTCCCAAATTTTTTTTATTTTTTTTTTTCTTGAAAGTGTTGACTGCTTTGCATTGGTACACTGCTTGTGTAGACATTGGCAAGACATCCCTGCATCTACGAGGCAGCTGAAAAGCATGAATAGCGTTCCCACCGTCTTAATGACTGTTTACATGTCCCCAGTGCAGATTAAAAGATGTTTCTGGTGTCGCCTGGGGTCTTGCTGCAACACATCTTTGACAACCCTCTTGCATGATTAACTTCAAAAGTGTTTTTTTTTATTTTCTTCACATTCTCAGTTTCTTATTCCTTTATGTCTCACAGCACCTCGATTTAAAGTTAAAACGAGGCACTGATTTCAGGGAAGTAAAGTGTGTTAGTATCTAGTAGAAGCTGCAGCCATATGATGAAATGTTGGTGATTTTTCTTGGTTTAAGGGGGAGCCGGTAACAAAATGGTCAGTAAAAAACCTCCTTTTCAATTCAAATATTTTCTTAAATTTAAAACTCTGTGAAATGAACTAATGCTCACTCAGGTAGAGAGAAGTTTGGTGTAAAATCAACATGTCTCATGTTAACTGTGGGCAGAAAAAGCCCTTTTAACATGGAGTGTAATTTACACAGGACGTTGATCTTTGAAAGCCCCCAGAAAATTGGACAAAGCAGCCTCAGTGACCTTTGTTTACTTTGGAAAGGTCTGCCGGGGCTCTGAAGGAGCCATACATTCACAGTCATTATGGAGTTATGACTTTTTCCAGGCCTGGAATTTCATCTCCTTTACGTTTGCCACGACCCAGGAGATCCTCTCAACTCATTTCCTCTCTGTGAGAAAGCTGTACCATGCTCTCTCTCTCTCTCTCTCTCTCTGCCTCTGATGGAGCCTCATGTTAATTTACTGCTACTCAACATCTGCCCCCCCCTCCCACCCACCCACGCCCCTGATGACACTTCATGAAATTGTCAAGAAGTGCTCCAAAGTCCTGGAAGTGAGCAGAAACTACATGTTCATGTGTCATTTTTAGAAGAAAATCGAGAAGTGGCTGAAGATGAAGTGCAACTTTACACGGGGCTTTTGTGCACGGTAGGTG
The DNA here is from genome assembly GCA_036937835.1 of Pampus argenteus. Classification (NCBI taxonomy): domain Eukaryota; kingdom Metazoa; phylum Chordata; class Actinopteri; order Scombriformes; family Stromateidae; genus Pampus; species Pampus argenteus. The sequence goes on along the minus strand of CM072880.1, from coordinate 13,312,433 downwards.
TATTTTCTTTTAAATACAACGATGTACATCTTTACAGATTTATTTAGAACAAAATCTGTCAGAGTTTAATGAGCATCGAAGTCCCGAAGACTCGAATTGATGAATCTACCTTCTTGTTTCCTGTCAAACGATAATAAAGTAGACATTTCTAGTTGTTGGCTGCAACATTTGTGGTTTGGTTCTGGCTGTGGACCCTTTTTTCTTTCTGCATGTCAAACCCCTGTCCACTTCCTGTCCCTCTCCACTTCCTGTCTGTCCCAAAATAAATAAGAGTTTTCTTTTTGTTTGTATAAACTTCCTCACACACAGAAAGGTCAAATATGATGATCAACTGCCGATAGGTTTTTGTGTGTTTCAGCAAAGTTCCTTTATAAACATTGATATTTTTAGATTCAATATATTAAAATTTGACTTTTTCTTTTTTTTATTTTCTCCTACAGAGCTTTATAGTGTCTTTCAGCTCATTGCTTTGGATTTATGCGCCACACCTTTCTGGTGTTTTTGTTAGCATTGTTTTAGCATCTCTTTTCATCAAAAACTTAAAAAATCCCAAACTACCTGAACACTACCTACACAGTACCAAACAACAAAGTTAGTCAGGTGGTTAGAAACGCGTGCTAAATGTTTCTGGGCTGTAGGCGCTTGCATTGAGTAGACTTGGACTCATGATCTCGGTATTTCAAGCATCATCATGGCGCCAGTTGACTGTTTTCATCCACAATCATCTTACAAATCCCCATTCTTAACATCCTAATTCATAATATATCAAGCAGCATCATCAGCGTGACTGCTTATTTTCCATAGACCTTAACCACCTTTGTGTGTTTTCTGTACCGAGGCCTCAAACATCACCTTCTCATTAGTCTTGCTGCAGTTGCATAACTCTTTGATAACCACAGTTCCAAAATATGTTGGTGGATGATGCCAGAACTCAGCTTACTTAATGATTTTCCTGCAGAAAAAGTAGAAGTTGTGTATAAATGCATCTAAATGATTCATACAGCAAATGCAACCACAGCAGGGAACAACAGCGGAGTGTGTGGCAAGTGTGTTTTAGTTATATCTCAGGACTAAACATAGTAGACAGAAATGTATTTTTTTTTGGGGGGGGGGCTTGTTATTCTTCCCATCTACAACAAGGAGGCCCTGGCAGAAAAAATGCCAATCAGGAGGTAAGTCGGAATCCCATCATCCCTTTCCTGCCTAGAACACCTTCACTTTCCATTTGCTTCAATATGCAAACCAAGCTGTTTAGGGATGAGGAGAGAGGCGTCTAATGAGCTGCCTGCATCAACCCCGCAGAAAGAGAAGGACCCCTTCTTCATAGATGCTCAAGAGAACGCCTCCTCTGGGCATGCTCAAAAACAGCAAAACAACAACAACAACAACAACAACTACTACAATACAGCCACGGCAACACAAATTGATGTGATTAACCAGCGGGAATGACAGTTATTGCGTGAGGGCTGAATGCAGAGCAAGCAGATTTGGAGGCTGAGGGTGTGCAGCTGCGGATGACTTGCAGTGTGGAAAAGTTTACTTGGTTAGACGTCAGCTGTTGATGAGATGTACTTGACCTCTGAACGGCATAAAGTTTCTTCTTCCTCTTCTTGTTAGTGTCTAATTTTTTCCCCACTGCTGTGATTCTTAAAGCTGTAGAATAAATGGCATTAGGTTTTGGTTGGCTCTTGTACCCAGGACATTGGCTTGCATCCTAAAGTGTAAATCAATCTCTGTGAGAATAATGATCCATTACAGCCTTGGCTGACTGTTCATCTGCCAGAAAACACTATATATATATATTCATATATATTATACAGTACAGGAAAAGGCTTCCTACGGTCATCCCAAAAAGTAAATGTTCTTTATGAGTCGCAATTACAGAGGTGAAAGATGTCTAAATTTTACCTCCATTTATTTCACCCTTGGGAAGAATCTTAATGTACAGTATATGTCAGAAGTTATAACTTGCTTATAAATGCTTATAGGGCGACTTAGAGTGAAGGTCACTGACAGAATTACAAAACAGGATAAAATAAGATTGTTGTGTCCCTGTTGTGTAACATGAGCACTGTCATTGCCGAGATAATTTTTTTTTTTTTTTTGAGAATGGACTGAACTTTTGCACTTTACTCAAGCCGGCCAGCGTTTTTTGCTCCGCCACAAACCATCACAAACAAAACACGAGGGCATTCTCGTTTCACATAATTGCTCAGCCAGAAAATGTCCATTACGCTCTTGTTTTGCTTGGCGCACGGAGTCAAACTTTAAAAACCATGAAAGAAAAGCAGTGTGGGAAGTTCAAATGGTATTGTCATTAACGCCTCAACACAGTGATCATTCAGAAGGGGCTTGCACGTACGGACAATGCAGGCCTTTCTTGCTGTGGCGCAGATGGCATCGTAAAAAAAAAAAAAAAGAAGAAAAAAAATAGAAGAGAGGCCTTCTCTGCAAACACCAAAAGCAAACAGACAAACAGTGGTGACCCTCTGAGTCCCCAATCCATCTTTTCTCCTGTTGAGCGCTTGTTGTCCCGGTAAGATCAAGGCGTTTTCTCACTGAACTGATGTTTTCATGCTCTTATGCACGCTCATTTCGGGCAACTCTTGAAATGTAAATGGACACTTTTCAAAAATGTTATATTTCATCCAGCTTTTGTTTTGACTCATTTTGTGCAGAGGTTTTTTTTTTTGGGACTTTTACCATCAGGTTTTCCCAAAGCTTTAATGTACGCTCATTTATTGCCGCTCATCAATCTTTGCCTGCGCTTCAGTGGCCTATTAGGGAGGTTTTCGGGGGCTAATTTACATTCATTTTGTTTGCGCAGCCAATCACCGCAGTGTTTGTTGAATACACAGTGCAACGTGAGGCTGTCCATTTGGTTTAAGGCAAATTGGCTAACCTTTTGAAATGGCTAGTGCTGGACCTCATGTCTCCTCCAAGACCGGTGGGTATCTCGTGGATTGCCCTTCAGAAACACAGATGTTCCATCTCCTGAGTAATGCACCCTTCCTCAGGCCTAATCCCTGGATGCTGGCACAGCCACTGCACAAATATTTCCAAACAGAGCTGCAGCACTTCTGTGTGCAGCTGTGCCTCAACATTTGTCAAATCTTGTCATCAAGTAGCGGAAGGATACTAGGCCGAAGAATTTGCTTGTGATTACATTGCATACAAGCAAGAGCTCACACATATACACATCCACACACACACACACACACATACACATAATGTAACACATTCACACTATTTGTAGAAGTTCTTTAGTTTATTAGTCACTTTACGTCAGTTGGATTTGTTTGGGCAGGTGAGCCGAGTCGCTGTTTTTGTTTCCAGCGCTGCCAAGTAAAACAAGACACACTGATACGACTCACTGAACACCTGGTCGTTGCTGAATGATTTTTAATGATTTTCTCATTAAGCTCAGATCAAATAAATGAAATGCATGAATCAGAAATGAATCTTCCTCTGAGGGATGTAGGGCACAGTTTGTTAACTTACAACCAACTACAGAAAACAACACTAAACTACACGTTCTTTTTTTTTTTTGGGTGGATGTCAGCTTTGAAGATGATGAATTATTGCAGAGAATGCTAATGCTTTGCATAAAAATGCTACAAAGACCACATGTTTTGCACAGAATCTGCTCATCACTAAAAGCCTAAGTGATGACACATTACAAATTTCTGTGTGAGTCATGCTACTGAACCGAATATAAGAAAGCAACAAAACAAGCTTCCCCATAATGATTCAGATTACAGAAAGATATGGTATGATTCCACCCTTGACATGAGCTGTCGGTAAAGGTGCTGATTTATACAGTGTTTGCTAGTGTCTTAATAGAGGCTAATTGTGTGGGTTTATGGGTTTATGATCCTCACACTGTTTAAACAGACCCAGGAGAGCTTAGCTGACCCTGCCATATACATACATACACACACACACACACACACACACACACACTCTCACTAACTCACAAATGTAGACGCAGCTAAAATTACCCCCACCATCGGTTTTCCAAAAATAAAAAAAAAAGGTTTCCAGCAGTGACCTGCTCTGTCTTCTCTTTCGCAACAGTGTTTCCTAACGCCGTTCCAGACACTCGCACTGAGGTCAAGCACATTAGTTTATCAAAAGACCACATTATTTCCTGTTAACTAAGCTATTATTTTCTCCCCTTCCACTTTTTATATCTAACTGCTTTGGGCCCGGTGGTAAATATGTCAACAATTTTAATTTGAACTTTTCAACTCCCCGATGTATAACAGCGATTTTGTGCCAGTCCGAGTACTGCCACTGACCTCTTGAGGAACAACCCCCCACCACCACCCGATCATCTTATTAATGAGAATTGTATTGCTGTGGGAGTGGGTGGGAGGCAATTGCAGAACCCCAGCTCTAGAAGTAACGGGTTGTGTTATTTGATGGGTTATCTGAAAGGGGGAAATAACGCCGTCATTCAGGTCCAACTGATTATACGCTGAATACAATAATAACTGGTGGTTCAATTATCAGACCTAGTAGATTACAGGGGCACGCCAAGCCTTAGCAATCCTCATTTGTTTTTAAGAGTTCAATCATTAAATCCGAGCAAAAAACAACACACAAACAACGGATGAATCCCCGGGTGTTGCTTATAGATTTTCCTCCTATTCCTCCCATCTATTTTTATTTTATAATTCCAGAGAAAATTGGTTTATTTATTTATTTATTTTTGTATTCCCCACCATTGGTTGGAATAAGGTACCCAGCATGGTGTTGACTTCTTTTTGCGGCCTGTCGAAGTTTCATGAATGATTAAAAACGCTGGGCCGAGACTTGCTCATAAATAAACAGCAGGCAACAGGACTGAACAGGCTTCTTATGGACAGGGAGAACTGACAGATTGGCTTCCAAATCATACCATTCAGTGGTAGCTAATCCACTGTATAGCATTTTAATGCAGGAGCAGCCTGGTCAGAAGTCATGCATATGGGGTGGAGAGGATGTGTAAAAAAGTAGATGGAAAAAGCTCTTGTGATGAGTGGAGCGTGCCCTTTATAATCCACACAACAAACTTCTAGCTCTCATTTTAAAAAAAAAACAACAAACATGCGAACATGGAGGGAATACAAACGAGCCTGTGTGCTTAAAACGGTGCCATGCAACCTTTATCCAGTAAATAAAAATGTCATCCACATGTGCAGTTGACAGAATACCAGAAACACAACAGCAAAACACTCCCAGTTCTCTCATTACCTTGGGGCTATATTATGATTTTAAGACTCGAGTCAGTCCCTGAGCGGGGGTTGAGGGGTCAGTGCATCCATATGCGGTCCTTTTCAGCTGTTCTCCACCAAATGAGAGCCGAGGTGCCACAGGACGACCCTCCATCTCAATCTTGCAGCATAATGAATAGTCTGAGGCCAAGCACCCTGCACATGCTGAACTTTTGGCTTCGGAATCACATCTCGGCCAATTTACTCCCCCGCCGCTGTTCTGTTCAACCCCTGAGGTCAAGGGCTTGGAAGCGTTTCGCTGCTTCAAAACCAAATCACTAATGGCTAGAAATAGCTGGGACGCTTTCCATAAGAGTTGCAGGTTTGTAAATTGTATTCATTTCCGTTTTGTTTGGCCAGAACAGCTGAGAGTGTGCCGACACAGTACGCTGCAATTCATGTGGGTGTCGTAGCATCTGGATGCATTAGGAAATAAGCAGGGCTGAGTTTGTTTCTGAAGGGAGTCAAAGCAATGAAATATCTACTAAATTAAATACAAATTTAAAAAAAGAAAGAAAGACATACTCTGTCTTTGTTTATCATGCTTGAATGATATGTAATCAACAAATTGAAACGTGTCATTCAATGGGATTAATGAGTGCAACGCTCAAATGAGATGTTCCATCAAAAGAAAGAGATGAAGAGGTGCTGATGACGAGGGGACGCTCTGATTTGCTAATTGGTGTGCTTATATAAGAGGTTGGTGAAGCCGTTAGTTCATTACAAGCTTCATGCAGAAATAATGAGGTGGTTTTTTTCTTTTTTCTTTTTTTTTTTTGGTCGACCATTGCTCAGGTATGATGGATCTCGCCTCTTCTCGTCTTTGTCACTGAGCAGTGTCACCTGACACTCTCCCTTTCTTTCTCTGATTTACCGTATCACTCTAACCAGATTCGTGACACAAATTGGGATATTATGACAATGACCACAAGGGTTAAATGTTGTGCTCGCCAAACACTGACTGGTTTCCCTACTTTTCTACCCTCCCCCTTCTCACTCTTTTCTCTTTTCAGTCCATTATGTCGCGGCCCCGAACCTGCTAAACACATTTCTAAATGACAGTTACTGCGTCTCCCTTCAAAGAAACCTTGAGTTGTGGATTTTCCTCGCCTAATGTGGCATCTTTGGCTGCGCAATAGAGTGAAGAGAGAAGGGTGGGGCCCTGGGGGGGACAATGGTGGTTTGTCTAGGGGACGGCAAGGAAGGGGTCAAGAATCAGAATGCGGAGGACATTAGCAGTCAGCAGATTGATACAGGACCATTGATTCTCGGCTTCTTTTTTCCTTCCTCCTGGACATGATCTGCATTGCAAATGGCAGTTCTGTCGCATTGGCCTTTTCTGGAGTCAGAAAAGATGGGGGGGTGTTGGGGTGGGTGGGGTTGAGCAGGGAGATCGAGGTTCCCACAACACACAGGCCCTCTAGACTCCATAACCTAATACCCCCCCCCCCCCCCCCCCCCCCCCCTCCTAAAAAAAAACCCCTCCTGCACTCCTCCTCCCCGAATCCTAGCCCTTGTCCCAGGATCCCACCACAGCTGCCTCTGCAGTCTCCCAGGACTTCTCCTCACTAGTCAGGAAAGCACAACAGACTCATTGTTCTACAGGGAGGAGGCTTGGTCAACTCCGCCGCTCCTAGGTGTATTGTCTCTGCTAACAAGGCCCATAAGGTCTAAAAGGGGACTGCTCAAACAGAATGGAGAAAGTGAGTCCTCTGTTTTTTTTTATTTTTGTTTAAAAAGGATGCTCATTTTGGCCTCAGTAGGGCAGCATGTTACTGGTGTTAAAGTGATAACACACAAGATTATTGCTTTCTTTGTAAACTTGTTGCGACCCAAAAAACTCGGTAGGGTTTGGATCAGACTGAAGATCAACGGAGGTTATAGCAAAAAAAAAAGTTTGTCCTTCCATCATTATGATAATCATTTTGCTTTGCGTTTATTGTCCGGCTTGTGGAAGGACATAACTAAGCGGCAGTTGTGTTTATTTCCTCGATTAATGCAGGTTTAGAGAGAAAGAGTTGGCTGGGCACAGAGCAGAAAATGTATGGTAAAAATGCAGGAAGTGGACACTGAGAGTGTTCCAGCTATTAATGTTCCATCACCTCACAGAGACAGTGGAAGTGATATGTAAATGCTTCTTCACACACACACCGAGCGTGTCTCCAATTATAGGCTCTCATGTTGCTACTGGCCACCTCCGCGCAATTAGCCCCCTCCATATCCGATTGTCGAGCCATGTTAGTGTGGTCTGGAGGCAAGTTAGCATTGCAAATGAAACGAAAAGCGGCGTTTCCAGGGGTGTCATTATAAATTAGTGTTGCATGATGGCCACAAATTGCCATCCCTGCTCAAACTTGCATCTCTAATAAGAAGCTTATTCCCCAGGAAATGCTATTTATCCCAGTGTAAATGTGTATTGAGTCTGCTCTCAACAGTGACAGACCTGTGCATGACAAGTAAGTCTCCTAGAGTTACAGAGAGGAATCTAAGAGTGGAACAAAAGGTCAGTTTTGTCCCCAAAAGAGACATGTATGCAGTTATGATTCATCACCTTTGGTTGTCTTTATAAACTGATACATTTTAAAAGCCTTTCTCTTAGCCAGGACACTGTCTAATATCCCCGTCTGGGCTCCCAGCTGTGAAATGCGAGCTGTCAGCGATGGGTTTTACCCCTCAGATGACTTTGCACGCTGCAATGTGTTTTGAATAACTGGCTAAGTTCACTGTATCCAGACGTCACTCAATATCTTACTCATATCTTGCATCAATACCCAGGTACACCTGTGAGTGTATGAGAAAGTGAAATTTGGTGCTATAGCCCTGGGAGAAATTTATTTCAACCTTTCATTAAGGGATAATCCTCAGATTAACTTTTGCATTTCTATGAAGTCAACTGACTTTTTAAAGTAGGTTTTTTTTCCCCATGTACAGTTGATCATAAAATATAGCAAATACATTTTAGTTAATGTGTCTCCTGGTGCATACTCTGATTTATCCATCCTTAAGGCCTGCCAATGAAATCTGGCTTACCAACAATAAAGAATTGCCAAAACTTTTTTTTTTTTCCCCCAACTTAAAAATATTTTTTTGGCCTTGTACTTTTGATTTGATACATTAATTTGCTTTACATAAAACGTTTATTGCAGCCATAATGTTGAATCTGTTAACTCAATTGCAAAGTAAACCGTATGGGTTTCAATATGCCTTCAGGTCTTTATCGGCGTTTGTCAGTTTTTTACCAATGCCTCATGGCTTTGTCATTGTAGACCGTGGCTTAGTATTTAGCCAGACTCTGGCTCCAAGACACTGTCCCACAGTCTCTGGTGTTTGCCATCCTAATCAGCTGCATTGTCTTGGATACGACCCAACTCTAACCTCAGAGCTGTTGACTTCAAGGCTGCTGCAGTGGATGGCGAGGCTGTGTTTGCGGCAAACAAAGATCTAAATTCATTAACTCTCCAAGGTTTGTTTCCAGGGCCAGACGCAGCATCTAAAGCAGACAAGTGGTCTTGGAGCAGTTAATGGAAATCCTTGTGGTTGTACGTAATTGGAGGAGTGCTGGAGAAGGAGAGCAAAGAAAATCAATAGCTCTAAGAATTACGGCTGAGAGGTGTTCGTTGGCTCACCTTGACAAAGTAAGAGCTAGAAAAACTGTCATGACCCTAAGGTGAGAGGACATTAGGTGTCCAAGATATTGTACAGCAGATGAAGAGTATATGTTACTTCTGGACATTTCATTTCTCAGTTTAGTTGAGCTCTAGTCAGTTGTAGGCGAGGCAGTAAGCGCGCAGGGACTGCTGTGACGTGATTCGTTCCCTGTGAACAAATTGCTCGCTCACAGGGAAAGTGAATGTGTGACGGCCGCTCTTTTCTCCGAGCTAATGGCTAATGTAGCCAGGAGTTAGAGACAAGAAGGTTGCGCTTGCAAAGTCGCATGAACACAAATGCACATCTTAAAGTTCCCTGTTGTTTTAGTAGACCTCCCTGATAAACACAAAATATTAAAATGTTAGGTTGGTCCGTAATGAGAGGAAGAGCAGAGACTCGCTGTGCTGCAGGCTGCAGCCATGATGAGAGGAAAATACTCACTGAGTGAGAGTGTGTGTGTGTGTGTGTTCAAGTCTTGGTAGGCAACATTGCTTTATTGATCACAGAGGAAAAAATTTGCCACTGCAGCAACACATGTACAGTACCAGACAACACACACGTCACAGAATCATAATAAGACAAAACTAAATAATAAAACAACTTAATATACATGCCAGAATATGAATGTATCGATGGCAGGACACAGCAGAGCAAAAAAAGATAATACCAGTCAAGTACAAAATATTAGCTCACAGTGAAAGGTCGCGTAAGTAAATATTTCACGATATGGGCTGCTTGATCAAGTATCCTAGAGAACTAAATATAGTTTTATATCAGGCAGCTTGGTTTTATTTATCTATTGTACCATGTATCGTAGTCATGACCTGCTTCAGTTCAGCGAGTCAGAGCTCCGGTCAAGTACTGAACTATTTGATTTGAACAAATCTCTTTAATGAACTGGTTCTAGTGATTTGGGACACTGTAAAGAACAGTGTAACCCACCAGTAGTGGGAGCTGCTGATGACTAACATGAGACGAACACGTTCTGAGTGGAACAGTCCCAACGGCACAGTGGCTCAACCCCAAATGTTGAATGTTATATAAATGTCTCAAATTACTAACAGCACATAGTTAACAGTTAATGTTAATATGCTGGTAGCAATTTAAACCCCATCTTGTATCAAAGTTTGTCGTATGTAAATTATACTGAGATGGAAAAACAGTAACAACAGTCGCCGTAAAGGTCATGATTCTACAAAGAAGGAAATTAAGCTTTTCCAGTTGACACAAAAAAGAGATTCAAAGTGCTTTTTGTATTGGAAGCTTTCATTCTCCTCTGTGTCCTTAAAGTTGACTATGCAAATCCTGTGACTTATACATTTTGTCCTTATGAAGCAGATGTATAATGTGCTGAGTCAAAACGTTGTGCTATGCATAAGAAAACCAAGATTAAAACTGCATATCTCAGGTGAATCCTGAATTTATAAGTGGAGGGGGGGGGGGTTGTGGCTTGGGACGACAGTCTGACGACAGTCGATGACTTAGGTGACTGAAGGAGAGGTGGAATACGGTACAGATAGACAGGGACTGATGGGAAGAGACAAATCAAGGCAAGTAAACAAGATAGTGGCGGCATGTATGAATGACATGGCTGGGGGAGAAAGAAAAGGCGAGATGGAGAGAGACATAGTGAGTAGTGGCATGCGTGGCGTCTAGGCGTCTAAACCGAGAGTCACATTATGCCAGCTCACTGGGGCACCTCTAGCTCCACAGCTGCCAGTAAAAAGGTATCATCTCCCAGTCCTCGGGAGGGAAGGATGGGGGGTGGGGGGGCCACTGCTCTCCCTTTAAGGCCTGTCAGAGGCTTTGACGGCAGCCATAAATTTAATCCTTGGACCTGCTGGGATGCAGAGGAGCCGAGCAGCAGGAAAGCCTTTCCTACTTCAAGGACCTCGGCTGGCTCCAGGATAGCCTGCCAAAAAAGCTTTAAACCTGATGACAAATTCATTACATACAGCTGCATCCCAAGTCCGCCGCTGAAATGGGGGTAAACGATACCTCTGCAAACAAATTTTAGAAATAATTACGCAGACATTTCAAGTCGAAGGAGCATCTGCAGATATATGTTGTTTACTTGAGACTGGGAGAAAACATCTCTGATTTGCCCGTTTTCTGCCTCATTAGATAAACTGTATGTATGTATGTATTCTTCTATTTTTTTGACCCTATACTATTTTGCCAGAAGGGGTGTCACCAGATTGTCACTTGAGTGTGTGGTTTGTGGCACTGTGAGTTGATATGAGTTGATTTATGTGGAGAGGCAGTTGCTGAGATGGCACAGAGGCAGAGGAAAACGATTTTTACAGCCATGTGAAGAGCGGATTGCAATAGCAGCAGCGGGGTGGCCGGAGGCCTGCAGGGAGAGAGGTTTATGAATATGTTTGTATCCGAGTTTTCCCCTCCTCTTAATGTTGGGGCCATGCTAATCGCTTGGTGCTCTGACATCTGGAAGCCTCCCAGTGGAGGGCAAATCGCACAAGTTTTCTACGCCAAGATTTCCAGAATATTTGAAGTGGTCACACATAATCTATAGAGATGAAAACCATTAAAACGGAGGAGGGCAGATTTTTTCTCTCTCCTTCTCTCCCTCCGTCTCTCTCTTGCTGTATCATGGCGAGCTTGTCAGAAGTATGTCATGCCATCTTTGGTCAAAGAGAAGAAGTCAGGCCTTTGCCAGATCAGTCCCTCTGATTTCCATCTCCCCTGAAGTTAATGAATTTAACACATGATTTAATACAGGACTTCCTCAACATTACCTGTGAAATCCTCAAATAACAACTTATTTCTGGATCATATTTGCGCCGACAGACCAGCGGTATTAGAATGTAATCTGAATAATATATGTATTCTCTGTTGCATTCTTTATAAGACTTTGGCACTCGGTCCTTCCTTCTGAGCTTTCAATCACTGGGCCCCGGGGGGTTGTGGATACCTGCTCTTTGAAGCACTCAGAAAAAAAAAAAAGAAGAGTGGGGGGAGAGCAAAGGAAAGTCAGGATGTGGGAAAAAATCTGCCTCCAAAATACAATGTGTACCGCGGAAAATAGATGACCACGATTTTTAAAAGAAGGCACGCGTTTTTTTATGATGCGTTACGCAAAGAAATGTCCTACTCATGACGCTGTAGACAAACGGAGAAAAGCAGATAGCAGGTAATCATACAATTGAACAAGATTTTATCTGAAGGGAAAAATTGGACTGTCTTACATAAGGAGAAGGAATGTGCTCAGAGGTGATATTTCTGAGTTCGGCCGACCTTCCTCTTGTCGGGATCAGGAAGCCTCAGGACAGAAGATAAGCAGCCGCCCCAGTCTGACAGGGCCAGCGGTCTCCCTCTGTCCAGACCGCATTTCACCACCGGGAAAAATAACACATCCCTACAGCAGTAAATATAAATATGTTTGGCCCCCCAAAGTGCTCAGTATTATGAAAAAGGTAAGTAGATGATAAAAATCAGTCATAATAACCTGAGCTAATGTCTAATTTAGTCACTTTTAATGACAGTGGAGGTTGTCACCAGTCCCTGCCACATCGACTTATAACCAACCACTATGCTCGCAGCCTCTGAGGCAAGCGAGCTCAAGCTCAGGACCAGTGCTGGGATGTGAGCATGGATGTATTAAGAGAGCTGCATCCGGTGCCTTTTGCTTCCAGTTTGCACCATTAGCCACTCACGGTGCTCCTCTGTGGCCCAAAAAATCATTTTCCTCACGAGATCGCAATCATAAAAGAATGTGAATAAAAGATGTTTCTAAAAGTTTTGTCCAGTGTCCAGTTTGCACAATACATGGCCACGCAGTATAAGTATTAGTAGTATCACAAGACACATTAAATTGTGAAACAATAACTATATTTTTCTAAAGATCACAGATACACCCAGAATTTGATCTGTTCAGTCCAATAAAACGTATTAAGAGGTCCAACATACAACGTTCATCCTCCTCAAGATGTTGCGCTAGCACCAGCATCTCAGACCAGAACAAATGTGCATCGTTTACTCAATAAAGTTAGAAAAACAACTCATAAAACTCGGATCAAATTGTCAAACTTTTTATTTTTTTTAAAACTTTTTTTCAAGTCTGGAGGAGCTGTAAAATTAAATTATGTTATGAAATTATATGTGCACAAGGCCAACAGTCAGCCAAACGGGCCAGAACGAGTCTCTCTATCCCTCTAATGGCTCGCCTGGGGAAGACTTTAATGTGCATGTTCTATGGACCCAACGTGCAGAACTCAACCGTCGCTACCAAACGTAGCCAGTTAGCTGACAATAAATGCAACAACCTAAATTCTTCTAATTGTGTCTTTTGTTCAGTCCTATTTTCCTCTGCGTGTATGTGTCGTCTGGCCTATTTCCAGGTCTCCATGGTGATGGAGTTTGCATAGGTCAGGTGGTCCTATCTGTTTTTGGTGGCATCTGGAAGTTGCTTGACAGATTCGCCAGTTTCTCCTGATCAGATTTTTCCTATGACATCATGTTTTTCCATGCTTTTTTTGCTTGCTCGGTCTATTCTGTACACACATTCATTGCACGTCTATCCATCTTCTTCTGTTTTTTCCTGTTTTGCAACAGCATCACATTACATCAAGAAACCATATCATACTTGCTACTTATAAGCATGTTAGCATTGTCATTGTGTGCGTGCTTGCTTGACGACACGGAAATGTTCAGGTTCTGGTCCCTGCCCGCCTTTAGCGGACCATAGAAAGTCAACACATCCAGTGGGGAAGCTTAGCAGACTAACATATCTCGCTCAACGTGCTGAGACAAAGCCCGTATGCAATCTCGAAGCGACCTTATCTGTTCTTGACTTAATTTCATGACGTCCGTTGATCTCACACGCTTGATGTAGTGGATAAAGAAAGATGGTTTAATCCGCCGGAGACTTTGCACTTTAGGTATGAACACATGTCTCTGTGCTGCATACTGTTTACTTTCAGCCACAGTCTTAAGGTTGATCTCATCTCCTCCCTTTAGCTCTAGCGTGCCACGGCAAAAGAAAGCAAAAGGTTAGGTGTTCACGAGTTTCAGACACATAGTGGCTTTTATCTACATTTCTTCCATTTACTTGAGTTAAAGTGTTCCATCAAAGCTTATGAGCGCTGGCAACTAGCACGCATTCACATTATTTCTGTATTTACAATGCTGAAATGATGGGTTGCTGCAGATCAAATCTGAAAGAAAAGCTTTTATATTTTGCATTTTGTTACAAGTTCATTCATCTCTCACTATTTTAAAAGTACTGTTAATTAAATTGTCAAAAAGAAAACAACAAAACTCTGGATTAAAGGAAACTTTTAGCGAAGAAATCAGCTAGAACAGCTTTGGAAACTGTTTTTCAATCATATTATTATATTATATTATATAAGTTTAGTGTCACTTTTTTTTATTCCATTCCCTATATCCAGTTAAAGTTTTGTTATCGCAATGATTTAGAATCAATTTCTGCCACCCTCAAAAATTAAAATCGATATCAATTGATCAGAACATAGCTGGGCTCTCCCTGCCCGGGCTGCCCTCATACTTCAAACAGCAGCACCCCAGTTTGAAGGGCTAAGGTGTTACTTTCTATTCCTCCTGCATCAAACACGTGCTCGATCAAACGTCAAACTCTTCAAACAAAGTGTCATCTGCAGCTGTCCATTCAGGTTTGATGTGAGGAGGTGTAATGATACAAAGGATGTGTTGAAGCTATACATGATTGAACCTGCTTCGCCCCCCGTCACCTCCTCTGATACCTCGGCACAATAACTAGTAGCAAACCAAATGAAAGCTGACAGTGTACACCGGCCTGATCTGTCTTCATTCATGACTAATTAATACGTATCATTCCCTGTCATCGGTATTGTCAGGAATCAATACTTTCAGATTGTTGTTTTTAGTATTCACAGATGTAAACGCGCATGCTGTTCGGCTGCCATACTTTGTGGTTTGAGTGAAGGAAACCACTAATACAGCCCAGGCATGGTCACAAATCAAAAACCGAGTCTCTAAAGACTCACCTGTTTACAGAGGAAACCAATCCATTTCAACTATGTACAATTTTCTACACCACTTAGCTGTGGGTTGCTTTTATTATTATTATTATTATTTTTAAAAACAAAAATGGACACAAGTGGCTCAGGTTTCACTGCAGGGCCCAGCAGTGGGAGCCGGCTAACTCACGCAGGTCTGAGAAACAGAAACCAAGCTCCAGTCTAATTTGCTGCAGGTCTCCCCGAGGAGAGGAGCGGTGTTGATTTTGGCACTGGCTTCCAGTCCTTACCAACAACAAATCCTGCCTTTTTTCCAGACCTGTTGGCTCAGAAACTCACTGGAGAGCAGGGGAAGAAGAAGAGGAAGAAGAAAAAGAAGAAGAAGAAGAAGAAGAAAAAGAAAAAGAAGAGGAAGGGAGAAAGACAGAGAGAGAGAGAGAGAGGGGAAAAAGGCCCCAAGGCTGGAGCGAGATATTGTATGCATGTGCACTCATGCACAAGGTTTGTGGCCAGCTGCTTAAGGATTTTTCTGGGGAGTCAAGATTATCCACAGAGTCAATAGAGTGAGTGAGAGAGAGAAAGAGAGAGAGAGACAGAGAGAGAGAGAGAGGGAGTCTTGTCTGTTTATGCCAGTGCAACTCAATTCTGCTGGGGTAACACAGAGACACTGTCAGCTCTGTTTTTTTTCTCCTCTTTTTTTTTTCTCTTTCTAGAACTTGCTGGTAAGAAAGCAGCTCCATGTTACTCAACATGCACACAACCGTTTGTGGCAAATATCTGTGAGCACAGTGTTTCGCTTCCAATGAGTACGTTTTAAAAAATCCAGCGCACCTTGATAAATCTCTGCGGGGGATTTGACATTCCTGGTCCACAGAAACATGTAACACGTTTCCCACGTCAAAACTCACTGTTCAGCTCACGATCATCCTCACCCTTCATTTTCTTTCATTTCACTCAAAGAACAACTACGTCTTATGGGACATTGTTCTCTGTATACCACGTAGAATTTGTGAAACATTTCAAGCTTTCATTCGAGATACTGAAGCAAGCGATGCGAGAGTGTGGATCAGGAACATCATCTCCTCCTCCCGTGGTTTGGAAACGGAGCCGGATAGGAGCTGTTGCCAAGGTCACAGCTCTGCATTTGCGCAGCTACGGTTGTCAAAGGCTGAAAGGGCTCAAGCCCTTGAAACACCTTCTGGCTAGATCCTCCATTCTGCATGTGGTGAAAGTGCTGAAGGCAAAAGAGAGACAGAAAGAGAGAGGCTGTGAGGATGTGAGGGGGGACAAGGGCAACAAGAAGGGAGGCTGCATTTCACTGATACCAAACCCTACCACACCGTCACACTCTGGATAATTGTGAGGGACAGGCTGTGGGCACCTCTGAGCCAGAATGTAGGCCAGAATAATACCCCCTCCTCGGGGCTTTCTCTGGCAGCCCCGCGCAGCCCAGCGCTGGGGCCTCAACGGCAATGCCATGCAAAGCCAGTTAGCAAAGCCAGTTAGCTACCTACAGTAGTTACAGAGTGCAGTTAAATTTAAAACTTTAACCCAGAGCTCCACCTTTCTCCACGAAAGGAGCGACACATTCCGAACGTCTCAATTGAGTCCTCGCTCTTTGAATAGTCTTTTGGGGTTGCTGCATTGTGGATGGACAGCCTATTCAGACGGCTTTTTAAGGGTTTTGTCAGACAGGAATTTAGATTGGAGTCTTACATGACCTTTCCCAGGGGTCACTGGTTGGATCTGCTGGAGCTTTTGTTGGCACACCTGGGTGATGAGGACTTGACAGAGCTATAAGCTCTTATTTCAGGTTTTGTCCCAGGCTGTGACGGACGTTGCATCTCCCTCCCCCAAATACAAGGCAGGCAACAGGAAGAGAATAGTTATCTTAGATTTAGTAGGTGGTTGTATCACACACAGATCCGTACAACTCATGTAAAATATTTGATTAGTGTAAGTACAACATGCGGAGGAGTTTTTTTTAATTTTACAATCAACAATATATGAAGCTACGGTTTTGGCTGAGGTTACTGCCGACATAACAAACAATCACCATGTGACAGCTGAATCACACAGGCATTACGTGGAGATTTGATCATGGCTCCGCAAAATGATCAGCTTCTAACCAGAAGCTTTTTTTTTTTTTTTTAATACTGGAGCTGGTGAAAAGCACGTTGAACTCTGAAGCATGTTGTATTCATTCATGACACGCTGATACATAAACAGCAGTGCAACTCACTTTTGCACAGGACCTACGGTGGACTGCTTTTGGATTTCAGGTTTGAATTCTTTAATGTAACCAGCTCTCCACACTCTCACTTCTTCGAGGTCACGTTTCAAAATCTATCGATTTTAGTGGAAATTTCAGCGTGGATACTCAATTCCACTTTCATGAAGAAAAACAAATATGAGAAAACAGGAAATGGCTCTGGCCCCAAAATATTCAGCAATAATGTCTCTGATTTGTTCTCAATTTCATCAGTGAAGCATTTTAATTGGCTACTGCTCTGATCCATGCCCCTGACTTGCTTAGCAACAGCGACCAAATCTTATGGATACTGCAGTATATTTAAACTACAGTATTTAGACAAAGTCAAAATGCCAAACTGACAAAAAAAAATTAAAACTGCTGGCTGTAACAAAATAAATAAATAATGTAATAATACGTCCTCCCACTTAGCTTCTGTATTAAACCCTCCTTGTCTGGTAAACGCCCACATCGCTCAGACTCCACCTGCGGGTTGTTATGCTGGCTTCCTGTTCAAAGATTTGCTATGTCACTGGAGTCATTATCTCGAGTGACAAAGCTCCTCCGAAAGCCACAGAAGACATTAGTCCTCTTACTGTCTGTGTCATTGACATGTAAAATCAGTGGAGGGTTATAATAATTCTAATTATCTGTCAGACTATTACAGATTATTATATTAACAGTAACATATGCTGGATGTCAAAGTAATATCCAATATAGTCGCAACCAATAAGTCTGAAAATTACACCAAAGTTGCTGCGTTTATCAAAGATATTAGAGTTTTATGTATAAATGTAATGCAAATCTACAATAGTATCCACAAGATACAATAATAAAGAAGCACAAGAAAAGTATTTAAAGTCAGAAGTCAATCGGCTACTGCTTTCTTGCACAATATGTTATAGTTTATTTGTCTTGTGCATAAACAGAAATCTACAGCGGGTAAAAAACTACAAATTTAGAGAACGTTCTGTATCTAATCTTAGCTATCAGACACCAAAATCGGTACAGATGTTACCTGCACAAACAAACACAGCCGAGTGAGAAAGGCTGTTCTCAACCACTAAGTGTTGCAGCAAAATCTGGGAAATCTGAAAATAGGCCCCGAGGATCCCACTGTTATTGTAGGGATCGAGGTGGATGATGCAGAAAGCATCGGGAAGCCACAGCGGGATGGTGTTGGACCAGGCTTTGTTTGGTTAAATGCGTTCAGAGATTACGTGGTTTGCCAAAGTACAGCCACTTGTTTTCGCTTCATCAAACGACTGAGGTTGTTTTTCTTTGAAACTGCACAGGAATGAGGAAAAAAAAAAAAAAAAAAAGAGAAAACCAAAGTCGGCTTCCACATGTCGAAAACATCCACCTTGATGAGTGATATGTTGCCGGGAGTTTAACATGTGTGAGGAAAAAAAAAAAAGAATTTAAAGAAAAATAACCAAGAGAGGAATCAAACAATAAACTCAGTCAAAGTGAACGGCGATCCGAAGTTACATGAGACTTTATGATGCTGTTGGGTGTACCGTTCGTGACAGATTTATTAAACACAAAAAACAAAGAAGAAAGAGTTTGACAAGTTTAGTGCAGAGCTCAGCTAAACAATTTGTGGCAACAACCTCTCAATATGGCCCGCTTTTTTAAATTAAGGAAACTGTTATTAAACGGTACCTGCAAGCTTCCGACAGACAGCAGCAGACTGACGGGGCCTTCAAAGAACTCTCCCTCAACGCCTCTCTCTCTGAGCGCCGTGATCATAAAGAGAGAAGACTTTCATAAAGAGAGAGTTCAGCGGGGTCAACTCCGGAGCGTCACGTCCATATCGCTCTGGCTTTTCTGAACACCTGGCACCTGCTTTTCCTTCTCCGAACGGAAGCCGGGTCTGAAAAGGAGATAAAGTGCTGATTGTCCTTTTTTCCTGTCTTTTTTTTTTTTAGACGGAAGTCGGAGGCATTGAAGTGAAACCACTTGCCTTTCAAGATGCCTCCCTGGTTACTCTTTACTGCCGGGGAGTCTCCTCACTCGTCTCTGCTGATTAATCAAAGTGCTCCATCATCAAACATTGATGCTCACACGATTCGCCGGCGCCTCAGCCGAGCGTGTAATGTCTAAATATCATCGTGCCCCTCACAATGGTAATTGAAGGGCAATTGCACATGCCATGTAAAGATAAGGGATCTCTACCATAACCAATATGCAAGAGGTAAAGCAACTCGCCGCCTATGCTCCTGATCTTAATGTACGGCAGCCAGCCCCACATCCACCAAAAAAAAAAAAAAAAAGAAGTTCAAAGCCTTCTAGATCCACATCTGACAAAGCTCGGCTCCGATGTGAAGAAATGCATAATGAATAAGCTTGTATGTACCTGCATGGGACCCTCCTGCTTGTTTAGTACAAGACTTTAGACTTTGATTAGTAAGAATACTGGATAAGGAAGTTGCTATTTGCTGCAACTCCCTCAGTGCAGATATTCCCCTTCCTATACTGTATGGTGAATATAGCACAGTGGCTTAGCGCTGTTGCCTCAAGCCTAGGTTTGAATCCACTCACTGCCTGGGGCCTTGCTGGTGTCGTTCAAATGTTTTTATTTTATTATATATATATACAGTGTACGTATGTATTATGATAGACCTACAACTTGTGCAGTGTATGAATGTAATGAAATCTATGTGGCTGCAGTCTAAAATGTTTAAAATTAAATTTTTATTCAAATGTATCTGAGGTAAAGCTGAGGGATGTTTATTGTAGATGTGACCCGAGTCATTACAGAAACCTGGAGTTAGAAGTTAAACTGGAATGTTAGTCAAGTCATGAACTACTGTATGTTCCATTTTGACTGAAAACAACCTTTTTGTACATTACTTTGTTAGTGTTCTAAGTCATCTCACTTTAACAGACAGCTTCCCCAAAGGCAGAGATTTCCAACTTGTACCAGAACCCTCACATTGGTGGCTGTTTGGTGTTATGGTTGAGTACATTGACATTTGAACATTGGTTTTGGGCTTTAAAAATAACTTGCGGTTTGTACTTAGAGCTCATTGTACTGTAATTTAGCTGGCAGCTCTCCGTGTAACACACTCCGCAGTGCACGGAGAGAAGGAGAGCTGGTTGCTGTTTAGAAAGCCAAGTGTGTGGCCGTGCTGTTGTGTCTCACCTAACCAGCAGCACCCTGATGAAAACCAAGCAGTAAGACCAACATGGAGGAGGAAAAAACTCTTCATACTAAATAATAAAAAATAAAAAAATGTTTTAGGAAAAAAAAAATAAAAAAAATTGGCTTTCAGTTAAAACTCCCCAATTTCAGTTGATATTTATCCAAACGCTGACACCTATGAACCGCTGACATAATGTTCTGCTTCATTTCCTGTTTTGCACTGCATTTTAAAAAACGCTGACGCTCCACAGTATGAATCACCTGCTTTTTGCCCTCGTCAAAATCTACACATTGTCTCCCGCGCTGATCCTCACAGGCGTTGGATTTGGATTTGAATTTGAATTGGTGTAGCTTACAAAAGCGAGCGTCACTCTTTTTTTTTAGTTGAAACGTCTTTCGGCGTGTTCACGGCACCAGGGCACCCCCATCAACACCTGACGGTTTATCACGGGGTCCGCTGACAGGTTTAAATTGGGAAATCTGATGAGGGACATGCTGTTTCTGTAGAGCCTTCTCATCTTTTAGGAATTAGCGGAGGGGGGCTAGACAAATTGAGGACAGCTGAATGAACATAGTTTTCCATCTGTCCTTTACTTTTTTTTCCCCCCCTGTATGTCAGAGAGATAATTGAATTGTGTGCTATTTGCTGTCTAGAGTTGGGTAGGCAAAATGTCAGGTGCAAGCCTTAGCTGTGAAATTAGAGTAAATGCAACACTGAGGAGGAAAGAAGCCAAAAATAAAAAAATAAAATAAAAAAAGGGGGAAAAAAGAAAACACAGGCCCCTATGAATTGTATGAGCTCCCCTGTAGTTGAATTATAGATCTGCTTCGGTGTGTTTGCCTGGATGATTGACAGAAGGGGTAGGCACATCTTCAGACCCCATGCCCCTGCCATGAAAGCCAAATGAAATCTCAAAATGTACCGCAAGAGCTCTGCAACTCTTAGCATCTCTGTTTCTGACTCAATGCCAGCGATAGGCAATGAAATCTCCTTATTTGACCATGGTGGCTTCATGCAGTAGTAATCTTATTCCCTTATGAACCGTAGCACTCGTGGGAAAAGGTCCTGACTGTACTCCTTGCCTATGCATAACTGTCATTCATCGCATTTGTGCATTTTTTTTTTTTGTGCCTTACTTAAATCTTCCTGGGCCCAAATAAATACATTCAGTGTCAAAAAACCTCAAGTATGGAACGCGTCATGGATTTACTTCAAACGTAATGGGGAAAAAAAGGCAAGAATCTGATTTAAATAGTGATTTCAAAACACTTCTTTTAATATTACGGTTTTGGTTCTCATGCCGAAAGGACGAACAACTTACATGAACGGTTTCTGTAATGACGCCAGGACCTCGAAATCATACTGACATGGCAGATAGGTCGAAATATGACAAATTTATCCAAAATTGATTCAGAATCTCAAAGTAAATTAGATGCTCGTACTGTCAGTTTTCTCAACACTGTAATCTTTCAGCTTCCATCAGCTGCGTGAACCAAATTTTAAAAATCGATGTTTGGATGTTTCTTGCTGAAATGCACCATGGGAGTCGTAGTTAACCTCTACCTCACACAGACCTGTACCATCTACTTTTTTTTTTTTTTTTAAATCAAAGAACCAGATATTTTCTTGACATTTGTTCAACCTCTGCACTGGTTTCATGATGATTCAAGTTGTGCTCCAACTATGCAAATAATGCATTTTCTTATTTTTACTCTAAAAAAAAGTTTATTGGTCAGAGCCGTCTAAAATGTGTATGACCATTACAAAAAGTATTTCATTTCAGTTTCTGATCTGCCACCTCTGCATAGGGTTTGGTTTGGTTTGGTTTGGTTTAGGCGAGTAAAACCACTTGGTTGAAATTATGGAAAGAGTGTGGTCATGGCAAAAATAAATAAATGCTGACAGTTGCTAGGAGAACAGGATTTATACAGCACTCTTGGTTGTCAAAGTCATGTTTTATCCACCCTAACCTCCTCCTCCTCCTCGTCCTCCTCCTCCAGGTTTTGCGGTATTATAACACGACTTCATCTTTTGCATCTAAGATAAGTTATTATTCGCACAGCCATAAAAGATCTTTGTAAGAATACAAAAAAAAAACATGCACATTTTGAAGTCTCTTCTGAAATAAATAAACTCTCGTTTGTTGGATTAACCGCTGCGTCTTGACTTCATGCTCCAAGTTTCTTACACTACAGTATTCTGACTGTAACAGCTGTGTGGAAACTCGTATTTATCATTAAAGTTCAATCAGTCCAAGTGGCTGCCTTCCTTCCTCCCTCGCTCCGCGCATCACACTTCCACAGGGCAGTACAGTATTTAATTTAATCCAATCTTTATAAATCAGCAAAAACCCATTCTTCTTCTTAATGGAGAGGAAATGTGCACGGCGTGTCAACTAGCGGTTAACCTCGCAGAAATTTCCCAGTGTTAATCTTGGTGGATCATCTGTGCTTTTATATAGGAAAAGCCAATTAAAAATCAGTTAACATCTCTCAATTCTACCATATACCTTTTTTCCTTTTTTTTTTTTGAAAAGGAAAGACACCTGAATACTCGCAGCGTTCCCAGCAGAGACCCCTACGACTGCACCTAATCCGCAAATTATATAACACGCGGGCCATTTCCCTATGTAATTCTGTGGGAAACAAAAAGGACAGTTATTTCAGGGAAGCAGTTATTCTGCCTCAGTGCTGGCAGGGGCACCGTGGCTGCCGGAGAACTGCCTCCCTCTCTCTCTCTCTCAGCACCATGAAATGAAAATTTACATTCGCTTAGTGGAGCCGTGGTGCTCGGTGGTAGACAGCTGTATTTTTAATGAGAGCGGGGAGATTTAATTACCTCTGTTTTAGCGGGCAAGACTTCTGCGGCGCAATGACAAGGGATATACAGTGCAGGAAAGAGGTGGCAGATGATTTCTCAGCTCGCTTCCCAGCAGTCGCTGAGCTGAGTGGAACTAGCTGGCACCGGGGCTGCAATTAATCCAAATTTATTCCACTACTGTATAAGGGCTGATTTGAAGGAGACAAGTGGAAATAGTCAAGGTGGTGAGTCTCCAAAACAGAAAGAGGAAAAACAAATAAAAACAGCTGCGAATCTCCAGATACTTTGCTGACATGTACCACTCATATTTTAATGTGATTATTAATGTTGCGAATTTCCTCCAAGGCCTTGTTTTTTTTTTATCGCATCAGCAAACTTCTTCAAGGCTACATCTGACATCTTCATGCTTATTTTTCATTTATTTATTTTTTATTTTTTAAAGCTGCAGAATTCCAGCTTCTACAGAGGTGGGATGACAACAGGGGATCTGATGCGCTTATCAGCCCACTAACACGTCAACGCTCGCCAGATAAACCTCTTCTTCTGCAGATTCATCACTCTTTGAACACTTATGTAGCATCAGTTCAGACTTAATGTGCTCTCTGTGTTCCAATCAATGAGTGGCAGTCTTGTATTGCTGCGCTCAGTCGCACATCATCAAAAAAAGCTCAACTAGTGAGACCGAGAGATTATCGCCGTCTTCATTTCAGCATGAGATGAATCAATTGGCAGTAGAATCAATTTAAGCGGTATCTGGTATCTGCACCCACCCACCCACGCACACACACACACGCACACACACCGTGGTATGAAGTTTAATTTTTATCATATAATGAGAAACAGTGGAGATTTTGAGAGTTGGTTTGGAGACTTAATTCTTTCTGAAGGGAGATAAAGTGGGTTGTTTTGACCATCGTGCCAAATTGAATATTCACAAAGATATAATTGAAACGCTGATAGCCATCAGAGCTGTTGTATGAAAACCATAATGAGTCCAGGTCAAGTCGGAAACGTATATTTTCCCCTTGCATGAAGCGCCGATAGAAGGTCATATTCAAAATGCAAAACAATCTCACTGTAATGATGCATATCCTGATTAGCAGTTACCTATTTACATATCGACTGTAGCATGCATGGAGCAAAAAATTACATTCGAGAAACAATAGAATATAACCCAGGCAACAGTTCCAGTTTCCTCCAAAACACATTTGACAAACAAATTAATAGTGTATATAAATGTATTTTTTTTTTTTTTTTTTTTTAGGAGACAGGGTTGGCAGTACATTATGCAGCAGACTCAGTGCTCAGTACAAAATGATATATCCATTCCAATGCATGTGTGACAATTCACAACTCTTCACAGCTCCAGTGAAAACCGTGTCTGCTCATACACGATTACACTCAGTGAGATCCATGATTTAATCAGCAAAGTGATGGAAGTTAATAACAATACCGTGGCTGCCTGGGGAGACTGCCTGTATAGAATTCTCAATACTCAATTATTGTAATCCAGAGGTTCATTACTTATTAATTTGCTGGGTCTGGTAGTTCATAATTTAGGTCCCAGAAAGTAAAAATTCAGCTATGTAGCAATTAAGGGGATGTTCAGCAACGGAGCCCAAATTCACCTCCAGCTAATGTTTATAATATTCAAATACCGCCATGGATTCTGTTCCTCGGTATCATTATGAGTCTTCACTGCACAGCAACTTTGAGTCAAACATGAGAATAGTTGGAGGCAATGTGTTCCTTGGGGTTTAGTGGAAATTAAAGTTTTAGAAATTGGTTCATGCCAATCAATGTGGCGAGAAAAGGGGGAGGGAGGAGAGGATGGGAGGCAAAATAAAGGAGAGATGCAGGAAGAGAAAATAATGAGGCCAAGAGTGCAGGAAGGATAAACCGCCATGTTGACTGGAGTGACAGTGACTGAGAGGAAGAGGAGGGGAGACAGGGAGAAGGAAACCCAAACTCATTGAGTTCATCTTACGCCTGACGTACCCGAACTCCTCCGCAGCACTTGTCTCCTTACAAACTGCCAATCCACCCGAGTGTCTCCTCACTCCATCATCCTTCACCACTCTATCCTACCCTCCCTCATACACTCACCGCCACCATATTTACCCTTCTTCCCGCCTTCCTCTGTTCCATTTCCCCCCTCCCACCTTCACTGTTTGCATTTAGGCAGACTTGAACTTCCCCCCTCTGTCCCCCAGCCAGCTATGAATCACATAGAGGCCAGGGACCCAGAGGCTGCCAGGGCCTCTGATGACTCCCAGCCCGGCCATAACAAGTGGCTGACAGCTCTATTTACATAAGATCAGCAGGCAGTGCAGAAAACC
The DNA here is from genome assembly GCA_036937835.1 of Pampus argenteus. Lineage (NCBI taxonomy): Eukaryota > Metazoa > Chordata > Actinopteri > Scombriformes > Stromateidae > Pampus > Pampus argenteus. Next base: position 13,286,993 of record CM072880.1, on the reverse strand, counting down.
AGTCCAGTCTAAGTTACACACACACACACACATCCACAGTGCAATCGGCAGATATGTCATAATAACACTTGGTGGGGGCATGCATAACCACCTCGCTCCAAATAAATATGGAAGATGCACAGTCAATAGGTTTTACAGCCTCAGGGCGAAGATCCAAGCATTTGTTTTTCGGAGTTTTTCCGCGAGTGCAGAGGGTGGTTGGGCCCAGGGGACGGGGGGGCCTTTAGACCTCTATATCCGCTCCAGTCATATGTCTCTCATCACCAGATACCAAGCAAAGCAGAGTGAAGTATAGCGCTGTTGATTGATGTTTAGCTGTTATATTAAGGCTAATGTGCCTCCCCGACCTTTCATGTGGACTTTAGCGCTGACCTCTCTGACTCTAATAATACATTTCTTCTGCTTTTCAAATATACACTATTATGAGTTAAAAAGCTACAAAATAGCTTTATCTTTAAAACTGGGAGCAAATCTGGTATTTGTATTTGATTTTCATATATATATATATATACAGTATGTACACACCGAAGCTCCAATGTCAAGTAACTGTTTATTATTAGGCAGAATTTTTTCCCCATTTCATGCCAGGACACTAGTTTTGCAGGTGTGTTGCTGCTTATTTACCCCAGTGGGTAGAGGGGGGAGATGGAGAGCATAGTATCTCTCCCAGACTGACAGCTGGGGAGAATGTTTATGAAATAAACATGGGCCTGATGCAATGCTCAGAACCCTGCTCTGCAGTGGCCTTGGAAGCCTCCTGTATCATCCCCCACCTCCCCTTTTTTCTCTTTTTCTTTCATTCTTTCTGTCTATCTGCAATACATAAACACACACACACACACACACACACTCACATTCCCCAGAGCTGTGGATACAAAGGTGCTCATGGGCCTAATGGGGTCAAACAGACTGTAAATCAATTGTAAACCCCTTCTCTCCAGAGCTTACTCCAGAGGACAAGCTCCGCCATTGAAGTCCTTCACTCTGCTCCACACAAGCAACTATATTATAACACATGTATCAAGTTACACTGTGACTAAAGAATTTAGTACAAATGTTACAAACAATGATGATAAATGTCGCGGAGGGTGCTCTAGACTGCTTATCAGTGCTGAAGATAGTATGATGGATTGAGTTCATGGCTTGGAACTCTTTGTAAACTCACTGTACTTTTCTTGAACTCTTCCGACACGTACACACACACACACTCAGCTCCTACAAATTGCATTGTGCCAAAGCTGCTGACATGTTAGCAATTTTTTCTCACTATTGTGAGACAGAAATTTATACAAATTATGTTCACAAAAACATGTCAAAGTATTTATCATTTTTGAAGAATGAACCAGAAAATCTAATATTCATATGCTATTATTATTTGTAGCTCCTCTAAAGGGGGAGAATGGTGGGTGGATTGGTCAGCTGCGCTTCCTACTAATAATAATCAACAGTTTCTTTTAAATGAATAGTTTGATATTATGGGAAATACATTTGCTTTGATGGGGAGCACTAGATGGGACGATTGATTCTAGGTGATTAGATTAGCATAGTTTAGCACAAAGACTGTAATCAGCCAAAAACAAAAACAAAAAAACAAACTGCCTTCCAGCACCTCCAAAGCTCACTAGTTAACACCATATTTTGTTCATTTATTCCTGAACATAAATAGAAACATAAAAATGACACATTGCAGTTTTATGGGGAGTTACAAGCTGGACTATATTTTTGGCCAGTGACTTCTTGGAGTCAAACTACTCCAATAACCAGGACCAAGATCCTTCTCTAAACTTGAGCAAGCAGTGTTTTGCCTCTCTTCAGAATTAGGCAAATAAAAAAATAAAAGAAAGTATCATAAAAATTAGAAAACCATATCGGAAAAATGTATCAAAACACTTTGTTTCTCTCTCTCTCTCTCTGTCTCTCTCTCTCTCTCTATATATATATATATATATATATTGACATAGGTGTAGATGTACATCAGCACTTAAATGCATGCACAAGTATCCAGTATTGTACATGCATTTGAGCACCTCACACACACACACACACCTACAGTATAAATCATAATCCTTGAAAACCACGTTAGTTTCTCTTTGCACATAACATTTTATAAAATCAGCAAATGACGAATTTCAATTCAATGATGGTGGATATCCAAAGATATATAGAGTCTGATACAGTACACATGTTTCCTAAAATAATTCCAACAACCGTACAAGGCCACATAAGAGACAGTATTTGTAAAAAAGGCTTATTATTGTCGGTACCACTTGCTCTCCCAGAAAACACGTGTTAATAAATGATAATGTTATACGCTTGGCATGCTGCTTGGCTGACTTAAGGTGCTGTTGAAAGGCTAATGGTGGTTGTGAATGTTTTATTAGCAGCCCTCAAATTACTGTGTTTCTGAGATGTCAATACTAACCCAAAATAGAAGGTGCGCTGAAAGAAATATGTTTTTAGCTATAATGAAATTGCTAGTTCTGATAAAACTTGATTACTCCGTGTCTACATTATACATAAGGACTTATTGACGGCGGTAAAAATGCATCGTTCAAAATAGTGTAAAACTGACATCTCAACAGCTAATCAATAGGACAAAGTTTGTTTTAATCATGGCCTTGAGATGTTGCTCATTACAAATCAATTGGTATTGAGCAAATAAATCACTTTAATATGCATCTAATACCAAAAGCAAAGACTAAAAAAAAAAAAAAAAAAAAAAGAACTCGGGGGGCTCAGTGTTTCACAAGCATCCAAAACTCTGACTAATGTCCTGAGCAGCTCGGGCGGTTGCTAGGAATAACAGACCCCCGGTCACTGTGGACTATTGTCCTCTGTGTGCCATTATTCCCACAAACGACCGGAAAGAAAAGTCACTTGCTGGAGTAACAGCTCCCTGGACGGGAGGCTGTCGTGCAGACCGTGTAAAAGACACAGGTCGGTTGTTTGACCATGCTGCGAGGAAGAAAGAGCACCAACATCCTGCTTGAGTGCTCACTGTATGCGTGTGTTTGTATGTGATTGGTAGCGAGGGGTTTCTTTTAACGATGGATCCACGAGGGAAGGTGGCCTTTGCTTGGCCCAAAACATTCAGCCAGCACTCGGCAAAAGTTCAGCCGGTTTAAAAAAAAAAAAAAAAAAGAAACTCTTAAAATCTTTTCACATCCATTGAGAATCAATCCTTTGATTTGAGGCAGTTAAGAAGACTAATGGTGCTTTTTTGCTTTTAGTCCCTTTGGTAGAAATTTTGAAATATTCCTATTTTATTGTCTTTGAGTGAGAATGTGCTGGCAGTCTGAAATGTGTGCGCGGTTACAGATGTGACCTCAGTTTATGTTATTTTCACTTATTTGAGGCCAGAAAAGTAACAGACTGAATAAGCCACCTCACTACCTGACTCATATCCTCTAACCTCACTGGTGAATATTATTTTCTGTTTACTTAAAGTCCAGCTAAAATCTCTCTATGCAATATCAACATGTTTTTTTTTTAAATGTATTGTTAATAGTCTGGTATTATTGGAATTAAGGATAAAGTTTTTTAGAAATGCTCCTTTTTGTCTCAGCTAGGTGTGGCCAGTCTTGTTTGATTGACACTGGCTGACAGTAAACAGACGGCTGAAGGTCATTTCCTGTCTCTCTCACACCTTGTTTCCTGTCATTTCTAAAACTCTTTTCAATTACAATCCAATAAAGGTAGAAAATTCCAAAAGATAAAAAGATAAAAAACAAAAAAACAAAAAACAGGGATTTTGAAGAGCAATGACCAAACCAGCGACTATCAGGACCAAAGGAACATTTAAATCGATTTGTTTACATGCATCTAGCCTGCTATTGACATTAGCAGTGCACTTTTTCCAGGTGAATGCTTGTTAGGTGACTTGTTTAACAAGATAAGGTGCAGGACAAGATGTGTGGTCATGTTTGTTATTTAGATAAGAAGACTAAGGAGACTTTAGCAGGGAAACAGGAACGCTAATGTGAGTTATTCAGAGCCTGTTTCTCTTGTGTTGTGAGTCAGGATGCTGTCAGGCTCGGTGTGACCATCTGCTCTGCTGATGATTATTACCACAGTATCGCTTTATGAAAGATTTGATTTGCTATATTGAAATTGAAAGCTACATAGGCAGATGATGGAATGGTATTTCATCAATTCTTTACAAATGAAATCAAAGACTTACATATGCTGTAGTAGACAAACAAATTGCTATTTAATTTCAGTTGGAGGTCACATTATGATATTTAATGATTTTTTAGTTTTTATTTAATTTGTTGTTTAATTTCAGAAAAGCCAAGTGACTTGGTGGTTGAGAGGTTGTAGAGGTGCAGTTACACAAACTGGACACTGAGCTGCTCTGAAGACAGAGACAGTCTCATTGGATGAGTACTAACTGTAACTTGTGAGTGGCATATGTGATCCAAATTGAGGCAAGCAGTCTGTTGATCCAGTTTTGCATGAAAATAGTCATCTGGAGTTTTAGTGTTGTATGTCCCCACACCCTGAACATAACTGTGTTTCTGTGTAACACAGATCATATTCATTCATTGCATTAGTCTAAGCAGAGTTTGTATACTGTACAAACTACAGACGCACATAAGCCACATATGAGTTAACTTTAGATCAGATAACCCACCCATACAATGTGTACATACAACTGGACCACAACTGTGTAATTCAAAGTAAGTATATGCACTGTAAATAGATACTGTATTTTTTCATACCCACATGCCAGTCAGTACATGCCAGTTTATGTCTGCTTATCTTTGTTCAGTTTTGTTGTCTTTGCTCTACCGTATGTTAGTAATTTTCTATATGTTTGATCTTGGCACTCTGTAAAAAGCTACTGAAAACTGCAGTGTGACCACCCTTAGGCTCCCAGTCCTGTAACATAGCGCTACTCAGAGATACCATCACAGTTTGACTTCTGTTCCAACGCTTACCTGGAAAATATTTCCCTTTTTTCCTGTTCACCTCTGCCCATAACTGACTGACGTGCTCTAATCACTCTCATCTAATGTTCCCTTTCCCTTGGCCAAAATCTCTTACAGCACCACTGTCAGTCAGCATACTGGAGAGGAGAGTCATTCCTAATGTTATCCTAACATGCATGACTCAATCCTTTGACAACCATAAACATTCATCCCATCTGGCTAATTGGTTTGGCAAGCTTATTCTTCTGTTCAGTTGTCTCTTGGCTGAAAGCTGCACCTGTAGTGCATGGTGCCTTCACTGTCAAACTGGAAAGGTTGGTGGATGTCATAGCGTTATGATCTGTAGATCTTAACTCACATGGACAGAGTCCTGCAGGCCATGAGTTTTTTTTTTATTGTACAGTACCCTGCTGCAGTAGTAGTTCATTTTGCAGGGTATTGCATCACAATCAGTGACAGCATGAATCCTGACAGGCAGCCAGAGGGGCACTTAGCTCTTGCTTTCTCTGCGTCAAGTCTTTTTTTTTTTTTTCTTTATTGTGATAAGACTCAAGTCCTGATGGATGGATGGTGGCTGTCATGACCTCAAAACAATACCTATTCATATCTGGCTTTGTTACATCACATCATCAGTGAAACAAGTTGTCTCTTCAATTTTAGTATACCTCCTAAAAATAGAGTCTAGATTTTAATATCCTGACAATGTTTTTCCATAGGTCAGATTTAGTGCACTTTAACCATTTTGAGTTGTGCTGAACCATGCACAACCATGCTTAGAGAGAGAGAGCACTGATTTTAGTCTGTTTGTGTTTAGCTCTCAGAATTTTTGTAGCATCTAAGTAAATCTCTGTGGTTTAGATTTTTGCAACTACTTTCCTGTTGATGCTTTCAGAAGTCTGCCTTAATTTACTGTTTACTGAGCCATTTGGGAGTTGTGACTGATTGAGTTACTACCCCGATCCAAAACAATTCCACCAGCAAACCAGTCGAAGGCTTTTTATTATAAAGCAGCTGCAGACAATGCGTTTGTCACCAAATTAACAGAATCTGGTGCCAGCCTTGAATGAAAATTGGTCTACATAGCGAAATATTGACATATTTGGTGGTATGTCGGTCAGTTTTAAATATTGTAATAAGGAAAATGGAAAATGTAGAAAGTAAAAATGCTACTTCATTAATTTAATTATTAGCGTGTATCTTTCAGTAAAATAAACATACTGTAGAATAACTTTGCAACCGCTGAAAATGTTCACAAATACAGTAGATGTCATAATTTAAATTAAAAGTTGCACACAAAAAAAATATGCAGTCATACATATTCACACACACGTGCAGCTTGAGTTTTTAACTTTTCCACTAAAGCCTTGTCCAATTAAGAAAGCTTGTATGTGAGGCATGTAGATTTGATTATGGCTTGGGGGCCTCTAATGCTGCAGGACACTTGGGAGGTGGGGGCGTCTTCACCCTGGCCCAACTCCAATTACACTGCTTCTAAACTTCTCACTGTAAAAATTTCCATATTCCTCCCACAGGCCCCATGAAGAGTGCAAAGCAATATTTCTGGCAGGAGTAAAAGAACAAACACAAGGGAATCTCCCTTTAAGAAAACCTGAGGGGGCAAAGCAGTAAATTTCAGCTACTTTTACAGTGGTGTGTTCAAGATCTGAGGAAATTGAATACAGCACTGATACAGCCTGGACGCTTATTAAGCCCAGCCTTTTGTAATAGAAGAGAGGCTTGTTTTACAGCAGGTAGACTTGCCAAGAAAAGGGTGATTTCACCGAAGCGGCGACACCAGACCGAGAAGTGGTGAGACGAGAGGATTACTCATTACCTGAAACATGATGTGGACAGGAGCGTGGCCCTGTTCCAAATCTTTCCAACCATCTTTTTCATTATTTTTTTTTTTTTTACCCCGGCTGTAAATGTTTATGAATCCTCTAATTTGACAATTCTTTGTGTAATTTCACGGTTGACTTCTGCTCAAAGCTAACAATGACGTTACAGCGTGTCGTGAACTGGAAAGTTTACATTTGAAAACCTTAACTGGGAACGCTCAAGGGAATGTAACACCGACGTCTTTTTGTCTTTTACAGTCAGTGAAGGTTTTACTGTTCAATAAATGGTAATTGGGGGTGAGGGAAAGCAGGTGTTGTTTACCTGTCTAAGTGACATGACTAATATAAAATAAAAAAAAACACCTTTCTGTGTATTTTGCCAGCTTGCCAAAGTAAATAGTCCCCGTCATTTGTGATTACTTAAGGTTCAGTTAGGGGACTGATGTAATTCCTGGACTTTGTTGTGAAATTTTTTTTGGTATATTTGAGGAACTAAATTCGCTTCCTGCAATGATTACTCTCTTTACATAATTTTAAAAAGCGTTTTGATCACGTGTCAGGTCACATATGTTGACTATATTTCACTCAACAATCTAAACGTGGCATTAAGTCCGCTTTCTCATATGTAACTGTGTAGGTTTTACAAAACACTTCCATGGTTTTTAATATGCCCACTCTTAGCTTGGCATATTTGGTGGTGAAGGAGGTGACGTGATGACAATGAGCTCAGGAGACGGGGTTGAAGTCATGGAAGATTATGGTTGGCTCCACTCATCTCTGGCCTGGAGGCTTTCTAGGAGGCAGTTGGGAGCTCAGCTCAGGTGCAATGAGGTCATAGCAGTCATGTGAGATGGGAGTAGGTGGGGACAGAGACACAGAGCAGCTATAGCAGTCTATTGAACAAGTCTAATCAAATATGCTTAGAAAACCAGTTGGTAGTAATGTCATGTATGCTTGCCAGTGTAAAACTGTACTTAATCTATTTTTTATTTTTTTTTGTGAGGGATCATGTGCAATATTAAACAAACGTTCCCACAGCAGCTCACAATTAAAAACACAGTGATGCAATAGTATTAAACAAACAGGACAGAACACAATTCACAATATACATGTTATTGTTGTAATATAGGTAAAATCTGTGGGAAAAAAACAACTTTATAAACTGTAGACGGTGTGTCATTTTGCATCCTGCTTTTGATAAACCTATTTTATTCTGCGGTGTCCGGGGGAGCAAGTTTTCATATTAATACTAATGCATTTTCCAAACCACTTTGTCAGATTTTAGACAGATGAAATAATATCAATGTGGAATAAGAGACTCTCTGGAAAAAGACATAACTTGCTAGAATCATTGAAATAGCTTAAATCTGAAGAGTGGTCAATGTTTTCATTTTTCTATTTTTATTTTTTTTATTAAAAGAATGATTAGTGACTCTGAATTAAATGACCTGTCAAAATGAGATATTCTAGTGTAGCTTTTCATGCTCCAAATAATATGTTCCTGAGCCTTTATTTTACAAACTACATATCAGGTTAAAGTAACAGTCTGGTTATACTGTACTGGTAGACTCATCTTGGGAGTCTACGGAGGGATGTGAGCTGTCTTCCTGAAAGCCCCATAATGCATCCTACAGGCCCAAAACGTAAACCATCCAGCTCGCATTGCACAGCCCCAAAGGAAATGTATAACTTGAGATAAGAGTTTTGAAAAAACATTTTCAGCTTTTTATTTTCTCGCGGAGGTTTATTCTGAGTTCGTATGTACTGTAGGGTCAGAAACAGTCAGAGGATGTTATGTCTCTGGCTCCCTCGTAGGCTGGTTTCTACTTACGTAACGTGTCACAACAGGCAGGATATGATGACAAAATGATGGGATGCAACTAGCAATTAACCAAATTGTCAACACACCGACTTTACAGCAGGAGAACTTATTGTCGAACTACCTCTGATGTTACATAGAGGAAGCGCTTTAGTTTAACCATCTTTTAAACCAATCTGTCTATAAACACAGTGAGGGGTATTATCTGTTTTAAGTCACATGAACAAAAGTAAATTGCCTTGTGTGGGATTAGCATGATTAGAGACCTATTCCATACATATAATCCTCCTTTGGGCCTTAAAAACAGACTCTCATTTTGCTTTACAAAAAGACTTGAAACGGTTATTTCCTCACCTGATATATATATTTACTGGGAGATCAGGCGTTTCCGCTCCAAAAGCCCAAGGTGGAAATATGAGAAAGCCTTAGTGATCGCTCTGTATCTTGTTACTTTCAACGGAAACGGAAAAGTTAAGTGAGAGCGAAAAAAAGCAAAGCCGATCTCAGTGATTGATGTTAGTTTCCACGTGATGTTACCGTAACTATTTCCGTCACAGTAGCCACAGTACTTTAAAAGACAGTAGGATTCTTTGAAAAAGGATAAAAATAGAAATCAGAATGAAAAGAAAGGAATTCAGCTGAGCTATTTGATTTGCTTTTATTTAAATACTGATAAGCACTTGGATCAGGCAGCAGTATCGTCAGCTGGGAAGTGTACTGGAAAAGAAAAAAAAAAAAAAAAAAAAGTCTGAAACTGTATCTGAGACACACCTGCTCCTAGCAGGTCAGCTGGCCTGTGAAAATCAAGCCTCTTTTCATTGGCAGTGTTAAGAAAATCACACCGTGCCCTGCGCAAAACCTCACAATAAAGGCAGCGAGAACAGAAGGCCGGATTTGCTCTTTTGACCCTGTTGTGTTTTCACTCCTTTAAGTTTGCAACACTGTGAGCTCCGTGACTGTTGTTCATCAAAGAAACATTGGCCTCCTTTTGGAGACTCGCCCCTTCCGTGGGAAGATTCACAGCGAGACACAGTTGCAACATGATCTACTCGGCATCCACTGATTACAATGCCACGACCCAACGTTTGTACACGAGGATCATGGGGTTTGTATGTAGGGATTGTATTCGTCTTGACAGTGCAGTACACATGACTTCACTTCTTCAAATGTTTATGTCTATTATCGGAAACGTATGTATTTAGAACTTTTTGAAAATAAATTGAATCAAGTGTTTTCTGATGTCTCTCAAATGGATGGATTGCCATGACATTTTGTGCAGATATTCATAACCTACAGAGGATAAAAACCTGATGACTTTTTCTCTAGTGCCACCATGACATTGACTTTTTAAGTCTTTTTTTTTGTAAAATGTCTCAACAACTATTGGATAGATTGCCATAAAATTTTGTACAGAAAGTCATGGTCCCCAGTGGTCCTAATAACACCTGAGTTTTCATCTTTCCTCTAGTGCTACCAGCAGGCCAAAGTTTTCCCTTATCAGGTGAAATATATTGCCACAAAATTTTGTAGGAACATTCATACTCCAGAGAAGATGAGTCCTTATGACTTCGGTGATTCCCTGAGGTTGACATTTGTGGTTTTGACCGAGACCGTTTCAACACCTTTTGGATAGATTGCTGTAAAATGTGGTACACGCATTCACGTTCCCCTCGGGATGAACTGTTATAAATTCAGTGATCCCTTAACTCTTCATCTAGCGCCATCATAAAGTCAAAACTCAAATCTGTTGGACTAATGGCATTCCCAGCCTCACTTGTCCTTTTGTGTTTAGTCATAGTCAGTAAATATTAGCATGTTGGCTAAACTATGATGGTGAAAGTGGTAGAGATTATAGTTGCTAAACAGCAGCTCATTAGCATTGTCACGGTGAACACATCAGCATGCTGACATTTGCAAGTAACACTGTGCCCAAGCATAGCCTGAATATATTTTATATTATTTAGAATATTTTAACAATTTTCCTTTGGAGGGTGCAGCTTATGGCATGTCGTAGGTAGTTGTGTTGTCAAAACTCTATCCAAGCCTAGTTTAGGAAATCGGTGTCTACTTTTAAACTATCATGCGAGACAGCCACAATACAGTAACACAATACACCATTACATCCACTGTAAAACCCGCAGAGAGTGATGAAGACTCTGATAAACCTATCAAGCCCATATTGCACTGTGGCATGGGAACACACTGTCGAACAGGCCCAGAACAGTACATGTCTCATCATCCAGCCCAGCCACAAACCACACATTGATGATAATGAGTCTCTGTCGGTGGTATCCTGCAGTATTGAACCAGATCCCGCGTGTCGGGGGAACAGCCGAGGCAGAGGCACATCCCCTATACCTCTAAGCCCTGTCACCAGCTTGTATTCAGCTTCGGCTGATTAAAACCGATGGGGTGACATGATTGTGACCTGTATGGATTTCTGACGCTCCCAGTCACACTGCCCGGATACATGTGTTTTCTCCCTTTGACAAACCCACCTGGGAGAACCTCCGAACTGAGACGCAGAATGCATAATTTAAGAGGCAGCAGAGCAATCAATACCAAACAGTAACGACATGGGAGGAAGAGAAAGAGCCAGAGACAGAGAGGAAACCATCTAAATTTCCCAGCTCTGTCCATCAGCAGCAGTCATAAGTATTAACTTCTAATCCTGGTGTGAATTTCCTGTCTTCACATGAAACTTCTGCAAAGCACAATAATCCCCTTCAGGAGTTAAGTCCATGCAGAGCGACGTCAATCTTTAGGGGTTAACATGATACATTAGCATCCTGCCACTACTACGTTTCACATCTTCTTCCTGCAGGCAATAACTTTATATTATTATTATTATTATAAATAAATTCTTTTCCACTCAACACCTTGCAAAAGTGTGTGTTGTTTGTCTTGACTACATTGAATTAAATAAAATGTTATGTTGTGCATCTTAATTACCATCTTAGTGATTAAAATTATGTTGATTTTTTTATTTTTTAAGTAACCTGCAAATAGAACTTATTACAAGATCCATTTGAAATGTATTTTTCCACGCAGCATGAGATTCTCTCTAACAAACTCCTCTCCTTTCTGGCTCTTCCTCACTGTCACGCTCACTCGAGGCTACAGAGGAGCTGTGGTTTTCGAAAGATTAAGGGACATTTCTCGCATATCCCCCAAAAACAAACGTAGTAATTGGGAGCCAAAGCACTCAGGGACAATGGGAAGAAAGTACACAAGCATCTACGGGATGGTGTAACGAGGCATATTCACTCATGTTATTACCTCTGGCAGACAAGCTGCAGTCCACAGAGTATGAAACCCGCTGCACGTACTCCTTAACCCCACACGGAGCAGCCCGAGCCTCTTTAAACAATGAAGGTTTTATGAGACCAATTTGAACTCATTATTACTTCCATGCAAAAGGCAAACTGTGCTGATTGTGTGATAGCTGGAACTGCTGTCTAAGGTGGATTTGAGATATTTTCTCCTTTCATGAATGGTCATTAAATATTTCCAGTCTATAATTACTTGCCACTAGTGAACTATTTTATTTTTGTAGGCCCAAGAAGTGATGTATTTTGTATTATATGATTCAGCTTAAGAGTGAAATTTAATTGTAATCCTGTTCCTTTCCTGTCATTGAAACTGCACTATGCGGAAATACATACGTAGAGAGAGAAAGAGAGAGATGGGCTGAAACTTAACGGCAGCTCCCCTCATAACAACTCCCCTGATACATGATCCACTCTTGACATGTGAAGTGAAACTGTGGAGTTCTTCTCTGCCAGTGTCCTGGTCAGCCTGACATTCCCTGAACTCTTTTTTTTTGCTGAGAGCCTCAATGTCCAGGCAGAAACACACCAAAGGCCAGCAGAGTGTCAATGTGAGATGAGCCCTGACAGCCTGCAGCTGGGCTGGGACTTGCTGCCTCTTGTGTCTACACCTGGTCACAGTAATTCACACAGTACCGAGTTACAGAACGGTATGGTTCAACAGAGAAGTGTGTTACAGCGTTGGGCGGTATAGCATTACTTAGAAATACAGTATGCAGCAGTGGTGACTTTTTTCCGTTTAAGTCTTCTAAGTGAATAAAATTTGAAATTTAGTAATTACTATTCCCAGTAAATGTGTTACTGTGTTGCGTTCAGGGCAGCGTTTGCTTGACGTAAGAGCTGGAGGTGTGGGGAAGTTGACAGTTTTCTGTAGTACTGCACGCGGTTACCAGGGCCATGCTAACGTTAGCTGTTGAAAGTCGCTATCTACAGTACTTTAAAAAGGCTGGCCATCCCTGACTCTAGTTGACGTATTATTTCATGTTCTTTAATGAAATAATACGTCATGATGGCATTATCATTATTATTATTAATGTTATTATTAATATCACTGTTGTTGCAATATTTCACTAAGTTTAATGTAATTCGATTATGATATCTGCCGTGTTAGCACAATTTAGCTACGGTAGCCAACATTAGCTCAGTGCTTGGTGTTCCCAGTAAGCTAGCATTAGTTTAAGGACGAGGTAGCGGGGCATGTTTTCAGTCCTTATTATATAACACTGGACTTCAAAATCTATCTATCTATCTATCTATCTATCTATGTTTTTGTTTGCAGTCTTTGCAACTGTTGTGACAAATTAAGCTATTTTGAGTGCAAACCCATTTTTATATCTGCTAAAAACAGTCACAGAGACTGGATAATCCATCTCTGCTAATCTTTTATTTATTGGGGTGCAATTAATTTCACTTTCATTTCATGGCTCATTATTGTACTCTGTGTGTTCATCAGTTTGCATCTCACCTCTAACGACCCCAGCGGTAAGGCAGGAACAGTCTCGCTCTTGCTGGACTTTGGTCAAAAACACACTAAAATGGACCTTCAATACATAACGGCACTTCTGCAGATGGGTGCAATGGAAAACATGCAACATGCACTGTTGGATATTTGCTGTTTTTGCAGTTGACACTTTTTTTTGACAAGAGTAAATGGAGTATAAACACGTGTATGAATATGTATGTAAACCAACAATCTGCAGCACAGGGGAAGGGCAGCGCGTTGAAAAGATTGGCCTCTTCTCTTTCTGCTGAACGCAAATACATGACACTTTGGGATAATTGGAACTATACAGAGACGGTCTAGATAAAGGGCTTATAGGAGTGAATAGGTTGAATCAAAAAGGCTGCCTGAATGACTCGCATCTCGCCTTGATTGACACTCTAAATACAGTCATGACGGGGGAGCTGGAGCTCCAGCTTAGGGAAAGCTTCTGCCTGGGGTTTTCCTGCTCCCTTGTTTTTAATTAGTCACGCTGAAACCTGTAAATGGAGCTGGGGCTTAAACAAATTTAATTGCTACATAATAGCTAGTTTAATACAATTGTGGAGCAATTAGGATGGATATTTGTTACCGGCTGGCATAATAATGCTTGTGGTGTCTTACTTTCTCTCCCTCCCCACATTGCTGTATTGAAGTGTTTTCTGCCAGGGGATTTCTCTGTGGGCACTGAGCACAGATGTGCTCTTGAGTACAGCATATGGGGCTCCGACTCCATCAAAAACATTGCTCCGGAGAAACATTTACTCAATCATTTCCTGGTCCTGCAGAAATATCCCAATTAGAATTAATTACACTCTTTCTCTCTCACTTCCAGGCTGTGGTTTGATTTCTATGTATGCTTAAAATGAGCTTAGCATGCCATATGCAAGTTTTTTTAAGGACAGTTTTGGTTAAAGTTCTCATGGGTTGAGGGATTCACCCTCCTGGCACGTCTAGATTTTGATTGCAAAGCATACTGTACCAAACTACAGGCAGCACCATCAGCTATATGACTGTCATAGCTGTCAAATGTCTCATTACCCCATGTCAAGTCAAAGGTGTATTCATATTTATGTCATGAGGCTGCACTATATGGGAAATGGAGGTACAACCTATTATTTATTGAAGGGACGGTGACAGACAATGTACCTGAGGAAGTCAGAAAAGTAAAAAAATAACATTCCTCTCCCTTAATAAGGCTGTCTTGTCAAACATTTATGGGACAGAAAGAAAACAAGGGCAGAGGCATACGTTTATTGACATCATGATTGGGGAAAGCTGTCACAGGATACGGGTTTGGGAGAGTACCAGAAAGGAAAAAATCAGGCATTGTGTTTGGAGGAAGTGCTTATCACTGAATTGCCCTGAGGTTTTTTTCAAAAGAGCAACAGGCTGTGTTTCATGGTGTTTTGTGTATGGATGGAGTGTGTATGAAAGCTATAACCCATATCTATTACTGCAATACAAACGTTTGTCTCCAAAAACCAGGTTTCCATTATTTGACAAGAAAAAAAACAAAAAAAAACATGCAAACTGCTTGCAGCCAACATTAATATACTGGAGTATTATTGATATAAGTGTAGATATAATTGATTGATATAATTTTATAATTACTATAAAACTATAATTGACGAATTCGTTTAAAATGTGAATATTTTCTGCTTTCTTTAGTCCTCTATAACTATAACTCTATAAACTGAAGATATTTGGACATTTGAGGGTGTCACAAATTTTCAGACATTGTGACATCACTGGTCTACAGCACAGTGATGAGAGTAGGTGACGGATCATTTTTACTTTTGTTTCATTACATTTTGGGCTTAGTCTATAATTCTAATATCTATAATATTAGAATAAATAATTCTAATAAATCACGCAGATATTTGCACACCTCCGTCCATCCTTAGCAAAACACGTTGCTGCAATTTAGCAAATGAGGCAAAAAGGAGAATAATACATGTCCCAGTTGGTGCTTCAATTATACAATACAAACTCTAATTACACAATTATCAGGCAAATGGAGCTGGGTATTTGAAGGGCACACGGTGCAGTGCTCTGAAAGCCATAATTGGGATCTCATGGTCAGGGGCCGTTCATTAATTGACCCCCGCTGATCTGCGCTGAACAGAACCGTCAATAGTGGGCCGTTAACTATGTAACATCGCCATGCACAAAAGCACTGTAAATGAAGATGGCAGCAACCAACTCTACTGGAGCTGTTTATGGAATGATGAGGACGGGCTCGTAACACACTTTTCCAAACCCCCTGCCCAGCTGCAAGATCACCAAACAATGAGAGGAGACGGCTTACACCCAGCAAGGCTCTTTGAAGCTGAAGAATCAAACAGAGAATGGCGTGTCTGTGCCAGCAGAGAGACGCAGTGCCCACTGAGCCCCTGGGACTTTGGCCAGACAAACGCATTGCCCAGAGGTGACATCCATTTACTGGTTAGCATACATTTGGGAAGCACAGCGGAGATAGGCGTCCGTATTTTAAACTGAGGCAAAGAAGTGCTAGGGCAATGACAGACAAATCTGAACTTATTGGACACTTCGAGCACGAGGTTAGGCTTCCACGAAATGAAACTAAATCTTAGCCTGCTGCGCCACACTTCATGTGGGCACAGAGAGACAAAGAAAACGGATGGGGTTGTCGTACACGTTAGCTGAGTTTGATGTTCCACTCAGGAACTGGCCCAGTGACCAGGCAGCAGTCCAGTAAGCTGTCTGGCCACCCTATCAACCAGACAAATGAACAAAGTGTTTGTGAAAAGACATCAGCAGGGGACACTCTGCACCTGGGGCTGAGTAAACTTTTTTCATGCTTTACAACCACTCACCCTCTTTGTTTCTTGTCCCTTTTTTTTTTTTGATCACCAGGAGGTAAAACACACTTTGAAAAAGAAAACATTTTCTACCAGCTTGCCTTAAGACAAGCCTTTGGTTTTTGTTTTTTTTCTTTCCTGCCACCTCCCGTTGGCAGGAATGATAATGTTCCCTTTCCGTTGCGAACTTCTCAACCGTTCCTCTGTGAGTCTCGGCAGCTCGAGCTGAAGACGGGAGGAGTTTGTTGATAGGAAGCATAAATCACAAATGCGATACTTGATCTTCCAGATGGTAGCCATGATAGATATAGGCTGAAACATATATATTTAGACATACAGTGATTGACCAGCAGACATGAGAGAGCAGAGGTCATCATTTTTATGTCCGTCATGATTATAAGTCATTTCAGTTCAAGACAATAAGGGAACGTTTTCGATGATACACAGGGGGTGCTGCTCCGTCCTGTAAAAACAACAGGGATATGTGGATTAACTGTTTGACCCACTCAACCCCAGTGACTGAACACACCAGTAACTTTCCTTGTGTGTGTGAGCCTTTACCATTTTCTCTGTTGCTTCACGCTTGCATCATTACTTAGCCAGCGACTGCACACCCCTACTCACCTTAAAGTGCCTCAAAAGTAACTTTAAATTAGATAGATATATTTACATTTTTTAGAAAATAACTTTTTCTCTTTCTCTCTATGAACATTTCTGCTCAGAGATGCACAGAGAGTCTTTATGCAGCAGGGTTATATGCATTACTACATTTCTGTATCACTATAAAGACTAAGAATAGTTAGCCCAGACTCTATTATATCAACGTCAGGATTAAAAATGTTAATATTTTTATGCTAACTAATGAACTGGTTATTTAAAGCATTATTTTAGTATACACATTTGCTTTCTTCTGCTCATATTTGAGAGCGGTATCAATGTTTAAATCTAACTCTCGGGAAGAAAGTGAATGAGGGAAAATGTCAAACTATTGCTTTCATGTCCTCTTTTTTAGATGAACGCCGTCATTGCGCATCTGTTCTCGTTTCAGTCTGAACCTCACGAGTAAACATGCAGTGAGAACTTGGGTGTGAATCTTGTGAAACACCTTCCTGCAACCGAAGACCGGACTCTTTAAATATGTATGCTAATTCGGGGTTCTTTTTTTTTGGGGGGGGGGGGTCAGCGTGTGGATCTTTTTTCGGGGTCGTTGACGGAGGTGTAACCGGACTCGAGCGCGTAAACGATCTGGTTACCCTGACATTTCTAGAAAGCAGCCAATGTCAAGAGCGGACAATGGAATGCTAACCTAGAATTCAAATATAGATTATAGTCCACTCTATCTCTGTATCTCTTGCAGTCAAGAAAAAGCCTAAGTTTGTCTTCCATTTATAAAAAAGAAATTCTCAGCAGTGAGCTACAGTAAAGCACACTGAAAAGAATCTCACCTTTTTCTACATTGGTATTATTTCCATGTGTAACCCAGGTGTAAAACTCGGGTAACTAAAACCTAAGCTAAACCTGAAATGGTTATTTAATTAGTTGTTTCATACAATTCATATTTTCTGAGTTGCACTTGAAAGCAACACGGTCCCACTGTACTTGAAGGCAACACTCCGGTTGACGGCATTCAACCAAACGAAAGGCAGGTAGCTACTTAGCAGCCAATTAGCGTGCACGTCTCGCTTATTGTGTAGCAGGCAAGGTTGTACGCGGCATCTTGTACTTCCTTTTGACTCCAGCCGCGACAGCAGAAGGCAGCTACCCACTGAACGAAAGCGTTAGCACGGTGCTCAAGCAGTTACACGGGCAAACCGTTTTTCATCGTGTGAGAACTGAAAGCCGCGACGGTGCTCAGCACTGGAATAGAGTGCATCGGTGAGAATGACATTTTCGTTTTGATATGTTAGCTGCTGCTACTCATATGCTAAGTGGGTTAGCTATATGGAGGTATACTGTGGTGAACTGTTGCACTAAGCTTTTTGCACTTGGCACCTTAGCCTGTGCACTTAATAAAGTAAATGAGCATTTATTATAGCTGATTAGCATTGTGTTAATACTGGTACGCGTGACTGCAAGCAGCACAAAGTACATCGCGATCAGCCATTTTGTCTGTGTGATTAAAGGGAATGTTTATGATTTTGATTGATTTATGTTTCTAATTCTGTGCTAAAGAGGGGAATAAGTTTATTTTCTAAATAACGAATTGTAATGTGAAGGAATTTTCTTCTTTCCGTTGTGAGTTAATTTCATATTTCTTGTTACAGAAACTAATTATGCATGAATGAATATATTCTGTTCATGATTTAAATGAGTATTTTGAACATGTTGATTTGAATTATAATGCAATGATTCATGATTTCTAGATTTGAAGTTATTTAGCTTTAGTGTAATGCAAGGCCAGAATGTCAAAGGTGACATTGTCATTATACTTTAGTATTATTGTTGTACAACTATTAGATTGTTTAATTAAAGGTCCTGTTTATGAAATAAACAGGTCAGGTCTTTTGGAGATCCCTAGTCTCCAGAGGAATATCCAGTCTGTTGGAGAGGATCCAGAACCCGAATGAAGTGATTCAGGACCAGGCTGTGATACATAGATGGCGAGCCTCCCAAGACCCTAAACAAGCTGGATTGATTGGTCGTAGCTGATAACCACCGGTGGTAGGGCCAACCTGGTTGGCAGTATCGCTACACAAACAAAGGAGTTAGCACATGACTCTAATCTAAGTTAGAGAAACATCTTGATTGAATATATACAAAACAGTACCGGTACTAAAACAGACAAGACTCTCACTATTTTAAAGGCGCCATTTTATTTTCATTTATTATTTTTCATACTTGTTGTTTATACTAATGTTGTTATAATTATGTTGTGCAGTATTTACTAAAAGAGTTCACATCCATTCCACGTGTGGTGGTGTTCATTGTTCGGCTGTTAAAGTCTATGGTAATTGAGCTCTTTTCGAACCTAGCTATTCAGTGTATCTACCATAAGTGGGTTACACATGAATGAGTTAACAAGCTTTGTAACCCTTCCTACTGTGACTATCATCACAGTGGAAGTGCGAATAAGAGACTCATTCTTCATTGTCCCAGACTAGTCTTAGTGGGAGTTCACACACTGTGTCTGGAGTTCGGAAAATTGCGCTGCAATTCAGCTTTCCAGACAAGGGAATAGCTGTCAACTCCTGGAATGTTCCTGTGAAAATAAACAATGCTCATGGCTGCTCTCTCTGTGTCTCCCTGTGTTTCCCCTCTTAACTCTTCGTTTTAACCCCTCTCCGCTGGAGTCTTTATGCATAAAACAGTTGCGGCAGTATTGAGAGGGGGAACTAAATCAGAGTAATGTCTCCTCAAGGTTGGAGGCAGTCAATTCTGGCCCTGAGAGTGCCATCTTTCAACTCCTCAGCAAAAACATGTGTTCAAGGTACAGTTACAGGAGCCCGTCCAAGTCAGCCACAGATCATATTAATCACGTCTTTCATCACAGCACTAAAAAAAGAGATTTCCTGTGTTCAGCGCTTTGTGGTTTTAGCGGTGTACACAGCTTTTTCGGGCTGCAATTTTTGTTTGTCAACTCAGTTTTTTTTTGTTGTTGTTGTTTTTTTTAATCCACATTTAGAGCCAGGTGGCAGAAGTCAGAAATAGCATTTTATCAAGTCATTCCCGCTAATTAGGTTGCAGTTAATCATGTGCGCTACGTTTCCTCTTGTGAAAGTCGTTTGTTGTTCGACCCGGTTTGTAAGGTCAACATGAATAGAATTCGGATACATTTTCATTATTGTGCAGAGGCTCATGTTGATGAGATGGGGACATGGAACTATGAGGGATCTCAAGAATATTTCTAGATTCAAGGATGAAATCTAGCAGTAAAATCAATCCCATTATATTACGTTTTAATCAGCCTGATTAGTTCAGAGCAAACACGTCAAGCACTACAATATGTTTCAATATAACACAAGACACCAGCAGGGAGATCTTTTAAAAAGGACACTATAATATTCTATATCATGCGTCCTAAAGCTCACAACATTTTCTTGCGGCCATACACAGATACTGTCAATGACAAACATTGCTGCGAGTCATTTATTATTAGTTGGTGACTAACACTCTCCTCAAGACATAGTTTGAAGGGTTCAGCGTGTTGCCAAATCCAGATAAGTATTCTAGTATCGTAGGCTAAGTTGGAAGCAGAGAGTTGGTAAGAGGGCCGTGGCCTGAGCTGGCACCGGTAGCAGAGATTGAGCGTTCTCTGGTTTCTTTGCTTGGCCCACATACGGAGGCAGCGCGGCAATCAACTTACCGAGAGCCGGCTGTCATCGGGGGAATTTGCAGAGTGAGTTTGTCATTGGATCCTGGGTGTGGATGGAAAAGCAGTCAAGTTGTCTTTCTAGACTTGTGGTTTGCTGGCTCTCATATGAGCATGATTTAACTGCCAACCAACCACTGGGTATTACTCTATCTTGGCATCTTGGCTTCTATTGTCCTACCACTGAGGACATATGAACTATTGATCAGGAAACCTAACAGTGCTTCTATAATAACAACCATTCCGCTTTTTGCTTTCCAAAAAAAAAGCTTGATTCTCTGTGTGCATGATACAAATTTCATATTCACTGTAGATATTGGATGTTTTGAATCAAGAAAAAGAAAAAGGCTTATTATGCAGAGAAATAAGGTAGGCATATCATTAACACAAACATTAGGTATCATTAACCCCTTAAGACATATAGAAACAGTTTGAAACAAAGTCATACTAGTTATTATTTCAGCTGTTCTATTCATTTAAGATTGTGCATGTTGGCACGCTGTCGTAACTTACTGAGACACAGTAGAAAAGAGCCATTGTTAATATTATTAGCAACACCTGTGTCACCCCATGGGGTGAAATGCTAACCACGGCATGCAAACACGCTCATGTATAGCAGGTATACAACATATCTTAGGTTAGTTTGTTAGCATTCTAACAGTTTCTAGCACAAAGAACAGCTGGGGGCTGGTGGGAATATCATTAGTTTTGCAGGTGTTTGGTCATAAACCAAAGTATTAGACAAATTTGAAAATTGAACCCAATGATGGCAATAGATAAAACGTGAAGGGGGTCAACAAAGTTATTACAGTTCATCCTGAGGGGGCCATGAATGTCAGGACCACATTTTATGGGAATACATCAATGGCTGTCAAAGAGTCACTGTGAAAACTTTCCTCCTTTTCTTTTTCACTAGGACCTGGCTCCCAGCATTCCTAGTGTTTCTGTGTGTGTGTGTGTAAATGTCCAATGTTTCAGTTAATCTATTAATTTGTCAGTCATGTTACACTACCTAACAGCTGAGTACTTTGTATTACACAAGCTTAAGTTCTGTTGAAGTTCTTTCAAATCAGCTGCTTAATCAGTGATAGTGAAAACAGGTGTGCATCATTAGGTCATTAGGTCTCTGTCAAGTCAAGGGTAAAACACTTTTCTTAGTAAAATATATTTTATTGAACCTGGTGCACTCATGGCTATATGTGTGTTTCCATGGGAATTGTGATTGTCAGCAGTAATGGAAAATATACTATGTTAATGTTTGTTTGTTGTTCGGCGTGCTTTAAAAGACTTTGAATCATTTTTTGCTGACCCTGTGATTACTTGAGCAGATGGTAGGTTCCAGTTAGGTGCAGCTGAGAAGGTAAAACACCTGTCACTGGTATATAGTGATAGTAGCAGGACAATAGGTGGCAGCTTGCTGTGAGGCTGCATGTTTTAGCTTTTTGTTTGCCCTCTTTTAATATTTTTTTGTGAATAAACACCATCTTTAACGTTCACTTATTTCCAATTTCTTTGCCACCCACTGTAATGAGTGTTTAGATATTTCAGTCTGGACATTGCCAGCCCTTTTATGGCAGCTGTGCTTCATACTGCCATAAATTCTGGATTTTGGACAATATAGGTTTGTGGACACAAAAAAAAAAGTCACCGTAAAAAGTGTTCAATATGCCTTTGCATAACACAATAATGGGTTTCTATTTATTTCTACATGTCTAGTGTGAAAGCAGCATTTTAACGTATGATGAGACCAGTGCTTTCCAGGGTGAAGGGGGCAATGGGAGCTCTGTCTACAGCACGTACGCTGTTCTGCAGCTGATACGCAGCTTTGCAGTTCAAATACACAAGACCCAAACCAAATATTGCTCTTTGAGATCCACCAGGCACTTGATTATTTTCCTTTCAAATGAAGTTTCATTATTTTTATGGAGTCTGTACACTTTGTCCCACTTTTTTTGCTCTCCCCTACAGTGTATGAATGTCACTGAGGGCCACAAAAATAATTCTTTTAAGTCAAATTTGAAGAGGATCTTTCTTTTGAAGGGGATTGCAGCAGAAAAGATCCCTAACACATCTGCAGTCTTTTTTTTTTAAAGTTTGACCTCTTGCACATATATTGTGTTGCAACTTGTAACTTTTTTTTTTATTATTATTTTTTTTCATAATGTTCTTATTTTTCTTGAAAGCGAATAATACATCAATATTTTTTCAATTACCGGATGGTGTTGCTCTAGCAGTACAAGGAAAATACCAACTTGGTCATCTGGAAATGTTATGAGACAAAGGGAACGCGTCCTTTGTTGGCTTCTTCAGTTTAATTTGACCATAATGCTACTTTTTTGGGAGTTAATGAATATTTAAAAGACTTTGTCTTCTTTTTATTTGGCTGCAAGAACCAAAATACTGAAACATGCAGATGGGAAAGTTTTCACTGGGCGCAGCAGCAGCTAGAAGCAGGTCTGTTAGACGTGACCTTGGGCATAATTGCATACAATTCAGTCTCTCTGCATTTATTCTGACACAAATAGTTTTTGGGAAGGGCTCATGCTGGAATACACTGAGAGTTAGATCAATATGTAGCATTACCCACAAACAGTTTTCACCATCATTAAAACAGACACTTGACTTGTTGTTCGGTGCTCCCTCATTAACTTTGTGTCATTTTGTCTCGAAAAAAAAGCAGCTCCGTTGCGATATCTGATTAGTTTGTTGATTAACACATCTAAGAAGGAATTACAGCCGCTGGAGCATTCAAGGTCAAGTTGACTTTCCCTGTCACCTCCTTTTAACGTGGCGTGAAACCAGTAATACATTCTGTTTAATGGAGTGACACAAGGCATCGCTGAGGGCTGGGCCAGACGGGTTTGATCATGACCATCGAGCCAGAAAGTTGGTGCTGAGCGGCAGAAGGCGCACCAGGAGCCCTCTCTCTATTTCAATACGTGGCCTGACAGCCCACATTTTGCTGATGGGGACCTAATAAGGCCTGGCGTGGAGTGACCCCGGCCCATGCCTGCTGACAGCCTCCTAAGCCACCTCCCCCTCATAACCTCCCCAGCCTCCACCACCCTGCTTGAGCCATCAGGTGGCCCCTTCATCAAGGAGGCCCATACGCCTTTCCACATTGGCAGAAACTTTGAGTCTTATCATGGAAGGCTATTGCTCGTGTCAGATGGGTTTAATGACTCAATCTATCCGATCAAATGCAGGGGACGGCTGTGGTATGCTTGGAATGGGATTGGGCTTTGGAGGAGGGGAGTGAAGTGTGTGTCTGTGGGCAAGGAGGGTGTGCTTTTTTTTTTTTTGTCTCTCTGTCTCCAAAAGACACAATGCAAAGTAAAAGTCTATTCCTTTTTTACACAAGTATGTAATTCTTTATTATAGGTTTAACTTTAGTTCAAGTAAAAACTGCAGCAAGATATATGGATTACTGAATTCCATTCACCTCCCAATGTAGACATTTCAGAATCTCATAACAAATATAACTGAATTCGCCTCTCTTATATTACATTAGTAGTGATACCATCAGAGACAAATAAGGAAAAACAATACCACTATTTATTTGGGTGAACTGACCCTTTAAGACAAGAGAGAGAGACTAATGCACATACCAGTAGTTGGCCCTCTTGAAGCTACAGTACCCCTTCTGCACTCTGACAAGTAAAATCTTGACCGAGGCCACGGCTTTGCTAATGGAAGGCAGACAAAACATTTTCTTTGCTCGATAGCATCTGCCTGTAGTACGAGTCAGTAGGAGTGCTTAGCGTGTGAGAGCGAAGGGGAAAGAGATTGTGACACATTTCAGACAAGCGCTAATGAATGTAAACATCACTGTGATAAAGACAACACAGTGTGAGGAAACATCGCCTCTGCTGAAAGGAGGGTAATTCAATCCGTTTTTCAAACGCCAGAATGAAGTCTTATCATCCTCATCGCGGAAGATGTGAAAAAACAAGCTCAGGATGAGGTGTGTCAAGCAGACGCAACGGAGAAGGAGGGGCAGGGAAGGAAGACCTCCTGTTGAGAACATTAAGGAGGACATTTTCACTGCAAGGAAGGTGAAGGACACCTTGGGGTGCAATCCACTTAATGAAAAAAGTGATGAAACTTTTAGATATTTGTTTTTTTTTCCCTTCTCCTTTGGGTTGTCTGAGTCAGTGGGGGAGCTGATTGAATTTGTATTGGTTCAAAAAACACAATTACTTGAGTGAGATAGATAAAGATGTCTTCAATTAGCTCTCTGCTTCCACATATAAAATATATTACACGGATAATTTAGTTTGACTTATTTGTTATTTTCTGTTTATTTAATCATGCTTTCCTCTCTCTTTATAGTATCAAGAGGCTATAATGCCTCTCTTTGTTGTGCTTCTTTTCTCAATGCACCAGGGTGATATATTTTCATAATCAGTGTGACATCAGCCTGTATAACAGTTAGAGAAACTCCACCCTACTGACCTGTGACCTTTGTCGACCCTCATTAGTCAGGCCCACACACAGCATCTGTGCACGAGGCAGTCAGTTAACCTCAGGCCACTTCAATCCTATCCATCTCTGACAGCAGCCGGGCTCCAACTGACGAGCAGCCGACGCATCCAACACTGGTTTCAGTTTCATCAAGTGAAGAAAGAGAATAGGCTAGATAGAGGGAAAGCATCGTGTCTGGTAAGGGGCGTAGGTTTCTTAGTGGCTGTACTCTCCACTGTATCGAGCAACTACTGTGCATTTAGAAATCCCCACATGATTGGTAGGCGGGGAGACAGGCGTGTGGTGTTGCGTGACTACAACGTTTCAGTCACTGACCTTCATCAGCATCAAACTCACAATGGTAAACAACATTTCTACTAAAGACTCAGGCTGCAACAACACATCCAAAAGGGGAACCAATTCTCAAATGCTTCAGACAATAGTTGAACAATCTTAAAAATAAACAAATAAATTATAGATTTTTTTTTTTTTTGGTAAAATAAATAAAGACCAAATTATACTTCTGTTAATTAAGACAAGGACAATAGAATCAATAGATTTTAAGAGAAAAAAATAATGTGAGTACCGGTAGTTGAAACAATGATTTGATATTTTGTGTAATATTACAAAAAAACTAATTAAATAGCTTACCAAAAACAATATAAGGCCAGGAGACTATCAAGATACCAAACAATAACAATTGTGTTATTTTCAAAATATCAAATAAGCTGAAATGATCAAAATATTCAATATGTACAAATTGTGATAATTTGTGATTAATTTGTGTTCCTGATTTCTGAGGAAACAACAAAACAACATGCGACACATAATCAAAAACTGTAAGCAAAGGAAAGCATCTACGACACAAGGAGAGATGGAAAGAATGCAGCGCAGCGCAATTAACGTGAAGGCCAATATTTTTTTTTGTTTCTTCAGCCGACATGTTAACAGAGTCACTCATCACAGGCCAGACGTGCACTCTCAGGGGCATCCACAGGGATGTCATTTCTCATGGCCTCTTGGAAAACACAATATACAAGACAGGACCACCTAGTCAGAGACGGAGACAGCAGTCACTATTCACAAAGTGCTCCATTCAGAGAAAAAGCTTATGCAAAATAAACACCTACAACATGATAAGGATTGTCATAAACGCAGCAGACAACTGGACCAGTGTATACTCAGGATAAGAACCGGGCAGGCTTGCACATGTATGGTCGTTTTTGTCTTAACAGTGCTTGAATATTTTTCAGTACTACAAGATCC
This sequence comes from Pampus argenteus, assembly GCA_036937835.1. NCBI lineage: Eukaryota > Metazoa > Chordata > Actinopteri > Scombriformes > Stromateidae > Pampus > Pampus argenteus. The sequence continues at coordinate 13,260,732 of CM072880.1, read as the reverse complement.
CCTTTGCTACAGGATTTTTCAGCTCAACTTTGTATTAGGTCTATTTGTGTTGTGTTGTTAGCCACCTTACTAACAAGCACACCATACAAGCAGATCCTTGTAGTAGTTTGGTATTGGACTGCAAAATAGATGTCCGTAATATTAGAAATTGAACATTATCAAAGAAAAAGTTTTGGAAAATACACAGTGTATATATAGATTGAAACCACACTTGCCGTGTTTGTATGGTAGATATGTAGTATGTAGGAGTGGTTAAGGTCTGGTCAGGTTTGGTTGGGGTTAGGAAAATATCATGGTTTGGGTTAAAATGGTCAGTAAAAATGCCTCCAACAGTGATCTCTCCTAATTAACTATCTATCCTTCCCCCATAATGTCTTTCTAGAGACAGGCTTAGCTGTAGCTAGCAGCAGCCAGTTAGCTTAGCATGGCTTAGCACAAAGACTGGAAACGGCTATCCTAGCTCTTTCTAAATGTAAAAAAAACAAAACAAATTCAAGCACGCCTACAGCTCACTAGGAAATCTCGCTTTGGACAGTGACAGGCTAGCTGTTTCTCCTTGCTTAGTCTTTATGCTAAGCTAAGTGGCTGTTGGCTGTACTCAAATGACAGATATGAGCGTGGTATTGAACTTCCTGTGTAGCTCTCAGCAGTTTTCAAATGTCAGACTAACTGATATATCATAAAGATATTTAGGCATCTTGTGGTTTTTTTGTGAGGGCTGAACCAGGCTAGCTGTTACCCCGTGTTTCTAGTCTTTGTGCTAAGCTAAGCTAACGGGCAGCTGGCTGTGAAACATTTTACCGTAAGGCCATTATTTGCTTTTACAACATGTTATCATACAGGTTTTCTTGTCATTTCATCCTGATATTAAGTTAGTTATTTATTTATTGAAGACAAAAATTGAAAAAAGCTCATTCTCAGTCGTCGTCATCATCATCACTAAGGACAAAGGTAAGAGACAACTCCCCCTTCCTTGAGCATTGTTATGACAGTAAACTCTGATAACATTTGCTCTCAGACTATTTTATCAAGCCTGCAAGCTGTGACAGGATTGTGAAGTTTAGACTGTGTTGTTAGAATGCATAGCCATACCTCCGTCAGCTCAACTTGATCTGTGAGATTACTTAACCTGACGGAGTATAGACTGCAGTTGGTAAGGTGGATAAAGAAAATGGCCCTGAAGTTGTTGCATCCCCTCAGAAATCTCAGACGCTTACAGACAGACATGCCGTTGTGCTCACACATACATATTCTGACATTTGGCATCTAATTCCTGCATGCACAGATGCAGTTACGAGTGGCTGGAATTAGTATTAGACTCATTTGGTTTGCGATTCCAAAATAACAGACTGTGAATTTGATCCAGATGAGGAATGAATAAGGATAATCTTTTCAAAAATAACACGGAAATCTTAATGGATTGATTCTATCTCCCCCGTTTAAGTCATGTGTCACAGCCTGTGTGTTCTCAACGTGACCAATTATAATCACAATCGCGCAGCTACACCATGTTTGACATTGCCAAACACTAACAAGAAAATAATCATAACTGCAAGTGCTAATATTTGCACGCAGAGTTGATGTTTTATTCATGGGGACATCTGTGCCACTTGGAATCAGCCTGAAGCTTCAGAAGTCGAATGAGAATTATTCAATTAAACTCTGCAAAATTGATGGACAAATGTTTGCTGTTTTCATTTCATTTTTTTTTTTATTTCGCAACCGCCCACACCCAACCCTATAACAATGCATCAATAATCTCTCAATGCTGCATCACCTCAACTGCCAATCAAAAGATGGACTGGGGCCTGTTTGCTTTCCTGATTTTGAAATATTAATACAGGTTAGCCTTGTGAGATGCAAAAATGTAGACGGGGGCACATGCTGGCACCAGAAGCAAGGCCACAGCTTGACAAGGCAAACAAGAATCCCTTAAATAAATGATGAGTTTAAAGGTTTGGAGAGGCTCTCTGACATGAAATAACCAATGTACAATGAGTGCAGCCCTGACCCAAGGATTTCAACAAAACCTTACCAGCATCAGTGGAGAAAACTCCCTACAACTCAAAATTGTACATTTATGTACAGCTTGTGCCCTTTCACAGCCAAAAACACTGTGGGACGTGTACATTATACTGTATCTACAGCTGGCGATGTCTGTGCCAGAGTCAATCATACGAGCACGAAGCGGGAGACAAACCGATAACGAGCCAGAACCCCCTTCCTGCCGTCTTCACTCTCATTCCTTCTCCTTGCTCTTATCCTGGAGGAAGGGAAAGGTTGTGGTGTGCGCTGCTGCTGCTGCCGCCTGCAAATCTGAAAGCCCATTTACGCTGACAGGCTGGATGCTCCGCAAAACTTCACAATCCAAGCATGGAGAAAAGGGAGAGTTATTTTAGAGGACAAACAGTGTACTAGTCACAGAAGAGAAGAGAGAGACGCTCCACATTCCATCCTGCTGTGTGTCTTTAGGGGAGGAAAAAGAAGCATGCAGCAGTTGTTGGCATGTGGATACCGGATGTCAAGTGAAATACATATAATTTTTACTGTATTGCAAGCTGATGGATTTCCTGTTCCCTTGAATAGAGTGCTGATGGTGGAATGAGAGAATGCAACATGAATGCAGGAGTTGGCACAGTGAAGGCCCTCACTGAGCCCAAGCCATGGCTTCCAGGGATTTGTCCAGATGAGAGCTGAACAGGCCTAAGGACCTGCTGGAGCCTTCCAGATCCCAGTTTGCCTGTGTGTGTGTGTATATATGTGTGTGTGTGTGTGTGTGTGTGTGTGCGTGCAGGCGGACATGCCTTTAGAGGGACTGTAGACTTAGTACTTTTTCCAGTTGAGAACAAACTGTTGAGGGCTGTACAGTCAATGATTTAGGAAAGTCAAGTGGGGTTTTGTTTCATTTGGACAGAGATGGGGTTTTTGAAGACTGCTTCCAGCACTGTAATCAAAAGGTCTCTAAAACACACTGGTGAAGGTTGACGTTGTTGCATCTTTTTTTGGTTGTCACAACAGCAACTATACAGACTGAATACTGACACTTAATTACTTGGGTCTGATTTTACCCGAATGTGCAGACCAACAATAACATATCAAACACAGAACCACCTTTTCCACATGCAGTTGGACTTACCAAGCAAATGTAGTCATACTAGCAGCATGCTATAGGTATGGCAATGTTAGCCTCCAGATTGGAATATAAAATAATAACAGATTGCAAAGAACATTGAATTTGTCAGCCCTTAACTTTTTTTGGCGCTACATTCTCGGACGTAGAACTTCATACTCCTACTTCCTACATGCCACGCATCAGTCCCGCATTCACAGACCTATCTCCACATGCTGCGACAGCGCTAGAGAATTGTATTTCTTTAAACCAATCACAATTGTCTTGGCCGACGCTAAGCCCAGGATGCAGCGACGGCGCCCTTACAAAATGATAATGGTCAGATAGCAAAAGAGGAGAAGAATTGTAACTGAAACAGTCAGCCTTATACTCGAGCCTAGCCACACACTGACTGTAGCGTACACTAAAAACAGATTTTTTTTTTAGGTAAACCTATTTAGATGGCTAAAATTACTACTTCATACAAGGACAAAATGTCACGGCTGTCTTGAAATCGCTGTGTGGATTTATATTGTAATCCACAGGCAGAGTTTTTTTTTGTATTTTTTTTACTTTCTTACAATGAAGTGTCAAATTGGGGAGAAATACAAAAAAAAATCTATACAAAAGGAGTGCCTTGTAAACACTCTCAACCTATTTGTAAAGGATTAATCTCCCTTCATTAGACCTCGACTGTCTCATAAACTAAACGTCCCCTAAGCCACAGAAATGGGGCCTTTTGTTGACTGTTTTTGTCATTAAATTCCCTTCACCCTGTACATCGTTTCCACCTAAAAGCAGAGAATATCAGGGAGTGGAAGAAGAAAAAAAAAAAATCAATTACATCTTGCACGTCTGTGTGCGTGTCAGGGGCTTTTCAGCATTGGAACCTAATTAAATTAACCTCAAAGGGAGAGGGACTGGAAGTGCGGCCAGGGCACTAGGTGCACGTCCGATGATTAGCGCATCGATTTATTAAAATGGGCCAGCCAGCCAGCCGAGACAAGACCCTTTTCCCGTTGGGGTCTTGTTTACTCCAGACTGAGACAGTTAGAACTGTTCTGCTGGGGGAGTTAATTAGATATGAATGAGCAAGCATATCTGAACTACAGTTAGAGCTGGATATAACAGGCTCTGCTTTGTCCATGCAGCGGTGTGACTGTAATGAATTGGCCAACAATTTGGATGTTGTTGTTTTTTTTGTACAACTACACTTAGATATGGAAACACATAAAAAAGAAACTTAATATTAATAATTAATGGAATTTAAATTCAAACTCGGTCTCATAAAATCCTTTTGCAGCTACATCATTGTCTCTCCTGGCTCAAAATTCCATTTAGTTATTAAAACAATTTTCTCCTTTTTAATGTTAAATAAATATTTTAATGTTTTACACAAAAAATGTACGTGCGTAACGTTTTGATGTACACAATATACGTGCACACTTACATGAACAGATACGAATGGTACACGGGATGTTGACACAACAATACAGTAGTAAGTCACAGTGACCTAAACCAGGAAAAGGTAAACAAACAGCAGAGGTCATGGGTTCAGAGCCCAGTGCCTCCTAATCCTCAGAATGGGCCTCCCAAAGAATCTGCTGCCACAGTAGGTCATCAGGATATCCTGGCTCTGACTCACTTTGTCAGCAAGCCTTTTCGCCATAAGACAAAAACAACCTGATGGAACAAAAATGACCACAACCGCATTACATGGTTGGTGTTAAATTACATGACATCGCATGACACCATGATAGATCATGGTTTGAGCTAAAATGATCACATACAACATAGTTTAAAGTTGTCCTTAAAGTTGTCCACCCTTTGTTGTATGTCATATTTAAGTCGTTGCAACTATGTTACTTCCCAGATCGATTGTGTGTACCACGTTTTTTTTTTTCTGTGAGATCATGCATGACAAACATATGCTTGACCCCTCACGGAGGCATTTGAGGCATTGGAGAACACAGAAGACAGTCACACGTCAACATGAAACACAAATGTTTGGGTTGATGAAGTGTATATAATCTAATTTATATAATCTTCTATTAATTTTTAAGGAATAGCTTGACATTTTTTGCTTTCTGGATCGGATAGATGAGAAGATTGATGCCATGCTAAATGTACCTTAGCTTGGTGAGCCTGGCTTTGTCCAAATGTCTGCCTGCTAGCACTTACCAAGCTCACCAATTACATTATTACCTTGGTTTGAACCAACACGCTAGTTTTTTTGGGGTTTTTTTTCCTTGTTTTCGGTCCAAAAATAAAAGCTGTTTTCGTAGCTTGGATGACACCTGTGTACATTTGTAATGGCCACATCGAACCAAAAAAGAACAATGAATCAAATGAAAGAACAATGAATCTTATAATTCAAGTTCTATGAAAACATTTTAGAAAGACATCCTGATAATGCACATTATTTTAAAATGCTCAGAGCTTGTCAATCAACTTTAAAAAACAAATCTGCGATGCAATCTATCATTTCACACTCTACAATGTCTCTATTGTTCATTGAAATAGTTTGCTGTTCCCCACAGGTGTTTTTCTTAATATTCAACTTCAAATAAACCTTTGACTTGAGTACAATGCGTTGCATACATAAATGATATTCATTGTATTTATTGGAGCTTGAAGTGATTGCCTTGAACTTTTCTATTACATACCCTCGGCTTAGGTTAAATGACTCTGCTGACGCTCTTCATATCCTGCCTTGAAAACAACATACAGTCAACCAAAGGTGTAATGTGGGCGTTAAAACGAAAAAAAAAAATTGGAAATGCATAATTATTTACAACCTCTGGTAAGTTTGTTTAGCTTGTCTCATGTTAAGCTGCTTATCTGCAGTGTGAGGAATGTTGAGCCTATGGGTCATTCCATTTATGTTATTAGAAGAAATACTCGACGGGACAATCCAAACATTGTATAAGTGCAACTAAAGTGCCAAGAGAAAGATGAGATCTCGGGCATGAGTGCACATTTTAATCTTAAAACAACATCACCATTGATATGTGTGTTTAGATATATTCTTTAGCTCGCTGTTAATTACAATATTGTTTGGATTCCCACATTGCTACTCATATTTCCAGAGGACTGGCAGCCCACTGATGGAGGGCCTTCCCTGGGGAGTCTAGAAATGCAGCCGTTTTCAATGTGTCTGATCCTGCTCCTCTGTCCTGAGCTGACTGTAATTGGCAGCCTCTCCTCGTCATTGAGTTATTACATTTCCCCTCTCGGCTATTCCACGTACCCCTGGGAGCACTTCACAGTGTGAGCGAGTCCCGCGAGTCCCCCCCTCTGTAGGACACTGAGGGCCTGCGATATAGATGTCCTCATAGTCTGCCTAGCTCCCTCCCTGACTCACTATAATGGGCCATCATAGAGTTTTCCAGTGTATAATGAGGCACTAAGTGGAAAATATGATGGCGTGCATTAGGCCTATCATTTTTTAGATTCCTGAATGTCCACAATTAATGCATGAGGGTGGATATTTTACATTTTGAAAAAGGGGAATAAAGCAATTAGCCTATGTGCTAATGCATTAGCAGATGTGTTAGGTAGGCAGGATGCAGGTCACTTTCAACTTGACATCTCTTTTGAATGGTTTTTTATCATACAGTGGCACAAAGATGATTTATTCTCCTCTAAAGTCACCCGAAGTCAAAAAATAAACACAGGTTCAGTGGATGTCAGTGTCACTGCTGAGTAAACACAGACCTGACTGCAATTACAGTCCCAGTTTCCTTTAGCAGAGCTGATGTCTTGGTCGTGCAGGAGAGGCAGGAGCGGCAGGAGGCCACGGTCCGTTTCCTGCATGTTTTCCTCCAGAATAATTGCAGACACAATTTCTGATGATTTAAGGCTTCTGTAATCATGCAGTTTCCATATTGTTGACTCCCACTTGGAGATGCGCATGAATGTAGATGCAATTATCCAGTGAGCAATAACTTGTGTGAGAGAGAAAAACGTCTGTGTTCAGTGTTTTCCACTAGTTTTAGACTCCAGACTGAGAACTGACACTCACCATACGTCCTGCTCAGTGTGGGGATTCAAATCAGTGTTCTGCACTCTAACTATTGCAATCAGTAAAGAAAACAAAACCTAGGGTTCCTCTTTATACAGGCAATATACAAACCAGCACTGGTCTCAGAGCCATGCTGTGTGCTGAAAGATTAGCACACACACACACACACACACGAGTAGGAACGCTGGCATTATTAGTGCAAGCAAACGGCGGTCGCTTCATTACATTACTACACAGGAGGCAATTAATTATTTCTTTCTTTAGCAAGAAAACAGACACCGTCGTTACTGTGTATAACTACTAAATCTATTAACAGAGCAATACGGTTACAAAAGGAGCTTGATGTTAATTATGTCTCCATCATAGACTACCTTTTTATTTTTTTTTATTTTTTTTTAATCAAGTAAATGCTTCAGTATGATCCCGCATTAGCCTCTCCACTTCAAGCAAGAGTTCGGTTGATTTATTGCAACTTGAGAAAAGAATGTATTCCTAAGACTAACAAGGTGCCGGTGCGCAGATGAGGCCAAAAGTTCCAGGTGAGACCCCTGTCATTATCCATAACTAAACTGCAGTCTAGACGACACTGTATACGAGAAGGAGGAGACAATTAAGGATGTTTGTCAGACAGACAGCTGGGGCATGGATTGAGGATGCAACTTGATATCTTAAAGGGAAAAAAATCCAGAGCCTGGTGTGTGAGGATAGCAAGTCAAACAAAGACATTTTTACATGTTTAACCACAAAGCACATTTTAGAGGAACGGCAGCATTTTGTAATCAGGTCAGTGAGTCGTCACTGTGCAGCGATTTCTGTGTCCTCAACCTTATTAAATATGAATTACATTAGTATGCAACTGTTAGGCTTAAAGTTAAATAGTAAATGAAACACTGTTGAGTTCCATTTAGCCTTTATTAAACACACTTTCCATTAATAAGCAGTTATTAAATAGACAAGCTAAAAGAATAGCTTGATAGCCCCTAGAATAGTTGTTGCTGATGGCTACCTAACTACCTGAACCTTGTGAAGGACATGTAACATAACATAATAACTTACCAGGCTCAAACACAAAAATAACATAAGCTTCTAGACTGTATTAAATGAGTGCGAGGGTGTTCAAGATAATATTTGCAGCAAACGGCAGCTAGAAGGCCTACAAATTAATAGTAAATTGTTTGGAAGTGGAGCTGTGTAGAAAGACTATGAGCCACACAAAGCTGTTTCACTTAAATCCTGAATAAGTGGTTTCGGTTGCAACGTGGTCACAGTTTAAAGAATTGTGTTCTTGTTTTAATGCCTTTGATTCCATAGTACTAAAAAAGAATGAAATCACGACAGTTCCCTTGAAAGGCGTGGAGTCACCGTCCTCTTATGTGAAGCCGCGTGCCCGGTTTTTGTCACCGTGTCATTTTACATCACCTGGAATGACGCAGAGTCAGAGAACAGAGCAACATGGAGTAAATGGAGCATAGCAGAGAAATTTATCGAGTTTGGATTGAAATGCAAGCACGTAAAGCCCGTGCTTATTTCACTCTCTCCAACTCACTGACTTCAATGTCAACACTAAATGAATGAATAACAAATTGACCATAAAGGTTCTTTCACGAGTCTGCTTGGATAACGGACATTATTTCCATCTCCACACAAATTAAAACACGACCTCAGAAGAGAGGAATTCAGGCAGTTTGGCATCTGGCTTTCTGATTTATAGTTGACCATTTTTCCATAAATATTGATCTCTTAATTACAGTTACAAATTGATGTGCAGTGCAGTGTGCATGAATGCTGAAGGTTCTGGCTGCTGCTGAGGACTGCTGGAAGGCAGTGACTTCTTCATCTTTATATCAAAATGAAAAAGATCATGGTTTGGGTTAAAATGATCAGTAAAATGTGGCCACCGGCCTCCTGCCCGCTGCTGCACAAGGTTTTACCTAAAATATATTAAATTAAAATTTATAAGTATCAACAAGTGACCACTTTACTACATAAAATACTCACATTACTTCCAATACTATTACTGACCAACACAGGAAACAACGATGAACCATGTTGTAAATGAAAGTGTGAATGAGTGTGTCTTTCTATACATCACAGGAACGTAAGCCTCTGTGTATCACATGAGGGGAAGTTATGCAATGTGATGCAAAGAAGAATGATTCCTCTCCCATCTGTTACAGCTTCCCACTACAAGTCTGAGGTCTCTCTTTCTCTCTCTCTCTCTCTCTCTCTCTCTCTGTAACATCTTAAGCACCAGACAATCCACAAATTACCCGGCCATATTTCATCATCAGCTACTGGTTGGTTCCACGCCCGTCTTCCCCACTGAAATGAGAAGAGAGAGTTAGGAAGAGAGAGAGAGAGTCATAATGTACATGGGTGGGAAGAGCGTACTGTATGTGTGAGAGAAATGGTGTGAACCTCTGCTGAGAAAGGAACACATTGCGCTTATTTTGCCCTATGAGTATGATTTCGGTCAGAAAATGTCAAGCCGTGAACACACGGGACACCCTGAATGAGAGGAGGGTGAAGCTTCCACAGCAGAAGGGGAGACCGGGAGTGCAAATCCCCCCTTACACTCAGCTCGGGTGTCTTCCACAGATACTCAGTGACCCCGATTCACACAAAGGACAGGATTAGTGTGCCCACATGGACAGCGGGGTTGATTTTTGGTCATTTGACTGATGACATTTTTTAAGAAGTAATCTGACCAAAAGTAAGCAATGCAACCACGGTGACCTGTTTTTAGTAACTGGTACTTCACTTACTGTAATATTTTTATTCTTCCAATATAAATAGTTTATTCAGTGGGTTTGGAAAGCCAGTTTGTCCATTTTTATAAAACTAATCCTGAGTAAATTCCTGGATCACAATTACAGCAAATCATTCTACCGCTAGTATGCACCAACTGCTACATGCAGTGTCACATTTCTGCAGGCAGATGTTTCTCATATTAGTGGTCCGTGGAGGTTTAGGTAGCAGTTGGCAGCTGTGATTCATGTCAAAACCTATATGGTAAAAAAGTCATGACAGTCACATGTACAAAAACATGTAGCTTGTGAAGTTTTTTTTTTGTGACCCATGACAACCATTCCCAACAACAACAGCGCCAGGTGCACCCTGTTTATTAAATCATACATGGTGGAAAATATGGATTTTAATAAGTCCCTTCAGGAGTCGTAGAGGGCGGAAACCTTGGAAAGTCAACTGTGTGAGGCATCCTGTGCATTACATTACATTAGATGATTGATAATGACAAACATGCAGGATTTGAGCGCAATGAGCTGATACTGACAAATGTCCCTGTATTGTGAATGTCAGCTCTCTGTCAGTGTGATTACATTATAAAAGCTAAAACATATGAACAAAATTTGTATTTGCATTCACAAAACCAAAAGGCCCCAATTTACTGTTGACTTACACTGCAACTCTGTGCACTTCAAATTTGATGCCCAATTTTGGGATGTACTATTCAGTACCATTTCCCTCACATGCTTGCTTAGCTTAAGCTTCTCAATTATTCAGGCTCGGATCAATACTCAACACACTCCTGTGAGGGAAAATGTGGGAGGGAGAGACGAATTTAAGCTTGAATCTGGATTATGGATTTATATCAATTTATGTGTGGCCACTCAAGCAAAAAATCTGTGGAAAACACAGCGAAAGACGGCTAAGTGGGAAAGCTGGAAGGCTCGGGGCTTCTGTCCGTTTTTAACTGCATGTTCTTCGGTGGCCCTTTTTATAACTTTGGCCAATTATTACACAGCCTCTGCTCTGTCAAAGGCGCCTTTCTCATTAGCCTGTCCCCAAGTTCGGTCCATAAGCTTAATGAACAGGGCCTCCATTACCCGAGTTTACCTCCCAACTTTAACAACAAGGCTGTGTTAAGAGCGTGTACTGATAGACAAGGACAAGTCACACATCAATGGCGGCCCTAACAAGAGAGAGAACGACGAGATCGGGTCTTTTTTTTATGGGTGGGTTAAGTTCACTTGGAAGTGAAACTTTTTATTTAGGGATTTTTTTAAAAGAGGGTTTGGTGTGATTTCCTGTTATGGCTTGGCTCCCCCTAGTGACAACTTCCATATCACATCACCTGCGAGTGACACATTATTGCCATTAATTATCAGCATCTTTCTTAATGAAAAGTACACTCGTCAGATAGCTGATGCACAGATGAAGATGAAGTAAACCGTTGACAGAGCAGAGCCACTACTGACTACGGTGCAGACAGTTACACCGGCTGCAGCCCGGATCCGGATCTCATGTGAAACTCATTTTCTTACAGGCATGTTGTTGAGACTGTAAATTAGGAAGCGAAGGCTACCACGCACACTCTCGTCGTTAAGGGTAACTGGGACAAACATGAACCTGTTAAGTCTCCAGACCGCTCTGTTTGTTGTCTTAGACTTAATTGTCTCGAGCCTTGAGGCTATTTCGAACGTGTGGGTTGGTTTCTGTATAGTGCTGATAGATGACAACACTTGACTTGATTACAGCTGTGGTCGTCAAAATGATCCAAAATCCTCATAAAACGTATGCACCGTTTCGCAGCCTGTGATTACTCCTTTTCATTAAAAGTCATCATTGCATCATTTCATTATGAGTGCTGATGTGTGTGTGTGTGTGTGTGTGTGTGTGTATAAAGTGTGTATCCATATGTGTGACTTCTATCTTTCAGGCTGCGGCGTTCCTCCCTCGCTGGCTGCAAGTGGCGGTGTGGCCTCGACCCGCGGTCCAGCTCTCCACGAAAGCCAAAGCCAGAATTAGAGATGGCGGTGAAGCCTACCATGGGCTCTCGTATTTAGATTGGCAGACGAACAGCAGCTTCACTCAAGCCCTGTTTACAAAGGGCTCCCATCCACATTTGTGGGAGTCGTGCCTGTAACGCTCACGTAAACAAAGGCCCTGGAAAGCCTGTCGTCTCTCTCTCTCTCTCCCTCTCTTTTTTTACGTAGGCATCAGTCCAATAATGTGATGTTTTGGTTTAAAATTAGAGGAGGAACTCTCTTGGAAATGACATCTCTGCTTGTACCACAGTTTGATTGTTTATTGTCACAAAACAGGGAGTCGTTTTTTGTCGTTTGCACTGGTTCGGTTCTAAAGCCGTTTCTACGATCCAGATGAATCACAGTGCAGTAATTGCTTCAGACTGTATAAATACAGTACGAGTGTGTTGATGCAGCTGAGAAACCCGTCGCTTTCCACTACGTGATTATGTCACAAAGTCCTTTTTAAAATTCAGATGCAAACAAACACAAATATGTCTCCCTCCTACAAATCCTGTCAGTGTCTTTGAATAGGTTCGGGATGACCCAACTGGATGTTCTTGCACCAACTTTTGCCTCATATTTTCAACATTTTAGCGCATCGGTTCCAGACAAAACACCAAAAAAAAGCAAGATCACAGCACAATGATTAAAGGAAAAACCTAAAATGAAAAAATAATAACAGAGAGAGGGTTTAAAATAGACTAAGTTAAAATACATGGCAGGGAAATCCTATCCCCGAGAGAGGGTCAGACATGTAATTTGAAAAAAAAAAAAGGCAAAGTTAAATGACATGTAGGGAGTAATTATAGAGTTGGAATAGACAGAATGAACTGAAATAATAAAATACCACCTAGGCCTGTCAAGAGTGTTCTGTGGACCGAGGGAAAGTAGCCTTGGGTTTAAAAAGGGCAGGCCATGCAGGCCACCACCCAGCCCTTCTCCCTGGCTTTACGGGAAACTATAAGCAGCGTTTAACTCTGTGTGCGCTGATGACACGGAGCACACATTAGTGCTACAGGGTTTTTTACAAAGGAGTTGAATTAAGGTCATTGTTCTCACACTAAATCTTACTTTTTTAAAAGAGTTAAAAAAAAAACTGGGATCAGAAGTGTTAAAAAAAAGAATAACGATTGAAGAAAATAATTAAAACAAAGTGATCTGCAATGCATCCAAGTGAAATAACCTCATTCCGTGTGCTGAAGACTGAATGCAAGGCAAAGACTAATCTTGTTTTAAAGTTTAGGTCATTGCCCGGGAAGATTTAATAAAGCATCATCTTCATCATCATTAGTCTGTTTAAAGGTGTTACTTCAAAGGACAGAGCACTTCATTTGAATCAATCCCTCAGCCTGTCTGCAAAGGTTGTGAATGTCACATTACCTTCAAACTGATGGATAGCATCCTCTTCCATCCAGAGCTGCTGCCCCATTATGGTGGCGTGGCTGAGCTGTGATTGATTGCACACTGACTCAAAGTGGAAAGTGATGGATGAGGGCGTGTAGTTTACCGGCCATATTGATGACCTTTTTATATTATGTTTTTGTCACATAACAAAATCTAAGTGACACTGGTAGAGGATCTGCTGCTGTTAAAGGGACATTTCAGAAGTAATTCATGTGGACGTCCAGTCTGTGGTGGTGACGGTGGTGGTGGTGGTACATGTAGTCACCAGTACACACTGCATGTGTGGTTCATAATAGCGAACCAGGTGTGTTTACCTGGTTCTATGCTTCTTATCACATCCGGCTATATTTCCACCTGCTCAAATAAGTCGCCTTTGTCAGTATCATTACACATTAATATACGACAAGCGAGCACAACTACTTTTTGTGACGTTAATAAGGCGGAACCGTACGCGGTGTTTCATGACCCCAGTTGTCACATGCATGAAACTCACTGCAGCATCATGACTCCGCTTTGTTTGACGTTGGTGGTCGGCCAGACCGCGAATGTGACTCATACCACCTGGCTGCAGCAGTCTGTGATTTGTAGAGTATAAAATGTGCAGAAATTATGTTCTAATAGATTAATTTTTTTTCCAAGGTTTTGGCCCATCAGTTCCAATTAAAGGAACTCTTTAGACTGCAGCACACATCGTTGTTTTACAACTTTGTGGCAGCGGTTTGGAGAAAGGTCCTCTCTGTTTCAACACGACAGAGCCTCTGTGCATAAAGCCATGGTTTTCCTCATCCATCACCTTTGGGATGAACTGGAAGGCAGACTGCAAGCTAGACCTTTATCAACCAGCGATCAGTGGACAGCCTCACTAGTGCTCTCGTGGCTGAATGATGGCAGCAAACCCCTGCAGCCAGGTTCGAAAGCCTCCCCAAGAGAGTGGAAACTGTTATACCTGCATATTAATACTCACAGTTTGGGGAAATGACATGTTCAGCAATCACACATGGATGTAATGTTAAGGTGTCTGCCTTCTTTTGGATATAACATGTCTATTAAATTAGTACTACTGGCTGTAGTAATGTTTGAATAAACAGATAATAAAATAACAGCATGACAACACATTTTCCCTCTTACGTGTGAATTCATTCCAGCTCCATGTTGCATGTTCAGTCTTACATGTTCTCCCATAAGTCTCTGTCATGTGCAGTAAATAAGCATGTGCACATGGTTGCAGAAGCAGAGCTGCAAAAAATACATTGAGTTAAGTTCCACAATAAATCCTGTGTTTGTGTATCATGACAGCTTAACGCATGGATCATGGACTTAAATTTTTTTATTTTTTCCCAGCTGTTATTCATTTTTTTCCCCTCCAGAAATGGTTCAGCTATGTTTTTTGTATTACAAATAGCTTGACAGTTGATACCAGAATAGCTTATTTCCCATTGTAGAAACAGAAGTTAACATGTGCAGAGTGGCTCAGCACCAAATGGTGCACACCCAGTGCTTATCTAGGATCAGTCCAGACCATAATATGTTCAATCACACCACTGACAGCAGCCCTGCTGTCCACCATCTCTGCTCTCATCTGTCAGTTAAAGGCGATGTGCATGCGTGCCTGCAGCATGTGATACACTGGCCTTGCATGTCACCCATCCAAATGGCAAGTAACCCAATTTTCCACAGATGGTTTGAAAGGAGGGGAGAGAAAACAAGCACTCGGGCTGAGGAGATGTGTAGTTTTTGGCTTTACGGGCAGTGATTCACATTCTGAGGAAATGAAGAAGGGTAATTTCCCCCAATAGCTACGACCAACAGTATTTTTATCCTCATTAGCTTCTCTTAGTCAGAGATGTAGGAAACCTACTCAGTTTACCTGTGGTTTACCCACTTTTTCCAGTTGTTAGAAATATCTCATAG
The DNA here is from genome assembly GCA_036937835.1 of Pampus argenteus. NCBI lineage: Eukaryota > Metazoa > Chordata > Actinopteri > Scombriformes > Stromateidae > Pampus > Pampus argenteus. The sequence continues at coordinate 13,245,515 of CM072880.1, read as the reverse complement.
TAAGTACCATAATAACTGATGTTAGTGATATATGAATATGGTATTTTAAAAGTAGAATTTGATCTAAAGATATAATTGAATTTTGTTTTTTTTTTATTGGTGGTAAAGCTTGAGCCCTGCAGTAGCTGTCGGATAATAATAATGCAGCTGTGAGACTTTACTATCACCTAGTGGTCATGAAGGGACATGCTGTATAGTTCTTGCCTGAATCATTATTTAAGAATAAAAACGGCCCTAATTCACTTGTTTCACTGTTTTTTTTTCTCATGAAGACCTTTGCTCACTCCAAGGGTAATATACTAAACAAAAACAATGCAACATAAATCACATGTTTGGCCTTGAATACTGAATCTCAGCTTCATGGAAACATCTTTGTGACAAATGCACACCTAACCAAACCAAGCCTTTATTGACACTGGCAGCTTACATTAAAAACCACTTCACTGCTGTGTGTTTACACCTGTTGTTTTCATTTAAAACATGTTTGCATGTGAGTCCGCGGCGGCAGAATGTGGGTTAACGTGTACATGCACACGCGGCTTGTCAACGCCGCTGCTTATACTCTTATTATACTTTTTGTATATTCGCCTACATGTCTGCAGAAAAGGTGGGGGAATATGAGAAGACTTGTTGCAGTCCGATCCAGCGGCAGCTCTCTTCAGATTGATGGTCTTCAGGGATCAGCTGTGCTCAAGGTCTGGTAGCAGGAAAGGGCTTTTCAGGGATACCAGCTTAATAGAGATAGCAGACTGTCTGGCTCTGTCTCAATGTTCAGCAGCAAGGGGATGAGATAAATTGGTGTGTGTGTGTGTGTGTGTGCACCAATACACAAAGAAACAGACATACACACTCCCCACTGAATATGATGTGTGTCAGTCAATGTAGTAGATGTTTTGAAGCATGCTGAGAATAGAGTCGGTAGTACTGGAAGCAGTGGGAGGCCTCTGGGCTCCAGTTTTTACTGTTTTTTTACTGATGTTGAAAGATGTTGCAGTGTGATTTGAGCTTATTCTCAAACCTTATGTTTTTTTATGTTCTTCATGGTAATTGACACGCATTGGCTGAAGTTTGATATTTTATGATGACATTATATGATGTAGCGCTCAGACTCATGCTCAGGGTCAGTCGGTGTCTATTATACATCATATCAGTCAGAAAACTACTCCAGAGACTACGAATTTAGGTATTAAAGGCAATCCAGCACTTTCAATCAATTTATTTCATAGAAGTAATGTTACATGATGTTTACCACAGTGATTATGCAATCTGCACACAAGTGAAATGTTGAAGAAAATGTTTGAAATTAGCAAAAACTCGGGCGTTATCCTTTACAACTTAACAAAAAGACAGCTTCGCTAGGACTCGCAGGTGTATTTCCATGGCGATGATGATAATAATATATAACCTGTTTATGTGTTTTAAAACTATTCCAGTGTTTTGAATATAAAACTGTCCCCCTATAAGAGTGTTGCAGTTTGACTTGTTCCAAGCACACACACACACACACACACACACAAACACACACTGTTGCAATTGTGCCAGCTGATTTTTGAATTTACACCCCTCTAGAGGCCGGTTATGACTTCACCGTTTTACATGGCTCATCCATCACAACCGGCTGCCAGAAGCCTGCTGTTAGCAAGGCCAGACCTCTTGTTCTGTGCAGCCACAAGTGCTGTCTTCAGGGAGAGTTACCATCACGATGAAGCCGTATCCCTGCCTGAGCGCCGTCTGGCTGATCTGAAGATTACACCTTGACAGTGATTATGGAATGTAACTAATAGATAAACCAAAGGTCGCCGAGCCATGTTGGCTGGCAGCGTTCACTTCTGGTCAGGCTGCTTTATTTAAGCCTTTCACATCTGTCTCTGTTCACTGTAATGACATTTTGCCATGTTAGAATTCTTGGACTCTTATGTAATGTGGACTAATAGGTTTAACTGGAGGACATGTCACTACAGACAAGTGACGAAGCTGTTGTAAACAGCATAACCCTATTATCAGCCACCTCGGCACCATTACTTGTATTCAATCCAATTACATCTGCCTCATGAAGTATGTGTCACTCAGTCACTCAGAGCCGATTAGGGGCCGATGCAACCGGCTACACATCATGTGATGGTCCTCTATCGTAGTTCTTTTTACTACATACTGTAATGTTGACTGGACACATGTAACTGAACTACTTCAAGGTTCCATCTGTAGCATTTAAAGCTTTTTTCTTTTCTTTTTTTTTATATGATTAAAGCCGAGTAAACACCACGGAAAAACCATTAAATGAAGGAACGCCTCAACCCCATCAAATTGATGCTGGTGCTGGAGGCCTTGGAAACTCTTAAAGGAGGAGGAGGACCACACACACAGACGAGCTTGATTCATCAACGACTTCTTTATTCAAACAGCCACTCCACATGGTGTAAGTCATGCCCTCATCATCAAACAGAACTCAAGAATAATTCAATCATTCAGTAATCAAGGCATCACGTGTGTCACCTGTACTGTTACCTTGTATTTGCTTTAGAAATATTAGCATCATCTTCTGGTTAAATCAAAACAAATCTATTCAAGCCACAACAAGAACAACAAAAATCGAGTCGAATAATTTCCAAAACTAAATCCAGCCAGATCTAAAATGCTTCATGTTTCAAAAGCAAATAACACGTCCCTTTATATGAAAAATCTGACTTGAATGAGGGTGTCTGAACTATTTAGTGTGGGTTGGTTGTTGTTGTTGTTGTTGTTGTTATTCTGAGCAAAAACCTGCAAAGTAAATTACATCCTTATGAGCTTCAGCTGCACTCCCTGTTTTGTGCTAATCAGCAAATGTTCGCCTGCTAACACGCTAATCTAAGATGGGAATATGGTGACCTGTATTTATTTTTGTCATTGTTAGCATGCTGACATTTGCGTTTACCTCAAAGCGCTGCTGTGCGTATGTTGAGCTTCATAGAGCTGCTAGCATAGCTGTGGACAGGCAGCTTCTGCTGATCTCTGCACACTGCACATGTAAAAAATCCCTTCCAAACTTGCAGAGCACAAAGGGAATTGCTTCAGGGCACACTTCAGGAAGCAGTGTAACTTCACTAGTAGAAAATAACTTTATTCAACCAAATGCCACGAGTTTAGTTTTTCGACTTCTTTGCTACTACACTTTTACAGAAAAAAAAAAATAAAAAATTACATAGAACGTTTTTTTGTTTCCAAAATGTTACATGAAGCACCTTCCACATCTTCCACCCTCTGTGTCCATCTCTTTCGCTCTCCTTCCCTGTCTCCATCCTACTCCACAGCCCACTAATTACCCCTCAGCAGTGAGACAGTGTTGCGTTTAGTGACATGCTGAGGCAGGCCTGGTCTGCCTGACTGGTGCCTCTGACAGCCTGTCACACACATAACACACAAATATGCACACTCACAAAGCGGATGTGATGGCAGATAGTGGTGGGAGTCCTGGCCTCCGACACGCAACCTTACTCCCCCATACTGCAACCGTCCCTCCACAGCTGCTAACCTGTACCCCTTTACCCCCACCGCCACACCAGCCATGCATTTAAATGAGCTCCCTGGCAGTGTGCTGCTGTCTGCTGCTGTTCGTCTCCATCTCTCTCTCTCTCTCTCTCTCTCTCTCTCCTTCTCTGCTACTAATGAGGTTCTTAGCGGCTGTCAGTGCAGCCTGGAGATGCTGAAGGGTCTAATGCAAAGTCAGAAAGCTGCAACCTGTCAGCAAGGTTTGGGTTAATTACATAGATAAATATAACACAACAGAGGGTGATTTGTAATCATTTGATAAAAAAAAGGTATCTTTTGTGTGTTTACACGGGCATGGGTGTGTGAAATGAGTACCAGACTGTGCAGCTGCTGGGTACTCCCTGATTGTTGCCTCGTGAGCTGACACGTTTCCCTCTACCTGCTGAGACAGGCCCCTCTGACAGAGATACTGGGAGATCATTAGTGTTAGCCCCCCCTGACATAGCCTCACCTCCCTCTCTCTGCCTCCTCACCTCTCCCGTTGCTCCCCTGCCTTCAGGTTTGTTCTCTCCGTTTGTCCCCCTTCCCCCGATCTCATCATGTTCTCCCTATTACTGGTGTTGGCCCCTGACAACTGTCTGCTCATATCTTCCCTCTGCCTGCCCATCGAGCCACAGGAATAGGTGCACAACTCGCACACTGCCGGAGTCGACCTCCTTTAATTGCAGAAGTTGTGGACTAAGAGGCCAACAACATCTTCAGTTTTAGGTTTTCCAATATATTTCTTGCAATGATTTGGTAGCTCAAAACTGAATTAATTCGTCTCCATTGTTTGGTGTTTGTTTAAAAAATGTCACCAGCAGAGATGTTAGATGTTAGAGCCTCTGCTAATAACATGTAGCTATGTTTCTTTGTGATTTACATCATTTATACTCATTTTATCTTAACTAATCAACTGTATTTTAGGATACTAATATCTTAAAACCCAAACACGAGTCTCAGGTTCTGTAGCTGATATTCAGCTGGACTCTGCTATGTAGTGAAGTAATGCATTTTTTATCATTATTTTACTACTACTTCATTTCTATTGCATATATTGTAAAATGGGCTCGCTACATGGCTCATATAATTTTTTACACACATTTTAATGTTATATTAAATATTTCCAAAAATATATGGATTTGACTGTTACTTTTCATTCACGCCAATAATTCCAGATCACTGTACTAAAAAAGATTTTCCTCTTCAAATACTATTTTATTCGCGGTGGCTAATCAAAGTTTTGTTCACGTATCTGCATTTCCACCAAAACCCACATCATTAGAGCCGATAAATATACCTTCAGCGTGACATATGGGATTAGGAATAAGCCAAACGTTAGATGAGAGGAAAAAGTGTTACATTTCCTACAGCTAATCCCCTTAATGTCGACACCATGTTTACACTGTAATCTCTGTTAATTAAAGATAATCCTGAATCTGTCTGACATAATACATTTTATGGGCCCAACGGCCCATCTAAGTAAAAAAAAAAAAAAAAAAGTCATTTGAGGATGTGAATAAAAATTAATTAGCAAAAGATCAGTGGACTTATCAAGAGACGGGGGGAAAAAAGATTTAAAGTGAGCGTAATTGTGTTTGTATTGTTAATAAACTGAGGTTTAAGCATGTGCATCAAGGCGCACTCTGCGCTCCATGAAACCCGGTTGGTTCACATCCAGACTCTTTTAAACAGCATGACCTCATAAACCACAAAAGAGCCGTTTTTACTGTCCAACAAAAGCAATGAAACTTCCATAAACATGATCTGCGCCCGTTATAGCGAGCTAATAAGAGGCCGTGATAGAAAGCACTTGGAAATAAGAGAGTCATGTAAATGACACTCGTGCAGCATGTGCCCGGCACAGTATGAGTTAGTAAAGTCTCAGTTTGCCACATTAAATTACCAATCTTTTATGCAACATACGACTTGAGTGACTGAGCCCAACAAATCACGGCATATGGACCAGCAAAGGCTTTAAAGGTTTAGAATTAGATCATTTATCAGGCTCAGGAATAAGGAGGTTATGCCTCTTTGAACATCAACCTGAAATATAAGGCAACAGTCTCATGGGCTTGTAGAATATTAAAAGAAGATTTACATCCCCGATAACGACATTACACATCACCGCTTATGCAATCGCTTTTTCCACACATATATGATTTTTTATTAATTCCTGCCTGCCCACACAGCAAGTCGAGCTCAGAGGATAAACGTGCTTTCTTGTGTTTATGAATCATGACTCATCAACTTTACATTTAAGGTCAGTGACTCGGCATATGGAAGTTGTTTATACGACATTAAAGAGCATTTAATGTCCCCACTTTTTAAATATAAGGGTTTTAAAGTCGTTAGTATCACTAACTTATTTCTGTATTATCTGTGGTTTGTGGTTTTTCTGTGATCAGAACTGTAGCCATTGAGGACAGTGAAGCTAATATATCTATCTAAATATCTAATATTCCCAAAAAGTTCAGTGGTTTATCATGACATGGATGAGTTTCGTGCCCCGAATGAATAATAATGTAAACTTTTTGTTTGCCAAAAAGTCATTCACAGCCTAAGAAATGTACAACTTATAAAACTCCAGTGATAGAGAGATCCAAATGATTGTATTGGCAGAAACTGTGCTGCCTATAAAGTACAGCCAACAACTCTCTAAAATCATGTTTATATGCAATTCTCACAAAATTAGGAAATGTATCATGCTGACAAAACAACACGAGTATGTCTATGAGCTGTTAAAGGCAGCCCGGTGTTTGCTGGACTCATTCTGATATTTTCTGGACTGAATTTGGCAGTTTCAAAGCAAAACTCAAAGAAATACAAAATGAAAGGAATTTGGTGCTCTCCACCAGCATTACATACCTCCTTCCATAATATCGTGTAGTTGATAATATTTATAGAAAGTACAACTGAACAGTTAAATCAACAAATAATGTTTAATTAGAGGTTTTTCATTATTCTGTATTACTCTATTAAGAACACTTAATAGATTTTGGTGGCCAGTCCATAATTCTTCTATGGAAATTACAACATATAACCACACCTTTTTTTAAATGCAATTATAGATTTATAAAGTAGTTAATATGAAGTTTTTTTTTATGAGACACTTTCTCCACTAGGTGGCACTGTCTGTCAAATAAAGCTCAACACCAACGCGAGCTGCTGCAGAGCAAATTTAAAAAGGGTCATTGCAGCACTGCCACACTTTTCCACAGTATGTCCTCAGACATGTCAGCTGAGACTGATCATGTCCCCGTTGATATTTGGCGCAGCAAAGGATCCTGACTCTCGTAGTCCCTTTTCATTTCATAATTTGGAAAGGTTAGTAGTGCACGGTCAGTTTGTCAGCTTGGAAAATTAATTAGCCCTCAAGGGCCATTTCAGTGCCAGCGCCGTGCCATTCGCAGTCGCGCACGACGACCTCCACAAGGTTCCGTGTGGATTTGGCTATTTGACGTTCACTGAAGCATAGACGTCTGGCCACCGTTCAAGAGACAGAAAGGCAGAATATGTGCCCGCATGCGCTGCATCACCACCACAGTTCTGTGCATAGCCGGACAATAACTACCACGTTCCTCTGCAGAAACAGAGGGCCGGATCTTGTGTCTTCCATTCTGCCCCTCCTGGACTATTTTCCTGCCCCGGCCTCAGATCTCAGCCCAGTTAAATTGATGTGCCCCAGCAGCCATACAAGCAGACAGGTTGTTCTGGAGCAGAGGACCTCATGCTGCTAGGAGCCTGGGCTTTGAACTTTTACAGTAGCTCCTCCGGAGAGCAAAGAACTTTGTTACAAAAGTGAGGTTTATATCGTGCAGGGTTTTTATTAGAGTTTGGTGCAACAACATGCAGGGAGAGTGTAATAGTATGTGGACTGGGTCTAATGTCTAACATGAACTCTGTGAGCTCTGGTCATAACGTGCATGAGGTTTTGTAGCAGACACTGACAAAAAAACAAAAAACTTCCCTTCAGACATCTGTCCTCAGGACTCATTTAGCCATTAAAGATTGCTTTCAGGCAGACAAGATAAAAGTAGAAAACAAAAAAAAAAAAGAATAAATGTCCAGTCTAGTTTTTTAACTCATGAATGACATTTGTTTCAATCAGATTGCTGGAAGACATTTACATAGTGAAGGAAATTGCCGGGAAATGTCACAAAGAATTAGTTGGTTTTGATACGGCACTGAGAAATGTTGCTTTTTTTGTACTCTCTGGCATTTCGGCATTTTGAGGCTTGAAAGTCAAATGGATTTCATTGATTTGTCTCCGTGCTGGATGTTCCCTTGCTGCTCCACTTGCAATAGTGACTCTCATCGTTGCTTCTGCCAAATGGGCTTTCCGTGATGGCGGAGCAGAAGAGCTCAGATGGGGCTGCTTTGGTTTTTTAATGCCCTGCCAGTCACTGAACATCTCCAAACAACCGATGAGCCGAATCACTTATACCGATACACTGACTATCCCTTTTTTTAAATGATAAAATTCACAGCATCTCATCAGTCATCTCAGAGGCACCAAAGCTTTGGATCCATTAGGGGGCACTAGATTATAATAAAACACTTTGGAGTCCAAAGGTAGAGGCAGACAAAAACAAGAGATGCCAGAAGATGCGTGCATGGTTGAAGTATGCACCTTGTGGTTATGACATGGGGAAAAAAAAAAACTGTGGTAAAGATGCAGAAACCAAATATCAAAGTAAATATTTCCAGTGTTTTTAGTGCTGACCTTCATTTATTCCTCCTTTTTGGAGTCTGTTATTCAGAAATGTTTTATATTTGGCACCATTCCCGGTGGAAATATACATCTGACCCCTGCTGGTTGGCTGTAGCCATATTTGCAAAGACTATAAATTCTCCCCAACAACAACAACAACAACGTCTATTCAGCCTCCCGTATAAAACAAAACGATATTCATTTGGGATTCGTAAAACACCAGATTTTCTCCTTCACACTTCATTATGCCTCCTACTGAAAGCACAGTGTTGCTTGTAAACTATATATCTTGGCTAATTCACGCTTTGCTATAATTTGTCCAAATTTTGATTCTTGGCAGATTATGGCAGGTTTTTAAGATGTTTGAGACAAACAAGCAGAATTTTCTAAAGGGGGAAAAACCCCCCCTCAAAAACCAAAAACAAAACAAACACCCGACAGTCCTGACTGGAAGTTATTCTGTTGTTTGAATAATCAGGTTGTTCCGTCAGAAAAAAGCAAAACGTCTATAACAAGAGGAAGGAGATGTGATCAGGCACACGGTCCTCAGGTAGGATTTGACCCAATTGTCTGTGATGCATCTCTGTTTAAATGCTATCTGACATCTTTCTGTTTTACACCGCGACTATTAAGGCGGGATGAGGTCCGCGAGTAAATATCTTCGCTGGACGTCTCATCATTATTCCTACGTTTATTAAATTAGGATGATTTATGGCTGGTTTCTATGGAGCACAGTATACTGTATTACCTAAATGACTATTTAACCGAACACAGGAATTTCATTAACTTCTGACCTCCCAAGTAGGCTGTATTGCATCAGTGCAGTCAGGGCAAGGTTACTGCTTGACTTCAGTACAACATGTTCTTATATATGTATGTTTTTTTCATTGTTACATTGTCCGTTTCTAACTACTTTCTGATTTCACCACCCTGTCTGTGTTTCTCAGCCTCAATCCCTTTGGCTCCTGCTAAAGATCTTTTAATAGCAGAAATGAATCAAAAACGAGTTGATTGGGGACTATTGTCACTTATCTATTAGGTGCACCGGTGAGTATTTGTAGCAGCAGGATGGTGCATGCGGTCCAAAATATTGGACCCCATCCAAAACAATTCCATACAAAACATACCCAAACGATGAATTAATTAAAAAAAAAAAAAGTGCAGGCCTGAGTGCAGCCAGACCTGATCCAAAATAGACTCAAAGATAATTAGTCTGCTCGGGTATTTCGGTCTAACAGAGAACTCAATTGACAAGCAGCTGCGATCAAAAAGAGCAACGTAATAATGTCTTAAGAGCAGATGTAAAGTCAGAGAAACTAATTCAGAAACTAATTTGTTTATACGCCTCGAAGACTGATTAAATTATTGTACCAACATGAAAACATACTGTAGATAGACGGAGCATAACCGTTTTCTAAACAATTTAATACAGTATACGATAAATAACTAATTTATAGTCATTAACAGCATAAATGCTTTACATAGACCACATATTTTGTAAAATATATATCCCATTGGCTCATTGATGTGTTTGTATTAGTTTTTGGACAACAACGGAGCTTTATGGTACGTACATGTAGGCTACACAGTCAACACATGTTAGAGTGAAGTCATTGTTGGATTTAGAATTATCCTTTAAAATAAGTAGACTTGATTGTTCCACCCTTCCACTGTTGTACTGCCATGCTTTGAAGACCCCCACTATATTTGAGGTGGTATTTTTACCACATAGATTTGAAAAGACTAGACCAATTTTTTAATATGCACATGACATTAATGAGGTTAAAAAGGTTAATGGTGCTATCAGAGTTTCCAGATTAATATGAGGATGACTGTATGACAGAATACTGTATGACAAAACACAAAAGCATGTCTATCTCTACCAAAGTATACAATATATTCCATGCATCTCACAAAGGGCACGGAGGGGTATTGAGGATGCTGTTTTTTCATGTTAAATTGAGCATGTATTATCATACAATCTTGTGCACCGGGGTTTATGAGCAACATGGTCTGTTATTATGAAAAAACAAACAAACAAACAAACAGAAAAAAAATAGAGGTTACCAACCACTTTGAACACTGTTTCATTTTGTTTACAAAGATTGCATTGATTTACTTATGCGCACAGATGCTACATGTAGCATGTGTAACCCCCGCAATTATGCATACATGTCTGCAACACATGAGAAAGAAAATGAAATGGCATACAGTTCAGAGGAACACGTAAGGCAATATGTTATGGATATCTATTGGTGTTCTGTACCTCTGTGACTTTCCTCAGAAGTCTGTCTAGAAGGGAGCTGCACATTCATAAGATGAATATAAAGAACTGCACATGCTGAGATGCATACATGAATGAGAATGTTCCCCACACCGACCGTACATAATCAGCCAGCCATGTTCCTTGATTGTTCTCAGCAGAGCCTCCGCTGAATTCAAAGTGTCCTTTTTAAAATCCGTGGAATTCACCTGGGACTGGAAGGGGGGGAGTGGGGGGGAGGGAGAGAAATCCCAGCCCACATTACCTGGAGAGTCATTTTTCAGCCAGGCTGTGTGAGATTTGGTTAAGCCTGCCCGTGTCTCCCTACGTGCCCTGAGGTCATGTCAGATGGACAGGGCGGCTAGATATGTAAAACTATTCCGCAGATCCAGAGCCTGGGGTGAAAGGAGAAGGGTCAGACATGAACTCAGAGGTGACACAAGTCTGCAAATGGCATGAGCTCGGAATATGTGTCACATCAATATTATTATCTCAATCTCAAAGACCGATGAGAGGTGCATTAATTATGACACCTGACTGACTGGGCTATACAGTATGTGCATTAATGTGTATCTGTGTGCTGCATGTACACATGACTTTGCTTGTATCCAGACGTTTTTTTTTTTTCTTCCTCCAGCCTTCAGCTACCTCCACCCCACTGAGAGAGTTGACAGGGCTGTTCACTCCACTCGGAGTGATGATGTAGATGTCACGAATTGTATTGGCAGCTGCCAATGTCGATACAGCATTATGGAATGAACCAGTGTTTCACACAGTATCTTAATCTAATTTACAAGACTCCCTGTTTCCTGGGCAGCCAGGATGCTGCAGGGTTGTCCAAAGTCGAGTAAACAAAGTAAATATAACGGACAGGATGCCCTTCTGCTGGTCACGAGGAAAGGTATCCAGCACAGGCAGGATAGAGGGGTCCATGGTGTGTGATTTAAGATTAAAAAATATATATATAATGGTAATGACATGAATACAGACTGTGCTTTGCTAAGAATTTAGCATATCTCGTGAGTCACACAACTCTGTGTACCCATGAAGCTGAGCGATCTGCTGCACATGCTTAGAAGAAGTCGTCTGCCATTGTAGCACACATACAAAGGGCTGAGACATGGCTTTAAGAACCACATTGTGCTGCTACTGCTGCTGCTGCTGCTGCTGCTGTGCTTCAATCCCATGCAAATTGCACCGCTCTCTTGTGAAACACTCTCCACCTCATACACATACACACATACACACATAAACACACACAGCAGCACTTCCCCCAGTGTCTTTTTTTTTTTTTTTTTACATATCATTAGCCATAAGCAATTGCCTGACAAGCAAAAAGGCAGAGCTCCAATTTTTTTTTTTTTTTTTTTTTTTTTTTGCCACACATAAATCTAAAGACCACATATGCTGCTGTCTTTTAGGCAATTGTTCCCCCTAAACAATGTCTCTTGTTCTGCCATCGCTGCATAACTTGAATCAATTAGTACAGGAGTGTTTAAGCTCCGGTACGTCGCACTTCCTTCTGTTTTTAAGATAACTAGGGAGAATTCTGGACCACTTTGCAGTTGTGAAATGTAAAGGAAGTGACAGGCAGGCTGTTCAATGGCTGTTATTCACAGGTGTGGTATGGAGGGTAGTTTAGTATGCAAGACACTGCATCTGTAAAAAACAAAAAAAAACAATTTCCTTTCAACAACGGGGTGATTTCCTATTTAGGGACCCAGTGTTGGCACGGCAGAAAAACCCACACTGAGCGGTGAGTTTAGTTTACTCTGAGGCATTTAAATTGATCAGTGTGTCCAAAGTGATATCAGGCGTCACATCAGATGATACAATACATTAGGGTTGTTGCTTTACAAGAATGCTTAAACTAACAATACAGAGTTTTATCTTTATTTAGTCAGTCGGTGCTTGAGAGCACACGGAGAGACACCAGAGAGCGGATGATGAAGGGATTTGATCCCCGGCCACCAGGGTTACATGTGATTACAAGAAGCGAGTATCCTAATGAAAACGCCATCTTTGGGCCATTCGCTGCTTCTCTCTACGGTACGGGAAGATTCTCAGAGCGCAGTCAGTCTAACTAATTATTTCTCCATGTCTCTGCTTTTTCTAGAGCATCATGGGGTTCGGTTGCTTTGATGAGGGTACATTTAAGTGGAATTACTGAGGGAGGTGAGTGAGTTATTACGTCCCATTTGCATTAATTCAACAGCTGGTCCTTGTACTCAAACCAGCGACCTTACAATGACAAATCTGTATGTGCGCGATGTCGCACATTCGACGGGAAGGGTACAGTATATAAACCAATTCTCTCTCTTATACTCTGTGAAGTGGAAACTTAAAGTATTATATGAGGAAATGGTCTTTTAAGAAGGAAGAAGGTAACAGCAGAAGACACATTGGGCTAATGTCAGTTGCACTATTATATGTAGCTTCAATTTGCTAACATTAGCTAACCTACCATATGCTACTGGTCATACCAGAATAAGTAAGACTGAATGTACTTGTTTTTGAGATTTATTACTTATAAATTAAAGTTTTCATTTGTATGAAGAAGAAATATGTTGTTCCTTTTTTCAAACACAGGTTCATGACTAAATTACTACAACATTTTTCAACCTGTACTTTGTGTTTGGTGCTAATTCGAAAATGTTAGCATGCAACATAACTTGACTTGATAAAAAAAAAAAAGTATACTGCCGTTGTTATTGTTAGCATTGTCATTGTGAACATGTTAGCATGCCGACTTTAGCATTTAGCTAGACACACAGGCTTGCTAGCAAGGCTATTTTTTGCTGTTTTTGGGGTTTTTTTGGTGGTGGTGGGGTGTTATTCCCCTAAAACTACATCCACTCTGAAACTATTTCTGTATTGGCACTCAGCTGAAATGCTTTTGACATGAGAAGTGGAGAACCCAGCAACGTCAGCGAACGTCCAGGTTATATTTGGGTCAGCTGAGTGCTCTGGCACTGAGGTGTGACATACCCACATTGTGCCAGAACTGGCACACAGCTGTGAGCGCCTTCGCTTGCTTTCTGCTAACCGAGGGTTTCAGTTCAAGCCTGAAGTACGACTCACCCGTATGGAAAATCACTTCCCCTATAACCCCTGCTACCTCCCCTCCTTCCCTCCTCCTTGGTTAATGTGTTGACATGGCCCTCAGAGTCACCTGAGGGGAAGAAACAGAATCTCCTGAGTCATTGCTCCAGTTCTTTTTCCAGAAGCATGACAGGAGGCCAAGACGTCAGGGTTTGGCATTTTCCCCATTTCTAGCTCAGACAGTCTAACATACTGGAAGGTAAATGCCCTCAAAAGGGTATGATCATCAAAACGGTCATTTTCTAAATGCTACCGTTTCCTTAATCACGTGGGGGAGGTTTATTTATGAATGTGCTGAAATTGGCCTCTATCCCAGCTCACTTTAATGACACACGCAGTACACAGTCACATAAATCTAAAGGTGTTGGCAGTCAGTGTTGTATTTATCCTGATTCCTCATATTATGCAAGGGGCCTAATTGAAAATGAAAATGAATCACATGGAAAAAGCGAAAATGAAATTAAAGCGAGGGAGGTAAGTGCCGACACTTCCCCGAGGATGGCGAACCACCAGGCACCGGCCTCGGTTACATAACTGTTTTCCCTCTGCTCCCTTGGCAAAGAAATGAAAACACACATACACATTCACACACACACACACAAACACAGACCGAAAGCAATTAGGGCTGAGGAAATAACAGGGAGTATGAGTCTTGGGTTTAGTGTTTCCACCAGAGTTAGCTTCTCTTCAGATGGAACTACAGCACCAGAATAACACTGAGTCAGTGGAGTGTCCCTCAGAGGACGGTTATGCTGCTGCTAACCATTTATTTAGGCCACGATGGGCCTAAAACCACGCTAGAAAGTGTTTCTGTTTTCTTTGTGTGTTCTCCTACAGTACACATGCATACTTATAAGTACTGAGTATCTTCTTAAGAAAAGAGATGCTGCCATTCGTTTACTACACACTCACTTTTGCAGAGCAAGAGTGGAGACTTGGGTTTAGGGTGGTAATATTTGGATTAGGTTAAATCTCTTCAACCCTTCGGACAGTTCTGCTGGTCCGTCAGACAAACTCATGTGTGTTAAACACACAGGACTTTATTTTAAAAAGTTTCCAAAGCTATCTCATGCTGAATTTAGGGGAAATGCCTGTTTAAATAATGCACAAAACAATTTGAACGTTCCACTTTCCACGGCTGAAAATAAATAAATAAATAAATAAATAAATGGGATCACAGATTTCAATATAGTATTTTACACTGGCAAACAATCCCAGACACAATGTATACAGTGTGTGATGCTGAACACTGTGGAAAAGAATGTTTTATTTCAGTTTCAGGCAACTTCACGTTTGTTTTTAGTGTGTTTTTATCAGTAGTCGTCAGGGTTGAAGTTGAGTATGTTATATATATAAAAATAAAAAGTCTCTCTCAGTGTTTCTGTGTGTGTGTGTGTGTGTGTGTGTGCCCTTGGCTAATGGACACTCCTTCTGATTCACAGGTCTAGTCACTCTTTAGCACATCCCATCCCCCCACACCAACCCTCTCACAACCCCCTTCTCATCCTACTCCCCTTCATCCTCAGCCTCTGACTCACAGTGCCAGTATTCTGTGACACTTTCAGGATGATCACACAACCACCACCTCCCCCCTTCTCTCTCTTTCTTTTTCTGTCTCTCTCTCTCTCTTACTCACACACACACACACACACACACACACACACACACACACACGCACAATCTCTCCTCACAGACTTGCCCAGTGTTAAGTCCCTGGCTTAGTCAGCCTCTGAGCAGATCCCAAGCCCTGCTGGGAAAGAGAGACCAGGCAAGCCCCAACAGAATGCTAATGATGTCATTAACCTCCGGACTCCGGGGTCGGGGGGAAAAGTGGCTCCAAAAGGCAAAGATCACGTCACTCTTCCACTTACTCATTACATATTTACTATTGGACATGCACACACGTGCCCCCAGAAAAATAGGCTTGCAGAGAAATGATTAAAAAAGCCTTTTTTATTACATTAATACATAACGGGTTCCCTGATAGTTGGTGGTTTTTTGGATGGTAAATCTTTTGATCGCTGTCACGCAGGGCACTCACTTGGTTAGAATGGCTTTTTCAGGCAGACAATAATCCGGAGTCTTAAATGAAAATACATTATCAGAGTGAAAAGATTTATGCAATAAAGTCCACACATAGAGGCAAGGGATCAGCTAGTGTGGGTTTTTAGGGTTCATACTAATATGAAAACATCAATGAGGGAGGATATTGACTGTGAAAAAAGTTATAATAACTTTAACTTCCATTACATTGCATGTATTATAATACATGGGTGAAATGCAGTATCCACAGCATCCTGTGCATTTTAACTAGTACGTTTAAGGCTAGCTTTAGCAATCAGCAGCTTCTAGAGTGCAGTAACTGCAGCCTTTGCTTATATCTATAGTTTTTTTTTTTTTAACACATTTTTTTATTGTGATTTTCTCATTGATTTAAACATTAACATTCAAACATGGACATTTTAACACATTATACCCCGGTCTGGCAAAATAAATAAATAAAAATAAATAAATAATAATAACAACTAATAATAATGGTAATAATAATGTAGATGAATAATAATTAAATAAAACAATAATAAATTCCAATAGGATCACAGCAGTGCATAAGTTACAGAACTTGTACAATTAATCACAATTCAAGGTTGTGAGTTTCCAGAAAGTCTATATAAGGTCTCCACAAACCAGCAAAATTCTTTTTCTTTTTTACAATATATGTTAGTCTCTCCAAAGCGAGACAGGACATCAGTTCTTTTGTCCACATTCCAATAGAAGGTGCGTCCACATTTCTCCACAATAATGCGATTATCCTCCTGGCTTGTAAGAGTCCAAAGTCAATGAGCAGTGAATGCTGCTGAGATACAGCAAAGTTTTCTGGATATATTCCCAGTAAACATATTTTGGCTTGCAATGGAACTTCCCTTCCAACTATGAGCCCGATACAATGTAATACACCTTTCCAGAATTGGTGTATCTTTAAACATTCCCATAAACAATGAATTAATGTACCCTTTTCTTCTCTACATTTCACACAAATATCAGGTACATTAGGGTATATGTGATTCAATCTGCAAGGTGTAAGATAAGTGCGCATTAACCACTTATATTGTAGCAGCTTATATTTGGTATTAACCGACTGGGTCTGAGCCTTAAAACAAGCCCTTTCCCAGTCAGCTTCCTGGATATCCTCCCTTAAATCAGTTATCCATGCCCCCATCTTTTTGGAAGATGACTCCTTTGAATGTTGTAACAGTAAATAATAGAACAGTGAAAATTGTCCTCTGCCATCCATGTGGGATAGAGTCAGTTTCTCAATTGTAGATAGTGGAGGTACAGACAGTTGTTTATGCGTGGACAAAATAAAATGTTTCAGTTGGAGGTATTTAAAGAAGTGTCTTCTTGGAATATCGTATTTCTCACACAGTTGATTATATGACATCAAGCTACCTTCTGCATATAAATCCAAAATTTTTGCAGCACCTTTGTTAAACCACATCCTAAATCCACCATCTGCTCTCCCCGGTATAAAACAATTATTGCCCCATATAGGGGTAAACTGTGATAATGCTGGCGTGTCTCCGACCTGTTGGTGTGCAGAGTACCACACTGAAATGGTATTTCGAAGAAAGGGATTTTTTGTTTGTTTAACCAGTCTCTTGACACTTGCTGAATATAAATAAAGCTTGAGAGGAAGCCCTAGTGTCGACGTCTCCTCTATAGTCACCCAAGCAGGAGGAGAAGTTACTGAAAAGTAATACATTGCTGTCCTCAGCTGGGCGGCCCAGTAATACAGTTTTAGATTGGGGAGCTGAAGCCCTCCTCTTTCATATGGTAAATATAATAATTTTAGTTGTAGCCTGGCCTTTTTGCCATTCCAGATGAATTGGCTCAATATATTATTAATGTTATGAAAAAAGATTTCAGGTAAAGGAAGCGGAAGTGATTGAAATAGATATAGAAACTTTGGCAAGACCAACATTTTAATTATGTTTATGCGACCAATCATAGATATAGGCATCCTGGTCCATCGATTTAGCATCTCCCTCACCCCGTCCACCAGAGGGTCATAATTTAAAGAAGCTATTTGTTTTACATCAGGACTGATTTTAACCCCCAAATATGTAAAGCCTTCTTTAGTGGCTGTGAATGGTGTATCTATAATAGGCTGCAGTCTTTCATTTTCATCCAAAAACATTAGTGCAGATTTGGAATTATTTATTTCATACCCTGATATGTTTCCAAATGTGTCTATTAAATTCGTTAATTGGGGAATACTATCTTTTAAGTTTGTTAAAAAAATAATTATGTCATCCGCGTATAAAGCTATGCGATGTTCATATCCTCCAATAGTTATACCTGTGATGTCTTTATGGGCTCTTGTGGCCATGGCCAAGGGCTCAATAGCCAACACAAATAGCAAAGGCGATAACGGACACCCTTGTCTCGTTGATCGGTGGAGAGTAAATGGTTTAGAGACATTATTATTGGTCAATATTTCAGCAGTTGGGTTTGTATACAAGAGCTTTATCCATCTTAAAAAATTTGCACCAATTCCAAACCGCGGGAGTACGTTAAAAAGGAAACCCCACTCGATCCTGTCAAAAGCTTGACGCGCGTCTAGAGATAACACAGCTGTATCTCTAGAGTTATGTTTTTCATACAATATGTTCAGAACACGCCGAATATTATGAAATCCATGTCTATTTTTGACAAAGCCATTTTGATCCTTGTCAACAAGATGGGGAAGATACGACTCCAGTCTTCTGGCCAAGGCCTTGCAGAGTATTTTAATGTCACACCCCATCAGACTAATAGGCCTGAAAGAGGAGCATTCGTTTGGTGGTTTGTTTGGTTTCAGGATTAAAGTTATTATCGCCAGTCTCAAGGATGGAGGGAGTATTCCCTTTATATAGGATTCCTTATACATGTCCAATAATGGGACCAAAAGTTTCTCCCCAAATCTCTTGTAAAATTCAATTGGAAAGCCGTCCGGCCCTGGTGCTTTTCCGCTCTGCATACTTTGAATGGCTTCTGCTAATTCCTTCGTTGTTAGACTGCAATCCAATTCCTTTCGTTCATTTTCTGACAAAGTCTGAAACCTCAATTGATCTAGAAAAGAATTTTGACTGTGTAAATCATCTAAACGCTCTGATGTATACAAGGCCTCATAGAAATCACTAAAAACATTATTGATCTCCACTGGATCTGAAGTCATATTGCCTGCAGGTGACTTAATGCTGTTGATTGCTCTGTCTAATTGCTTTTTCTTAAGTCGCCAAGCCAGCAGTTTACCACATTTTTCTCCTTGATCATAGTAGGACTGTTTTAGCCACATTAAATTTTTTGCGACTTTTTCTATAGATAATTTGTTATATTTGGCTCTCATAATTTGTAAATTCTTTGCTCTTTGTGGACAGTAATTATCATACAATTCCTGTTCCAATATTTTAATCTGGTTTTCAATTGTCTCCATTTCCATACGTTGTTGTTTCGCTTTAGATTTCGTAAAGCTAATAATTTCCCCCCTGATATATGCTTTGAATGCCTCCCATCTAACACAAGCATCAGTCTGGTCACGATTGATTTCAAAGTAATTGTCAATGCGTTCTTCAGCAAATTTTATAAACTTTTCATCCTGCAGTAACTCAACAGGAAATCTCCATCTCTTAGGGTTATGAATAAATGTATCTATATGTAAATTTAATGATACAGCCGCATGATCACTAATGACAATGCTATCATACCAGCATTCTTTAATTTTTGAAAGAAGTCCAAATGAGATCAAAAAATAGTCAATTCGCGAGTGGGTGCCATGTGTACTTGAATAACAGGAGTATTCAACTTTATCTGGGTGTAGTTCCCTCCATACTTCAACCAAATTCAAATCTTTACAGGACTGCAATAGTATTTTCCTTGTTTGTATATGAGTAGAATCAAGGTTAGTAGAACGGTCTTTTGTGGGGACTAAAGCGCAATTAAAATCACCACCGATAATGTACATACCTTGCAAGGTGGACAGAGTGAGGAAGAGATTCTGAAAAAATGTTGGATTATCATCATTCGGACCATAGATGCAAACCAGATTTAGTCGACATGTGGATATGTTACCTTGAATAATGATGTACCTACCATATTGATCACAAATAACATTAGTGGTTTGGAACGGTAAAGATTTATGTATAAATATAAGCACACCCCTAGCATGATTGCTGTATGGAGCACACAAGACCTGACCTGGCCATCTCTTTTGCAATCTGTCAATTTCTGTTAGTCTTAAATGTATCTCCTGCAAGAAAACTATTTGGGACTTAAGTTGTTTGATTCTGTTTAAAACTTGCTTTAATTTGGCTATTTCTCTCAGCCCCCTAACATTCCAACTAGTGATTTTTATTTTAGACATATTGGTGTTTTAGTCTTGTGAGCAAGATGCAGCTCTGTCCTGCCAGATAGACCATATAAGTAAACAAAGACACTGCTGATAGGAGCCTTGATGACATGTAAGAGAAAAAAAAAAAAAAAAAAAAAAAAAAAAAAAAAAAAAACAAACAAAAAAAAAAACAAAAAAAAAAAAAACTGCCAGATAACCCCCTTCCCACCCCCCACACTTCCCCAACTGAAGTGTTTTACGACCTGAACACTGAACATTGCTCCCGTCGTTCCCCACCTTTCGCTAATTGAATGAGGAGCACTGATCCACATTTACATGAGGAGCAGCTAATTAGTCAACGTGAGTCTTGAACCCATCACCAACCGTGCACTACACTTATTACAATCAACATAGTTTTCCCCTAGATATTCAAAATGGGACGGATTTGTCTATATAAAAAAATAAAATTATAATACATTGAAATTAAATTTACTCTCTAACCCACCCCCGTCTCCAGTCATCACTTTGCGTAAATGAGCTTCAATAATAAAGTATGAGAAAAAAAAGAAAAAGAACTGTCATAATGTTAATGACTTTCAATTTTAAGCTTAAAAAAATATTAAAAAAAATAAAATAAACGGGGGTAGGGAGCTCAAATAGACCATTTCCGGTTCACACTCCGTTCGGATTGTTCATTATAAACAGTTATGCAATAAACTTATATCTTCTTAGTAAACAAAAAAACAAAAAACAAAACGTAAGTGTGCCGGGTCATTTATAACATTAGTATTGCCAGTCCCATCAGTCCACCTCACTGTTACTGTACCTCTTACAGCGGTTACCTGTCATCAGAGGCTGACTGTGATGAGAAGAGTTAATCTTTAGGTTGAATTTTACAGTGAAATTCCTCTGCTTCACGCGGTGAAGAGAAGAGGATCACCTTCCCGTCATGGACCACTCTCATCTTGCAGGGATTTAGCTGGAATCCCCGAAATTTCCCCATCTCACCAAACAGCTTTCTGGCCGTGTTAAATTCCCGACGCTTCCGCATCGTTTCTGCTGAAAAGTCCTGCACCAAAGTGATCTTAGCTCCATCATGTAGGATATTTTTCTGTGATGAAAGGCGATAAACAGTCTCTCTATCCTGAAATTTCCAGAAGCGTATAAGAACGGCTCTGTGTTGGTTAGGCTTTGCCGGCGCTAAGGTGCGATGTACCCGCTCCAACACCGGGGTCTGATCCGCGCTCAGCCCCAGCCACCGCGGCAGCATTTCTCGGATAAAATCCAGCAAAGGTCGCGTACCTTCGGCGCCTTCTTTGAGACCAAACATACGCAGGTTCTTCCTCCTGCTTCGGTTCTCCAAGTCGTCGGTCTTCATCTCCAAGTGTGCCAGCCGTTTTACAGTTGAAGCCAACTCCACGCGTACACCCTCAAGTTCCTCCTCTGCCGCCATCACTCGGTTCTCCGCTACTCCGATGCGTTGAGTGTGCTCCGACACGTCCTGTTTAACTTCAGCCACTTTGCCTTCTAATGCAGTTATAGCACTGGTCACCTCTCCGAGGCGGTTATTAATGCCATCTAGTTTTAGTCCGAACTCGGATCGGAGCGACTTTAGCTCTCTTAGCACATCTGCTATGTCGGCCATGCTACTAGCATCTGCCTGCTCGGTTGAAGCCCCTTTCTTGTTTTGAGCGGTCGGTTTTCGAGCTCTGGTAAAAATGTCACATTCCTTACTCGCATGAGATGTCGACATAGTTGACGCTGAGTGGAAAATCTGAATTCCAAGCCACTGTCCGGGGAATAAAAAGATTTTTGTGCACGGTTGATCAGAGCCTCTCCTCTAAGCTGCCATCTTCGTCGGGTCACGTGACCTCCTGGCTTATATCTATAGTTACTGAATATTTAAAAGAGCTGTTTTAATAATATACTATATAATATAGTTTATATAGTAAAATGTCTTCATTTTTAAATATGTTATTAGGCCAACAGTGTCTTGTCTTTGTAGAAAAGCCATATTTTATAACATATGTCTTTTCATTTTTTATAATACTTGTCTTTCAGACACAAACTGTACTGGCTGATATCGTGGGTGTATCAAAGCACATTTACGGTAAATATGCAGGATCATTTCTGTCTTGCCCTTTACCCAGATGGCTTTAAAAGACTACCAGAGGGTCTCAGATGGTGTTTGTGACACAAAAGATAGCATGATAGACTTCATACATGGCGGTTAGATGAAAAATATCTGCGTGGAATGGCAAAATTTATATGCATGGGTGTAATAGCAGTTTTCAATGTAATAGTGTAATAGTAGTTTTTTTAGTATGTTTGGAACTGTAACCAAAAAAGATAATGAGCTTTGCGCTCTGAGTGTGTGCATGTGACTCTCTGGATGTGAACTGTCAGATGAATATGACAGCTTCTGAAATGTCGATCTACACTGACAGCAGGCAGTGCACCTACGCATAGATTAACCTTCAAGACAATTTTGGAAGGAAAGGGGGGGGTGGGGGGTGGGGTGGCACTATGAAGAGAAATCTTAGCTAGTAGGTTTCCACCCCCACAGTCCCACTGAGTGTATCAGTCCTACAGTATATCCACTCTCTCAGGACATTTCCCATGGATGGTTACGAGTGTTCAGAGAGGATTGGGGGTGGGGGGGGGGGGGGGGGGGGGGTTGTCACCCACTGCACATTAGGCAAACAGCTAATAGGGTCAGCTGGCCGGATGTACATCTGTCCAGCAATCACACACTGTGACACTTTACACAGCTCACATGTACACATAAATACACACGTGGAAGGAACACCTGTGTATTTACATGTACAATCGCATGTTACGGAAACATGCAAACACAAACATACAGCATGCAGACAAAAACTAAGACACACACACACACACGCATCCTCACAAACGCTCAAACACACATACACAGGAACACAGCGGGAGGAAAAGGAAGTGGCTGCCAAGGAGGTGGGAGATGAGTGGGCACTAAGCAAACAACACTTAGAGCAGGAAGTCCCTATAGGAAGGTTTGCTTGGAGGAAGGAAGTGTGTGTGTGTGTGTGTGTGTGTGTGTGTGCGTGCATGAACAATTGCGGAGGAGGTGTGGATATAACACCATGGGTCCAGCTGACTTTGAAACCACAACACAGTAGAGTAGATTCTTTTTTATATATATATATATATATATATATTTTTTTTTTTGCTCTGTATCCATATCAGAAGCAACACGTCCTTTACGGGCTGAAAGTCGCTCAAGGGAAACATCTGGTTTCTTTCAGCTCCACTAACTTTGTCCAGGTTCTAACAATTACAGCAAGCCACTTTGTTAATAAAATCCTTAACTTGTGGTAATTTCCAAATGCAAATCCATACGTGGGGCTTTTAAAATGTCGTCACTTTGAAAGGCTCAATTATATCATGAGCAAGGGCACAGATAAGCCAAGGTAAGACTGAATACAGCGAGGTGAAAAAGTCTATTATTGAAGAGCCAACTCAATATAGTTTTTATTTCACCTTTCTCCCTTTCTGCTTCAGAGCATGTCGGGCAAGAGCGTTACATCATTTTCTCATTCACTTTTTATTTAAAGCTCTTTAGAAATATATCAATAGACATTGTGACTTTAGCTCGGCTCAAACTAAAATAATCTAACATATTTTTTTTTTCAAATTGGCAAGTTGAGTCAGCTCTCAAGGATGTGAATCTTTTTGTTTAAAAAAAAAAGTCTTTAAATTGTATGTCTGAGAAATTATCTTTAAATGATTCAGTTCACGTTTAAGTATATGAATGTGACTTCCACATGCTTGTCAGATGAGCTTGAGTAGCCATTCATCCATCCTATCCATCATGTTCCAAATGCTTCCTTTTCAATTAGTGTCAAAATGGATGCTAAATAACACTGCATCCAAAGTGGATATTGTTACAATATGTTTTCATACCATTAAACTGTTCAGAGTTAGAGTTGCATTCATACTGTCACTTTGAAGTGTCAGAAGCTGGACCTATCAACCTTTTACATGAACTGTTTATCCATTAATATCAGCTAACAAATGTGACTTTTTATCCATTACTTTTAGCTAACCGTTCAGTTAGTCCGTTGCTTTTAGCTAACCGTTCAGTTTGTCCGTTGCTTTTAGCTAACGATTCAGTTAGTCCGTTGCTTTTAGCTAACCGTTCAGTTTGTCCGTTGCTTTTAGCTAACCGTTGAGTTTGTCCGTTGCTTTTAGCTAACCGTTGAGTTAGTCCGTTGCTTTTAGCTAACCGTTCAGTGAGTCCGTTGCTTTTAGCTAACTGTTGAGTTAGTCTGTTGCTTTTAGCTAACTGTTCAGTTTGTTTGTTGCTTTTAGCTAACTGTTCAGTTTGTCTGTTGCTTTTAGCTAACTGTTGAGTTTGTCCGTTGCTTTTAGCTAACTGTTGAGTTTGTCCGTTGCTTTTAGCTAACTGTTCAGTTTGTCCGTTGCTTTTAGCTAACTGTTGAGTTAGTCTGTTGCTTTTAGCTAACTGTTCAGTTTGTCCGTTGCTTTTAGCTAACTGTTGAGTTAGTCTGTTGCTTTTAGCTAACTGTTGAGTTTGTCCATTGCTTTTAGCTAACTGTTCAGTTTGCCTGTTGCTTTTAGCTAACTGTTGAGTTAGTCTGTTGCTTTTAGCTAACTGTTCAGTTTGTCCGTTGCTTTTAGCTAACTGTTGAGTTAGTCTGTTGCTTTTAGCTAACTGTTAGTCTGTTGCTTTTAGCTAACTGTTGAGTTAGTCTGTTGCTTTTAGCTAACTGTTCAGTTTGTCCGTTGCTTTTAGCTAACTGTTGAGTTAGTCTGTTGCTTTTAGCTAACTGTTCAGTTTGTCTGTTGCTTTTAGCTAACTGTTGAGTTAGTCTGTTGCTTTTAGCTAACTGTTCAGTTTGTCCGTTGCTTTTAGCTAACTGTTGAGTTAGTCTGTTGCTTTTAGCTAACTGTTGAGTTAGTCCGTTGCTTTTAGCTAACTGTTGAGTTAGTCTGTTGCTTTTAGCTAACTGTTCAGTTTGTCTGTTGCTTTTAGCTAACTGTTGAGTTAGTCTGTTGCTTTTAGCTAACTGTTCAGCTTGTCCATTAATTTTGGATACATCTTGTTTGTACTGTTTATCCATTACGTTACTTGTAGCTAATTATTTCAACTGTTTATTTTTAGTTAACAATTTAAAATGGTTATTAATAACTATTTAAACTGTTTATCCTAATGATTTTTAGCAAACTATTTCAACTTCTTTCTTTGCCTGCTAACTAGTTTTCAATCTCAACAGAGGTTGCTCAGGTTCCAACCCCGGTTTGTTGGGACATGCATCCTGTCTAGCTGGTAGCTTAGTGACAGCATCACACAATGTGTAATTTTATGGAAGGTTTATTAACCCAAATTAGTCTTTCCAAGTACCGAGCGGCAGCTGTAGAAGCACATCCACCAGGTCGGGAATCAGTGCTGTAGTGATATGTGTTTCTGTATTTCTTATTGACAGCCAATATCTCTCACCATGCTTCCTTTCCACTCCCCCCTCTCTTCTCTCCATCTTCCACTGAAGTGAGATATTGTATTTCAGGCAGGCCATTTCTCACTGTCAGTAATGCACATCAAATCCCACAAGTAAGAGGGCTAAGAGGTTTGATCGGCTATAATGCCTTTACCTACACTAAAGGCTTAACAGAGGAAATCACATTCAAAGTTGCCCCGGCTCTTCACCGCACATCTGGGTCTCCACTGGCTTTCAGCTGTGGATGGAAATCTTGTGGTTCATAAAGCCTCAAATAGAATCCCAAGCTCCTAATCCATCTTGATCTCATTTACACACAAGTGGCAAGTTTTGACTAATATTTTCCTTGATATTTTGCCACGGCAGAATAAGAAATGTTTTAAAGAGGTCCATTCTGGATCTGGTTGGGGGATATTTTGAGAGTGTGTGTATGTCCCAGGACCAATCTTGGTATGATTGGGTGGTAAATTTGGTATAATGCTTTCTTTTCCATTGTGTAAAACCTGAGGAATGTGCTGCGGTGACATGAGTGGTAGTTTCCTCCATGAGTGTATCCTCAGATGACCTTCCTTGCCCGCACTCAAAGGGAAGTCATGTTTTCACCTAGGGGTAATTTGAAAAAAATATATATTCATCCCAACTTCTTTCTCTAAGGCAAAATATTATTTGAAATTTGAAATATGTAGATCAATAAATCCAGATGGCTGACATACTTTCAGTTTGGCCCGTCTCACTTCAGAAGACTGACAACTGTCTTGCATTAAACGGTTACAAACAGCCTGACTGTCCCCCTGACTGAGTGCTGCTGTGAGAGAAGTAACATACAACATCTTCTCACCTCATTTCCACCAGCACACGTTCATGTCCTCCATGCAGCGCTGCCAGCTGTACGCCTTCCTCCCCCATGCTTCCTGAGCTCCTCTCCCAGCTTCAAAGCCCCCGTCCTGACATCCAACCCAGCAGGAGTGCACTAGATGGCACTGTTTACAACAGCACCGCCTGAACCGAGCAGCCAGCAAACACACCATCTCACAATTACTGATTTACAATCCTTTCACTAATCTAATAAATTAGATTGCGTATTATACAGTTTGTAATTACACAACCACAATAAACACAGTTAACAATGCACATCAGCTCCGATTTCCACAGCTGTTACTGCATTAGAGGGGGGAAAGATATGAAACAAGATATCAGATATGGCAATCAATGTGAAACAAGGAGATGATAAGATCAGTCACTATTTTTTTTTTCCTTTTTAATGGCTCATAATGTCATTAAATCTGACTGCCATTATTTGCAAATACATTTAGCTGTTCCACGGGGGCTGCTTAATGAAAAGTGCAGTATGATCAGACACTGATAGCATTGGTATAAGTTGGATTTTTTACAGCTTTTGATGCATCCACCTTCTTTATCACCGCCTGTCTGTTTATCACATCCTCACTTTTTTTTTTTTTTTTTTAGCATTTTTGTTGCTCTTTTGTTTGCCTGCAACTTTCTGTCTGTCTGTTTATCTGCCTCCTTGTATTTCTGGATCTCTTTGTGTCTAGGCCTATGGGCAGGTTTCTGACAGGGGTTGCTCTGGTTGAGCCTTCCTCAGGCATCAAAAGGCAAAGAGAGAGAGAGACAGGCTCTGTCACATTATGCAGGCCCTCTTCTCCTGGCTTTGATTGAGAGTAGTGATCCAAAACTGATGCAGAGAGGAGCTGGAGCTCACCTCTTGTCAGTGGCGGATGTTCTCCGCAGGCAGACAGGCAAGCAGCAATGACAATGTTGGATACGCTTCGTGGGCTCTGACAACCTCCTTCATACTTTGACACACTTGGTGATATCTCACTCAACGCTTGCCATTGTCTTAAAAAGGTGTCGATTGTAAGGCAGTTGCAGATAGGATTCAGATGTGTGTTAAGTATTGGCTGTGTGTGGATTCCTTACATTCTGCAGCTGGGTTGCTTAGTTTTGAAGAATCTGAAAACATCTCTGCTTTACTTTTTTTTGCTTAACAACCTTTAATTTAGTTTATCCAGTTACACATGATTATGTTCTGTTTGTACCATTGCAACTCGTGTGTGTGTGAATTTTATTTTTCATGTTGGTGTTCAAAGCACTTAGAAATGCAATACTCTCCAGCTCTGCATAAACTTTATGGGATTTTTTTTTGTTTTTGTTTTGTACCACTCAAATCGGCGGTGGTATTTTAGAGATTGTGTAGAAATGAAATGATTTTCTTAAATTTTTATTCTGTTGTCATTTCAGTTCAGCAGGCAGCTAACCAAAAGTGAAATAAAAATCATTGCATGTGTTAGCCCGGCTTTCCAATTAAAAAAAAATTCGGATCCTGAAGATATTGCGCAATTCTGTCAGCTTATAAAGGACAATCTTTCAGCCGTGAATGAAATGAAATGAATTTTAAGACATCAAAAAGCACACAATTAAATGACAACAGAAGAAACTAAAAACTCTGAATATCTGGTTTAAAATCCCCTCTCATACATACAGTATACACACATGCACCACACAACACAGTCACATTTGTTGCATTTTAGCCGGTTACTATGAGATGACCTTCATACTTTCATAGTCTGGTGAATATTTGATATCAGATGTGATGGGACCTTCCGATGAGCCCACGACCATCTCGACTCCACATCTCCCAGACCAATAAACGTGTCTATTTATCCTGCAGGCAACAGCTCCGAGACGCATTTATAACAGCTTCACCGCGCATCAAGAACCCAGGGTCACATATTCATAAACGGGCCATGTGTGTGAAATATGCATTAGTTAAGGTATGTTGCATCAGGTGATGCGCGCAGGCAGGTAAGTCGTCATTCCCGTGTGTGTCAAACCCTCCATCTTACATGTAACATGCTGCCATGGCGACAGGCTGATTGGCATGTCTCTCAGCTCTAAAGAGCCCCTAAACTGAATTTTTACTTTCTGTTAAATAAATGGACTGTATCGTAGGCTGAGGGCTGACATGTCCTCGCATGGCAGCTGGCTTCTTTTAGATCTCAAGCAGAAGCAGCGCTGAAGACTTTTCCAGCATTAAAGTTGACATTTTGTATTAAAAGAACATGTTTTTTTTTTTTTTCTCTTTTTAACAAAAGTTTTCACCATAGCTTCTGTCTCGTAGTCCTTGTGGTTTCTCCATCTGCGGCCCCTGCGTGGCTGTGCTGCAAGTGCTTTTGTCTGCACTTTTCTTTCTGATGATTCTTAACTACAGCACATGTTGGGATCATTAATTTCAAGCCCTGCCAAAACCACTTCCCACACATGCATGGCATTCATTCCTCTCCTCTCCTCTCCCCGACTCACTCTTTTTCCCTCCTCAAACATACACACATTGCTCTCTGCATCGCACCGGCTGTCTGTGAAGCGGGAGTAATCCTGTTCTCTTTTCAATGAATCAAAATCACTATGCGGCTTTGTTACAGTCGGCGCGAGCTGGTGCTAAGAGCTGGGTTGCTGTTGCTTTACACCATAAAAGAAATTGTATTTCGCACAGGTTTGTGCAGAGGAGTGAGGATTTATGCAGGCGGCATTGGCAGAATTCCTTCATACCTCCCTTGTTACACCTAACATCGTGAAAACCTGCACCGTTTCAAAGCAGTGGCGGATATGAAATATTCAACAGCCGTATTACTATTACAACACACGGAGAGAAACTGTGCATGCTCTCTCCCTGCACACTTTTAATTTTGAAAACTTGATGATTATTGGTTCAAATAGGACTCCAGCTCCACAGCAGGAGCGGCTGCCTCTGGAACCGAGGCTGCATCTTTAACGAGGATCTCAACTTCTACTCAGGGAAAGAAAAAAAAAAGAAAGAAAAAAAACTCAGGGGTGGGGGTGGGGGTAGGAGGTGGTGAATGGGGGGCAAAATGAAAGAGTAAGAAAGATACACTGAAAGGGAAAGTGAGAGCAATCTGCTTGAGAATGTGTGTGTGTATGTGTGTGTGTGTGTGCTCTTCAGAGAGGCTCTGTGCTGCAGACAGCTCTCTGGCATGGCAAACGCCTGCTGGTCCTGAGCAGAGCTGAGCTGGAAGCCTGCTCAAAGCCCTTCACCTTCACAGCCGGGCTGGCACGATGCATTGAGCATGGCTGGCATAGCGCGATGTTTATCACACAAAGACACGATCAAAGAGCGCTGGTATCTGGCTGCAGCACTTTCATCTGGGTTCCCACAGCTGACAGTAGAATCTGTGGGGGGGCTCTCCTCTCCTTTTTCTCCTCCTTTAATGGTCTCTCTCTCTCTCTCTCTCTCACACACACACATTTATCACTGCAGATAAGGAGACTTTATTTTAGATTGCATAGCCAAAAGAAATTTCTCTCTTGATCAATGATGGTTTTAAAAGCGACCTGGGGATTAGGCGGTTCTTGGCTCTCTGCTCGTAAACTAGTAGGGGAGTGGGTGGTTGGTGGGGGTGTGGCTTACAAACTTTCCCTTCAATGTTTATGTTGCTATACCCCGCAGGCCAATCAGCTTGCCTTTTTCACCTCTGCTCCTCGTTTTCTGCTGAAGCATCAGTAAACCAAACTGCATGGGCGAAGACATTCCCACAACAGGCACGGTAAAAAATTAACCTCGCGACACAAAATGAATGAATTGGGAGGAGGCTTTGAAATTTCAGCCTGCACGTGGGGCTTGACAGCCCCAGCACGAAGTTTGACAATCGGTATGCAGCCTTCATGTTGTTGAGATAGAAGCAGGCAGACAGAGACAGAGAGGGAAACCTAGGCTTCAGATTCAGGAGGGATGCTGTGGTCGAAGGCTCCGGATGAAATGGGGGTATTTATTATTCTTTAACTGTAACTGTAAACTCTCAGTTTGTAATTCAGACATGCTCCAGGAAGGACTACTCTTCCCAATAAGGCTTCCACTCAACTGATATGGGCATTAGGCATTCCCTACATATCACGCCACCTCGCTTGACATCTCACTACGCCACAAAAAAATAAATAAATAAATGAAACCCCAAACAAATGGCCTCCTTGGTCACATCAAACTGCCTCGTCCGCCATGAAAAACAGCACTCTTCAACATACAGCAGCAACCCCTGCGTGACTGTCAGGAAACGCACCATTTTTCCCCCTCAAGTGTGTGGAATGTGTGGCTCCTGTTGTTGCGATCAATCCCAATTTAAAAGACACCGGCTCAAAGTCAACCTTCAGGGAGCTATGAAAGCTGACAGGTGAGAACTCACTGCCGTCTCCCCGACTCACATCAAAGACACAGCAACAGTGGCGGCTTCAGTGGAAGACAAGCACTTTTAGAAAGAACAAAGAGACTTGGATAGAGGAGAGCAGGACTCGTCTCGAGACAAGGGAAGGCCAAGGGGCTGAATACTAAAAAAAAAAGGTTCCATCTGCCCCCATGCAGATTTTGGGCGAATTCAAACTGAATGTAAGACAAATTCAGTATGATGTTGGCCATATGAGAATCATTTGTTTGACAAAGAGTGTGAATTCAAATGGATTTTTTTCCCCCTCCCAACCACAACTCAAAGAACGTCGGATGTGCACTCCTACTTTTCTTTTCCAATCTAGCAGTTAAGACAGTCTAAATAATACTGCAGAAACACGTTTAAAAGGTCAGTTAAAATAATAACGCTTGTTATTTCAGTCCAGGTTCACACGGCAACACCTGTTATCGCTAGTGATAATAACAAGCGTGGATTAATACTACAGATCTGTTCTGGGAAAAACAGAAGAGCAACCGGTGTTGTTGTGACTTCACTCTGCACTTGTTGCGAGTAGTTTTCCACACAGCAGTAGGACACAGTGAAATCGGTTACCTTGCTAAAGTAGTTAAAAAATGTTTCCAGTCTGAAACTCTAACAGCTCCTTCTTCCCCCATTACCCCCTGCAATATTTTTAAATGATCTGCAGTAAAAAATAAATACTAAAACTGACCAATTTTCTTGTTTTATAGACACAATTTTAATAAATAATTGTGGTTTACCAGTTTAATGCAATGAAAATATTCAAAAACTATTGTGAAAACATTGGTGAAGCAGCAGCAGCAGTGGGAAATGATGGGTTTGATAAAGAGTAGGGAGAGTGAACAGAAACCAGTGACCAGAGGCTGATATCACTGAGATCAAATTAGAAAACACTAACATTGGATTACATACAAGCCTTGTTTCCTGTGAATCATGCCCAGGAATGGTGGAAATATAAATGAATGAAATGTCTGTTGCTGTTTTGTTAAGGATTATAATATTAATCTGATTAACATTAATGATTGATTGGGCATTATGGAAATGATACAGAGACTGATAAAAGTGAATCTGGTCACTTATAGTACATCAGCTCAGCTGCAGTCATAACTGAACAGTTATTCCCCGCCTACCATAAAAACCTCTGGAAAGCTTTGCAATCGCAGCCCCACTGCACTTACTTTTTATTGTCTACCAGCTGTTGGAAAACTTTACACTCTGAAGGAGAAGAAAGAAATGCAGAGGTCCTCTGAGGACCCATTTGTACAGCTCCGGCAGTTTAAGCCGCCATCTCTGGTGTAGTAGCAGGTGTGTATCCTTTGTAGATTTCACCTTAATTCAACTTCCAGAAGAACACTACAGGAAAGAATAATAATTATGAAAAAAAAAGCACAGATGAGTTACCGTTTTATGGCTCCGTGAGGCTGATATTTCATTTTCCTGTTGAAAAGCTCCCACCCACAGGTCTACACAGTATGTTGCTGCACAGCCTGTCAATACTGTGCATGTACAGAGTAGATCAATACACTGTCAAGCACTGACAGAGCCTTGAGTATGTTAGTGAGGCGGTGAGAACAGAGATGTGAAGGTATCCAGTCTAGAATGAGGATTGTGATGCTGGTGAAAATAAAGGAGAAAACGGAAACCCAAACACTGCAATTACAAGAACTGCTTTTCCACCAACAGTCTTTATACAAAAAGCTAATTAGCACACTCAAAGCTGAAACAAGCAATAATGTTATCCAGTTCCCCCGTTTATTGCTGATTTGTCTCAACTCGCTGTATGTGACAGATACTGATCTTAACTTGAAGAATCTCTAAAGGAAGGAAAGATCACAAGGGTCAATAAGGTAGATGTCACATGGTATCGGTTCCATCTGATTGGCTCACAGCTTCATTTCTATCTCCGTTTCTCGTCCAATCATTAAAGGCCTGTATCTTTGGAGCAGGAAATAAAGCCCACGGAAAGCATTTAGATCGCTCACAGATCTGCTTAATGCTGCCCATCGATCGCTTTTCCCTTTCAAAAAAACAAATGGACAACTCTGATGGTCCAAATGGCCCTTTTCCCAATTACAGGCTTGGGTGGCTTTCAATCCTCCTGCAGACACACTTTGTTTTAACTTTAGATAACTACTTAGCAGCCTGTGATCCTTTCTTGTCTGATATTTGCCTAAACACACAACCACACACACACACACATGTTTGTGCTGCTGGTGAAATGCATCATACATTTTCAGTCTATTCCATTAAAAATCCTGCTTTGAGGTAATACAACTTTGTTGTTGTTGTTGTTATATCAGTAATCGGATCAAAATGAGGATTAATCTGCTGCGTGCATTCTCCTTTTACCAGAGAATAATTCATTTTGAGATAAAAAAAATATATATATTGAATTGGAGTACGGTGCACATGGTTAAATAAAACACACCATTCTCCCTTTTTCCCATTTTCCCAGGGTCTAGTACTGCATGGAGGCCTTATCGGAGGCTACAAACCCGACCTCTCTTTCCAGATAGGCGGCCAAGCAGGCCCCTAAACACCAGGCCAACAGTGAGTTCTACTTAATCTTGGATGAGGAGCAGCAGCAACAGAATCCAAAGAAGGGATGAACTAGGAGCTGGAAGAGAGAGAGAGAGGAGAGCTGCTGTCAACAAGCTCTTATGGTGAACAGATGTGGGGGAACTCCCTTACTACTCCTTAGCCTGCAGCCATGCACACACACACACACGTACACACACCCACTCACACGTATGCTGTAACACACACTTAAGAGGAGGAGAAGCAAAACAATCATTCGGAGTAAATTCCTGAGATGGCTGAGATGGTTGTGGTGGATTTTGCACAAAAAAAAAGCCAAAATCAGAGAAAACCAAATAAGACGTTGAAGTTTAGAACAGTAAACACCGGCTGTGCGGAAGAGGTTTTTTGTTTTGTTTTTTTAACTCTGTGGTGTTGCAGGAATACCACTTTCTACGAGGCCAGAATGAGTTAGAAAAGTGGTCTACAGGGCTTGATTTATCCCCTTCCCGTGCAGGACAGAGTGCCCTATTTGACGGCGAGGCAGACATAAAGCAGCTGCCTCTTTGAGCAGCCCTTAGAAAGAGATGCTATCGGTCAATGGGCCATACTTTAGTCACGCCGCCAAACTCTTTCTCCACCCTGAGCAAGCAACGTTTATTGTGCATTTATCTTCACGGGGAGTTAGCCTTACATAACAGTATTGAACTGCTGAATTCCATCTGTGTGCTGATTTACAGGCTCGTAGGGGGAATTCAAGCGAAAGGCAAATTTGATTACACAGTGTGTGGCCTTGGAACATGTTTTTCTTTTTTTTTTAAAGCACTGACTCACTGACTGTTTGCTAGAGTGGACATATCATTTAACGCAGCGGTTTCTAAGATGTGGAACTCAAACATCTCAATTTTTGTCCCTCCATCTTCCCTAAACCTGTTTTCTGTATGAAGCACTTACATCTATCCAGTGGTCTCTCTTAGGTTAAAGACACAATTCACCTCATACATCAGAGAAAATGACTTTTGCTTTTACACCGAGCACTAGCTGTTCATCCAGATAGATCTGTTGCTGAGATACTGGCTGTTGTTGCCTGCAGTACAGAGCAGTTAAAATGCTCAAAACACACACAAAAAACAACCTTACCTGGATATAAATCGTTTATCTGTGTTGACTGTTGGCAGTCAGTATAACAGTAGCAAGTGTAATGTATGTATTTGCTTTATGATTTCTTTATCTATTTATTGTCTAATGATGCTTTAAGTCCAAACAGAGCCATAGAGAGAAAAACTGGAACACAACATGCATCAATTAATTAAAGGAATAATACAAAAAAACACAAGAATCAATCACAAGGATAGACCCTGTATGACCCTGTGCAGACACAGGCAAGAATCATTATGCTCCACCGAGGAGCTTGAGCTGAAAAAGAGCGGCATTGTCAAGGCATGTAGAGGTAACAGTACTTTCAATGTGTTATCTTTCATATTTATAGGGAATCTTTGGGAATGAGTGCAAGATGAAGGTATACAGAACCGCTCAATAATAAACATTTTATTAATATCGTCTGACATTTTAGTTTCAAGCTAAACCCAGACATGTCACTATTTTCACCGATATCAGCGACAATGCACAAATGAGACTGAAAATTCAAAATGACTTTTTTTGTTAAATTTAAGTCAACTGGAACTAATAATCAAATGACTGAAACTAGATAAAACCACACTGGGTTCAGCTTCAGCTGACAAACGTCCGTGAGTCACACACCGAGTCTGTGCTTGTGGTTACTGCTGAGCCTCGTTTCACACAATACAGAGTGAAGTGCAGCCGATGAGATATTTGACACTAATTATTTACTTGCTTACCTGCTGTTCTGAATTTTGATTGCCCAGGATAACCTGCAATATTGCACCCTTGTCATCTGACTTTGGCGGAAATCCATACACAAAATTGGATTAGTTTCAGTCATTGGTTTCTACAGTAGCAGCACTCTCCAGCCTGTGACATACACTATGTAAACATTTGGTCAATAGACCTTTCAACCTCCAACATTATTAAGTTATTAACCTCTTTACATTTCCTTGCCGCTCGCCTGCACTCTTCTTTATCGTCTATAGGTTTCGTCGTTATTCACTTGACAAACAGCCGTTGTTAGTCAAAAAGCCCTCCGTAGGCCTGGATTAGCTCTGGAGCCTTTCATTATCCTTCGATTCAACCACCTTGATTACTTACAATTGGCGTGAACACCTCATTTTCTAGCATAATCTAATTCAATATCATCTCATTTAGCGGCTGATAGAATGAGACCCGAGATAATTTGCTCGGTTCGGTATTGCTCTGGGATTAAATGTTTGTCTTGCAAAGTAATGATGATGTATTGAAAAAAATATGAGCTTCTATTAATTTTTTTGATCTGTGCTCAGAGAGGACAGAGGCAGGTTGGTGCAGGTTGCATACCGAGGTGCTCTAAAACAGACATACCTAACGTGACCTGGTAAGAGTCAATGACTCGTTTCACCTCGGGCAGCTATGCTCTGACGAGGGCTCAAAGAATGTAAACAACTTTTCAGTCTTTGCAAATCTAGTCTATTATCTGAGGACTGCTACAGAAAAGATTTGCCGTGTTGACAAGTGTTTGTTTTCTCGACGGAATAGAGCGCAAAGCAAAAACACACTGTGGTGCAGCACAATTCAGATTAAGAATCATGTGAAGACGTTATTATTTTCTGTATTATTTTTTACAGCCTTGAAATAACTAACCTTAACTAAATTATATTACAAAATGCAGGCTTAGTTTGACTTGTTTGCTGCCTCTGCCTGACATTGAAAAACCAATAACAAAAACATGCAGAAAACTATACGTTCTCACCATTTTCCCCAGCTTCCACTCCTACGTTTCGGGACACAAAGAGAAAGTGATCATTGTCTTGTTCGCAGGAGACGAGAAAGGTGACTATCTGTCAGCACCATCTAATGTCTGTCATTCTCATGGTGTCCAGTGATCGCAGTCAAACTCATGTCCCGAGAGGTCAATCAGTCATCCAGACAGCTGCTCCAAACACCACTCAGTCCTCAGGCCAAAAGACCGCTGTGTCTACAAGCCAGCCACATCACTTAACTGATTACGCTGATTTAGTTGCTTTAGAAACAGGCTGAGTAGATTCTAAGAGGTGATATAAGATTGTCTTTACCACTACTGGGATTTCATCAATACGATAAAAAAAAATAAATCTAAGTAGACATTAATAACGTATTGATCAAGGTTGGTTCCTTTTAGTCAAATATCAGTCAGATTTCGGATGCGTTCTGATGCTTTTTCTTCACAATAAAAGGCTGTACTATGAACTAAATGCCAACATCAACATGCTAACCATTTTAACCATGTTCACCATCGTAGATTAGCATGTGAGCGTGCTAAATTTGCAGTTAACACTGAACATTGAGAATAGCTGAGGTTTATGGGAATGTACCTGCACTAGTTGAAATGACACAGATGTCAACCTGACGGTGGTGCTAGAGGGAAAGTCAGGGGATCACCAAAGTCAGTGTGGTTCATCCTCTGGGGATGTTGAGTGTCTGTACAAATTGTCATGGCAACACATCCAGTAGTTGTTGAGATATTTCAATCTGGGCCAAAGTGGCAGACCGGGCCCTTGAGCCATACTGCATGGCTCAAAATTGGCCACAAAATGATGTTGATCTATTCATTTATTTTGAAAGGGAAATAAATGCACATCCTGCCACTACCTAGCACAGCCACCATGGGAAGTGCCTTGCTTGAGGGAACCTCGTCAGCCGTTACCAGGGGATTTAGGATGGAGTTACTAATTCACTCCCCCTGCCTAGATTTTCTCGGCTTGTTTTAGGATTCTAATCTCCAAATCCTCTCCCACTCTCACTGTCGTTTTTTTTCTCCCCCCTCTCCCTCTTCCACATTTACTTTCTAGTCTGCATGGACTCCCAGAGTGAGCACTATGAAAGATTACCCTCCCCAGATGTAATCCAATCAAAAAAGCAGGAACTGATTTCTTATCTTTGTAAGATGCTGCATTTCCCCTCATCTCTGAGAACACACAGCCAGCATTATCAGTCATTTGATTACCCTGAGTAAAAATGGATACAGAACAGCAGCCGTTTCAGCCTCAAGAGGCCTGACTTGCACATTGAAATCCAATTGAAGGCTGTACCTTATGTATTTGTTTAAGATTTGGAAATAATTAACTGGGGTAAAAGCTGTTATGACGACACAATGGGATTAAGTGAGACATCAAGGGTTTCTTGAGTTCAAGACAATCTAGGCTTGAGAGCACCTTTTTCCTGCCACTTTACTTTTATACACAATTATTTAAAAAAAAAGCATCTGTATACGAAAAATGTTTTAGATGCAATGGACATATGGCCATTAGATGTTATACCGTGCATGCAGGGCATGTGTGTATCTGCGCACTAAATCAATCCCATACACACTGTATTTAAGCCCGGGGCATCGGCAGACTAACAGATGTTGGTCACGAAGGACAGCTTATCCTGTGAACTGACTGCACTCAGAAACATGTGTTTCTCTGGCTTCCATATGGATAAAACACATGTAGCGCATATAGCTTCATCACCCTGACCAACGATAACATTTTAAGCCATTTAAGGATGGTGAAATGGATAATGAAGCTAATTCCGAGCTGATAAACTCTGCAAATTTAGCATCTGGAACATTATCAAAAACACGTGTCCTCTCAGCTTCTCCTGTTTCACTGACCGATTCGCCTTCACAGTCTCGATACCTTTTTTTTGTTTTCTGTGAGCGTTGAGATGGTGATAAATTGATTCTGAGTGGGTGTAACGCGAGAGGGAGAACGTTCAAGCAAATCCACTGTCCTGCGTTTGACCTATAAACCGCTGTAGCTTTTAATGGCAGTCTGTCATGCTGCACCTTCTGGCAGACGTCTCTTTGCTGTAAGCTTTTTGCTGAAGTGTTCTGAACAACGCTCGCTGTAATTGCTAAAAGGTAATTGTGCTGGCAGGTTGCGATGAGGCTTTAGCTCCCCTGAGCCGCACCCTGATCCCTGCATAAGGATGTGATTAACTGCCATCTCCTGTCATTAACTGTGAGGGCTTTTGGCAAGCAAGCTGCTCCAAGTGTGTAATTGTCATATTAGACCCATTGCTTGGTCAGATCGAGTATTGGAATCAAGTTCCTGGTCTGAAGTGGCTGCTGGCAGGCCTTAAGTACATGGCAGAATTGACCAAATTGTTAGCTCTTGTTTCTACATTGATGTGTGACAGCTGAGCTGCCGTCTAATGTTCAATTTGCCAGTCTTCTAATATATAACCATATGCACCACACCATGAAACAAAATAATATTCCTCCTGTGAATGGTCTATAGCTCAAGGGCCAAACATCTTTGGCGTGACATCCTGCAGTCGTGCTACTTTATGGAGTCTAACATTAAAGCCACAGGAATGAATCACTTGCTCTTCTGTGGGAGACACTAACTGCCAAAAGCAGTGGCTAGTGGCAGAGAATCCAAACAAATAAAGCGAAACACACGTTTACAGACCTGCAGCGAACCCCGTTTGTGCTGTACATCACACTGTAAATCTACTGCAGATTGCTTTGAAAAGCTCTCTCTATCCCTTTGCTTGAACTGGCAGAAGCAGGGCATTGATCTTTCACGCCTTTGCCGCGCTGTGATGCCTCTGCAGACAGATGGGAGGGGGGAGGCGAACGGCATCTTCATCGGAGCATGCTCAGAAATGCATATACTCAGTGGCCTCTTGATGGTACTTCAGAGACGAGCCCGGTTTTGCTTAGATTGCTTGAGCAACGGCTCATCGGGGCAGTTAGCATCACTTTGTGACTGAGAAAACATATAAGATAAGAGAGAAGAAGGCCAAAACAAGCTTTTTTTTTACAAGGAGGTCAGGGAGAGGGGAAAGAACAGAGGCCCTCAGTGGAGAAGAAAAAAATGGGTGAGCTATAAAACCAAAGAGTATTTTGTTTACCATGACGGATTTAATACATCATGCAAATAATTTCTCTGAGTGGTTTTAATGGGGCTCCAGTCAGACCTGCAGATGAATAGACAGTTTTGTTTCATGTCCCCAATGCCATTCTCCATTTAGAGGTATTTTCTGTGGAGCGGGGATAATAGAGCGTCAGTGGGGAACACAGGAGGAAGGATTTAGATGTGTTTGAATTGACTCAGACATTTTGTTAAGTGTCATTGTGCCCCCACCCCCCTACACACACACACACGTTTTCATTCACAACCACTCTCCTGTCTCTTTCTGCAGGGGTTATGGCAGGGATTTGTGTGTCTGTGTGTGCGTAAATGTATTTGCTGATCGCGGTTGTACGTGTACGTGTGGTGTGTGTGGTTAAGGGAGTGGACAGGGCCTGGACCAAAACAAAGGCCTTCTTATTGTAAGCCCCAGCCAGGTCCATATTGTGTGTCCAGAGTGAATCATGACAAACAAGTCCAGCTGGGTTATGGAAACAGAAGTGGCATTGGCCCTTTGTGTTAGACCTGAGTGGGCCGGGTCAGCTGGAGGTAGACGATGCTATTGTGCAGGATGGAAAGATGAAGCAACACAGGGACAGAGGGAGGTGGGTGGAGAGGTAAATTTCTTACAGCTGCTCCGTTTCACTCTACTTAACCCCAGCAGGCCGGTTCAAGGGGAGTGTATGGTTTACAGATCCCTAACATCTGTATGTGCTGTGTGCGTGAGGAGAAAATGGTTACTAATGCAATCAAGGTCTCATTTACATCCCGCGGCGCGGCCTCGCTGGATGCTTCATCACAGCCTCTCCCTGCTATAGGATTTAAAATGCTCAGAGTACAATGTAACAAATTATTGCCCTTTGTTACTCTGCGCCTCTCCCTCTTTCACTCACTTCGTCCTTTTGTTTGTTTGTATTTTTTGTTTAATCATTTCACCAAAAAAAATGAAATAGATAATGCATCAATAAAATGACTGAATAAATACTGATACAGTCAACACTTGAACTGACCCCCAGAGGGACATGTTTGAACTAATGGTTGAGGTGCTCAAGCTTCTTGGCTTCAACAAGAATAGAGTGAGTTACAATAGAAGACAAAACAATGGATGATTTGTTCCAGCTCTTGGGAAGATAAGAAGGGGCGTCGTTTGACAAGGTTCTGTTATTGTTGAAAATAACAGGACCTGATAACTGACTTAAGATGTTTGTCAAAGTTCACCTGTGAATCAAAACCTTCCCCGAGATTTATGGAAACCTATATGCTGTTGGTCTGATTCGGGGGCAAAGATATGAATTCGAATTTTGGTTATGTTTTGATAATTATGACAGTTACGTAAGATTTAAAAAATATTGTACGTACACATAATAGAACACAAACTGATGAATAATACAAACTGTGTCAAAAGCAGCACTTAAATCCAGGACAACTAAGGTGCATCTTCCAGCATCATCAGACAAAAAGATATCGCTGGCGTTTCCAAAAAGAGCCGTTTCTGCGCCGTGCGAAACCCTTTCTTAAAATAAGGTATGCTTGCAGCGGTTGAATTCCAGCCAAATACAAACAGCACATGTAGTAGCCAGAAACCGGTTAAATCACAGCTCCAGTATCTAACTTCCGCACTGTGTCCATGTTAAAATGTCAACAACGGCCACACTATTGTTATTGTAGGCCGTGCAGGCTATCGAGGACACGCCGAACATCCTTTAAGTGTTTATAGTTGTTGGAGTGAGGAGAGATAAATGAGTGGACCTGGGTTTCTCTGTGACTCACTCAAAGAAGATGAGAATTTATGAATAGCGACCTGGCTTAAGCATAAACTGTGTTTCTACCGTGCGCCTCGACGGAGTTGGTCTGCCGTGAGCTCCAGGAAACAGATGCGACCTGATAAGAGAAGAGGATGTCATATTGTGAGTGTAAAGTTGTGTGTAAGTGTGTGCTTTTCCATTGTAAATACGTGTGTGTGTGTTCTCACACTTCCAGCTGCTTCCCTGTTCCATTCGACCTCTGGGACAATTGGCTCGGGGCGACACGAGCAGCCGGCCGCTCTCAGGGAGACCAGAGGCCACTGTGACCGACGTCTCTGCCCTCTTCACGGCGGAATAATAGAGAGGTAAATCACAGTTGTTTATTCCATCGTCTCAGGCAATCTACCCAGGTGCTTTGTTGCTGTTAAACTGAACCGTGCCATTCTGTGCCAAGCAAAGCCTCCCAACAGCCTCTGAAGTATGGAATGTGAACAGGAGGGATGTGAGCGAGGCTGCCGCAATCTGGCACTCCGGCGTGAGGAGAAATGGAAAAGTGAAGTAAATCACAACTGTTTATCTGTATCTCTCAGACACTGTCTCTACGGGTCGTTGCTTTTCTTTCCCTTGTACTTATACTCGCCTGTGATTGTTTGCAAGCGCAGACTTGAGAGGCTATGAGTCAGTGTTGGAACTATAATGAGAAAGAAAGCAGCAAACAGATAGTACAGTACACTGAACAGCACATGTGGGCCGACACCCACATCAGCACATGTCTGAACACACTTATATTAAGACACACTGTTGACAAACCATTTACTAATAACAAAGTCTCATTTATCGTAGAAGAGCCTAATGACTCCCATGAGGATCGCGTGTGGCGGGTGAATCGTTTTTTTTTGTTCTATTTTTTTTTTTACTCAACACACACACGCACACACACACACACAGAAATGACACCCCTTACACACAGTGTGCATGAAGTGCAGTACATCATTTTTATTCTGCGGTGGATACATGATCTCAACTTTTATCAGGCTTATAAAAAGGTGACCTTTGTATGAAATAAGCACGGACCCTCCCTTAAATGAAGTTAATTCCAGGCAACATGACACGGGTGTTAGCATGGAATATCAATGCTGCTATCTTCTTCTTCTTCTTCTTCTACTTTTTTTTTTTTTTTTTTTTTACGAGCTGCAACTTCCTCACTGAGCGAGGAAACTTTCCCCTTGGTGATATGGACTTGGTGAAAGATATTCCTGTGTAAAATTCATGAATTCATAACTTTTGAGGGTATATTTCACTACTGATCTATTGGGCCGTGATAAGAATTCAAAGGTGAACGGAGCTGGAGGACATCTTCAAAGCGGTCGAGGACATCACAGGAAAGCCAATGAGGATGCGTTACCCTCCTCCAACATCCTCAGAATACATTCCATGTGCCTCTCCGCAATGTGATACACTGTCAGGAAAATCGGATGCCATTGCCGTCCTCTGCCATTAACGTGATTTACTTGGGGTTCTCAGTCAAACTCTGACAAAAAAAAAAAAAAAAGTGGTTGCATCGGCAAGTTTCAGCAGAATTTGTTAAATCACGCAGGGATGAAAAAAGGGGCGTTGATAGCCCCACTGTTACTGAAGGACACTATTAATCAAAGAAAAGGGTGCATCTCAATGAGCTCCCTATATGTCTACACATACAGATAAACCCTGAAAGGTACAGTACACACACACGTTCTGTTGAAGGTGGACTCAGCAGCTCTGCAACACCCAGCTTGATTATCAAAGCTAACAGCCTTTAGCATGTGTCAGTCCAGGCGGATAACCCCTGGTAGATACAAGAGGACAGGGAGACAATCAAAGGCTGTTGGCTCTACTGGAGTTGACAGTGGTCAGCTTCTGGAGGTGATAAAGGCCTTTGAACCTGAAAGCTGCTCGAGGCCCCCCTTTCTGTCCCGCCCCCCTCCCCCAGCCCCCCTAAAGCCTGACCGCAGAGAGGTGTACTTTGATTTAGGCCCCTGGAGATCCAAAACAGCTCTCTTCATCTCTGCTGGAGTGGGAGAAGAAAGAGAGACAGACAGCAAGAGAGAAAAAGATACAGCACCGTTTCTATCGATATTGGTCCATCAGCGGTGGCCACTCAGCTGCGGGCTAGGTCACCAATGTTTGACCTCAAACACTTGACTTGGAATGCAGGAACAAACAGATAAGTGCATCTGCGAAAGCCACAGTGTCTAATGACGACAGCAGTGCGGGTGGTAAAAAAAATACACGTTTCCATCTGAGCTCGAGTAGCGGCTGAACCGGCGGTATGGATTCCTGCAAATCACTTTGTAAGCCGGATCGTCATTAAAATAAACTCATACAGACTGTCCAATTTCATAGTTCATATTGTCATTCAGGGCCAGGCATCTACACCTCATTGAATTTTATGGCTCAGACCTTCAGATACACAGTACCACAAACAGGGAAAATATGTTTCATGATTGGAAAAGTCTCTTCCGCGAGGAGAGACTCCCCGAGAGACGTGCAGAGTAAGGTTATGGAACAAAAGATTTCCCTGCTCCAATGTTATTGCGGTTCATGTCATGTCTGGCTGGCGAGCACATTGTCTATCTTGGCAGTCATGAAAGATGAACCCTGTTCGTTATTCTTGACAGAAATCTGTTGGAAACACTGAACGTGGATATATATATATATATATATAAAGAATAAAATGTTCCCCCTTACGTTTGGGATAATGCCTGTCCCCTCTGATTCTAATGACTTAACATATTTCAAAATATGACATTCTTGTCTTCTTTTGAAGTCCACCCTCATTATAAGATGTAACATGCTGCCTGGATTTTACACTGAGGTGGGAAAGGTGAAAGGTCACATGAGTGGCCAGGTGAACCTT
Organism: Pampus argenteus; assembly: GCA_036937835.1. NCBI lineage: Eukaryota > Metazoa > Chordata > Actinopteri > Scombriformes > Stromateidae > Pampus > Pampus argenteus. Next base: position 13,201,682 of record CM072880.1, on the reverse strand, counting down.
GCCTGCAGGGCAGCTATCAGTCTTCAGGCATATAGAGGGATGAGCAGCTCAGCTCAGTGTGCTCAATCCACCGTGCACACAAATCCAGTCTGTCTACCCGTCGCGAGCGTTCATGCATGCATGGAAAACACAAATACATCCTCGACATATAACAGAGTATCTATAATTGCATCTCTACTTGAGAGCAGTATAAAAATAACTTGAGGCCTGAGCTCGATGATATTGCTGTGAAGTCGGAGAATATTTAAGCAAATTGAGTTACATCTGGTTGAGCACGTTTTTGTCTTTATAAGCGACTCTGTTTCTCTGAAGCACACAGCGCTTCACTGTTCATTTTAAACTCCTTTGAGAGGCATAACCCCCGGAGCTTTATGTGTTGAAAGAATGTCCTGAATGCTTTTTTTTCTTTCTTGCAGCTCTGGGATGCTAAAACGTTCCTACCTACAAAACCAAATAAAAAGCAAGCAAGAAGCTGTAAAATTGATTAATCCGGTCAATGACACTCAATATGTTGTTTCTTGTACTTGTGACCACTTGGGGATAATGACTCGCCCTTTATTGGTAATTACCTGCGGTCCATATCTTGAACATTTACAGTACACCGATACATAGAGTGATATCTTTATATTTATTTTCTGTCTCTTCATTGTTGACAGTAAACAAAGAGGAGGAGGGATACGTGCAGAATAGTGTGTTGTTGTGCTTGATGAGGCAAAGCAGAGAGAGAGAGAGCATTAATTATTCAAATCACAAAAATAAAGATGGCAAAACAAAATTGTTTTGAAAATTTCCCGGAGAAAGAAAAAAAAAAAAAAAAAAAAAAAACCTCCCAAAAAGGTTGTTTGAAAATGCTCTTTGAAGGTAATGAGGCATGCTCGTGGCACACAGAAGCAGGGGGTACAGCCATGGCAGAGCAGCGTGCTCTCAATTGGGTTTCTTTTTTGCTTACATATCACTTTGGTAAGGCACGTGTAGTACATTTCTAATGAAGTGCAGGATCGTGCCCTACCCCCTCTGAGGGCACACATGTATGTTAAAGAAAAGGATCTGTGGAGAAACTTTGTGCTTTTGGGTCCTCATCATCAACAGAACGGCATCAGATTTTACAGGATGGTAATAATAATTTGTATAATATAATAATAACATCCTGATCGAAGGAAATTCTACCGGAACAAAAATTTAATATCGCACTTACAAGACTCTATTCACTGCACTGAGCAAAGGTGTTATATTAAACTCACTGTTATACTGGCCATATATATAATGAGATATGTGAGAAACTTCTCTAGAAGTTAATAATACATGTGAGGTAAGGAGGAAAATAATATTTTTATTGTAAAAAAAAAAAACCCTGCAGAATGTGATGAAGAAGAATGTGAAACTGCAGGGGTTATTAGCCAGGTTGTGATAATAAAAGTGATATAGGGATCATAAACAATTTATGTGAGGATCCCAAAAAAAAGAAAGAAAAAAGAGTTCTGAAATGTTGGAAATCATTTATTTATTGAATGTAAATGGAAGCGACCGTCCGGCGTAAATCACTGTCGGAGTTGCAAAAACAGTTAATCATGAAAGCGAAGAATTAAATAGCGCCACAGTAATATTATATTGTGCGGAAATTAGAAGCTTTTAATGTGCACGCGGTACCTTTGACGAGCCGTGCTGAGGAGAGCAGCGATGTGGTAGCCTTCTGCAGTAAATCAGTTTTATTCCAACCAGTTCAGTGGCACTTTCCATGAAATCATGCTCCATCCTGGTTAGATTTCAGTTAATGACCAGTTAGTTAATCTGCTATTTAATTTCTAGAAGGTAGCTTTGACTATTGTTAAATATTAGCTAACGTTAGCCATACCAGTAATCTAGCAAAGCTGGATGCTAATGCATTTAGCATGTGCCCTCATTTACCTCGACTGTAGGAGGCACCAGGCTTTTATTGGAAGCAGGCTTTATTTCCAGTTGCCTCTGTTTAATAAGTATATTTGCGCATATTTAAGTATGAAGCGTCTTTGTTTTCTGCTCTGTTATTTTTTTAAAATTATTATTTATTATTATTATTATTTTTGACCATAAATATTTGTCCTTGAGCCTCCATGAGTCACTGAGACTGGGGAGGGGGGGTGCATGACCCTCCCTCCACCATATTTTATTATATTCACATCAAAGGTAGGTAGTATTGAAGAAAATAAATAGCAACGGCTGACCTTTACCAACCATTACATTTACTAGCACACTGTGACTCTTAAACCTCTGACCCTTCCCTCGTTGGTAAAAGAAGCAAAATACCAGCACACCTTCACTGTGTGCTCCCCTATAGTACTGTAAAAGTAGTAAATCCCTTACCGAAATGTAATAAGTCTACACATCACACACACACACACACACACACATCACAGTGCACACAAGCCAACATTAGCGTCATGTGCATATTAATTACCATTTTCCCAAATAAACTGTGACATACACAACAGTGGCAGTAGAATAATATCAGTTGGCGCGGTGGCGGTTAGATTGTGGCGGATGAGCGTATTAACGAAGGTTACTCGTACTCTTTGATCTGGTTAATGTGGGGCATGAAGTCCAATGAAGTTATGGTAGGGTTTACTTTATCATCTTTTATATAACGAGTTATTGACGACTTTTGACTTCTGACTTTTATTTGAGATAATACTGTATAGTATCTCCCGTTTTATCAGAGGAACAGTCCTTTTACTGTTACTGTACTGCTCCTGTTGATAGAGAGATCAAGTTTCTGTACTGTGTAAATGAGGTTTGCCTATTTTTCAAGATTTTTCTAATTCATATTCCACAGTAAAAAAAAACAATAAAATTACAAACATACTACGTCTACTGCTATCTATAGGAGCCCATCATCTCTACACAGTCAACACATAAAGCTGTGAAAGCAAATCCTCTCGTTTTTGCCAGCTTCTCCAAATTGTAGGTGAAAAAGAAAAAAAAATCTTATTTTCATCATGATTGTGATTATAACTATTATTATTTAATGAAACGGAAACATTTTGTTATCTAAAAGCACATTTTAAACTACCCCAGCGTTCATTATAAAGAACAATCAAGAACCCGAACGGCTTTATATTTCACCGATTAGACCTGCTAAAGCTTAAATACACAACCACTTGTTTCAGGAGTAGTCACAATGAAAATCTCCTTTAATGCACAATCCACACAGAAACAGTGTCCTTCAAATCGGTTCTCTTCAAAACAGATGAAGAGGAGGAAACCAAATCCAACTAATCCGTAATGCATTAGCAAGCACGCTAACAGTATGTTACAGCCCATTAGTGGTTAACAATGATAGCTGATTTTCAGATGGCACAGATAGCCATTACAGTAATTCGCTCCAGCCTGCGTCAACTCCCCAATGACAACCACTGCTTCCGGCCCTGACATTAGATCAATAATGCAAAACCTCCTTAAAGTTCTGCCTTGTGGTTTCATTTAAAAGAGCTTCCTCTCAAACTAATGATGCAGGTTAATTGGCTTGTCATCGTTCGGGAGTTTACTGGGAAAAAAGAAACAGGGGTCGTTTTAAAAAAAAGGAACACTCCGGGGATGTGCTGCGTCCCCTCTGTGTATTGCCTCTGTAGTTTTATTGATGGCTTTTCCGTGTCTTGGCTGACCACCAAATAGCTGGATGTGTGTATTTTTGCTTTTCACGGGGTCAACGTGGTTAAGAGGAAACTGTTTGCCAAGGAAACAACAAGAAAAGCAGCTCAGATCAAGCACTTGCAAAAAAAAAAAGAAGAAGAAGTAGAAGAAGAAGAAGGGTCATCATGAGTCCACTTGAACATGCTTTTCACATGGGATGCCATCATGAATGATTGAATACAGAAAAGTAGAAACAGTCTATTGCCGGAAGCCCTAAAAAAAAGCTATAATGTCTATTGACAACCACCTGACCTGCCGAAATGTCCTTGAGCAAGACACTTAACTCCTGCCTATTATCACAAGTTGCTCTGGATATCTAAAATACACACACACACACACACACACACGTATTCATCTGGCCAAACATATGGTCCATTATGTACACTCTGTCTATACCGTTGTTCCCGTCTGCTTTCCTCACCGCAGCTCACCCCAGGGGTCGGGCCACCTCCATCGATTGCCACCGTTTATTAATCAGACTCTGGGAGGATGCTACATGCCTGCCATTTGTTAGTAGCACCACAACAGGATGCCATTAGAGCGTCACTGTCGCACATTACCCTGAATAAGTCATGAGGAGGCCGGTAAAGCCGCAACTTCCTCCCACATTAGGATAAACGACTTTCAGGCAGAGAGAGGAACGAAGCACATTGCGTTAATATGCATGCAGAGAGAGAGAGAGAGAGAAGAAGTGAGGGAGAGTGAGATAGGCAGAGGAAGAAAGAGAGGCAGAGAGTTGAGCATTAGGGACCAGTGACAAACTGAAGTCGTCATAGAGAGAAGGACGTTCAAGATCAATTGCTGAGAGAAGATGCAGACTAAGTGCTTTTGTTACGGTCAGAGAGGCAGAATTAGGACTTGTAGGTTCAATATACCCAGACCTTGAATTTTGGTAGAAACACTGCAATTTTACTGACACTTCTGCTGAGGACAAACTTTACTTTTCTTTTGTTTCTAATGTCAGAAAGGTTGTAGAATACCTGTTCCAAAGCAGTGTCACTGGCCTGTGGCTGGAGAGCTTCTAATGCTGGTCCCACACTACAGCATAACTGGGCAGATTTTAGGTTTGATTCGCCCCTCCCAACACAGGGTCTGCCCAAATGATCCTGTAGCGTGAGTCTCTGGAATCACGTGTGTGTGTTCCTGCGTCATGACTGAATCACCTGGTGTGTGTGTGTGTGTGTGTGTGTGTTCTTACCATTAAAATATTAGCTAAATCTGTTGTTATGTCTGTGGTCTCCCAGGTTCCCTATAATCACTTTTGCAAGATTTTGCATCTTGTGTCATGTTTTGTTTTGTTATATATTTCACTGCTTCATCCACTCCTGTAAAGGACTGTTGATTAGTTAGACACATTCTCTGTGTAGAGTGTTTAGAGACTTGTGATTGTGCACCAGCAACTATTTTTTCATTCATACTGAGCTCGATGTGCCCTTGAAATATTATATATGGTCAACTGAAACTGAAGCGTACTGTCAGTATGTGTACACCAGTGTCATAAAGACTAATTTATGTTGCAGTTAACATGACTCTGATTGATGCCCACAATGCTCTAGCTGATTCCCCCAGACGAATACTAGAGGTTATCAGCATTAAGCCAAATATTTTATATGAATCCAAACCAGACTTTAATCTCAAAGTAGGACTGAAAGTGTAAAATCTGTCCAGTTCTCTGCTAATTAAGACCCCAAATTACAGTATGTTCCAGTGCTGGCAAGCCCACTGTTGGGAATCGTCCTTTTGCAAAGGAAGCAATGGCTTTTTTTTTTTTTGCTTTTTTTTTTGGCATCAAGAATTGTTCAGATGTCATATGAGTAGTTGCTTTTAAATTAGCTTGTGGCGAAAAATGTAAACATGTAAAAGAAATCAGGTCTGTCAGGAAAATAACAAAATGATATCTACATAATTTGCAGCTGTTTCACTGCTCCAGATATCCCCCGCTGGAACGCATACTGGCTATGGCTCAAGCTCTCGTGCTTGTTAGCAGATATTTAGTCTTGATAGCGTCTGCTGCTGGGAAGACGAGCCGGTCCCCTGCAGGGCCAGCCTCAGTCTCAGCTCATCAATAGACAGGGTCAAACCGTAGCTCCGTTTGCAGATAACATAAGGAGGGGGCGGGGTTGGGGGGTTGGGGAGGGATTTGCAATGTGAAAATATCACAGTGGCATTTACAGGGAAGGTCTGTCTGCAGGGTGAGGGAAGGTGTAGTTAATGGAGTAGCTAACTCATTGTGGGAGCAATCGAGCAGGCAGGCAGGAAGACTTTTAGGAGAATGTTTGAGAGCCCCTGGCTTCCGCAGACATTAGAGGGAAGCGTCTTGTGAAATCTTCCCTGATGTTTCCGACCCTGCTTCTTTTTCATTAAGGAGGCCATAATGCAAAGAAGATGCCCTTTAAAACGAAGAGGGGGGGAGACTTGTCATGTTCAGCCGGAGGAGTTGTTTACAACAACATAGCTCGCTTTTAAGGAAATTGGGGGCATGTGTCTGGGTCTCGACGATATTCACTTCTATGAGTTACATTATTAGTGCAATGGGTTTTGACTCCGAGCTGAACTCTAGTTAATTAAACAGAACCCAGCTAAGGGCTTTTATTTTGTTTTTTTTAGAAAACTGGAAGTCTAATGAATTTCTGCTGAGTCAAAATGTGTCAGCAGGTAAAGGAGTGAATCATCAGAAACCGGATTTGAGGTTCAAAAAGGAGCAAATGCTCTCGGTCAGTGAAGACAGGCAGACTCAGTGTTGGATTCAGTGTTGGAAGTAGCAAACACAGATAAAGAAACATGACTGACACACGGAGGGAGGGAGCCTTTAATCGAAGCCTGTTCTTTGAATCAATCCAGAGACTGGAGGAGGCTTCTCTCTCTCTCTGTTTGTCCCACTAACAGTTGAAAGATGTTGATAAAAGTTACTCATTTAGACAAAAAGCACAGAATAAAGCACCGAAGATGTTTCTTTAATGGTGCTTCGGTGCCACGGTCAGTGTCCGCCTCGAATCAATCAAAGGAGTTAGAATCTCAGGAGTGTTTTACAAAAAGCACACACCATCATTTATCTTATCGCTTGATGGTGTGTAAGATTACTTTGTAAACAAATTGGAATGCAAATTGCATTTGTTTGCTTTATCCCCCCCTCCCCCTCAATGCTTTTCAGGCTGATTTAAAGCACTTTCGTATCCTGCAATCACTCACTCACTCTCACACACACACACCCGCACACACACACACACACACATATAGAGGATAATGTTTTCTGGCATGAGAGAGCTGGACAAGCCTCAAATGAATGTTCTCTCTCCCCGCCAGGTCTGATTTTCTCCTGGTTGTCGCACGGCATGTGTGCGCAAATCAATCAGGCTCCTTGTTCTAATCAGTCCCACTTATATCACCCTGCAAATAAATGACATGGCTCAGGAGGGGAGATCAATAGGGGATAAGGTGAAACTCTCCCTGCTTCCTACCCACAGGGCACAGGGTTGAGACTGAGGCTGGAGGAATGAGGAGCCCTGTTGGGTGGGGAGTGGGCAAACTAAACTAAACAGGTTGATTCTTTTGTCTCCCACTTAAAGTGATTTCACTCTTAAATGTCACTCAATAACTACAGCCGAGGAAGGACACATGATTGGGGGGAGGGATAAAGAAATGGATCGTGGGTGTGAGTGAGGGAGTGCATAAATGAGTGTGTGCATGTGTCGGCACGTAAAGATATGCTTGATGGTTGCTTGGTTACTCTGTACAATAAGGGACAGATAACAGTCGGGGCAATATATTGAGATATATCCTTTTACACCCAATCACAAGGCACTTTAAGGACAAGGCTGGCAATATTCTATATATATTGTCAACAAGTAACATGAAACGCAACAAGTTTCTGTTATTTGCTTTCCGTCTTCCCTACTGTCTGTGGCTCGAGCCCATGTGTTCCTACTGAAAGCATAAATCTTTAAGAAACTGCTCACGACTATATAGTTTTATTTGCTTTCCTAGAGAACAGTAGGACCCAGTAGTTTTTGAGGTAATCTTTACTCAGACAAACGGAAACTCAGATTTGGTGCTCCGCTGAGTATTTATGACAGCAGGACGGCCTATGTGGGATAGACTAAGAATAAAATGACAGCGCCCATGTTCATCATAATGAAGGGACGTGTCACACTGTGCAGTGGTCTGGCTAACTGATGTGTTTGTAATAGGTTTTGAATGGCAATTGAGCTCTGTAAGACATATCATGATTTGGATTACACACACACACACACACACACACACATAATACTTGTTAGAAGGATCAGTTTATTGTTGGTTTTGTATGTATTAAATGGATTTATTGACAATAAAAAGAACACATATACCATCCAGACCTACTCTAAACCTTGTCTATGCAAGCTGATTTACATGCATATGTTCACAGAAGCTATACAGCAGCATGACATAATCAGTTTAACCTTTAAAAAAAAGCCCACGTTAACCGATCTTTCTCGAGCCAACAATAACTCCCTCATAACATACCAGTAACTTATCACCGGTCTCGCTCTGTATTTTTTGTGACATCATTGTGACCTGGTATTGTTGCTCATTCCTCCTTTATCCTGCCCTCAAATTGAATTTGAGCGCACACAAAAAAACAAAACCCTGCATTTCAGTAAGTCATATTATATCCCAGTCTGAAGGTAATCTGTCTTGTTGAAGGCCATTTGTCTTGCTGCTGACATTTTCCAATGGAAATCACCATTTCCCAGAATTGTATTAACAGAGCATTGTTAATGACATCAACTGCTGCAGCGCTGCCTTGTGCTCATGTTGATGGAAGCGTCCAATCTCAAAAGTAGTCAGTTCTTCAATAACAGATTAACCCTCTAAAGTGTGGTCTGATGTACTGATTTATGTGCAAAAAAAAAACATAGAACAATTGGAAAATGTTCTGGCGTTTTAAAAAGTCATGCGTGTTTTTATTTTAAGTGACAAAAAAAATAAAGAATACTTCAAAAGGATAACAGCAAGTTCAAATTAAACAACCACATAGGATTGGTTGGGTTTAGGCACAAAAAGCACTTGGACAGGGGCAGATCATGGTTTGTGTTAAAATTATCACTTGAAACGTGGTGTGGGTTAAAATGACTACTTTCTTAAAGTTAGTCAACTTCGTTGTCATGGCAATAAAAACAATGTTTGCGTTTTTGTTTTGTTTTTTTGAAACTGTCCCAAATCGCAGTTGGAAACAGGAAGCGAACAGTCACCTTATATAGACTTTGAGTCATAATTCCTACGACCACTAGATGCCGTCTGGCGTTAAGACGTAACTATAGGTTGTTTTTGGTGACTGACGCTATAACCTAATGTGTCGTTTTTCTCGGGAGGACACGCTCAGTAATAACTTTATGTCATGCCTCGCTCCAGTTTATGGTTATACTGCAAAAAAAAAAAAAAATGGAACAAATTATCAAACGTGTTTTGAGTTTGTGCGAATTCCAATATTGTCCTTACAGTAATACGAGATGTTCTGTCCTCTTCGCAGGATGTTTTCACATTGTAATAAAAAGAACCAAGGTGACTTGTTACAGTGTGCATCCTGTGCATCTCCCTTAATGTCCCCCGTCTGGCCAACTTTGAGTGTTTTAGATGAGCAGACTGCATGCTGGGAGTGCTAACCACCTGCTGGCTGCAACTCGCCCAGAGCAACACACCAGCCGTCCAGCCTGCTCTCTCCCTGCTTCCTGTGAGCCGTGAGTAAGGCCTGCTGTGAGTCAGAGTGGATGCAGACTTTGGTCCAAGATTCAGGCCTGGGTCTGGTTAAAAGTGCTGGTGGTGCGCCATAAAAGGGCAGGGATGAAATTCTGAGTAAAGAGGAGGTGCCCCCCTCCTATTCATGATTCATGAATGACTAATCTTTAATGTAAGCCTCCTCAAACACTATTTATTTTATTATTCACTTGCTCTGCAGCAGCTGGACTTTTGCGGCGCCACACCCAGGATAAACTCTACGGGGGAGGAAGAGCGATGTGCGGCGCTTGCGGTGTGGTTTCTCTCTGAGTGGAAAACAAAGCACAGACACGCCAAAAGGAGCAGAGACTGTAATTTAGATCCACCTTATGTTTTACATTGAAATAACAGCTGTAAATGGATAATAATGATGGACGCTGCAGATATTTGGAAATCCATATTTGAAGTACGGTAGTCTTCAGAAGAGCTTTCAGAACTGTTTACCTGCTTTCTCGTATATTTGAAAGAGGTTATTGTGAAATGAGTATAATACATTCATTGTAATACATACATGCATTGTTATAAAACACACATTAACCAGTGTGTTGCAGTAGTTTCTTTAGGACATAGCAATTTATTAAAATTAGCAATTTTTATCATCTCATTAATAAAATGAGAATTAAAGATGTTAGAAGATGAGAAGGAAGGAAGAAGAAAAAGAAACCAGAAGAAGAACCAGATACACCCTTTGAGCAGAATTGAAGCACCCTGAGTGATTCCAGCGACGTGGTCAATTTGTGTTGTGTTTCAGTTTAGCTTTGTTGACTCATTGTTTTCAGTATTAGAAATGTCACTCTGCATTTACATTATTAGTAACTCATATTTTCATTAAAAATATCACAAACTGTGTATGCCTTTTTCATCATATTATAAAAAGCATACAGATTTAGAGATCAGAAATATTCCTCTTTAGCCTTTTCCATTCATTGATATCTCTATTGATTAGAATGTAAATGTGAATGTGATTCGCTTTAAAAAACAACAACCCTGACATGACACAGTCATGGTTGTGAAAGCTGTAATGCACCCGGGGAGTTTTTCCTTTTAGTCCCACATCACTTCACCTGAGTGCTAGAGATGGCCCACTCAATCAGGATCATTTTAATTTCAATTACCAAACAATATCATGCCTTAATGTGTTTTTTTTCCAAACAGCAAATTAAACACATACACACACATCATAGATTTGTGACAATGACCTTACAGATAACTGCGAGATGAAATCCTTAATTTGCCCGCACAGTTTGAATTCTAAAAGCTCTCTTAGTGTAATACGTCGGCCAGTTTATGTTGTTTGCCTCATTATGAAGATGGTTTTAAATAATTCATTGGGCGGATTATTTCCTCTCCGTTAGATAACACTGTGTGGGGGAAAACTGAAGATACAGATTCTTCAGTGATGAATTAGTACCAATTACATTGCAAGATAAGTATGCAGCATACAGTAATTATTGTTCCCGTAATTTTTTAACACTACGGCATGATGTTTCCGAAGCAGCTAACAGTTAAATGAGCTGATTGCGGATGAACAGAGAAACACCTTACATGACTACAAGTTCAGTTAAATGGGCAAACTTCCACCATGTGAACAGTAACAATGGTTACATAACAGAAACAGGCGTGGAGTGTTTTTCCTTTGCTGATAGCCACTCACGCTGGAAACGATTAGCTTCCATACATGGGAAGTGACAGTCAACACGCCGGCTTTAAATTAACATGGGATCTTTCTGCACAGCTTGAGTAATATCTGAAGCATGAGCCGCTAATATCTGATTACAAATGTGTAAAATAAGTGGGAGAAAGAAAAAAAAAAGGGAGGGGGGGAAAGCCAATTTGTGGAATATGTAGCTGCCTAATGCCAAATGCAAAGTAATACATGTTAACAGAGAAAATAGAAAATAAATTAATTCCACTGAGTAATTTTTTATTCAGTTTTAACTCGGGGAGGTTCTTTGATCTCGATAATTTTGATCATGTAGCTGTTTAATCATAAAATAGACTTCATTTTCTTACACGGCCTTTGGTGCTTTTACTTAATCTATCAAAAGAGGATTTGAAGCTATTGTTCATAGCTATAGCCACATACATACCGATGTATTCACGTGCATTGCTTGTATTAAAAGCAATGTTTGTCTGATTGAATAGCAGTTCATGAACTCTAAGTGTAATGGATATCAGTGCTGAAAATCCTCTGCATGCTCGTACCCAGGAGGATACTTTATCACTTTGGTTTAAAGTTCTTCCCATGAAACAAGGCTGCAAAGGTCGAGCCCCATCTTTCTGACATCATTATTCCCTCGCATGTCCGGAGCACAAGGGGTTACATGTGGTAAAAGCTGGCTTCGGGAAGGCTGGGAGGCGGAGGGAGGGGTGGTCCTCTGCTCGGGGTGGGACAACAGAGGATGCCCGGTTTCTTTTCCCATGTTCAGTCCAGCCAATGAAAACACTGGAAAACGGCACATTCCCATCAGCAAAGCCCGGAGACACGGCGACCCCAGGGAAAGCGAGAGTAAATACCAAAGTCAAGGCCACAGGGCTGGGAGGGAGGGAGGGAGGGAGGGAGGGAGGGAGGGCAGAAATGCCCCCGAAATCTTTCAAATCTGCTCGCTGTGGACGTAGAAGCAGCACCTATTACTGGCCACCTGTACTTCATTTAGTTTAAATCCTTCATTAGGCTTTAAAAGCCAATTTATTTTCATATTCTAATCCCCGCCGTACTGCTTCTCTGGGGATATTCACCTGTCAGATGCAATTTAATCCTTAATAAGATGGCCCTGGTTCAAGACCTGCAGGTGATGCGCGCTGTTTTTTGGGTTGGTTTTTTTGTTTGTTTGTTGCTTTTTCTTACCCTCCTTGTTGTTGTGTCTTTGTATTGATCTCCATTTCTGCTCAATCATCTGTTGCAGTGAGCATCTCAAACACCAATGAAATTGACTAAATGTGTCCCGCGTCTCTGATGTGTATGGACATATTCAGGTCAATTAAGGTGACATACCAGCACTGCTTCTGAATAACCCAGAAAGCGATAGAATCATTTGTGGGTGACAACATGACACAAGTGTGTTGTTTGATGTGTGTGTGTGTGTGTGTTTCCCTCCTGCATCAGTTAAGCATGTCATTTTATTCAACAACGAGTGAATGACGTTTGCTTCAGGAATTTGTTTTGTCAAGCCAGTCCGCACTGTCGCAAATGGCCAAATAAGATGTTATAGCTTTCATGATTGCGGGACTGAAATAACATCATAGAATGACATCCAGATGTTTCCAATTACACAGTCCCAACCTCCAGCCTGTTTGTGTTCCTGCAGTAATGTTGTAATCCACCAAGTCCAAAAGGACACAAACTGATGACTGTTTGCAGCCAGTAAATTTGAAATAATGTAATTCATATTCTGCAGTAATATACTGTTGGATAATAGGAAATTTTAGTTCCCGGCTCTATCTCTACCAGAGACAATTCAAAAGCATTGTTAGCACCGGTGTTGAAGAGGACTGCATGCAATTAGTTGAGTCTGAAGACAAAACAGAATTTTGTGTGTTTTGTTTCTTTCAAAGGAAATAACCTGATAGCCTCAAAGAACGCTTCCCTTCGATGGAGGCCATTCTCTGTTGTTCATTAAACCCTGTAAATAATCTTTCCTATTAAAACATTTTTAGATTTTGTGTATTTGTAAACAGTCGAGGGACCTCAGAGGTGGGCCTAATGTCATCCAGCATCCTCATATGAACCTAGCACCAAATACTGTGCATGCTTCCTGAGTCACTGCTAGATGTGGAGGTTATTTGAGATCCAGAAAAAACACGCCGTGCTTAATGGTATCAACATATTAAATCAAAGTGAAATTTGAATTATCCTCAGTTTTCATATTATGCATAATTTTATGGGGTTTTTTTTGTTTTTCAAAAGAGGATAAAATGTTTTTGGACATATAGGTGGAGATGGCATCTAAGGTTCAGGCTTCAGGGTGTTGACTGACATTGAAATGAACCAGCATCGCTAGGAGACGTGTTGTCAACGTCTGCGGTCCTCTGGTGAAAGCAGGATGTCAGGAACATTTAACGTTTTTCAACTACGATACATGATGTTAGCTATCAAATAGTGATTCATGCTATCGATCTGTTTACAACAACCAAAAACCAGTGAAATGTTTTAGTCAGTAACATGTCTCACTCTATATGTTGAGACAAGGATGGAATTTATTTTCTAATATTTCCTTTATTGTTTGTTTTTTTTGTATTTATCGTTGTCTTACAATATGGAAGACAGACAGACAGACAGACAGACAGACTCCTGGATGACAGATTGCATTGAGTTAGAGAAACTAGTGGAACCGACTCCAGCCTGGACTGACTTGACGTCATAACTTTGGCTCTCAGTTGTGACCATATTTCACGCCCCTTCTGTCACTGCAGAAAAACTCTCCAACTTGGTAATTATAATTTCTACCAAATAAGTACACGTGTCAAAACAAACACTGAGGATATAAATGCTGCTTTTTTAACCAAACCGTAGCTTCAGTTTCACTTTAAAATCACTCCTTTTCCTCTAAAGCATCTCTGCATTGCTCTGTAATGGGTTACGCCGACTTTAGGACACAGAAGAATGTTTAGAGTAAGACGTCCTTTCCAGAGAACAGAAACTTCCTCAGACGCTGCAAACAGGACAGAGCGTCCTCCTTTGAGCAAAAAAAAAAAAAAAAGTGCTCAGCAATGAGTCAGAACTCATAGGGGGATATCCCTGCTCACACTCCTACACGGGATCACACCCAGAACGAATGGAGGAGTGGCATGCATGTGTGTGAGAGAGTACACACACAAACACACACACACCCAGGCGTATGTGACTGTCTGCACATATCCACCTTAGATCCTTCCAGACAAGCCCCCACCGAGCCACTTTCAGCTTGGTCTGGTTCAAACTTGTCAACTTTCAGACATTCCCTGTCATTCTTGAGCTACGTTTAAAAGCTTCCTACTAATGCAGGGAACAATTAAGTTATCAAATGGACACAACCATTATGTAAAAGGCGGCTTGCGTTGCCAACGTTTTGAACGCTGTCTGCTTCCTGGAAGTGCAGATGAAATGTCAGGGGCACAATATTTCAAGGCTATTAACTTGAGTGCTTTTTTATTCAGTCTCATTACTTTTTAAACAGCATAGGAAGTCACGGAAATGTAATATTAATTTTTACATGGCTTTCATTTTCATTTTCCTATGGAGCTGTTTAAAATTCAGGGGATTTTTTTTCATGCAGGAGGACTTGGCACATTATTCTATACATACCAGAGTCAAACTCACATCCCCGCTCGCTTTCTGGGGAGGAAAATCAGAGATGTTGAGGTGTTTGTTGAGTGTAAAGTCGTTGTGGTAAATGACGTGACAATGGACACCATGTCAGGGTGGATCTGACAACACACAGGGAGAGGCAGGAAGAGTGTGTGCGCATCTCACGAGGCTGCTATCTTCAGGATGCACAAACACACGAGGCGTCTACTTTGGGATGACAGTCCTGCATGCATGCATGCATGCATCAAAACACACACACACACACACACACACACACACACTTTCTATGTATTTGCATCCCATCCAAACACAAATAAACCGCACACTGCGTCACAGTATTTGCATACAAAGATTGTGTTCATTGAATGAGACAGATGGATGGACTTGTAAAGAAGAGAGAAGGAGACATATTTCATTAAATCTTTATTTTGGAATGAAAAAAAAAATTAGATAAGGCCAATTTTGATCTACGAGAGCTCCTTAATTTAGGCCCTAATGAGAATTTTTCAAATGTGGGGAGCCTTATCATGAAAAATGGCTGGAGACCATTAATAGTTTATAGGTTGAGTTAATGATAGAGATGACTCCTAATTGAGCTCTACAGAGCTTTACTATCTGGTGGTCCTTTTCACTGGTGCAAAGGAAACTCTAATTATTTTGGATTTTGAAAAAAAAAAAAAAAAAGAGCATGCATAAATCTTCTTTTATTAGGAGAAAGATTAATTTAATTCATGTTTCCAAAAAAAGGACCCTGCTTGATTTGAATCATAATGTTTCGGGAATCAGAGGAAAAGATATATAATGTTTAAATCATAACTCATAATTAAAAAGATCCACCCACACTCTGTCATCTCTGTTATGATACAGTTGCCATGGAGATTTAGTTTCCATATTAGTCGCATGCGTTTCTTTTCCTTCTTGCTTTGTTATTCAGCAACTGACTCGGTTGCTCGTGTAATCAGGGCCATGCTTTCCACTGGAGGCTGCGTTTTGCACACACTGAGTTACTGTTGAAGCTTATAAATAGGCATTACCATATGAGCGTGTCATCTGCCTGTTGCTTTGTGGCTGCCAACCGTCAGTACAGTAAACACCAGGTTACCATGGAAGTAGCCTGAGTGGCTGACAAAACAGGGGAAACAGGAAGGGATTCCCTTTCAGCCCAGTGACGGACATAGTGTAACATGTATTCCCGTCAACCTTTCCCTGGCATGGCCGTGGGCTTCCCCCTTCTTGCTCAATCGCGCCAACTGGTTGGCGGTAAAAGCCCCGGAACATGTGGCGGCTCTAATTACCACGCCTCAGCTCAGGAAAACCACAGAATGGGCTTATATATATACATATATATGGCTGCATGTTTTTACTGCACTACCAGGCCGTGTGGCTGCTCTGGAGTTCACGCTGGAAACATGCGCTCAATTATTAATGATTTGTGATTTATAGGAGCAAGATTACAAATTCCCCTTCTAAAAAGGTGAAATATGGAGAGCTATATATATATACACACACACACACACACACACACACACACAGCTCCCCAGTCAGCCTCCAGCTCTCAGACTGAAGGCAGGTTTCCAACATGGCAGATGGTGACTGTGAGACAGTCAGTAGAGACCAAAAGCTGAGCTTAACCTGAAGAGGACGTGTGTGTGTGTGTGTGTGTGTGGCACACAATGGGTCTGCTCAGATCAGTCTAACGCAACATTTTAAAAATCGATAGAAGAAAAAAAAAAAGGTGTAGGAATGAAATAAAACTGTCTTTTAGCAAACTCTACTACTACTTGAGGTGTTTTAGAGAGATGAGGGAGAAACTGTTTTCTGTTATCACATTGTAAGATGTCAAAATTGAGCTGCTCCGTTACCCATCATTTGTTTCAGTAATTAGAATCACACTCCCTCTGTTACATGCATTGCTATTTTTGGGAGAAAAATAAAACCTCAGTGGATCCAGATGGGGATGGAGACAGAGGCATAAATAGCCTTCCTGTTTGTACTTCAAATAAACACAGCAGACGATGATACCCAAAGCTTCCTAATGGGGTGGATGGATTCGCTTCTACCAAAAAGTGACATTTTGACTCGGCAGGACTATAAATTTCATGTTAAACAGTCGCCTTCGACGGGCGTACAAAGAACACACAGGATTTGACATTTACACTCCAAACCCGGTGTTCATAGAGCGCTCTAAAAAAGGTCTACTGTTGCCTGGAAATTTCCATTCTAATGACTTCCAGCCTGAAAAAAAAAAAAAACACAACTTAAAATTCCAGAAATTAACATTGTTTTGTGTAACTTCTCTGCTCAGCAGATCCGCGAGGATGCATATCCGAGTAGGGATCCCCAGCGGGAAACACGTTCACCCAAACCTCTCTCAGATCAGTTGGTGAAACACGCCGCAGCTCCCACAACCGAGGGAATTCCTCTCAGAAATATTTGCTTTTTTTGTTCTACTGAGGAAATGAGGGTGAGAAAGGCGGAGGGAAGTGGGGGGGAGGGGGAGGGGGGTTGCTTAAATTGAATCACCATGGTAACTTCAATAACATTTCTCTTCCCCTTCCTCCTCTCCTCACACACACACACACACACACACACACACACACACACACACACGGGAGGAAATGAGTTTCAAAACGGAGATGGCGCTTCAACCGTCATTTGTTTTTTTGACGCCTGCCAAGCAACAGAGACATCATTGACTTGATAAAGACTTACTGACAGTTTTACTACTCGGCATCATATTACAGCGCAGAAAGGCTCGGCGCAGCTAAAATGCTAATGGTTCGCAGCTCCTTGCTGCGAGCAATAAAAGAACATTATGAAAAAAAAAAATCTTTATGCGAGCGCTAACCCAATTCTGTGCTGTTGTTATGGAATGTACATGCGACTTGCTCTCTGTGCAATCTTCGCCTAAAGAAGCATCCTGGGAATCTGGTGATGTTGACAGAAGCCGGAGGGCCAAACGTGGCGGAAATGTGGCTCCGACAGGAAGACCTGCTATGTGAGACTCTTGCAGAGGAGTCTGCAGATCTATCACAATTCCTGCCTCGGTCCTCTTTATTCTGTCTTCCCTTCGGTTTTGCCACTCTACACTCGTCTACCAGGTGCCCACAGACTTTCCCGCACAGTTCCCACACCCACCTGCTCACCTGTTGGCACTCCACAATTATCTTCACCTGCTGCTAATTATCTCTTCAGCCCTAGTTGCTTATATACCAGTCCTCCTCTGCCATTCATTCACTGCCAGTTCATCAATGTAGCTTTGTTGTATCCTCGAGCTCCTTTTCCTCAGCCTGTCCTCATTTGGGTTTTTTCTCTTGTTTGCCCTGCTACATTATGTCCACACCTGTGACAGGCCTTAGTGATGCACCAAAGTGATGCAGAAAGACAATGACTAGAAGTACAAAAAACTTACTACACAACCACTTTTACCTTTTTTCAGTGTATATTTGGTTATTAAAGCCGCAAATCCTGCTGTGATCAACCCATCAAAACAAACTAGGCTCTTGCTATCTGCGCTAGCACTAAACACACACAGACCAAGTCCATTCATCGTGTGCGTGGGTGTCAGAAACGATGCTGAATGAATGCTGTCATTGCTCCGTGTCAACATGATGTGTAAAGAGGATTTTTCAGCATGGTTGGCCCAAAAAAAATCAACTAATTGAGCTTTTAAAGACATCAAAATATAACATGATTTTTTAAAAAAAATATATTTTCTTTTTCTTCACACAACAATTGAATACGGCCTGAGCGTGTTGCATAAAAAGCTACCCACAAGCAGGAAACCACAATATGCAGCGTGTAGCCTATTTTTAAAAGAGAAAACGACAACATGCCGTCACACATCTCAAGCCTGAATACAGGCCCTCAGCTCGCAGCACATTTCTGGCCTTTCAATAAAACATACTGGAGACAAGAGGCAGCTGTTATGACATGCTTGTCTGAGGCTCGACACTGTGCAACACCTTCAGGATTTCTCATAATGGTCAGCTCCCCCCGTGTCCCCAGCCTTCATTTTTTTTCAATGTGCCGTTGGACAGTTAAGTCTAAAGATACCTGACACCACATGTTTCCCTGTGCAGTAATGACTGCTCCTAGCACTGCTTTTATGGCAGCCAGCCTCGAGAGAGGCTATGTGATCAGGGACATGTTCAGGCCTCAATTAGAGCTGCAGGAAAAAGCCTTCCTTTGCTTAGCAGAAGCCTCTTTTTTTTTCATGATTAACACCTTGCCGGTACTGTATACATTTCATTGTGCAACAATATTGTAAAAAGAGGCAAAAAATAATAATCCACGAGGAGCACTGAGAAGAATAAAAAGGCAAAGAAGTAAAATATGTGAGCAGCAGGAGGTGAGGACAGAGAGCGAGAGAAAACTAAGAGAGAAGTAGTAGTAGAAGAAGAAGAATGAGAGAGGCAGAGATGAAGACGGAGAGAGAAAAACGAGAGAGAGACCAAAGGCATGTGGAGTTCATGATCACTTTGCTTGGCTGCACTGTGATTAAAGCGAGGAGTCCCTGGAGAGAAAGGAGGCTCCAGGCCTGCCCAGTCAGTTCTCTCGCTCCCTTGATCTCCTCGGTGTCGCCCACAGAAACATACCGCCAAATCTTCAGGAAGGGCGCCCTTTTTTTTTATTTTTTTTTTTTTATTGCGCAGGATCCCCCATTGGCTCCAAAGATTCTGCAAAGCAAGCACAGATTGTCATGGCACGAGCTCCTCTCAACTCAGAGAAAGGCCCGTCTCGAGCGAGCTGCCGCCTGGATGGTGAATACGTGTGGCGTCGTTATTATTTTTTAATGAAGATATCTTGCACATTTCTAAAAAGTGTCTTGTTACACGTGAACTTCTCATCCTCTAAGATTAGGTAAAAAAAGAGAATTTTTGGCAAGTGATATTTTACAGAAAGTTTCAGCTGGAAAGTGAAAATAAGCGTACTAAACCTCCATCAAGCCCCTCGGGGGGGGCTCTATCCTCGTTTTGATTGAAGTATTCTTACAGAAAAACTGATAATCAGAACCTTGCAGACTGGGAGCCAGGAAAAAAGATAGGAAAAGAAAATGTCACTCTCAATCTTAATTAAATTTGTAATTCCATGGCGGTGGGCTGATCAGTCAGGGCCTGGTCCCCTCCCTTGACCTTTTTTTATTTTATTTTTTTCTTCTGGTCAAGTGACCTTCACTCCCTGTCTATGGAGCGTCTGACAAGGAAGGAAAGCGCCTGAAGGAGGTGAGGGGAAGAAAGGCCGTGACATTACACACACATTCATATGGTGCCTCAGCCTGGGTAATTACACCGATACTCACTTAACATGCATTGCAGCCAAGCCTATCGTTTATCAGCCGCATGACCTCTAGCGAAGGATCTCTTCCTCTGATCTGTCTAATTACCCCCCCCCTCTCCTTTTTTTTTTTGTTTTCCTTCTCTGTTGTCGCTTCCTTCCTGCCATTGGTAGTAAACAGAAAAACCTTTTTTGTGTGTGTGTGTGCGTGTGTGTGTGTGTGCGTGTGTAGCCATGTTATCTCCTAAGACAAGTCAAAGTTGTAAACACAGCTGGCTGGGAGGGGGGATTTCAGAAGTGATTCACTGATGTTTTGTGCAAGATTTAAATTAATTCCAGTTGGCCCACAGCTATTTTGTATTATTTCTTCCCCTAAAAAAAATACACTTATCCTTCTTTTCAGGTCTCATGCCTGTGGCCGATTTTTTTTTTTTTTTTTTTTTTTGGAGATCTATGAAGCTTTTATGGGTGTCACTTTAAATTTGTAGTAGATGAGGCAAAGTGAATTCTCTAAAATCTGGTTTCGATAGCGGCTTGTCCCACACGTGGAGCAGTTGCTTTCCTAACAACTGGTCGTATTATTTCACGACTGTTTTTACAGAAATGGGAACTGAGCACAATTATGGCTAAGGGAAAATTAGGGTTTTAAATGTTTATTTAAAGCTTACTGTACTACTTTATTCGTTGATTTCTATTAGTCTTTGGGTACTTAGAATCAGCTTTCTGTAAAATGACTGTTTTTCTGTGCCTTTTACTGACACTAAGATGTTTCTCATTCTTGGCAGGAACACACTACATGCAGTTGAGAAAACGGGGAGCCGGCCAAAGTCTGAAAGGGAGAACTGTATGTAATATAGTATGTCCCATAAACCTGCAGCTGATATTTCTGGGTCGCGTATCTGCAGGGAGCTCTATGCACTGTTCTAACCTGTCAGCTTGTTATGTAACATATTGGCCTACTTTACCCTATATGCCCTCACTGTCTGTGTTTTTCCACTCAGCCTATATATTCCATGGGTTACATAATGAATGCAGGTGAAACTGACAGGATTTTATTATTATTATTATTTTTTTATTTTTTTCAGTTCAAGTGATTGGGACGCAGCACGAAAACAGCACAAAGAAAAGGCGAGCTAATGGTGTCCAACTCTGTCCATTTTCACTTTATTCACAGCCTGGCAGCTTTCATTGTGTTTTTTCTTGCACTGTATAGAGAGCAGCTTATGTAGACAGGCAGCTGGATGACAAGGAGGACACAAAGAAGAGCTGAAAGCAAAAGCCAAGAAAAGTGTTCCAGCGAAGCATGACAGAGGATACTTTCTCATCTTCTTACCAACAGGCCTCACTGTAGATCATCTGCATGCTTTGAGGTTAAAGGACTGTGCAAGTGGTTTTTGCATGATTCAGTGCAAACCACAATCACTTTATATCACAGCTAAGCCATCTGAGACACACACGGAATTTAAATCGTCAGATGTTCTGATCATCTTCGCTCAAATCGAGTCCACTTTAACTTGAAGTTATGTAATCCATCACAGTAAGCACCGAGTCTGCTTTCATTTTTGTTAGTTGCATTACTTGACACCGTATGATAAAACATTGCAGACAGTTCTTCAACAGCATTACCATGCAACAATAATCATCAAACCATAAACAGGAAGTGCAGTGTTGC
This sequence comes from Pampus argenteus, assembly GCA_036937835.1. Classification (NCBI taxonomy): domain Eukaryota; kingdom Metazoa; phylum Chordata; class Actinopteri; order Scombriformes; family Stromateidae; genus Pampus; species Pampus argenteus. The sequence goes on along the minus strand of CM072880.1, from coordinate 13,180,029 downwards.
CAGGAAGCCAATAGGATGGTTGCTATACTTGAGCAATCAAGTAGTTCCCGTTTGTACTGTGATGAATACACACTGATCACTTCAGCCAAAATCTTTTTGTTTATGAGGCAAAATATGTTTTATGAGTCATCCTTTTTTAGTCACCCAGAGCCGGGGGAAATCCTCCACCGATAAACACGTGCCAACTGATTACAGCCACAGTAGTGGCTAGTATGTATATATGTGTGTGTGTGTGTGTGTGTGTGTGTGTGTGTGTGTGTATATCTCAATCTCATGAAATATTTTGGAAAATGTGGTGACTTTGAATAGATGTGTTTGATGATTACTAGGCTGATTTGACACTGTAGTATTAGGACACTAATATAAGCTTGCCTTACTAATCGGCTAGCTATCTAGCAAGCTAACGTATCATTCTATGTAAACAAGTGAAGCAAGTTAGCTAATGGTGTGTTGCACGTTGTGTGTTTTTTTTTTTTTTTTTCAGCTTAAGAAAATGTAATATTGCCTGTTCATCTCAAGATACACACACATGCGCGCGCACACACACACACACACACGCACGCTAACCGCATTGACTGCTAGCTCAGAAGAAGCACTCAACCTGTTACTGATTTGAAACAAGAGCCAAAGTGGCTGCCTTTCTCACAGGGCTGGGTTAATACAGTAATTACATTATTTATTACATTATCGCAATATTCATCATCCCCAGAGGATGAATCCTGGTGTCTTTGTAGAATCTTTTCCTCTAGCGCCACCATGAGGTTCATGTTTGACACAAATGTCTCAACAGTCACATGGATGAGATTTGACACATTCCTGTTGCCATGACATTCTCATCAGCTTCATCTTACGTTTAGTACCAATTAGAAAATACTTGATAAATATATATATATATAAATATGCCTGCTAAACATATTCATCTTCAATGTGAGTATTTAAGCTTGCTGATGTTAGCATTTCTCTCAATGCTCTACGACTTTTTATAGAAAGTACAGCATCAAACTAGCTGCTAGCATAGTTGCTGACGGTTGTTTAGATATGACTTCTACACAGATTTACGAACGTTTATCGTCATACACATCACTACCGCTAGAAAGAGTCAGTTCCATTGATTCCATCAGCTAAAACACACAGGCGTGGTTCATCCTGGTCCTTTAGGACTGGTTAATTATTAGGTCACTTGAAGTTTCTCACTGGTTAGTTATTAGAGTTTCTCATTAGAATCAGTCATGATGACGATGATGATGAAAATCTTGAAATAATCCCTTCCTGTCAATAACTAACACAGACAGAAAGTCTTTCATATCTTTAATGGAAATATTACCTCACCATGGGAGTTTCCCATAACACTTATGATACAGCACTTGGACACAAAATACATTTTATCCTGTAGCCCCCAGGAAGCCATTAAACACACATTCTGGCACATGGATATTAAAGTAGTGAAAAATTACCCCGGCAAAGCCACGTCAGAGGGAGGGAGAAGCCTCTGCTATGATTATCATATCCATCCTGTAAATCTGCATCAGGCTGCCTTATACCACACGATGAATGCACCTTTTTTTTGGCAAGATGCTTATTGATAAGAAAAGATGAACATATGAGTGGAGAGAGCCGGGAAATGAAATTTAAAAGTGGTGATGAAGGTGGGAAAGAGCAGGAGTGAAAAGTAAGTATTTGCAGCTCACTATAGATCATGAGACTTGCACAAAAAGCCATCCATCACGGCGAGAGGAGGCCTTGTTGAGGTTGAAAGGTCAAAGGGCTGAGTTATGTTAGAAGGTCTCTCCACTCCCAGGGGACAAATTTGACCGGTGCCTGGGTGAGACGAGATGAGGGTAAGCCATCGCTTTTGTCCGCCAGTCTCGACCTATGGGTTTCCAGTCTGTTGCTATTGACCATATACCCGGGGAAAAAAAAAGGTTCAGCGCAAATGGCCCCTGCGTAACCCTTGGCTGTTCTCAATCCTTCATCCTGAGTGATAGCTCTCTCTACAGCATCAAGTCTTTTAATCCACACTCACTGTACAGCCTCACATATATGTCAAAGTGAAAAAGTTGTGCTTTGGCACTTTCCTGGTTCTTCACAGCTTCTTGGTCAATATTTCTCATCAGGTTGGAGGGGGAAAAAAATGACCTCCAGAGTATTGACCTTGTCGCATTTATTGGCAAGAGGGAGACAATGGCTAGAATCTAAAGTCCCTGAATTTCAATTTCCGCCCTACGTTTCACATTCAGCCGTTAAATAGATGACCGTTACTGCCACTTAATTAGATCATTACTACATTCCTAAAAGCATCCCTGAAATTTATGACCATGTGTAATGATTGAAATGATGTTGCAGAAGATTTACAAAATTTGTAAATGATGCAAACCGTGTTAACATAAGCTGGCACGTAAAAAGGGTGATTTAAAAATTAACGAGCCTTTTAAATTTTAATTCCAAATGCGATCCTAATCTCGGCGTAAAAACGCTATCTCGGTGTAACGCGGTGTGAACGAGCCGCAGATAGCGCCCGTGCAGGGGAAGAAGAAGAAGAAGCAGAGACGATGTGACGGAATTCGCATGACAAATCTACTCGCTGCTATCCAGGAAATATTAACCAGAAAGGAGGTTTTCCGGGTTGACGCTTAATGAATGCCGCATCTCTGGAGAAGTGGCCTTGAATCCTGATGCATGAGGATACTGTACCCGCATCACTTTTTTTTTTTGTAAAGGATTCCTCCCTGTGTCAAAGCCTCCTCCTCCACATGCAGAGCCGACAGTCTGTGGGGGCTATGGGGCAGGTTGTGCTTAATCAGCATTTCAAAGCCGCTCCGCTGTCAATTATCCAAGGCTATGTTCCCTCCGGTCGGCGCACGTGGGTTTCATTCGACTACGGGGATGTAAGGTCAATGTATGTAACGTCTGAGAATGACATCACCCTCCTTTTGGAGTCTTTGGTCGACACGGATATTGAAAGGGAAAGATAGAGACAAAGACAGAACTGATTTCTGCATCTTCTATTTTTCTCTGATCCAATTGCTGCAAAAAAAAAAAAAATCTTCCACATTTATTGTTTACCATAAAGCGGCGTCTTAGGGCCGACGGTCGCCCCGGGAGGCGCTCATGTGTAGAATACAATTTAAAATTCCATCACTCTACGTGAAGCTATGTTTTATATCTTTTTCCATTAGCTCCAGATGTCATATGAATACCATATGTAAAATTGTTTTGCATTTTGTTATGCACACAGAGGGGACGATCTGTATGCTTTTGCTGGCAGACTGTAGCATAATTCACTTCTCACTCCATTGACTACTGAATATGAAACATGCGTTCAGGTATAAAGCCACTTCTGTCACTTGGCCACTGGAGTGTAAGCTGGCACGCCGGAGTTTTCCTGGGACTTGGAGAGAGGCTTTACGGTTTCAAACAGAGATATTAAGGCAGTAGATCTCATACATTACAGTCAGGAGAGTGGTGGGACTGCTTGGTAATTTCCATACACACGCATCTCTCTCTTTCCCACAGTGTTCAGTAGCTTCTGGATAAACAGGCTCTCATTCTATAGGCTGGCTGTGTAGCAGCTTCAGTTTTGGCCGGCCTCCAGAAATATTTTGCACATTTTAAAATGTTTAGATGTGAGGAAAGCCAGACGGGATGTAGCGGTATCTGAGAAAACTCCTCCTGATTTGATTCTGTGAAGGTGGTTATGACATAAGATGTGTTGAAAGTGGTGATATGCATCATGCACTCGCACATGGCAGATGGGGGTTTAGTTATATAGACATTTGTTATAGGCACAGTTGCTCTGGAGGAAAGAAGTAAGTCATTTGGTTAACTTGGTAACTTGTGACCGTGTACAAGGCAAGATAAGAATTATAGCTAAAATAATTAATCCCGTTTATCTGTGATTGGCACAGCTGTTTCAGAGCTGTGAGACCAGTGATTTAATAATCATCACACACACTGATCTATATCCACCTCCACCCAGCCCTTTGGCACGCTGCTACACAAACTGTACATGAAGCAGGTCTGCATGGAGACGCCCACGCAGTGTTTGCCCCCGAGACCTACCACCTTGCACCTGTGCAGTTTAAAAAGGACTCTTAGTATATATATTTATATTTTTTTGTGTGTGTTCTGTCTGTAACCATGTGTGTTTTTATTTATGCTGCTTGGCTAGGTCTGCCTTGAAAAAGAGATTCTTGATCTCAATGGGACTCTGGTTAAATAATGGTTAAGTTAAACATTTCATCACCTCACCGTAACCGTAGCAATACTCTGACACAATGTAGCCATCTGTGAGAAAAAAAAACATAAAACCCCCATGTAGCCAGAAAATCTGTATTTTAGTGTGTCCCCACAGAGCAGCTCTTTTATTATTTATTTTCACATGTCCACATCTAAAGACAAGTTGCTCCTCAAGTTAAAAACTTTTTCCACAGGTGATAAAAATTCAGATACGCTCTTATAAAATCTTCTTGTTGAAGTTGTGATATATAAATAAATAAATAAATAAAACTCCTCAGTGACACATAAGACGTTTATTTAGCATAAATCTTGCTCGTAGCCTCTGGATGTTCAGTCAAACCGCGGCACGCTACGGCACCAACCAGATGATATATGGAACACAAACTGTATTTACCATCTAAATTGTTTCTCCACAATGCCAAGATGATGACAAAGATTAATTGGCTAAAGAGCGAAATATTTCCCCCCTTTCAATACGGTGGCACATCTCAGGCCACACGTCTCCAACTTAAAGGCGACATTTGTATTCCCGACGAGCGTCTTCTCTCGCCTGCTTTATGATATTACCGCCAGGAGACTGCGAGCGGGGGGCCTCGTCTCAATGTGTGGGCTCCGATTCAACCATCATCCATTTCCTCCGCTATCTTTTTTTTTATCATTACACGATCTAATAAATGTGCTGTGTGCTCTGTGATGCTGCATCATACATCAGACAAAGTGACCTGGGTCAGTGCATCGCCAACCACCAAGGTTACACTCTCTCTCCCTCTCCACCGCTTTTCACCCACTGTTACCGAGAGAGGAAGAATATTTTTCATCTTTTGTCAGTGGGAAATATTCTCTGACAAAGTAATAACTTCTCCCACGTCCCTTTTTGAATGTCTAACAATGTGCCCTCTAAAAGGAAAACGACAAAAGGTGTTTGAGCCACAGGGGTTGAGTCGTGGTTGTTTTGATCCAGCGGGTCGCCATTGACAAGTGCACTTCAATCGAAACAGCGGGTTGTTCTTCTCACTGTGGCTGCTTTATACTAGTTGATGAGATGATTCTTCCGTCGCCCGCATCAAACTCAAACAGCATAACATCGCTGTGTGTGTGTGTGTGTGTGTGTGTGTGTGAAGTTATGTGCTGAGGGGTTGTTGCGTTACTGCAGATGGAGGATGAAAGAACGTTCAAACTAGAGTACATTTTTGGTGTACCATAGCGCCTTGGCAGGATACGCACACACACGCACACGCACACACACACACACACACACACAGTTGGTCATTTCAGTATGCGATTGTGTGATTTTTCAGCACATGTGATCCAGGCTTGGCGGCGCATGTCCGGCTGTCTCCCAGCGATCACTCATCTGAGGCGAGAAAATCAGCAGTGCTCCCAGAAAGCCAACGTGCTGATTGGAGCCAGATTGGAACAAGGCCTTCAAATCAGAGAGACATGCGCGGATACGTTGTTGAGTCAAAGCAAACCTATTATAGTTTTATAGATTCATTATCCCAGACCGTGGCGGTAATGAAAGACCACTATAACCGTTACGTTTTATTTTATTTTATTATAAAATTTTAAAAAAAGAGCTGCTGCAAATGGGAAGAGCAATATGACAAAGTCCAGCATACACTGGCACATACACACCCAATAACACTACCTCTAGCTCTTGCAATGGCACCACAGAAGAAGACTGCTTGATGTATGGACACTTTGAAATATGTGCACTTTCTCTTTTTAATCTACCAGACGTTCTGCTGGTGATGGGGATGAAATGTGTGTGTGTGTGTGTGCCCTTTCAACAGTTGTCCTCTGTGCTCTCTCTGCCTCTCGCAGCAATGCAACATGATGTCTCTCGGCAACCTTATAAACGTCCAAACCAGGGTTTAAGAGTGAGCCTGTTAACTTTTATAGGTGTGTTTTAAGATCATGTCCAATGAATTACAATAAACCAAGTTTGTATCGGGTGCACAAAAAAAAAACCTTATATGGTTAGATGTCATCCTTTTTGTTTATTTCTGAGAAGTCTGCATTTATAGAAGCTGGGCTGGTGAAGGCCGAGCCTGTGACTGCGATGCAATAAGACATACAGGATATGCTGCAGCGTTGGAATAAAGTGAAAGAAATACAAGCATTAAGTTGGAGTTTGTGACAACCAGTGATGCCAAGTCACTAATTGACTGCCATTTTTCACCGTCTCCAGGAGTAAAGTCTATCTTTGTCCTGATCATGAGCTAAAATTCCTGCTATATATCACTATTGCACAATGGTATTTGTGTGAATCCCCATGTGGAACAGAAAAGTGCAAAGATTGATGAATTCCATCCTATCGAGCGTTGATTTACAGGTCAGATCTATGGATCTGAGGGTGAATTTTTTTGCATGAGCGCATGTGACTGCATGTTAAGTGTGTGAAAATGCCTGTGGTCATTTTTCATCTCTTAGATTAGTCTGCGTGTGTGTGTCTGCGTGTGTGTGTGTGTTTTTTTACAGCACGCTGGAGTGTGAGAATGTTTCCTCCTAGACCTTGCCGAGCCGATATCTTTCTTCACTCGTTACCTTTAATCTTTGATTACAACACTATAGTTTTCCAAAATCCTCCAACAGTCGAGTGATTGACTGCTATTTTCCTGCTGTGTCCTGTTCGAGTGCAGGGCTAACTGGCACCGAGAACTGTTAATTACTTAATTATGGAGATAAGAAAATAGCCAGCAACGGAATTGGGAATGATTAAATCTGAAAAGACTTTTCTTTTTTTTTTTTCACGCACATCGGATTTCAGTTTCATATCATAGCCTGTCTACATAAAAACACACCAACACATTTTCACTTGTTGTTTTAACCTGAGATCTGCTTCCATTGTACATCTTTTTTTGTCTTTTGTCTTTACCCATTAACATTCAATTGAAAGTGCATAGGGATGGGGGAGTGGGGATGGTACGTGGCGTGGGGGAGGTAGCGGCGGGGTGGGGGGTTGGGGGGGGGTACATGAATAGCAACCGTAGATTCATCATGGTTTTTTTTTCTCCCGTCCTTTTCCCTTATGAATTATGGAGTGCTTTAGTCGAGCCGATAGTAAATTAAATGCAGTGTGCTGCCATGCCACACAGGAGCGAATGGGCCATGCAGGGATATATTGGCTCACGCTGTTGTGGCCAAAACATTTATATACCCCCCGGTGTTTCCAGGCACCGCAACCTCTCAGAAAACCTACAAAAAGGCTTTTTTTTTCTTCTTCTTTTTTTTCTTTTTTAAATTATTATTATTTTTATATTCTAACATCGCTCGCAGTCAAGTAAGCAGCTCAGATATTAAAGCCATCAACAGCCAAGTGAGTCTATTCAGCATGACTGATCATGTAGTAATACAGAAATGATGTAAGCATTATAGTGAAGTAATTCAACAGCCATGTTGAAATGCAAAGTATTTGACCTGAAGGTAAAAAGGAAAGTTATGACTGACTTTTAAATGCAATGTTCCTCCTCCTCCGACTTGCGGTGCGCAGACTTCACACTGCTCCGATATTTCTTTTCCTGAAGCAGGCATGAATGGGGTTGCTGGCCCCCTTCTTGCCCCCTGATTTATAGCGCTATGGCAGTAAAATGGCACACTAGGATAACATGGGTGGTAATAAATGATTAGAAGACAACGACTAGCAGCTGTTAATGCTACAGCCATTAGATTGAAAAATGAAGGGCGGCAGCGATTTCGTCAGATTTATACATTTTCTCTGTGCTATGCATTAGTGTGTGTCATTGTAAAGTGGCAATCCATATATATGAGCATTAATCGTCTGCTGTGCAATTTGTCCCGGGCCTAAATATTCTGTAGGATATTTATCAAGAATCACTCTGAAGGTATATTCCTAACTTGAGTTATTTATTTTATACTTACTTAAGTTTCCTACACTCATTTTCAGCAAGGAGACGGAATACTCACTGGTGAGTATGACATCGCTGTGTTATGACCAGTGTTGACAGTGACGTATTACAGAAATGTGTTTGCTTACTGACTCGGTAATTACATTACAGTAAGTAATCCCCGTGAGAAATGTCATACCTATATTATGTCTTCTCAGTTGCTGATAGTAGCAACTGGTTAGCCAATAAATAAAGGTCAGGGGACAAAACTGGTGCCTGTTATATACTTTGAATGCCAGTCAAATAGTAGTTACAGTCAAATAGGGGGGGTTGAGCCAGAGCATTCTGTCTGGGGGGAAATATATCATCAGACATTGCTTTATGCATATCCTTTATCATCAAATACACATTTTTAGATTATTCCCATGAGGGGATCATGAGTATCATATGGTGCTGTAGGAGTGTGATACTACAGAAACTGTACATTGTTGCAGTGAAGTTTCCTCCCATGAATTATTTCTGCCGTACTGTCATCTCTCCCGGTGACTCCTAACAGTTTAAGACATCTCGTCGGCTCTTCCAAACATCAGCAGAAATTTAGAGTAGTAATATGTCACAGTGTCACATAGTTTGGGACTTGATTATCTACTCTTTGACGCCTAATAATAAATACAGGCCCTGGTATCTATTTGAAACCAATAAGAGTTGACAACGAGAAATGACTGTTCAGTATAAACGAGGTGGTTTTAGAGCTGTGTTTCAGCTTTGGCCTCACAAAGGAAAAATAAATAGACGACACAGCAGTAGTGATGAAAAAGGATAGGACGTGTAGGTTTGCTTTACATGGCCAAGGACAATTAGCAGCTTCATCGAGCATGGCCAGAGCAAACACTGTCCAGTCACCTCCCTCCTTCCTCATTTCCAGACGACTGGGCACAAATTCTTATTCAGCGCTGCAGAGGACACCGAGGACCAATAGCTCTGGGAAGGGAAGAGCTGTAATTATGGAGGGACTGTCTCAAGTTCAATTGGCTTTGTACACACCATTTCATGCTAAATGCCTTGATATACGAGGTGAATTACAAGGAGCCTTTTAACTACACACTGTGGAGGAAAAAAAAATCACAGCTTCTCAATGTTAAGTCGGACTCATAATTGAGTTGTGACATCTCGACTGCAGCGAAGTGCGGCGAGAGTCGTCAGTGCCGCACTTTTGTACGTGGTGGCGGCGGTGTTTATCTGGGAGCATCTGCATTTATATCTGAGCTGAGCTTTGATGCACAGAATGCAAAGTCTACGGCAATATCTTTAAAGATGAATGAAAACAGAGTTTTCTTTCAAACAAGCTTTTTATACGGCAGATACGGCGGAGCCGGACAATCTTTATGCATTGATTAAAGGCTGTCGATGATGTGAAATAGGCTGGATAACATTGTGTAGAAATGGTCTTTGAGAGATGACCATGAAAGCAGACGTTGGCCTTTCATCTTGGCATCTGCGTGGGTTTCTGTGAAAAATAATGACTGTGCCTTCCCGTATGATGAGCACTTTTTAAGTGGACCTCATTCTTCATGACCTATATCCATTGTCTTACCCTGTCAGCAGTGGGAATAGCACAGCCATTCATGCGCCATATCAAATACAGAGTCAGGGATTTTTTTTTTTTTTGCCATAAAGCACACATGCCACTTCAGACTTGATGGTATGAGCCTCCTATGAATCGTTGGATTTACATGAATATTTATGGGATCATAGTGGGAGTTACAGCATATGAGGTAATTACATTACAGATGGAGAGAATGGATGTGAGTCATAGCATATTTTACATTCTCATGTACAAATTGTCTATTGTAGTAGATATAAAAAATAAAAAAAAAGCCTCCTCGAATTAATGGCTTCCAAATGAGCTTGGTAAGCAAAGTGAAGGATTTACTTTGAACCAAGTGAGCCATCTATGGTGTCGTATATCAGTTTCTGATCCTTAAGTCTAAACTCCACTTTGTTTCTGTAAAAAGGGAAAAGTACACTCCAGTGGTGCATTCTCCCATCATATCATCCTTTGTGCAATTTGACAGTATAATGTTGCATTCGTGTGGATCACTGCTGATGATACTCATACAAAGAGCAGAGAGGGAAATCATTGCTGCAAACTTCTCTCCAATGTGCCCATTACTTTATAATGACGCCAAGTGTTCAATTTCACAGTGGTGGCATGAATTTGTAATTACCACATATAGATTTCCCAGTGTTTCCTGATTGCAGGAGAAACATACTGTACTCACTACCGCCCCGGGTCCAATAACCAGATGTGGAATAGTCTCCAGCTTGCCAGCAACATCCCTCCCAAATGAGCTTCAGTCGTCTCCGATGGGAAGTGTTTTCCAGTTAGCTATCTTGCAGCGATCAATAATCCACCTCCTCTCGTAATGTTCAGAGAAACCCAAACTTCTAATGAGGGACTTTTGTAGCCATGTTCCCCAAGCCCTGTAATGCATGCGGTCAATATGTGAGAGGATCTGCTGGATGAACTCAAGAGAGGCAGGAGAGCGAGAGACAGAAAGAGGGTGGCAGTGTTCAATAATAAGCACTAACAGTCTGGACCTGACCCAGATACAGTTTATCTGAAACTGTCTCACAATGCCATCTCTGATTTTCATCCTGATTGATAAAGGGCTCCTGTTTTCTTAATCCACGCTGAAGGATGAAGAATATTACGCCAGGATCCAGTTTGTCAAATCCAGATTCAATTTTTGAAAAGGTTAATGGCTACGCTTGCAAAACTCCCAAGGCGAAAATGTTTCGGATGAGGCCATTCAGATTACGACCGGGCTAATATTTGTGGGCCGGGTTCGGATGTTTTCCTCATGACCTTTGTCAGAAAAGAGACGATTAAACAGAAGTCAACGTGATGGGCAGACGATGCAGTTTTCAAACAATGAAGGCCGACTCCATAAATCTGCAAAACTTTTCCCCCGCGTGTCCGATGCTGCCAGATGAATGGAAAGCTCCGCAATTCGGATCAGATGAATCGACTCTAATATGACATATAGCAACAAAATGCATGAGCTCATGAGCTTATCTGTTCCAAACGCCATGGGAATCCATCCAGTGACTCTAACAAATGTTAATGGGTCCTATGTAGGGGTCCTAAAGGGTCCTATTTAGAAGTTTGACTTTTACTAAATGTTTTTTCACATTGGGGTCCTATGATCCAGCATGGTTTTCATATGCATTTCTATTCTATTTCTATATTTAATGTCACGTTATACACTATCGAAGGTAAAAAACCACTGATCTTACAAACTGCATCGCTAGCCTGTAATCAACAAAGTTTGGCCAATTAATGAAAGCTGAAAAACCCCACACTGTCATCAACTAATAGAGATTAACTCGGTGCACTTTGGAGAGTGCGCCTTTCCACAAAATAAATGAGGAATTAACAGCTCCTTCAGACATGCTTCCTCGTCGTTGTAAATGTTAAGCTGAGTTTAATGCAGCAAGGTTGATATATTTTGCAGGTCTTAGCATATTAAAAAGAGATTTAAATGAGCTTCGTTGATCAAACCGCTGGAAGCCTTTGTTCCTCGAGCCCATGATTTATTCAGAGATAGCGCACTCGGACCGTCACTGTTTTCTCTTTTTGTCGTGTTACGGGCATGCCTTCGTCACCGGGGTTCATTTGTGTTGAAAAATGCCATCTGGCTCATGCAGCGAATGCTCTGTCAGAAAGAGAAGAGAGGGGAGGGGAGGGGAGGGGGGTGGCCACAGGGGAGAAATAATGTGTGTGTGCGTGTGTGTGTAGGTGCAGCATCTATATATTGACCTATGAGGGCTACAGACAAATTACAAAGCATCAAAATCTGTCACCTTGTGTAAGTGTGCACAGTATCAGGGAAAATATGTTTAAAGCTTTGAAAATGAATTGCAGGGTCAGAATATAGCATATTGCTTGAGGTATGATTCAATAGGCTTACTTTTTTTTTTTTTTTTTTTTTTACATAATTGTACAGTTAGCTGAATAAGGTGGAAAAAAAAAAAACGACTCTTGAAGCGGGCCGTTGTAATAGTCTCGGCTGCAATTGAAGCCCTTTAAAAACACCTATGTGACACATATACAGTACATCACTCTCCTGTCGGCAATAGATGATGTAAGTCGGCTGCTTTTTTTTCTTCCCGCCTCTGTTATTATTTTTTGCTTGGCTGCCTGCCAATGGTTGGTGTAGACCACGGTTGTCCTTGCTGATGTACTTTGCTATTTGGTGTACAAACAAAAGTGACAAATACCCTCAAGTCCAAAAAAAGGGGGCCATTATCTACTGCTTCTTATGCGGCGCGGCATCCTTCTTTTTTTTTTACGACCGCATTATGTGTACTCACATGAAACATGTTTGACTGAGGAATGATGAATGGCACTCGATACGAAATAGATGTGCTGAAATGGGGCAAGGACAAACAATACGGCGTTGTGGCTGGTATTGAGATTTTGAATCATTAATGTTGGGCTACGTTCATGCAGCATTGCGATCCATCACATGTCCCCTTCCCCCTCCGGGGAGTCATTGATTATAAAAATAAGATTATCGGCATTGGAACAGCAATGTACACTTTATCACATCTAAATACGGCAGCTATTCTGTGACTGTAAAAGGAGACTGGAGTCATACGATTTCTGAGCATTGCACAACTTCATATTAGATGTACAGTTTGTGTGTTATAAAACAATAAAGGGAATGCTGGTTACATTTATATAGACCACAGTGGTTGGCAGCATTTTTTTGGCTGATGGCTAACTTTCATTGCTTTACAGGGATATTAAATACCATGTCCTCAGGTCACATTGCTATATTTGGAAATACAGGTTCCTTTCAGGGACCAAGTCAGGCATATGAGAACATCGTCTTTCCCTTCGATCAGCCCTCCCTGTCTTTCCTCCTGAGTGATACCGTGTCTTCTGCCTCTCTGCACAAGTTAACGGAAAGTTGAGAGGAAGTTCAATCAATGCTCTGAATTACCAGACGAAGGACGATGCAGCAGTCCATTACTATGACTGACCCACTTAGGATGTGGTCATAAGAGCCAAACAAGTGTTTCCAGCCAGCCACGCTAAGCCATGTTTTCAGTGTACAACAAGTTTTTCTCATTACTGGTCTGCCTGGGCGAAAGAGAAGGCCAAGAGAGTCAAGCACCGTGAGCTATGGAAAAACTTAATATTAACTGGATCAAAATACTGGCTTCATATTCATTTCATTACATCATGGCTTTTCCAACGCTGCATTGTTTTTTTTCAGTTTAAAAAAAAAACAAAAAAAACTCTTTGATACACGAGTGATATGATGGTTCTATTATATTTATTACACATTCAACACGCATACAGGATTATATAAGTAAAGAGGGGCCTGTATTGTAACAAACTCTACCTGGTGAGAGTCAGAGGAAAATAATAAAAGTGAAACATAGTTTAAAACAGATGGACAATAAGGCCTGAGTCTTACCTTTGACCTGTAGTACTGTATGTGTGCAAGCAGCTGAATGAAATAACAGTTTTTCATATTCCATTTTTTCCTTATCGTACTTACAACACTGGGACTAACTAGCTCCACAATGCAATACACGAACAATAGTGTTTTATTTCCCAATTACGTACTACTGCTGTTTACTTTACTGTACTGCAGCTGCCCTTACAAATCACGCACTGTTGCATGCAGTATGCATACAACTGGGACATACTACTTCATCTGTCATCGCGGCTGTCATTTGTCTGTGCTTTCTCTCAGGGCCTCAGTTGATGTGAGGATTGTGGGTCAGAATAGCCAGAAAAGCATGCTGGCTTGTATACTGCAAAAATGCAACCAGATGTCGTAGGACACCCTGCTACTTTTGGAATACTGCATTTGACATACTATGAATTTGGGACCGATGAATGGGAATATTTTTCTGGCATATTAAATAGTATGGTAGTATGGGTCCTCTACATGAATCATCAGCTGGTAAGGATGCTGACTTTTTATTTTGTTTTTTTTTCCCTGCATGCTGCTTGAGTGTCATTGTTTTAGCGTGATATCATGTTCAGTGTATATTTAAGACATTTTTTTTTATTTTAAGTCAGCTTGAAAAAAAAAGTCAGACTGTCTGCTATAAATAAGAAGTCTGTCTGTGTTTTTTTTTCTTTTTTTCAGAGAGGGGAGGGGGGTTCATATTGAGTTGTAAATCTGCCACTGTTATCACTTTAAACTGCATATGTAGAAGAAGAGAAAGCTCTACAGACTTGACTCAGTAACTCAGGGGGGGGCACATCTTAACAAATAGCCATTCTACCTGTTTGGATTATGAAACTGCGGCACGCTGTGCTTCTAGCTAACATATTCTCTGAGTTAGTTTTGTATTAAGAGTTCACAGCGTTCATCTTCAAAACGTGGCGGTGCTTGAAAACGTTCAACCGACAGCTCCAGCTCGGACGCTCCGTCTTTCACACACACACCTACACACATTTCACATGCTCACCCTCCTCCGATATAATATAATTATGACCAGTGCGGTAAGATGAGAGGCAGTGAAGTGATGTAACCGGGGTCAAGGAAAGTTGAGCCGCATGCGTCACTAAGATGACAAGTTGGTACATGCTGAGCCTGGTGACTGAAGTCTGATGTTTCCCCCATCGAGCATCTGATGGACAGACGAGCGGCGATGTCGCCGAGTTGCACACGATTGACACAAATGAGCAGAAAGTGTACGCAGCACATTTGTTTGAGTGTGAAAAACGAAAATTCGCTGTGTCTTTGGAAACTGTCGGAAGCTGACAAGAGAGAGATATTTAAGCCTCGAACACTCATATAACCACAGCTTGACACTGATGCAGGCCGCTGAATTAAGATCCATTCAAATGTTTACTTGGCTATTTAAACAGCAACAATCCAGCTTGTGCTTACACTTGGAAATGTCGCAGTAGTGTTTCAGTCTGCTCTGTCAGTTTTGTATGCCATGGTGCCAGTTTTTTTTTTCCTCACCGATTTTAAATACTTCTATTTCATAATGAATAAAAAAACGTGAGACAGGGCTGCGATAGCACCCTATGGCTAATTAGTACCCGGTATTGAAGACATCTGCATCAGGGCATGTGGAGTTGTAAGACCATCCAGGCTGGGTGGGGGTTGCAGGATGGGATTGAACTCTGCATGTATTTGGAGGGGTATTACTGTGCCTCATTAGGCTTCAATCTCAGTAAAAATAAAACCTCAGGCCATACTGAGACCATTCGCTCCCGGAGTATCATTGATTCTCATCCGAAATGAAGTGATCCACTAAGAAGTCAACAGGGAAACATGTGTACAGGCATTTCTGTTGAGTCAAGGCCGCACTCTGTCCACATGATACAAGCAATCCACATGTAACTTTATTTTTTATTTTTGTCAGTATACTTTAATGGCACAGCAGCGATATGGTATGGTGACCCTTGTTATAGTGGAGTTCCCAGGACAACCACAGAACACAGGATGCTGTCTAAGCACAAACAAAGTCGGACGTACAGGAGGAGGAGGGTGTTATGCAATTTTAATATCACCCTATATTGTTGGTATTAGGTATGGAGCAGTACTTACCTTTGGGGCATGTTCTATGAAACCAGTCCTTGTAAGTCATTCAGTGAGAAGCTTACTCATTCGTATGCTAATGTTATGGGTTAATATTTGCTCCTCTGATTTGCAATAACCCAAAGTCCACCTCCTCTAATAAGCTCAATGAATAATGCACAATGCTTATACAATGTTTAGAAATGCATATCTTATTGGAGATGAAAATCTCCCAGCCAACCTTGGGTGAGTTAACGGAGACTGTTCGTCCCTGGGGCACGTAAAAAAAAGAAGAAGCAGAAGTCCAGTAAATCCTCCAGCTTCCCTTTTTGATGTGAGAGGTGAAGCTCGATACCTGCAAGTTACAAAATCTGACAATTAAAAATTACATTTGATTCGTTAAATTGCGCAAAGATTAGCTGGTAATCACACAGCACTGCGTTCTCTGTAAGTGCCTTTTCCTCTCATCCGTATTGTTTATCTGTTCATCAGCGTCCGCGCTCTCTGCCAAGCTCTCCTTCTGTTTATTTTAAGCAAAACCACTGTTAGTGGTGATAGAAATATAAAATGCATGTAGCTGAGAGCCAAGTCATGAAGTGCTTTGAAAGTTAGCAGGATTTTAGAATCAGATCTGGCAGCAAAGCGGCCCGTGTGCGGCGGCTCAAATAGGGATTGTGTTCATGTGCTAGGCATAAATAACTCTGATTTATGTATATTAAAGTTTCCAGTATTAGGAGAATGACCAAGAACTGAGCGTTGTGGCACTCAATTTGCAGTTAAGTTAAACAGTGAAGAGAGATTAGGAGTATTTATTCTAGTTCCTGATTTTTGCAACTGAGAGCTTCAGTGTATTAATAAGTAAACAATAGCAATTTGTATGAAAAGCTGCAATCAGGTCAAGTAGTACTAAAACAGAGAACACGTGTTCATCAGCGAGTCATTTGTCATCTTGAAGACTGTAGTCTCAGGATTGTTGCATTTGCATCTTGCATGAAAGGTGCTGTGCTGTTTTTTTTATATGGCCCAGAATAGCAAACAACAACATTGTCCACTGTGGTTGGAAATGGAAATTCATACTTTAAATATGACAGTATTTCAGGTTTAGAAGGAGTTTAGAACATTTTAAATAGTTTATAAATGTATCCAATAGACTGAAATAGTGTACCAGAAAAATGCAATATATAAACAGTATATCGGCCTGGTTGGTTTGGCTTGGATCTTATTAAAGAACAATAAGAGCTTTTCTTAGTTAGAGCTACTTGAGGCCAAAACACTAGTGGTGAGAAGGTTCACCAATCAATCAGTTATTTGAAATAATATATCTGGGCTCATATTAACGAGCAGTAGTATTTTATTCTTATGCTTATGATTTTGATGTGGTCATGGTATAATGGTAATGTGTACAGCCTTCTTGGCGGTTTTTGAAAACTTTTGAAAGCAAAGACCAAAGCATGTTGGGTCTGTATGATGGATTATGAAACATATGAGAAGAAATTAGGCTACAAAACCACTGTGTCCCCTTTTAAAACATACGTTACAATACATTAAGAGGGGATTTATTATTATCAAAATTAAATCAAATCAATTCACATTTTATTTGTATAGCCCAAAGTCACAGAATACATTTGTCTCGGAGGGCTTTACAATCTGTACAGGGAGTGACACCCTCTGTCCTTAGACCCTCGATTCGAGTGAGGAAAAACTTGCCCACCAAAAAAAACCCTTTAACAGGGAAAAAGGTGGAAGAAACCTCACAATCACAATGAAGTACATTAATGTTAAAATGAGAATGGGTTACAATGAATGATGAATTATTACAGTAGCAGTGGAACCTGTGATAGAGAGACACAGATGCACAGCAGCAAATCATTAACTAACTATAATCTGTAATAGAGATATGGTACCAATGATGATGGTGACAACACACGCAGTAGACGCCACGCAGGACCACAGCAGCAGGCACAGTCCATGAGAAACCTGCTGGACGAGAGAGCACAGAAACTCTGGGGACGAGGTTTAGTTAGTAACAAGCAGAGGGGAGAGAGAGAGAGAGAGAGAGAGAGAGAGAGAGAGAGAGAGAGAGAGAGACTACTGTTTGCTATTTTCTCCTCGGATTCTTTTTAAGGTTTAATTCTCTTTTTAATTGCTAATCCTTTTTGTAGAGCGTGGCGATTTGTAGTGGTGTTTTGAACAGTTCAGTCTGCCTTTAAGTTCAAAATTAGATTAGATGAACAATCTTTTATTCGACACGGTTATATCGCTTCTAAAAAACCTGCAGTTTCAGATTGAACAGAGGCAAGCAATGCCTCTAACACTATCCCACCCTCCCCATCCCACCCACCCACACCACCACCCTCTGGCTCCACAGCAGCACACATCAGATTTACTATCTCTGCTGTTTGAGATGCATGTTTTCATCAGCTCCCCACATGTTTACATCACATATACATCTCTCAGCCACTGAGAGTTGGCGATAGTTTGGCACCATCTCAGATGGGCCCCCTCCTCCCTTCAACACATGCACTCCCTCCCACAAAGACCACATTCCACCCTCCTCTTGTCAAAAGGATACCCATCTGCCCCGGAGCCAAATTCCAGCCATGTTTTCTGGGAACGTAGCGCCTGGCTTTAGAGAGCCTCCCCTGAGAAGACCCGGCCTCCCCCTACCAGGGCCAAAACGCTACAAATTATTGAGGGAGCAGACACTGAAGTCTTTCTTTAAGCCCCTGACAGGTACCACTGGGCTATTATCAAGATGTTAATAGAAGAGACAGAGCTATGTGACACAACTGGGATTGTGAGGGGTTCAGATGTGTATATCTTCAGGATGAATAGGCCGTGTTACATCAGCCATGTGTTGACATCATGTACTGTTGAATATTCATGAAGAGACACAATCGCTTTAGATCAAAACTCCTCAGAAAATTACAAATAAAGGTTATTCTGACACCAGTGTTTCTATATGTGCAATGCGTTCAGGATATCCAGGTCCAAATGCTTCTTTTTGTTGTTTCTTTTTTTTTTTAAGGGGGAGATCAGGAGAGGGGACGTGTACAAGACACTACATTCCTCCCGGCTCTATCAAGCAGGCATGAGAAGATGTCAGAAAGGCTGCCTGAGGCTGCTCTGGTATGGTTCATTCTTATCTGCACAGATGAACCCTTTCGGCTCTGACCTGGCAACCATCAGACATCTCCAACACTGAGTGCACAGCCCCATTTAATGAAAGAAGTGCAGACCAGGCGTGGACACTGCCACCGCAGCTTTCTGTGTGGCAACAGGAAGCAATCACTCAACTGTATGCCCATTAAACCAAAGTCAATTGGTCTGTCTTTTCCAATGAATGACCCAGCATGTTTTCTGTACATATTATTATATTTCATTATTTTATCATTTGGTACTGAGTTAGGATGGGTGCTGCTAGTTCTGTTTTGCCTATATTGTGTATAAAATACTTTATTCCAATGATGTGAGATCAATCATTCGAGATTCTTTCCTCAAATCTCCCGACTAACTTTGTGTCTCGCTACTCCTGAACGCATGCAGCTTCGTCACATTGAAGAGGAAAGAGGCAATGAAATCATTTCCTGTTATTACCTCACTGTTTGGTTTCCTGGCAACGCAACAGCGACATCAGGGAGGACAGCTTCTGTGAGCTGCTTTGATCCTCGAACCTCGTTTCTGAATAACCCTCATCACGTACTGTAAATGAGGTGGTAGATTGACTCCTTACTTGTGATGAAACTGTGCTGTCGAGCCCAGACGCTCTTATTGATTGACATAATGAAACATTTTGTCTGTCATGGAAGTCTCGGGCAAATCAATCAGCCTTGAAGCACATTAATCATGGATATTTGATTGTTGGTTGGTTTTGTCGTGATCATATTTGCATCAACAAGCTTTTGTGCAGCATCTTCAACTAAACCTGAAAAACGGCCGTAGATGCAATTTATTCACTCGTACACATGCAGTCTATGATCTAATCTATGTTCAATGAAAAGAATCTCCATATCCATGTTCACTTAAATATAGTCAATCTATACTCAGTATATCAATAGTCTCTATCTAGACCCAGTGAAAACATCATATAGGATCAATGTGTTCAGCCTTAAGCCCTGAGATGTTCTATTAACAGTTTCACACAGCCATTTAAACCGGTGAGAGGAGATAGATTCAGTCATCCAGCGTGTCGATGATGGTTGGGGGATGTAAGTAGGAATAACACAGCAACAGTCTATTCACCGGGTCTTTTGTTGCCAGAATTTTTTTTGTTCCCAAAAATAGCACACGCTGCACAATATGAAAAATCAAGACAATGTAAATCAAATAAAGAAAAATGGAGATGACGAAAAGTGTTTAATGAGGCGACTAAAAAAGGTGACAGACTGTATTTGTGTCCATTTTAGAAGAGGTAGGGTGGAAACATTTGGGTGAAATAGTATTATTATTATTATTACAATCTGCTATAATCAATATTTTTATAATATTAATGGATGTGTAGTGTGTGTTGATTTTTTTGTAGGCAGCTGCTTTTAGCTTAATATCTCTGAATATTGAGCATTTGAGATGAAACATGATTCTTAATGAATGCTAATATTTAAAAAAAAAAAAAAGCCTCTCAATCATCACTTATGACCCACTAGAAGTGTGTGGCCTGTACTTCATTTGTATTTTCGTATTATTTTGCTGACTTCAGGATGTTTCTGGGCATCAGCTTTTGGGCAGTGGGCGTGTAGCACTCAGCCAATCACAGCACGCAGGGTGTGAGGTCAGCGCTCATGACGTAGCAACCAGGTTACATTGCTGTAGTGAAGGAAGTTACAGCTCCTTGTTTTATGGGGCAAGTGGTTACTAAGAAACTGAAACCAGAAACTGTTACTAGAAACTGCTAAATAATCAGCAGGATAATGATTGGATATGATATGGATTAGATATAATCTTCATCGTCTGTGTGGACCAGGTTGAGCTAAATTATTCGTATTGCCAGACATAATGTCAATGATCTGTACTGTAAACATTATACAAAGAAGCCATATTTACTACGTCACAACATCTATGCAACACGTAATATTAGCAAACCTTTTATTGGCGTAATAAAAAACAAGTATAATGAACTTTTGTTATAATGAAAGAACATTTTTAAGAAGCTTATTGAAAAAAATACTTTGTGCAAAAGGCCCATACTACAGCCAACTTCTGAATAAGAATAATAATTAATAATAATTAAAAATCCTGCATAGTGTGCTTTTAAAGTAAAGATTTTAATAAATTTGTTCCATTAGCGTTGACCAGAATGTGATGTTTAATAAACACTAGCTAGCTCTAGTATACATTTATATATTTCTCATTTGTTTTTGCTGAATATGTTCAGAAGGAAACATAATTGCTGCCTGGATTATATTTATGGATAACAATATTTCCAATAAAGAAAATGCTACTTCTTGTTCTACACAGAAGTTGTAACCAACATTACAGTCTATTGTTGACATTAACTTTAAATGCTTTGAGTTACATGTAATGTAAAAAGAAGTGTAACGTGACTCTTCTTCCTCTATCGACTATTGTGAAAAAATATTGTGAAAAAAATAATAATTTATAGAAAATAGACCACACAAGATGGAGGATGATCTGACTCGTGGGTCTAATGATAGTACAGGAAGCAGGTTGAACAAAGAATAACTAGAGAATCTAAAACAATGGACATCCACCCGGTGAAAACAGAAGTGACTGCTCCTTGTGACTTCAGCCTCTGTTTGTTCCTCCATCATTCCTTGTGAGCGGTAATTGCGCAGCGAAACATCCTGTTTTGAGTTACCTAACTCAATAGAGTTACTGCTGCAATAAACAATAAGAATATTTCCTAAGCTGTGTAATGGCAAGAAATGCAGGGAAATGGCTTGTGACAGAAGAATGCGGCAGTTGAAGTTAATGTAGTCTAACATCTATTATGCTTGTTGTACAACATTTATATTTGTGTTCCTCAATAAGAGGTTAAGATGACACACTGCTTGTTTATTCTGCTGTAAAGATGACAGTCCCCAAAGGATGTTATGGATGAATTGATAAAATTCCAACAAGAAGAAGGAGGGAGGGGGGTGATTTATGCCAGGAACTTGCTCACGGGGTGGCTTCGGTCAGGAAGAAAACGGTAGCCAAGGTTGTCTGTGAGAGCAGATTAAGTGTCCAGACACAACCTGTCACCGAAAATACAGCATCAACTGTGGGAGCCGGGAACTAGGCCAGAAAGTGAATGGCAAGTCCACCACGGTGTGATTTTTCCAACGGCGCGCACATAAGGGCATCGAATCCCTGCGCGACGACACAGGCAGAAGAACTAGACGCAGAAGGGGGAAAAAAAGAGACCGTTCTGACAACAGGAAGTGAGGTAAAGCGGCAGGTGTTGCTTCCTGCCGCTGAGATACAAGCATGGAGAAGGAAGGAGGCTGTGAGATTTAAACCGGGGGGAAACGGGAAGGGGGAAAGGGGAGGGGGGGCGGCTAGGGAATTGGACAAGCAGATGGTGATACTCTCACCACTGAGGGAAGTGGAGCTGAGCAAAGATACAAGGAGAATGGTAAAGAGCGCGGACAGAGAAGGAAGGATGTAAGTTGGTCCCATGGGGAGGATGAGGTAGTGGGGTTATCCACCGGCTGGCCTGGCGTGCTCAGTGCAGCCTGGAACCATATGAGCCGAGCGGGGAGGGTCAGAGACAGTCAGGGGGGGGGGAGTCTCTGCAACTGCCAGAGAGCGAAAAGTCAAATAAGGTGGAGAAACAAAGAGTTTGAGGAATGGCTTCATGTCACATCCAAGGACACGTGGTGGTATTTTTCTACACATTTCACTGTCTTGAGTTAGTTAATGACACTCCAAGTGAGTTAGCTTTTGTCCAAAGGTAACAATATTCACCTACCAGCACCCCCTAACATTAACTAATTTACCGGTTTATGAGGAGTTATGTGCTGGACTCTTTCTTGGCCTTAAACACTGAGGTCCTGTAGTCTCCACTGGTCGTCTGGCAGCTCAAACTAGGCCTCAGCATTCACTATACTTGAATCTCTAGACTTCACCACACTTTCATGGACTTCAGTTGAATTCTTTGTTGCATTTACCAAGAAATATTGACCTTTATTCACTTCAGTTTTTGCAGACTAAGCACAGCATATATCTATTAGTGAGCTTTAGAGGTGCTGGTGGACAGTCAGGCTAGCCGTTTCCACTGTTTCCAGGCTTCATGCTAGGCTAAGCTAACTGGCTGGCAGAGACGTGAGAGTGGTATCAACCAGAAAGAAAGCCGCTGTGCCTATTTCCCAAGATGTCATATTATTCCTTTTAAATAAAAGTAACATTACCACATTTAAAAAAAAAAAAAATAGTGTTACCAGCAGAAGTGCGTTTGAACTACTCTTTTAAAAGATGAGTGCACAAGAATTTGCATAATTACCTGACAGTGACACTATCCAAGACTCGTTTTTTTTTTTGTGGAAGAGCTGTGCTGAAAAGTGTAATCAGCTTTGTGTTCGAACAAAAAGCAGGTGTGTGAAGCTAGTTGCAAGAGGAAGGAGCAGAGCGGAGAAAAGGGGTGGTGGTGGAGGTGTGGGTAGGGGGGTGGGGGGTTCACTTTTCACATCCATTTCACCCGCCCCCCCAAAAAAAAAAACCTGAAGATAAATCCCAGAAATAGATTTGGGCTCAAAGTGGCAGACACCAAGCTGCTTCTCTTTGCCATACGGCAGCTGTCTTCAAACGTCTGGGATGACACAGCAAGCATCCTGTTTATTGACTACCAGCAGGAAACGCTTTCAATGCTAACAATGTGCGCTGCTTCTGCCCCCCCCCCCACCCCCCCCCCCCCCCCGTTTCTCCCCTCAAAAAATAGGGGGGAATGTTAACTCAAAAGTGAACTGTCGAGGGAAAGCTGTGCATCAATATTCATTCATGCAGAACATGCATTGTCAAGTAGAAATAGAGACGGTGATGAGTGCTGCATTTATTTGTCATTTACCTCCCGGTATGCTAATATAATGAGGTCTGCACACCAAATAACCGAAGTCTGCATGAATACTGATTCTGTGCCGTGTTTTTCCAAAAGCAACTGGCACACAAAGAACACAAATACTGCCTTTAGGTTTTTGTTTTTTTTTTCTCGAGGGAATACTTAGTGATAATAGTGGGCTACATTTTCCTTTGAGGCAAGTGAAGAGAAAATGATATTATTCCATCAGCATAAGGTTATTGCATTATGTGTTCCTTACGTACTTCAATAAGCAATAAATCCTAAGGCAGGGCACCAGTAAAGCTTTCACAGACGTAGATCACACCCTCACTTTATGGATGACAGTTGTGAAGCAGTCCGACAGTCACGTCAGCTTGTTATAGAGAGCAGACGAGCGAGAACCGGGAATGATGAATCTCCTTTTTAAATGTTCTTAATTAGGGGCATTTTGATCAGATTTCTTCCGAGATGAACGTGTGCAACTTCTGCTCGAGCGGCGAGGGAAAAAGTGAGCAAATTATAAGACGACACATAATAGGGGAAAATACGGTTGTAATTTTCCACAGTCAGAAAAAAAAAAAAAAAAAAAAGTCATCTACTCGCATCTCAGACCATTTCCGTGAATTCTGAAAGATGCTTTCAGTGCTGCGTCCGTGTGTTCATCAACAGAGGCACACACAGGCCCCGTCAGATTTATAAGCGGTGTTTACAGCAGCGTGGATATACAGTCTGCTGTCGTCTGGCGCAGGTTAAGCGCCGGTATCTCTCGCACACACAATGTAAACAACATGGTTTCCTAATAACATGTTTACTAGAGACAGAGCGAGTCAGAGCGAGTCAGGTCTCCAGGGGTTACTCTAGGACGCTGGATCTCTGTCGTCATCTCAGCCATAATGGAGCTTTCAACTTAAGCTACAGCGGGATATTAGAAAACACTACACCGACATTGACCCCAGGGGTGCAGGTCTTTGTATCAGGTGACAGTGTGTGTGTGGGGGGGGGGGGGGGGGTTCGGAGGCCTGAATCAGAATCAGAATGTGGCCTTCTTTGGCCTTGACACGGGGGTTTTGAACGGGAAATTGCATGTCTTTGTTTGGAGAAAGATTGATTTTTTTAATTTTTTTTTTTTTTTTTTTTTTGAGGACTAATACGGTTGCTAAAACCAGCATGTTTTTTTTCTCAGATTCAGTCCTTTGCTTAGACATGATGGCCCGTCACAAGGTAAAATTTGAATAGATTTCTTTTGTTCCTCATAACTACTGAAAGTGACCCCTATGCCTGGCAAATTTTTTTAATTTTTTCCCTTTTTGGTTTTGTCCTCTTTTAGAATTATATGAAGAAGAAAAAAAAAATAGCAGAAAAGGGAAAATGTTGGGCGCAAATGTCATGGTTGTAATTAAAGGATGTGTCAGTACCGCTGTGTCTCTCCAGGAAAAAAAAACAGAAAACCCTGAGCTCTTTCTCTCTCTCACTCTCTCTCTGTGTGTGTGTGAGTGACATTGTTTATGTTTCACTTATCTCTGGCAGATGTTAGCTGAGTGAAATTGAATTCCTGGCAATGAGGGGGGGTTGGGGGGGGGGGGGGGGTACATCACGGCGTGCATCCTTTTTTTATGTCTGGGGACAGGATTTCTCCTGGCCGGCCTTGATCCCTTGATTGTCTGCCCTGCGATGTTGTTGGTGGATAATGACAAAGGTCAAGGGTTGAAACAGGCTTTTCCTGAGTCACGGGGGCCAAGGAACCACTGTCAGCCTGTTGGTTTGGATCTGATAATAACATCTTGAGCTGGAAGAAAGTCAAATCATGTAAAAGAAGAAAAACAACAGCAACTCTCTTGCATGCGTGCTTACGTGACGAGTTTGCAAATTATACGAAGCAGCACCAGCTGAAATACGAATCAGCTGTCTAATTCTGTTATTCAGCAGTAACAGTGTTGGTGAATTACAGGCTTCAGCAGCCCCACACAGTATCTAAGTCTAGAGTAAAACACATATCATACCGGGTTTATACTTCTTCATATTTCTGCTTTTTTTTTTTCTCTCACATTATCAGGGTGGACTTGTAAATCTTTCTGAAAGATAAATCCTGCAGTGATAACATGTAGTCAGTCATCTTTATTGGATTTCTTGGGACTGGTGTGAAGACTGTGCGCGAGATGAAATCGCTGCTCGCAAATAAAAACACACGACACGAGCCCCTGAGTGAAAGGCTTTGCTTGTATGCTGAATAGCATGCATTTATCTCAAAGAAAATAAAAACTCCTCAACCCGTGTTTTCTCCTGTAGTCGAGCGTTTCCCCGGAAATCGTCGGTGAGATGACGCAGCGTCACTTTACTGTAAAACCAATGGAGAGGGAGAGAGGGAGAGAAAATAAAGAGAGCAATTTGATGTCATTTGCTGAGGCTGGCCTCATGTGTAGGCGCTCTGTTTCCTCTTGTTTACCCCGAGCTGTTTCTCAACCCGGGATAACAACCCTGAACAAACATGACTATCAGCTGATACTGCAGAGGTCTCCACAAGCATGTGCAGATGACACTCATTACCGACGCGGGTCAGGAAGATACGGAGGCTGCACTTAAACAACAACGCTTTGCATGCGTTGTTGCGCTTGATTGAAATGACAATTTACCCCCCCACCCCTAGAGAAAGTTGAGAAGAAGAAGCGTAAACAAACAATGACAAATGATGCTAAACACTGCCACAAGAGGGGATGGAAAAGTAACGTACGAGCTGCTCCGTCGCGACACGCACCAAACTGAAGGTGCGGAACAACAATACTTTAACTTCCAGTTAATTTCCACGCCGTTGTCCGGTTGTTGACGTCTGTCAGTATTGCCGTGTCACTGTGGTTGCACAATACTGCTATGAAAGATGACATAATGTGTGTTGTTTATATATACTTTCAGTTTGGACTTGGAAGGTCAGTGAGGCCAACAGGCTGATCTGCACCAAGCAGGGTGAGACTGCATGTTTTCAGCTTGTAGAATTAATGGTTGCTTTATGATATATTTGCTCCTGTCTGGAAAGATTTACTATCATATTCTGGTAAATACATTTCTAATTACTTTTTTTTTTTTTTAAATAAACATAATCAGTTCATTGATGAGATGTTAATTATGTTAAACACGTGTTCCAAAATGTTGACGCTGAACATCATAGATGCCAATAGTCACATTATTGATTTGAAATAAATTCATCTAAGTCCAATTCAGTTCATTGGTGTAAACCGGCAGGTTTTATCGACCATTGCAACTAGTTGCAAGTCTCAGCTTGTGAATCATTTTCCTCCTTTCCTGTCTTTGTTCTGGAGGATAAAGGCAGACACCAAAATATTATATCTGCTTGTAAAGACCAAGGCTAATCTGGTGCTATTGCATGCAGTCCAAAAACACCAATGATGTGAAACGTCCCTGTAACTGGTTAAACATGTTGGTGTATATACGCATCATTCCTAGAAGATGCGATTTGTTTCTCTTCACCTCCGTTGACTTTAATCTTACTGTACTTATCTGTAAAATGTTGCTTTATTAATTCACACTAATTTACTTATTCAGTAAGATAAGTTAAAAGAGTGCTCCAGTAAATTAATATTGCACTTCCATAAAGTTGAGGTTGTCCCAAGAGACAGATTTAAAAAAAAAAAAAAAAAAAAGTCAGTACTGATGTAGCTCCCTGCCTGCAAATCCTCAAATCTTTTTAAATACTCAGGTTTTATTGTCTCTCAGGATCCTGTTTTAGAATGTTAGATGTGATTGTTGGATGATGATGATGATGATGATGATGATGATGATGAGGTTTTTCTGTAACTATGCAACACCTATTTTGCGCTGCCATTTCGAACAGGTTTCCCTTGTAAATGAGAGACTGTATCCCGAGAGACTGTCTGAATTAAATAAATGAAATAAACAAATAAATCTTTCCAGCTGTATAATATTAAATAAATAAATAAATAAAAAACATCTCCAAGCACAAGCTGACAACTATGACATCAGTTATTTTCTCAGACTTGACAAAGCTCCCTGCGGAGCCCCAGATGACATTATATACGAGTGTTCGCAGTTCTCTGTAAACTGATACTTGAACGTTGTCTTCGTCAACCCTCGTGGCTGTTATTCACCAACAGACTTCAGGCTAATACTGTGCTCATGTAGATTCAGACAGTGTGGTTATATATTATCAGTAACTATGAATGTAGTCATACAGTATTTATCTGCCGTTCAACAATACAGATGATAGACCCTTGAATGGAACAGCAACAGTTGGCATGCACCCCAAATATCCATGAGCGAGTTAATAAATAAAATCCCTTAACTGTAATAATTCATCCTACATATCTTATCTGGGCATCGCATGCGGACACTGTAGCAGAGCGCGCTCCTGAAACAGCAATGAGCATGAAGGTGCCCTTCAAGACGCCCGAACAAAACACAAATTCTGTACATGGAAAAAAGGACCACCAGAACTAAACCTGTTATAGTTTCAATTTGATCCCTTGTAGCGTGAAGTTGACCCCTTTATCTCTGCCACAGATTTGAAGTAGCTGCAGGAGTCTACGTTGAGGACGGTTATCACTCACGGCTGCTTTTTAGGGGGGTCTCGGGTTTTTTAAATACACAGATAATGGGAGTGAGGAAGGCACATTATTAAGAAAAGCGTGTGGAGCAGAAGGGTGGTGCCATCAGTCAAAGAAGACATTAGAGATTTAGATCAATCCTGTTATATAGGCAAGCGTATGGAGATCAGGCACAATGTGGCTGATCTCCATATTCATATGTAGAACTCTGTGCCGTGTCATTAATAATCCTGAAGATGGTCCATAAACCCAATGGTGGTAGCAATGGAAATTCAATATGAGTAAGCGGATGGTGTAGGGCCCTAAAAATATGTGGGGGTTTTGATTAGAGTACACGGATGGAGAAGTGGATAAGGGGTAGATATAAAAGCGGCCGCACATCTGCATTCCCACAGGAGAGCTTTTTGGAGAGGAAGATGAATATGGATTCCCATTAGAAAGCGAATAGTTCATATCCAGGTGATTTGTTACGAGGTATCAGCACCTCAAATCTCCTCTCCCTTCCTCCAGCGCCGCCACTTCCTCCGGTGAAGTCATTTACGAAACGAGAGTCCTCCAGACACCCCAAGATTAAAATGCAGTTGAATGAAGTGGCAGGTGGCAATCACCGCATCGTGGCACCTCTGCCTCTCAGCCTCCTCCTGACTCTTATTTTATTGAAGTATTAAAAAAAAAAAAAAAAAAAAAAACACGATCCAAGAGGATCTCGATTAGTGTAGTGCAATTTCAGAAACATCGGTCGCAGCCTGATGCTAACGATGTCTGATGAAAGGGCAGGAGATGAGCGTGTGTGTGATGAAAATACATGCAGGTGCCCGAAGCAAGCATCAACAATGAGGCTCTATATCAAGACACCATAAATAATAATAACCACCCACTGCTGAGCAGTTTTTCACAAGTTCTCAGCAGCATGCCCTGACACGGCTTGGTTTTGGGTAACGATGTTCACCTAGAGAAAAGCAACAAAGGTTGTATTTTAAGATGGGAGTGAAGGATGTTCTCACAGCACAAGACGCATTGACCTGGTTTTCTCAAAATAGAGCCATTAAATACATACTTTATCCAATGGCACGAGCACAGAAATTCACCGAAACCCCTCTTCGTGTAACTATTTATCAAAACTTTTCCGTCTTGCAACTCAACCTCCCCGGGATGAATGCGGACCGTGGTATCTGCTCATCGGAATATGTTATCCCCATCGCCCTCTTTCCACAGGCTCGGCGAAGTGTCGCTGAATGGCGAAACCAAGGTCAACATGTTTGCACGAGGAGTAGATATGTTGAGCTCAAAAGTTTATCGAGGAAAAAAAAGAAAAGCAGCATTCAGCCCGGCGCCCACGGTAGGACAATGGATGAGGACGGGAGATCACGAGCAGACAATGCCGCCGACCTCCGTCACTCTGAGACTCTCTCTCCTTCTTTCACCTTCATATCTCTGCACCACTTCTCAGTGTTTTCACACCAAATCAATAGGCGCTGTGTAGAATGGCTGACTTGAAATTAGCTGGGAAGGTAATGGCAAAAAATATCAATAGGTGGAGATAATGTGACTGCAAATATCTTTATTGCCATGCCTGTAATAGAAAGCCATTATCATTTTACTGCTGAATTCCCTAACCAATTGTAATTGCGGTATTATAGCCTATTGCAGTACAGTTGTGGTATTTTTTTTTTTATAGTCGCAGCATCTATATTTCCTATCAGCGGAATGAACGTTAACAAACAGCGAGATATTCCTGACTCGCCCCGTTTGTAAAGTAGGTGTTTCTTTTTTTTAAAAACGTGTTTCAACACAAACCTCTGAACAGAAAAGAAATCTTTTTTTTTTCTTTCTCTCTCTCCGGTGACAAGTCCCAACCGAGGCCCTGGTTGCAACGTATACCCAGTCAATCCGCACGCTGTTGTTTCTGGCTGACACATTTTGTTTGCAGATGATAAGAGTTCCTCAACTTCTGTTAAGCATGTGCACAAAGATCAGCTACTACGTGTGTGTGTGTGTGTGTGTGTGTGTGTGTTTACAGTGGACCGTGATGATAAATCCTGCCAGGCATCTCAGATATGCAGGTGTTTGTGTGTGTTTGTGGACAAGCGCCTCACCCTTTCCATTGCCGCTTCCTTTGGAATGGGAACTCCAAGAAAAATAGCGAAGGGCCCAAACGTAAACACCGGGTGTACAGATTGATGAATGTGAAGCTGTGTTATATAAGCTAGTGCCTATAGGGGGTGGGGGGGAAGTTGGCATAACACACTTGAGAGAGATGTATAACACCGGCCCCACTGTCAAAACATCTAACATGTTGCAACACGCCGCATTTACACTTGAATGCGTTCGCATGGGCTTTCTATAGCATGGTATTCCAACACGTTGCGCAACATGCTGACTTGATAGCAGGAGTAGCAATGACAGATGTGTGCAGCTGTGGTTGCACGGAGCACTGACAAAACACCGAGAGGAACTGGAGCTCTTCCCTTTACAGTCAGTTTACAACATAAAGCGATCAGTTCAACCATGTTTCTCCATCACAGGTGTAGCTCACAGTAATGACCACAAGGCTTTTTTTTTTTTTTCTTTCATTGTTGCTCTGCCAATTAAAGCAGCTCATCAGAGACTGATGGTGGAGCTGTTGTTAGTCTAATTAGTAGCTACAGGCCATGTTGGAATCTCAGTAGTCTGGCTATGGCGTAAGCTTTCATATGAGTCCAGTCTGAGTCTGCAAATTCTCCCAAGAATGTTTCATTACCATTACAAACAGCACTCGCAGTCTGTTTATAGGATATTTATTGCCACTTGTGCTCTTTATGAGATCAAACGTGTTTCCCAGGCTTAAGTTGAAGCTTATAGTTGCTTCACGGTGCAGAGCGATGTATGTGCAGAGCTTCACAGCGGAAAGCTGCGAAGATGCGTCTGCTGAAAGTTTCTCACCCTCAAGACATGTTCTAAGATATCTTTAAACACCCTCTGTTTTGAATAATAATTTGTGTCTGATATAGAAAAAAAAAAGTTAAATCACCTTGTTAGAAATTCTTATCTTTCTCCCTCATTACAAAATCCTGATTCTATAAATATGCAAAAATATTTCATGTTCATTTCAAAAGCTTAAAAACTGCTGGAAACACAAGAACTTTTACTACTTTGCTGAAAAAGTGCATTCTCAGTGTATGTCCACTGAGTTTTATGTTCCCACATCACAGTTTCCACACTGTGTAAGTTGCATTTGTGATGTCTCAAATCCTGTCTGTAGGTACACGACTTAAACCGGGATTTAAGGTGACCGCCGAGAAACTTCAGCAGATGTATGTGAAAAACGA
Organism: Pampus argenteus; assembly: GCA_036937835.1. Classification (NCBI taxonomy): domain Eukaryota; kingdom Metazoa; phylum Chordata; class Actinopteri; order Scombriformes; family Stromateidae; genus Pampus; species Pampus argenteus. The sequence goes on along the minus strand of CM072880.1, from coordinate 13,148,505 downwards.
ACTGCACATATCACATGTTTGAGTGGATGGGGACTTTAAAGGTGCACGTATAGAAGCGTGAATTTGTGACATCACAAGTCTGGAGGCTAGTCATGTCCCATATGTTACTTACACAAGTATCGGGTGGAGGTTTGAAACTTCTGGGACACATTTCAGTGAAGCAGGAGACTCCTCTGTAACTTAAACTTTTGAAATTAAACATATGGGATGTTTCCACTGCAGGAACTTTCCCAGGGGACCAATAAGCTTTTGAGGAACTCAACCTGCATTTTGTGATTTATTCCCTGTAGGATAGTTCCAGCTGCAAAAAAAGTCACAGTTGTGTTGGTCAGTTTATTTACAATAGTTCAGGAAGTATCAGAGTGAAGGTTGCAGCATAGCTGTGACTGTCATTTTTGAATCTGTCATAGGTTTCATTTGCCTAATTTTTATGGTTCTTCAGATGCTGTGAAAATGCACTTTAAGTTCCTAGTTTAGTTCCTCTAGTTAACGTTTCAGTCAAACAAGGTGTAACATTTGCATATTTTATAGATTCAGAATTTGAACTGATGTAACTGTTCAAAGTTTAAGTGCGGGAGAAATGGTAAGAAGTCTCTGGAACTTTTTGTTGAGAGAAATTATTATTCAGAGCAGAGCATTGTCTTGCCTTAAATTTGTAAATCCTAATCCTATCTCTGATCTGATGTCTTAAATTTGTTATTTCTTTCAATACTGTTAATGTTTGATTGCGGCCGTGCACAAAATTACAACTCCAGCAATTATCCCGTCTAAAGTACAGAGTATGATAGGACATAAGCGTGCATCCTCCTGGCCTCCCTCCTTTCACCTGTCCTTCCAGGACAGCAGTCCCCATCGACAGTGTCGTCCAGGCTTCACGGCAATGACAAGGCGCCATTTGGCCAGTAGATGTTTAACCATGTCCCACGGCACCAGCTGGCACTCAAACACACTTCACATTTCCTTCCAAAGTGAGCCTCCTGTTTACGGTCCGTACTCCTGGGAGCGGAGGCGGAGGCGGAGGGAGGTGGCAGGGAAATCGAGTGCAGGAGCAGTGAGAGGAGGGGTGGGCTAACAGGCAAACACTAAAGGTTACCATCCCCATTTCACATCAAATATCAAGGACACCAGTAATTACCGCATACAGCTGAGAGGTTCCGACACCAGCGTAGGGTATCTCTCCTATCTGACCTTGTGATAGCCTCAACTGAAACGCTAGAAGCTCCTACTGGAAAGGTGACTACAGAAAGAAAGAGAAAAAAACAAAAAACTTGAAAACGACACCCACTAATTACAATGCTCCCAAAGTGCAGTGCACCCTAATTGCATGTCAGGATGTGTCCATTCCCCCCCCCCTGTCTCCCTACTAGTATGGCTTCTCAAGGAAATAGATTTCTCCCTGGATTTGATCCCATTGCCACTGTGCAAACACAAACCGCTCGCCTCACCTTTTTTTGTCAATGTCATGAAAGCGTAACGCAAGTTAAAGACAACCGGCAGCCGTCTCCATTTGGTTTGAATTTATGTCGAGGGTTAGCTGCATCGGGACGTGGAAACGCACAACAAGGCTTAAGAAGAAAGAAAAAAAAAAAGAAAAAGAAAAGAAGTGAGAAACACAGAGGAAATTCACAGCGCTTATTAACATCCCTCTGTTACTCAGTGTTGCGTGTGGCTGGTGCTGCAGAGTGAACCCGGAGTGTGAGTGTGTGAATTTATGCTTGTCGGCTTTGTGGGTGGGCACAGGGCCGTGGCTGCATGTGCTGGCTGGACTAATACAGAGTCAACCGGGGTGGGGGGGGGGGAGAATTTGATCCCTGGTTTGGAAGGCCAGGCGCTTTGTTAAATTCCCGGATTAGACGGCTGTAAAGGGAGGGAATGTTAACTGTGCTGGTCAGCAGGCTCGGCCCGGGATCAGCATGCTTTATTGAGCCTGTTCTGAGCGGCTGTCACCAGCTGATAGCGTGAGATGACATGACGCCCGGCCGCGGCTCCGCTGTGTGCTCCCCACTGACCCACATATCACACCTACACACAGAAAGTCCCAAATAACTGTGCTAAAATCTGCCATGGCTGTTAATTAATTCTCACAATAGGTCAGCCGGCTGCGGGTTTATGCCGGACACGCTTTGACTTTGTGTCTGCATCAGCTCAGAGATTAGTTCAGTGTTCCAGATTAAAAAATAAAAATAATAATAATAATAATAAACCAACTCCTGTGTGACAACTTCATGGTGTCAAACTAGTTACTGAGCACACTCTCTATGAATAAATGTTTCTGGAATATATTTACAGCTAAAGCGGCGGAGCTTAAAATAGGAATTCCAGCAATATAGCACACCTGCACTAAGAATAGCCGCGATGCAAAACTGTAACTGTGGCGTATATATGAGAGGCGTTGCATGTCTTACAATGGAAGCGAGGAGTGGGAAGCCTAAAGCCGAGAATGATCAATTAAGAAGTCGCTCAGGTACCCCGCGCGCTGTCACGGCTTATTTGGGTTGTTGTTGCTGCTGCTGTTGTTTATTGAGCCGCAGCCATTAGGGTTTGTTGAAGAAGAGGTGGTGTTCTGCATCTGTAGCTGCGCTACCCCCCCCCCCCCCCCCCCCCCCCCCCCCCCCCCCACCCTCCTGGTTATTTTTGTTTTTTTGTTTTTTTCCCAAGGGAAGGCAGCCGTGTCTCCAGTCATTACAGGCTGTGTGTCTGAGGTGAGCAGGGTGCTGTGTTTCTACACTCGGCTCTTCAGTCATTCGAAAGCCGCCTGCCTCCCTGCTCAGTCTGGATATGTGTGTGTGTGTGTGTGTGTGTGTGTGTTGCAGAGAGGCACTGGCTCGTGTCATTGCTCTCTAGGGCATTGCCCCGGTCCTGTTTGTCTGTCTGTTTACCTGTCTGCTTTAGTCTGTCAGCTTGTCTGTCCGTCTTTTCGTGTCACCTTGCTGCTGCAGCAGCGTGGCAGGCCTCATGGTGTCTGTCCCGCTGCGGGCCCCTCAAAATGACACTAGTTCGGGGCTCACGGCAGAGACGAGTTCACACACTCTTCATTATTAGCGTCAACATTGTCGTGGTGGGGAACAGTTGAGTCTTACTCAGTGCTTGTTAGGGCAGCGGTAAAGATGCCAGGGTGGTGCCTATTAAAAGAGGCTTAATATAGTTTTATGGAACTGAATGTTGTGCTCCGGAGGTTTCTTGCTTTTGTTTGTGTCATTAATATTCAGTGGTGAAAGTAACTAAGTACATTTACTTAGTACTGAAGTACAATTCTGAGGTACCTATTTCACAGCTTACTTTGCAGATACATAGAAAAAGAAATGCACCGTTATACAGTAAATGAAATAACCTAAGACTGTATAAAATGGTGAAAATATGATTTATATTTGCATAAGTAGCATAAGTAATAAAGACTAGAAAAATGGAGAACAACTTACCCTGGCTCTCTTAAAATCCATCTGCTAACACTTCTTTCAGATCATATATTAATATAACTTTATTGTCCTCCCTGGTGGACAATAAAGTAGTATTCTATTCTGTCGCTTTAAGTACATCATCTGAAGACTTCTGCCCCTGTCAGTAGCAGCAGTAGCAACGTGCGCAGTGTGAGTATATCTTGAGCGTTAGGAGTTTGAGCATTGGCGGCAGTAGCAGTATTAGAACAAACTCATTAGGTAATGAGTTGGTTTAGTGGTTCAGCAGGTTTAGTGAGCAACGAGTCAGGTGTCAGGCTGCATAAAAGTCTCTTTGACTAAGTTATTAAGGTCATTAGTATGTACAGATTGTGCTTAGTATATTTGTTTATGTCAGCCCTACTTCCTGTAGCCTGTGGTGGTGTGATGGTATAATTCACCACTCAGCCGCTTTCCGGGAAACCGCTGCTTGGAACAACAAGTTCCATTGGAAAACAGTCATGAGATATCAATGAGTCACTCTCAGCTGGGCAAAGTGATCTGCTGCAGGGAGAGAGAGAGAGAGGGGTGGGGGGGGGGGGGGGGGGGGGGGGGGTGAAAGAGAGAATCTCTAACAGGGATGATTATCATCTGATTGCTGCAGCAACCAGATGATGATGTACAAACAGGAACACATGTTTTATGGCAATCTTAATGACTATTTATTTAATTTGCCATAGATCCACCAAGCCTGGCACATAGAGAGAGAAAGAGAGAGAGAGAGAGAGAGAGAGAGAGAGTCCTGCATCGTTGCTTTTTGTTTGCATTCGGGGCAATTAGCCGCGGTATTGTTAGTTTAAATTGGAGGCGAAACCAACACTGTACAGGTCACCTCAGATCAAAGTGTTTACTCAAGTGTTCAACTCTCAGAGAATATCCATTATGTAAGCTTGGGAAAATGGATTTACCAGGTTTTAAATGAAAAGGGGGGTTAACGCGGTAACGATTATGCTAAAGAAAAACTCAACAATGGGAATATAACAAAGGCGGTGGCGTAACAGGTTACGATGGGAAACGAGGGGTTTCGGGATAGGATTTCCTTTACGCAGGGAAAGAAAACACATCCAGTTTAGGGACGGAGGGAAGGGAAGAGACTTGTGACAGGAAATGCCAATGACACACACACAGATCAAATAAATGACATAACTGTTCAAAGTTCAACGGCGTTCAGCAGCAAGTGAGGTCATAGTGGGTAGGGATCTGCTACTTTAGCTACAGCAGGCCGTTGGTCCTCCCACTTTCTGTGTCCTAATGTACAGACAGGCGCTGAGTCAACAAAGCCGGTGTTTGGAGTCAACCTTTAAAAGTCACGACCTTAGCAAAAGGTGCAGTGGAGCTGATGTGTTTCCTATACAGCACAGCTCCCTAAAGTTCACACTCTGCATTACGGCGCTGTTGATCAGCTTTCCTGACAAAAAAAACATAATTATGATAAACAGGCACCTCACAATAAAGATTTTCCAAAGTTCATTCTTTTACAGTGCCATAAACCTTGCTTTGATTCCTGTCCTTGCACGTGGATTCCCTACAAGGAAGCAGAATCTTAATGTGATGACCTAAGACTTACTCATAGTGCTGCAGCTCAAAGTTTCAACTTAAATCACTCTGACAATCATTCATTACGGAGTTTCTTTTTAATCCCGCCTTCAGCGTGTCAGAAGAGTCGAATAACTTCATCCGAAACTGATCTGTGACCCAGATCTGTGGCAATAAGCGATAGATAGATAGTTGGGATGAGCACGATAAGCAAGCGGCGGAGTCACATTGTTCACGGTTGTGTGAGGACAAAGACCCCCTGGGCAGAGGCCCGCCTCCCAGGTCACTGGCTCAGATAGAGACATGAACTCAGATAGCACAGTGAGGGAGATGACATTACACGGGGAAAACAGAGATTTGGTATCAGGTTGTAACACAAAACAAGCTTTTTTTATTCTTACTAGTACTGTTTTTAAACCAGCGGATCGATTGTAGTTTGTCTTTTACATGTCTGTGTCAAACGTCCTCACAGGGAAAGAACATAAGGAAGCTCCTCCGAAGAGGTTTATTCTGTTTCAAGATTAAAGATAAGCATCAGAATAACTTTTAAGATAAAGGATAAAGGTTTTATAGCATGAAGTAGTGAGGAGTAATGAACAACTGTACGCTCAGTAAGGGCTCTCACAAGTATAGTATCACAGTCGTGTGTATGTGAATACATGTTTGACATGCAAGACGACGGTTGAACTTTTTATTTTCCAATTTGACAAAATTAGAAAATAAGCGGTCCTGTAAGGCAGCAGCTCCTAGCTAAATATAATTGCCAATAAAAATAATAGCTAATAAAAATCAATACGCTCAAAACATTAAAGTCACATTCCACTCAAATCTTCTTGTTCCCTCAGTTGACAGTTTTGAGCCTGTCTGTGCAGCATGACGTTTGTGCAGAAATTGACACTAAATCTTCTTATTTGGCAAAGTGGTTTCGTGCCAGGTGAGACGAGAACCTTGTGACCCGAATGAGAAACAGATTACGGCTGATATGTCGTCTGGAACACGGGCTATGAAACTATGAGTCAGTGCTACTATAATCTATGCTCAAGGAATTTGTCTGTGTGCTGTCATAAACTGGGTGATAGGTGATCCTATGTCTGAGTCTGACAATACCACATTCAGTTCAATGTGTTCACGGTCACGGTAACCTGATCGTAACTCCCTCCACCTTCCTCTTTATCTTCCACGCCCGAAAAAGTGTACAATGAATACGTCCCAGTTCTCTAATCAGTGGGTTGGGTCTCTGTTTATACCATGGCCTTGAAAAATACCGCCCCCGAAACAGCCAGAGAGTACTGGTTCCCACAGAGGTTGGCAGAAAATAATAAAATACTTAACATTCCTCCACCCTGTATAATGGTAGTAGCCTTTAGTGCAGAGCTGGCATCACTGGAGGGGGGAAAAACAACTTCCAGGCCCTGAATGCACCACCCTGTGTGAAACAATGACCATTGAACTGTCCTGCAGATTTTCCAGCACTTTTTAAGATCTACTGCTGAAGTTTCTCCCCTGTGTGAACATAATGTTCAATTCACAATGTGTTTCCGTTTTTTTTTCCTGAATATGTGGTTGGTATGAGTGAATGGAGCTGAGTCTGGAGGGGGTACATGTGGTCCCTTCAGTGTGTTTTGTTTTTTTCAGAAATGTTACTGAGGACTATTTGTTTCATTTAAACAGAGAAACTCCCGAAGGCAATGAGAGATAAGAGAAGCTGACTCTGTTCCTATTCACTTGAGTTATAACCTCAAGGCTACATGACATAGCCTGCATGGTCACTGGTAATTTGCTGTTGTCATAACATCACCACCTTACACAAGGTTACATGCTGACAAGCACGTTTTCATGTCAGAACAAGGGGGTTTTCCATAATATTAAATCTAGATTTGTAAGTATGTTATGTTTTTGATCACTTGTGAATAATCTGTCTTTATTTATATTGGGACAAATGACAAATACGCTGTTGAACTGGTTTTATTCAAAAGGCCAGTGTTAAGTAATATGGGATTTATGTGCACTTTTATCCAATAGAAAATACAAACTAACTAATACTGAAAGTGAAAGGAGCGACACACCAGACACAAACCTAACACAAAGAAACACATTTTATTGCAGGTTTTCGCAATGTGTTCGGGTGCAAACGGAGGACCTTCTATCATATCACAGTTGGACAATATTGATTTCCACCCCCGATATATCAACAAGCTGATATATTGGTCTGTTCTGAATGCGAGCGCACAAACCAATTCACAAACCTCCATCACCAAACATCACAAGAGCTTCCTGACTGATTGCTGTTGTCCGATGCATGTCCGCTCAGCCACGCAGCTAAAAAAACGCACACATATATACACACACACACACACACACACACTCTCGCGGGGCGCACTCTTCATCCTCAAGGTCAAGAGCTTCTGGGAGGCAGAGGCTCCTCATTGACGGCCTGATGGAGCTGACACCACGCGACCTATTGTGCACACATGTTGATCTGTCCCCAGACGTGGCCTGACAGCGGCACATAAGGCCATCGTCGCACTAAACCATCAATGCATTTCAATGAGAGGATCTGACCGTGTGTGTGTGTGTGTGTGTGTGTGTGTGTGACAAGAAAATGTAGCAAGCGGGGGAAAAAAACTAAACAGATTTGCAGGCTGGACAAGCCTCAGCTCCATGGAGTATGTAATCCAAAACCAGGCCAATGATTATCTCCCCTCCCCACAAGCGCTGACTCAATTCTGATTTATGATGCGAATGAATATTGATTTTCCAGGAGCTCCCTCCCCCCCCACCCCACCCCCCACCCCCCTCCCTTGCTTTCCATTTCTCCTTTTAACAAAAGAGTGAATGATGTATGTGCATTGATTTCCAATCAATTATTTTTATTTTCATTTTATTTAAGCTTGGACAAATTTTCAGTGGTCCCCACAGAGAGCAATGCATCTATATCAATAGCACTGTACCTCATTACTAACTGGCCTTCTGATAGCAAGCAGGGAAATAATGAGGGGAGCATTCATCTCTCAATCCGTCACGTCTCGGCAAACATTGTTAGGCCATAAATTTGTCTCTGTGTTATTTATGTCACATGATAAACAAATAAGGTAAATGAACATGTTAACTCATTTAAAAGTAAATCTCACTCTAGATTTTTTTTTTTTTTTCCTGTTCTTTCACATATTCACCGTTTTTAATGGGCTGTTTCGCACTGCAGCTGAACTTTAGTTTCTAATTGACTCTATTCCCTGTAACATCTGCTAGAAATCTGTCCAGTCGGTCAGAATTAACTCTCTGTCAGCCAGTCACGGTCTTGTGAGGACTTCAGCTTTCCCTTTAAAGCAACGATGGACTGAAATTTGAACGATCCTCGGTTTTCGTATCAGGAAATATAAACTCTATTGATGCCATTGTACACATTTATTTTTTTCAAAAGTGGATAAAATCTTTTTTGGACATGGTTGCGTTAACACTGACTTACGAATGTTGATAGGAGACAAAAGGTGTTTTCCCCCATTTTCAAGTGATTTAATCTAGGCTATCTACCGTCCACTCAGAAAGTCAAACCTAGTTAGTTTACCTCACTAACATTTGGGTTGATTTCCACCAGTGTTACCTGTCATTGTTGCTGCTGACCTATCGGCAATGCTGGTGTAAAGCTTACATAACATTTTTTAGTGCACCAATTAAAATGATCCGTACCAACAGCAGAAGTCATAACTAAACATTCACCAACTAAAGTAAAAAAAATCAAAATTTCAGTTCAGCTACATAATAAACGAGGAAATGTAGGACTTGACTGTTCCTTCACAACTTGGTCAATGAACATAACACCGGAGAACCGCCATAACCTGTTTGCCTATGCACATTATGGAAAACAATGCAAGCGTGTACCCAGGTTCCTCAGAAAAAACCCCTTAGAACAACTCACTGATTGGGTTGACAGTGATACATTAAAATGGGTCATCCTGTAATTGCTCTTTCCTGTGGCTACTGGCTGGGCTGGAATTACATAACGATGATAAAGCTGCGGACCTGGCCTTCCAAGATAAAAGCTGCCATGCAGGACCCCGTGCATTCTCTAAATGCCTCATCTAAGAGGCCTTCTGAAGGAAGTGATTACTGTAGAGCTGCCCACTAATGCTCCACCGGGACCCGACCGTGCACTCTGTTATTCATCAAACGCATACAGTGTAAGCCTTGGCAACTTTGGAAATGCATGAATAATGAGTTGGCATGTTATTGTGCAATGATAAGCCGTGCATTCTGTTGCATTTCATGTGCTGACAAAAGAAGTTTAGGCAGCTCCTTTTCAAATGGACACGGACTCAGTGAGTTTTCACTCTTCAAAGCAAACTGTCCACTGAGTCCTAGAGGGACATAATGAATAGCCCCATTAGTAACATAAAAGCAAAGTGGAATTCCTTTGCAGGGCTACTGAGGCCAGCTCCAGGCTTCACAAGGCATCACGTCGCCATATGACTAAATCAGATGCTATGAGTGACAAATATGGCCTCACAGCTGAGAGCAATACAAAGGACACTCAGTTGTCTACTCGGGCTGGCAGCAGGAAAATACTGCCACTCAGAAGACAATGTGGCTCCTGTGCAGAAATGTTGTTTATCTCATCAGGCGATGGTGTGCCAGGTTGTTGTCCGACTTAATGATCTGAACTTATGCAATAGCTTCAGGAAGAGACGCCTCTGTGGCACGCGAGTACTTATCCAAAGAGGAAATGATAAGTATAAATGAGTATGACGTAGTGCCATTGCTAAATATGTGGCAGGATGAAGAGTCATTCATAAAGCTGACAATAGTAGAATTATTGAACGTTATAATTTAGCAACGGTGTAACTACTTTAATAAATGTCATGCAGTGAAGCTACAGATCTAAAATTTTAGTTTATACTTGCATTTTTACCTTCTAAGATTGATTCAAATACAAAATTATATTTTATTTATTATTTTATTTATTTTATTTATATATTTATATTATATTTTTTTCCTTGTGAAAAAGTAATAACACATCCATTCAGGCCTCTAAAAAATAAATAAATAAATAAAAATCATTCTAATGATTCAGGCTGATGGATGAAGTGCAAACAACTCATGTCCACGTTATAAAGTCATAACCTGCAGTGATGTGACGTGACACAAGTAGATATTGCTTCATTTTAAGAGAACAAGCAAAAAGGGGTTGGGAACCACTGTCTAACATGACAACTTTGTGCCAAAAAAAAAAATTTATTAAAAAAAATCATGGGAATATGCTCTTTTTAATGCAAATGAATTGGAAAAGAGATTAGACATAGATTAGTCATCTCTTCCAGGAATTAGTCAAACTTGTGTTTAGGATGGACTTTCATTATTTTGGGCAACATAAATAAAGCAGAAGTCAGAAATGTTCCCTTTAAACTGTGTGCTGATAATAATATCCTGCCGCCAATTAGTCATCCTGTGTAGCAAGATTTTAGATGTCAACACATGAACTCCACCATAGTTACAGCAGTGGTGAACTCATAACGTTAAACAGCGGTGTTGCAAGTGCTACTTGTGTCTAAGAAGTTTCTCACACACACACACACACACACACACACAGAGTAGAGACACTGAAATGTTTTCCACAGCAGAGTAAAACTGTTTCGGCTCACATGCGCTATCTGTGGTGAAACATGTAGCAGACAGAACGGAATACAGAGAAAGAGAGGACATCATCCGGTTATATACATGCCTATAAATAACCAGCCAATCAGCGGCGAGCTGATGGGAGGCACTGAGAGTTAAACGCGCCAATTAAAAAGGAGAAACAGCCAAATTAAGTCAGAGGGCGGCCGCGATTGGTCGGTTGTGATATCATTTGCGATTCGGCACGCTGCTCGCCGCTGATTGGCTGATATCCTGCAGGCGTAATCTTGCCGTGAGGAAGGAGGGGGGGGCGGGCGTCGAGGTTTGAATAGGGAAGTTTGCAGAGCGCAGTTGTTCGCCATCCAGTCCGGTGCAGTGTTTGCAAATACATTGAACACAAGCGAGAGAAGAGAAGAGAGACGAGACGAGACGAGACGAGAAGAAGAAGAAGAAGAGGGGGGGACGGACGCTCTGCTGCTGAAAACAAGCGCCGCTCCGTTTGCGTCGCAGGAGGATACTGTTCACTCTGACTCCTCTACACTGGGTGGTGTTTGCTTGTTTTTTTACCTGAAAGAAAAAAAAATCTAAGTGCAGCTAAATAGGCTTCTTCAAATTTTTATTTTTATTTTTTGTACAAACTCGGGAGAAAAAAATGGATGTTCTACCCATGTGCAGCATCTTTCAAGAACTTCAAATAGTTCACGACACGGGCTATTTCTCAGCCTTACCGTCACTGGAGGAGTACTGGCAGCAGGTGAATATATATCAGCTATTAGCTATCTTTGTGTTGTGGTTTTTTTAAGTGAATATTTGAGCTTGTGTGACGAAGCGGAACTGAGCAGGTTTCACGCTTTTTCTCCCCCCTCCACCTCCACCACCTTCTGCTTTAATAACAGCTCCCACCGCGGTGTGTAGAGAGCCGGAGAAGTTAAAATAGTCCCCCCCTCCTGTAGCGGGTTTGTAAACACAGGTGCGCGGTGCTTCGACCTGAGCACCTCCGTTCACTTGAACGCGCCATTTCATTATCAGTTTCGTTGTGAAGTTTTTTGGCAGGCTTGAAGTGGATCAGTGTGTCAGTCTGACAGCTGGAGCGCCCAGATGAATGGAGGCTGAATGTTACTCCGCTGCGATATTTTGAGCATGACTACTTTTTACCGGGATGGTTTGAGGGCATGAACGTTGGTTCCACTCCAGTTCAGTGATGGCAGTCTGTGAGGAAGTGGGATTTGAATTCTGGCAGCAGTTAATCCAGAATCAGATGTGTTGGCTCAGGATCAGGAAATGACATTATGTGTTGTTTTTCTTGCTTTTTTTTATTAAGTCTTTTATTTTGGCAGTTTCACATTCTTTTTTTTCTTTTTTTCTAACTTCACCTTTTTAATATTTTTTTTATATATATATAATATCTTCACCTCCTTTCTGATATTCCACAACATCTTTCCATTTGACACCCTCCTTGTATTTGAATAAGTAGCACCACAACATGAGACTGTATCAAATGTCAGCCATGGTCAATTCCTCCTTGCATGAGTAGGCAGCAGCACAGCTGGAAAATATTGTGTGAAGCTGCAGAAGAGTGTGCCTGGAGGAAAATATGTATTCTGCGCGAGCCCTGTCAAAGCTGCTGTCTCTGAGCACCTTCTAATGCTGTTCAACTTTAATGGATCCGGAGTAAATGAGAGCCAGTGGGTTTTGGGTTCTTTTTTTTTTTGTGAGCCAGGGCTTGAGTGTTATTGTGACACTGAGGAAGGATGTGATTGCACGTCAGGTACGCATGAGGAAAAGCAGCTGAATAGCTTATGTAGCAGAGGGAAGTTGAGTGTTTTCCTTAAAAGGACTCTAAATTTGTTCAGTGAGTCATTGAGCTGCTGAAACGACAATGAACGTTTGCTATGGTGCAAGAGAGTTGGTGGATAAATCACTGGAAGCTGTGTGTGTGTGTGTGTGTGTGTTTATTTTTTTTTAAGGTGAATATTTTCTTCTTGTGCCACTTCAGAGGTTAAGTCAGGCCAAGTGAAGCCGTGATCGGAGAATTTATAGTCACATTGCACCATGGTACGCACAATACAGCTTGTTCTTTTTTGTAAATATGTCTTAACTTGATCATGTGCTACGTGCAATAGAGATAATATGCAATGTTTCATCAGAAATAGCTGAGATTTCCCGGTTAACACTTCTGCTGTTAGCGTTCAACAGATATTACACAACATGAGGCGTTTTGGGGCATGTGCACATGCATCATTTAAAGGGATTTCCCACACACAAGCATTTTGTCTGGTGTATAGGAGTCTCCTCTCTTCAGGGGTTCTGTTGTAATCCATTTATTCTGACTGTATTCTCTCCTCTGTTTGCATTCTTCCAGACATGCTTGGAGTTGGAGCGTTATCTACAGAGCGAGCCTTACGTCTCCACATCTGACCTCAAGTTTGACGGCCAGGAGGACCTCTGGAGCAAGTTGATTTTGGCCTGCGGGGATAAGGCCAAGACCGATTCCGACCCAAAGATGGCCCTGGCCCACGAGGAGGACAATCAGGATAGCCAAATCTTGGACACCAACAGTGTGAATTCTGATGCCAGCAGCGAAGCTTCAGACAGTTCTGAGGAGCTCTCGCCCATACACAGCTTTACCTCCAACCCTCTGGGCTCTGTCTTGGTTGGCTCTGGACCTTTTAGCCCCTCCGTCATTAGCACTCCGCCATCCTCCCCGGAGGCCAACTCCGAGCCCGGCGGCATCACGAACAGCTGGGTTGGCACGCACACAGAGTTGCACTTGCCGGTCAAAATCAGGAGCGGCGGGAGCCCTAAGAGTTCGGAAAAGACGGGACTCGTCTGCGGGGAGACGTCTCCGGACGGCAGGAGGCGAGTACACAGGTGTCACTTCAACGGGTGTCGCAAGGTTTACACAAAGAGCTCCCATCTAAAAGCACACCAGCGCACTCATACAGGTGAGTTCCACACGTCTGTGAGCTCAAATGTGGACCACATGTGGTCTAGTGCCTTTTTTAAAGAAAAAAGCTAAATCAATGTGAAAAAAATAAATAAATCAGTTTTTATTGAGTAAAGGACGGAAGTGGAAGTGCTATTAATTCAGTCTTCCACCTTAACGTCATTGTCCATCCATTGTGTAATGTAATTAAAGGTCCACATTGCATGATGTCCTCAGCTGGAGCGCTGTGGGTATTAGCTCTGCATGGCTGGATACCTAAACTGTGACCTAATCTATCTGGAATGTGACTGACTGAGCGAGTGAGTGAGCGAGCCAGCGAGAGAGAGGGAGAGAGAGAGCAGGGGGAGGGGTTGCACATGCAAGATAAAAGGACTTCAAAACAGATTGAGTTTCACCATGGGAAAGAGTGAATGGGCAGGGAGCCAGGGGGCGCCGAGTTGGGAGGCTTTGAATGGCCATTTGAGAGTTTTCTTATTTTCTGATTAGCAGCATGAAATTGCACGTGCGGCCGTCCCGTCTTCCGTACCGCATACGTTCGGCCGAGCCGCATCGCTCGGGGCATTCTCGGCATGTTTCAGGTTGCATAAACAAGCGGTCAAGTGATCCAACAGGTCCGCTGGAATCTGGGTCTCGAGCGACTTGTCACCACCTACGTCATCCAGCTTGGCCCCCGGTGGCTGATTGATTTGAATGTATTTAAATAACAACAGAGCACAACAGAATGGGGCCCGCCAGTCATCGGCGACAGCAGAGACTTCATTTTATTGTGCCAAATGTCCAAATGTGAGCTCAATCAAACGTCTTGTCTTTTTTCCCCCCGCAGGTGAGAAACCGTACAGGTGTTCATGGGAGGGCTGCGAGTGGCGTTTTGCACGGAGCGACGAGTTAACCAGACACTTCAGGAAGCACACTGGGGCAAAGCCATTTAAATGCAGTCACTGTGACAGGTAAGCCAGGTCGTTTTTTTACTGCCACGAGCGTCAACATGTTTTTTGTTTTTGTTTTTAGATATGACAGATACGGGAGCGTTAAAGCATTCATTCAATGTCGTTGATGTGATCTACTTTTCATGGATCATTCAGATAGTGATGCATGTCTTAAAAGATTGAAAGCACTGACGCACAGAAGTCAAGCAGCTAAAAACGAACAAGGAGGAACTCATTTAGACTCAACTCAGTAGGAAGTTGCTAGTTGTGTTATTACTACACACACACAGCCTCCTGTAAAAACTTGCTCTCTAAATCATGTCTCTGTCAGCAGTTTTCCTTTTTTTTTTGTTTGTTTGTTGACTCCCTCTCCTCCTCTCTGTCCCCAGATGTTTCTCCAGGTCTGACCATCTGGCTCTTCACATGAAGAGGCACATCTAAAGCAGGGCAAGCACCAACCAAGCATTTCAGCGGAGAGGAAAGTTTTAAAAGAAGAAGAAGAAGAAAAGAAAAAAAACAAAACAAAACAAACGCCGTCTCCCGACCAGTCTCTTGGTTGAACTGTCCCAGAGCAGAGTGGCGGGAGTGTGTTCCAGCCAAAGCATGCCGTTTTGCACCATACTGAAACCCAGTGCCTCCGGGACCTCTCTTTGGAGAAAGGCGCTCTGAAGGTTGTCTGTTGCAACAAGAGGACAAAATCATGGATGGGAGAAGAGATTTTTTTTTTTTTTTTTTTTTTTGATTGAGAAGGACTTAACAACACACAAAAAAAAGAAAAAAGAAAAAAAAACATAAAAGACACACACGTGAAAAGAATGAATGATTTTGTATGTATGGTGCATGATGTTTTGGGGACATCTCCCGGACAGCAGATACACTGGTACTTTACAAAAAGAAAAAGAAAAAAAAAAAAAAAAAAGAACTGTCTGAGGTAAGCATGTGTGCACTGTGAATGTCTGAGACCAGCTGACTGGCCCCCCCGTTGGAAAGTGAGGATGGGTAGATTGATGGGTGGTCTGAGGCTGGTACCAATGTTGCTGTGGACTGAATGGGTTTCTGGGGGAAACATTCCACTAATGTTTCCCCAGTGGCAGTGTGAGGATGGGACAGGGAGGAGGTCCCAGCTTGTCTGTCTGGCACCCAGACCCGGGGGGGGGGGTTTCTCTGAAGCTGTTGAGGCCTTGGGTTTGACGTGTCACCTTCTGGTCTGTGACCCAGGGACCAAACCCTACACCCCCACCCCCACCCCCCGGTCACCGTATGACAGGAGCTTTTTTTTTTTTTGGTGTTTTTTGGTGCAGCTACTAAATGTGCAATGTGTTATGTAGCCTGGTTTATTTTTATTTTTTACAAGCTACAAAGCTCATTTGTAGTCCAATTGTATAAGCTGTGTGCTTAGAGGTATAACACAACTATACTATAACTTCAGTATCATAGACAGGTGTTGCATGGTTCTAGGGTTTGTTCATTTCCTGTTTCCACTGTAATCAGGACTGCAAATAGTTTTCAATAAAAGTGCAGCTAAAATGCGAACGGTTAAATGTTACAATATTGTACATAAAGCCTTGATGATTCTTAGTTTCACAACTTCATCCATTTCCCTCATTCCTGTTTTACATCTGGCTGGAGATTTCACCGCTGCTTGCAATTTCTTCTTTTTTTTTTTTTTCTCTCTCTCTCTCTCTCATTCATCCTATGCCTTGAAGACTAACTTTTGATTTTTGTACTTTCTTTCTATCTAATAATGCACTGTTGACCTTAATGGTGCCTTATGCAAGTGACTCAGCCCTCTGGTAGTGGTGGGTTTTGCTCCGTTGGGAAGTCACATTTGTCGTATGAGTGATTTGACAAGCTCGATCAAGGCTCAATTACAGGTTTGCTCTCGCGCCTCTTTGTTGTTAATGACGGTTGTCTACATCTACTCCGAGTAATAGTGTTAAGATGTAAATGTTTAGAAATGTACCTTTTTTTTTTTTTCTCAGACGATTCCTTTCTTTTTTTTTTTTTTTCTATACCAATTTAGTTGATTTGTCACGTTCAATTATGTCAGATCATGTATATAAGATAAATGCTGTATGTTTAGAGCACTTAAATTCATTTATTAAAGACGTTAACTACTGTGTAGTATGTACTGAAGTCCATTACACACAGCTCTAAGGTACAAAATAACCAGACTTGGTAGACAAAAATAGGTTTTTTTTAGTGCAGTGCTGCTCCTTTTTCCTGGTATCCCACCCCACCACCTCCAACCCCAACCACCATCCTCCTTGCCCCCACCCCTCTGCTGCTTGTCCCTGCATCCCCGCAAGTGGGACTGAAGAAAAAAGCTAAAGATTTATTGTAATTAACAGGCTGCAGTTGGACAGGCCTTGCCTTGTACTGCCTCTCAGTAATGAATTGCTAAAGGCTTTGTTGGCATGGAATCTGTCACAGACTGCTGACTGTGTAGGTTGGTTATTGACCTGTCTGGGGAGCGTTGTTTTAGCCAAGCTGCAACAGTACTATGAAAACCACAGGAGCGAGTGAGGGGGCGGGGGCTCTCGGGAGGAGATAAAGATAAACCATTGATGTTGCGATTTTTAAAAAAATTTGGGAAAGAAAAGAAAAACAATAGCTCCCCTAAAGGCAAATATGTATATTTAATGTAAGATTTCTAGGAGGTGGAGGCAGAGAAGGGGATGGATACAGGACAAAAGGTGGAGACCAAAATAATTATAGGGATTAAGCCTATTACAGCTTCAGGATATAGGTGATGTGTGCCACCCACTCCAGATCAGCGACCTTTGCTGTAATTCGATGTTTGCAGCAAGTTGCGCCGCAGCTACGCTACGACATATGGATTTCAGATCAGCGGGTGAAAGAGACAGGAGATGGGTACCAAGTTGAAAGTGCTTGCTGCAATAGATCTGGGAGTGCTGGCAATGCCTTTTGTAGGCGAAGGCGAGAAACATCCATTCTGTGAAAGCGGCAGCCGATACTTCAAGCAGTAATTGAGCCTTGATTTAGCCCCGTGTTTGCTCGCATCTTTTACACTTTCCATCATCTCTTTCATCGCATTACCCCAACTGTTCTGTCTCTCTTTCTCTCCCTCTCTCTCTCTCTCTGACACACACAAACACACACACACACAGCTCTTTGTTCTCAACCGAATCTTTGTATAAAAAAAAAGAAGAAAAAAAAACAAACTTTTGTAAAATTGTTATGTTTATGCTTTATGAAATTTTTATTTGAAATTGTTTTGCAAAATTGTTATATTTCTGTATGAATGTATTTTTTATTGGAATAATAAGAAATTCTTATCTGACTTTTGGCTCGCTTCCTTTTTGTCTCATTTGTTGATTCTCCTCAGTTCTGCTTGGTTATTGTGGAAGCTTTTTTTTTTTTGGCCAGTGGGAGGCTTGCAGCTTGTTGAGGACGAATAGCTACATTTCAACTGCACACACTGGCCTCCAGTAATATGGACAAAATTAGATCAGGGCCAGGGTGTGAACACCTGGGGTGTATATATATATATATCTGACATTTTGAATTTGTCACTTAAATAATGAATTAGGAACGCAGATGTTTGCCAAACACTTTATTCGGTATGAATCCTTTTGATGTAGGAAATTGTGCAAGCGGGACATGACACGGTCGTAGCTGCTACTGCTGCTGTTGCTGGAAAAACGAACGGCCTCACCTCTTCCTGACTTGTAAATACCAGCATGAAAATGACTGGTTACTAAACACAGAAACCTGACGCACCTCGCTCCCTGTAGCAAAACACTTTAACCCGTTTCCCGCCCACCTCTGGAAACGTTTCTGTAAAATCCTGCCGCAGTGTTAGTTGTTTCAATTCCAAAAGCCACTGGCTGCTCTCTCTCTCCTTAGAACTAGCTAGCTCTCATCAAAGCAGTATAAATAATTTATCTCCATCTCTTACAGCCCGTGGCATTTAATTAGAGAGCCGCTTTTATATGTTTGTTAGATAATTACTCTACTTGACACGGATAATGACACAAAACAGCAGTGGATAAACCAGAAGAGCCAAATTTAAGTTACAAACTAACACGAAAAAAAAAGACAGTCGTTCTCTGCTCCTCTGGTTATGGTGATGATCTAGAATGGGCAGGCAACTTATTAGCTCTTGTGATTTCCAGTAAAAGCCCTGTGGTTTATAAATGGAGCTTCGCCTGCAGTTGGTAATTAAGCTCACTTTGGCAGATCCTCCCAGCTTTGGATTGGTAAAGAATGTTGTTTTTGCCTCAAATGCTGCAGCTCCTTGATCTCTCAAAACTGCTGCCCCACTTGATTCGTCGACTTTACATTTACCTGCGATGCATAATGCATAGCCAGAAAGCAACACAACCAGCAGAGAAGTGCTTAGAGATATTCCTGATATTCCTCTAAGGTTGTATTCTTGTTTTTAACCTCTGATGTTGGCCACATGTTGCATTCGATTCCCGGTGCAGCTTGACTCACATTTAAGCACAACATCCTCTTGTGAAGTGGACTAATGTTTCTTTTTAAATGTGGCGCTGAGGTCGCGTCATTCCTTTGATGTGTCCAAAGAGCACATCCTGCATGCTTCCCACATTAATATTGTAACTTTGTAAGCCCAAAGGATTATTAGAAACCATCAATCACTTTCGGATGTCGTGCATCTTATCTGAGTATCTCTGGGGGAATGCATAAGATCTGATCTCGTGTCCCATGACGACATGCTTTTGTCAAGGCACGTAATAAAGCCAACTTAGTACTTTTTCCTCAAGTACTGTACCAAAGTACAGTTTTGAGGTAAAATGTCTGCTATTTTATAATCATACACTTATACACCAAATTATTAGGATTAGGACGGTGAGGGTGCTGAACTGTACTTTTGACTAAAAAAAGGCAAAGGTTATTCATGTTGTCTTTGAACCTTTCTCTAAGAATTATGATTAAAAAACACCCATGCCCGAACATGTCAAAATAATGTGACAGTGTTGTTTCCATTTTATGCTATTTTATACTTCTACTCTCCTGAATTTCACAGTGAAATACTGTATTTTCTTTTACTCTACTACATATATTTCACAGCTATACTTACTAGTTACTTTACTAAACAAACATTTTCATACAAAACATATCAACATCTTAATATGATGCATTGTTATGGATAAAAATACCAATACCTAATTTTATATGAAGTGCTATGCTGCTTATATGTTAATGTAGTAGTAATAAAACAACTGCATAATATGAACATCTGAAAAGGACTATTCTACATATTTTTGATGTAGCACATTTTACTGTCAATACTTGTACACTTGTAACTCAGGGCAGGGCTTGTGGTAATTTGATTAAAAGCAAATTTGTCAGTAATACGCACCATTTAATGTCAGTAATATCAACTAGAAATGATACATTTGTAGGATCTCAGCTCCAACATTGTTCTATATTATTATTATTATTATTTACACATCGGTTGTGAAGTAATATGTATTTACAGTGCATTTTAAAAGCGTGTTTGTTGTCATGTGGTACAATATATTGAGCTGGTAACACGAAGAAGAATGAGCATGTCGTTCACAATCGTCTCAAAGCGGCCGTACGTCCACGTCACTTGTATCAGTGAATCTCAATGAATGTGACTATCTCTCGCTATATAATTGCGAAGGGATTACTATTTTATCCTCTCCTTTCAAGCGGAAGGCCTTCCAATTGTGGATAGTAAAATAAATCATTATCCAAAATTGCTGTAAAATAACAGAGCAGCAGGAATGAAAGATTGCCTCGCCTGAGTCTCTCTCTCTCTCTCTCTCTCTCTCTCTCTCTCTCACACACACACAGTCACACGCGATACACATATACACAGAAAATGGACTTTGATGGAGGCACACAGTGAGTTAAATGAGGGGAAATAATAAGGAAAGAGGAGGTTATCAGGCTCTGAGCCTGGTTCATTCAGCCAGCCAGACTGCAAGTCATCACATATGCAGACTTTACCCTGAAAGCACCAGCGTCAGGGCTTTCTCTCCCTCCCTCGCTCCCTCCCTTTCTGTTAATGGAGTCTATTAGGACTTGGCTCGTAGGGGAAATAGGACTGAAATCCGAGGTCACTGACCCTCCTTTATGTTCCTGGCTTGCCAACACCACAACTGCAGACACCACCACTGTGCCATAATCACCATCATCACCAACCCCATCATCATCATCATCATCATCATCATCATTGCTGTCAGCCTTCCCTACATCGTCATTCCCGTTTCAATCCACACTGTCACTTTTATCATCGAAAACTCAAGCATCATCAGCACTATTGTTATCCTTCTATCCTACAATCACTCCCCCCATGTTGAATCCCCCATCTTAAATAATGCAAATATCCTTAAACGGACCTCCATAGTAAATTAGATTCGACACCTAATTATCACGTTGCAATTAGCAGAAGAAATGAGACAGGACCTAAGAGCCTCGCCCAAACAAAGTGAACCAGATCAGATGTTTTTTTTTTTTTAATCTGTTCTGTTTTGTACTTAAGCCCCATAAATACTAAGAGCTGCAGCTTTCAACTCAAATTAAATTCAGTCGTGACTGAAGTCGTACTTTAAGAGCATCCATTCTTTTGAAAATCGATGCGATCCTCAGAGTCTAACTCTCCACAAAAGAAGCAACGACTCTGCAAGAGGGGGGGGGGGGTTTACCAGAAAACGTCCAGCTGATGTCACTGAGCATAACCTTGTTATGGAGTGCACAGTGAACATATCTATGTCCTATGCAAAGTAGAAAAGGTGACTTCATAAGTACAAGCTCTCAGTGGTAGGATTAGAGTTTGACGAATAAAAAGAATAAAACCAGCCGTAGTATATACTATACTATACACTGTCACTTAGCTCACTTCTGGAATATACTGTGGTTGCATGGTCAGATTAACCTGCTCCAGGGTGAAAATGATTATTATTAACCCTCAACAACAACAACAGAGCTCAGCACAGCAGGGAGTGATGATACTAACTTACCCTCAAGGAGAAACATAGACTCAAGTGGATGCTGAGTTTTTTGAAATGCTTTCTGAACAGCAGTTCAGACGACCATCGCCATGAACAAAGTCAATGGGACACAGTGAGAGTCCTGGTTAAACAAAGGTTACAGTAAGTTAGTTTGTCGGTTTTGATTTGAACCACAGAAATATGTAGAATGGTAACATAATAATAATAAGGTCATATCACCCCAATCATATATGATTCTGCTGACAGTCGATAAACTGTAACATTGAATTATCACCCGGCCCTAATGGAGACCTTCTGGTTAGGTTATATGGATCATTTTAAATCAATTAATGAAAAAAGGAAAACCATTCAGTTGACAAATAATCATATATTTCATATGGTAATGATGTACTGTGTGTGTGTGTGTGTGTGTGTGTGTAATAGACACAGAGACCGAGTGACAGAGGAGTCTCTGGGTTCACACTCTGTCCTCAGAAGATGCATCTGCAAAGCTCAAGGTAAATGAGTCCATTTAAATACAAATCCGGGTCAAACTGGGTCATAGTCATAATTGTCTCTGTAATTAGATTCACTCTCCGAGTCTCTGGCTTGTGTCACTCCGGCAGACAGCGGTCGTGTACTCAGGAGGATGGACCAAAATACACTGTTAGCCTCTGGAGCCAGAGGTCGAACGGTCAAGAAGAGGTGAGGACAGGCGAGTGTGCACATTCCCATATAATGCTCCCTGGTGTAGCGATGTTTTTGTCCCTGCCCTTTCCCACTCTCATTAGGGCATTCTTGGTGGGTCACATTTGCTTTCAGAACTATAGATACAATGCTTCGGCGGTTTATGTACACTAATGATCCCAGTTGTTACGATACTGTCATGGCATTGGCTGTGATTCTAAACCACTTGTTGCTATGTTGCTTCATATCGGTGTCAGCACATGGACCAAAATAACTGCATTGTCCCTTTCTCGCGCCTGAAAGCCTCTGTTTTCAGCTCACAGTGTTTCCCATAAATCCGCGCCAGCCAGTCCGCAATCTGAAGGGCAAGGATTTCATTTCCAACATCTAAGCGAGATGTCAAGCTTCATAAAAGCTACTATGATTTTCAATTTCTACTGCCATTATATATGAAGTAAGCCGAGACACTTACTAGTTGAAGTCAAGGTCTGAGATGCTTTAAAGTCCCTCTCCTCTCTTCTACAGGTTAACAGTGTGAATTTGCATTAATCACCATGACAACTGCCTCCTGACTGTGTGTTATGCCTGGCAGAGAGAAGAAGAAAGAAAGCAAGCAGTAGAGAGATGGTGATAGCCTCATGACAAGATGTCTTTTAATTTCACACTATATGAATATTTCCACTTCAAACTTGCATTGTTATGCATCCCGCCGTGCTCAAAATCACAATTATTGTATGAAAAGACGAGGCTATAGCGCACAACTTGTATTACTTTTTGCTTCTAAGACCGGATCTATCCATGTCATCTGTGTCTTAGAAATCCAGAAAATCAAGTAGTAGTAGTGCAGTTTTTCCATAAATCTGTATGTCTATCATGTCCAGGGTTGCAGTTTATTTATTTACTTGTATAGCACATTTCACAGACAGTTGGGCAAGATGTTTTATGATTTATATACTAATATAACCAAGATGGGATTAAAAAACACACACACATACGATACACTCTAGCTACCATTAATAGCTAATGTTAGCTTAGCCCTGGTGACTGACCACATATCTGCATGTTTGTTTGCTCTTTTTTTTTTACTTAACATATTTAAACTGATATATGTTCCCTGGTATCACTCAGTACTGAGTTAAAAAGTAAAAGCAGACATTGTGGTTTATCAAGCAGCTAACGTTAGCTGGCTAACGGTGGCTTATTTACATGTAGCCTACTGTCTTTTTTGCTGCTAACATGTAGCTTACTGTCTTTTTTGCTGCTAGCTGGTCACCAGTAGTTTTGCTTGCTTTCAGTGAAGGACACTGACCGCATACAGCTCGTATCACCAGCTACCAGCAAAAAAGACAGTAGGCTACATGTTAGCAGCAAAAAAGACAGTAGGCTACATGTAAATAAGCTAACGTTAGCCAACGTTAGCTGGCTAACGGTGGCTGACCGCATACGAGCTGTATGCGGTCAGTGTCCTTCACTGAAAGCAGGCAAAACTACTGGTGACCAGCTAACAGCAAAAAAGACAGTAGGCTACATGTAAATAAGACAGCTAATAAGTGACCAGGAGGCGCATTTCTTCACTTTTGGTAGAAGCTAACCGCTTCAACACACCTCCAAGCACCAAGCTAACATGTCCCACAGCAGCCTATACTCTGAGAAAAACTGCTGTTAACCCTCCATCAAGCTACCGGTAAGAATACATTTCAATATAATCATAAAAACACTATTCATAACTATGCATACTGTAACAAGTTACTGTGTTAATACAAAATACAGTGTATCACTGGTAAGCAAAAGCGTACAAGTCTTGAAATCATCATTAGCATGTAGTAGAATTAACTTTGTTAAATGATTGTGTACTTTTATTTTTTTAAGTATGTAAATGTGGCCATGTTAAGTCAATCACCAAGATTTATGCGTTTGATATTTACATTTCACTTCATCATCTCTCATTAAAACCTAAGGGCACAAGCGAACAGTGACGCTCATGCAGAATGTTAATCCGCCTCTCTCTACCTCCATCTCAGGAATTAATTTTGCACACCAGCATTCTTTGGACTAGACCCTAATTAATTTTTGGTCACACTATTTAATTATCAAGTGAAAAAAAAAAAAAAAAGTGAGGAGCATATAGGAAATGTTGTAGCATGTGAGGAGGAAGAGGAGAGATAAAAAAAATAAAATAAAATAAAAAAGGTTGATCTACATGCAAACAGTGTGACAGGTTGTAAAATAAATGTGGTGAAACTATCCCATTTGCTAAACTCAAACGTTTGAACTTTTGATATGGTATATGAAAACGTTCCCGTGTGTCATTTGCACTATTAGATTCCTGATGTTATACTGTAGCATAAATGCATCCGTACTGGCACTACATTTTCTGCAGAATGCTGCCGTCAGTTCACTGCTTTCTACTGTAGATTACACATATGCAAATGGTCCTCATAGCTACATTGAGGCGGCTGGGGGATGGGGGGGGGTGAATGATAGAATCACTGAGCGGGGAAAGGAAGGGCATGCACTTTCTATTTTCGGCTGACATGTTATCTAGCATATTTCAAAGATTAATTGCAGCTCCCTGTGGAAAAAAAAGACATCTGTCCTCCAATTTTAAAGTAATTGTTTTGTTATTCTTTGGGTCAAGGGGTCCTGTAATAAAATATGAATGACTGTGGCTGCTGATGCGCAACACTTCTGAGACGACACTTAGGAATGCTAAAAGGTCTCATAACCCTGGATCGACATTGAGTATAATGGTAGCTACTCTCGGGGAAGCAAGTAGCCTTTTAGTACTATTGTCAGCGTAAAAAAAAAAAACACACCACAGAGAGTGCACATGATGCAGCAGTTATGTGGAAGACTCACATGTCCAATTTTGGTGATTTTTATGCTTTCGGGGGTTTATCATCAAGCTAAAACCGAGACTGTAACATTAATCTATTTTCATTTTGTTTGTTTTTCCAGCAGAAGTTGATTATATGTGCTAGCAGAAATTAATAGATTTTCCAATAATTATCATACATATATGCCTCTTTTGATATTGTACATGATATTATCTGTTAAATCTAGAAATAATCAAGGATGGTAAGACGCAACTCTGAGGTGAGGTTTGGGAGAAGTATGTAACCAAGAGGCAGAGAGGCTGACTGACTGCACTGCGTCACGTCCAATCACTGCAGCAGACAGGCAACAGGTTAGTTTGCATTTTAATTATGAGAAGGTCAGGCCAGGGTTTGTTCGCCAGCGTTGTGTTTCATGTGATTAAACATGCACCGGACGCATAATTTATAGAGCACAGAGGACGCTTTGACCCCCATCGCAATTTTTGCAATCTCTTACATGCCTTTGTTGGTGCAATGTAAATAATGTCAGTAATTTATGGCAGAAGGAAAAAAAAGTTGTTGGTGGGAAAGAAAGGAAAAAAAAACGAATGATACATGTTTAGTCAATTCTTAGGAACACTGTTTCTTCGAAATCATACTTTTTTTTTTAACACACATTCTTTCTGTGTGTTCTCGCCAAAAACGAAACAGGAAACATCAATGTCCAAAAAGCACATTTCCCACAGTAAACCTGCGGTTGCAACTTTCAGCCTTTTTAGATCTTCCAGCTTTTGTCACCCAACACGATTTCACTGTTTTTCTGCATTTTTTATTTCCCACTGAGCTATTTTTAAGGGCCAGCACTCACAAATGCACAAGGTGAAAACTACATAGATGACATACATTACATTCTGTAGCTTGAGACATTTTAAAACATCACTTCTTTATGGGTGCTAACCAGCAAACCACCATGCCCTCCCCTTTAATTCCCTATTTATTTCCCATGAAATACTGCTCTAATTCACATCCACTTCCACCCCCTCCCATCAATACTTACAGATGCCATTCACTTTTGCTTCAGAACAGTAGGCTGGCCCTGCTCCATAAGATCTAGTTCTCAGACTTCAGCCTTTTTTTTTTTTTTCCTCATTTGCATACTGAAACACAGCAGGGGAGGGGGGGGGGGCTAAGTTTCTCACATGGGAGGCCAAAGACTGTGACATAATTGTTTGGCACATTATTAACACTCCATGGCTGTGAATGTGACCTTCCATGCTTGACTGAAGAATACATAGAAATTGGACGTTTTGTCATTTGAGCGAAAGGAGGGGTCACTATCAAAATAATGTGTTCCCACCCGCCCTTTAGGAAATGCTTGGCCACCCGTGTCCAACTGATGTCAACACAGAGCAACACAAAAAAGAGCAACAACCTGTCATAGCCTCAGGGTTGCCCCACTCTTGGGCTCAGAGCCCAATCATGTAATTTTTAGAGGAGCTTTTTCAGTGACAATAATCCGGCCGTCATCATGCTTTTAATGGGTTTTTTTTTTTCAATATAGCTCTCCAGATCCACTCTCAATCCAAACACAAGCATCCTTTAGTACTTTTGAACAGACACCAGTCCAGACAGACAGAGGTGACGACATCCCTCCCCTCCTGCTCCTCTGCTGATATTACTCTTGGCCTTTGAGTGCCTCTGTGAAAATTCCCCTGTGATGAGCTGGAGGCGTCTGCTCAGTTGGAGAGGTGATTTCCATAAAGCAGGTCACTGTGGTGATGGTTAGGACTGTGATCACTTATATCCACTTCACCATGAGGGCATACTATTGTTTTGTCCCTGTGCCGAGCTCCGGTCACGGGTAAACAGGACTTTTTGGTTCATGGAGGCAAAAGATAAGAGAGAGGGAAGCTAAAATTATAAAGGCTCGTGTGGCCTTGTTTCAGCTTCAGTCAGCTTCAAATCTGAACAAAAACAGACAGTATTGATGTCACATATCCTGAACTGTTTGTTTAGTTTACCACAAGTTAATGCTATTTGTAGCATATGGACCTTTAATATGTTAGTCTAAAACTGACTTTTAAAACATACCATACATGTCTAGAAAGGCTACAGATAGCAGCCAGTTAGCTTAACTTAGCATTAAGCCTGGAAACAGGAAACGCGTATAAAGCTAATGCTAAAGATAGCAACATTTGTCTGTTGTTTTTGCAACTACAGTGGTTTAGAAAGTATTTAGGTCTTTTAGTTAAAGTAATAGTTCAACATTTTTTGGGAAATAATCTTTTCTGCTTTCGTGAGACTTAAATGAACAAAAATCAATATCACTCTCGTGTTTGTATGCTACATATGAAGGGTGGATAGCTTAGCTTAGCTTAGCATAGAGCTTGGAAATAAAGGCTAAACAGCTATAGTCTCTATGTGAAGGTATTAAAATCTGCCTACCAGCACCTTTCAAAGCTTACTAAGTACAATCTATATCTGTACAAAACCACATTTCACCATTTCGCAGGGGATTATGTGTCAAACTATATCTGGAGCAGGTGTAGTGACTTTGCACTTTAAATTCCTTAATTTCGTCCTTTCCCAAGGATGGATAGAAAACACAGTGATAAACCAAAAACAGCAAGGGGACTCGAGAGTTCTCCTTTACTCTGGCTTCACTATCACAGATAGACAGCAGCTGCAGCCAAGGTCCTCATCTATTATAAAAAAATGCATCCAACAATATATCCAAAGTTACTGGGGAAATGTTTGTTTTTTCCCTTCAATTTTCAGTTAATTTTTCATCTGAAAATCTTTTGATCTTACATGAGTTGTGCTATGTGGTTTTTTTGCTACTCTAAAATGCTCTACCATTAAGAGATAGACTCCGGTAGAAGTAAAAGCACCAATCTGCTGAGATATACTTTTTTTGTATATGAAATTTTAAACAGGGAGGAGAAGAGGCTTCTTGAGTTCATATTAACAGAAGGGTGATGGGTGCAGACACAAAGACAGACTATCAATACTCCAAGGTACACTGAACCTGTTTATTTGCCATTTGTTTTCGAGTCATGGTTGGAACATACAACAAAAAAACAACTCAGCCTAGTTTATATTTTAATTAGTTTACCACTGTTGCATATACAAATCATAATTCTGCCAACACCCCGCAGTTAATGGATCTCCAATAAATGAAATGTACATTTTGAAAATTGAGCAGGCACGCTTCCAGAATAAAGACCTTGTTAATCATACGCGGACAGTTATTCATTGATTCTCCGCATCAAGTCGACTTCTGATACCACACTTCCTCCTTATTTCCCCGCCGGCTATTCATTCCTTTTATTTGCATGACAGAGTTCGTGCAAGTACTGTCTTTTTTTCTTTCTTTTTCTTTTTTCTCTCTCTCTCTCTATTTTTCCTGACATTGTTCGGTTTTGTCGGTACGTATCCTGTTGTTTTGTTTTGAGAGTTTAAAGGTCTTTGGGAGACTGAGACAGCCGTATCAACCCTGTTTAGCATAAAGCTTGTGGCTGGCCTCATCCGTGGCCTAATGAAAAGTAGAAGATAGGCTATGCTTGTCATGCTTGGCTAGCCCTGTGATCGGCAGACTGTGGACAGTTACTCCGCTTGCATGCCAATTAATTTCGCCCACGGAATTTCCCACCGTCCCCGTTTTATTCACCGCTTAATGGAAAAAGTCTGAAGGGTTGGCTTAAAACAAATCGTCATCACAACAATGCGTGTTGAATTTATGTGCACTACAACGGCCTTTATTTCTCATTTTTTTGTACCTTGAGATTTTATAGTTTCACACATATTGATTCACATCGCATGCTCGCTTCAGATATGGATATTATAGTCCATATCATATAATGGTTTTATTTAGCTGAGGATAAAATAAGACGGTATTGTAGGAGTCCCAGTTGTATATGATTACAGCTTTCCACGGACTGTTAGATGCCTCTTAGGATCAAATTTTCCACCTTTTGATATGGTGCTTTGGTTAAAGGGCACTTTCAGCCGTATTAGCATGCTGCTCAGGCAGCCGCTGAACATTATTATTCTCTTTTATTTATGTGTCAAAGCAGTGGGAGGAACCTGGATCGCGGCTCAGGCTCAAACGCTCCTGGCTCCGTCTCAACAGACAGCCTGAGTATCTTTAAATGACCAGTCATCACCATCGGAGAGAGCAGATAAAGATGGATTTCAGATGAAGATTCATCGGGTGAAAACAGACCTGAGTTTGCTGTTTTCAGCCTGCATCATTCATCACGCATCATCTGCTACATGCTTACACAGAAAGAAATAAAAAAAACAAAAAGAATCTGAAAAGCACTCGTACAGCTATTTTACAAATCAATGAGCCCATTCATCATTAATAATAGACGTGTTGGCTAAGCTCACAAGGCAAGCGAGGAATCCAGGTTACAATTTATGGGATAAATATTTCATTTCTAACATCTGCCTGTGTATTCTGTGCCAGCGTGTTTTGAAGTTGTTACAAATGAACGTCAAACGGAAAGTAAGTGAACAAGCCGTCGAGGGATCGGAACAAAGATGTAGCAGTGGTGGAGAGGAGAGAGAGGAAGATTCACAAGGAGGGAGGAGAAAAAAAGAAAAGAAAAAAAAAAAACCAACAGCAAACAATTTTACTTGGCTCATCAAACAGATTAAATATTCGGTTTGGTGGACTTTACAGTATTCTCTCTCGTACGGAGAAAAACAAAAACTGAGGGAGAAGAGAGGAGGGGGGCAGGGGTGAGTGTGTGTCCTCCTGTGCTCCCCCCTTTCTCCCCCTTCTGTTGGAGCCGTGCCACGACTTGGACAGTACTTGCATTCTTCCACAGCTTATCCCAGGACTCTCTCATTAAAGCACTAATAGGCAACACAAAAAAGAATGCTCAAATAAAAATAAAATTTAAAAAAAGACAGGGGAGGCACTCACTTTGCTTACATCAAAATTATTTTGGGTTCTTTTTTTTTTCATGATTTTGAGGGGAAATGCCCACCTAATTGCGCATACTGTTTCCTATTTCCTGTTTGTGTTAATTTACCAGGTTTTTGATTCGATTACGCCTTAAGGAATCCACCCCAAAGACAACTGTCTGCTCACTCGAACATGGTCAATAAGAGAGCAGCACCAGAGATGGGACTTGACAGCTCCGCTTTGACAGCCACTTACAGCCGCAGAGCACAGGTCAAAATGTCAAGCGGCCCGAGTTTGACGAAGTCCTCTGTTTTGACAGACGTTTTTAAAAACCAGCAGTCCCCATGTGCTTATCGCGAGCAATACCAATAAGTTAACAATTCAAATTAGAGCTTAAGCTTTCTTCCTCTCGCTTAAATAGCTTCCACTGCCATTGTATAATCAAGAAGAAAAGAATAACACAGAACATGAATACAAAGTGCCTATAGCAAAGCACCATACTGAGAAGAGACTAAAGCAGTTGCCACATCAGAGCACATCCATATGAAATGAGTTACTGATGGGGCTGTTTTTCAGCTTCAGAGAATATGGCACTGAATCAAAAAAAAACCACACTTTCAAAAACGGAGGCAACCCCCACTCTGTACCACCATTACCAGCAGCAGCACCAGCACCTCCATCGCCCCTAACAACCAAAAAAAAAAAAAAAGGAGCCAAGCAGGCTGTGCACCCCAGCGTCTCTGCTAATGTGAGAATGACTTGTATTGATGCAGAAGGAATTAGAGGTGGGGGGTAAGTGAGAATATAAGTGTTACATCTGATGGTTGCTCTGTGTGTATGTGCGTCAGGGTCTTTGATAAATAAATTATGCGTGCCTTTCAGTGGTTAGAAAAGTGTTGATTTCATTCAAGTTAATTTGTTTAAATCTGGTTTAAAACACTTGTGCCCCTATTTCATCCCAAATAGCTGCCTTTAACGCATGCTGTCTCTGTCCCTCTCAGTCGAGCCATCTGACCAGGTAGCAGACCAGGCTAACACTGTAAACAAAAGTACTCAATATGGCGCCAACCTTCACTACTTTATAGTTTCTCTGTCTAATCTGTCTTTGTTTTTTTTTCAAATTTACTGTGTTGTCGACTGCGTTACACGAAGTCATGTTATTTTCTTTGCAATCAAAAATCCCAAAACACTTCAGCTTGGTTGAAAACAAAGGCGCTGAAGGTCATTTCTGAAAAGCACTGAATACCACTCCCGGGTTCAAAAGCAATAAAAGAGTTTTTCACTCATCTGCATCCTCTCCAGAGAGCTTTTCTTTCTCAAGTGTCGTAGTGGCCACAAGGACAACTACAAAACATCCATTATTTAAATAAACAGGCGTTTCTAAAATGCAGAGAAGCTCTGGAAGCACAAATGACTTCAGATATGGAGGTAAATGTGATGGGGAGCCGAACAACTAGTTAATTTGAAGGGTTACAATGTGAAAGTACTGTATATAAACCCTAACAGAGAAATTTCTAAGCGATGTCATTGATGCACGGAGTTGTTGGGAGTTGAGTTGTGCCTTAAACAGCATGAATTGTATAAATAATGGGTTGGAAACGTTTAATATCTCAAGCAAACCTCAGTTCAGAATATAGAATTAGCTTCGCATCTGGCAATCTGGTTAGTGGCCTAAATCCTAATGAGATGGATCGTTTTCATACATGCTGAAGTTACTAATATAATATCCAAAATGAGAAGGGTCCCGTGCTCCTAACTTGTTTTACCATTAGCAGGATTTTCATATACAGTGCATACGCAGCGCTTCACTTTCTCAAAGTTCCACACATAACACAACATAATGACCCCTTACAAAAAGTGTTTGAGATTTTTGGCAAATTTATTAAAAAGTACAAAAACAAAGAAACTTGTACATACATTTTTTACAGAGTTTTGTGATCAAGCTCAAAATTGAGCTCAGGTGTTTTCTGTTTCCACTGATCATCCTTGAGACGTTTCTACAGCTTTTGGACTCCACCTGAGGTGAATCAGTTGATTGGACACAAGCACACACCTGTCTATATAAGGTCACAGTACGCAGTGCATGTCAGACCACAAAACAAGTTGAGGGAATGAGACAGGATTGTCTTGAGGCACAGATCTGGGGATGGTACAGAAACACTTCAGACAGAAAAGTTTCTCTTCCTAGAGCTGCCGTCCCTCTAAACTGTTAGAATTATGGGTGTAGCGTGCAGAGTCCTTCGGATTGAGGCTGTAACATAACGAAATGTAGAAAAAGTGAAGCGCTGTGAATACCTTCCGTATGCACTGTACTGTAAGCTAACGCTACTGTACGATGGGGTCTTCTGTGTTGACCGTTGATGTTTTGGGATATAAGACAGATCATCACTCAACACCTGCAAGAGCTAACTTTGTGTAGCCTTGGTTAGCATTATCATTGCGCTACTCTTCATGTCTGATGCTTGCTAGTCGGACATCAAATCAAATCAAATCAAATTTTATTTATATAGCCCAAAATCACAAAATACATTTGTCTCAGAGGGCTTTACAATCTGTACAGGGAGTGACACCCTCTGTCCTTAGACCCTCGATTCGAGTGAGGAAAAACTTGACCACCAAAAAACCTTTTAACAGGAAAAAAGGTGGAAGAAACCTCAGGAAGAGCCACAAAGGAGGGATCCCTCTCCCAGGACGGACAGACGTGCAATGATGTCACATGTACAGAACAAATCAACACACACATATTGTACACTCCACATATTGTACAATGAATAATAATGAATTACAGTTGATGATAAGAATAGGTTACAATGAATGATGAATTATTAAAGTAGCAGCAAATCATTACATAACTATAAACTGTAATGGGGATATGGCAACAATGATGACGGCGACAACACATGCAGTAGACGCCACGCAGGACCACAGCAGCAGACAAAGTCCACAAGAACCTGCTGGGCGAGAGAGCACAGAAACTCCGGGGAAGAAGTTTAATTAGTAACATGATAGATAGATGGATTAGATAGATGGATAGATAAGGAGAGAGAGAGAATGAGAGAGAGCGAGAGAGTATGTGAGTCCCCCAGCAGTCTAGTTCTATGGCAGCATAACTAAGGGATGACCTGAGCCAGCCCTAACTATAAGCTTTATCAAAAAGGAAAGTCTTAAGTCTACTCTTAAAGGTGTTGATCGTGTCTGCCTCCCGAACACAGAGTGGTAGTTTATTCCACAGAAGAGGAGCTTGATAGCTGAAAGCTCTGGCTCCCAATCTACTTTTACACACTATAGGAACCACAAGGAACCCACCATCCTGGGAGCGCAATGTTCTAGTGGGGTGGTAAGGTACTATGAGCTCTTTTAAATATGATGGTGCCTGACCATGAAGAGCTTTGTAAGTTAGGAGAAGAATTTTAAATTCTATTCTAGATTTAACGGGACATGAGATGCCTATCGAAGGTGTGTGTGTTAGAGATTTGGAAATGCAATTTACCTCTGAACAGTAATTTGTATCGGATTTCAGCAAGTTGTTAAGTGAAAATGTGCACATCTATTGATTTCTAACTAGACTACCTCTTTTCTTGGCAATTATCCTATTCACTGCTCTACAGTCTAACATTAAACCTACTCATCCACAAAAACTGTTGTTCTTTGGCTCCACCCCCTGACTTTTAATCCGCCAATCCGATTTTTTTTTTTGTTCTGCCTTGAAAACAGCTCTGATCTACCAAAAACAACTAGCGCATTTGTTTCCCAGACCAGACAACCCTCCCCATTACTCTGCGCTGAGTGCTCTGGTGGGCTGAACCAATGGAGAATGTGCCATTAAATCATGTATCAGGGTAATCCAGAATCGCTTTACACCCAAGTCGGCTTCAAAGAGCATCGAAACTGGATTTGCTGGTTAGCCACGGTCCTGCACCCCCTTCCCTTTTCCCCCCCTTTCTGTTTTCTTTTCAGTGTATCCTGGGAACCTGTAGAAGCAATTACATCATTGTGACTCTCCCTTTCAGCTCGTCCGATTGGTTTTGTGGGAAACTTGGTGCAGGAAGGAAGGCATTGCAGGTGTGTTTATAATTTAGGACAATAGAATGAGCAAAGGGACTGTGTAAATGTTCTCTGTTGTGCGTGTGGTGCAGATGGAGGAGTGTTTGCTTTGATCGTTCGCATGTGTTTCTCTGGCGCTGCCATCATTTATATGCAGCGAAACACGGTTTTCTTTTCTTTTTCCTTTTTTTTTTTTCATCAGTTGTGTTCAGAGAAGAAAACGAATGAAAACAACCGATAAAACTGAATCAAAAGGTCAGAGGTCACCTGTGCTTTGGCCTCAATAACAGACTATTAAACCTTTTTTCGTATGACTGTTGCCCCCAAGCAGGTTCTTTACATTTGAAACCCTGGCGTTTCCCCATCTCTCTCTCTCTCCCTGACACTTCCATAATCTCAAAGGCCTTATCCAATGTTCAGACCCGTCCATTAGCTTCAACTCCCAGAACAGCTATTGTTGTTGTTGCCGCAGCATGTGGTAAACTCTGCAGCATGTGTAGCGCTAAAAAGAACAAGCAGAGCGACACGCGGTTTTTCTCTTTTTTTGTTCCCTCATTCTCTCCGTGCGCAATATTTGCTACGCTGTTCCTTGTGAAGTAGAGTTCCCCGTGCGACTGGCAGCCGCCTTGGCGCGAACTTGCCGCTGAAAGAATAGGCCACCGTTTTATTTATAGACGAGGCCCGCTACGACTGTGTCTGCATAATGAGCCGGTAAATATGTTGCCGAGATGCAAATCACACCTGCCACTTCATACATGATAAGGTGATGAATGCGCGAGCGTGTAAACAGGGGAAAAAACAACTTTGTGGCGTTGTAATTTTTTAAAAATGAGATCCCTTTACCCTTACACAGTGCGGCGCTAGGTTTGAAAGAGCACATTATGATGGAGATGAGTTATTTTGTAGTAAAAGCAAGTCTAGCAAATATACTGGAGACAGAGTTTAGGGTTTGGGAAGATGTTTTAAAAACCTCAGATAACTCTTTGAAATTCATTGGCATTGCAAATTGATTCTGACAGGTACTTTCATAAGGTTTATTTTTCCAGTGTGTACATTGAAATGTAGCATGCCCTACTAAACTTATTTTCAATTTGCTCAGTTTCACTCTGTTCACTTGAGGTCAGAGTCTCTCAGCGGGGAGAAACCGGGGCTATGAATCTTCCATCTCTGACTCCGACTCCTTTGCACTTCAAAGTCTCACTGCGCACCTTGATATCACCAACTCTGCATCTCAGATAGAGAATAAAGGAGCTACATTATGCTTTGAAGAAATTGATCCCTGAAGATGGCAAGCTGGATGTCAGCCAGCATGGTTGTGCATGGCTTTTTTTTTTTGTGGGAGCAATACTATTAGATCTGCTATTACGAGTCAATAATTTTCCATCCCTGGTGTTGCCACTGTGCTGATGTGCTTCTGGATGTCATGTCACACAGAAAGGGGGAAGGTTGTCTGCGGTAATATTCTGAGATGTGACTGAGATTTGACCCAATTTTCTTTCATTTACAGAATCCTTTTTTTTAAAAGCTAAACACTCCTTCCTGTATTGGCAGTAAATCTTCCCCCCAATAGGTAGAATTAGATAAAGAAGGTGGGCTTTATCACAACTCGATTTGCCCAAATCTGCTGCTCTCTCCACTGAAATCTCTATATAACTGCACATATCACAGCACGGCGAGCTGGAGCATACAGCAAATTCAGCAATCAATGTAAATGTGAAACATGCTTACTGTTCAGCGAACCGGATGGGAGAAGAAGAGTGAAAAAAAAAAAAAAAAATCCTTATTCCTGACACAACATTATTTCTATGAGTCTATTAGAAAATAACAGCATTTGCAAAGACGGGGGAGGAATACATTATCAGCAGTTAGGCTGAAATGACAACACACATTATACGGCGATTAGTTTACACAAGGCAGCTAATGGATCCAATCACAGCACATTAATAAACAAGACACTTAGCTTTGTATCTACCTGAAGCGCCTCATCAATCTTTCATTGAGGTAGCCACAGCCCGGGCCCAGGCTGCACAGGGTCCAATATATTCACTGCTGGGGAAACAATGTCAATCGCTATATCTTGTGCTGGCAGTTATGCAGAACTAAGAACAAATGCTACTCGGAGAATGAAAGAGCAATCAGTAAGATTATTCTTTCTGCCTCATTGCACAAAATGACTGTCATACATCTGCAGGGGTTGAGAGGGCTGCCGATCGATACCAATGAATCGATGATTACTTTTGCCAGGTGCTTTCAAAACTCCCTATACCCGCTCTAACAGCTTTCAGACTGCTCCTAAAGCTCCACCGCTACAGCCGCTGGCATTGTGAACTGTAAGACAGCGGGGAACACTTCCAGAAGAGAGAAACTGGCATTTTGAAAATGCTTTATCTATGAAGACTAATAAGCTTCAATCTCAAGCCAAACGTATGCAAATGAAAGCAAATGCCAAACTTGTTGTTATTAATGGAGTATTTAGCATTGTGATGTATTACCTATTTACTGGGGTTTTCCTCTAATTAGCTAGCTTGCTTGTTTCTGCTGTCACTGTTTGTGTCAAGTACAGGCCACCATAGCTCACAATGAGCGTGAGAGCGCAGAGGAAGTTGTGTATGACAAAATAAGCCCCGTGACGCGGTTAAAATTCCTAATAACATCCCATAAAGAGCAGTGAAATAAATTAATTGGCACAAATAAAAAAATAAAATGACCCGATCAGAAGCGTATTCTAAAGCCTGCAGCGCTACAGTGAAAAACCCAGCTGTCTTTATATTTAAACTGATTTCACACAATAGATGGAAAACGCGATTGTTAGTCCGCCATCTTTGCACAGCAAGTCCATCAACAAAAAACAAAAAAAGAAGAAGAAATAAACTCCAAATCTGTGAGTATACACTCAGATCAATTCAGTCAATTAATCACCTCCAAGAAATGCATGTTTATCAGTTGTCTGTAACACTTTCATTCTGATGGATTACATGCATTACGGCCCCGCTGCCGATCTGATTCGTATTCCTCGCCGCGCTGATTACAAAATTACACTGCTGATGCATTGGTTTTCACCATGTAAGATTGATGGCACTGATGAACAAAAGGGAACGACCAAATGAGCCCGCGGACGGAGAAAATGCTAAAAGAAACAAACGTGAGGAGGTGATTGAATAGACGCAAAAGATTGACTGACAGACAGACAGACAGACGGAGAGCTGAACGGCAGCGTTAGCAGAGTTTTTGGCTTCTACTCCACAGTTTTTTTTTGTGACTCGGGGGCGTATTCCCCGTGGTCTGCAGACAACCTCAGGCTGTTCTCTCAACTTCACCAAGTCTCTGTCTGTCTCTATCAGCCTGGGATCAGGGCTGCTCCGAGCTTATATATGTGTCTGTGTGTGTGTGTGTGTGTCTGTGTGTGTGTGTGCCCACGCTGTCTGTTGCTTCAATAAAACCAGCCAGAGCAGGCTGGGACCAGGGGGAGATTGACAGACAACACCAGCTCACAGGCACACAATAATAATGCAGCACCGTGCAACACACAAACACACTCGCGCGCGCACACACAAAGACATGCAGAGTAGTTGTGCAAGAGCATGCGCGCACATACAGCTACATATTCTCTCTTGCACACAGACGCCCACAGATGAGTGTGTGTGTGTGTGTGTGTGTGTGTTAGACAGGGAATAGCAGGCCTTCCTTCCCCTGGGTGCCAGGTGCCGACAGGACATCTTCTGCTGGAGGCAGTTATCTGAGGACGAGCAGAACAAGAAGGGGGAGGAGGAGCAGGAGGAGGAGGAGGAAGAGAAGGAGGAGGAGGAGGGTTTTCCACCAGAGTATTGCCAGCATTGCTGCTGCAACATGCAAAGACAAAATCAGTGCATGTTGAAACATGAACACCATAATATACAAATTACCAGCTCCGAGGAGAGTGTGGGTAATTTTAAAGCAGTATTTATATGCTCATGGTGAAATTTGATTTTGTTTAACAGATGAGTACATTGAATACATATTCATACATACAGATTTCACCGCTGCTTTTAGAATCCAAAGTTATCAATAGACGAACACTATACAGAGCCGTGTCATCTGTCTGTGGTATACACTACTGTATTCATAAGAACATGAGGGGAAATGGATTATACAGGAATTTATAATTAAAACCTAATTGCATTGTACATTACATTTTTATATTAATACATGAAACAAATATTGTTTCAGTGTTGTTAAGGTCTATTCGTATACAAAACAAAGTGCTTTAATTCGCTTAATTTGCAAAAATACATAAATAAATAATCCAATGTTTATTGGCCACATTCCTTTGAATGGAAAGAAGAGGCCTCATATCCAATCAAGAAACACCTCATTAAGTGTTTTCTGATCTATCTCCTCAGTGGTTAAGCTGTTGCTGTCAGCCTGACAGGAGCCTCATTATTGGACAATTCTGCAAAACCCCAGGTCACAATCAATGACCTTTTTTTTTAATGTCCAGTCTACCATTGGTTTAAAAATTCTCACAATCTACAGTAGTTAAACTAAACTAAGACTACAGTATGGCTAATGTCACAGTTCGTACAACTGAGTGAAAACACTCATTCATCACTTCACATTACTTCTGCATCCTTTCTCCCTAATGCAGACAAACCTTTGCTTCAGTTCATACCACCAAGAATGAATCTTTGTCCGTTTGCCTCTTTTTATCATTGACATTTGAACGCATCATTGAAAATTTACCACCACAATATCTACATATCAATTGACCCAACATGAGATCCCAAAGCCCACGTTTACGAAGACTCTGACCTACATTGTGCTAAAAGCCCCACTGTAATTATCACCTGAAGACAAAATAACAATAAACATATATATATATATATATATATATATACGTTACACAAAGCAGAAATCTGTCTTTTGAATTTGTTTCTATGTAAGGTTCTTACTTCCATCCTGCTGATAAGAGATAACAGTGTAGTTTTTGCTGTGGAGGCACTTCCATAAATTGATACCAGAGAAGCCAAAGTATATTGGAGCTGCAAGCTCTTCATAAGGTGCAGTGGTGATTAGACAACACAGTCTGCAGACTCTGTATTCATGGATCCATCTCAGCGCTGAGGCTATTCTAACTGTAGTCGTGGCGTATGGGATTACAAAGATACACAGCCCGTACAAGATTACAAAGACACAGAGCACAGTGGAAGCCTGTTCACCCTCTGCAGCATCCGTCTTGTTTATGTCCAGGAGATGTGGTGGAAGAGCAGGCAGCCAGTGGGGAATCCTCTGTGGCCATGTAATCTGGGCTCTGTGCTTAGACACAGCACATGAAGGACAGGCTTATCTCTGGAGGGCTGGCTGTGAAACTGCCACCGTGAGGAGGAGGAGGAGGAGGAGGGGGGTGGTGGTTCCACCGCTGAATAGATCTTATATGGAAACTGCATGTGCTCCACGACGCATTTACACCACGATGTTGCAAAGCGATAAAAACCATACAACGTCGGTATGCAAAATGCATTAGCATCTCGAATACAGGCTTATGTATTTTGCATCACTGGTATCATCTAGCTGATGTGCATGTTTTGGAGGAAATGGAGATAGGTGAAACACTTTGTGGCAAATCTAATACATCCTATATCGACAGAATGTCTTCTTTCTTACCGTGAGCGTTTTTTTTATTATTTTTTTCCCCATGTATAGAGCAGAATAATGTTTCAGTTAAAACAAAAGTTGGACATTTTAGACGGTAGGTTTATTCGCTTTCTTGATGCATTTTACACATGAAGTTTATTAAAGATGAAGCAGAATATTTATCATAAAGCTATGACTTTCTGTGGTGTGAGTCTATCTCTCAACATGTCACACTACCTCTTTTAAGTTAAAACACCTAAATACGAGTTGCAAAGTTTCCAGCGGTACCTTGTTGTCATGCATCCTGCACATTCTTTCCTAATAGTGAAGACACAGTAGTGAAGGGTGTGTGTTTTTCCATGACATATGGGGTGGTGGGTTACACCAGTGTTTTGTCAAAGTGTTCAGCAGAGCTCACTGTCCTTGTCTGAGCTTGTGAAGGCCTTTGTTCAGTTTCACCTCCTCTCCCGAAGGACAGCTCCTCAACCCCGTATAACCCCACTGTCACCGAACGGAATATTCCCTCCCAATTCAGATCGTGTTACTATTTCATTTCCTTGCTTTTGTATTCTACGCACAAATCCCAGCTCTGGGGCGGATCCCGACATAACAATGAGCCGCGCCGCTATCTGTGTTTTTTAACTGGCTCTGCCAGAGGAACTCGCTGGATCACGGCCAAAACAATTCATTCACACGGAGTTCCTCACACACCCATGTTATTTCACTCCTTTATTTTGGAAACTCTATGGAACGGCCTCATTCATCACTGCTGGAAGTGGTGTCAATATTTTTGTGTTCCTTTTTTTTAAGGAGGAGCAGCGGTGCCACCTGAATATATCATGCATAAATAATTCAACTAACAGCTATTACAGTTGTTGTGGGTAGATGGAGATGATGATGATGATGATGATGATGATGATGATAGTCATCATGAACGTAATGGTTATTTATTTTTGGAGTCACTTTAAATTCAGATTTGGGATTATGTTTATCCTCTGTAGAATCTGCGGTAGGTTCAGTGAGTTCAGGCAGACTGTAAACACCGCTGTCCCTCCATTTTTTTTATTAATTAAATCTCTCCTTAACTATTGGCTTTGTCCTTTATTTCTACTTCTATGGTCAGAGAAATACATCTTGATTTCACAAT
This sequence comes from Pampus argenteus, assembly GCA_036937835.1. NCBI lineage: Eukaryota > Metazoa > Chordata > Actinopteri > Scombriformes > Stromateidae > Pampus > Pampus argenteus. The sequence continues at coordinate 13,107,883 of CM072880.1, read as the reverse complement.
TAGTTTGTGTTCTCATTCTCAGTCTTTACCTGCCTTCCAGTCCTGTCCAACCCCGAACACACACTTTATCAAGCAATCGTTACCATATAATCTAATATTACTCATCTGTGTGTGTGGTGGTGGGGGTTATGATTCATGACGTCTTTCTGAGTCACCAACTATCTGGCCTTCATCTCAAGATAAACTCAGAGATAAAGTGGAGCTGTGTGTGTGCGTGCGTGTGTGTGTGTGTGTGTGTGTGTGGGGGGGGATATGTCTCTCCACACACCTGTGCAAAGTCACACAGCTATCAGCTTCAGACAGCAGAGCCATCTGGCAACTCACATTCTGACACGTTCGAAATCTTATGCCTTTTTTTTTATTAGATAACACATAACTGAGCTCCCCTTTGTTAGTGTCGCTGTACCTGTCAGACTTTGCATTCTAAGACTGCACATAAAGCAGATGATAATGATAACGGTGGATTCAGTGTTTGAAATTCTTTGGTCTTCAAAAAAAAAACAACAACAACGAAGGTTTCTCATTTCTAATCCTTGTTTTTGGAGCTTTTTTTTAAAAATCAGCTGTTCCCATAATAAGTAGTGGGAATGTTATGAGATGAGATATTTACTGACCATCAACAGCACCCTTCATCTCTGAACTAGGCCTGAATGAAGCCTTATCAAGTACCAAAGCATTACTGGGATTAGTAACTATGATGTAATTACTAACTTTTGAGTCATAGCCCTTGCACTACAAGTTACACAACGGAAAAGTTCAGTTTTCAGGCCCCCCAAAAAAAGATACCATCCTGTAGATTCTTGAGATACCAAATTTCAACATATGGAGAAATCCAAAGTTTGACAGGCGCTGGCATGCCAAAAGTTGGGGTTTAGAAAAAGTGTCAACTGCAAATATTTTTCCTATATTTTCGGGCCACAGAGAGGTTTGATTTTTCTGTGCTCTGTTTATACATATGAAGTCAGAGCTGCTCGGTGGATAAACAGGATATTGTCGCCTGCATACCGCACATCATACCTTCGTTTCACTGCGGAGCTAATTTAATCTCTGTTACTATGGAGGTTCAACATGCAGACAGAACACACTCAGTCATTTGTATTATACGGCTGCAGGCACAAATATCACGTATTGTGCCCACATAGATTTCCTTGTTTTCCATTTAATGAAATCCATTTTTATTTAGTAACATCACAATTCATGTGTGACAGCGGGGAGCCCTAATTTAATTTCAGGAATAGAATTAGTGTGAGATAGGGATGGTCCACCTGAATGTCTTTGATCTTGTCGAATCTCACATTTTTTTTGTGGTCAGATTTCTGTTTGAAAAGGATAATCTGTTCCGCGGGCAGAAATCAGCACGCAGCGTCCTCACAAAAGGGCAAAAGTGATCTTTAAAACTTCCAGCGTTGATTGGTTTTAATGAGAGAATGACCTTTTTCAAGGAAACCTAACAAGTGGGATGGTTGATTTAAACAGAATCCATATCAAAGAAGCCCTGGGTTGCAACAGTGAACGCGGCTCACCGCAGGAAGGATGAGGAACTCATTATTCTGTGATTCTGTGACTTACACAAGCAAGAGAGGATGAAGCAGAAAGAACTGGAGAGAAAGGAGAGAGAGAGAGAGAGAGAGAGAGAGAGAGAGAAAAGGGAGGGAGAGGAGAGAAAAGATTTTAAATGATCAAAATTCTAGTCACAAAACATTAGGGCTTACGCCGTGTCTTTTACTTGGAGCAGACAAGGCTCTGTAACTCTGCCAGCTGCCAAGCATGTTGCATCATGAAAACACACTAAATCCTCGGAGGGAAGTGTTGAACAGTAGGAGGGATCTGAGCAGCATCACATCATGCGTCCTACTGTTCTGTACAGTGTGCCTGCAGATCTTTTCGTGCAATAGACTGTACACGGCACATATGTTGCACCGCAGGTATTTGTCTCCGATGATCATTAATGAGGTATACAGGTGATCATGAATGATAATGTAGCAGAATATCATATGAATTCATTTCATGTTATTATCGCGATCCTCCTGCGGATCTGTGCACGGCGCTCGACTCGGAGGAGGAATGCAAATGGCATGTTCTGCATTAATCTGCAGACACAGTGATTGAATTGCAAATGCACCAAAGTAACTGTTTTTTTTTTTTTTTTAAACGCACTTTAAAGGCTTTGAATAGTAATCGTTCTTTTCTCCTCCTGCACTTCAAACTGTTAAACACGAAGAGTTAATTTCACCTCTTTGCAGTGCACGAACCGTTGACCATAGCTGTCATGTTAAAATGTGAGGAGCTCTAGAAATGTATTTACATGCAGCACTTGAATATATTTTTTTAACCAAATGCCTGAACACTGGGGGTTTTTACACACAATATGTTAGTGGAACATCCGGCTACTTTCATTACACCTCTGCAGAAGAAGCAGCTGATTGAGCAGATTGAACACCTGGACAATTAAAGTGTTCTTCGTAGCTGTTTGCATCATGCAAAAAAATAAAAAATGAATTTTGTCTACAGACATATGCCCAACAGCCAGGGGATCAAAGTTACTACAAGTCATCGTGTGGGGTGCATACTGTAAACGTATGTACCGAAAATTCATCGCAATCCAATCCAAGAGACACTAACTCAAAGCCACCAAATGTGGTGGCACTAGAAAGAAAGTCATGTGATCACTAAAGCCTCTTAGGCTTATCATCTGAAAACTATAGATGTCATTGTCCATCTACTACATGTCGTATTGTTATTATTAATTTGACTGGATAAGTTGAAAACTTTGAGCTGCTGGTGAAGCTGGATTAAAAGTAAGTGGATCAAGTTAGAAAGATTCATCCTCTGGGAACCATGATTCTGCACCAGATTCCATAGCAATATATATATATATATATATATAAAAGTCCACAGCTACCGTATGTTATTTAGTCAACCTCACACATCAAAACATGACTAACTGATTAATTAATGGCCGGCTCAGGTTTGTTCTTGTAGGAGGAGCTTCCTGTATATAAGCCAATGACAATACTTCAACAAGTCATGTTTCAAATTGCCAAACAGAACAAGACGGAGCCATTGTAGAGTTTCTAGATTAGTAGCAAGTATGCGAAAGAAATCAAACATACACGACCGGGGGCACGCGAGGATAATGAACTCAACAATGATCTAAACATACAGTCTGTTTTAAAAACCGCTGCGAAGCCATCAGCCCGACTGCTGCATATTTTACCTCCGGACTGCATAGCCTCGCTACTGTAAATGTCACAGCTGCGTGTGTTCTTGTGCCAGTAGTCTGCAGTGTAGAGATTCTTTAACATCTTAAATGTTGACACAAGTCAGCCCAGTGTCTATATCTGTCCTACGGCGAAAGTACAGCCCCACAGCAGCTATTTAAAGAGACCTGCTTCTGTCTACAAATTACATAACGGACATGAAGGGTAGCCTGTAACTGCCCTTACATCTTGTATCACTTACTGCAGATAGTGTATATAGCTCAGTATGAGCTGCTTGAAGATGTGTACATGTGCTGCTGCTTATAAATATAATGAGTGTCTCATGTACGGTTGAGGGTTTTATTTTTCCCCGAGTGTGTGTTTGATCCATGGTGGTCTGACCTGTGCTCTTTGATTTGATCGGTTTTTTTTTTTATGTTCAGGTAGGGTAACATATCACCTGGCAGCAGAGCACGAAGCATCTTTTCCTGCCACATATACTGCGTATATATACAATATTAGGTAAATCCATGACATCAAATGCAGACGATGTATATTTTAGTGTCAGGCAGGAAGAGGCAAAGTTAGAATTTGATACCAGGCTATCAACTGGAATCAGCTTAAGAAAATGACACTTTAAAATATGTGAGCTAGAAGATTGTGCCCTAAATTCTGTCATTTATCCATGCGATGAGGAAAAAGGATAATAAAAAAGCAAGAAATGTGATGAAGTGAATGAAGCAAAAAAGCAGCCAGTCCTGGTATATTAAATCCTCTCACGTCTTCTCAGATGATTTGATTCCACACATGGCAACTTTTTATGACCTTTCCCTTCTAACCAGGAAATATCCAGATAATGGTCCCTGTCTTTAGTTTTCTAGCAGCTACATAAACTCACCCTGTCCCTTTTTTTTTTTTTTTCTCCCCACCTGATTTATTATAGAAGTTACTTTACATTTTACACACAGGTTAAACAAAAGGAACAGTTTGGTTTGATAACTTCATAGAGGGCTAAAGACTGTAATATGAATGTATGTCTATCATATTAAATGTTCTAGCCATTTCTGTCATGTATAAGATTTCCTAAAATGAAAATCTGAAAGTAAAATGGAACGGAATAAAAAACAAAGATTAGATATAGTGGAAAGCGTGGACGTAACAAGTAGGGGGGAACCCTTTGACTTTTGGCTCACACCCGAATGGTGAGTGACATTAAACACGTAGTTAGAGTTTATCTCAGTATACATAAAAATATTTAGATTAGAATTCCCTAAGCGGTCATAAACCAAGTCAATTTGCCAAGTACTCCTTTTATATCCAAACATATCGATGCATACACCTTCTACGGACGTAGAATTCCTCTTTTTAAAAGCAGAAAACATGGTGCAACGCAGCTAATAAGGTCTGATAGTTTCTCTGTGTTCCCTGAAAGGTCAGCGTTGTCAAGACAGTTTAGTCAGGGTTGTAAATTTGTATAAAAAAAAAAAAGAAAAAAGAAAAAAAAAGCTGTGAAAGTGAAAGATTCAGCAGCATTTTATATGTTTCTAAGAAACTCTTAAATTTTCCACTAAAGCTGCTAGATTTGATACAGCTTTTACCATTGATGACTGACAAGTGAGCTGACCAGCAAACACCACACGCTTCCTTTAGAGAATAACAATTATGATTATGCAAGTCTCTAATTCTCTAAAATCAGGTGTAATTTTATTTTATTTTTATTTTTATTTTTTTTAAGCAACACTTTCCACGTCTTTTGTGTTTTTGTTAAATGCATAATGTGTTGCAGTGATTGAACAATAAAACATTTATTGACCTTTTTATATATATATATATATATATAATGTGGGTGTTCATTTAACAGCATTTGTTGATGCTACTTTTTTAAAGGCTTATTAAAGTTTATGTAAATTGTTGCTTGTTTAATTTTATACCACTTTATATGACAATCTTGTTTTCCATTTGTTGCTATTGATAGTCAAGTATCGTTCTCTCTCTCCTACGTTTTATAATGGCCCTTAAGATAACAAGGGACCAAACCGTATATAAAATGAAGACCTACGTTTCCCACCTGAATTTTACTATCAAGTGTTGATCTCGTGTTATTGCTTACAGCATATTCCCCAAGTATAGTGGAACATATTAGTTCAGTTAAATCAGAGAAATAAAAAAAGCACCACATCAACAACAAGCCGTTCTGGTTGATATGCAGGAAGGTATTTTTCCATACAGACCAAAAAAGATTAAATAAAATGGAAAAAAAACTTTCAGCTCTGCAGAGAGCAACACAGCAGCACTGCCACATCTTCTAGATGTCCCTTCGCCTGCATCGGGGAATACAGGCTGGTATCAAGCCTCGCCTTGGGCTATAACCTTTGTTCTCTGATATCAAACCCGTACAATAGTGCTGTATGGGATCAGAATCGTAGAGTAACATTGATATTCAGCCAAAATAGCAGCAGTGGCCTTTGAAAATAATGTTTCCCATGCAAGACCATCCCTTTTTCATTCCAAATGCACTATCAGGACACACTATATCACAGAGGAAATCAGTGGGGGATTCAATCGATGTTCACTTTGAAATCCAACCCAGTAAAAATTTCTACTTTGCCTCAATTCACCAGGCATGATGGTGATGTGGCATGTGTGCAGTGTGTGTATGTAGAGCGTGCTGTGTGTTGCAGTAAATCGTAGCAGATTCCTCTCAGGGGGACACTGGGATGAACCGAGGGGAGAGTAAAGTAGAGATTTTGGGGGAGTGCAGCTGAGAAGCTGACAGAAACATTATTCAAATGATGCTCCTCTGTTTCTCTTTGCTTTTTTTCCCTCCCCTTCAGCTACACACTAAAACCTGACATTTAGTGTCAGCGAAAGCCGAGACAATTCATGAAGATTTTCTACTGTCCTTTTCTTTGACTCTTTAGCATCGAAGGTCCCCCGAGACCTCCGCCTGAAATACACGCACCTCAGCCCTCCTTGACTCAGGGGCCCCGATGTTTATGAATCAAATATTTGATTTGGAAGGACTCCTGTCCTCACTTTTTGCCAGCTGCCATCCCAACAATAGAAAGGTCACGGTGAATCCGGCTTATCAGTGTGACTGCACCTCCTGTCCACTTGCAGCCCGCTGGGCCCAGGCACTGCTGGTGGTACTATAGGAGAGAAAGAGAAGGGGGGGGGTGAGATGGGAGATGGGATGGAAGGGGGAGTGGTTGGGTAGATGAGAGAAGCAAGAGTAAGACGAAGGAGGGGGGGGGGATCTTGCAAAGCTGTCGTCTGGACATATTGTGCTTTGATGGGTCGGCTTTCATTTTTACTGCCGTTTTTCTTTGCTGTGGAGGAGCAGTATTAAAGCCTTCAATCTTTAGCTGATATTACAGGACTCACGGCAGATTGTGATAAACAGCACCGCGCCTTCCTGGGCACTTCCTCTCTGAACATCTGTTGAAACATCACACGGTGACAAAGGCAATGTAATTATAATGTACTACCTAAACCTACATGCTACACAGGACCTGGCGGGGTTCTTTAAAGTAGGTGTCACATTGGCAGACGAACAGTCAGGCAGGCGGAGTGTGTGTGTGTGTGTGTGTGTGTGTGTGTGTTGGTGGGTGGATAGCTGCTTACAAAATCACAAGTGAGTGTAGTTCAGGTTTTACATGTTGCACTATAGAATTGCAACACTGTCCTCTACATTCAAGTTTGTGACTGTTCACAAACCTGTGTGCTCTGTGCTGCTTTGCAGGTCACAGAGTCACTTCAGGTAGGAAACTTTATAAAAGTGTCATTTTACCTGGTGAGGTTTTTATAATACTATAAGCAGTGCGATAACCGTCAGATTCTACATTCACCGACAGGACAGTAATCGTCTGTTTCTGGGTTTCATTCTCCCTCTACGCAGTAACACAAAATCTAATCACACATATTCCCAGAAAGGATTCACTGTCCTGCTGGAAATTGCAACTGATAACTTTCATATTGGACCTGAACTAAAACTATAATTGGGTAAAATCTAAATCACAAAGCAGGGCCAAAACAGAGAAGAAGCGCCTCATCCTTCCTCATGTGGAACTCTGTAGATCAGACATATTAAACACTGTATGACGTCCAGTTAGTGAGCGAGATAAAAGACATACACACAGCACTGGATCACTTGTTTTTCTGGATGTCGTTGTTGTTGTTGTTGTTGTTGTGGCACAGACTGTGTGTGCCGAGCTGTTTAAATATGAGTCTGCTGTCCGCAATTAAGTGATGGCACCTCTGTAAGATTTCTTGGGGGGGTTGGGGGGGGGTCAAATAGCTTTTAAACTGTTTACTTGACCCTGTCAGTTGGAGTTGCCTCGTCCAATTTAAATCACAAAGTCTTTATGCATTCATTAACTGTACACCATTTCCTGCCAATCCTGTGAAAGAAAACAGCCGCACCTTTTTCCTGTGCGCCGTATGAGGCAATAATCAATGTTCCCATTAAAACTGCTCACCTACCTACCTGTTTGTCACGCAGGTATAAAACATCTACGAAACGCAGTGACTAATGACAGCCAACACAGTGACCCAGTAGCTTGAGTCACCCCATATGGTGCAACAGTGGAGAGTATGTAATGCGTCACTTCATTAAAAACAAGAAGAGGGTGTGGACCCACATTTACAGTCCCAGGTGAATGATAAGTCTGAGTCTCCTCCTCGGCCACAAATCCCTCAGAGTTGCATGGGTCCACAGATCAACATGTATATGCACAATGTAATCTGCAGGCAAACAGGCCCAGCCCTCCATACAGTCATCAAGGTAAATATTGCTGCACTCCTTCATCTCACAGAGCACCTGATGGCCGGCGCTGCTTGAATGTACATTTCATAAAATGCTGATGACCTGCCAGACGATGACTACTATACCGCCGGGTTATTGCTGCATAACATGTCTGGGCCAATTGTTTGCCAAACGAAACACCCATGATTAATTCAGTCACACATGCAGCTACTGAAACACCATGTGGAGGATAACAGTCAAGGTTGTTGGCCTTGTGGCTGGAGGCAAAGGGTGGGATGCAGACGGGGCTAAAAGGCAGATAGAGAAATGCAGGGGAAAAAGGGTGAAGAGAGAGAGGGGGGGGGGGGGGGGGGGGGGGATACAGACGAAAAGAAAGACGAATAAGACCCCCGCAGTGAATGAGACTGCCTACTTATCAGCGGTGAGCGTGATGTGCAAACAGAGGCCTTTCAGGGCTGCCAGGCACACAATAGCTTTGTTTGCTATGCAATAGAAACCAGTTGTTCACTGCTGAGTCAATATTTACTGCCTAATGGAATGTGTGCTCTGCTACTATCCCTGCTCAACAACACCAGATTGGAAGAGGGATTTATTACCTCCCTTCTCTGTCTTTCACCCCCTGTCATCCTCTGTCCCTCTTCGTCCTTCCCTCCCTCTTCTTTATCTTACACTCCCCATCGTCTCATCCTTTTACTTCCTTCACTCCCCTTGTGCTCTCAGAGTTTTGTTACTCCCTGTTTCCCCCTCGTCCCATATCATATCTTTGGCATAAGCGCCTCCCCCTCATCTATGGCAAAAGAAAAACAGACTGTGCAGACTCCATATAAGGCTCAGGAAGGAAGGAGAGTGTCATAAATATATGTACAGGGCAAATTAAAGATTTTGAGATCACATGGGCAAGGTGAACAAAAGGCATATTTTAAGGGAGTTGTTATTAAAATAAAATAAAATAAAAAGAGATCAGTAGAGGAGAAGAATAAATAACAGGATTGGACAATCTTTTGTTTATGGAGGCGCCTGACGGCCAATATCCAGCCAAGGCCGTGGCACTAACAGAGAGCGAGAGAGAGAGAGAGATAGCTTAGCGATGAGATCACTGCGCTGACAGAATGATCCCTTTGTGCCTGAACCCAGTAGTAGGCAGTGAATGCATTACATGTGGTATTTACACCGTGGCTGCTGATAAACTGCGGCTCATCACGGGTGATTTTTCTTAAAGGTGCATGTAGCCAACATGCTTCGACGGTTGACTGGTCCGTATTTCTGCTCCTGCTGCTCCTGCACCTGACTCAAGATCCACCATACACACACACACACACACACACACCTTTTGCCCAGGTAGGGAGGGATAACTGGAGGCATGACACACTTGTCTGAGTCTGTTTTTTCAAGGTTTTCCAACAGCCACCCCAACAATCCTTTCCTTTGGGTTAAACTTTCAGTATCGTTTCCTTCCAGCCCTGAGGATTACTGAGGAGAGAGGACAGTTGTGGGAGTGATGGTGCCGGTGGTGGTGTGTGTGTGGGGGGGGTTTCCATAGTGACACCAAGGCAATGAAAAGACTGGACCAGTGGAGAGTGGTGGTGTGTGTGTGTGTGTGTGTGGTTTGGAGTTCAGCTCTACAGCTCTAGGTTGAGACACAGTGGAACCATTCATGATCTACTATCTGGCCCCCAATGGCCTTCACTCTTAAATCAGAGCCAGTTTGCAGAGCTCCAATCCCTGTAGTGTTTTCTATTAGCACGCGAATCCAAAGCACTCTGAAAAAAAATAATAATAATTATCATTTTAAATACTGTTTGATGTATTCTGTCATATTTTTCTTCCCCCTCCCACTCATTACAGTCTTTTCATTTCTGTCCAACAACTTTCCCAAAGTGACGAGGTCGTATTTAATATCCCTGTCATAAAGAAGAGAAATTGATGGCTCTGAGTGTGTGTGTGTTTGTTAATGGTCGCTACGCTGGCCGAGGGATAAACAATTAGGAGGAGACATATTCATTGTCTCTAATTATCCTTTCTAAGCACAGCAATGTTTTCATAAGTTTAGCTCCTAACGAGCCAAATCCTTTCCATATATTGCATCTGTCCTCCATTCCGAAACAAAAAATCACTTAACTGCGTCGCGCCGCCAGCGTGATCATCAATATTATTTAACCAGAGCAGTTAGTGCCTCATCTAATCCCCTTTTTTTTACAGCCACTTTCAAATAAACTTGACCTTACACCTGGTCCATTGACGGGGCGCTGATTGTGGTCCGGTGTGGTCGAAGTACATTTAACGGTAATTTGTCAATGAAAAGATTCAAACCGTTTTTGGTAAAGATCCCCTCTCTGCCCTGAGCATACATTACAAGAGGGCTAATTTTCAAAATGGGCTTTGATTGTGTGAAGCCTATGTTAATGAAATCTGTGTTCTTTCATACAATTGTCAGTTAATGAAGACCATACTGGGGGGCTCAGCCGCCTTGAAAGAACTGCATCAAATTAGAGCTGAAATTCTAAATCTGGTGTAATACCTTGAAGAGTAATTTAAAGATAAGACAATTTCTCATTTGGTATATGAAATAATTAATTATCTCTTTGGGAGAAATATCTTAACAAAGCTACTTAGTATGCATATAAAATTATTATTAAAATTAGCATTATTAACTTATACTGTGTTAGATTATATCTATTCTTTTTTTTTTTTTTTTCTAAAGGTCCCACTGAGTTAAATTCGATAATTAAGTAATGAAATGAGAATGTATGATCTAATCAATGACAGTCCGTATTAGCTCAGCAGCATAATGTTCTCAGGTTACAGTCAGCAGTGGGGATGGAGCTCCAACCAACCACTGGTAAATGACAGAAGCCTGGAAGAATTGAGTTACAATGGTGATTTATTAGCACGGAGCTCTATTGTAATGAGCCGAAAAGCAGCTCAGACAAAGCCGGTTTCGAACCCTCACGGCTACTTATGATGATCAGTTTTCATTATAGTGCTTGTCAACAGATGAGTGAGCTGTGAGTACAGCCTCACAGTAGTCACAGCTAAATGCTAACACCATGCATGCTAACATGCTCACATCAGGGGACCACCAATGCCTGTACAAAATTGTTGAGATATTTCAGTCTGACCTCCAGGTTTAAAAACTATTTGACCTGATAAACTGAGAAAGAGAACCGTCAAAATAAAGATTTGAAATGCAAAGATTATTTATTACACTTTTTTTGCTGCCCGCAGGTAGTTTCAGCACTAGTGGTTTGTCTATATATTTTAATATTTGGCCCGATGCAAGGAGACACAATGCGGTGCTTCGGCTCCACTGCCTCATAGCGGGTTAAATGGAGCAGGGGGCGATGAGCAATTCTCCAACAATCCCTCTTCTCGGTGCTGCCGCAGGTTGTTCTTCCCCCTCTAAACCCATCTCTTCCTGGTGTTCCAGCTTAAAGCTTTACCCTGTGGGGTCCCAACAGGCTCGAATAAAAACACAAGTGGATGCGGCAAGTTGCCATGGAAACTTAATAAGCCAGCAGTTGTAGTGAGAGAGGGGGAGTCAACTACAGTACCCAGTGAACCGTGCATCTGAAGGAAATAAATTGAATGCTGTGGAGGGGAAGAAGACAGAAGAGGGGGAAAAAAAAAAAAAGAGGCAAGGGGGGACCGTGTGTTATTGTGAAGTAACCTTTTAAGTCAGAATTAAATATTTTGTCAGTAGTGTGTGGCTCTGAGCCGCACACCCGCCACCACACCACACCTCTCCGCCGTGCCTGAAAGGGACGGGAGGTTAAACGGCTGTCTGCATTGTCACGAGGACGCCCTCGGCGGACCAGACCGCCTTCTGCTGCGTGTCACAACTGGTGACCGAGGGACGCCTGGCTGCTTTTTCTTTTTTTTTTCTTCCTTTAACCTCACCTACAACTGTCATTGCTTTGACTGTCGGGCCATTACACGCACTTGTCTCCAGGGTACAATTGATGTTGCCGCTGGCTGTCAAAGCTCAAAAGCCTCCAACACGCCACCTGATTGCCAAGCATCCTTTATGCTGCGTAAATCTTTCATTAACCACCAATCTATCATTAATTATCGGCTCCTGGCATTTATGGGGAGGTGGGGAGATTGATAGCAGGGTGAGAGGGGGGGATGGATTTTGGAGCCGGTGTTGACTGTTTAGGGAGCTAATCTATAATGACTCACAACAAGGAGGATCCCTCTTAACTTTTATTTATAAAGGGGCCCCTGTTTGCCACTCCACCAGAGGTGTTGTTCATCTGTCTAGCTAACCCGATAACGCTGGTGCTCATGGCGGCTTGAAAACAGCTTTATCTTCATTCCCGGTGTCTCTCAGGGTCCGTCTCCATATGTTTTTGGACAGCTCGATGATCATCTCTCTTTAACACCACAAGCTCCTCTTTTTCTCTCTGCCCCTTAAAAGAAACAAATTAATTCCCCTCTGAGACGTTAGCCTTGAAAGAAACCAATATGAGAGTGTGTGTGTGCGTGTGTGTGTGTGTTTTCTGCTGACCCAAATATGAGGTAACGTATTTGCTTTTGATTCAGGAGCAGTCAACAGCTCTATTGCTCAAAAAGCCCTCTATTATCTGTCTTTGCATAGGATTATCTGTCGGCTACCTGCTGCAGTAAATAAACAAATAGGATGAGGCCAATTATGAGGGCAGCAAGCACGACGTCCTTATGTTGCCGTGGCACTCAATAAAAGCAGGCCTCGTGCAAGTCTATAAATCATCAGGAAACCTTGGCCCGAATGTGCCAGCAAAAAAGAACTGTAACATCCTTTCTCTCTTTACACCCTAATTCTCTTCCTCTGTCCCGCTTTCAATACTATTTACAGCTTTTCAGATGCTTAAGCCACCAAAATATAGCGTTGTTTTATCTTTAGACAAGTCGATAAGACAGCATATTGGTTTTCTGCTAAAAGCTAGGGATTGTGCTGCGTGTATTGACTCATCAGTCGGGCAGTTCAGTCTCCATTCACACACACACGCACACATCCCTTGGAGTCCTTGGTTCGCTCTCAATGTTTCATTTTCTGAGAATCACCTGGTGGAAAGAAAGATATTAAAACTAAGAAGAGGGATCAGACCTTGGATAACACAATGTAACAAGAACGAGAGCGACAGGAGAACAGGAGCAGACGTGGAGTAAACACCCCTCCGGAGCGCTTCATTGTCACGCTCTGTTATCTCGGCAGTCTACTTGACTTTTAGTGACAAAGACTAGATCTGGGCTGCCTACCTGTGACTGCTGCCCTCCTCAACCATTGCGATGTGCAAGCAGTCAAACAGAAATGTTTCGCTACAAGCTGATGAAAGCCAGACACATCAGGTGAAATTTGCTCCGTTCGAGGTTTGAAAGTCGAGTCGGGGGGTCAAAGTCAAGGCCAGAGGAGGAGGATGAGGACTGATAGGTGTGTGTGTGTGTGTATATATACGGGGTAGAGGACAGGCAGACTGGTTACAGCGCTCATTATTCCAGCTCATGTCACAGTGGAATGGAGGAACTCAGCAGGTTTCATTAAACGGTTGTGCTGTGCAGTTGTTCAGTTCATCCGTGGATTCTGGGAAGTACTGAATAGGAGGTTATTGAAGGTGGTTGACAGGAAATGACCTCTGTGTGTGTTTTGGCCCGCAGAGGTTATAATATGTTGTTGCACCGAGCGCTCACAAAGGGACAGCCTGCACTGCAGCTCAGTCTATCCGTTTATTATGAACTGGATTGATGTGCTGTAAACAGAGCCATCCAGAGGCTCAGGAAACCGACGGACAACTGCCAGTCAAAATAATGCACGGGTGACGGTCACTGGATGGCTTCTGGATGGTTTTTGGTTTTTGTTTTTAGTACATAATTCAGCACTGTAATCTCAAATAAATGTTTAACAAAAGATCCATCTGCGAAGACGTTACTCCGCGTCAACCCTGCGAGCAGTACGCTCCTAGCGGCACCGCTGGAGTGTCCCTGTGTTAACCAGGGGAAGACAAGTATTGAGCTTTCAGCAGAAAGAGACACAATAGCAGAATTAGGATTCACGTAACGTAGCTTTACAGGTACTCTTCCAAATGACTCCACGGAGCCCTTCAGGCTACTGTCAGCTGAAACCCTCACAGGAGACATACAGCTAATATGCCCTTCGTGTTTCACAGCAGTGGAGCAGGTGGTTATGATATGGATTAAACTGACAGTAAGTCAATAAGACCCAGATCCCGGGTTTGCGCTGGATTAGTCAATTGTCTCTGGGCCTCCTTTTTTTTTTTTTTTTATGATTCTGTTTTCTGATCATTCACGCCTCTCTGCTCTTCAGCTCAATTTGAAGCCGCATCGCATCCTCTTCTACTACGGAAATAAAAGCAAGCTATGAAATGGTGCACTAAGGTATTCGCCTCATGGTGGCTGCAGTTCTGGCTTGTCAAGTCCGGGTAAACGGAGGGTGCACACAGCACCCTACACAAATCTCGTTTATTGCTCCCATGCCATATGTTACATGTCCATCTGTTTTTTTTACTCTGATATATGCACATAAACCAAGCTCGAAAACAAGCTTTGGTTACAATTAACCAATGCTCCATCCAACCAGAGTGCAGCAATTAAACGCCATCCAATCAAATTTGTGTGACAACCAGACTCCTTTCATCACAGCAGGGATCCAGACGGCTCCTTACAGCCCACCTGCCCCGAGCGCTGTCTCAGAGAGGGTCTGGAATAGCTAATTAGGCAGAGAGCCGCTTCTGCACATCCAGCACGGGACACTCACGCCAAACCGATACAGTAAAAATTCCACTTGATCTCGTCATCAACATTCATATGTGTCAGCATTCTCGCTTTTGATCCCTCGTCGCCACAGTCAGAGAAAAGAGGGAGGAACAGTTTAGGTTTGTTTTAACAGAGTTTCACTGGAGTTTGCAGGCGCCTGCTGTGCACATCGCACCACATGCTTTTCAACTATAGTCCCGTTCGGGGAGGAAGGGGGGCTGGATTGGGACAACTATTTTTTTGTGATCGGTGGACTCGTCCGCGTTCGTACGTTTAAACCAGTTGTCATCTTGTTGTAGAGAACATCCGTGAGGTGGTCGACTGAGCGCCTGCACGTCTTTGAGCTGCGGGAACACTTCAAAGAACGAATGTCTCGACTGTGAGGCTCTTTGGTAACACTTTGGTTAAAAGCGTTCCATTTTTAGCTTTTATTCCAGTTTTTTCTTTTTTATCAACTCAAAAGCAGGTAGGGAGGAGGGGGTTGTTTCACCATGGCATTGATGGAAATATATAAATAAATACAACAAAAAAAAACAATGAGTTAAGTCGCCTCTTGTGAAGCTGTAAACAGCCAAAAGAGAGGCAAAGTCAGTAACTTTCACAGCTGGAAAACAATACGGCTACAAATAACGTATAAGAGGCAAGCGGAGGGGGAGCACACTGCAGCCAACACAAATAGCAAATATTTATTATACATATAATATGTAGTGTTTTTCATAAGGCAGGCAGGGCACCGCACATCTGGTGCTAGCAAACCCTCTGAACCCACTTTTCTAATTAGCTTTCACTTTCTGTTTTTCTTCAAAAACCACCCACATTTCTCCATAGTAAATAAACAATATTTTATGAGGATATATACTAGTCACTAATGGCCAGGAAAATGTTTCAATTTCAGCCTAGTAAGACGGCCGGCACGCTGCTTTCTCTTGTCTGCTTTCTTTAATGTCTGTCTTAATAGGCAAAAAGCATACGTTGGGCCTCAAACCGAAGAGCTCATCAGTCATGACATACCATTAGTGTTCAAAAAGGCCAATTACAAAAACCTACAAGGCACTCAGAGTGAGTAAATGGCAGACTTCGATTAGAGCTTGACCTCGCTGTGATTTGCTAAGCACCAAATAATAGATAGAAGATCTTTAACATAATTACGTCTTAATGGACGGCAAAGCCACGCTGTCAAAAAATTGATATGCAGGCCTCGGCAGCGTTTTTAAGGGGAGGAGATGGCAGAGCACATTTATCTCTGTGTCAAAGAAAAAACTGGAAAAGAAAGGGGACAGATGGAGGAGTGAGATGCTGGGATGTGGATGGCTGGCACCACCCTCTGTAAGATCATCTCCCATCAAGCAATTCTGTGGCGAGTGCCATCTAGTCTAATTGCAGTGAAAATATTCCAACCAACCCTTTTATATTTAATCATATCCCTGCTACTCTGTTGACAAAGCCAGATGAACATCATTTCCACTGCTGTCGTTTTCAGGGGCCGTATTAGCAGCGATATTGACCAACTCCTCCAAGGTGACCGCCAATAACTGTGGTCAGACTTTTTGTGAAGTCAGCCCCATTAAGTCAGGAATAATTGTGTGTGTGTGTGTGTGTGTGTTCTCCATGGTGAATATTTGATCTGCTGTTTGCCCTTTGCCGGCCACACACTGCAGAATAATGGCTCTCTTTGAGGAGCGCGAGGCAAAACCTTGGACTCCCTCGACCCAGTGAGAGGCCAACCCAATTACTCTATCAATTATTAATTCATCATAAAGGTCGTCCTTGTGCGCCATTATCTACACCAGTCTGAGCATGGCGATGCCATAAGTGTTAACAGGGCCTTCAGGTCAAAAACCACCCAGACACAGATGAACACTGTACACGCTGCGGAGAATGCGTCGGAGTCTTCTTACGAGTAAGAAACGGTACGAAATTATACGCGTATACTTGAAAGACTGTGAAGTAATATTTGGAAATGGGGTAGTGATGTATTCTAAGCGGGAAATTAGCATTTTATTGTCAGGGAAATTCTAGACGTATACGTGTCAACTGTGGAAGTAGCTAGTAATCGTAGCTAATGTAGCGCAGTCAGCTAGATTACTACCTTCCTAGCTAGTAAATAACAGGAAGACAGAATACTAAGTATCACTGTTGCTCCCTTTTATTTCTCTGCTTGACACCGTTTGAACTTGAAGTTAGATTCACTAGCTGGAATTCCCCCTGTCCGTTTGTGGTATATTGCTGCAATCACACAATGCTAGCAGAAAGACCTGGAAAACCCCCAGTTATTAGTTAACTCTTATGTAATCACATCATTCATGTAGCCGGATTTAGCTTCCTTTTGATTTCTTTTTATAACCGGAAACCGAATACGAACGGTACTAGCTCCTTCTTAAATTAGCTGAATTAGTGTTAATATTGAGTTCGGTTTACATACAACTACCAGGGATGGTGACTCGGCAGCCATTTTTGGTTTGTTGAAACTTTTGTAGTTGTTTTCATCGAGTAAGAGATATCACAGCTATCAGAAACTTCCGACATCAGCTACTCTAGAATTACAACTAGGAAGCTTTTTCCCACTCGGGTTGCTGGTAATAACAGTCTGAACAATATGACGCGGTTGTTTGAAAACCCACAACGGTCTTGTATAACAGATTCGTATTCATATAGTTCCATATATGCCTCTCATGTAATACAGGCATAGAAGAAACAGTTCGGTGGCTCACAAGCAGATCAATCCACTTGAACCACGACCATCGGTGGGTTTGTGGTCCTGTGTGGTTACACGTCAGTGCGGGTGGAGCGTGGAGCCGCGGCTAATGTTGAATGTGTCGTCTGGTTTGACCTTTTAGCTAATGGCGCTGGCACTCCTTAGCAAAGGTCACGCTCTATATTTCAACCAATCACTGCTCATTGCATTAACTGTCTGCCCGCTGGTGACCGAATGAAACCGACCTCACATAGGATCAAAATACAGTTCTGCAGTATTTGGGGCTATTCCACATATAATAACGTGTTGGATGTGTGATGAGATGATGGCGGTAATCAGTTTCAGGGTGAATTTGATTGCATGGCATGACATGACCTTTTACAGACCGTGAAATGTATTTGTGCTAGGTCTAGGTTATATTACTACATCAATATTTATGATAATAACATCTAAGTATGTTATTACCCTCTTCATCGAAAAAAAAAAACGACCACGCGCATTTTTAGTTTGCTGCCTTGATAGTTTAAACCAACAGTTTTTCAACACTTTAACTGCAAAAGCAGGTCTTCAGTTACAAAGCCTCGCTATTCAAGTCTACTTTGGTAAATTATAAATTGTCAAAGCTGTCTTCGTTAAATTGTATTATTAGTCATATTAGCATTAAGTGCATAATTTAATATAATTATCTGTAATTATTCACATAAATTACATTTAGGCCACTGATCACCGAAGGGAAAAAAAACACAAGGAAGCGTCTGGTGTGTTTTTTTTTTTGTTTTTCTGCTTTTAAATCGACGGTCCCATTTAGACAAAACATCCGCCACACAAAGTTATCATTAATATTCTATTCCCACAATTCCCCTTTGCTGAAAAAAAATGTTTTTTCATGTCTAATAACAATGTAATACATTATTATGCTGCAGTCCCATCACATTGCTGCAGAAAAGCTGGAGCCTGGGCAATTATGAGGAAGTATGAGCACAACGCTTTTCGGACTTGACAGCTTAAATACCAAATGTTATTTTTACTACTGTTATTTGTCTTCCCGGTGTAAAAGTGCGGGTGTAGGTAGCATAAATGGTACTAACACCGACATAATGTATTTCATGACTATATCGATGTTGCCAGTAACAACGGGGAACAAAGATATGCAGAATAATGACTGCTTTTACAACAGACACAGAGACCTACACATCTCTTTCAAGCTCATTTCTGCTCATTGGAAAACAGGACAAGGGGCATTTTTTATGCGGTGTGTCAGATCGTCATGGCAACATGGGAAAAGAAAAGGGAAAAAAAAAGGCAACATGTTTGAGAGAAAATATGTGCCAGATCTTTTTGTAGACTTGGTGAGGTAGTGGAACAGCCTGCCAGGCACCGGTGCAAGAGACAAAACCGAAACAAAGTGTGTGTGTGTGTGTGTGTGTGTGTGTGTGTGTGTGTGTGTGTGTGTGTGTGTGCGCGCGCGCGCTTGAAACTGCTGACTGGAAAAATGTGGGTTTCTTCAAGAGCTCACAAAGCCATGAAAGCATGTGATGACAGAGTCTGGTGAACACACTTAATCACTCATGTGGGCACACATGCCCACACACACACACACACACTGGAACACGTTCACAAATGCACACTCACTGAAAGCTGTCACAGCAGATGGAGCCACTACATTTTGTTACAAGTACCTGCCTGGATAAGAACTGTTCACAATCTGTAATACAGTTTCATAGCTAATGTGGGCGCGCTTGCAGTGTAACTGTGTTCTTGGATTATATTGCAGTTATTATAAAAATAAAAAAAAACATTAAAATGAGGTCTAGCTTTATTCACCAATTTAAAAGCTTTAAGTAGCCTGTACAAAGCTATGAAAATGTGTTTTTGTGAAGTCATTATCTATTCGATTACACTCGTCTATTAACACATATTCATCAGCACCTTGATTATTTTAATTTAAAAAAAAAAGAAAAAAGAAAAGCACACTCGTGTTTATATTTAGACACTTGGTGCTGTCGACTGAATGTGCCACATGTGATGGGTGGGTTGAGAGCACTACTTTACATAAAAGCCCTGAGAATCCAGTGACTGGCATGTTGCTGCACAAGAACAATTTTTAATAATCAAATTCCCTCGTGGCTTTAGTAAGAAAAGTGTGTGTGTGTGTGTGTGTGTGTGACCGTGTGTCTGTTGGTTCCTGTTCTCATTAGGATCTACACTACAGTGCCCTGCTTCAATGTTGTTTCCTGTATAGCCCATTACTGCTACCTGCCCTGGGGTTGGAAGTCGAAGCCTGAGACAAACAGCGAGCCGTGTGCAGTAAAATGCACCCGGGAGATTAGCGTGGCGAGGAAATCGGGGTGTGTAAGAGGGGTGAACTTAAGGTTGAGTCAACCTGAGGCCACAATGAGCTGTTGCGGAAAGACGATTTCCAGCTTGGCTTTTTGTGTGGAGAGACAAAAAAGGAGCTGTGGGGGGGTAATGAGAGGAAAGCGGAACATTTTTATATGATTTAATTCAGAAAAAAAAATTAATATAACTGACCTCAGAGGACAGCACAGTATTTATTTCCTCGGAAAAAGTGTCATACAACACATTTACTATTAGAATACAACCCAAAATCTACAAAAGCTATTAGTTGTAGCAACATACAACCGACACGCGCACCGAGCATGTGTGCTGTCCATTTCTTTTTTAAATTTTAGATAAAGATAGAGGGTTTTTTTTTTCATCCGTCTGAACTGACTGAATACTAATTTGAAAAGAGATTAACATTAACATTAAATGTCACTTGTCTGTCATGTCAATCACTGCGTGTTGAGCCTATCGAAGTCAGTGTCAAATGTCAATCACAGTCAGTCTAATTGGAGGAGGAGAGGATTGGCACGTTTGAATAACTTTTTTTGTTGGGTGGAAAACACTTAAAAATGGCCCAAAACGTAAATCCAAATGATCACGAGCGACCTTAAAACCATTTAACCTCAGACTCTGACCTTTCTAAGAACTCACCAGCAGCTCCACTTCTTCTTCTTCTTCTTCTTCTTCTTCTTTATTGTTCTCCAGCTTCTCTTCTTTTATCCCTCTCGTCTCGTAACCTTGCACATTATGCTCAATTTTTACCTTTTTTTTTTAATTATTATTATATTATTATTATTGTTATATAAATGAGAGGGTGATTGTGTAGAGGGTAATTCAGAAAGAGAAATCAGCATGTGTCTGCACTGACTCGCGACACTCTGCTCCGTGCAGTCCAACCAGCTGCACGCCTCGTCATGACCCGGCGAGGCGATACTTCAGACCTTCAGTCTGCTCTGTCTGTCTCGCGTGACTCAACTCTGTACTACGTCTGTGTCGTGCCACTTGCAATTTAGCAGGTGTTGGTGAGGACGGCTCACAATGATACTGTCAGTCACCATGTTTTCCAATTACCATAGCCTGCACACCAACATGATTGCCTGATTGGCAGCGTTATTTCCGTAGCAATTATTATGATTCTGATTATGTCAATCATTTTCGCTCTCTGCTGCACGTGGCATCAAATAGCAGTGTAGCTCAAGCCTCTCGCGTTTTATTTCCCCGCGTGTGTCTGATGATGGCTGTTTGAGGTATATTCCTTCTTTTTTTTTTTAACAGTAGAAAAACTTTTTAAAAATTCATGCCCTGCTCGCCTCTAGCGCTATTACCTTTTGAGCTCGGTAGCTCATTCTAAATTACTAACGGCCCGTATATGGTCCCCATAATGATCATTTTCGCTCTGTGTCAGTAATAATTGCGAGGTTAGTTCTATTTTAGTGCAAGCTCAGGGCTTCTGGTTTTATCTTGCTACTTCTTGTATTATTCATGTCATCCTCATGTCTTTGACTTTTCCTACAGCACCCTCCATTTAAACTGCAATTACTACTATTACCTCTTCCACACTCTGGTTTAAAAAAAAAAGAAAAAAAGAAAAAAGAAAAGCTATTTTCTTCATTATCATCGTCATAGCCACCATCATCATCTATTTATTACATGATTCAATTAGTGAGCCATCAGATAAAAGGTCACAGCTGTAATCAGTCCTTTGAGAACATGCTTTTTTTTTTTTTCTTCGCACCTTCCCGTGTGCCTGGGTCTAAATTTAAAGATGGCTGATGACCTTGCTTTTACTGTTCTGTGACCGAGGGGACTCGAACGCCTGAACTTTTGCCGTATACGCCAGCAACAGATGTGCACAGCGAGGCCTTTCGAGCAGAACAGAATCAGAGGGAAAAAATGCAGAAGACACTTTATCAGAACCGTGTCCCCTGATTACATTTTTTTTTGTTCCTCTATCTTGTAAATGGTGCAGGCTGATTCCAGCCTGCCGCAAATGACGTGCAATATACAAGCTCCTGTCAGCACTCCGGGGCTGCAGTCGATTTTTTTTAAGGTGTACAGCACATGCTAAAGTGCTCAGCGATGGCTGTGATTTATCTTGTGTGCTGTTTCTATCTTGAAATAAACTGAAACGCCCACTGTACTATGTAAAGATGTTTGCTGTTCTCAGGTGTGGTGGCTCCATTTTTAACTATTCATAACTCAATCCCCGGTCACACACACACACACACACACCTCACATTCATAGTTACATATGCTGCAGTGCATCTGAGACCATACAGTCGTGCTGGTGTTATTTATCCCGAGCGGCTCTGAGACACGTCTTGACCTCGTTGTAAGCTGTTCTATACGTGATAGTTTTCAAACAAAATGTGATTTTACCGCAGCTTTGATTGCCGTCTATGGATAGTAGTGAAACCACCGCAGCCTACAGTGAAACAGGCAGAGCTCATAGCCACACTGGCCTTGATCAATCACTATAGATACCGTTAAGATATAATATATGTTAATATGTTCGTGAACTGCAGGAGATTTGTGTGATTTAAACAGCCGTCTGCAGAGATCACACTTCACTGAATGCCCAGGAGGAGAAAAAAAAAAACCCATGGGGGGGTCCTGGCGTGACACCCCCTGTCTCAGAGTCTGTGTGGATTCATCTGAAGTGTTCATTTATGTTCTCTGGTGTTCACAAGGAAATCATTGTGAGTATTGTAAGTATTAACTCGACTGCATGTTATGTGATACTGATAAACAGGTAGAGATGGTTCGACTGACAGCTTTCACAGCAGCAGTTATGGAGGCCTTGTTAGGGGGCATCTTGCTCCAAGGCACTCTGGCGGTTGTTAAGGTTATGAAACTACTTCCACAAGCTTCAGCATATAATAAAATAATTTTGTTATTAGCTATTAATATCATGTATTTGACTCCAAAACTATTTAACTCATCAGCTTTTAAAGATAGAACCTTGACTATTATATAGCGGCCGAAGCTAATCAGCCCAATACACTTATTTAAAGTGTAATGCAACTTACATACTCACCAACAGTGACCTATATCTGAATGCTGACACACAAACACACACACAAACACACACACACTGTAATCACCCTAAACATCAACATCTTATCTTTCCTGAACTCACATACTCTGCCTGCCTGATCAAAGAGGAAAACAGCAGACATCAGTGTGTGTGTGTGTGTGTGTGTGTGATTGTGTGTGTGTGAGCGAGTCCATCTCAGCAGCTGCTCTGTCAGCAAACTCCCAATCCGAGGGAGGGGGTCCACACAGCATGGCTAAAGAACTCATCAACAACCTCAGGCACTGTGCTTGGTGTGTGGGATAATGTGCTGCAGACTCAGCCTCTCAAACCCAGAACCCCCCTTTCCTCCTCCCCCTCCACCCTCCCCCCGACCACCACCAACACACACACACACACACACATCATCATGGACTGTGGCTGTACACACATTAACAAGCTTACTGTCTGCATTCATTCAGCAAATATGCTTGTTACCCACGAGGATGGGTATTTTTTAACGGGGGTTGAGACTCAAGAGTGCGGGAGCTTGTTATGAGAAACTCGAATTTGATTTGTTATGAATGCAAAGCACACAGCTAAAAAGCTCTTGGGGTATTTAGTCTCTGGCTATAGGCTTAATGAGTTTGTGTGTGTGTGTGTGTGTGTGTGTGTGTGTGTGATGCGTGCGCGTGTGTCAGCATTTGTGCCAGTGCATGTGTGTGTTTGTTTTGAACTTGTCAAAGAGGAGAGCTCTCTACAAGTGTAATACACTTGTATGACGGCTAGTGGCTGGAGGCGGTCGGTCTAATTCGCTCTCCGAGGCTAATTCCATGCTAACGAGTCAGCGATGCCACATGCTTGTCCTTGCCCACAGCCCAGTGGGCCGGTCTGAAAGCAAACCAATTAGCCAGGCTCGCTCCGGGCCTGTCAACAACCCCCCTCTGAGAAGTCACTCTAAACTTTTTTTTTTTTTCTTCCGTTCTCTTGGAGGCTTTTGAATGAAGGAGGTCCGTGAGGAGTGTGAAGGGGCTGCGCATTAATAAGCCTGTATTACTGACATGAAAGACGTCGTGCACCGAACATCAAATACACACGGCCGAGCTTAAGGCTTGCCAATTAGCTAAAATAGCTATTTAGTGACAAATCTCCTAACCGGCGAATGAAACCACGTCAAATGTACAATCGAAGACGCGATTACGGTTTTAATGGAGGCATTAGCGCGCTGTGTGAGGGGTTCTGTGTGTAAAACTTTCTCCGTTTCTAAGAGTTTGAGGGAAGCGGCAAAAAGCAGCTGAGTGAACTGACTTGACACTGTGCAGTATTGCAGCGGTTCCACTGTGGGAGTAGCTAATTGGATGGTAATTAATGGAATGGAGGCTGATAAATACCTTTTTTTTTTTTTGTGAGCCGGCTTGTCAAGGACACGGAGGTGACGGGAGGGAGTCGGGAGAATGAGAGCGAGGGAGAGAAAGCTACAGGACAGACACCTTTTCTTCATTGTGACAGCTAATCCTCATCCCTTCATCCTTCTCCTCAATTCCTAAATGAAACCACCCCTCCCACATCACTCCTCTCTCTTCCTCCCCTTATCAGGCCCCCTGCCAATCCCCCCCCCCCCCCCTTCACACCCCCCACAACCCTGCCCCAACTTCACTTGTTTCCATGGAAACGCAGGATAAAAAAAGAGTTACTCCTAGATTAAATCAAAAGATTTTCAAGTATTGAAAATATTACAAGCTCTTTTTGCTCCGTGTTCCTCGAGTTCAGGATGATGCTCTATTTTCTCCTTCCAGATACAGCATGTGTGCTTCTTTCTTCGCTGGTACAAAAGCACAGCCTATTCACTGACGGAGACAAACTAGAAGACCTGTCTCTCTCTGTGGGACCAATGAATGCCTCATGAGTTGACAGTTTTTCCTTTATTCCTGGCTTTTTTTCTTCTTCTTCTTCTTCTTCTTTCTCTGTATTTCAAGGCTTTGTTGGTGTCCCACAAATCTGCTTAACCAATCTGTCAGCTGCAGAAGGCTTCATCACAGAGGTCCGGGATGGGGGAGAATTTCGCTGCATAATTGAATTATCTAGATTAAAAAAAAGAAGCAGTATCTTTTTTTTTTTTTTTTTCAAAAACAACACTGATGTGATGTGGGATAATGCAGCGGATGCAGATAAGATAGCTTTGTCTCCAAACGCGGGTTATGACGGTGAAGCAATAAACCTTGTTGTCTATAGCAACTCTCTTTGATCCTGATTACCGCATCACTGCACTACAATGTGGAGCTCAGTTCGCTTAAACGGTGGCTTCTTGCTTTGGTGCCCAGCTCACTCGCCAGCAGGCCAATGAGAAAAAACTAAACGACATCATTTGCTACTTGCCACCAACACCAGTATCTGAGATGTTTGCAAGCATGCAATAAATGTGTCAGACGGCGACTGTTACATAATAAAACTGTTGCGTAATGTGCCAGGCGGAATTAGAATTATTGTCACTATTTATGTAAGCTGGTTTAAGCTATATAATGCTGTCGCTATTGAGCGTTTTTGGACATATCTGTGGGCCGACGGTGAAAACTCACAGCAACTGGCAGTCGGTTGAAGTATTTACATCCTTTACTTAAGTAAAAGTACCAGTACAGCAATGTAAAATACGTCATTCCATATAAAAGAATGAAAAACCCACTTTAAAATTATTATATATTATATATGACATCATTGGATTATTAATACTGAAGCATCAGTGTTAGAGCAGCATGTTACTGTTGTAGCTGCTGCAGGTGGAGCTAGATTCAACTACTTTATATACAGTTAACTAGTTTAGTCCAGTGGTTCCCAATCTAGGGGTCGGGCCCCTGGAAAGGGTCACCAGATAAATCTGAGGGATCGTGAGATGATTAATGGGATTTTTTGCTGAAATATTATATCACTTGAATATTTATTTGAAATGAGAAGTTTTAGAGGGAAAAATGACTGTTTGGTGGAGCTGATAACAACTGAAATGTCACCCTGACAATAACACTGCTTTTATGTAAGACGGAAGCAATATTTAATAACATGGAAATACACGAGTAAAGTACAAGTACCTCAAAATTGCCTTTAAGTACAGTACTTGAGTAAATGATCTTCCGCCACTGGCGAAGCACTCTGCAGCACTCTGTAGGTTACTCCATCATCACACTGAATAATGTATGAAGTCACAGAAACGTATCGTAGTAAGTTCGGAAACAGATTGGAATAAACAAACGTGAACGATGTTCTCCACCCAACAGATCAACTAGAGTCGACATTAATACCTATCTTTAGCGCACACGTACGCACTTGGAGAACAGAAATAGAATAACTATTTGTACCGTATAGGAACCCAAGGCAAAAGCAACACCTAAGAGTATCTGTGCAAAGTCTGACCGAAATAAGAACTACGTTTCACAGTCAGCGAAATCAACTGTTTTCATCAGCTGTTTACTGTAGACACAAACAGCTGTTCACGGACGTTATGACTATGAGCTGACCTCCAATACGGCTACAAGAGAATGCTAACATCTCCATGGAAACGACACATGAGTGACAAGAGATCCATTGTGACACTGGTAGCACATAAAGCTTTTACCAGTGTGTGTGTGTGTGTGTGTGTCCCTCCTTCACACATGGCCGAATCCTGAAGGAGATGAAAGTGCCAGTTACCTGACCGAAGGGCAGGCATGTACAAGGACACACGTGTGCATGATCATACACACACACACACACACACACATGCACACACATGCATGCACGCACACACAAGAAAGCGGTAGCTTAATCCCAGGAGGCAAGTAGGAGTCTGAATATCGGTCTTTACAACGGAAAGCACGCTCCATCAGTCCACAAGGGGACCGTTTGAGCAGAAACAGTCTACCTTGCTCTCCGTCAAACTTGTCAGATTGCTCGGGTGGAATTTCTCTTCCCTGAACAATAAGTTTAATGGACGTTCAATTTCTTTCCTCAGACCGTGTCTCCCCCCCGCCCCCAAGATAAAAATAAAAAAAAGTCGTAGCTGTGTGAAACATCTTCGATAAGGGTGCGATTAAATGCTGCAGGACTTATACATTTTTTAATGCATACATTTTTATTGGTTGTATAACTTCCGTCCTCCTCCTTTGTGTCTCTGTTGTACTTGGGTCTCCGAGAGCAATAGCACGCTTCAGGGAGAGAGGATTTTACAGATTGGGTTACATTATTCTGCTGAAGCCACCCCATACTGTACAGCGGTGCAGCGCTACCACCCGAGAGTGTGATTCATGAGGTACACACTCACCAAATTAAACCTAATGAATTGTATTGCTACTGACTGAATTGAACACCCCCTTCATTTTTTACTGCCTTTGTTTAACATGGGTTAACTGCCACAGAGATACCAGTCAATGCTGAAATGGTTTAATGAGTAAACGGCGTGAGATGCAGAGGAGCGATTGATTTGCTCTTGCTCTAAGCGGGATTTATAGGGTGCGTTCTCACGCGGCGCCTAAAGATTAACCCCGAGCTCTGTTCTGCTGTGTTTGTGCAGGCCTAAGTTCGTGTTAGCGTATCCATATGTTCA
Source organism: Pampus argenteus (assembly GCA_036937835.1). NCBI lineage: Eukaryota > Metazoa > Chordata > Actinopteri > Scombriformes > Stromateidae > Pampus > Pampus argenteus. The sequence goes on along the minus strand of CM072880.1, from coordinate 13,080,544 downwards.
GTCTGCGGCCCGCCGAGGTTTCGTGTATAAACAGATCCCACACATCTGTCTGCACGTCTCAGATGTGCCTCTACCTCCTCTCTCTCTGTGTGTGATCAATTTGGGGAGAGAGTAAATTTAAGTTCACACCTGCATCAAACTGCCAAGCTCGCAGCCGCGCAGGAGGTCAGTGTTCCGTAAATATCCCCGCTCTTGTTAACATGTCACGGCTTTTTAATGGGTTGACAAACAGTCCACCTGGGACTCATGGGAAAGAGAAAAGGTGGGAGGTGGGAAGAGAGAAAAAAAAAAGAAAAAAAAAAACGGAACGCGGCCCATCCGCCCCCGTCGTTATTTTTACAAGTCTTTACGACTCAATTTAGCGGGTGGGAAATAAAACAAGCAGGGTGTCGGAGCTCCGGGGGCTGAGATGAGTTAGTGGGGCTCCCTGAGCTGTCAGAGAGCTCGCCGTGGCGGCGTGGGGGTTGGGGGATCAGAGGGAGAGAGACGAGGGGGTAGAGCCGCCCTAATCAAGCAAGTTTATTCAGATCAACGTCAGTCTTTAGATGCGCTTCAACATCTCAGCTACCGGGAGACTGAGCAGTTAGCTGAGGAGACCGGGGACTCGTCTCTAAACAGAGGCCTCGCTCCACCTTCAGCGTTGTTTAGGTTTGGGTTATGCGTGTCAATTTAACACACTTGGTTGAGAATTCTGCATGCATTATATTTTCCAGTAGAATGAGAACAGGCCTCTTTTAAGTAAAAATGATTGACATTTTTTCTCTCTCTCTCTCTTTCTCATCGCATTCAGGTGTCTGAATTGGTTCCACGCTCCGCATGCTGTTAATATTGCGCTCTGATATTGGCTTTTTCCAGCATGCTCTGATAGTGCCGTGTGTTAATGGCACTGTCTACCTCTCAGAAAGGCCTCCTCTTCTTTCATTCTCCTCTCTATCTCTCTCACTCTTTTTTTCTTTTTTTTTCTCGCTGTTATTTCAGACCAATTGGGAACGCACACGCCAGGAAGGGAGGAGAGGGTCGGTAATTAAAATTCTGTTCAGCATGACAACGCTGTTTCATGCCTCATTTTTTTTTTTTTTTTTTTCTCCTCCACACGTGGGATGAATACGGGATAAGCGTTGAGATTTTTAATAGGTAAACAGACACTTAAAGTGCAACACCGGCGCATATGCTATGTTCCATAATGACAGAAGCTTTAATGTTCAAATGTGTGCTTAAAAAAAAAAAAAAGTTTTTCTTTAATTCAGCCTGTCCCTCACACTGACAACCAAAAGTAGTGTGTGAGCATGTTTTCAAGGATTTCTGTGTGTGTGTGAGACAAGGATACACACTTGCAATGCATGCTTACATGTGCTGATTCTGTGATGTGTTTACTTATTGGAGGGGAGGGAGGGGGGGCAACACAGAGCCTCCTGGGACATCTTCCACAGGGCTTGTCAACTCAACTGTCACTCAGTCATCAGCCTCCCGCTCACCATCCTCATATCCCATACTCCCTTGCTCCGGTCCCCACCTGCAAAACAAAGACAGCTGCATCCAATGGGACCATCACTCCACCAGTATTTAACCTCTGCTGCAGCTTCTTTCTGTCTCACTCGCTTTCCTTTGCTGTGCAATGTCTCTTTCCCTCTCTTCATCTCTAACACCCCCCACTAACCCTCCTCCTCCTCCTCCTCCTCCTCCTCTCCTTCATCAAAGCATTTCTGGCTATTTTGTTTCCGAGCTCTACAGAGAATTATTGCTCATGACAACGATCACGGTCGTTTATTTTCTCTCTGCAGCCCGGGCCTATGTATGCACGCCAGGCTAGTATTACCCTATGATATTCAAGCGCTCTCTATTAAATATGCATGAACCCTGGAGATGAAAATTAATTTTGGGAATGTTCTCTCTCTCCTTCTCTCTCTTTGAATGTTCAAATATGCCTTCATCTATGCCTTTGTGTCAAGACGTGAATTCATTATTTCATTTGCCGGCGATGGTGTAACATAACACAACATGCAAGGGCTACAGCGATGGGTGCCATATCGATCTCGTTAAAGCGGAAGGGGGCGACGGAAAAAAAAAACACAACTCCGGCCACACGACACACGTAGCAGGATAGCGAGTTTTCACGGATTCGCCGAAGTTTTTGAAACAAGTTTGCCTTGAGCTCTTATCATTCATGAATATTTAGAGTCATAAAATGGAAAAATATTAAATTGAATTATGTATGTATGAAGCGATGGAAATCTGCAGTAGGACACTGCAGTTTTTCTTCTGCAACGTGCAGAAGCAACTCATCCCTTGTTTCTGCTCACGATAACACGCCCCAGTGACCTCCAGATTCTGGACGTGAGCACGTACAGTGTGTGTGTGTTGTGTGTGTGTGTGTGTGCTGATACACTGCTGTCCATTCTGCCGCGCAGCAAATTACAGCGAAAAACATCAAACACATTGCAGACACAAACAGCCTGGTTGAGCAGGTTGTGTAGGAGATGGAGCCGATGCAAGTCGAAGGATTAAACAAGAAGCGCTCTGAGCAATAAGTGCACTGCAGTCAGGAGATGTTCTCTGAGTTGAGTACGAGCCTCGCTGCCATGGTGATACCGTCTTACTAGTGTACTATATATTAATGTTTATTTGTCGTCAGAAGTCTGTTAGTTTTGGTCCTAGTGAATCAACTTCATCCTTCTTGTCTTATCAATTATTTTTCTCGTCTAAAACTTCGTCAAACTTCATCAAACTGCTTCCGGATTAGAATTCATCCACTTAAATTTTAACTAGTGACAAATGACGTACGATTGTGACTTTTCAGAGCGGGTGTCTCGTACGATGTTGAATGAATAGTTAAACGTTTCGGGAAATACGTTTATTAGCTTTTTTTTTTGCCGAGAGTTAGATGAGAAGATTGATGCTGACGCTTTGTGATGATTTATGTAGCCGGAGCCTGCAGCCAGTTAGCTTAGCTTAGCATAAACACTGGAAACAGAGGAAAAACAGCTAGCCTGACGTTTCCGACGGCAATGAAGCATCAGCTACCGGAACATTTTTCTTCTCTTTTTTTCTTTTTTTTTCTTTTTGTCAAACTATACCATACTATATGTAGTGACAGTAATTGTTTGAGGAAGTCGCTTCCATCTCATCAACGTCTTCGTAATAGAAATAAAATGTCATGGAGCAATATTTTGTGACAGTATTTTGTCACAATTAACGAGATTACCGCTGTGCAGCGATGGTAGTGATTCGCTGTGACGGCTGATCGTTGTGCAGAGTGGGAAGCTCTGGCCTCGTGGCCTGAGTTCACTCACCCTGAGCCCATCTGCATAACTGCATCTTTCATGAGGTATGGTCAATGCCCAATCCATACTGTATATGCCTCTGTGTGTGTGTGTGTGTGTGTGTGTGTGTGTGTCTTTCTGTCTTGCTGCTATATATTTTGTGTGTTGTGATTGTGTGTTCTTACCTGTACGGGACATAATCTTTGCCGTCTGTCATAGCCTAATCGTCTGGGTCTCGTCTGCGCAGCACTTCTTTTCTCTTTACTTTCGAAATAAGGCTCTCGCCCCGTATCTCTTCATCACATTCATGGGTCCCACTCGTGGCACCTTGTTTAAACCGGGTCAGTGTTAGCAAAGAAGGATGTGGGTGCTGGTAGTTGGTAGACAACCCCTGCAGTTCTTATCAGGTAAAGTGGTTTTTGATTAGTGTTAATGGCTGGGACTAAATAGCCTTCAGCTTTTCCACTGGCTACACCTTATGTGTGTGTGTGTGTGCTGTCTGCTCAAGGGCATGCTAGCTATTCATCAAGTTGAAAAAGCTATATGTGCCGTACAGTGATGAACAGGTTTTAGGTCCAAACCTGCTCCCTAAACTACAACCTTTACACTGTCTGCTTGCTTTCAGCTATTTTGAGAATGCTGCCAGGTAATGTCTGTGCTGCAAAGTCTCTCCCTGCAGCCACAGCAGAAGGAGTTTCAGCACCGTGATATACGGCCTCAGACACTGAGAATGAGGCTCTTCTTGTTGTGCACGTACTGTGCAACGATGCACTCGTCCAGGCCCAGAAAGACAGGCTGCAGCCCCCGCTCTGCAAAAAACGCCTGGCATCTGGTGCAACAGACAGCCTTGCATGTTAATGCCGAGTTAATATTATTCTTATGAACTGCGAGTGACTTCGCATGTTAGTGAGCGCTCTGTCAAATTAATGTCAGTTCCATTAATGCCGCCGTCTATTTCTTGTCACAAGTACGCTCACGCCAGACTCCCGCTCGCTCAGGCACACCGGGGCTTGGGCGCACGCTGGCAGGCGGCAATATATGCAAACGCACACATGCACCTCATGCAAAGATTCACACCCCTACATCTTAACAGTAGATACATATTTACCCATGCATCCACACATACACACACACACACACACATACACAGATGCGCGGCAGACGAGAGACGAGCGGAGGAAAATGAATGTCCTGACTCATTTATCACATATCCCCAAAAGTACAGATGAATCCAGTGATGAAAATCTGTCCTGAGAAATGTCAGGAAGATATTAACTCCAATACATCAAAGTGGAGCTGCAGTCTCCGAGCTGACTGCCAGACGATGCTCCCAGCCTTTGGTTAAATAGGGGACATACCAGCACCAATATCATTTTTTAGCCAACTCTTGAGCATTTGTCACAAGGAAACGAGTAAATAAAGACACAAGTCACTTTCATCCAGAGATTAACATCCGAAATGATGCAGAGCGAATTTCATTAGTGTGCAAATGCCATTCTTTAGATCTGTCTGATCTCAATGAAGTGTGCGAGAGTTAAGGGGGAAGAAAAGAAGAGGGGGAAATTGCCTTTTCATGTAGATTTAACTAATCTCTTCCCTAACAAAATACAGCAGACTTGTACTAATAAGTAAGTTAAGGCTCAGTGGACAGATAGTGTGAAACAGCACAGAGGCTAATGGAATTGAGAGCTTTCCATGCCTCCATGGGTGTCTTAATTGTCAAAAAGGAGATTCTCAGATGAGAGAATTTTCGGCACTCGCCTGCTGGATTGTGGGAAGCCTAAATTGGAGAGCGACTCACTGGACTTGTTTTAAGACGGAGCTTCTCTCATGTGCGTGAGGTGGATCAAATCCCTTATCCAATGTCTGGAAACAGGTCCTGTGATTCACTCTTGTTTATTTGGCAGCCAGCGCCGGCAACGTTTTCAATGCAGCCGATGGGGACTGCAGTATATCTGAAATCTATAACTTCTGCTGTTCTGCTGTGCTTTTTCATTTTGCCGTCTCTTCAGGAATGTATCACGTGCTCGTTTGTTTATTTATTTATTTTCCGCATAGATTTATTTATTCATAAATATTCATTCTGAATGTCATGTAAGTGATTCATTTGAGGGGGGGGACAAAAAAAACCAAAACAATTCAATCTGAGCCAGCTAGGATTTATTAGCTCTCATTGGTATTATCACAATACCTTTATAGTAATCTATTTTAGCATTGCAGCACTAGAAAATCCAACTACTGCGGTTCATTAATAGTGAAATTGGACTGTATGGGAGACAGAAAGTGCTTTTAATCTAAAAAGGTCAATGCGCACGGGCTATTTTAGAGATTCACTGCGAGCTTATAATTGGGGGCTTGTCTGAGGACAATGTAGGATTAAATGAAGACAAAGTTACTGAGTGTGTGGTGGGCCTTTGATGAGAATCAGGGAGTGAGGACCCTTCATTTGCAACCTTTAATCAGTCCAATGAGATCAGATTCCAGAAGAAAAGAAAGTATTGGGAGGGGGGAGAGAGAAATGAAATGGTAATTAGTATTGATTACCTATGTGCATATGACCCCAGTCTCCCCTTGCATTCTTGAATCAACCTAAATTATTGGATTTACTAATTTCATGCTCAGAGACGAGTAGCCAGTAACATGGAAATGCCTCTACAGTGAGTCATGTGCTTATTGGGGTCCGAGGAAATTATAGCATATAGGGAGACAAGGTGTCTTTTTGTGCAGAGCAGAGGCGTGGGTGTGAAGCTGAATTAACCACACTGGTTTAAGTGAAGGATGATAATTATTCTAGGAGGGTCTGTAGGGAGTAAAGGTGATTCAGGTAGCTTTTTCTTCAAATTACATTTCACATCACTGCACCGTCGTTAAGCGATGGCCTCAGCACGGCTGTGTACGTATGCAATCACTGGCAGTTAAGAAGGGGGGAAAAAAAGGTCCATTTAGACAGAAAAAAAGCAGCCTAATTACATGTATACACAATTAATACGCCCATGGGAAATTGAAATTTTCTTTCAAATGATAAGATTAATTCCTAATTGTGGCGACACACACACGCACACACACTCACAAGGCCTCACACAGCTAATCTTCTTTAGTAATAAGCCACTATTCCCTGAAATTGTCAAGAACAGGACTGGACAGCGACTGATGGAGGGAATCCGTGTCACAGTGGACCCGATGAACCCGGACACCGAGGATGAGGCAGTGCTCTGCCGCCACCTGCTGGCTCGTACATAAAACATGAAGAGCAGAAGCATCAGGGAGGCTTAGTGTTGGATTCTGTCTGACACAATTGGTAGACTAACAGAGGTGATGTTAAGTTTTCTCTCAACTAAAAGGATGTTACACTATATTTTGTCCATTTTTAGGATTTATTGAGGAGTTAAACATACTAAAGAAAGAATATTCCTTCAGTTTGTCTTTCTACACAATCTGAGATGGTCAGAAGCTGATATACTTCTTTATCTTTATACTTCTTCAAATTATACAGATTTACAGCATAGTAGTTAATATTTGCTGCCTTTGGGGTATGTTTTCTCTACTGAATGCCGCGAACGATGCACATGACATCTAGAATATTCCCTTTAGATGGAATGGTGAAGCCATAAAAACAAATAATCATTAGGATATATTTCTCAAGTCTTCATTTTTATTCGGTGGGAAACATTAGTCTCTTACACGTCTATTGGTTGGTGCAATATGACATTATGACATATGACATTCAATCAGTGCAGCAGTGCCTACAGTTAATAATATATCCATGTTTACGAGCATAATAATAAACAATGTTAAAAAGATAAATATTAGATTCTGTGTAAAGCACGGCACACAGTTCTCTCGACTTGCAGCAGTAGAACTGTATTGCATCAGTCTCACATAAATATGCTGAACCTCACACTGGTTCTAGGCAGATACACACACTGGGGTTTTTTTGTTTTTTTGTTTTTTTTACAGCAGATACAGTATCTATTCTGTCCTCGCGCGGCTCTGCACTCAGAGCCTGTCTAAGCAACTGGAGACAGAGAAAGTGCAATTTAAGAACAACCATGACACTAAACATCCACGGCAACGGAAACACACAGGCGTATGGCAGGACAGCTGTGTGCGTGTGTGTGTGTGTGTGCGTGTGTGTGTAAGAGAGTACAGTGTGTGTTTTCATATTAGGAGCACTGCAGAGGCTAGGTTACAGTTCATGAGTTTGTCAAGACAGAAGAGAGAGGAGTGGCATTACAGGTGATGACAAAAGACAGGAAATGAACACGATACGTGGCCAAACAGAGACAGCTGTTCGTGTTGTTAACTGGAGCTCTTTTACAACACGTGGACTGATGCCTCACAGACAGACCTTCAGTCTTACGCACAGACTAGACTTTGCAGGGCCACCGTACAGCGCGGGCGTTCACATGGCTACTGAGGCGTCCAACTCTTTAGGCCGGTTGCGTACAACGTGCTCCAGCTGTCCGGAGTCAGAGACGTCGTAGCTGGTCTTGTACTTGGCGAGGATCTTCATCAGAGGACGCAGCTTCAACCACCACTGCTCCTTTGGGATCCTGTGACTGCAGACAGATGAGAAAATCACAGCATTGTGGTTATTACACAGTCACAGCTGAAATGTCTTCCATTATCACACGCGGTACAGGTCTAATGTTTTTTAGTATGTGGGGAACAGTGAAGAAGAAAATTATAAACTGTGAATATATGTTACAATTTCCTAAAGTCCAAGATGTCTTCAAATGTCTTGTTTAACTGATCAACAACCCACAACTCAAAAACGATCAATTTACTATCACATAGAATGACAGTGATCATTCATCTAATGTAATCTAATGTGCCCTGCATGAATGTGGATTACACGCAGTGTTTTTGTCAGCAATCTTATGAAATGTGCGTGTGATACGTACACAAAGTCTGTGTCCCCCTTGAGTTGCACAACAGGCTGGAAGACCAGAGCCCTGCGGCGCATCCCCAGCAAACAGCAGGTGTCCTCTGTGTTAGCGAACACTCGGCCTGCAGGAAAACACAGTAGCAGTCAGAGGTGGAAACATGCAGGAACACGGAACAGACGTCTGGAAGCGGGATTGGGCAGGTTGTTGTGTGATAGCGTGATGATGACTTTTTTTTTTCTAGCTAGTGGCTACCTTGATGATTGTGTGTAATATTGTTTTTGTATGGGGATCTACAGAAAGACTACAATGGATAAAATGATAATATAAAAAAATATACAATGAAAACGTCACTACTAGAAAAACAGCTAAAGCGGCATGAACACACAAGGAAGTGTGGGGCACAGCTTCATTCATTAAGACCATGCTCTTACATTTCCAATCCGGTGATATAGCTTGACTTGTGAATTAGAAGCAGTGTAGCATGGTGCCTACTGATAATAATGATGAAGCTATGGTATCGTAGCTGTACCCCACAAGTGCCTGGTGCGTCTATGGCAATGGCAAAACAGTGGAAACGACAGACAGGCGCTAAATCTGGAGCTAAATATAAAGATGTAGAAGGTCATGGAGCCAGCATGAAAAAAAAAAAATAGATTTACCTTCATCTTATGTCATCCATGTGTATGAGAAATAGACATAAAAAAACAAAGAGGAGTTTTAACTTTAATTGTAGCCTTCATACGCATGCAGTGTGGATTTAAGACCACTATTGTTCAGAAGTATCACACACCACTCACAGTTGTTTGTGTAATTCTGTCAAGTTAGTTAAGTACATTAAGTACGAGGAAAATTGCTCATTAAAACACTTTACACTGATGGATGTAAATGATCGATAAATAATTTCCTTTTTGAGAGGATTAGAAATACATCAAAATGCCAGACAGAGTGACTCCATGACAGATCTGGGTAAAGGTCTGCTTCATAGCGGCCACGGCTCTGCGGGGAGGGAGGCTCGACTACCACGGGTCATTTCACTGGTTCAGGAAAGATATTTAACTCTACCTTGTCTGAATGTTTCCACCAGCCTTTTGGAAATCCACTGCATCGCCTTGGCAGAGATCTTGGTCCCGAAATTCCGGTCAAATGGAGACGGTGCACCTCCCTTTTTAAAGGAATTACAACAATAAAACATGAGGATGATACTTACTTACCTACCACTGACACTCATATGCATTTAGCCTGATATCCCACCTGCTGCATGTGTCCCAGCACATTCTTCCTGCAGTCAAACACTCCTTTACCTTCTTCAGTGTACAGCTGGTAGATGAAGTCTGTAGTGTAGTTGTCATTACAGTTCTCGTTCCTACACACACACACACACGTTACACAAAACACTTAGTTACACACATGTCTACTGTATTATCGGCTTCTTTTCTCACTGGGTTCATGTTTTGGTGACGTGTGGATCTGTTTACTACACAAGCTGCTTAAAATGAAATACTGTCGGCTGGAGATGCTAGATCATAAAAGCTCCTTCAAATATCCGAAGCAGCAGGTTATCAGATGTGTGTCTGATCTGTCCTGACTCAGTTACTTCATTCATTTCGTATGAAGGAATATGACTTCTTAAATGTACTGTGGCTGTTGGGACTGGGGTGATTTATGCAGTCATTTGGTTACCTGAGCACCAGTCCTCTTTGAATGCTTCCCTTCATTTTCTCTGTCAAATGTTCAACATTGGCCTGTGGGACCAAATAGTAAATTGTGAGTAATGTTGGCCAGTAGATGGCGTTGTCGACGCAGTCTCACAGTCGAGCCTGAACGCCCTCTAGTGGATGAAGTGAGAGGTAACAGCTTGATAAGAGTTGAAGAGTGAAGTGTGTAAGTAAAAAAAAGAGGGGAGACACAAAAACAGTGTATGTGGTTATGTTATAAAGAGATGCTGCGTCACCTGCAGGTCTCTGATGTCGAACGGCTCCTCGTAGATGTAGGCAGCATCAGCTCCAGCAGCCAGGCCTCCTACACTGGCCAGGTAACCACAGTAACCTCCCATGGTCTCAATGATGAACACACGCCTCTTTGTCCCACTGGCTGACTGCTTGATGCGGTCACAAGTCTGACACACGTATAGACTCACAATGTCATATATTACTACTACAAGATAAGCATAATTAAAGTCTGTGTGTGTGTGTGTGTGTGTGTGTGTGTGTTGCAGATATCTCCAGTTAAATGTCTGTCATGTTAAACATATCAAAATGTTAAGAAATCAAGTAAGATTAGAAGTGTGACGGTCATATACTGTTAACGTAATACATTCCACATAGTAATACAACAACATGACACTTGTTTCAAGGCCAGCATGCTCATATCAAACTGCACAAAAATCAACTTGCTACATTTATACAGCAAGTATAGACAGATTCAGGCTAAAATGCTGCTGTCACCAGTTAGACTGAAGTCCTGCATAAAGATGAGAGAGCACATAAAATGGTAAACTTCACATTTCACTTCAAATGTAAAACACATGCTTGCAGAACAAATCTATAACTAATCTAGAGCTCAATGTAAAACTTGATTTTGATAGTCCAATGCTGATAATCAGTTATCCATCAGGTGACTTTGATGTCAGTAAAGAGTGTCCAGAGTTTCACATGCAGCAACAGTATTAAAGGGGCATTCCAGCAATTTGGTTACGGCACTTTCATCAAGTTGGAGGGCTCCCAAGAAGCACATTCAAGAAGTCAAAACCGAAGCAGAGGTTGAGACATGCTGACTTTTAATCACTAGTTATATACACTTGTGTATATTTAATAGCTTCAGAAAATGCTGAATAATTCCCATAATGCACCTTTGCTAAACCCTTCCAACATCTCACAGCCTTGTAGTTTGCAGGATTTCTGTTTAATGTTAATGTTAAGATGTGTTAAGTCCTTCATGACATCATCAGGTTATTGTTTCAAACTGTCTTTTTATAACAGGCTGTGTGGTAGTTTGTGTATAAACCTGCTGGAGTGCCGCTTTACAGGTTTACAGATATTAAAGTTAATCTTAGTCCTGTTATGTTAGAAACACACTCAAGCTTTGAGTTAAAGTTGGGTTAAGCTCTGGGTAATGGCTACCAAAATATGTACTGAAAACTTCTGTGACTCTTTGCTGAACATCTGCTTTTAAAACCTGACGGTTTGTTGAGTATTAGCACTGAACTGTCATTCTCATTGATAGGTGGCGCTGTGTCATTTTCGGTCAAAGCTGTGTCGGCGGCGGTTCAACTGCCTTACCTCCACAATGGCATTGAGGGCCGTGTCTGCCCCGATACTTAGATCTGTGCCCGGCACATTGTTACTTATGGTGGCAGGCAGCATACACATCGGGATGCAAAACTCCTCACAGGTAGCGCGAGCCTCATACAGCTGCAGCAGACTCTCAAACGCCTGAAGCGGCAGTATATGAAAACTCATTAGGCAAGCCGCTGAGAGAGAAGCAAATCTCTCTGTTTGCTAGAGCGCAGCCTGCCATTCCGGCTCTTTCCGTGTGATAGCGGCTATGGCTTCCCTTTGGCAGAGAGGATGGTAGGAAGGAAGTGCAGATAAAGACGAGAAAAAAAATACAGAGAATGGAAGAAGGAAAGGACACTGAAAGAGTTTCACGCTAGTAAAGAAAAAAGAAGTCGCCGGAAAGTGATAGAGAGGGGGAGAAAGACAGACAAAGATGGAGGAAAGAAAGGAAGAGATGGGACAGAGGTGTGTGTGTGTGTGTCTGTGAGTGTCAGCAGATTAATGCAATAACACTGTATTGGAGGCATCAGACTTGACGGCCATATCTGCTGAGGGAGATATGCAGGCAGGACAAACACTGATCGAGTCTGAACACGCAGCCAAGAGGACGGAGGAGGAAATGAAGAAGATGGTGGCCAAGCCAAGATTCAGGGTTTTCAATTCTTTTAAAGAACTCGCTGTATTATTTTTTCCAATATGTTCTCGGGCATGAAGAACAAACATCTTCCCGCCTTCAAATGTGTGTGAAAATTCAAGCAGATACACATTCGACATGTATGTGTGTAGGCTGTTAGTTTGTGTTCTGTAGCGCTACGTGTGAGCTAACTACACAACGGCAACCTACACAACCTGCATGCTGTTAACCACTCATCTCGATGTTAGTGCTGTAGGAGGACGCGCACACGCAGTCAGAAAGAAGGGCAGGCAGAGCAAACATGGCGGCCACGACACTTGTGCACCTTACAGCATGCCTCCATGTTGTCACTCATTTACTTACCTGACAGGGAAGGGAGGGACGCCACTCTGTGACTTTGCTTTACCTTTACCAGTCATGGCTCACACAGTACAGACGCGATTCATGCGTCTGTCTGGCTCAGTTTCTAACGTTTTAGTGAAGCTTTTTATCCAGATGTGGCTGACAAGATGCCATGTTTGCAGGAATTTCTGCCAAATGATCTACTGTGTGACTGGTAAAAATGACTGAGTGAGCGACTTCTCCCTTCTTCAAACACTGGCTGTCTGAAAATGTGTGTGTGTGTGTACGTGTGTGTGTGTGTTTTTTTTTTATATTTGCCTGTGTGCTGCTGGGATCAACTATTCTGCTCGCCAGCCCCATCACTTACAGTAGTGATGGCGTTCAGAGCCGTGTCAGCGCCAATGCTGAGGTCTGAGCCCGGCACATTGTTGGAGACAGTGGCTGGGACCATGACCATGGGCACACAGAACTCGTCATATTTCCCGCGCGCCGTTAACAATTCCAGCAGTGACAGCAAGGCCTGCAGGGCAGAGCCAAGGGCTTTAGTGTCTGCACGGTGGGAGCATTGGCGGGTGGGTTTGGCTGAGTGGTGCTACTTGCCACACGGGAGGGAAGGACAAAAAGTGGTGCCAAGGGGAGGAGCCAGGTCTATCACAACGGACAGCAGCGAAACAGACAGGTACAACTCCACATACACTTCCAACATTTCCTCTCACACGAAAACACATCCGTACATACACATGAAACATCATTTACAGTACTAGCATACATCACAGGAAAATTAAAGCTGGTGAGCGTCTAAACGGGAGTGCGTGAAATGGTTGGAGAAAAGCAGTTACTATTCTGTTTCCAATCAAATCAAAGTAAATAAACTGTAAGTATATATTACAGTTGGTTCAATAATTCAATTGCTACAAATCAAGAATCTTACTTTCTCTTTAATAGTATATTTAAAGCACTCATAAAAATCTACAGTAAACCAACTTTATGCTACAATTGATGCTGTTCCAGGTTCTGGCAGAGAAATGAAGCAGGACTATGTGCGTGACTATGTAAGGAACCATGGGAAATGGGATGAGACTGATAGAAATGATCAACATTACACTTAACTGACATTATAATAAGTTATGCTTCAGCATGTACTTTGTCATCTTTAAATAAGCAAACATATATCTTTCATTATTCTCATAATGTTACTAAATATGAAATATAACATTAGTGCCACTGCCATAAATTTTCAAAACCTAAGATGTAATAATCTTGTGGACAAAAATCAAAGATGAGAATGTAGCTTCATTAATAACATCAGATTTGTTGTACAGAGATAAAAGAGCCTGAAACATACCTCAAATCCACCAATAACTAGCAGCGCATTTATGTTGTGCTTTCGCATCTGCTCAGCAATTTTTTCAACGTGCTTTGCAGGAAGCGTTCTGAGGAAGACACAAACACGACAAACGTTTTTTCAAATCATATACAGGAGCTGAAATCTATCAATCTCTGCCTGATTCCAGAGTGGAGAAAAGCCTGCAGCAGTAATGAATCAGACAGATACAAGCTTTAATGTTAAAAAATTTATCCATGAGACACAACCAATCATGATTTTACCGTTTAGTTCCCAGCAGGGATCCACCCTGTCCCGTCCATCCACCAACATCAGCCCATTTAATCTCCTTAATCTGAAGGGAAGGAAACAGCAACACACGCAATCATGTTTTATTGAAGCACCGTGTCACGGGTTGCAAGATGACAATGAAATATTATTGTACTGTGACTTCTTCTTTCATTATGAGTGTCTGGATGTTCTGTTTTATTCAGACACATCCTTCTGAAGTCTTGGTGCAGAGATTGTTAAAATCAGAGTTAATTTTCTGGACACACTCTCTTACATAAAGTCCCACAGTGCTGAAGTACAGAAATCCATTACTCCCCGCTGGGCTAATCTTTTTAGGGTCAGTTGGCGTAGCCTGATTTCAGTTGGCCAGGGCGCACACAGGGTGTTTAACTAACCAGTGATACTGGACGCATTTGGATGAAGATAAATGGCCCGGTGGTACATTGTGTGCTGTTCTATGAATGAACCAACTCTGGACTGAGAGGTATTAAGGTTTCTCAATAGGAAAAGGTCAGGAGAGGATTATGGGAGAAGAGTGTGAAACCAGTTTTACCAGTCACAGCACGCAGGTTTTCACTTCTCTAACAGACTAAACTCAAGACTCCCTCCTAATTCATCATTACGGAATTACATTACACATTTTTACAGTTTGTATATTACAGCATGCAGCCCTCTATCGGTTTATGATGGCGCAGCAGCAGTTTCGGCTGAGCAGGACAGAGGAGGGAGAGTCAGGGTGGGAAATTGGTTTACATTAATCTGGACAGATTATCCCCTGGGTTTGCCTGATTATTCTTCATTCAGAGAGCTAGCAGTCATTGTGTACTGTCTGGCTCTCATCAAGCTAAGCCAATTCTATATGAATAATTGATTCAAACATTGGAGTAATACTCATATAATATCTTTTAAGCTATTAGGGTTAATTATTAGATGAATCATTTTCAATTAAAACAGCGGAAGATTGTAATCACATAAATATGAAATATATAGATATATAATACTACCGTAACAGTATATCAGTGCTATAGTACCCACCTGTCCTTTATAGAATCCCTCAAACCCGTCACTGACAGCAAACATCTTGTGTCCCTCTGAAATGCCCACCCTGACGGCTGAACGGACAGCAGCATTCATGCCCGCAGCAGGGGCGCCCACGTTCAACACTGCCACGTTGAAGTTACTCTGAGGGCAGAAAATACATAGCAAGCAATTGAATAACATCACAAGCAAATGCCGACTTTACACATCACACCAAATAAAAATGGTATGTTGAAGGAGAGCACGAATGAATCAATAAATTGATTGATTCTCTCAGCGTGTAGCTGAGGACACACTCTGAGCCTACAGTGGCCATTATCACAAACGCAGGGAGAGCCGAACCCTGAGGTGAAGCACCGCAGCGTGGGGCCTGCCGTGCCGCTGATACACTTCTCTGGTCTTCAGCTGAAGCTGAGCTGCCTCGTTTGGAGCCACAGCAGCTCCAGGCAGAGTTGAACAAGTCGTCCCTCGGTGGGGAACCAGGTGTCATCTAATATCACTGCACAACAGAGCCAACACTGAGCCAGCTGGGCCTCATACAAATGTCTGTAATGATGGGCCTCAGCAAATATAAGTAACACAGTTAGTTTATGACTATTTGCTCCCCATAAGTCACCATATTTTTCCACTTAACAGCAGGAAACAACATATCTGACAGATGCCAGCATGACCAGAAGTCAATGTGCTGTAATGTTCATGATTCCTGTGGTAACAATAATAATAAGTGGTTTGGCAATTTGGTCAAACCCGTGTTCTACAGGATTAATTAACTCTGTGTGTGAGCCTCGTTTTGCCAAGGATACCTCTGGAAATAGCAACAGCACAGCGCATCATGACTGCGGTAGCTGAGTCAGTGTCTGCAGGCAGATCCTTGGGACAAAATAATAAAATATTAAACCTCTCAGTGGCTTTTGGAGGCTAATTCAAGTCCTCATAATACCTTCCTGTATTCCAGACTTGTTGGAAATTGCTATGTGTGCTGTGTGTGTGTGTGAGTGTATGTGTGTGTGTGTGTGTGTGTGTGTGTGTGTGTTGTGGGTATGACAAAGCTGCCTACACTGTCAAAATTCCAGATGAATCTCAAGATGCTGTGAGGTGACTTACAGTTGGCAGTTCAGACTCTGGTTTACGATGAGCCAGCAGTTTGTACGTCTTCAGGTTGTTCTCAAAACTCCTGCAATAAAACATTGAGGACAGTCAGTTTCATAACATAACATAACATAACATAAGGTTCATAACATATACATGGTACATGAAAACACACAACATAAAGTCAAAAGTTAAGGGTTGCATGACAAAATTAAACAGCACCACACATTCCTAAATTATAGTGTATAAAATAATATATAAAATAATAATTCTGTCCCTTTATTCATTCAGAAGAATTGTTGACTGTATCCTGAGAATACATTATCACTGTGATCCACTTTCCCTACTACACCTGTCTATAATAAGCAACATCAAACAGATTGCAATGTCTTGATCTTCAGTGTAGTAATGGTTTTTGTATACCTGCCCCGGAGCTTAACTGCCTCTTCAAACCTTTTCTCATCCATGGCCTTCTGGACCTCTTGAGTCTGAGGAAAAGAGCAGCAAGTTTTAATTCATTGTTTAATTTATATCAGGTACGGTTTAAAATCTGCATGTATTGCATATGCTGTGATGCTTGTATTGTATTGTATTGTGACAGTAACAATTGCTCTATGTAGGCTTTCCACATGTAGAACGCAGAGAACAATACAAGATTAAACATGGCAGCATCCAGATTAGGAATGAACTGATACGTAACCTTGTTTTGACCTGTAATAAAAAGTGGTTGTCCTCTTTGAACCACTGAAAACAGCAGAAATATGTCCAACTTGAACCAGCATACAACAAAGCTTCATTGTGCATTACTATGGGAATGAATTACTATTCCATCACTATCCTGCAGGCAGTCATCGCCAACCCTGACAAATGCTTCGGATAATCATTAACAGACACAACTGCCTCTCAAACAAATCAACTCTCATGTGAACATTAGTGCCACTTCATGTTTTTCATCATTACTTGAGCTTCACATCAACTCCGCCTCTCTGAGTCATTTCTGAGCATCTGTGTTTGCATGCACTTTGCACTTTCTCTCTCCTCAGTGTGTGTGTGTGTGTGTGTGTGTGTGTGTGTGTGTGTGTGTGTTATCTGTGTGTGACTATGTGGATGTCTTGGCCTGTTTCCAGCTACCAGTCCAGTACCTACCATCTGCACACACTCCATCAGAGGCAGGCGCACCGATTGGTTACCGCACAGAGAGACCACACAGGCTGGCGTGTTTGCTGTGGTCTCCAGCAGCGCAAGAACGGCCTCCACACCCATACGACTGGCCTGTGTGAAAACACACGCGCACACAACAAGAGAAAACACTGCGTCATCATTGCCATCACATCCTCATTTGTTTCTCCCGTACACTCGTTATGTATTCTTTACCAACATATTTTTTACACTGGAGCTAAGATTGGAGTTTTTCATTGCACTGAACCCTCCTCTGCTTCAGTTTTATTTAGTTTGTGGTAAACGCGGGGAGATTCCTCCTCACTATATTTTGATGCAGTGCTTCACGTGCTGAGCCATAAATCTGTTAATAGGCTTAACCTAAAACCGGGAGGCGTTTCTCTCCAGACACACACGAGATTAAACAGTAGGTGCTCTGGAGAACTGGAACATGCCTCATATAGAGTTCAAAGCTAAGGTTAAGATTAGGTTAAATCCGTGAATATCTATATCTGGACATTGTGAATGCCACAATGGGTAAAACGTTTGAGTGTGTAAATTGTACAGACATATAAATCCGATCTGGCAATGTTACAGCATTTAACTGTTGTGTATAACATACCAGGATGCGGTCGAATGCAGATGGGGTCCCTCCTCTCTGCACGTGACCCAGGATTGTCACTCGCGTGTCGAAACCCAAGCATTTAACAACAAGCTGGGAGGGTGAAAATGTACAAGTCTTAGCAAATATGAAGCTGTATCTACCAGATTCTTGATATAAAACAGTAGAAATTCAAGAATCTTACATTGACTGTACATTTACTGATGCACACACATACATGAAACACACATACATGAACACAGTAAGAAAAGCTGAAGAGAAGGGGAAACAGCAAAGCACGAGCAAGCCATCCTAATTTTTCATGTCATGTTAGCGCTGAGCTCTTAGCTTGTGCTGAACACCACAGAAGATCCCAAGCAGGAGGTTCTGAATTAAACAGATACCCGAGTGCTGAACAAGAAAACACAAAGCTTCACATGTTTGCTTTTAAATATGGGACATACTGTGATTATCTCTATGAGCAAATTTACTGTGAGAAAGTGAAACACAAAATATATTCAATAAAAATAATAGATGAGGTAGTCGTGTATTAATGATATTTGATGGTTTAGTGAGGGTATCTGGTCTTAAAGCAGTAGTAGTAGTAGTAGTAGTAGTGTTGGAGGTGAAAGCGGCCTTACCAAACTACAAGGTGTGTCTGATAGAGCATTCCAGAAACGCAGCAACAGAGTCAAAGCCACACCAGGGCAGCAGTACAGTAGTAGAGGTCATACAGTCCAAGCTGGAGTTCAAACAATGGAACTTGCCGCACTGTACTTACATTCTTAATAAAGTCAGTGGTAATGGGCTTGTTGTTACGATCAATCGCCCCTTCGGCTACAATTATGATATTCAGCCTTTTCATCCCTGCTCGGTTCTACAAGGAGGGGGTTGGTGGAGAAAAAAGCATGACAGAAAAACTGAGACTGTGGCTGTGACGTGGGCTTTCAGAAGCACGGGGGCCGGACGGTAAGGTGCCCAGAGTCTTTCATTAAGGAAGCCTGAGTATCATTACAGCTTGTGTGTATGCACTTTAAAACCAGCTGCAGCCTGCCTACCTTTGCGGCTTTTCATTAATGCATTATCATAGGCTTAGTATACAGCATCATGGTTATCCTATTGATTATGATTTTCCGCCTATATTAATATCCTGTTAAATATACTGATGCCAATTATCATGGTGAATATGGCTTTAAAAAGAACTGTAGGCTGTTAATAATAATAATTTTGGCTGAGAAGACTGACTTCCTCCAGTCAGGCCTCCATGCTTCTGGCTTCCCCTTTCTTTGCACTCAGGTACTCACATCCTTGACAAAACTAGAGGTTATAGGCCTCCCATGCCTGTCAATGGCTCCCTCTGCAACTATGATTATGTTCAGCCTTGTGCCCCTGGAACGGGTCTGAATCATAGAACAATAGCACGTTTCCAACGCAGTAAAAATGACACAATAAGACATCAGACGACTGACACTAAAATGTTCACATTTATCTTCTCGGATAAAGAACAAGCCAGGATTCTCTCTGTACACAAACACAGAAAAGTTGTGCAGAATTTGGGGTCAGGGAAACATTATACAGAATAGAGGCTGGTTCAATACGGTTCATTGGGTGTACTGTGGGGAATAAATAAGATTGTGTTACCGCAGAGAGTTTTTGACACATCTTATCCTCCCAGCCGTCCTCTGGAGGCATTTCAGGGATCAAAACCCAGTCTGCCCCACAAGCCAGGGCGCTAACCAAGGCCAGGTAGCTAAGATAGTACACACAGAAAGAACACTGTGCATATAAACAGAGGTGATAACAGTTTCTGCGTCGGCTGTCTGGAGTTATGTTTGTGAATCCGCTATTAAGTTTTTATCAAACGTAATATCAAATCCTACCCGCAGTGTCTGCCCATGACCTCTAATACAAACGTCCTCTGGTGGCTGGAAGATAAGAACAGAAAATATGCATTTTAGTAATACAGCACTCAAATAACACTCTGTCGTCCAGAGCAGACATTTGAAATATGATGCCGAAAGCAGCTGAAATTAGCCTCAACATAGATATGTGTTTGGTTTGCAATTTGAAGTCATCATTATTGTGTTACATAATCAACATCTATTAGCTTGTGCTGCAGTCAAGAAATATGAGTGTCTGATATTAACATATATATATTTCCCAAGAAACACTGACACAGTGATGAAACGCACATTTTACGCATTTTCATGCTAAAACAAAATATTTTCTGTAATTGTAAATACAAAGTATTAGTTTATGACTTTAAATGGACTTTATTTGGCACTTCAGAATGGACAGCTCCCGGCCTCATCACATACTACAGTATAACTGCCTTCCGACCCTCCTCACCTCTGTGCGGTTGTCATGATTGCGTCCACCACCTCAATGATTCTGTGCAA
The DNA here is from genome assembly GCA_036937835.1 of Pampus argenteus. Classification (NCBI taxonomy): domain Eukaryota; kingdom Metazoa; phylum Chordata; class Actinopteri; order Scombriformes; family Stromateidae; genus Pampus; species Pampus argenteus. The sequence continues at coordinate 13,060,244 of CM072880.1, read as the reverse complement.
AGCAGAGTCAGTACCGATTGTCATATCAGTTCCGCAGAAGTCGTTATCGATGGAGCCAACCATCCCAACGATGTGAAGGGCCGAGTACTTCTGAACAGCATTAGCTTCAATGGAACCTGAAAGGAAACCAGTGCATGTCCTGTGTCTTCCAGTGTATTTCTACAGTGATTCAGACAGGCTACACTCGCAGCTTGTTGTCATAACAGAACAGGACGAGCAGCGCTGCTTCGAGCTGTGGAAACTGCTGAGCTCAAGGAAAATCCTAAACAGTTCTCTCTTCATTTGACTTTATTCTGTCCTTGCATGCTGGGGATTATTTCCACTGTTGTGATTTTAAGAGTAGAAAAGAAATGACTCACATCAGAGCCACCAACTAACCTTGCTCCACCAGTTCCCCCAACAGCCCACTCCATTCCTCCCTGAAGAGGTTGGCTCCCGTCAGGCTGCCATCTCCACCGATCACACACAGGTTGGTGATGCCGCGCTGCACCAGGTTGTGCGCGGCCTTCAGGCGTCCCTCATGAGTGCGGAACTCTTTGCAGCGGGCGCTGCCAATAACAGTCCCACCCTGATGATGACATAGCACATTTACATGTGTGACAATGTCTACAGCTTGAGTCACACTGTTTTCTTTCGACTGTGCAATGCATCAACCTCCACTTTTACAGAATTTAAATGTTTACTGCACATTTGTTACCTTCATATATTTAATACTTTGTCCACAGACACACTCCATGTTTCCTTTTTACAGTCAATATTTAATTTCAAGTTTTATATCCTATTTCAAAACTATTAAATAAAATATTTAATTCTGTAAAAAAATACTTTCGATATTACTTTGTTTCATTATTTATATTTATTTATGTCCGTGGTGTAGTATGTGGTTCAGCGTCTTGCATAGAATACACACTGCACAAAAATAGCCTTCCCTGAACTACATGACTTGCATGTTCTTTATTTTTTCTCTGCTAACACTAACCTCGCAAAATGCGCAACACCACAATACAGAAGTAGCCTTATCTTTTAGCTACACGATTGAGCTCTCTGTTAGCTAATTCTAACCTTAATGTCTGCTGTTTCAGCTTGTAAACAAATACAAATAATTGTATTTTTATTCTATAAAGTTCAACTGTCAAACAGAAATCCACCAATGAGAGAGCAACCATTCCCAGAACCCTGTAGTAATTACTCACCACTTGTAGCATGCTGGAGACACCTTCCCATGTGGCTTCCCTTATATTCTCCCCACCATCAACCATACCTTGATATCCCTGACAAACGCATATAAAAAAACAAGAATAAGCTTCTTAGTAAATCCGCACCAAATCGTTCCAAACAACAAACACTTTAAAAGATGTTCAAATGCATCACCAGGTCATCATCGCTGAAATAAATATATAAAACATATATTAAAAGATAACCAACACCACAGTACATTACATTACAATACAGTGTATTCGAGCATACACACTTGAATATTGCGGTACCTGCGTGGGAGAGAGTTTCATACAGGACATCTGCTAAAGTCACTTATGTAACAACACTGAGCGGGTCGGACCACCGCATACACTGATGCCAAAGCTCCGCCAGCATCTGCTGCATGAGAATAAACAGCCAAGTGTTCCCTTCATGAAGCACTAACATTCATTTTACACATCTGTCACTGATGCCATCTATGCTGTACTCACAGATAAATAAGATTTAAGCAATTCTGCATTTGACTCTGAACATGTGCATGAAATCATCTTTAGATAAGGTAAAGTGAAGGCAGGGATTGCTGTGGCACTAAAAAGTCTGCAGCCCGTCAAGACTAAGTGACTAATATCAGAACCGCAGAATTTTTATTTAAACATTGACAAAGAAAGTGTATTAAATGAGGATCCATCACTTCAATGCCAATATCCAATCTGTTTAATAAGGTCACTGTTTGATAATACTGACCCAGCACACTGGATTGATGCATCCCTATAGGTGATTACTGTAGAGATGGTTTGGCTGGAAAAGGTGATTTCTTGACTTCAGGCCCACTTTAGTAAGTACAAAAGTTGCAAACTACAGCAGGATAAAAATCCTAGTAATCCTACATTAAAGGATAAGGCTTTTCTATATCTTTCTTATTGTGACTGAAGTTCTAACAAATGTACAATGTAGCACAAAGTTAAGAGGTTGTAATATGAAGCACAACAAGCTGACATGTTTTTTATATATATATAGTTTCTGTACAACAATGGAGGTGCAGAGGAATAAGATAGATCAGGCTTTGGACACACACAGAATACTTAATAGGATCAGTTCATTGTTGGTTTGGCTCTACACATGAGATTTGTTGACTGTAAGAAAAACTATAATGTAGAAAATGCAATTGTCAGCCAAATGCTTTAAGCTATATAGAAAGGCTGATGGTAAGACTCACCTCATGAATGAAATAAACTTTTGCACCCACATATATCCCCATTCGAACCACAGCACGCACAGCAGCATTCATCCCTGGAAAAAAAAAACACACACACACACACACAAAACATTTAGAGTATAATAAGAAAACTTGAGAAACTGTGCATCATTTAAATACAGCTGTGAGGAGCCATGTAAATAATAAAGCTATAGAGAGGAAGAACACATGGGATTCCACTACAGATCATTGTAATGGCTTTATTTGCAAGGTAAATCCACAGAGTGTGTGTGTGTGTGTGTGTGTGTGTGTGTGTGTGTGTTTAAGCACAAGCTATCCGAGGTTGTGGTGTCTATCTTTATCTTGGGAAAATGTTTTTTTCTCACTACAGCTCACTGCCATGTTTGGTGAGAAGGTTTCGCTGCCCCTCCTTCAGCCTCTCGGTTACTCTGTGGTTAGTCTAAGAGAACTCACTAACCAATAAGACATTTCTCTGTGACTTGAATGTCAATGGTCAGATTACACACTGACAGTGATAATAGAAGTGCTTTACCCACAGCAGGCCAACAAGAACTTGGCTGACTCAGGGAGATAAACAACAGAAGAAAGGACTGAATTTCCTTTCTCTACACAAACTGGCAAACACTACAAGTTAAATGGCAGCCAAGCAGCGCGGTTACCAAGCAACACAAAGCTTGAGGTAATGAAAGGCAAAACACACAGAGAGAAAAACTTGAGGACAGTAAAAACTATACTGGGAGGTAAAAACCCTTCAGAAATAAGTCTGTCTCCAGTGTGACATGCAAAGCATCCATAAGCAACAGGAAGGGATCAAACATTCACCATGCTGTCCTATATCTGGTTATGTAACTGTGTTCAAATGAACAGCCTGCTTTTAATCACATCCAGGGATAAGAGAGGAATCAAAGACACAATTTAGAGATGATCAAAGACATGTATCCTTCCTCATTTTTTCCTTGTAGAGGTTTCGAAGTCTTTATCAAAGCCTCCAATCATTCATTTTGGCCTCCTCATTCTGCATGCCTGACACTCTGGCCTGCAGAGTGAGTGAAAGGACGAAGCCAAGGCTACACAATGCCCTCTGATACAGACGTTCAGTTCCTGTCATGCATGCCATAGTCTCATTGGCTGAAGTTTGTTCTGGGGCCAACTAAATGCTTCTATTATGTGTGTGTGTGTGTGTGCGTGTGTGTGTGTGTTGGAGCTCTAACAGTGAATTCTCGCCCATTCATTTCTCCTGAGCAGAGAAGAGCTATGAATAACTTGGCCAGTGATCGACATGCAGAAACTGTACTGCTGCTTCCTGTAAAAATGAGAAATGCAAAAAGTACTGAATGAGAGCTAAACATTTACAGGTTGACTTCCAAACACAATGTGATGGCACGTGAACTACACAGCAACAGGTGATTCTCCAGTCCAGACTAACACAGCCCACTTAGACTACATTATATACATGTATTCACATGTATTCACTTGGCAGACTGATATACAACACAAAACTGATTTTTAATATAAATAATGCAAACTCTAATTTGAATTATATATAACATGTATTATTATATAACATCTCAAAATCCCTCGTGTAATAATACTGATATTCTCTTTGCTAAGCTATTATGCTCCTAACATATACATGGCTTTACATCGCAGTAGGTGTATGTAAAGGGGTGTTTCACTCAAATTAAGAGTCAAGCCGGGGAGCACATGACCAGGGGTTTTTTTGCAGTGACGCACGGGACGTATGCAGCTCATCACGTACACAGGATGCAGGCATCTCACCGCTAACCCACAGTGCCAATCTAACATGTTATATCACCGAAAATAGCAATGTCACGAATGCTATTTTGCAGTTTCTATCTATCTTTCTTCCTCGTCGATATCTGTTTGTCACTGAGCTAACCTCCACGCTGGCCAGTACAACCCCCGCATTGCAGTGGCCTGTTAAGTGAATAATACAGCCAGTTAATTTAATGGTATTATAAAGTCATTAGTTATGATGCACTAATAATGTCTGTCCCATAGTAGGAGCACACAGCACGGCTTGACCTTGGCAGTCAAAAAATCACCAAATCAGTACAGGATGCTGCTGTTAGCGCGATAGCGGGATATATGTCATGTTAGCATGCTAGCCTGGTTCCTGGACCAATTAAACACAACTTTACTAAATTGCTGTTGCGCATTTAGCTGCTGCGCAAAGCTTCGTGTCCTTAGGGACGAAAGGCTCGTTTCTTCACTAACAGTAACGTTACAGCATCATTTGGCATCACCTCTGTCGGCCTGCCAACACTGATACACTGATACACATCAGAGAAACTGTCAACGCACACTTTACCTTGAGCATCCCCTCCGCTAGTCAGCACTGCGATGGCTTTCCCCGCTCCCGACAGGTTCTCAAAGAAAATCTTCTTACTGTCTGGCTGCGCCATTTTCACAGCGTCTCAGTATTGTCTCCCAGTCCACTCCGATAAACTATTACAGCAGGCCCGCTACTGTATAAAAGTGTGCTTAAAGGATGAAGGGCAACTGTCGTCTTCCTCTATGCCAGCTATGTTCTCCTTCTCTGTTCCGCATCTATCCGACGATTTGCATGGACTGACTGGAGGGTGAGTGATTGGCGTTGATGTGGACCAATCAGGTGTCGGTACATGCTGCTCGCCTTTGTTTTTGAACCAATAGGATTCATTTTTGATAATGTTTTGGGCGGGAGCGTTTTGATCCGTAGAAGAATGCCAGTATGTGAATCCTGGTACATAGGGATGTTGCTGAGGAGTGAAAGCACATTTATTTGTCACTTAGCATGGGACATAAGTCTGCAGGATACAGACCACAGTGTAATAATGTATAAGGAACACTAAGTCAGTCTGTTAAGCGACATAATGCTGCAGTTACAATGTAACCAATTAAAGCTCCAAGTTCCTCTGAGTACATCCGTTATTATGGTCCACGACAAACTGTCTTAACATCATGTCTATCTGTTTTAAAGCACTTTGTAGCTTGTTTTAAAGTGTTTAACATTTAGAAATTGTTATTTTAGAATATATTATTATTATTATTATTATTTGTATATATATTTATCTTATTATTATTACTGGTTCTAGTAATAGTAGTATTGAAATACTTAAATAAAAAATAAAAATAAATATCCAAGTGCACAGATAATCTAGTACACTCAACTCTGTTTTTCTTAATTTCTCATGCAATAATGAGTTTTACCATGAACACACAAATCTGCACCTGAGTTACTATTAAATCAAAAATACTGTAACCTTACTAACAAGTCCTCCAGGTTCCAGCCTTTTGACTAAATCCAGGGTGTGACATCTGTTTTCATAAAGGTTGAGATATTTAGAGCTTTGGTTGTATATGGCAACACCTTAATGTAGATTTGAGTAAATTTGCTCAAGAACCCTCTTGACGAACATGAAACAAGATTTTTTTTCCAATTAGATATTTACTCTCTGTCTCCATCCTGTGGCATCCAGCTTACATGACAAGTACAATGATGTACTAGTTCTTTTAGCCCCAAATGCAAAGTCACGAGAAATGGAGGAAGGTTAATGAAACCAGCTACAGTCAAATATATACAGACTTAAATTCTGTATATCTGCCTGAATCATCACTCATAAAGACACATCAGGGACATTGCAAAAACAGATTGTTGCATCATGGATCTCCAATCAACAATCAACAAGGTGTTTCACATTCATAAACTAAAGTGTGAGGAAGGGGTTTTTTTCATGCCTGTGTCTGTCTGAGATGATATGTGGTGTGATAACTGCAGGGATTGGAAAATGTCTTTGAGGAAAACGTCCAGACTCAACATCTGTAGCGATGTCTTCATAGCTCTCTGTAAAAAGTCCAGCGACGGCTAATTCAGAACTCTGCTGCCAGATCCTCACTAACACCGGGACAGTGGATCACATCACTGGCTTACCTTGAGTCAGAGAATTGATTTCAAAGGCTTAACAAGGCCACTGCCTTTTAATACACCAAATCTATATCTTAAATTCTAACTGCACTATGTCCTTTGATATTACCTTGTTCTTTCTTGTGTTTCTTATGTGAAACACTTTAAATTGCATTGTTGTTAAAAGGCACTAACAAATAAACATTCCTTATGATGATAAAATTGGCAAAGAGGTCCACATCAAAAATGAATAAAAACATACTAAATAAAACGTACTGTTTCTTGTAAGTTATCCCTTACTCTCAAATAGTACTTCTTGCTAACTTGTGCTAATAGTCACTTCTTCTTTTTATCTCCCGTGTCTTGGAGAGGGAATTGCTTGCTTTACATTAGCAATCCGCTTTACCCCTCAGGCGTTTACAGCAATCATATGGTCTCACTCCACGGGGTAGCTGAGAGGACGGCTCTTTGCTGCAAACTGCAGAGATGACGCTGCCAGCTGGGATCTCTAGTAGAGCCTTTTCATCTCTATTTTATCTGTATTCATCAGTTCTTGCTTCCGGCTTTTTACCTCACGTAACATAAAAGCTCTGTATCTGTCGAATGATGTCATCTGCTAAAGAGCAGAAGGTCATCTGGGTACAGTTTCAAACTAAGCTGTGTAAAGATGACAAACATTTTAATCCGTGCATCTGTACAATGTTGCTGTGCTTAGCTTTTGAGTTTAAATTGATTTGTGGGAGTTTAATTTGTGCACCAGCAGCTCATTGTATGTATTATTATTTGATTAGAGCATAAATATGCATTATATTGTAGCACTTCCAATTAAACTAACCACAGATTCTCAGAAATGCATGAAGTATTATCGGCCTTGTATAGGGATGAAAACAGCTCAGACAAGGCTTTACTAGCTGGCAGGTTGCCATCAGTGCTTTTTTTTCACCTGTAAGGTGAATAAATCTGTGTATTTAAAGAACTGGCTCACACAGGGGAAACTGAGGCTTTGCCTGTTACACTCTGTTAGCTTCATCCTAGATGTATGTAATGGAAATGACACTGAATGTGAAGAGAATGGCTGAATAAACTTCATTAAAGGGAAATGAATGCCCCCATATTTTCTGGCTTTGGTGTTGGTAAGATTTAATGGTGTGTTGAGAGACTATAAGGAGCGAGGGTGCAAATGTGACATTGGAGTTAAAAAAATAATAATGCTGTGGTTGTCTGTAGGGAGAGTAAAGCTCCCCAGGCATGACATCCAATGAAAGGTTGCTTTTAAAAAGTCAGACCTTATAAAAAAAAAAGAAAAAAAAAAAGGTTTGACTTCTGCACTCTTGCGTGGACATGTTAGATAGAAAATAAAATCAAACACCGACTTTGCAGTCGAGATGTTATTTTGAAACTATTACTGTACATCTATATGTTGCTGCTTCTAGCGGCAACCTTTATTTTTGTCTCCATCATTGTTGCTAAGCACCCACTCCTGTGGTGATTTTGTTCTGCACTTTGAAAAAGTGTTTTTTTTTCTTGGGTATCTGCAGATGAAATGTGATATTGTTACTCTTTGATTTTCATTGAATCTGTAGTGACCACCATTTCTCATAACTACACTTTTTTTCTTCTTCTTCTTCTTCTTCTTTATTTATCTTTATAGCAGCAAATAAAAGTTTTAATTTACTGCTAGATTAAATTGTAATGCTGCGGTATCGTCTAGTGACACAGCGCATTGAACATAAGCGTCGTCTGTGAAGGGAGCCATTCCACAGAAAACTAAAGCAGACATTCTTTGGTGAAAAATCATTTACACAAAAAAAAAAAAAAAAAAAGTATTTACACAAATGAGTGTTGTCAGGCGTGCGGCAGCTAATAATGAGTTTTAGTTTTATAGGCCTCAGCCAAAATGAGATTCTAAATAATACTTTAATACACCGATGGCTAATATGTTTTCTGCCAATATTTATCATTGTGTTGCAATGAGTGGTAGCACTGAATGAATGAAATGCTCAAAGTAGTCAGTCAATAAAATAAATAGTACATGTCATGCTCGCAGCTCTGCGGCGTTGTTCTCTTCGACACAGCAGTGCTTTGAGCTAAACGCTAACGTCAGCGCTAGCATTTAGCTAACATTTAGTTTACTGTGTAGCTTGGTTTGGCTAATAGGAAAGTCTTTAGTTTTATAGGTATTTATAGGTGATAATTGACAACTTTGTTGAATGTCGTGGCAATTCATCCGTAGCTGTTGAGATATTTCAGTCTGGACCGGCTGACATTACCCAATCCACAGAGCCGAGCTGCTAACATGGCTCTGTAACAAGACAGAGGAGACCTTCCATACTGCGTCAAAGCTCAACAACCTTAATCAGCTGATATGTGATATACATTTATAAAGCCTATTGTGTTTTTATTGAAACACCAATATACCATGTAATTAACTTCCAGGCATTAGTGAAACCTGTGAGGCCGATTGTGACTGTTTCCTCCCAGCAGAGGTCACTCGTGACAGCATTTCATATCCCAGCGGCCATCTAATCCCTTAAGGAGAACCTTCGCTCTTCGCCAAATTACATTTCCTGCTTGTAATTTTGCACCACAAACCATGTCTCTTATTGCATTGCTTAGTTGCTACTTGTACCCCAGGGGAAATCATGTCCCAATTTGAGCAGGTTTGTGCAATAGGGCTCACATTGATTGTTTGTTTATTGGCTGGAGGTTGTCATTCAGATTGCTCGGTTTGTTGGGATAAGGTTTTAGCAGATGCTGTTTCCCAAAGGGGAAGAGCTCAATCTTGATCCATCCCAGGAAAATAACAGCTGCCTCACAGCTGCACTGCATGGAGCAAGTTAATGCCAAGCACAAACTTTTTTATTTATTTATTTTTTTGTGCTTGCTCATATCAACACAACAGACAGCCATCAATACAGCTTTTAAAAAAAAAATGTAATAGAAATGAATGGAGGAAATTGAAATGAAATGAAATGATTAATTAAATTATACGATACAAGGTGCCTAATAAGCAGGTACAACAACCACAGCATACAATTAAGATAAAAACAAAAGGAGAACAGTGTGTTTTTGTGTTTCTTATCTTCTTAATTTACAGAATACTTAAAGTTTATTTCTAAGTTTTACATTAAAGAGGAGTCCTGTATAGTACACATCAATAGACATTGTGCAGTAATGGTGTGTAAAAGGTGGATGGCCGTGAACAAGCAGAATAGTCACGCGTGTTTGTTGACGCGGTGCATCATTTAGGCTGATACACGAGGCTCATTAAAATATTTTTAGGCCGCTTGATGCCTTTTTCGGCAAATGTTCAATGCAGGGAACATATGTATAAGTGTGGTTTTTTTTTAACAGGCAGATTAAATTGAGTGTTGTTACCACGAGGCACAGAAAAGCTTTGTCTGGGGGTTAATAGAGGTCACATTTTGGACTTTGGAACATATATTTTCAGCAACAAATCCCAGCAAAGAAAAAAAAAAAAAAAGAATACAAAGAGACAGTTTATGATGTCAGGTAATAGCATAAAGGTTGTGAACTGATTTCTTTTCCTCTCTGATTGCCACATGGGAACAAATGAGCAAGCTGCCAATCTGCTGAACTGATTTCGGGGGGCCTCAGGTTGCTGATTAATGAAATGTGGGAGGACAAAAAGACGTCTGTGAGCGGTGGCACAGCCTACCCACAATCCCTCACTGCTTATTCTGATTGAGCTAATCACCCCATTGTCCCTCAGCACTTTGAGTCTGGGATTTTTAACAGCAAGAAGAAAAGACTGACGGAAAGGAATCGCGCAGAAAACTACATTTCCTTTTTCCCTCTCTCTCTCCACCGTCTCCCTTTTCTCCCGCATCAAATCTTGCACCATTACCTCCAGTTTTTCCATAACGCCTCATGTGCCATCCATCTAGCTCACTTTAATGGCAGTCTCATAATTATTTAGATGATTATGTGTTGCAAGCCATTTAGCATGCTCAATGACACATGTTTAATTTATTTGCTGCTGCAGCTTCTCGTAGAGGAGCAGAGAAAACGAAGTGAAGATGGGTGACGGTGGTACCGCTGCCGTGGTGCTGCTAGTGAAGCAAATCAGTGCCAAAATTGTTTGATAAATCGCTGCTGTTGATATAATACGCTATGCCACATCAAAGAGCTAATGTGATACAAATAAGGTATGCTTTGTGTAGCATTGCAAAGCAACGTTTGCTCGGGCTAATGGCGTGTGTCTTGGTTGACCAGTGAACCCACATAACACACTGCACCATTGAGCAAGCTATTAGGACATGATAATGGGCAAAGCTGCCTGATGCTGAATGTAGCCTCACTCGCTTCAAGGTTTCTCACAACTTCAGCAGACAAGAGGTAGGGAAAGACTGTCACAGTCTACAGTGGATATGCTGAGAATTCAGTGATGAATTTCACAATATTTCAAAATTTTTGATCATTTGAGACGTGTAAGGAGATGTGCTCTGAAAAAAATGAGAGTTCAGTTTGTACCTTCAGTTCTGTATTTCTGCAGCAGTTTTAAAAGACCACTAGAGAGTAGTATAACCTCACTGGAAGGTAACAGATGACAGATGAGTCCTCCAAATCCCAAAGGTGTTTTTTTTTGGTCTTAAAAAGATGAAAAACGTTGTTTTTGACAGGTATGTTTTATCGGTTTATTTTGTCTACTTCATTCAGCTCTGATTCATTCATTCTGTACATAATTTGGAGAAATGTGATTTGATTCTGAATGGATAAGATTACAATAAAGATGAGGTTTTACTATATGCTTTTTTTTTCTTTTTTTACTATTTGCAACTAAATGTAACTATACTTTTATGGGGACTCAGTACAGATAGTGATAGTGTAATCGGTACAGATTTGTGCTTGCACAGTGCAGAACAGCATGTCGGGTGCAGTGTGCTACAGCTGGGTCTTGATGTGCGCTGAAGTCCGTCACTACGCACCAGGACGGCTCTGTCATCTCCAGCATCTGCCTTGACTTCTTGTTGTTGAAGGAGCTTCTGGAACAAGCACAGTTCCCTGCTTGTCAGCATCTGGTGTTCCTGTCTGTTTCCCAACATGTCACTCACACACACACACACACACACACACACTCACACACTAACACAGTGTCTACACATATATCTGGCTTGTCAGCATATCCTGCTCTATGTATATATGCACATCTGACTCAAATATCTTCTCACTTTGAGTCACGTGTCAGTCAATAAAAAGAAATACTATTTTGTTTATTCAGTTTCCAACATCTAGTATAACTCCATGTTCCATAAGTGTAAAATGTTATCACTTTTGTAGTAATATTTTTACTTTTGCTTTACTTTGCATTGATATATCTTGAAAATATACTATATATATCAATAATGTTATACTGTAACAGTGATCGTTTAATAGTATGCAGTAAAAGTCATGCATTCAAAATTCATACCAAATTAGAAATAAAGATATATTCTGCATTATTCAGAAGCAAGTGTACTAATTGTATTAATAAGTAAGTAATAGGTAATGAGTATCAATAGTAAAAGTTCTCATTCTGTTATATGCAACAGTTAGTTCGGCCTTGTATTGGTTGATTGGTAACACTTGTTTCTAATTTGCCATTGGCTGAATCACAGCCACGTGGCCTTTAACATCCAATCATATTCATTCAGGTGTACAGCGCGGGTATTATAAACTGGCACATAATGTTAGCTCGGATGTTCAGTCACGCCATTGCAGCTGACGCGTTCGTGTGTATAGTTTGTTTGTTTGTTTGTTTTATTACGCAATAAATGTTCGCGGTTCTGGAAGTCAACGGTCAGACGGTTCATATGTGTGGAGTAGCGGAGTTTTCCTGTGTTTGCTGTCCGACCTGGAGGCCTGTTCGTCGGATTCCAGCTTCTCCAGGTGTGAGGTCAGTATTTTCTGTGCTGCGTGTGCTTCCGTTCATTGCTAGCGGCCTGACTTTGGCTCACATTCTGTGTTATTGCCACTAAGCTAGGAGGCTAACTTGTTTGTGTCGTGTTGTTGATGTGGCTGCTTAGTTTGCTATCATAGCTGCTTAGTTTGCTATCATATCTGCTCAATATCCGTATTAACTGGCTGTCGTTGTATATTCATGTGCATTGGTATTAATCAAAAAAACGAGTCGTATGTAGCCTGTGTATGTATCAGTTGAGCTAATTTATTGTGGTATCTGTTTATGTGTTTGCCTTGTTGCTAATGTCGTTTGGTTTGGACACTATTTTCCACTATCATGTGGCGTTGTCATGTTTGTTTTCTATTAACTTGTGTATGCTAGTTACACAACACTGTAGGCCTACTCAGCTTTGGTAAGTGCTTTTTCATATCATAGCTTGTGCTCATTGCTAATTTGGTTATCTTAAGAGAGCAGGTCTGGCTTGCAGAAGAGCAACATTAATTTCTAGTTTTGGTACATTTTAGTTGATAATATTTGCCTTGTATCAAGAAAAATGCTACTCGTGTCTTACCGCAATGTTCATCTGAGGGTAACTTAATCCATATTAATTAAATTACATCTGAAATGAGAATGGCTTTGCTAGCATTCAAGAGACAAGGCAACAAGCTGTTGCTTCTGATTATGCACATTTAATTAGTAATATTTCCCCTCAACATACTGTATTCTTCATACCTCACTAAGTGTTTATCTGAGGTGCACTGCTCCCTCAACCACCCCAATGTTAACTTAATTTGGAAGTTCATATTGTTCATGGTGATTTTAGCTAATATTTATTACTGTGTGGGATTAACTCTCTAAGATGTTAAATCAAATATATAAAATAATATCTGAGAAGTCTCGATGGGAAATCACTTAGGAGCTGCTAACAGTTCATCAACATCAGTAACCAGACAGTACACAAGACAAAAATAATTATCATGTTTTTGTATTTAAAACCACAGTAGCTGTTGCTGTATTAGAGCTAGAGGTATGAAACAATATAACATAGAAAAAACATGAGTAAAATATATACTGTGTGTATATATAAAGTAAATATTTTAAAATATGCTGTCTCAAGATGTCTGTTGCAAAAACTGGAGTATATATGAAGTAAAAGCGGCTTCATGAGATCCGTCAGTGAGAGAACACGGTGCAATGCATCCTTATCCTCATCAACGTCAGAACAGTTGCGAGTGTGATATCTGACAGGAATTAAACATTTAGTTTTTTTTTTTTTTTCTTTAAATATTCATCCCTGTTATTCTACAGGAAGACACTTACAATGGGCTATCTCACCTCCTTCTATTTTTCCAGAGCTGGATTAAAACATTGATAGAAATGATAAATAAAAAAGAAAAGATCCGAGGTATGAGGCAAGGAGATGTACTCAGATTCCCACACAGCAATCCATACAGTGCAGGGCTGCTTCAGGCTCCCACCTCCCTTCAAAGAGAATTTACACAGTTAAGCAAACATGTTCCCTTCTCTGTTGCCATGTCGGCCAAGCTTGATTCAGCACCTCAGAGACGTACTCAAATCCACACTTTTTTTCAAGCAGGAAAAGGGAAGCACAGAAGAAAAGTTCAAATTCTTCGGCTCAACTTTTTGCCTCGGCTTCTCTGAATAACACATTCCAAACTCTGGAGATAATTTTAACCTCTTCACAATTCACGTTGCTTTGCAGACAATTTCCCAACTAAAGTGGGATACTGTGGAGTCGCATCTCTTCCTCATCACTATTAATTAATGATTAAATGATGATTGAAAGTTCCTTCACCTGACTGCTTATGGGGATGTATTTAGTTCACTGATTGAAGTCTCTCAATCAGCAGCTAAGTCTGTAATCAACACCTGATTATGACGTGTCAAACATACAGTGGTCCTTTCCCCCATCCTAAAATCACATCCCTATTTATTTCAATTAATCTGTTAATGGTGTTAAGGTCAGTAAATGGCCTGCCTATCATATCCACTCTTAGCTTAGACTCACTCTTTTTCTCTACAATATATGCTCCATCACTCAGTCAACTGACACATTAAAGGAAGTTAGGCACTGATAATCTTGGGCTTAATGTTTTTGTCAGTGATTGATTGGCCAGTGATGAAGTAAGCAGGCAGCTGAGATCTCAAGAGTTCAGATAAACAGACACTACAGCCAAGAATATGTTCCAAATTTTTCACTCGTGTCTGACACAGATCTAAAGTTTCCTTATCACTGCGAACAACAAAAAGCCTCTGAACTGCGCGGATAGGTGATACAAAATCAGATTCTGGGACATGCAGATGAGCGACATCAGATTTATGTCGCAAAAAAAGAAAGGCAAACAGAAGACATGTTTGGTATTTTGGAAAGGCACCTAAATTCAGTCAAAGGTTGAGAGTACAAAGCCGCATAGAAAAGCTTCAAACAAGCAAGAGTGCATGCCTGTGCATATTTTGGCATCGGTGTTTGTTCATATTAGCAACAAAATATGTGTTAGGCTATATATCATAATAAATATGCGCAGTCAACCAGCAAAAGAAATCAGAATTGAGCATGAAGAGCTGTGTGCAGTGTGAAAACGGCTTTGTTTACATCCCGTCCAATACAGAGAGAGAAGATCAATACCATTCCCCTGTGTGTTAAGTATAAAGGTATAGCCAGGAGGGGCTGACAAAAGGGAACAGCTAGCCTGACTTTCTCCAAAGTCAAAACAATCAGCCAATCAGCACCCCTAAAGCTCACTAATGAAAATGTTATATCTTGAAATGTAAAAAAATACTTACAAGTTGTGGCTTTATAAGGGATTTTGTGTTGGATGATTTCTTGGTTGGATGAAGTAACTTCCTGGAGTCTCCACTGGTTGTGGAAATAAATAGTCTGGCACAAAATACAGCAAATTGTTGAATTTACACAGATTTTCTACATATTAAACAAACAAGCTATAATTTGTTAATTATTTGTCTTAAAAGGTGTTTGTAGGCAGATTTTGTTACCTTTAGACATTTAGCTCCCGTTCCCAGGATTCATGCTAAGCTAAGGTAACGAACTGCTCAGCTATATTTATTTTGCGAACATACATGAGTGGTATTAATCTTCTCTTCTAAGTCTCAGCAAGAAAGCTAATGCGAGTATTTTCTTAATGTTGAACTGTTCATTTAATCCTTATAGAGCTGCAACAATTAGTCAATCAACAGTGCTCAACTTCTCCGGTTCAAGCTCTTCTCTGGACCAACAGACAACTGATCAGTTAGTTAGTTGCAGCCCTAAATCCGCTCACAAACAGAAACATGTTTACTAGTAAAATTCAGAGGTGATGGTAGGTGAATTAGGCTAACTCTTTTCCCCTTGCTTCTAGTCTTAATGCTAAGCTAAGATAACTGACGGCTGGCTGCAGCTTCATCTTTAGCGTAGCGGTATCAATCTTCTAATCTAAGTCTGGAAAAGAGCAAATTAGTTTCTTTTCCGAAAGTTTAAACTATTCATTTAAATCTCTAGAAGCAGCTGTGTTGCTTAAGGAGACACTATATTGTGTTTTTAATCATGAGAATGGGGATGGCTAATATCTGTAGCATTTTAACACTTTTTTTTTTTTTTGGTTCTTAATTTTTACTGCTTGGCGGCTTTTCCCAAAATCCACCTGCCCGTTCTGGCTCTGGAATTGGGGAAAGGTCATTGTAATTTTACTCCTGAAAGGATTATAGTGAATTACTGATTACCTGACAGAGGGAAATGAGACCACGGCCAGTGTTGGTGGGTTTTGTCCAAATCTGAATTGACAGGGCGGAGGTGGGTGGTTAGGTTCAATCCACTATTGCTGATGAGCAGGCTGATTTCTATTAACCTGCAGCCTGCAGATCAAACAGACTGTTCATTCTGCTGCTGGGATAGAGAGAGAGAGGGAGGGAGAGACTCTGCCACCAAACTTTTATGACACAGAAAGTCTGCTTAATGGGCTGGAAGATTCTTCCCATTTAGTCCTGTGCGGAAATAAAAGGAACCTGGTTGGTGCTCAGGAAAAATGGCTACTTCCAGTTAAGTCCCTCAGTGGATTGGAAATTAGGAAATTATAAGCAGAGTGATCAATCATGGAGGAGTACGTGCTCCTGCATGAAACGCCCCAGTATTCTGCGAGACGGGTTTGTGAGGATGTAGTGACGTAAAACTTCATCTGAGCAATTATCATAGGTGCATCACTGCTTGTCCCATTAGTTCAGCCACGCCTGAAGGACCACGTTCCCCCGACTTGGTCACAATTTTCATTCCCGGACTGATAAAATAGAAACTTACATGAGCCGCCATTGTGATTATTTTTAAGCACTGACATCAGCAGGTATAGGTTATACTAATACAATGTTAACCAACCATACTAATCTCAGTGATATCCTCCACAAAAGCAACATTTGTGTCGATTCTTATTTACACCACATCCTGCTGTGTCCATCCAGACATGAAGCCTACCGGCGACACACACAACCAAACAAGCAAACATCCAATGTTAGAAAAGATTGGCGTTTGTCTCACAGTCTCCCCTCGGCTGACAGCCAGAGCCCCAGAACACGAGCACACAGAACCAGGAGAGGCAGCGTTACGGGATCAGGAAGCCCCGAAAGGAAAAGCAGAACTGGGGCGGATGGGGAATGTGCCAGCCAAGGTCCTCTGGGAGGGTTGGAGGGTAGAATATTGATGCAAATCAATCATGACAAACAAGATGCAAATTGTCATCATAAACAGTCAAACTTTTGTCACAGCTGACAGTTGGAGATGTTTGATAGTGATAGTGACACAGAAGTATTAGAATAAAACTATTTGAGTTTTAAAGCTGCACCATGAAACCTTTTTTGATTGGCACATAGAGAAAATAAACAAGGGGCAATGAAGCTAAACACAATAGAATAATACCCTTTTATGGATGCAAGCATTATTTTATATTTATATCTATATAATTCAATACCACCATTTTGTTCAAACTAACTTTTTCTGCTGACTTTACCAGTGCTGGATAACTTGAGGCCATTTCAAGCTGATCAGAGTGAGTGACAACTGTTGGAGCAGGATTAGTAAAAAGAGGTTAATGTCTGTTGCTTCATGCGTCATCAAAGGAAAGGAGAGTATTGTGCTACTTGCTCAGTCTGATCTACAGATTATTTCTTAGACTAAATGGCATTCACAGTTTTTCATATCACATTTTAAAATCTTCATTTTGCTCGTTCGGTCCGACCAACAGTCAAAAAAGCTTTTCACTTCGCTTTCACGTATGGCAAAGAAAAGCAGCAACGACTGAAACGGTTACTAAATGATCAAAATATTTGTCAGTTAATCAGCTAATTGTTGGAGCTCTAGTAATGAGCACTAGAAAGAAAGACATTAGAAGAAAATGTTTGCCTGATGATGGGGCTACATGGAAAGTTGAGGAATCACCAAACAGAATCAAAGTGGTGGACGGTGCCACAAAAAAAATAACAGTGGCTGTGCTTTAATACCCTGTTTGTATAGCATACATCTCTCCATATGGATAGATGATACTAGTAAATTACTATAATGAAAGAGTTTAGAGTTGGGGTAATAATAGGACCAACATTACACGGTGAAGTTTCTGGCAAGCCTTACAGATCGCCTCCACACTGGGCACCAAGTAGTGATGTGGGAGAGATCTGCCTCTGCTGGGACTCCGTGCTCTGCTTCTTCACCACCCATGCTTTCTATTCCGCTAATGACTTCCAAGGCCGAACATAAGAGAGCGCAATTCCTCACAGACATTTCCAGTCTCAGGGATTACTTCAGCCTTGTGAACTCTTAGTTTTCCTGTGATTTATTCTATTCATTGCTTGTCACAAAGTTAAGAGTTTGTGACTAAATAACGGTCAGTTACTAACCAGTGCTTAGGAGCTCAAGTAGCTTAGGTCAGTGTAATGTACCAGCCACCATCTTGTCTTTATGTTTGTGTCAGGACATGATAAATGGTACCCCAGAAATAGTTTATGAATTAATGTTTTGATGGTTTTGGTAAGAGAGAGAGCATTAATGTTATGAAATAGGCCCTGTGATGAAAATAGGCCCTGTGATGAAAATAGGCCCTGTGATGAAAGGTGCGGGCCAGAAAATCTTTTCTATAAATTGTCTGTATGGGGTGGAGATGAGAGGTGAGGAAGACACAGAGGGAGTAATGGCCAGAGAGCAGAGAGATGTCTGGGATGGCTCTAGGATCAGAGTGTGTGTGTGTGTGTGTGTGTGTGTGTGTGTGTGTGTGTTTTTTGCTGCAGCAGCCTGCACAGGGAGCTGCCGTGGCGGCTGTGCGCTGATCATTCATGATGGCACCTTAGAGGCCATCCTGTAAGGAAGAAAAATGAAAACTATTAAAGGCTCGCTGGGCTATGTTGGCTTTGGTGTGTCAGCAATTATTAGCCAGGGACAGCAGTCTTTAGGTCCTCGGATACGGAGGAGTGGGAGACTGTGGCAGAGGAGGGAAGGACACCATGATCCTGTTTATTATACTCTAGTCTGTTCTGTGCTGCACAACTTTCTGCACTGAGTGGGAGCGCTGGTGCTGAGGGTACACTTTTATCAATGGATTATAGAGTAAATTACTCACAAGGTGTTTTTTTCTCTCCATCTTTTGTTTCTGATCCAACTTTCCAAAGATCTGTCAGTGCAGCAGTGTGGCCGGTGTTCTTTAGAAATATCTTTTCTTTTTCATCTGTCAGCATATAATCAACCACTTCTTACCTTTTTACCTCAAGCCAGATCTGACAATATATAAAATCCATACGCATAGATCAAACATCATCACATCCACTCCTGGGTCATCTGAAAGGCCCTTTCACAACAACATTGTTGTCAGGTTGGCAAGACAACAGTGACTTAGATGAAAATGCTGCAGATGAATACTTTTATGTTAGAATTTCCATCGTCAATAACATTAAAAAAACGACTGTGTGCACATACGTTATAAATCACATAAATGAAGGTCACTATGTCCATTAATGCATAGCCTGCTGGTCATATTCACATATTGCATTATCACACTCCTACCTGCTGGTGAATTTGGTGTCCTTGCGTTTGCAGCCCCTGCTGGAAGACAGATCCTCAATGGACTTACCCTCATTACTCATTACAGTGTTTGAGGACGCCGGGGACCACCTGCAACACTTATAAATGACTTGCTTGTACAGTTTGCCTGAGGCAGAGCTGTTGCTGGGCCTGACCAGATGGCCTGTGATCGACTCTCATGTGGTGCAATACACATGCAGCGTGTCCATCGCCCAAGGGCCCAGGTTACATATATATAAGGTGAAAGAAATGCAGCAATACATCAATTATTCTTTCTGGAACAAAGTACTTTTTTTTTTAAAAATAGATCAGTTGATGTTGGTTAGTTTGAACACAGGCTGTCATCATTTGTATTTAGCTTCCTAATACAAAATAATTGCAAAGACAAAATTGTTTAGGAGGCTCCTCTGTAGGTTCTTGTCTTTAAGTCCCTGGTTCAAACAGACAAAGCCCTGATAAATCTCCCTCATCTTCTTAAAGAAATTTGTATTCTGCTTGGAAAACAAAGGTAGACGGGGAACATGAATGGCAACGTTTGTGACAGTAATCCACGGCGGAGTGGGAAGGTGATGCAGGAGGTCACTGAATGTAAACGCTGGTGTTATTCGGGTAGTGTTAATCCCTCGGGCATAGCGACTGAGCATGCATCAATCACAGCCGTGTGTGTCCAGAGGTGAGCCAACAGGCATTAACCTTGAACCAGAAGTCAAAGTCTGGCTGCTGTAACCCGACGGCCACAGGATAGACCACCATCGCGTCCACTCTTAGAAATACAAGCTGAACCTTAGCCAAAGTTAATGTGAAGCCCTGCGCTGATGCGACCAAACTGCGGCGTCGGACATTAAAAAGACGGACCTGTTTTGACAATTTTGTCACTGGAAATTCACCCGCTAGTTGCTAGCATATGTGGCTACTTGCTGTAACATCTTTAAGACTTGTCCTTTTACTAAACAGCCTATTCATTGGTCAGAGATTACAACTTTTCTCAGATGCAATAATCTTTTCATTTTTTCAGTGCAAAACTCCAAACTCATCATATGACTTAATATGACGATGGCAGAAGAAATTTAAGATCATAATCACTTCCCTTTTTTATTGCTGTTTTAGTGTCAGTCAACTCCTGAGGAAACAATTGCCTAAAATGTATTCAGAGCACGTACAGAAATGTTTGCATATAGAGTTCATGTGATTTAGATTTTTTTTTTTTTTCATAGACATGTCGCTTTAGGAAAAAAGCACAATGACTGCTGAATCCCATTTAGCTTCTTGAGTTTTAGCATCTAGTTGCTCACTGTCACGCCGTCATGGCTTCCTGGGTCGCTTGAAATAGAACGGTACCATCGTCAGTGTTATAAGTAACACCTGTTCCCTTTTTAACTGTGACAAGTCAAAATGATTGCCGTCAAAAGGGGGAGACAGTTCTTAATCTCAGACTCTGATGCCACGTTCATGTCACATCGTTCAGTCTGTAATTATGAGCAACCAAGAGAGATACTTTAGAGAATTTCAGATGGCGACGTTATCTCCCACAAAGAAGTACAATGTCAACCATACAGTGCAAACCACAGTGCAATGCCACTATTGTTGACACTCATCTAATCAATTCAGCCCATTAAAAAAAAATCAACTATATGCAGTTTTTGTATCTGCTTTCACCTTCAAATGTACACATAACACATACATGTGTGGGACTTGGACATGTAGTTTCAGTCAGTTTACTCAGCTGCTCTTTTTATAAAATTAGTTGAGCATCTGGTATTTAGTCATTGCACTTTAGATTGAAGAAGGAATGTTAACTGTTGTTTTTTATTTAATCAGCACAAATAGTAAACTGATATATTCAAAAAAGGATTAATTTCTATATTTCTGTAAGAAAGAACAAATCACAGTTTATGCAACAATGATTCGATTCATTCTTTTCAATCAACAAAAGCGATATCGCTTGATTTAAAAAAAAAAAATAAAAAATCACTGTTTCAGGGATCATATTAAACTCAACAATGTATAGACGGGTGTTTGACCGTTTTGTCCTGTAGATTACATTTTTCTATGGTGAGAACTTTTTGCCTCGTGGTTATTTTAGAAAAGACTAAAGTGACTTTATAGCTTAGATCTAATCATGCTTCCTCAGCAAGCAACATCAGATAGGCTCCCACACCTTATCAGTGTAGGCAGGCGGAGGAATCAGTTCAAGCATCTGCGGCCAGAAGGGAGGAAAAGGAGGAATTCATGGCTGTAATAGCAGTGGTTCAACAATTAAAGAAAAACTCTGGGAGACTGGATGAGGGGTAAAAAACAAAACAAAAGCACGCCTGGAGGCTTTTTGTGATCGGGGGGGGGGGAAGGAGAGAAGAGGAAACGTAGAAACAACCAGACTTTTATAAAATTCAAGAGCAGATGAGGACGATAAGCATGCGTAGCACTGAGTCCTTAGATTTTTGATTTCCTGCTAAGTTATATAAATGGCACTCATAGGGAGAACATCAAAATTCAAGAACTCCCTTTGAGATGAATGTTATTAGATTTTCATATGAGTGGAAGTTCCTTTTTCATCTGGCAACAAAAGCAGTACAGCTGAAAAAGACTTTTTTAGTGTTTAACATTAATATCACATCAATTAGCATAAACCTGAACCTCATTGATTTTGGCTGGATGACATTCACTGTTAATACCTTCATGTTTCAGGTATTTTACCAGTTAACTGAGGACAAATGAAGTTATGATAAATATGTGATCAATGAAAAGGCCTACCTGAGTTTCTAAAATAAAGGTGTTGTATACCGTTTTCCACAAAGCCCAAAACACGAAGCTGTTGACTTGACAGGATATAATGTGATTGCTGTCAGTGGCAGTGATTACGTACAGTAGCACTGAATTCATCCTCTTGGGACCCTGAATCCATTTCAGTTTATCTTTTCAATTCACTTAAAACCAAAAAATATCAACCTCATTAGAGGTTCACCAAACTCGGTAGGATATATCCTCAGTGGAACATGCAATGTCTGAGATTTCAGTCTGGACCAGAGTGGTGGCCATACATTACCGTCGATAAAGCAGCCAGCATGGCTATGGCTTAAAAAGTGGATTTATTTATTTATTTATTTTTTTAAATTAGGTTAATTTGTAATAAGAGACAGACATATTATGTTACCTCTTGGGTTTTTTTATTTCAACTTTCTCTGAAATACTTCCTTATTGACGTGGCTGAGGCTGCAGACAATATTGCGTTAGGAATCGGAGATGTCTAATAAGGTGCCGAAAACGATTTCCCACTTTGAAATGCTAAACGGGACGGAGGTACAAATTAGCCTGGAAATGCTTGGCGCATGTAATTAAAGGCCCCAATGAATTCCAATAATCAAATAGGCCATCTTCTGAGAAAACTATTACAGGAGGATTATTAGTGTAGCAGGTTTCACTAATCACTCACCGACAGACAGGCTCTCTGCCAGCAGTCTGTGTGTGTGTGTGTGTGTGTGTGTGTGTGTGTGTGTGTGTGTGTGTGTGAGTGACACACACACGGCCATGCAGTTGCACATGCGGACACTCATGTGTAATCACAATCATACAGCCCCCCCAAACATGCATTTAGAGACACTGGTACACACACACACGCACGCACACACACACAGTCAGTCAGTCCTATTGATGTCAACCTTTTGCTCTCAGTTATCATCTGCACACAGGCAGGCTTCATATTGAATCAGAGGGACAGGGTTAAATAAAACTGGAAGGCTTTCACTTTCAATCTCATCCAGCCTCCAACTTACATGCCTCCACTGAAAGATTCAGGAGATAGAGGGGCTTTGGATGTCAACACGCAGAGACAACATATATGGACATTTATTCTTGTGGCTGTCCTCCGGTCCACGCAGTCTGAGTTTAAAGTATAGCTGTATGCTGTAATGAAAAGGGTGATAAAAAGCTGATAATGTGATTCCCCGTTCTGGTGCATGTAAAGTATTTACTGCATCAGATTCAACCACACAGACTTGCACACAATTTGTTAGCTGTCAGCCCTCCGTAAAATTAATCAGTGACATTAAAAAACAGACCAAAATGTGTCACGCTTTGATGCAACCCAATGTGTTTATTGATTAATAAACGGTCAAAGGATTCCATTTCCCAGATATACTGTCTCTGCCTGGCGCGGCTCTTTTTGCTGCCGAAGAGGCTTTTTTCCGCCAGGACAAATGTGTTTCAGCTGAGCTGATCCAATCCCTTCTCCATTGTTTTTATGTACTTCTGTTTAGCGCTCCCCGAGCTCCACTGACTACCTGTCTGTTTAGAAGCCTATAAACATAAATCAGACTTGTTAGAGACCTTTTCATAAATTCCTCACTGCGGGGGAAAAAAAAGCTGCTCTAACAGATGGATGAAACACCAACAGGGCTGTTTTTTTTTTTCTACCTCTTTTCTGAAATGAATTTCTGTCCTGGCAGTAATCAGAACATTATTGGTATCATTAAAACCCTGATGAAAATCTGTGGTAATAAGCCAAGAGTCAAAGCACCAAACCATTGTTATAGGTCCACATAACATACTGTACAGTATATTTGAATGATTGGATCAGATCAACCATATAAGACCCATAACTTTTTCCACCAGTGCATATTGACACTCTGGTGAGACTCGTCCCTGAAAGACATTGATTTGTAATTTATACAACAAAGCCCAGAAGACCTATTCTCTATCCTCTATTTTCTCCTTAAATATGGCAAACAGTAAACACAGCTGTTCTGTCATGCATGTAAAATCTTCATATACAATGGGAATTCCTGTCATTTTAGCTGTAAAGGGCACACAGATAGATAAAAAAAGCTCCATAGTACTCTGACCCCAATCTTTTTTCTTTGCCAAAAGCATTCATCAATATTTCCATCTAACAGGCAACTTTGATTCAAACCTATATTGTATTTGTTAGTCATCATAACTCTTGATTTTTTTCTCCCTCACTAGTCTTTTAGCTCGCAGGTTTGACCTTTCGTAGCCCACCAGTCGAGAATCTATGTCACCTCTGCTGCTCCCATTTGTCCCCTCACTGCACTTCACTGGGAAAGATAATTATCTTCAAATGAAGCTCCGTTCATTGTGTCGCCTAATGTTTAAAGCTTGCTCTCTCCCTCTCACACACAGCACAACAGAGAGAGGGTCAATGCATACACACTCACCTCTTATTTACAAGATTCATGTTTATCTAATGCAAAATCAATAGCTCGGCACCAAGGAGAAGTTAGAGCTCGACTAACAATCGTTGAGAGCTACTTAACAGCACATCTGCCAGTTCTTTAGTGGGCCATAAAGGAGAAGGATTGTCGTGGACTCGTCTGATGTCCAGACACAGCGGAGGCTCAATGCATGTTGGTTAAACCTGCAATAACTGTTTTGGCCAATAGGGGGCAGTCGACACAATATTTGCTTATTATCACCTTTACGTTTTTACCTAGTTGCTAGCATAAGTGGCTGCTTGTTGTATGTAAGTAATTCCATAATTTCCCATTTTCTGTATGGCTTAATGATTATCCAGAATCTTAAACCTTTTTGTCTGTTGTCTGTTTACTCTTCTTTTTATTATTAGCTCTATTTTTGGTCTCCACAAACTCCTGATAAGATATCTGACTTTTTAGCTGCTAAACGCTCCACTTTGTTTGTCATCTTTGTCTGTCTATAGGTTGGTAATGAGTACAGTACAGTCGGTTTTTAGATCTGCTGCGTTTAAAAACGACGCCTATGACAGTGATGAGCAGCTGTAAATGTAATGTCACTATGAACTAACCTTTCACATACAAGTATTCATTGTTAACATGAAAATATTGATCATAGATCCTGGTTATTTACAGTTTTGTGCTGTAAAGCATTTTTCTTTGTGCTGTAAGTGGTTCCCCATCAGGGGTCAGGACCTCTCGAGTGGTCTCGATTTCAAACTGCAAGGTGATCAACGCTTTTGGAAAGCAAAAGGGAAAACCTGTTTCTGCTTTCTTTACTTTGTTCTGACTTCTGTCTAAGCTTTTCTCTTTACTATTGTGATATATATTTTACCTTTTCAGACTCCTAAAAAACCAATTAGAATGAAACAGTCTTACAGGGGAGCATCAGATGGCTGATAGAATGATTATGCACTGATCTTTTTTGTTTGCTTATGGTAATTATAACAATATCTACACCATAAATGAAGAAATATATACAGTTTTTGACGTTCTTAAACTGACAAAGAGCTGTGTGCTGCAATAAAGTTTCAAAGACTCATCGACTAACTGTGATGATACTTAAATTACATCTCTTCATCATGCAAAACTCTCCCTTGACATAGTGGTATAATATCCTATAGACCTGTAGAGACACCTCTACCTTATTTCCTGGTTCCTTGCACTTTGAATAGATCAGCACTTCAAAATCTGCCTCAGTGGCTCTGCTCGGGAGTGTGTATCATTTGGCCCCAAAATTCACTTTTCCCCACCAGTAAGCACTATCTGCCTCGCACCCCCATGAACCCCGACAAAGACCTTGCCATCTGTCAGTGTCGTTCGCCGCAAAGTGGCCGCGATTAATTGAAAAACAATGGCGGGGCCAAGTGGGAGGGTCAAAGCAATATGCATCGTGGCCTCGCCGGGTCACCTCCTCATTTCCTCATTGTCGAAACGCTTTCGCCTGACATTAGCCGCAGAAGATGTCGGAACACATTGTACCTGTTTGGTTTAACATCCTCCCCTCTTTTGGCTGTGGGTATTATCAGACGGACAGATCCAGGAGACTCTATCCGTCTCTGTCCATGTCAGTGTAACACAGTGCTAATCAATGCTGAGGGGGATACCGCGGAGTAGATCCCAGAGGACGGTAGGCTTCTTCTACGACAAAACTCTGCATGAGTTATGACCACCTAGAAGAACTGTTGAGAGTGATGGACAGTGAGAATAAAAGATACATAGGAGGTTAACGGTGAATGTGAGCACCCAGCATGACATGATACCTCCGCGCTGCAGCTGCTCGCAATGTTATTTTTAATCCTGAATCCTGTTTCAAGCACATCAACCTCCAAGTTTCCACTATCCTGCCTCTTGCGTCGATTCTTCCTCCATGTGATGGGTTTTCCCTTCTATGCAGCCTCAGCAGATCGAATCGTCTTGCACACATGCTTTCAGGGTTGAGTGCGCAGCTTCTCAGTAAGCAGGTGAAGTGACCCTGTCTATATGCAGACTTACAGCTCGACACCGCCGTTTACAGCCATCCAGTCCATTCTGCTGACACCGTATTGCAAGCCGACGCATCAAAGCGATGGAGCGTCTCCATCATTGCCAAGTCAAGAGTTGGTCATCTTTATGTCACCCGCCATCCATCTTTTTCTGATAGATGGCTGATGCTGCAGGACCAAGGCAAAGAAAAATACAACACTAACTTTAATCTTTGCGCACACAAAACACGTCATCTAATGACAGAATTCCTTAGTCAATTAATGTACTATTTAAAAAAAGAGCCACTTTAAAGCTACTCTAATCAGAATTTTGGTCAAATGATTGGTCACGTTGAACAGACAGTTTTTCAGCACGCAACCTTTGCTCCGTTCACTCTCATCAGTGTTCCAGACACAACAGGCAGCTGTTTTCAGTGATTAAAACACTTTAGTGATTAGCTGGTGAGCATAGTGGAGCATTTAGCAGCTAAAGAGCCAGTTATTTCCCCAGGAGTTGGTACACACCAAAAAACAACCAAAAGGAGAGTTACTAGTGACCAGAAGCATATTTCAAAATCAATGCTAATGATACTGTGTACCTGCTTGATGTGTAAATAAATAATATAGTAGATAATATGTCAATACCGTGTTTGCAGCTTGTTTTCACTGCCCCCAAAGTGGCCAAAAAGTGGGCAGTTGTTACCGGTGTAACTGCATGCAAAATGTTTATCAATGTCTAGTCCTGCACATGCATTTTGTGTGTAATTGGTTGTTGATTGTTTTACTTGTGTGTTAGTATTTGTTAGCATTTGCCATACTACTACCACTACTTGGCTATCAGGATACATTATGGAGGGCTCCAATGTCGATACAGCTTTCTTTGTGATTACAATATCTGGAAATAATCAAATCACACATGAGGCGTTGGTTTTGTGAAGCAGTACATAAAATCCAAATCTGCAAGACTTGGGCAGGTGGGTTAGCAAGAGGCTGAAGTTAGAATTATAACAAATCCATTGTACGATATTGTATATCATGTGTATATATAATGTTACTGATGTCTCTGTGTTCTGAGGCAGCAAAGCCATTGGTTTAGTGTGGCAGATCCAAAATGATTTTCATCACATCCTCCAGATCAATCTTTCATTTCATTTGAAGAATTTAGCACGTCACAGTGTTTGAATATTAGATCGCTAGCAGTTATACAGCCGTTCTGGAGAGATCACAGCAGGTATATTAACAAATCAATAACTTATGTTCTACACTTCATTCACAGAACATATCCATGAAAAACAATATCAGAGTCTAAGCAAAAACAATGAGAAGTCACTGGCAACCTCTCATGTATAAAAGATATGACTTACTCCTAATTTTACTTGTTCTTATTCAACGTCTAATGAGCATTTTATCTTTGCTGCCAAGTAGCTGCAAATCTGCATGCTCTCATGGCTAAACTGTAAACTTAGTTAAACTAACTAAAGTTTAGTTCGACTTGTCTGCAATACTTATAAATATAACACAGCTATATGCTCCTCCATATTCTCTTTTTAAAAAAAAAAAAAAAACTAAAGTACTGCATTTAACGACATCTTTAACTTCCTTCATTGCCCATCATGAAAGGATTCTCTAATATATTTTTGCTACCATGTAATTAACATTAAAATTATTCATCTGATACTCATCAGATTGCAGACAACCAGTGGTTACGTCGGGCACCGTTCTAAAAAAGATGGCAGAGGGGCTCAATTACCTCCGGCTGAACAAAACCACTGTCTGCTGTGCTCGATGCGTGGCCTAATACCGCATGATTTGATTTTTCTGCACAAGCAAACACATGCAAATTGCATTTCAGTTTGACGTTGTTAATTTCTAAGCGTGTTGATTAAGTATAAGAATATGTCAGAGATATCCTGTCAGGTATTCATGTGGATTTCAAAATCAAAACACGGAAGGAAAGTTTAAAATCATATTTCCATCCACAGGAACGAAAGCTTTAAATATTCTCATGGCTAAAAGTAAAAAGTCCATCCGAACCTGCTTATCTGTACTTTTTCTCTTTATAAATAAAACTAAAGAAAGCCAGCCGGGGTTAACCTTGGAGGCCGTTACTACAAAGTGAAGGGGGATAAAACATTGGCCGACCTGGTTGTTCACTCTGCCATCCAAGCCTTTTGTTTTTCTCACAGTGTGGATGGCCATCTGTCAACCTTACCTAGAGAGAGGCAATGATTTTTGCTCGCCTGAGTGAACACCCAGCAAAGCAATATTTCACATGTTAGCACTGAAAAAAGACCCGTCTCAGGGGGGGATTTTGCTTACCGGAGTCATGTGGTGGTGTACATCAAGAGTGATCGTAGTGCCTCAGTGATGGAGCAGGAGCTGCAGCAGAAGTCCGGTTAACTAGAAACACCAAAGTCCCATAAAGACCTGGTTACTGTTTGAATACCTGGTTTCCTGAATGCTGCGCGCCTCAAACCAAACCAGTGCAAAAAAACCACAACAAAAAAACAAAATGTTGTTAGGCACCACTGGCTACTGTTACCTTCAACATTGTTCACCCATCCATTCTCAATAAATACTTCTATTCTGGGTCATTGGGTGGCTGAGATCCATCCCAGCATGCTTTGGGCTAAATGCTACATAAAAACAGGAAACGTGCCAGACAGGTTGCCAGCACGTCTGGAGGTGTTCAGAAAATGCCAAATAAGGTCAGAGGTTGACTGTCTTCTGTGTTCCTACATTTATATTTTTAAGACATCGGTTGCTGTACTTCTCAAGGTGATTGAAGTATAACAAAAATGCTTTTATTTATTCGATCTCATTATTTACCCTACAGCCAATGGCATTTTGTAAAAATGTACTAGAGTGCATTGCTTTACCGCCTTATCTTTGATTGATATTCCCTTCTAGCATCATTTTAGGGGGAAAAGGTACATTATATGATTACATGTTTTTAATCCTACAAATGGGATGACAGTGTATTTCAGGGTTGAGTGTCTGCAGTCTTTGTTTAAGGCTGCATAAAGCATGATTAGGCAGCCAATATGTTGCATGAGATTCACAACCCAGTCTGTAAAAAAACACCTGATTTGCAGCGGGACAATAAGAAGAGACCGCTTAGGTTTTGTTGATGAAATCCAACTGAAACTGAAGGCAGGAGGGACAGAAATGGAAAAATAATCTTGTCATTGACAACCCTGTTTACTCCACAATCCCTGTTTGTGCAGAGTCTGGACGGTGGAAGTTTTAATGTTTGCTTTCCTGACCTGATGGATCTTGGTATAAACAGGCATATGGTCTGAACAGATAGATAGGGAGCGTTATGCAATGCAGTCCAATCTCCCAAAATTAGTATAAAAATTAAATATATTTATGAATTTATATATTACTAACTTGACTCACCAATTGCATTATGTTAAGTGCTACCTGGATTATATTCAGTGACAACATTATGGGAAGCATAACATTTCTCCCAAAATGTTGCTGTTGTAAATCAGTATATAAATGTAGTTTCAAAGAGGGTTGTTGACGCAACAAACCGCCGGACTTGTACTGTACTATGGCTTAGGGATCCTTTCTTCACCCAAAATGCTTTCTGCTTTTCTAGTCCCGAGTATGGGATGAAAATATGAGCTGACTAACCTAGTTGTTTGGTGTATAATGAGGAATATTTCAAGTATTATTTGCATGGATAATGCATATTCAAGTAACATTGTCATTTGCCTGTTGCAGGTTTGGGACTGGGACACGCTGACAGAAGTATGGTTACATCTGACTGCAGTAGATTGGATCGCCTGTAGAGCGGTAAGCTGTTGGTTGTTAGAAGTGAGATGGGTGTCTGTGTCGCTGTTTTAGCAAGTTTGATGGGGAGTTGATTCTTCCTGAGTTTAAGCCATATTTTCTGTAAGACATGTTCTTTTGATTGCATAGTCTAGATAAATCCCTTTATTCAACAAGTCTGAGCTGACACATAGCCTCTCCTCTTAGCTTTGACTTTTGTGTGTGTGTGTGTGTGTGTGCTCCTCTAAACTCACTTTTTTTGCCATGTGGTTATGAGCTGAGGTTCTGTAATATATATATAAAAAAATAAGCTATCAGAAAGTTGTCTGCAGAGGTTTTCCCAAGAAGAAAATAGTTCCTGATTTAAAAAGCCGTCTTTCCAATCAGTGTCGGCGATATGTGTGTACGCTGGTGCAATATTTCAGTTTTGCATGGTAATACTTTAAGGTAGTCTCAACAGTAGTTGGCCTGTTTACAGAGTTTTTGCAATAATTTACGTTTTATCATTTAATTCATCAATTCGGTATCATTGAAAGTGATTTCTCAATAATACTGTTCTGATCTGGAGAGGCTGAGAGCAGAGATTTCCAATATCCCACCCCACTGTGCATGAAGTCAACATCCTCCTCCATCTCCCTCACTTTACTTTTAAACTGCAGGAAGAATCCTTCCTGTGACTCCTGTTGCTGCCATTTTATATGCAGCTGAAATGTGACTTTGAGGAAGTTTCATTTACTCTGCACAAAGTGACCAACGAGCAGTTAACACCTACCAAAAACAAAGTGTCACTCTGTCTCAGCCATTAGCTTTCATGCCTGGGGTATCATTTGTCAGATCTCAACTTATTTTCAAGGTCGCCGTCTACAGCAGGGCTATAATTCAACTATCACGCAATTAGAGAGGCCAATGATCATTTGAAAGGAGTAATGAAGTATAGAAAATGCCTACGTCAGACCTTATTAGTGCCAAGCAGGACACTTTCAGAAGTGATGAGCCATTAGCCAAAGGGATACAACTTGATGCACAGCTAATTAGCATCTCAAAGGAAACTTAAAGAGCAAATTGGCTAATAATTATTGTAATATCTGTGAAAATAAATATTGCCACCCATTCAGTGGTGCAACAAATCCAATCGGTGGAATTTGTAACATTTTGGTGTGGCGTCAATTAGTTTGGTAATGAATCTTACAAATATGCATGCAGATGAGCTACAGTTAGGAGAAATCTTGTATGAATGAATGTTGAATGAAACACATTTTTAAAAGCTTTTAGCACACAAATGAAAGCAGCTTATTTATGTAGTGGTTTCTGTACAAGTGCGTCTCACAAAACAATGAAAGGTTTATGGAAATACAAACGCATTGTTGTTTAAGCTTGTCAAATTGCCTTTTTTTTAGCAGCCATTTCTTCCACTGGTGTATAATTGTGTTGCTGTCATACGTACGTATGAAGTTTTGGATTCCGAGTCTTTATCTAATTTATGCATCTCGTGAAAGTACAAGTCTGAATTTATTGGCGCCAGGCTAATGGCATTCATTAACCTTCGCAACAGTGAAATGTTTGATTGGAATATGGCATTTCCTCCTTCAAAGCCATGTTTCATTCCCTTTGCAATTCAAATACTTCAAATAAGTCATTAAATGCTATTTTACTTCAAACGTTCAGTTTATGTATGGTAATAACTATACCTCATCGCGCTTAACACACACACACACACACACAGACTGAGAGACAGACACGTGTCGTAGACACGAGCAGATGGACAGGGTGACAAAACCAGGAAGTTACTTCACTATGACAGACAGTTTACATCTGATACTCACTGGGCTGTGTTTGAATATTAGGTCTTGATTAGAAACAATGCATCTGGAGACATAATTGTGTCTTATCACTAGGGTGAACTCTGACTAATTATAGACTGTAATTAATGAGACGCAATTATGAGACTAATTATGAATTTCAATGTAAAGTTTGCATGATGTTGAAAATAAATAGAAAAATAAATTAACAGAGTTGACTTTTGCGGCTTGCATCTGTTTTCTGCCTGTTGCTGAGAGATGCAACACAATCATGACTCAATCTGATAAAATGTGCTTGCTTTACATTCCTGTTCATTTGGATACTTTAGATATTGTTACCTTGGCAACAACTTGTACTCTTGCTGTGACTCATATTTTTAAAAAATCTGGAATTAACACACAAATATGTTTGGAATGAACATAACAAAAAGTTGTTATTTGACCTGAGCACAAATAATTATGGAGTACAGAGGGGAAAGTATATTGAAAACGCTCCATGAAAGGTTAAATTGAAATCATAAAAATGAGTTTAGTTTTCTAAACGCTAAATACTTGGAGATGAACTGAAACCTGAAAGGACCTGAATCGTGCAACATAAATTTCACTGTCATGTAGGGACTTTAAAACAGCACGAACGGTGAACAAATGCCGCACAGCACAATAAAGACAATAATAATACCACTGTATAGTAGGTGAATCAGCTTTAAAGCATCTGATATACAGTACAGTGTGTCATTAATGTCATAAGTCAGTCTCAGTCTGTTCTCCCAAGAATAGTCAACTCTCAATTAGACTCTGGGCCGGGCTGATGAGGAAATGTTTCATTCAAGGACAT
Organism: Pampus argenteus; assembly: GCA_036937835.1. Lineage (NCBI taxonomy): Eukaryota > Metazoa > Chordata > Actinopteri > Scombriformes > Stromateidae > Pampus > Pampus argenteus. The sequence continues at coordinate 13,027,371 of CM072880.1, read as the reverse complement.
TTTGGTCACGGAGTGATCCATGCCGCATCCCAAGTGGCCGATTGCCTCCAAAGTTCTCCAAAAAAACCGTCCGGCTCTGTGTAATGATTTTTCCAGACAGCTGAGTGACCCGGTTCGCTCACGTCATTCCACAGATTTCACCTGATAATACGCTTAGACACAGTGGCTGATCACATTCACCTGACCTTGCTGCACCAGCTAACTCGGGAGAAGAGAGGAAGAAAACGTTTCCGCTTATCTGTTCCATTTGCTAAAAGGAGGAGAGATTCTCCAACATCTCATTCCCAGCGTGGCTCCCATTGACTGTGAACCTTTTGTTTTACTCAGGCCATGGATAACATCTGAGGGGTTGCTCGAATCGTGCACAAAGACCGCCAAATACAATTAGCCATTATGAATTGAATAAATGTGAAATCTCTGAAGGATATGACAGATTTATCTGCCTTGTTTGGCACAATGTTGTCACATTTCCCTTGTTTTGGAGCACTAATTGCATTTGTCATTGAAGGTTGCCTAAATGTACCTAATGAGATGCTGATTAGAGATTCTGAAATTCACTCACTGCTGATTTGGTGTTATTTTAGCAGAAAAATGAGGATAATTTTCTGTAATGCCACTTGTTAAGGTAATTACTCTATAATTGCCTTATCAAGGTGTCATAGAAGAGTCAAGGCAAAAAATATCACTACCCCTCAGGGGCACTTTGTCACTCTCCATTTAGCTTTTTTTTATTTTTTTATTATTTTTTTATGCAGTTGCATTGCACTGGCACCATTTCCATACACAGAATGAGTAAAAGAGTTTGTGCGGCGTGTGTGAATATTACTTTTCCACAGACACACACATGGTGGCACAAAAACAAGACTCACTGCATATGAATACAAACACAACATGACAAAAAAACGTGATGTTTGAAGGTTAAAAGCTATAATACTTTAAACTGAATCCATGGGACACGTTTTGAATTGAAACCCTGCATGATTTTAATTTATTTCATTTCATACAAACAGTTGCAATCATTAAAAAAAATAAAAATTCAAGTTTGGAAAAAAGAGAATAGACAAATTCATCTGTAATATCTCCTGAGGATGCAATATTGAAGCCCTATGCTTCCTGTGGAGCTTGCTATTGGTTTATCGTGTGCCATGTAATTTGTACGTGATTGAAACAAACGGCAGAGATGAACAAACGGTGAGGTGTGTAGGATCCTACCCCTGGCTGCAGCGGCCTCATAGTGTTTCAGCTTAAAGACTAAGCGGGTCTTAACACTGGTGCAGCAAACTGCTCCGACTCAACTTGAATGCTGCCTCATCAGCAATCACTTTGAATACTTTTTTCAGCCAGAAACACGCAGCAATGATGCTGAAATATTTCTCTAGATGTGAAAAAGACCTAAAACCTGATTAGGGAGGAACACTCAGACAATAACCTGCTGATTGTGGCCAGAGCTCCCTTTTCAATAGGGTACAAAGACTTTTTTCCTGTTATGCTAAGTATTATAGTATTTCTTCTGATTTTGCAGGATTTCTGAATTGTTGCCACGACTGATGATAACTTTGCAGAGCGAGAATGCTCAATCACTCACCCCATAATTTTATGTTGCATCTATTTTTGAGTTACTAAGAACTAATATTCTGTTGTCTCCGTTTCATAAGACGCTTTATTGTTAGTTTTGACCCAGTGCAGGTCCCATATACTGTAATTTGCCTAATAGTGACGCACAGATGAAAATTATTAAGAAGAAAAAAAATTAAGCAGTTGAAATGACAATTCACTGTCTGCAGGCACTGTACATCTGTTTATAGACAGAATATATGAACTGTTTCCGCTGTTGCATTCAATGTCACACAGTGTGTCTCTTTGAATATTTGACTATTTACAGTCATTTTATGTCAGTTACTCAAACTACGAAATTCTATATATAATTATACCACACTCTGTCATTCTGCTTCATGTCTGAGGAATAACCGAATCGTATGTATCACAGCAAATTAAATGATTATTAAAGCCACTATGTGATGAATTTGAAAATTCCAGTTTTTAGTGCCCTCTAGTGGGGAGATCCAAAAAGACCCTGTGGCAGGTGGGAATTATAAATAATTATCTGATCATGTCATTAAAGGTTTACTAACCTTAAAGACATTACTTTTCCGAACTTTTTCCTAAGTGGATATTTTGACCAAAATAAGAATTCTTTAACTGTAACTGTAACCAAATAGCTTATGTTACATACTTGCACCATGATTGGCTCCAAACTAGTTGTTATGTCACAAATTATGCCTGTAGGTACAAGCCTTAAATTCACATAAATCAGTTTTGAGGTAACGGGGATTTGTAAAGATGTACTCTAGATATTAAGCATTGCACTTTAATAAAATTTGCGGACTCACATGAGACAATAGAAAAAGTGCAGCAGATATCCTCACTTTTCGTCTCTCGTGTGAGTCAATCCCCGAAAACACTGAATCCTACACTTCCCATAATGCAACACAATAGCATGTTTTATCAAATATGTCATTGTGTAAATATTTTGTGAAAGCACCATTGTTGCAATATCGATATTAAGGTATTTGGTCAGAAATATTATGAAATTTTATTTAGTTCATATTGCCACCCATTTGTAACGGCTTTAAAAAATGTCCTCCTGCCGATAGGGCAGATAGTCAGATCAGAAATTGTCTGTATGTGTCGTGTGCTGATTTGTTCGATCACATAAACAATATTCAGAAGGGAACTTTAATATGGTAAATACATTTATCCCTTTTTAAAGTGGATGAATTATCTGCTAGTCGTGTGTTTACTGTACTTCAGGCATGATATCATTCAGTTGATGATCAGCAGAGGATTTGATTATGTTGCTAAACTAAATAGTTAGTGCTGACTGCAAACACCTATGACCTGTGTATGTCTGAGCTTTTTGCGCTCGCAATCTACAGACAACGTTTTTTTTCCCAACATGTTGCAATGTCACAGGACTGTTTTGACTGACACATCCAACTTGTGTTGATGCTAACAATAACCACAACAGAACCGCTTGTCACAGTTTTCGCCAGGCCTGGATTTTGCCCTCGGATCTGTCTAGCCTACTTTCACAAGAGCAAAGCCCGTCTGTCATAATGTGTTACAGTGAATGATGCCTTATCTTTTTTCTTTTTTTTATGGCCAGAAAAAAAGCTGCAATATTGGAGAAGCGTTTTTTCCTCCCTCCAACGTATAGGACTTCTTTGCGTGACAAGACCAAACAAGGGGTGTATTTAACTTGCAGTGCCTAATCCATGGTCATTTATGCAGTCTAATCGCTGTTTCTCTCAACTATAAATAACCAAAAATGCTCCCTAATGGAGTAATTTACACACACCCTGCCAAAGCCATTGACAGCACTCTTTCCTATAGCAAATGTCTGGCATTTAGCAAATCGATGACATGAGTTATTAAGAGGAGCGGGGGCCTTGCTGCCTCTCCATTCTTCTCAATAACAAAAGAGGAAGTGCATTAAAAACTAGCATTGATGGGTTGTTGGGAGTTGCAGTCAATGAGCTCTCAAGAGTTTAAAATTAAATGGCTCTTAGGGTGAAAATTGTTTTCTCTGGTCATCCGTCATGTCATGAAGGGTCTTTCTCATAATGATAAATTAGAAACTAAAAGGGTAAAGGAGGGAAGAAGGGGCGTTGAAATCCAGTTGTTATAAAATCCTAGTGTACTTACCCTGCTCAGTTGTGAGTTAATGACACCAGCTTCGCCTTGACTAAGTGTTATTGCTGCAGTCCATAATTTCATCTTGAAAATGGGCAAGGGAGTGGATCTTCCTTATAGTAATTGAGTATTGATTTGAAAATAAACAGCAGTGAGACTCCCACCCTACTGACAGACCCATCTTTCGGATGAAATCGACAATAAATGGGCCCCTGGTTGGGGGGAAAGTTATGGATCAGGATGATACAGTCAAGCGCGCCTTTCCCCCTGCGATCTCTCTTCCAATATATATTGGATTTTAGATAACCCATTTACGAGCCCCTGTCATCTAAAACCTATAGTTTTGAGCAGGCAAATGATAAGTTAAGGGCAGGACTTTGCTCAGATCTCTGCTGCTTACACCACTGCAGTCCCAGGTGTATTTTAAGCGTATGTATCATACAGGAAATGTATCAAGTATCTGAAATAAAACTGATGAAACTGCAACCTGACTAAAATGAAATGAGATTCCAAGGCTGTATTAAGCAAATGTTTGAAGTCAAACATAATGTATGCTCTCATAAATGCAAAGTACAGCTGTCTAGCCGCAGGCAAATACCTTTATCTGAGTGTGAGGGGAAGAGAGTGGTAATGGTTCAACAGCTCAGTGAATCGACATAATACGAGGAGTCTAACACTTATGTCAGACTGGCCGTTAACCTCTGCGTAATCACTGTTGAACTACGCTCACACGCCCACCACCCCTCCTCCCCGGAGGCCCCCCCCACTCACCGCTAACGACATACAAATGTGCTATTCGTTTTCATTAGCCGCCACTTCACTTTTGATTCAGGGGAAGCGACGGTGGAGCTGCATCGGTGGGGAGTCAGCGTGGAGGAGTAACATGGTGCTGTGCCAAACGACCTCTAGGCTCCTATCAGGCAGCAGAACAGATTAACAGAGAGATACGGAGCTCAGTTAATTTCACCAGCTGCCCTTAGAGCGCGAGAGGTGATGTCAAACTGTGGTCGCCACCGTGCTATTGTATTGTCATTCACACCTGCCTAATGACTCCTGATTATCATTCACATGCTTGCGCTTCATTTGTTATCGGTGTGACCTGCGTCGGGAGCATTACGAACCCTTATCTATATTTATCTTGTCAATTATTGATCGCCTTTTCCCACCGCACGTCATTATTAATTTGACGCGGTGTGTCAAGCTTACTGTTAATCATATTTAAACAGATATGGGGGAGATAAAAATCAATTTTCCATTATCCTTGAGGTTTCTCATATCCATGCGGGCGCTGCGGAGGGGACTTGAGAGATCGGCTATGCATGACAGAGCAGATACAGAGCCATGCAGGGTAAATAATCATCTAATTTGAGTTTAATGGGGAAAGCAGTAGAAGGATGGAAGTGGTGTTTTCACTTTTTTTTTTCCCAAGGTAGGATTATATAATGTAATGTCTTTCAGATGTTTCACTGAGCTGGTGTTATGGTATTTACCCAGGTTTTTATCACTTTATGACAGCTGCAAGAGAATTCATGTTACAGATGATCATGACGGAGAGGAGTCTCTTATCATGTGCTTTAACAATCACTCTAGGAGGCTTTATAATGTAGCAATTATACCTTTTATATTAAAGCAGTATAAAGGACTTCTCATATTTCGGAAAAACAAAGCAAGTTTAGTTCTTTTTTTCTTGTAACAAAAGCAGGACAGAAAGACAAGAAGCCTAAAGAGCTATTACCCAGTGGAAGGTAATGGCGCGAGGCGCAGGAAGATACAAATAGCTGAGGAAGGGCACTTCACCCAGATAATGGGGTTGAAGGATCCTGGCATGGTGAGATTCATGTACAGACAAGGCTCCTTTGATGCCGTGACATTGGAGAGCCCATAAAAGCCATAGTATAAAATACCGAGGCGTTACTCAGACCTAATAGGATCCCCGGCTTTTTGGAGGCAGATTTAGCATAGCCTGACATAGGAGACACAGAAACACTAATTGGATACACCTACCTGGGTTCAATAAATGAACAAAAGGGGATCCATCAGAGGGGGTAGGGCTTGGAAAGGAGGGAGGTTTAGGAACTGTGAAAAATAGTGTGTGAGACGCTGAGCTTGCTGCACACGTTAGTAACAGACCTACCCCCCCCCCCCCCCCCCCCCCCCCCAAAAAAAAAGGCAGAAAGGATTTCAGTTACAGTGGGACAAAACAGTATTTAGTCAGCCACCAAGATTTCCCACTTGCCTGCCCTTGACCTGTAATTTTCATCATAGGTACACTTCAACTATAAGAGACAGAATGAGAAAAAAAAATCCAGAAAATCACATTGTAGATTTTTTATTTATTTGCAGGTATGGTGGAAAATACCTATTTGGTCAATAACAAAAGTTCATCTCAATTGTTATATACCCTTTACTGGCAGTGACAGAGGTCAAACGTTTTCTGTAAGCCTTCACAAGGCTTTCACACACTGTTGCTGTTGTTATGGCCCATTCCTCCATGTAGATATCTAGAGCAGTGATGTTTTGGGGCTGTTGCTGGGAAACACAGACTTTCAACTCCATCTATAGATTTTCTATGCGGTTGAGATCTGGAGACTGGCTTGACCGCTCCGGGACCTTGAAATGCTTCTTACGAAGCTACTCCATCGTTGCCCGTGCGGTGTGTTTGGGATCATTGACCCAGCCTCATTTCATCTCCAACGCCCGCGTTGATGAGGTTTTCACTTAAAATCTCACAATACATTGCCCGATTCATTCTTTCCTCTACATGGATCATTCATCCTGGTCCCTTTGTTTCCACCCCCATGCTTCACAGTAGATATGATGTTCTTTGGAACAGCATTCTTTCTCCTCCAAACATGATAAGTTGAGTTTTTACCAAAAATGTTCCCTAGTAAACTTCAGACGGGCAAGGACATGTATTGCTTGTATGTGCATGTATTTTTGCTCACTGTTCTTGTGATCATTTTGACCCCACGGGGGGAGATCTTGTGTGATAATTGCTCCCACAGTTGATTTTGTCACATCAAGCTGCTTACCTATTGCAGATTCAGTCTTTTCAGCAGGTCTACAATTTTGTTTTTTGGTGTTTTTTGACAGCTCTTTTGTCTTGGCCATAGTGGTGTTTGGAGTGTGACTGTTTGAGGTTGTGGACAGGTGTCTTTTATGCTGATAACAAGTTCTTATATATATATATGAATCTTGCAGGAGTAGGTGTAGTTCAGTAGATGCAGTTCAGAACAGTGTGGAGGTCCACACGATTTGGCTGTGTGGAGACAAATCTAATAAATATAATAATAAATGTCAAAATCTTACAGTGTTACTTACAGTAGCAAGCTTCTACTATCTAAATGGAAAAACAGGATGCAGCTCATAACTAAAGCAGAGCTGATCGTAGTACTAATGTTGCACTGCTATGGTCAGGTTTTCAGTGAGCGTAGATTCCTAACGAGGGACTGATGAGCCCACACCTCGAGTGGAAGTGAACCTCTGTCCCACACCACTCCTCTCTCGGACAGATGATACATACATGGTTCATCTCACACATGGTAGACTGAGGTTTGATTCTCCCCGTCTGCATCCAGCCAGACACTATTTAGCGTTGCTGTCAGAAAAGCTCTTTAGACGGACTAATCTTTGGTCCGCTGACAGCTGTGTCCTCTTCCAAAATGAACACAAATTCCCTCAGACCAGCTTCTCCTCCGGCTCAGATCAATATGGCTCTGATAAGCCAGGACACCTTCCAGGAGCTGCAGGGCATGAGGAAGGGCCCTGACATATCATGATTTGGGATTTAATTACTTCGCACATGAGGCTGACTCGAATGCATGTATGAATATGAGGTGTGTTTATGTGTGCCTGCAAGGTGATTTATAAATGTGATGTTTGAACGACATTGGATGTCTGAGACTTTTTTTAAAAAATATATAAAAAAAAAAAAAAAAAGTTAAATTGGTGACTAAAAGTCACAAGTGTATGAGCAGTAATGTGGGACAAAATGAGTTTCCTATAAAGCACTTTACACACAGCAACCTCTACCTGCAAGGCGGTAATAAGAGGGAAGCTGAGTGCAGAGTAAATGCTCCACAGTAGGACTCATATATATCATTCATATATTAACAATTTACAACAAAAGAGTGTGTATCATTGGTACGGTCAGTGCACACAGTTAAAGCACCTGTGTTCGCACTGCAATATGTTCTGAACATGCACTGTTCAGCTGCACCTGCCACACATCTACAAACACTCAAATGAGGCATTGCCTCAGCAGAGCTCTGCTGTACATTTGCCAAAGAAATTGGTTAGTTGACCAACATTATTCATTTTTCAATAATTACATTGGATCCCACTCTGCAGAAGCAAAAGGCTGCTGTACTACCAATTGGAACATATACAACTCACAATAAAGACTTATTTTACATATTTTTATAGGGGGCAAAGTAATTTCTTGTTCTTTTTTTTCTTTTGAATATCCAGCCTTGGTGCTTGATACACTTGATGTATCATTGACCAATATATGTTGTATACAGTTCAAAAATATAAAATTCTTTGGCATAAATATGTTTTAAAAGTTGTTCAGACTTAAATAATATATAATCCTGTATAAATTGTTAAGATGCGTACATTATTAACAATTTAATAATAAATTAACTTGTCTAAAGTAACTAAGCATCCCAGCATGCATTGCAATTTGGTCAATATTCTCCTTTGTTTTTCTAATTTGAAGAACATTACATGTTGGAGGCTTATGTCTTTTTAAGTTTATCTAATCTGGAAAAAATAATGTAAATCAGACTTGACCCTGTTATGCTAGCACCAAAATAAACATAATTAACAATCAAGCCCAGTTTGAAACTGAAAATTCTAATAGGATATAATTCACTAAATGAACATAGCTGAATATAGTGTTGCAATTATATACCATTGTTATAAATTAACTAACAATTTTATACTGTTGTCGAGTTTTCTCAAGAGATGTACTGAGGCTTAACATTTTAACTGAGTGACTGATTTACAGAGCTGGAGGTGTGGCATTTAGGGGGCAGGGTGAAAGATGCAGATACAGTTGCCTTATGTGAATGTAGGATCCAGCATTTGTGGAGTTAATTGAAACATACTAGACACTTACGTTTAGGACAATCTCCAAGGAAAACCTGATTGAAGTTAAATGTTATTAAAGGTTGTTGCTGTAGCGCAAACAATAAACATATATAACACTCATGCATTAAGACTCTTATATGAGGTTAAAAGTCCAATAGACAAATGCAGCCTGTACAATTTTAAAGTAAAGTATGATGGAGTTATAACCTCCCTTTTTAGAGTAAAACTTTGTATTGATGGCTAAAAACACAGGATATAAACATCAAACCATATATTATATACACAATATATGACATTGATACAGTCTACAGTACATATTGTACTGTATGTTTTTTAGGTGATCTACATGAACACTGTCAACGCTGTCCTCTCAAGTCCCTGCATACATGATGCTTCTCCATTTAATTTATCTCCCAGCATGCTCCAGGCCTCTGGCTAGCATGGCAGAATGGGAAATAAATGACACAGGGGGGAGTGAGCCCGTCGCTCTGCCAGCCCACAGGCCCTCCCATAAATAGCTTTTAACATGAGGATCAATAATGTTAAATTGTGATTAAATAGATTATTACAGTCAGAATTAGCCACCCCAGGGGCTAACATGTGTTTATGGAATAACCAAAGGAGTTTAGATTTCATTACTTGGACTTATAGTCACCTCATAGCAATAATTTAAGATAACCATGTAGTTTAGTTTGTGTACAATATGGTGTGACAAATTTCACTCAGATCAATATTGGGGGTGATTAGGAAATCACTAAAAGTAAGAAGTCGTCTTCTGTTGTGTCACATCTGAAATATTGCAAAATATTTATATGTTCCAATGTCAGACAAAATACCATGAACAATTTGTAACTGATACAAAATGCAGCTTTAAACTGGATCCAGGACACATTGGATGTATGAATGAACATATTATAGCATGACTGATACATGGTTGATATTGATGATAGTCAGGGCCTAAAGGTTTCGGAAGAATTTGTTGGAAAATCTCAAGTTAGCAAGTTCTGTGACTGCTTTTAAAATCTCCTTTAGAAAACCTTTTTAAGTGTGTGTTTTCTGTATTAATCTAAACTAAATGAAATACACAATGTAAGACACTTTAATGTGGCTGTAATGAATCCCACACGCAGTATATCAACTGAAACGTTCACGTTGAAGGTTATGATTTAAAACCCGCTGACGGCTTTTGAAAGAAAGAAACGTGATCTGAAATATTTCAACACAAACTGACTTTACTCATCACGTCACACACAGGTTGTTTTCACTGAAGCCTTTTTCTGCTTTGTTTTACTAATTGACCCAGAGTACAACATGGCTCCACTCTTTCCAAAACTGCAACCATATTTATTTTACAAGGCTAATCCATTTCTGACAGCTCTGCTTATTCTTCTAGCATAATATCATAATAACAGTGTGTGTGCGTGTGTGTGACAGAGACGGTCTTTGTCAAACCCATTTGACTTTACACAGAAGTTAATTTATTAAAACTTTAATTATGTTTGCTTATAAAGATCCTAATAGAGATGTAAAGCAATGAAATCTTCATAACTCTGCTGTTTCAAAGAAAATCCGCTCCATTTGAGTCAGATGTTTCATTCACGTGAGAAGGTTCATTCTGTGTAATTAACTAAATATGATTTATCGAGCATCTTCCAATGTGCTCATTATAACTGAACTCTGTTTAGTAGCAGAGTTGTTGATACAAGGATTTAAAGATATGCCGGAGTAGCGTGTTTTCTATTTCTGGCCTAGAAAATCAGAATCGGCGGCGAGGCTCACTGCTAACTGATCCAACTTCCTCTCAGAAGGCCTCAAATGGACCAAAATAGCTGCAGTATCGTCTGTTCCAGGAGCGGAGGAGAAGTGGTGTGGCATAATGGGAAGTTTTCATAGACCAGAGTTGGTGTGCTGATAAGTGGCAGATAGAGGTTTTACACTTGGCCGGAGCATATCGGTAATAGCTCTAGGAGCAGCAGTGTGTTGACTCCAGTCGAGGAGACAGAGGAGGGAGAGCAGCATCATGTCTGTGTGGTGACTCTCAGCTCTGGAAGAGTGTAGCTCTACGCGGTGCTGCTGTTTCCTACCAGTGTCTTGCTTTTTTTCTCTCCTCAATATAGCTCTTTATTATTAGCATTAGTTGTTTTGCTGCCTGTTGAACCAACTGGTTGTCCTCTATTGTTACACAGCTATTGTGTAGTTTGTGTCTTAACCCTTTTCTGTTTATTTGCACTGCTACAGTACCTGTGATTTAACGAAGATGATGTAGTTTAAATCATTGACCTAGCTGTAGCTTCATATTTACTAATCAGACATGAGAGTGGTATCAATCTCCTCATTAACTCTTGGCAAGAAAATGTTTTTTTTCCCACAAAAAAACGTTGAACTATTCCTTTAACAATTATAAAAATAATATTGGCATTATGCCCCGAGAGGGAACCCCTCTCCGCCGCTTTATCGAAAAGCAGAACTAAATCTATTTTAACGAAACGAAACCCCACAAAAAGTTGGATATTGCCAATGATCCAGGTTATCTACTTATTGAAGAAATGTTCATTTGTACTCTAATACTAATATTTTGAAGATTCTACTAATCCCTCTTCAAGTTTTTAAAGGTTTGAAATGCATAAATTAGTTCATTAAACTTTTTTTTCTTTCTTTTTTTGCAAAACTGCAAACATTACAGTCAGCACTTCATCTTGGGGCCTTAAGCACACCGTCCAGAAGTGCAGCCATTTGCACTTTTTATAAGCTTTATCCCCACCTAGTTATTCTAAGATCTGCTGCTAAATTTGTCCCTCATTCCCCTCTCCCTAAGCTTAAGCCGTCAGCCCAGTAATACAGCTTCAAGAGCACATCTCCCACCAACTTATTTATTTATATATACGTGTCTGCCTTTGGTGAAGGCCGCCATGCTGCTGGGGTACAGCGCAGTGTGAGACAAGAAGGCAGAAATGTTGCGTTACTTCGCACCGCTTAAGTCTCTGCACTGTCGCTTATCTGTAAAGCACCCTGTTTGATGCCAGGCAAGGTGATTTTTGATAAGTTGAAAAAATGCATGCGCTGGAGGAGAGTTTACTGTTTGCATATGCTTAAAGACGAGCATGTTTCTATTTGACAGTGGAGAGTGGAAAGAAATCTTCATCAGTACAGGATATTAAAACAGGATAAACTTAGGTACCTACAATTCTATATTATTAATGGTTTCATTGTCTGTAAGTGAACACAAAATATTAATTTTCCATCTGATACAATTGAAACTCCCTCGGCTTTGAAAATGATATCCTACTTTTTTCACAAAGCAAATATGTTGAAACCGCGCTTCACATCTTTAACGTTGTTCGTCATTTCTGCTGTAAAACTAACACTGTTAACACGGTTGTCTTTGAGCACATGTATGTCAGCATGTAGTATTTTATCGCCATACGATCCACTATAGCTTCAGCTTCAGTAACACGTACAGGTGGAGTTGTTTCAGTCCGAGGCCCGCAGACGATTGTGTTTCGTGTTTCACGTCTGTCGAAATACCGAGGTGATATTTGGGTAACTGCGGGCAGTGAGGTAGAGCACCAGACTCCACCAGAGCGCCTCGAGTCATCAAAGGGAAGGGACATCACGATGTGTCAGCCGGCATCACATCACAAGTTTGGCTCCCAGCAAGGCGAAGGTCTCCGGCCAAATCAGTTTATATAATAGACAGGATGGAAAAACAGCAAACGCAGTCAATGCAGTCTGCACACTTGGACACTATGGGGACTATAGATAGATGTGTGATGTTTTTGCAGTCATGTCAGTGTGTGCTGGGTGCCCGAATGCTCCTCAGAATGTACTGAAGCTCAAATGAAGTGGTCACATACAAGTGGTCAGTATACTGTGTGAAAATCACACAAAAAGGTTAAATGCAACCTATATAGGTGAACTATTGTTGCTATTATTGTTTACAATGTTTCCTTGTGTTGAAATGTTGGGTTGAAGGGTTTAAGTTTTTCATCACGGATGAGTGTGGAAACCAGGGCTAAGCTTTAACTAAATAAAGTTCAACTTTTTGTTTTATAATATTACTGATATTGAAGGTCCCACGATTATAAATTTAGTGTTCAACAATTTTCAATTTGCTGTTTTGTGGCATTTCAGGTCATCATTGAACTTGTATGTTATCCAATAAGTAGACAGGAGGAGTAGACAGCCCCCCCCCCCCCCCCCCCCAATCCTTTCACTCGACCCCTGTGGAAAACAGCCCACCTAAGATTTGTGTGAAAGTGCTCACCTCAGTCAGCGAATGAGCCACCATGGGGATGCAAAAGCAGGGCAGTCTAAAAGCTGTTCATCCTCTATGATTTGGCCCAGACGAGTAATTTGACCGTCTGCCTCTGTTATTTTCAGCCCATGCATGCAGCCAGGGGGTGAACAGATGAGGGCATAAGTTAAATGAGAAGAGCTTTGTTTGTTTTACTGTAAATCACGCAAAGATATGCTATATTAAAATATAGACTTGTCTCCTTGAAGTTTTAATATGTCAGAAACTGACTGACTATTGAGATTTTGACCAATACAAACATATGTTGTAGTTATATTGGTATCTGTGTCTATTGTATGGTGAGCAATACATAATAATCAGTATAAAAAGTACATAGTTTGTAACAAAACTTAAAAAAAAGAATGAAAAAAGAGATCTTTAACAAAGATTGCATTTGTATTAATATTTATGTAAAAAATAATATTGGACCTTTTAAGCTTTAATATCTATATTGACATTGGCGTCAAAAGTTCAGTATCGTCAAGTCATAAAATACATTATAATACATTCTATCAGTCAGTTGGCTGTAATCAACACTACATACAAAGATAACACTTTTAAAATTGTGTCTTCTTCATGCGATGTAGTGGAAACAATAACATGCATACAATATACAACATTCAGCTCTCAAAGTAGTTTAGACGCAACACAGATACATTTGTGTTTTCAACTAATGAATAGAGTTGATACACTATAAGGCTTCCATTGTTAAAATGCCACAACTACAAAATAAATGTGTTTAATTAGTCTGCACAGTTGTATTGTATTTAAAAAAAAAAAAAAAAGGAAAGATAATGTATGCTGTTTATGTTGACAGCTAAAACTCCTGTATCGCTCCAGACAGCATAATGGACTTTACCAGACAGGACAGCAAAACAAAGTCACTAGCTGAACACGTTCAAGCTAAAGTGACCTTTACACTAATTTGTTCGCAAATGTTACCTTCCATTTTATATTTAACACCATAATTAAAATGTTTACTCATCAAGCGTTTTTCTCATTTTGATATGGCTGCACTGCGCCTGCCTTTTTGTTTTTCATTTGTCTTCCGCACAAAAGCCACTAATTAAAGATCTTCCGATATAGTAATCATCAATAGAGAGCGGCCCATAAACAGAAGCCATCACAAATGAATGATGATAGGTCTTTTTTTGAGTGTCTTGCTCTCACATGACATGAATCAATCAGCAGACAAAACGGGCTTGCAGGCCCGGCAACAATGAGTCCAATTGAGCTGAGCTGTGATTATGATTCACTGAACAGCGTGATTCAAAGAATAGCAATGTTTAGCTCAAAGGAAACTGATCAAGCTTTCTTCTGAGGGAGTTTTCTGCCTCTCAGGTCCCCAAAATCAGCCAGTTGTATCGCTGATGATTTTGGAAGTGCCACTCAGTGGGATAACTTTCGAGTGATTGAGGGGGGCAATGAGATTTTTGTTTATTCAGGAGCCAGGTGCAGATAACAGGGCCATTAATGATTGGAAGTTGATTACAAGTCACTTCTGCAGAGAACAGCGTGATGCTTCACAGTTTAATCAAGAACAAAAAGTTAATGGGTGCACTTTCACATTTGTTTTGGCATTAATATCTAGGTTAGTGTTTATCATTGACTTGTCTGGCAGAGTATATTACCATGGATATTTATTTATTTATTTATTTATTTCATTTCAGTTTAGTATGGAAGCAAATTGAATTGAAATTTAAATACTTCTCAGTTTAGCACTGAAATATTTTTCTTTGAAAAACATTCAATGTGTTGAATGTTTTTCAAATTACTCAAATTCAGTAAGATCTATTTGGTCAAAACAAATCAAAAAAGATCAGATTGCTCCGAATGGGCTTGATCAAATTCACATGAATATGGAGGAAAATAAAGTCAGACGTGCGCATCTCGTATAAAAATATTTCATAAATGTTTGTTTTTGAAATTGCACTCTTGAAGCGGGCAATTCAGACCACATGAATTCAGAAAGTAAAATAATCAGTGCGATGACTACAGAATACGTTTCACAATCAAATATTCAATTACTAATGATATTCAAATCTTTCTGGCCATTATTTGCTTCCATAGTATAGTGTCAGGATACAACTGCAACACTATATGGCAGTGGAGTTTGGATGGTGTCTTTAATGAGCACTTTTCTTATTGCTCAGACTGTCAGGCTCCCTGCCTTAAGGGTTGAATGTAATCATTCTCCACCAATATGAAATAATGAAGTATGAAGGGTAATTGTTAAACAAGTGGCCTCCTGGGAATCTGTACAAGATTGTACCTGACGTGTGTGTGATGTGTACGAGGCGTCGTGTTAGCATGGATGCGCACCCAGACACACACACACGCACGCACAAACACTTGCAGATTAAACCCTATTAATGCAAACTCAAAGCCCAAGTGACATCTCCAGCAGCGTAATGAGAAATTTAGCAGGAATCTGAGGCTGATTATCAACTGCAAATTTGCTGTAATGCCAGTAATCAGAGGAGATGGTACAGCGGAGAGAGAGAGAATGTGAAATGAAGGGAAGCCAACAGTGAGCCAGAACACTAATTAAACCGTACCTGCAACTTGTTTCCTGCCATCTTCTTTACATGACAATGGCGCCAAGGCCCCCCGAGGAGAATTTATTTCTCTTCCACAGAAAAGAGTTCTGATTTTAATGGATTGCTATTTATTGTTGAGTCCAACTCCTCGTGCTTAGGTGACTTATGAATAAACATCACAACATGTTGTGTTGCTGTTTTAAATTACCAGTTTTTAAATTTGACAGCATGCACCCTTTGACATTCATTCACCCGTTGAAAATAACTGTCCCGATGTCAAAGAGCAAGTCTGCGGGGGACACAAACTAAAATGATAACGGCTTCGTGATATTCGCGTCTGCCCAGGTGTCTGAGGGTTAATCACAAAATTAACTTATCATCTTCCTGGATGAAGTAATTAAGCAGCACGGGACAAACTCTTCACATAATTGAGGGTGAATAATGAGGGAGAGGCCCGCAGTCTAGTGGGAGGGAGGAAGATGAAGGGAAGATCACAGTTTGGTAATTATGGGACAGGACACTTGATGGAACCTGTGTAGGAAAAATGTTGTTGTGCCACTTATGGCACAGTTCTATCGCTGTGATGTAAAGCTGCAGCGGATATAAGAGGACGCAAGCCGGGCGCTCTTCACACCGGGAAAATAAATGCTCTGCTGTGAGACTAAACCAGGCCACAGTAGATTTATTTAACACACAGAAATAGATACACATTAGCGGTAGCGTATTTACATAAAGTACATAGAGTTACAGATTAGGCGTCTGGCTAAAGGTCAAATGTCATCGTGTAGCGATCTGACAGAAAAAGCTAATTTTACAACAATATGACAACTTCAGATCCTTCATCATCTTATTTAAATTTGATGGGGAATGAAACTAGGACTGGCCCTTAATGAAACATCGGTCTTGTTTCTTTCTTTTTTTTTGTGTGGTTTACGTCATGTTAAAATTAGCCAATGCGTTTTCCAGTGAAGTGAAAGAAAACTTTGTAAAATAAAAGGTTGGTGTGAAGAAGTCCACAAAGCCAAAGACAAAAACTACTTGTCCATATTTTTCACATTATAAGTGTCTCAATGTATATTTGTTCATATACCACTATAAGATTTTTATCAACATACAGGAAGAGAATTTACAGATAGACCTGCAACTAACAACATCATTGTCTTTACCTTTTATTTATTTATTGATCAAACATTTTGTCTTTTAAATGTGGAACAAGTGAAAAATCGGCATTATAATTCATGGTTTAATTTAAGTTTAGGGTCATTCCATCAAATTGACCTTCAGTCCAAAATACAAAGATATTCGTTTTATATAACATGAGACAAAGAAAAGCAGCGAACAAATTTGACATTTTAGCTGCAGATGAATTTTCTGTCAATTAATCAAAGGTTAATATTCTGCTCTTTAAGGGAAGTCCTGGGATGAAAGGATGTTGTTGCTTCAGTTTGTCACAGCAATCATCGCTCCTTTATTCAGCATTTAAACAAACGAGCTGTAAACATGGACGTTAATGAAACTGAAATAAAGCTACTGCTGTAAATAATGCTGAAAACTGGACATTGTAAGACATAAATCATTCACAAGGTAATGATAATTAACCCTCTTTATCAAATTAAGTTGTGTAAGAAACCTTTTGGAGGTAATGTAGTCTGGTTGCAATTAAATGTGTTCAATCAGCAACTGGAGGTTTCAGTCAGTGACGAAACCAGTGAGCTACATACAGTATGTTGAAAACAAAGTGAGGTCAGTCAGCACGTGGAAATAAGGTGGTCAGGAGACTATGTTTAACTGTGTATATGATGACATGTTCAAATGTGGAGGAGAGTTAAGTTTTTTTGTTTGTTTTTTTGCAGTAAAATGAAAGAAAAGCGGAGCCACTAATAAATAGAGTAATAAATGTTTAGCCTTATTTTAGGCGTTTTCAGCAGTTCAGCAGCAGAAAACACATGTTTGTACTTCATTCTTTTCCACACATGCACATCAAAACAGCGCTGCGTCACTGCTCACTTAGCGGATCTTTATGCAAATCAAATGAACTGCGTCTGCACTCATTTACTGTGCATGACTAGTGTTAGTAAATACCCCTCGAAAAAAAATTGCAGCGATGCAAAAGTTTACACACCTGATGTTAATTTGCAACAGGCCCCTTAGGCTCGCTAAATAGTGATAAAGCAGCTCAGATGTGTGTGACTTGTTCACAGCAAAAGCTGCATCTGCTCAGAGGTCACATCGTGTAGTTTGGCTTAAAACAAGACGGCACATGAAAGCTGCTAACATTGAAATACAACTACTTTCTCATGAATTTGTCGTTATACTGATTGTTTTTTTTTTTTTTTTTAGCTCTTATCCAAGTGCAATGCTTGTGTAATCAAGCTGCATTTACACAATATGAAATACGTCGGTCATTACATTGTACTTAAACGAAGCACTATAATCTATAATCCGATGTCCACCATAGTCCTCATAGTGCTAATGTTGGTTTAATGTGCAGGTCTGTGGCACCAGAGGTATTATTAGGACCATTATTTCTCCCAGAAAGACAGCATCTGTCTCCTCTGCATTTTCTGCATGGTGAGCACATGAATACAGCAAATCACTACACAGAATGGCAATCATGCGAAACTGCTGGAGCGTTGGAGAAAAGTGCGACGCACCAAGCGGTGCTCGCTGTTTAACGGAACATCCACGGCCTGCTTAGGCCTTGCTCAATTTATCGACTGCTGCAAGAAATCAACAGTGGCAAGCAGCTTAGCGGCTCCCTCTTCCCATAATAGACTCCATTCATACAGGCCTTTTATTCTCCGCGCTGCGCCAGGTGACAAATGGACATAATGTCTGCCAGCCTGCCTTTGAATTTATTTGATTTTTTTTTTTTTTACTCCCTTCCTCCTTCCCCTCCCTGTCCTCCCTTCACTTGTGATCCTCACTGATACATCTTGACACTCTGAAGTATCCAGAGTAAATTCACTCTGCTTCTATTGCTGTTTATAACCTTCAGGCTGCCAGCAACGATCTGTGTATGCACACCACAAACAGCCACTGTCATCCTGAAATAACTTGAGAACACAGAAAGAGGCAGGAAAGACGTAAAAAAAGAAAAAGAAAAAAGAAAAAAAAGAGGTTTGAAGTGTCAAAAAACAATGAAAAGGCTTTTAAACCAGAGTGTGTTAAGTTAAGTAAGTGACTTATTTTCTATAAATGTCCTATCAATGATTTAAATATACTTAATAGTTATAGAGTAGCTGGTGTTTGTGTGGGTAATAAAACAGGCAGAGCACTGCATCATCATTTCTAAAGCCACAGATGGTAAACTGAATATGAAATTGTTCATATAAATCAGATGGCAGTTTGTTTATAGCTACAACAGCAAGTAAATGGATCTTCTCGGAGCGACATAATCTTATTACACATCGACAAATATGTTTACTGATTTTCAAAAGTTTAGCAAAACACAATCAAGGACCCAGTTTCTTGTTTATACCTTTAAAAAAAAAAAATCCAAATAAAACCCCCTAAAATAATGAGAACATTTTAGTATGGGTGTAAATAAATATTTCAACCTGAGAAGCCTTGTGTCGGTAATCTATCACCCCGACTCCCAAAGATGGGACGCTCCCCGCGGGAAGATAATTCACCAGTTGTGGATCCTGAGGAGCAGATGATCTATACAGTCCTAGAAAAGGTTATTTATCGCTTTCATAATTAAATTTGGTATCTTGGTGGAGGGGCTGTCATGGTATGATTAATCAAGTCCCTCAGTGGCCAGAGCTGGAGAGGGCCAAGTAGCAGGTGTTGCTCACTTGTTATTCCGGCCTGAAACGTTGCAGCTGTCTGCGGTGGGTGCAGGTTTCTAAAGGAAAAGAAACGCGTATCATCACGTCTGACCTGAACACTTTTACACATCTCGATGATCATCATCAAACACGATTGAGTTTATAGCACTTTTATTTCCACCTCTCTGAGTCACCCGATGCTAGACCTCCTACGTCTGAGAACAACCTTGCTAACTGCAGGTGGCTCAATGATGACAGGTGAGATGATGTGACAGCGATGTGTCAATCAAAACCAGTCAGGCTGGGGTGAAATGTTGTTCCTGGTATACGGTCCAGATCCACACTTACCTGATATTAGACAGAACTGTCAACTTATTACACGTCATTTCCATCTCCATGTCCATCAGTTTATCAATTAAGTGAATTACTGTTTCAGCTCTAATTTCGTTATAAGTGTTGAGAATGCTTTGGATTGCTGTAATTAATTCATTTGTTTATAATCTATATTTAAAAGCATTCGAAAAGCTCATTAACAAGTCGAGTTCAGATTGACATCCTTAAATTGCTGGTTTTGTCTGGAAAAAAATAAAAGAAGATTTTCAATTTGCAATGATAAAAAAATTAATAATCAGGAAATCCTCATAATGAAGAAGCTGGAACAAATAATAGTTTGACATTTTTGCCTGAGAAATTACAAATAAATGATTATTTACAGTGTAATCCATTTATAGAAAAAACAGCCTTCTAGGACCCAAAAGACATTTTAATGTATTGATTACATGTCAATATTTCAGCAATAGAAAACACAAAGCAAAGGAAGACGGCATTCTTGTTGTCACCAAGGAGCCTTTTAACCGCAATCCAGCGTCTAATGAATATACGTGGTAGCGACTGGTGAATTAACTAAATAGACTGGACACAGAGATGCTGCGGCGCCTCGTCGCCACATCAGTGTCACAGTGATGCTTAAAGCCGTGAGTCGCCATGTCAACCGTGTGGCGAGGGGATGAACTGACTGTAGGACAACAGAAAGTCAATATCCGTGTTGAGCACAAAATGAACATGGTGTTTAATCCTATGTCCACAACAACAGTCTGCTCCATCACGCCGCTTCAGACGAGCCGCTGTTCAATTTACCTTCCACTGCCAGCCTGGAGGCAGAGGGAGAAGGTGTGTGGGGTTTATTACACTCAGCTGTGTGTCTTTCTGTGTGTGTGTGTGTTTGAGCACATGTGATCAGCAGCTATATGGATTACACTTCGCAAAAGCTGTTTCTAGACTTGTTTTGAAAGGGCTGAAATTGGCAGTTGTTGAGGGGGGGGGGGAAAACCCGCCAATGTGGCAGCTCTTGTGAGAAGCCGGTCTGATGATCGTCTCTTTCCCCTGACAAATGCGATTAAAAGGAGCCGTTATGTAAAGTCTGGATTAGCAAGGTTTTGACAATCCCCGGTAAAAATGGGACAAATTGAGTCCTCGAGCTATACACGCCGAGTGTTTATGTTAATCGACGGAGGTACAGTATGTGACCTGAGCTAAGCAGTGTGCTTTTAGGTCTTTCATCTTTCCACGGATGCTGCAGTCAGCTACTTGACCAGAATGTTGAAAGCGAACAGGTACAGATGAGGAAAAGATTAGATTTTTCCCTTTCTGGTTCATCAGCACGGAGTACAGCAGGTTAATAATTACCTGTCATCTGGATCCTGGGAAGATATTTGCTTTTACTTTGTGCTAGTAGATGGAATATTGGAAAAAAGTGCAGTTATATGCTAATTTCTGTTGCACACATTCAAGTATTGAGAGGTTTTTCAGGCTTAAGCCTATTTGCTTTACATATTCTAAGATTTGATTCGTACAAGAAAAGAAAGACAGATTTTAAAACACAAATTTTTCTTTCTTCATGTTTCATTTTCATGTGTAGTATGTGTAGTGTTGGAAGTATTCAGAGTAATATTCATATCCATTTACTCGAGTAAATGTAGCAATACTGCAATTTGAAAATACTCCATGACAAGTAAAGTACCTGCACCGAAAATGTTACTTGCAATGCAAAATTGCTTAGTATTATTATACTATTATATATTGCATTATTACTGGTGATTATGTATATAAAGCAATTTACTGTAGGGTGGTGTAATCTGAAACAATGCATCATATTTGATCAATTCAGTTTTGTGTTTAACTTTTTTGAAAGAAAAAATAGGAGATGCAGAAAAAGACATCAAATTATTCCTCAGTAATTAATTGCCGACCAGTGATAAACTGATTAACTCAGTTCTCTCGTATTGCAGCTATATTTTGTGAAATGTATCTTGTGCCCATTTGCTGACGCTTTCACCATCATAACCTTCATTCATTGAGTTCCACTAATAACACTTGAATCCTACTTTTACTGTTTCCTATTGAAATTGCGGTTGTATATGTTTAGTCGACTGTCACTATTTGCTGTTGCAACGGCCCCTTTTTCCCCACAGTCCTCATTAAAGTTTCACCCTGTATTATCTTGTCTCATGCCCATACAGAGGGTCTGTACTGTGGCCTGCGTGGTGGGTTGCTTTCCTCTCTGTATTGTCCTGTGGTTTTATCCCCCTCACCTCCTCACCTGGCTGCTGGCCTGTGTGCCGCCAGCCTCAGATGGTTAATTATCTCTTGTCTGAGCTGTGATCACCTCCCCCGGGGCTCAGCAGCATAACGCTGTATCAGAGGCAGCCTATTGAACATCCTCCCGGACTACTGGGGTGTCCAAGCGACTGGCTAATAACGATTCATGCAGCTGCCAATCTGGCTGAGCTACGCCATCAATATTCCTGTCTGCAGAATAACATCAATTAAGAGACAGGGATCTGAACATTAAGACACAGGACAAATATCATCCGCTGGGTTGATGTCTTAAATGGCAAGAGCAGACAGCTGATTGTGGAAGTGATATACTCATACCAGAGTGTGAGAGAGGGCTGTGTGCCAGCTCATTGCTTAAAGAGTTTGATATTTTTTCTGGGCTCTCGAACTGTGCACTGAGCTCAACGTTAGGTTTCAGGTCATTTAGGTTAGCAAAATCAAAATACTAAAAGGACGATTTTCTTCTCAAAAATCCATTTATGATTCTTCAGTTTGTTTTGTCTGAGAGGCAGGATAGACGTCGCCTTCTTGAAGCTCGGCAGCCAATCGAAATGACAAATCTCCGACGTGACGACTTTACGATCTTTAAAATATCTATTACTACTTTTTATTTTTAAAGAAAGGAAGAAAAAAACCCACAACAAAAACATTACTCAATAACTTGTAAACTGAAGCTATTAAAATTCATGGCACAGACTCTTTAACATGCCTCCCAGGGAGTCGTGTTAAGAGTCAGAGGTTGTCTTAATCATGCTGAACAGTGGGGAATGCCTCAGAGCCTGTCTCTGTTAATGGCAGCAGCAGTGAGAACAGGGAATATGAAGGGAGGGGCTGGCTGAAAACCCGAAACCCTACAGTGAAGGCCGGGGTTATTATCTGCAATTACCCTGATTACTGAGCCCTTCATTTGAATGACTAGGGTGAAATTCATTTATCCCCGGTATTACTACCAATCTGAGCTGGACATCAAACAGTCGGTGAGAAATTGGCCGAAATTGGAATCTGTTTGCTAATAAAAAAAACAAAAACAGGACAATACGAGTATGATAATAGAATGTTATTGACAACAAAACTCATTCATTCGAGTGTATTTGATGAGTGTTACTTCTTCTGTGCCTTTCTTCTCCTTGTTCTAAAACTATTTCAGTAAAACACAACAAAGCCTCATTGCATGTAATAAACACACTTTTGCCGCCCTAGTTATGCCATCTCTGAAAGTCAAATTCCCAAATACATTGTTATTGCTAATTCTCCGTGTGTCCTCAGACAAATATTGCTGCTGGGGAGCAACATATCTAGTGATCAATCACATCACCTCTCTGAACCTGCTATGCAATTTATTAAGCGCTGAACAAATGGGCCGGAGCAGGCGGACGGCTGTTCCCAGGGCCGGGGAATGTAAATCTAAGCAGAGTAACAAATTAGTCGGACTTCTCACTTTTTCTTTTTTTTTTTTTTTCTTGCTTGCATACTAAAATTGCTGGTGGCAATGCAAAACAACCCAAGGTAGACATTAAACTCGCAAAGGTTATAAGAGAAATTTGTAGTTGTAGCCAGAAGTTGTTGCTTAGCAATGCATTTTCAGGAAAACAGTAACTGCTTTAGTTCAACATTTGTATACTTGTCTATGTATGTGTAGTAAGATAAAAATAATAATAATAATAAAAAACACCAATTCCAATGATATCATAATTTGCAGATATTATATAACAAGAATATATTAAAAAGAAGATGAATGTGTAAATGATATAAGAATATATATAGAGCCTCGCTCTGTGTAACCAGGTCTTGTGTTGCGCCCTACAGTCAGTCTCCAATGAGCAGATGGATATATATAAATATCATAAATACATAAACCTTTCACCATACATAATGTTGACATGTCGATTACATCCAATGAGAAGATTTCTAATGTCTAAATGACAACAGTTTTAAAATAATTTCTTTCTAACTATGGTTAATGTTTGGGAAAGATTGTTATCATGACAAATAAGGTGAACGTTTTGTATTTTTCTAAAGCCAAAGCCTAATATACATTATTCCTATTAGTACACGTCACCTGCACTGCACTAGATGGGCATGCTCCTTCGTGTATATACATACACAATGACTGAAAGTAGTCCTTAACAAATACACGGAAAATACCATACGGTTTGAGTATAAAATTGTTAAAAACTACCCTTGTGTGTTGTATTGAGTACAACTGACAATGATGTTTGTGATTTTTAATACGTCCTTGACTTCTTCCCCAAAACCACATTTGGAATTGATTTTGATGCTGTATTCCTTCACGTATGTACAAATACGTACATTTAAGCCTCATTTACCTTCCCAACATAATGATGGTGTAATATACTGAGATTCAGTGAGATTAAATCAATTACTAATATATTGCAAAATATGTTTGCACATTTTTACTATTTTGGGTTCAAGCTAATAATTTGAATTGACTTAAACAGTCCCGACGTACTGCGCTAGCAGTAATTGAGATTATTATTTTTTTTCTTGGCTACCAATTTGAGACATAATTCACAAACAAAGACAGCAGTGTAAATTGTGGGCAGACTGGGTTGGCGTGTGTTACAAATCAGGAAAGCAGGTGGCTCATCAGTTTTTCTCCCCTGCCAGTACTCGTCATGGATGGAAATGGCATCACAAAGCTCTTTCAACATGAATACCAGCCTCATACCGATGCGGCGACCCGGTCGTGAACTTCTCGGTATCTTTGGCAAACAGACGTCTCCCTGAAAATGGCAAAATGTTTGAAATCCCTCCTCTAGATTTCCTCCGTGCCATATGAGAAGAGTTTTTTCCCCCTCAGTATTAACACTCCCCAAACCTCACCTTTTATCTGGTCATTTAAAATTCATAAAGTGTGACTCCATGATTACTTGTACACATACTGCCTTTGACCTCCTGTCGCTTAATTATCATAAAGCTGCGCAGACGAGGATGAGCCGTCACCTCCTCTTTTGTGCCACTGTAATTGCATTCTTAATTTTTGGAGGTGAGGAATACTGATAGGGCAGCTCAGACCTGGTATCACAGGGGTTACATTGTTGTGGTGGGAGGAGGAGGGACGGCTTCTACTGAAAAACAATGAGAATCGGTCCAGTAGAAATCTCCCCAACACCAGCGTCCGCGCATAAAACCTAATAATTTGAGTTTGTTACACAGAGTATGAACCTGACACTCAGTTTGTCAGTTTCTCAACATTTCTATTTGCATTTCCCCCAGACTCAGCTGAAAAGTCTTGACAGGTGGTTAATTTCTCTGCTTGCTTTTGGTCGGACTCGGACAGAAGAGTTTGAAATGTTTAATGTGAAAAACACTTTTTGTGAGGAACGCTGTAGGAGGCTCGATATGTTGTTATGCATCATGTTTACGTTCACCCACGTTTCTTTTGTGAAGGGGGGGGTTGCATGAGGTACTTTTCCATAGTCGGTTTATTACATGAAGTAGATTACAGTCCGCATGTGTCTAAATAACTAAATAAAATCAATATCAGTTTCAGCAAATGTTACATTAAGGACGTTTTCACCCCTTTATCTTTATTAGTCAGATGGTCCTTTCCTTTGGCACGCAGAACTTCCATATTCATATGCATATGTACATACAGACAGATTAATTTCTTTATAGTTAGATTGGTTACTACATTGTCCTGTAGCGCCACCATCATGTCAATTTTCCTAATAATTTTGTTGTGTGTGTGTGTGCTAATATTAGCACATTAGCGCATATTAGCAAGTTAGCATTGTTACTGTGAACATGTTATTTGACATTAGCTTAAAGCACCGCTGGCTGCCTGAATACAACTTCACAGAGCTGCTAGCTGGACTCCCATTACTCAACTCAGTCTACACTAAATGTGTGACGCTATATTGAAGTGCTTATGTATGAATGGTACATGTGTCTGCAGCTAATCAGTGAAAAATGAACAGGGACATACAGTAGATATGTACAGTACATTCTGCCCTGGTTGCAGCTAATGCCAGTGGAGCAGTATTTCTCTTTATAGGTCTCACTTGGCTCTCTTGGGAGACTTGTTTTTATTTTAATGTCAACACTGAAAAGTCCAGTGACTTGCCCACAGATAAACTTTTTCTCCCCCCCAGACCTGAATAGGTTTTGTGTTTTGTTCTCTCATATATCTGATATTGCCAGCATCAAACTGGTACCTCTGAAACAGTTCAGCTTGCAGCAACCATCAGTAAATCCTGTATAACCTTGTCAAGGTCGAGCTTTGAAAGATAACAAGATTCCTTTCCGATAGTCACAACATAGATAAGACATATACATTTTATAATCAAATATTGATTCCCCCCCTCCCATCTTGTTTTCAAGTGTTTGACATCAAATTGACTTTGCAGGACAGCAAAGACTCATATTTCTGTAAGACCAGGAAGCAGCTGGAGAGATGAGTTCAGTGGGAAATACTAGAATAAAAAAAACACATTTGATCGTTTCCACTCGGTCCACCTGCAGGCAGCCAGTGTTTAGTTTACTCACCAAATCAATGTGTTTCTGTTTAGTCTGTGGAAAGCATATTGGTTGAGCAGGACATTAGCTTAATGTCAAAATGTATTTAGTAAAGGTCCTGTGGGAGATATAAATATATATATATATATATATATATGATTTTGTTCTATTTATTTGATCTCCCATGATCTCTTAGATACATATCACAAATATTGTATGTCTCATATATGGCTCTGCTGGTCTTTGTTATTTAATCATGAAAAATGACATATTTGGTATTTTGGCACATAAACAACAGATATATGATGCTGGATTGATTGAAACCTCTCTCTGTATTAGTTTATTCACCTTTCATCCACTCCACAAAGCCACTCCCACTCACACCTAACAGCCATATTGAATTATTACCTGAATCCATCTATCCTTTAATCTTAATTTCTCTTCATACTCAACTGACTAAACTAGCTTTCTTACCACCTCAAGTGCTCTTTCATACAAATGTGTGGTAAATAAAAATGACCTTTTCCACAAAGAACATTTTACAGAGTTGGCAGAGTTCAGCATTATAGAATGAAACCGAAGATCAAAACATGTTGACTTCAGAGTCACACTGCTAGCGATAGAAGATTTATGTAAATTTGGCAAGTTGAGCGCATTCTGTACTGTACAGGAGACACGCACAGAGGAGATTGATTGACAGTGGTCTACAGCCAATCAGGACGCAGAACACAATGTGCTATTTAAAAAAAGCATGCACAATTGCGCTAAAAAAAATCTGCGAAATGTGAACTGTGTTATGCCGAGGGACCACTGTATTTACACTGTAGAATTTTCAACAAAATGTTGTGCTATTTCCCTGGGAAAATATGTGTGTCTGTTTACTTGTGTATTCGTATACTGAAGATTATCATATGTACTTAGAGAATGGAGCCTTCTCCAAACCTCACTAACACTTTCATGCAATGGTATAAGATATAGACTGATCTTAATTTGCAGTTAATGCAGAAAAACTGGATGCATTTTTCACCTGCAGCAGTTTCCTATTTTAATATAAGAATTTATAATATTTACAATGCAGACCCTCATTCCCAAATCAGAGCTGTAGGGTCAGTTATAGAGTGGCATTCAACAGGTAAAAGCCTCAAGTGTAGAAAATCACACTGTTGAAGAACAACAGGCCTCATTCAGTTCTTAGAGAACAGTTGGTGAGAACAGTTGGTATAATGATCCCATTCCTCAAACCTCTGAAACAACACACCAGAACGGCTACATGTGATAGATTTTCCATCTTAATCACTTCACACAGTAATAACTTTAGATCAACCCCATAAAGATGGTCAGACATTGATATATAACCCCTGTTAATGAAAATGTCTTTGGACGATATACTGGAAAGCACCACATTTAACAATTCTGCATGGTTGGCAATCAATGTAAATGAATGATTCATTTTCTTTTTATGGCAAACAAAATCTCTGGAATCTCAGGAAAAGCATGATACTCCTGGGATATATATCGATTTTTAGAAGATTTATCAGAAGCTCATTCATAAAGACAAAGAAACTAGGTATGACAACGTTTATATACCCAGGAGAAAAGCAGTGATGCAGGTAGCTTTCATAACCCAGCCGGCAGCTGGTTGCAGGGTTATAAAAAAATAAGAAAGCTGCAGGGAGACTTTTAGAGTTGCAGTAGGAGTTATGATGGGAGATACTGGCAGTCATTACGAGTACCTGTCACCCAGACATAATGTAATGTAAGCTAACGTTGTTATAAATCAGCATTTATATAACCAGCCTAAAAAGTTCACACTTCTACTTTTCTAGTAAAACAGCAGGTAAACGGATTTTTAGTGGTTTTACAGAATATTTGGTGATATTTAAAGTGTACAGTAAATAACACTATTTACTTTATTGAGATAAAAGTCTTAAACTTTATTTCTCAAACTTCTGCAGGCCACTACAGAATAAGTTTTCAGTGTTTATATCACTTTCATCGATCAGACCATGCTGTAATCACATAAGCCCTGTATGCTGAGTAGGAACATGTGAATAGGTGCACATATGTAACATCTTTAGAGTATTTTAGCTGTCAAAAGAGTGCAGGCAGGGTAAGAAAAGAACCGTAGCTCGGAGCGCTTCGCTACCATAACCAGGCAGCACTGGGGAAATGGTAATGTAGCCTCCCTGGGTAGATATGGTTTATGTCGAAACAAGACTGTAATCAAGCACGAGGACAGGGTCTAATTACTCATCTCCCCCTGTCTCACACAGATCACATCACTGCACATGAATTACAGGCTTCATGGTGACCCGTCTCTGTCAGGGGCAATACTCACTCTGACAGCACTTGGGTTACACACACACACACACACACACACACACACAAGCACACACGTATGTATATGCTGGAATAGAATAGAAATAGAAGTAGGCTGCACTGAGGGGATGTAGTGGAGGGTAAATCTGTCAAAGTCTATTTTTTTCCCCACATCTTGATTTTGATTAATATTATACTGATGCAAATAATGTAAAAAGAGGATGATTTAATGGTAAAATAGTTGTCGCAGGCCATCCAGCAGCCATATTCTCGGTCCTCAGCATCAGGGAAAGTATAGCTGTGAAGGGCTGAGAGTGTCGTGTCATGCACAACTTGAGCATTTAGTTCACAGGAACTCCAGTGTCAAAGGTCTGGGCTTTGTATATCCAACCTTAACCCTACCAGGTCTCTGTATGAGCAGTTTATATATTATTAGATATATGAGATAGGGTTGTGTAATCAGTGTAAACTGGTAGATGATAACAAAGGATACATCTGTACAGCTTTTAACTTACAATGTTCACTTGTATGATGTATTCATAGACTTTGTATTCTTTCAAAACATATTGCAACAGCATTCAGTATTCAGTTAGTGCTAATGGAGCACCATAAAAATTCAACCACATGCCAGAAGTCATTTTTGAGACATTTATGTTCCATCTTTATCTGACTGAAATGTCTCCTTAAGGCTTTTCTAAGCACTTGATAATAATCTACAGTGGAAATGTCACCCCAAATAACTGCAATGTGGAAGCTGGTGGTGAATAGATCCACTTAGCAAAACAACCTTTTTCAAAAATCCTTATTTGACACCAAAAAAAAGATCAGCGGGTAGACGTTTCCTGCATAGATTCTTCTCACCTGGCTCGGACAAACAAGTGTGGTTGTTAAAACTAAAACAAATAGTGAACTGACAGTCACCTTTATTCTCAAACATCCTTTACGCTTATGACCATGCACACATTAAACTTGTGCAGGCTGACGTTAGCAACTTTACCCTGTTATGTTATGCCAAACACATTGGTTAGTATCCTAAAAGCCTTTTGTTTTGTAATATGACGTAAGCGAAACATACTGTTTGAAGATACAGACAATAAATCTAACCTCCACCTTGGTGAAGGGTTGATGTTTGAATATTTAGAACACCTTTATAAGATTCTTGTTTTAAACTCAAACATTAAAATCACCCGGCGATGACCAAAAGCTGCTAGCATATCGATGGTTGCCTGTAGGAAATGAGAAACCTGCTTTTGTCTGTATCTGTATGAAATCAAGGACCCATTATGTCAAAAATTACTGTGAATTTTGAGTGGATCATTGGATCCCAAATATTGATAATGAGAAAATCTTTTTTTTTTTTTTTTTTTTGACAATTTAGCACATTTTGATGTAGCTTTGACTACAGCAGCCATTTAATGCTAAAGAATATTTATAGTATAGTATTTTGCATCCAATCAATCATAAATACATTTGTCTTTTAGTATCTTCTGTAGGTGTCATATCTGATATCATGTAAATGTTATTGGAAACATCTCCCTGACAGCTGTTATGTCCACACACACACATATACAGCCGTAGCCCTCCCCTCGCTTCCCTCGCTGAGATTGATTTACCTTTGTGTCCCAGGTCTGTCGTTATCATGGGCCTCTCAGACAGGCCTGCTATGATAGCTCAGGGAAAGTGGGACGGAGGTGGCAGCAGGCGCATGATGGAGAAGAGCTTCTTATCACCGATGGAGAGATCAATCATTCTTACACTGAGAGAAAGAGAGGGATGGAGGGAGGGAGGGGAGTTTGGTCTCTTTTTCCTTCCTAAGGTAAACAGGTCTACTCACTGTAAGAGCCTAAAAGTTCTGATAAAAACAGACTGTCTCATGTATAATTCACATAGTTCAGCTTTACCATAAATCTGCTGTGGTGCATATTGCACATGTAACGTTAGAGCACATAACATTAGCACAACATGAACAGTTGCAGGAAGGGATCGAGTAGCTTTTGTAAATGAACTTATTGTATGTTACAAGTTACAGCAGTGTGTAGTCGTTTTAATGCTCCGGCTGTGGTTTCAGTTCACGCATTGCGTCTTTGTCAGATCTCTGTATGGATAGATTAATTTGTTCTTCCTCACCTGTGCCTGGGTTTTCCGCCGCTCACACAGTACAGGTTTTACAGATAGAGGTTAATGTGTAACAAGTGATAACATGAATGTCTGTACAATCTAATTGATTTTTCAGCTCATGTGTTGAGAGATTTACAGCTTTTCTTTATTCCAACGATACATCATGTAGGTATTTATGTTTAGTTAAGTTTAGGATTGTTCCTCTGCAGCATGATGATGATGATGATGATGATGATGATGATGATGATTATGCGCTCTACTTATGCAGTTTCCCAGTGAAACATGTCAGACTATAAAAACAGCATATCCCCCTTGTCCTCACCTGTCATATGCTGCAGTGTTTTCCAGCCTGAAAAATAGCTGTCAGATAATAGCGTTTAAGAGCCTGACCGGTAATTATATCACGAGCCATTTCTGCCTGAAATCTGTGAGTGCATGGACCTGGCAATTTCACTGATCTGCTATGATATAATGCCACATAAACTCCAAGCTTATTTGCAGTTATTCAAGTCTAAACTAGAAGTGCTATTGATCCTGCAATTTCTGGACAGTGGATGTACTAGATGGCCCTGTTCTCTATTTGACTATAATTATGGCTCCAGTTTGCAGGGGGGAAAGTGAAACCCTATTGACAGAACATTGTATTATTTCCATCATCTTTTTTTTTCAACAATGTGTGGGAACAATATTTGGCGAGTTGTAGCCGCTCACTTAAGTTTTAATTATTCTTTGTTTGTAATAATTCTCTGTTTATGAGCGTAAAATATAATTATCAAGCATTTCTCCTTGAATGTTAAAAGTCCTGTGAGTGCTTTATTTGTTGCCAAAAAGCTTCGTTAACTCGGTGCAGTTGACTCCAGTTCCACCTACCTAATGCTGGCAAACTTTAAAAGCCCACTAGTGACACATTTGGAGATACACAATGAAGAGGCAGATGGCCTCTGCTGATGACCAGGATGTTTGTATGTCTATATATCTCATCTGCAGCCTTCCTCACAAGCTAATGGAATCTTTTCTGAGGAAGGCTTTCTGGATTTTAAAGCTCCCCAATAGCTTTTTTAGCTTTTGGCACATAGATTTTTTATTTTTTTTATTTGAGCCCTTGATAACTTGTATGTGTATATATGTAACCGCTATATATCCTTGTTTATTTCATAAACAAGAGTCAAGATTATTTGTATTCTGTATCAGTACCGCTACTCATAAAGCGTGTTGCTGCCTCGCTTGTTTTAAGCATATCAGTCCCACATTTGAAGTATAACAACCAAATTATTACAATCTGGGTCTTATTTTTATTTTATACTCACCAAAGTAATTTCAGAGATCTGGGAACACGGAGACATTGTTACAAACCAGCTTTTGGATGAAGTCAATTTTATTTATATAGCCCCGATTTACAATAACAAACTGCTTTATAGTCTGTACAGAATGTGACAGCCTCTACCTGCATTTCTCAGTTTGGATGAAGGAAAAACAATAAATAAATAAATAAATAAAAAATGTAAAATGATATATAAAAACCTTTTTGGTTACCAGTGTTTGGGACAGCATCCATGAATACGAAGAGAGAAAACATTTCAGCAGAGAAGGAACCTAAACACTCTCTCGCCCCCTCTTCAGATGAATAAAACCAGCTTATTGTCCAATATTGTTTCTCACTGTCTGTGCCGCCCAGCTCTTTATGCAGTCCACAAACATTACTGTGCTTTGAGAACTGGAGCCAAATGTGGAAGGACATAACGCCCAAGGGTGATATGTTTAACTTTGAAAGGTTCTTTGGTTTGTGTTAGATTTGCTGGGAGCTACGCAGCAGCCGATCATCTAGCCTGTTCTCCCAAGTGGGTAGCAGCCAACAGAGCCTGGGCGATGCGCGTGGGTAGAGAGGAAAAAAGATAACCCCACCAGGGACTAAACGACAGTCCTCATTTAGACAGCGCCAGGCAGGGCAGCCATTTAACAACACGGAGACAAAAACTCCATTAGATAATTTTTTTTCCCCTCCAAGTCTCTCTCTTTTACTCTCTTGGGAGTGTAATGTTGTCCTCTAACCAGCAGAGAATGAGTTAGATGTATCTCATGAATCATATTAGAGCGACTTTAATCCTCTAAATTGAGGGTCTCTGGAGGGTGAGGTTGCAGATGAGGAAGCACAAGCTAAAGAGGTAGATGAAAACAGATGGGTGGGAAAAAAAAGCCTTATGCTTGAACCAGGTAGAAGAAAAGATAAGTGTACGGAGCCGGGGTGCTGTCCTGCGAGCTGTCAATCTGCACAGCTGGATGTCCCCTTTTCCCTATGGGGTTATGGGTAAAGAGAAAGAAAGTAGAGCTGCTTCCTTCCTTCCTCATCCATCCCTCCTAATCCAGCCTAAGCACTTAACCAACGAGGTGCGGTGGAGATCACCTAGGTCTGTGGGGGATCAAAGCCGCTTCAGCGAAAATAAGACAAGTCTCGAGGAGGGAAAAGCTGATGTAACAAGAAGAGGTAGATTAGCATTAAAGACTTGACGGATGCAAAAAAAAAAAAAAAAAAAGAAAAGAAAAAGGTGGCAGGGCTTCAGCAGTAATCTTCACCGTGAATCACAGCACTTCTGGATTGCTGCTAATAGCAGGTACACCTGCATAAGTACCCGTCAAAGTAAGCATTAAATGAAAAGAGCAGTTATTTCATTTACCTCTCTGAAAAGCCCAGCGATGAGGGATCCATTTGAAAGTGTTCATACTCACCTTAGAAGACAGGACGGGAGACGTACTATTTTCACTGTCCCAATTTAGCATAGCCTACTATCCATAATTTAGCAGACGGCTCCTGCCCGTATTCTGCTCGCACCAGGCCCGATCTCCCCCACAGTCATATTTCAAACCTCACATGGTAATGTATTTTGACAAGTAAATTGCTTGCCTCTTTGCTGATAGCTACTCACTTAAATAATAAATTCTTAGTAATAGCCACAGAAATAATGCATACGGCAGAGTGACATGGATGAAAGAGTTATTACTGATTGAGGACACATTAGGCGTTTTCTCCTGAAACTGCTGCGAATCAATTAATGTTGTATGTGGGGAAACAAGACAGAAGCTCCGTTCGGTCTGGATATACGTCTCTAGGGGAGATTTTATTATTATTGTAATGTTACCTGTGCTGGTCAGTCATTGTA
Organism: Pampus argenteus; assembly: GCA_036937835.1. NCBI lineage: Eukaryota > Metazoa > Chordata > Actinopteri > Scombriformes > Stromateidae > Pampus > Pampus argenteus. Next base: position 12,993,290 of record CM072880.1, on the reverse strand, counting down.
ATCCAATCCTGTATAATTTTTCACCCCCAGCCCACTCATAATTACAGCAGCTCCAGTCTTTTAGTGAACTCGCTGGTCTTTCTTTAATTTAAATCCTGTCTAGAACACTGTTCTCGTCTTTCAGAGAAGATCCTGTGAGAGTTTTTTTCCCAGCTGGAAAAGCTGCTTTTTCTCCCACAGCTTTATGTAAAAAAAAATTATGTAGAGAAACATGTAAACACCAACATAATAGTGGATGAATACAGCGACAGAAAAAAAAAGAAAGCCATTAGGAGAGTAAGACACTGTGATATCATAAAATATGCTGTTGTAATGTCATCTCTTTGGCTTGTCCTGCTGAATGTCCGCGTCTATTTCAGACCACATTCTTTCTTTCTGATGGTATTGCACAGTACTGTATAACATGAATTTGTGTACCAAATTCAATGGCAATAAATCCAGTAGTTGTTGCATTATTCCAGTAAGCCTAAAAATGTCAACCTCATTGTGGTGCTGCAAAACTCTATGGTCTCTAAACGTGTTTATCAAATTTAAATGAGATATTAGTTGATATGTTTCAAGGTGGACCGATCAACAGACATTGCCATACCTAGAGACATGTTGCAAGCATGGCGAAAAAAGTCTGAATTACATTTAAAGGTTAATGACTACAGCAGATCCTTTATTATAACGTCTATTTAAATTTGTACAAAGACGAATTGACGAAAGAAAAGAGCTAAAATACACACAAACCAGACAGGAAAGGACGTTCACAAGTGTTGGCACATCATGGCAAGGTTGTTTGTCTTTCATTCAGTGTACCAGAGCAACGTTTGACTGGACAGCCTTCGGTGTTGGCAGCATTGATAGGGAAGGGCATACTGATAATGCAGCTGATTGGGCTGATCATTATCTACAGTATAGCTTATGATGGTCAAACTCAATGGAAGGAAAGAGGGGCACTAGCCCTGCGAAAAGATTAAATGTCTCACACAGTATGATAAAGTCTACCTCATCTGGCTGTGTTTTTGAACTTTGAGAGAGGCAGTTTTGAAGGTATAATGTATGAAGTGCATTCACAAAGTGCACTGAGGCAAAACTTTTCTTTCTCCCAGCATCCCGTCAGATTGGAAAATCGAGCCGCGGGCAGGTTGTTTCGAGAGCTGATATAACATACAACCTTGCATCAGCATACTCCTCCATCAATGTCCTCCGTATTTGGCAGGTTTATAACAAGGCCTGCAGAGTACGGATGCGACCAATTTGGTGCTGTAGTCCCATATCCTTGAACACTTTGAAGAGGGAGACATTTGACACAGCATCAAAGACTCCCCAGAAAGACAGAAAAGGGAGAAAGAGAGGAATGAGGTGGCAAATTGCTGGATATTACCCAACATGAAACAAGGGGGCAGATCCAGCATCAGCATCATTATCTGACCATGAGCCCCCTGGTTTCAGAATTGGCTAATTATGATATTATGTGGATGATGACACTGTTTTGTTGCCCCCTCAAAACTCGTTAGTCACCCCAAACCTAAAGAATACACTCTAACTTTTTGTCTGTTACTTTGATTTCTGCACCGGCATGCTGAGAGGGAGCGCACATCCGGAGCAATGTGGCTTTGAAAGGAACCCGAACTATAGGCGAAACAGTGTTTAAAGTCAGTTACACACGTATAGGTTATGACTTTGAAGTGGGCACGGTAGAATGTGGGTTACTATTATTATTATCTCTGGGCCATGTTTGCTTAATTTAATTCTAGGTGAATAAAATGAAAGGAAAAGAGCAATTAGTGAGTAGAACAGCCATAATTTGCAAGAGGCATAATTATGAAAACATTACCTACTAATCTTTGGTTAAACAGTAATGATCTTCACAATGGTGTAATTTTCACAATATCACCTTTGCTGCGTAGTGTTTTAACTTTTTTTTTTTTAATTATTAACTACAAATGCTGTAATTTATTTAGTGTTTGCCAAAAGAAAATAAAGCAAAGCACACTGTGTACAGTATCAGTTTAAGGTTTAAGAGAATGACATTTCTGCACCACTGTGTATGATATTGAGAGGTGGAACCAGTCGGTCCACTTTTCCTGTGTAAGCATTACAGAAGAGGCTAAAAGGCTCAGAGATTTGGAGCATGCTGACGCCATATATTCTGTCAGTAAGATTCTTAGTGGGAGAGCGGAAATAAGAATAAACCAGGGCAGATTTATCTCCTTAAATTGACAACACAACCCATTTACTATGAGGAGATGTTGAGTAACACACATATATGGGAATAAGCAAAAGATGAAGGATCCCTGAGAGGTTAGATTGAAGTCTGTGGAGGTTCCTATTGAACAAGGGGACTGAAGTGAGCCTCCGACAATAGTTTTCACTTAACAGCCAAATAAAGTGGTGTGTCTATTGAAGAAATGTGTTTTTGAAAGCATTTTTTAGAGGCAGAAATGATTTGGACCAGTCATTTAAAATTTGTAGGTGGCCTGTTTTTTGACTTCAGCCTTTGATACAATAAGGATAATGCATCAAAGTGACATTAGTTCAGTAAAATATTATATACCCTTTTGTATTTTCCTTTTTTTGTAAGTCTTTTTGGAAAGCTTTTTTTTTTTTTTTTTACTTACAAACAAGGCTGTAGCCTCAGGTCATGACGGTGTCTGTCTCTTGACTAAAAATAAACATGTATATATATAAATATATAAATAAATAAATATTTCCTGGTAGGATTTGTTTTTTTAATTAATGTCTGTTAATTTATTTTTTTAAAATTTGCAATAAAATACTGCATTTCAGTGGTGCAAGAGGATAAAAATAACATATAATTTACTGTGTACTTTATTCATAGGCACCTGTTCCATGATAAATGAGTGTATGATTACAAATACACCAGAGAATGACCAAAGAGAGAGTTAGTGCAATGACCTGAAACTGCTGTAGGTCAGGTGCAGGTTTACCACAGCAAGGCACTGAGTACATATTGTACAATATTCAGTGATCCACTGAGAGCTGCTGCTGCTGCTGCACCCAGTTCTGGGAGCAAGATGCCGTAGCCGTGAGTGAACCTTCTCCTCTTTCTCCCACCAGGCCGGACATCAGTCTTCCTCCCTGTGGACGGAGAGGCAGTCTTCGGACACAGCTGCCTGGTTAGTGGGAACAGAGAGGAGACTCATTAAAAGTGATCTTCTTGTCCAGTGCTGCCTGATCACTTTCAGCCCTGCTCTCCACTAGGGTTCTCTTTGAAGAGGTAAGCCTAATCTCGGGCCTGTTACATTGTCATGTTCAACCTGGGTTACACTGCTAATGAGTGAAAGGCTGGAATGAAGTTCACACTGCTGAGCTGGAAAGTCCAAGAGTTGAAAATACTGAGTGACGTTCAGTAACTGTTAGCTGTTTGGAGGCGATAATGCATGTGGGAAAGTTGTCTTTCCTTTAGTTTGTATGTCTTCATTTCATCTTTTCAACCAAGAATGAGTTTATACTGAGTGTGCAGTGTGTCGCTCACACTCATTTAGGTGACAACACTAACAGATAAAGATGCAATGGACAGTGCTTCTATGACCCGACTTAAAATATTCTCAATATTTCTTAAACACAGGACTTTCCTTTATAATGTAACAGTCCTATAGATTTATGTTATGACCATCAATTTCAATGATTTAAACTTTGGCATGTTGGCTATAAATACCCATCAGCACGGACTTTGCTTTGGAGAAGACAGTAAGTCTTTTAGAATAATTCAAAACGCTTCGTCGTTGCAGCTGTAAAGAAAATGTGGCGTCATAGTTAATTCACTGAAAAAGTGACGTGGAAAATGAAATTAAAAGTGAACAGATTCACGCTGTAGATTATATAATCAGTTTTCTCAACACCGTAATCTTTAGTTTCCACCTGCTATTAACAGTGTGTGAGAGCATGTTAAGCTTGGTGATTGGCTGTTTCTTGCAGAAATGCACCTTGGGAGTTGTAGTTAATGTCACCCCAGTCTTAAACCTTTGACTTTATTTTATTTTATTTGTTTTTATCAAAGAACCAGAACGTATACAGTTGTTCATCTGTGTTATGATTGTGATGATTTAATTGAGAGAGTTTCATGCCAAATGAGCCCGTTGAACTGCGCCAACTGTGAGTCGCATAACATTGTTTTTGGAAAAATAAATAGGCTCCAGAACTACAGACACCTGAAACAGCTTCTCCCACTTCGCAACTCTTATAACCTTGGTACAAAATATCAATTACAAGCCGATACAGAATACCTACACTGCAGGTTGAAATAGAAACAAACCAAAAACACCTCCACAATTTTTAATTAAACCTTTCCACACACATTAATCTTTAAATCAGGTTTTCTGAGTGTTTTTCCTGTGCCTGCTGCTTACATGCTGTGTAATAATCCATATTTACCTTTTTCTCTGCTGGTTTTTGTACTTGTGAGACAGCTTCAGGGCTTGCCTTTCCCTGAAGAACCAAGGCAGACACAGCCTCCTATCCTCAGTGTTACCTGTGCCGTACACACAAAGAGGCGGTGTAGCATAAGTCACATTCCCAGAGGAAAGTGTGGGTAAAAAGAGGGAAACCAGAGAGGTGTGGAGGGATTAAAGCACAACGTGATGCGGTGGGGGTAATGCGGAGTGAAATATGATACAAAGTGAAAACACATTGCGCGCTCTGCTGTAGCGAGAACAGACATATGCATAAATACGCTGCATTTCATCATTTCATACAACAAGCCTACACGCCACAGCCTTCTATATGGAGATCACACGCACACACATGCAGTACTCCAGGATAACAAGGCAATGTCAAAAGCACTTTAAACAACCAACAGCAATCCACACAAAACACGAGTTTGGAAAATTGAGGGTGGAGATGATCAGATGAGCGTATTCTTGCCTGCTCTCCTTTCAAATACGAAAGATGCACAAGAGAAACAAACAGAGACGGTGAACAATTTGAGAAAGGAGCCAAAAAAAAAACCCCAACAAGTGGGATAAACTGATATATATCAGAAGGAGAAGCTTTTTGCTAAAGTAAAAGTGTGCAAATAATTTCTCACCAGTGTGATTAACTAACTGTTACAGCGCTGCTCCAAACCCAACTCCTTCCTTGCTTAAATGTCTAACAGGACAACACCAGCCTGCACAGCTTTGCACTTTGATTAAAGCTAAGTGAGCGCTTGCTGTAATCCCCGAATCCTTTTTAGTCTCGGTGGGATTTAGGTGAGAATGATTTCCTCTCAGCAGTGAGATTTATGGCTTGCTCCCTTTTTTGTTTGGGATGACATCTCAATGTTTATTCAGTCATTCATCACATGCTATGCAGCTGGAACTTTGGGTATATCAAAGTGCCTTAAAATCTTCTCAGTCATCCAAAGTTAAAAACCGAGCTAACGGCGGTGAAGCCAGATTCTACACACTATGATACAGCCGTCTTGAAATAAATCATAAAAAAAAAATCAAGTGAAACCTGCACTTTTTTTTTTTTTTTCAGGCGTAACCCTTGTTGAATCCTTCTCCACATATGAGATATGAGCAATACACTAACACTTATCTCCACTGAAATGTGTATTAGTGGCACTATTTTTCTCTCCCCTGCAGAAACATCTTGTTAATTACTCCGTAGCGCTAACATGACAGGAGGGCTAACAGTGCCTTTGGAAGGTTCAGAGATGGCCAAGCAGAGCCGTTTATTTGCTCAGAAGCGTGATTTATGATGCCTCATTGGGAGGACTAAATCGTCTCTGTTTGAGCGTGCGTGTGTCTGTGTGTCTCTCTCGCTCCACAGGGAGAGCAGCTGAGGGGACAGTTGATTGAAGTCTTAAAATGTTTGGCGGGAATAAATAAGCTTGACTCCTTGACATTATCCTAAACTCCAACCATTTAGCTGTGTGCGCTGAGAGGGCCGTGATTAATTGGGATGTGTGCAGCTAACAAACGAGGGATTCATTTCCCAACAGATTTAACAGCGTGAGTGTTTACATGGCGCTGTCAATGTCTGTCCCCCAGACCCGAACCCCGCGGTGTCTCCTCAACAGAACGGGTCAATGATGACAGATTTGCACCAGTGGAAACATCAGACGGGAAGAGTTGAAGGTTAATTCTGAAATGTAACTGGTTAAATTGAATCCCTCATGGTATCTTACCTCACTCTGGCATGACATGAAAATAAGTCTTAAAAATGTATAAAAGTGATGGACTGGTTAGTACACTTTGAATCAGTAAGGGCCTGAAGGAGTGATTCCTGCTCTGTCTGAGTTCCCCCCCACTCTAGACACACAATCTAGCATGTCAAGGGGACATCGTTTGAAATGGACATATTTATTTTCATACGTAAAGGGAGCATAAATTAACCTTTGATTTATGGTTGATTAAAACCAGAGCAGCTTTCGTACGATCCACAGTCCCCCAATCCATTGAGTTTTCCCAAAGCTAGTTGAACATCCTTAGCTTGCTGTTTTAATTCAACCAAAAAGATTATTTCTGCTCCATGAGCACCTCAAAGGAAATATAAAATTGCATTCTGCAACCTGGGTAGGTATTTGTGTGCATGCATAAATTACAGTAAGTACTTAACATTGAGGTGTATAAAACAATCCTGCTAAATGGCTGAGAGGAGCAGCTGCACAGAGACCAGGTGTAGAAGTGGACTTTTCCCAGGATATCCGAGGCAGTGTCATAAAGGGCTTTTTTTTTTTTCTTAGCAAAATTATGGAATTACACTGAGTTGAGGACACTTCTTCGAGATTGGATAAGGGATGAATAATTTAAGACCCAATGATTAATCCACTGGCAAAATGCCCTGCTGAAATAAAGCATCTCTGAAGGTAACTTTAGCCCTCAAGAAAGACGGATGTGGAGGTTTGTCATACAATTTTCCAAAGGAAATTTCATCTGGGCCACGGCATAAATCTTACTGGCAGGTGAAACGTACAATAAGTTCATCATGACATGTCTACATTGGGCATCATTATAGCACAATTATACCATGTTCCCACGAAGCAACATGTAAACCAAGTGCATATCACTTCCTGAGGTTGGGATTGGTCCAGTGTATAATCCTGTTGTTGATACAGACTTTCAGGCTACTTTAAGGATGAGCTTACAGGGTTTGCTGTGAGTTAAAGACTCATGCTGTCACTTATACGTATAGCTTACTGAGAAACTTCCAAAACATTTTTTAGGAGTTACGGGATTACAGCATTAACGGTCTAAACTGCCTCTGTGTGTGTGTGTGTGTGTGTGTGTGTGTTTGCAAGACAGGCAGAGAGTGCAAACTGCTTTACTTTCCCTGATAAATATAGATGGCACTAAGGGCAACAGTATATTGCTTTACACAGTGAAAAACACAAACTGAATCAATTTCACAATTAGCCAGTTCAGTGTTTTAATTAAAAAACAACAGTCGCCTTTGAAGAAATCAATTCCAACTGAAGAGGCAAAAAGAGAGAATTCCCTCGCCGGTTTTACCATCCCTCAGCACTGTCAATTCAAAGACATGATGCTTCTCTATACATATATTACAGCATCAGTGTCTGCAGAGATAATTTTGATATCGTTTCTCATGAGAGTAGAAATGAAAAGCCTTACATTCTCATACAGGAATTAATCTATGATTGAGACATCGCTCTGCTTTTGCAACCCTTTCAGATGAAATCTAATGCAGCTTTTTTTCTTCTCATCAAAATATCCACTAAACATCCATCATGTTTTTAATCAACTTCAGAAAATAGTGCTTGAAAATATCTTCTCCAAACCAAAATTAGGGGAATACAGTATGTTATATTATACAAAAGATTGGCCCTGCATCACACTGTATGTTACATAATCCTGCAAATCAAATTATGAGAGCTGTATGATTCGGGACACACAGGTCACACAATCCTTTTTGTAATTTACATACTGTGATGATTATTGGTCATGAAGCTCTCAAAAATCTGACTGTGAAAATATCTAAATTGCTTTTCTTGACTTTGAAATATTGTTTTAGCGTTCTGAATCTTGCTTATATGAATTCATGGTTCAGTTTAGGTTATTTGGTTAAAGGTAGTTTTAGCTGAATACAGCAAAAGTCGACCTCTATTTTTAGCGGGAGACATGATGTGAACCCTGGCCTCTAGTCGCATGTGAACGTATTTTATATGAGACGAATACATTTCCCTCTTAGATATAACATTTATATGCTCTATGTTCAGTCTAGATTACAGAGTCTGATATCTGTACTGTATTGTCTCTTGACAGTTATTGATCTGCCAGCTTTAATTTCCCACCCACGCCCATCCTTTTTTGTCAGCCACTTTATTTTTCCTGTCAGAAAAACAAACTCCGCCCATGTTCACTCATGTCTGCCATGTCTAATGACAGCCATGCTGAATTCTCCCTTCCTCCTGCGCTCCTGAGCATGTTCGTCCATTTGTGATGGAGATCCAGTCCCGGCTGCTCACCTCAACGTGCAGTTTAGTGGTTGGGGGGGTGGGGAGGGGGGCTTGAAACTTCAAACAGAACTACTCTTTGACGCAGAGATAAAGCCCTGCCTTATGAAAGACTCAGGCTTCAGAGAAGAGGAGGTGATGAGCTTAACTTTGGGGGATTTAACAGCTCTGTCTGCCTTCCCGCGTTTTGTCAAACACTGTTTGCCGCCAACACAGCACAACACGTCTGATTGTTACTCTGAGTAAAGAGGGAAGTAATGACACTTGTCTTTTATCCGTGGAGAATGTTAACACCCAGGTGAATAAAGGTATCCTGATACTGTAGGCAGAGGCTGAAAGAAAACAGTATTCAATGTGTTCAGACTGTACCTGATGCAGAATGTGATGCCTAAATGATGCCTTCAGTAATACAATGTAAACGATAAGTTCGAGGGGCTCCGTCTGACAGTGTGCTGTCCTTGTCCCAGATACATGTAGAATGTTTACTACCACCATCTACTGTTCATTCGGAGTAGTTGGTGTTTCAACCCATAAGGCAGTTTATTCATATGGCTCTGTCAGAAAAACACACAATGATTTGGAATAAATGACGGGACATAGTCATAATTTCCAGGTCTAAAAGGATTTATTTCAAGCTGCGTAGTGGTGGGAAAGTCATTTGCTAAACACATATGAGACATATTACCTCCTCAGAGTAGTTGAAGGTCTCCGTCATTTGAACACTGTGCTGTTCAAGGAAACATCCACAGCTGTGCGTCAACTTTTGCGAACAAATGCTTTTAAAAGTTTAGTTGAGTGACACTATTTAAAGGATCTATTTGTAGCATTTTCAATATGAATAAATCTGTGCTGAATTATCATTGTGCGCCCATACGGTATGTTAAATATAGAAACCTGTGGGGTTGCACAAAAGATGGCATTGTTCTTTAAGTGCACATAAGAGAAGTAGTAACATCTTTGCAGAAGAAGGTAGGAGGACTTGTGAGAAGACAAAACAAAAGCAATATGGTCTCATTTGTTTATGATAATATATATTTGTTAAATTTGAAAATGAATTCATTTAACACGGTTAGGAGTATCCCGGCCAACTGCAATTTTCGAGCATTAAGATTTATATCATCTTATAAAAACAGACTTGTGTAGGGTTCGTGAATTGGCCTCATTGACGTAAAAGCAGTGAAGGACAGAAAGAGGATACAGACGCTCAGCAGTGCTCACTAACTCACTAACTTCATGTCAGTGAGTCAGAGCATCTCTTTGTCATGACCCTCGGCCCCCTGGGAGCCCCTTAACTCCGGCCTCATCAGAGCCCCATAGAGACTTCTCTGTCAGTCACCCAGACACTGCCCTCTGATTGGTTCAAAGATTGATTACACTCTATTCATGCGCAGTCGTCATTGGAGGACAGAAACGCATGCGCCGCTGGTCAACGGGGCCTCGTAATCAGTGCCTGTGCAGCGGTGACATACGCCGCGGTGGTAGGAAAATCACTCGTCTGATTTCAGCGCGGACGCACACAGAGTGTCGTAATTTCAGTCTGAATCGAGATTTGCCATGTTCTCAGCACATACAAAGTTAATCACAAAGTGAGGATTCAGTTTGTAAAACCTTTTGAGTGATTTCCAGTCAGCCTTTGATTCATCTCCGGCAAATGCAGTGAAAAAATCCCTGAAACCATAATCCTTATTAATCTTGAGATGCATTATGTTTTATGGGCAAAGTGCAAGCTTGATGCTCATTTGGTCAACAACTCAATCGTTTGACTACTTTCTAAAAATAGAAAATCAAACGTGACAATGTGGTTAATGTCACCCACCCATACCTTTTCTAATATGAAAAAGATTTATCAGGATATTTTAATGATTAAACGTCCGCAAAGCCATCTGTTGGTGTAATGAAATGGCTGGCACTGGCAGAAGATCTGGATGACCTCTCGCTATCCACAGGCAGCATATGCTGCTCTACCGAGTCGAAGGCATAACCTTTCCAGTGTCGGTGACCATCAGCAACCTCATAATCATCAAAACCTCATCTGTTACAATCATAAATCCCACGCCGGTCTGGATTCTTGAGGATTTGCAAAAAACGGAGCACAACATATGCTGCCATTCAGCACGCGTGTGTTATTGTGAACAAAGGCAGGGAAATTAATTAAAAATGTGGCCTGCAAATATCACAGGGAAACAACAACAGAGCCCTTTCTGATCTCTTTTTTTTCATTCCGTGAGGTATTAAGAGCTGGAGATGGTTTTGGAGCAGCAATTCCACAAGTGCTAAGACTCGCTATACCCAAGCTACCGATTCACCCCGCACCGTGAGATTAACAAACCCAACTCTGTGCCGAGCCGCCGAATGTGAAGCAACATGAGCAAAGCATCATTGTTGCTTTCGGTTCTTCCTGCCACTCACGCAACTGTGACTCTGTAATACTTCAAACGCCTGCGAGACTTAAAATAATTCTGGATGCTGGCTTTTAAGTGCTAATGGGCTGGATATTAGTGATGTGTGTGTGTGTGTGTGTGTGTGTGTGGTAGGGGGAGGGCCTGTTTGACATTATGTGGTGGTATTCTTGGTGTGTGTGAGAGAAGTGGAGGCTGGCTGAGATGCTGTTGCACCAAGCAGAGGCAGTTTCAAGGATTACTGTCGGGGCGGAAAAGAGGCAATTAATCTCTGTCTTGAAAATGGGATACAGCTGAGCTTCAAGGCCTTTAGGATCTTTTGGAAAATGATAAGCTTCTGTTTACTAATTTTCCCATGTGGCCGTATTGACGGTAGCGTGTCGTAGATTGTGTGTGTGTGTGAATATGTGGCAGATATACCAGTCACGTGAGAGCGTGCAGTAATGGGTTAGTTAAAAGCAGCTTTAGTGATGAAACCCATTCAAGTTTTTAAATCAGACATGCGTGAGAGCACCAGTGTTTGTTTGATCCCGAGCTGCTGCAGCGTCCAGGTTGCTATCAGTTTGAACAGGATGTTTGATCAGAACTAAGCTCTGCTGACATTTCTTTTTTTTTTAATTTTTTTTTTTATACTCATGTCCTTGTTCCCTTCTCTGTTGTCAGGTCAAAACCAGAGCAGCTCATAATGTCTGCATGCGGTATATAACAACAAGCATAATGCCAGGGACGGTGTGGTATGTCCACAGCAGAGGTTTACAGAGCTATTTTTGAATTTCATAGATTGTGGTTCGTACTTGAAATTTGCCATCAGGGAGGTCAGGGGAGTTTCCAGCACTGTACCTGCCTGACACCAGTGAGTAAAACAAAACTCAAACATTGCTGTTCATAATCCCCCCCACCCCAAGCCGCAGACTTCAGCCTGATCAGACCTGGCATAACAAGCTTCTTTACCTTCAGGGACCTGCACAATAGTTTTCTCCATCTGTCTGTGCAGATATAACTCTCCACCCGCCCCGAAAAACACAAACTACAAGAAGAACAAACATGAAAATACTGTACGTAGCTTGAACTCGCTGCTCTCTTGTATTATTAAGGATACAATAATGAACCATGCGCTGTTGAAGGCCAGGTTTACAATTGACTATTTGTGAAGACTTATTGTGATGTTAAGTAAGTAATTAATTTGGAAAGTGGAGGCTAGCAAGAAGTCACTTGGATGGTAGTAAGCCTAACTAGCCAACATTAGTGCTAATTTCTTTTTGTGTGTCATTTGGTTTGTCCTCTTAAAGTTTTGAAAAGAACTGCCTACTCTGAGTGCATTTAAATACGTTACTCCTTGCTTAATTTAGGTATATATTTCCATTGCATGTTGCATATTTTTATCGAGTTAAATATTTTCGTTCTCTTTTCCTTTTCTACCTGTCTACAACAACAATACACATGTTGTATCAAATTAAAAGCATTAAAAGGTCAACATGAAAAGTCAACTGACAGCCACTTTTTATGTATCTTGACAAGTGAAAACATTTATAGCTTTGTGATATTTTCAATGCAATATGTCAGTAACTTCACATTAGAGGTACAAATCCAAACTTTCTGATACCTGTTCAAATATATATATATATATATATATATATATATATATATATATATATATATATATTCATTGACTAACCTCTCTTAAAGCAGGAGCAAGTAGCACACAGGGTGGAAAAATGAGCTCTTGTACATGAAACGCAGCTTAAAACAAAACCGAAAGCCGAAGAAGCTTTTCAAAATCAAAAGTAAGACAAAAACACTGAACCAGACAAGATGAGACAAGACAGGAGGTGGATCAGTTGAAAAAAGCTCTACTGAAAGTGACCAAAAAAGGGTCAGGGGGAGCTTCAGAAAACCTGCAAACCTCCTAGAGTATATGCTTCATTCATCGTTGGGGCGGCAGGAAAAGGAGATTGTGACTCTTCTCAGAGAAGCAGAGCAGACGCTGCAGGAACATCAGTGAGATGAAAAGGCCGTGTTCGTGAAAGCCCCCGCATAGCTCCAGAAAAGCCTGTGGAAGAGGAAGCAGGAGTGGTCTGTGAGGGCAGGAATAGCTGGAAAAGAGAAGAAGAAGAAGAAAAAGAAGAAGGGCTGGTTCATCAGGAAGAAAGACTGAAGCCCCTGCAGGTCTGAGCGGCTGTGAACAGCTTTTCACACGGTTGGATGTCTTTTCATTCATAACACCGCCCTAATACTCAGCCCAAACTGATTTCAACATAATGTGCTAATTTGATTAGACCAGGAGGCTATTTTTATGTAATCTATTATCTATGATCATCTAGCTCTGACCCTGCTTATGATGCTATGGCCTTCTGGATTCAGGTGTAGCGTAGACTGAATACTTAAATGTTTGCCAATTAACCCTCTTCACACAGCAGGCTTCTTACTGGCTTTGAGTTTGATTTCTATACAATATATAAATTAAAAGTATTCATATAATTTATCCAATTTATTTATTGCTGCAACAGTACTCTTTTATTTACTTATGCTTATTTCTAGTGTCTTCCACTGGTCTAATAATCATTCAAAAAGCAGAAATTTAAAGAGATTCAAAAGCAGAGATTTAAACCGTAGTTTCTCCGGTAAAATCGGATGTCGTGTGTTTCTATTGCACCGACTCTAAACTGTACTAACACGTACTGGGATATCATGTTCACCAAATATACATTCAAGTCTAAACAAACACCATGATAGTGCTGATATCTTAGCAGAAATTAATTTAAATCCAACTTCAGTTCATCTTTAATTGAACAAGGTGTCTGAATCCAGCGTTTTTTGAAGAATTAGTATTTTGAGAAATCTCCCCTTTACAAAACAGAGATCGAATTTACTTTTATTCTATTCATTTTCTCCTTTCCTTTCTCCTTTCCTGTCTTTCACTGATAAGCCCCCTCACCATCGAACACAATGGCTCCATTGTACTAAACCACAGAGCTGATAATGTTACGTGACATTAAGGGCAATGATGTTAGTTCCTATTCACAGAGACATTTTGATTGGAATGTAGACTCACAAAGAGCGCCATAATATTCAGTGGTTTCAGAAATAAAGGAATCCAATATTAAACACAATCACCATTGATCTGCACCATCCTCCAAGTATTTTATTAGCTATATCAGGAGATGGTTGGTTTCCAGATAGGAAAAATGAAACCTAACTAATAGCAATAATATTAGGGAGATAGACTTTAATGATGATCTTATACACTCATACAATTGCCGGAGCACGCATTACGTCAATGTGTAAAGCCTTTTGCTACCAATACGTTAATTTGGAAATGTACCCAGGCAATCTATCCACAGCAGCAGAAACGCTGAGAATGTCATTCAACTCCTCTGAAGTAAGAACTCAATTGTTTTTCCTCCTCTTTTTATGTATAATAATATTCATATTCGCCTGAACGCTGACCCGTGAAAAAAGGGGCTATTTCAGAGCTGTCAGTGCAACGTCTTTATCTTCACTCTGCAAATGTTGGGGTCAGCCAAGACTGACGCTCGGCAGACAATTCTCCCAAAGACCTAATGTGATTAATGGGTGTCAGTTAAAGAGGGGTGGGGTGAGGTTGGAAAAAGAAAAAGAAAAAGAAAAAAAAAGTCATCTTAAGGAGATTGTTGCTGAAGAAAAGGTACATTGGTGGCACTTCATCAGCAGCAGCAGGAATTTAGCCCCTCTGGCTGTAGCTACGTGCTGCAAAATGAAATGTTCAATGTCACTTTCAAAGTTTAAAATATAGCCGGGAAATGCAACCTTGAAATGAGTTTTAGGCCAAGAGTTTGCAACTAGCAATTAGTGCACTTGTGTGTGAGAACAGTTATGTTTGCAAGGTACATTAAGGCATAGTTTGCTCAAAAACATGACATTACATTACAAAAAAAAAAAAGTGTAATTCCAACAACATTCCAACAGCTGGTCTCTTTGCCTCTGGTGGGAGGGTCATGTTAGTATTTTTAAAAAGCAGTAGAGTCAGTTACCTGTCACAGCTGTCCTTGCTTGTCCTCCTGTTTCATTCTGGCTGGCAATCTTTGCATTAACGTTGTCTGGCAACCGGAAAAGTAAAGTTTAGATCCAGACAGGAAGAGAGGGCCAAAGAGAGGTGAGGTTCTGTGAGGTTGATGTTTCTGTCCTTTAGTAAAATGTACAAACATCTATTGGATGGACAACATTAGATATATTGGATGGATTAGCACTATACCTGCTAATCATACATCAACATTGTGAGCATATTAACATGCTTACATTAGCATTTAGTTCAGAGCACTGCTCGGAGTGCATAGCCGCTAGCATGGTCAGTCTTGTTGTTTAATGATTGGATCTTCAATGATGGATTCCACAATTTTTCTTTCTTAAAACAGTCAGGTATCCAAATAAGAAGCATGTTTCTTTTGCCATAATCATTTACCATAATCAATCACAAAAGATCCCTTCATAATGCACTTACAATGAAAGACTGCTGAAGCCTCATACAAGCTTTTCAAATGCTTTTAAAACACTGTGGATTTTGCTCTCCATCACTTACAATGAAAGTGCATTTAAAGGAGATCCTTTAATATCCGGTATGAACAGGTGGAAACTCTCTTTCAGTCTTCATACGTGCACCTGACTGTTGTTTTAAGATAGACGACAAATTGCGAACCTGTTATTTAACATGAGGTGTAAATCAGCATGTATTGCACATGTAACACGTTGCCACA
Source organism: Pampus argenteus (assembly GCA_036937835.1). Lineage (NCBI taxonomy): Eukaryota > Metazoa > Chordata > Actinopteri > Scombriformes > Stromateidae > Pampus > Pampus argenteus. The sequence goes on along the minus strand of CM072880.1, from coordinate 12,977,754 downwards.
TTACAGCTTATTTGCATGCACTCATAGGCTCGTTACCTGCACAGTGTGCATGTGACACACAATACGTGAGTGCACTCAGAGTCGTAGCGGCAAAGTGTGGATTAGAGTCTGAGGAGCAGACCGGCTGTGGACGGGAGATGAAGGTACATGTGAGTCTCCCAGTCGCCCGCCTGAACACCTGATAAGGCCACAGCCAACTAATCCCCCACCCACCACCACCACAACCACCCCACCTCTGGGGGGGAAAAAAAAGGAAAAGCTTAAAGTCAATACCCACCCAGAGACTGATGAGGAGGCCTTCAAGGCTTCCACCTTTACAACGATAACCTGGCTGGGATGGTTGATAAGCAGGCCAGCTTGCTGTCACCAAATTCCCATTATTTCAAGTAGAAAAGAATTTTACGATTTGTCTGATGTAAAACCAGAATCTTTGAGTCATTGGTCATGTGGAGATTTTTTTTGTTTTTCTTTTATTTTCTTGTTAACAGGGCGACCGTTTTGGAAGCATACTGTGACATCTCGTGGGCAAAAACACTGCAAAGCACTGAATAATGGTTTAAACAGAAATATAACAGGTGTCACCGGTAAACTATAAATATATGAAACTCACACTGGGCTGTTGTAGCACGAGCTGCACACTTCAGAGTGGCTTTTCTTTTCTCTTCTCTCTCACGGCTAAGGCTCTGCTGAATGTTGCAGTGTGCTCTCGCTCAACTGTGAAAGAAAAATAACAGTTAAGAGCCGTTAATTACAGTATTTTGATTAGTGCAACAGATGTATTACCATGGAGACGGCCCTACCTTAACACTCAGTTCTATTAATTATTCTAATGATCTGATCAAATCATCAAATATATGAGGAAAAATCTAAATCAAAAGTGCAGAAAATGAACCTGTCTGAGCAGCGTACTGATTGGCCTCCTTATCTTAGATTGCAGGTGTCTGATTTGATGATGGAAAAAAGGAAGAGTTGTTGCCACGTGTTTGCTGTAATCTCACCTGAAATCTAACCCTTTAATCCATAGATATGACATCAAACTAATGCCGAGTGTTTGGCTAAACAATTCCAGCAAAGTAAACACAGCATCAGAGAATCATTCCATCACTTGCAGAGCTTTCATGTTTCAGAGCAACTGTCAAATACACCTTAACACAGGCTGTAGAAATTCGTTTCTGAGATAAGACGTGTATTCAAAGGCATTACCGACTTCTTCTTTAGGGTTTGCACATTTAACATTTGTGTTTCTTTTTGGGTCTCTAAGAGAAAAGAGAGCGAAACAGCATTTTTATGGCTGTTTATGTTTCCGTAAATGAAAGGACTGTTTCTTTACTCCTCAGTGCTCTCGCCAGGAGGTATATGGACACAGACATAAAAAAAGAAAATAAATAGAAATAAAGTAAGTGTTAAGTGGCACTTGTTGCCTAGTTATGAGTGAATAGGATACAATAAAGGCAGAAAATGAAGCACAGTCTTGTAAATATTCCATTCATTCCTCAACAGCAGCTATTGTCATGTTAAAAAAAAAACCCATTGAGACTGATTGAGACTGTTCTTAGAGTCGAAATACATTTTCACATCCTGGGGTATAATTTAACAAATGTGTTTTTCTCATCTTAAAAGCGACAAACTATATTATTATTATTTCCTGTCAAACACAACAGTATGACGTCAAAAGTTATGGCGTCATAGTTTGAGTTGGAGCTAACAGCGACAATAATGCAGGTTATTTCCCATCTTTTAGTGGCACTTTGCTCCCATCGAACAACTCCTGACCTTGCCGTGTGGCCGCGTGTGTGCGCACAAACACGTGCCTCTAACCTGTAGACCCCCCCCCCACACACACACACACCCCGGCCTGTTTGCTGTTATCTATGTACGCTTCAGCACTCCCCCCCAGCACACCTTCATTACTGCCCCAGATAGTAGCATTGGCAACTTGTCACTTGTATTGATTTCTCTTAAACTGCAATTTACATGGATATTTGTGGGCGTCCTGAGGGCAGGCTGCAGTCTGGCGGACCCAGCCCCCTCGCTCTCCTCGCTCTCCTACCCGCGGGGCTGAGAGGAAATGTTTCCGCCCAACAACAGAGCCTCAAAGTGACTTTTCAGTCTGACATCAGCAAACATGTCACACTGTCACTTATTTATTTATTTACTATATAGCGTCAAGTCTAAAAACAGGTGGGAAGCTGGTGAAGGTAAAAAGAGATGCTTTTAAGGAAAAAAAAGACATTTAAAGGAATAGCAGGCCACTTTTCTATGTCAGTAAAAAAGGTATGTGTATTCAATGTGTGTGGCAATAACATATAGCACCTCCTCCCAACACACACCTGACCTTTCACTGCAGAGGGAATAAAACAACCTCCAGCTAAGAAAGCTGCAAATGCTTTCTGAAAGCTCGACACTCCACTTTCACACAAGATCGCCAACATGTCACAATCTTCAAAGTTTGTGGCCGCAGCACAGTGTCAGCAGAGCTTTAGCCTCCACACCGAAGGTCACCTGCAGCCTCCACGCTGGAGACGCTTTGCAGGGCATATTCAGTCCAATGTTTAATAGGCTGGTGTAATTATGAAGCTGATAGATTACACAGTATTCGATTCAAAACTGTATATTAAAAGCAGTTCACTTCAGTGAGCTTCTTTTACGGACTTGTCAGCGACACTATTCAGATCCATAATCCATAAATCTCAGAAGACAAACACTTCTGTACAAGGAGAGGAGAAGGAGAAGGATTTATGTAACTTCTTTAAGCCTCTACTTGGTAGTGAGTTTAAGTAGCATGGAGTCAGTCCGCCAACAGGAGAAACCCATATTCAAGCCCCTCATGCTGGTAAACACATGACCTGCTGACGTGCCCCTGAGCAAGTATCTCAACCAGGCTGACCTCTGACCCCGCCAGTGGCGGCCGGAAGACAACACACTCTCCCTGCAGTGTGTAAAAAAAGTGTGAGGAGCGACTAGAAAATGCAACAAACATTTAAACATTTTAAAAAGCAGCGGGTGAATAAGGGGTGTGAGTTGGTGGGTGTCGCTGGTGATGTCACACCTCCCAGACAGCCAGGATTGGACCCTAATTAGAAAGCTCGGCAGCAAATAGATAGGCGTCCTGCATGATTGAATTCAAAGTGGCTGACGCCAAAATTTCTGCAGAGGCGCAGCAAACTGGAGGAGAGGAGCGGAGTAAACGGGGCGCTGCTGAGAGCTGCCGCGCTGCGCTGCGAACAGTCGCTCCGTGAGCTGCGGGCGAGCCGGAGTTTCAGAGGTGATAGGAGCAGCAAGACGCGCTCCCCCCCCCCTGGTTTAGAGGGAGAGCCGAAAATATAGCCTGAGTCTACGTCAAACCCGAGGACGCTGCGTTATCAGAGAGCAACGGAGGCTGAAGCGAGACAAGTACAAAGGAGAGTCGAGCCGCCGAGTCCAAGTTATTCCTGCGCTGCGCTCCAAAAGGCTGATGGCATCCGTACTTGGAAACAACAGCCGCGCGTCGGGGGCTCAGAGCGGGCAGGTCAAATGCAAGCTGAAAAGGAGAAGGAGGAGACGATCGAAGAGAAAAGGTAAAACTTTAAAACACTTCTCGCCTTTTTGTGTCATTTTTTCCCTTCCCTCCTCCTTCCAGTGGAAGGGAGAGGTCGTGCGCACCTTGGCGGGGAATCGGGGCGCACGACAGCCGGGATCCGCTGCGCTGCTTCAGCGCTGTGTAGAGTGCGATCCGCGGCGTGTTTAGTTAGTGCGAGTCAAACTGCTCAAAACAGTGAAGATGAAGGCATGGCTGCTGTTTCCACGGACAGAAGTGAACCGAGCCGCCGGCTTCAGATGACGCCCCGTCTTTTCTCTGTAAAGTTGAAGTTGCCGCTGCCTTCATCGTGTCCAACACCGGCGAGGACAACCACCAAAAGAAGCCACTGATTCCCGTTAATACACATGTAAAAGTAGCCTCATCGAGGAAAGCGTCCTGTCTTTACCACTAACGCCAGGTTATTTTAAATTTAGTTTTTATAATTGATGCATCCGTAAAGGAAACGGCGCTGTCGTTAAATCCTGAAAACAGTTTCCTTCCATCATTTTAATCAGATTAATAAATCTGTTTCAATTAGTGACTTAAGATAAATTCATTTTACAGGTTGACATAAGAGCAAAGCTCCATGAGCACCGTAATAAGATTTTACATTTGTACATTTAAATGTCAAATCAGTGACAGCACTAACATCCTGTTATTCAGCACAGATAAACCTCATAATTACTAAGAGCTTCTTTCCTTTCCTGTTGCCTCATAAACAGTATATGTATATATATATATATATATATATATATATATAATATTTACCTCATTAGAAGCTTGAACTTCAGCTTCATTCATCTATACTGAGCAGTCTCAAGTCAGAGAAACAGTCAAAGGCCTGCAGCAGAAAATGTCACTTTAGAATAATATTTCATTTTGTTACTATCTTTAATATATATATATACATATATATATATTTTAAATTAAATTCTAACCTCTGACTGCTCTAAAGTACAAGTGTTGCTGATGATGATTTCAGCGTATTAACAGCTCGCTCTAACAAACTAAGACATACTATAAGAAGAATCAGTTCTATTAAAATGGAAAGGCGTGCAGATTTGCAGTGACTGAAACATGATAAGAATGACATTTTTCCTAACGTTGAGCCGGACCGTAATAGATGCTGACCGAGGTTCACGGTAAACAAATCTCCCCGTGTGCTTTTATGTCCTTGCAACCTGCAGGGAGACGTACAGTTTGATACACATTTATGCCATTTATTCCACTTGTTTACTGAAAAAAAATATTATAATGAAGTCACAGCATTTAGACTGAGATGCTCTATTTTATTATATATATATATTTATTTTTTTTGTCTATATTTTAACATTTTAAAATAGTCACAATTTTGCTGCTTGGTCAGTGTTAAAATGAATCTTCGGGTAATTTTACACCAACTTCTTTCATGTTGTACCTCGCAGCGAAGAATGGTGGAAAGTGACATTTTAAAAAGAGAACAACATCATTGAGAATGCCATTGAAGTCTTTAAAGCTTATCCTCCCTTTTAAAAAAGATTCTCCCTGATTTAGTTACCTTGATTATTCCCTCAAGTATTCACAGTTGGCATTGTGGCTAATTAACAGTAAGTTACTCGAACTGAAGCACCATACACTTAACTTGCTTTGGCACAGACCACGAACACTCAGAAATATGTTTAGGACACCCCCTCTTTTTATATAACCTCTCCCTTTTTTCCCCAAAAACTGCAATGACACATAGATTTTCCTGGATTTCTATTTTTAACAGATGATAACACAACCGTTTGTGCTGTTTTATGCTTGAAGATACCGACGTGCCACCCCATTGCATTGTGGAAATATGGGTGAACGCTCGGAGCATATTGACATATCCGACTGCAATTGAATGCATAACAAGATTTCATAAACACTTGTCATCAAAGTGCAAACAGACAACTGCACCTCATTTCCATAACCTCTTGATTTTTAATAGCCCAAGTAATTGAGACAAGGCAGACAATACATAAAATATAGTGCTGAGGCAAATGTATTTACATAATGGAAACGACAGAATTGGTTCCACAACATTAAGCATTGCATATGAGTATCGCACGACGCGCACACATTAGCTGACGGGCCTTCGCAGCGTGTTTCCCAACGGCAAATTTATCAGCAGTGCTGATTCATTCTGATAACACGGGACATTAGGGGCCAGTTCAGGGACAGATTGTAAATGAACTGTGTCTTTGGGAAGTGCTGATAGCCGCTGACTCCTCCAAAGCTGCAGGAGGTGGTCTCGCTGTGCTCCAGCAGCTGAAACTGATGGCAGTCACATCTCTTCTTCCTGTTTGATTGTTTTCTTGCATATGCAGCTTTGCTTCTTTTTTTTTTTTTTTTTGTTCGGGGAGGGAGAGGGCGGGGATCCAAAGAGAAAGAAAAAAATACACTTTGAACAGGAAATGTTTCTTAAGCTGTCAAAACGAAAGGCCGATTTGCAAGCCTGATTCAAACTTTGCCAGAAATTACACACAAAGCCACCTGCAGAGTTTCTTTTTTTCCCACCATGCAATTATTATTATTATCCTTCATCTTTTATAATGTACTGAAAATGCCAGCTGATCATCAGCTTGAGATTTCACGCAATTATTTTTGCTGACCTAAAGGCAGGAAGTCTCGGGGGATTATTGCATGGCATTTGGGGTTTAATCCCTTGAAAAGGCTGCAGATTATTTGTAGATGGACTGAAACCGATGTGTATATTCAAAAAGTTGTAAGCAGATTTCTCTTCCTCAACGCTGCCACCTCTATTAATTTCTTTTTTCTTCTTTGGAATTGTTCTTTTTTTTTTGATGATGATGAGGAGCAGTGGTCATCAAAGTAGAGATTTATTTCTTTACATATCTTGTCCCCTGTGCCTTTCCTCTGCACAGGATTCCTGGAAGTCACACACTCCCTGCAAGGCGCAGTATGCCAACCGCTGCCTCCCCGTATTGTTGAGGTTACAATGCTCCTGTCAGCTTGGCATTGTGGGGATGTACTCCTCGCACTACATTTGTTTGCTGTCCCTTAAGCACAGTGTTTGACCAGCGTCCTCTGTCTGTCATCACTCTTAGAGGGATTCGTGGACATGCTGTGTATCTTCCTCTTAATTAATCACAACCTTGTGATTTACGGTTGTGCCTCTTGGGGATTTTTTCTGCTTTATTCCTGCCACAAATATAAAATCCTTTTGGAGTTGACAGTCCTGGTGATGTCCAGTCCAGGAACATCTGGGTGAAAAGTGCTGCACTACCTATTACAACACAACCCAGGGCTACTGTGTGCAAAATCAAATCTGTCAATCAATTTCTATCACTGTGACATGACCTTTTCCCCCCCCCTCCCTTCTTCCTTTTTTTTCTGTGGCATATGTAACACATATTCCTTGTCTTTTACCCACAATGAGGTTTTTTTATGAGCAAAAATAAGCACTGCAGAGATTTATAGACCAACATTACTTTTTACAACCACACTTATCACCCTGTGCTCTTCAGCGCACAGTACAGTATTTCAGCTTCTCATCAAGAGTGCCCGGGGGGGAAATGTGAAAAACAGAAGAGTGTAACATAATTTATGTAGCAATTACTGTTAGCGCTCTTGTTCCTGGCGAGGGCCAGCAGAGGGGTCGAGTGTGTGCAGCCGGGGTGATGGTGGACGTTGAGGCGGTGTCAGGACATGAGGGTGAGGGTCATCACTCTCTCGTATGCGAGGCGACTGTCTGGAGAGGCGAGGGGCTTCCACCGGAGACATTAGTGGGGCGGACGAGTCGGCTGCTGTGTCTGACTGTCTGAACAGAGCTGATGATGGTGATGCAGGCTATAGGTGAGGTGAAGGCAGAGGTCATGGTTGAGGCTGCAGCAGCCGGAATCTTTAATATTTTAACAACCTAAAATCTACACTGATTTAACCAGCCAGGTATGTTTGCGCATAAAAGATTTTATTAAACCACAGGGCTGTTGCTCTGAACACAAACCTCTCCGTAATCGTCACTGTTCAATCGAAACTGCGTCTCAGAAATGTCATATGTTGTCGTCTTATCTGTTTTAGTTAGTTTCAGCTTTTCTGAACTGTACCTCGCTGTCAGTGAAGTTTGTCTGCACTTAGCAAATGTCTTGATTTTCCAAGACGTTGGAAAATTAAAAAAGAAAAACGTATATACATTTTAGGCATTTTTAGATTGTAGGGGTGGGGGAGGTGTGTGTGTGTGTGTGTGTGGGGGGGGGGGGGGGGGGGTAGCATGCAATACAGGTTTCCAGAAGTGAGGACGTTGTTATATGGTATATATGATCCAGTTTTGATTGTTGTTTTGATATAAAACCTCTTATACCGGAACTCTTATAGCTTTCAAATGCTTCTACTTGGCATTCATCCTTAGGCGGTACATCTTTTTTTTTTTTTTTGAAAGTAGTGTCATTTGAATGAAGTGTTTACATCATTTTGTCGATCCATTGAAACTGTTCAGTCAAAGTAAAAGGTTACAAGGTTTTTTTTTAGCAGCAGAACTGCAATGAAAAAAAAAATACACATTTAGAAAATAGGTCTCTAATTTTCTTTTTGGGTACAGTACAATATGTACACAGCGTCTGAATGAATGCATTAATAAAAAGCTGCCTCTCAATGAAATAATTGTTATAATAGTATAAACAGTACAACAGATGTGTTGTAGTGAAGTACTGTGGTTCATTGTGTTGCACTGGAGCTGTTCTGTGTGTCTGGCTATTTGCTGCTTTTATAAAATGATCATTCTTGAGATCATTTTCAGTGTAACCTGTTTAGTAACATCAGTGTACCTGTACGTATGATTCGTAACAGTATATTCCCTGCAATGACCTACATTTACATTCAGAATCCATTGCTAAATGAAATCCTGGTGCAGCAAGACACAGACAGGCAGTAAACGCCCATCTTGCCGCCTTCTTTCATATTGTCCATGCCACCAATTTTCCCAATGTAGGTGTATTCACAGCAGGGAGGGGGTGTTTTCTGGTCGGGGAACACAGATGTCGGGACAGTCCAATGTCACACGTCTTTGTGTGTTGTGGGAGGGGAAAAAGACAGTTGTATTTCACAGATGTGGAAGCTCTAGTTTTTAGCCCTAAAACACTTCTGTCACATTTGTTTGTGTTTGTGCTGATAAACGCATTAAGAGCTGCGACAGAAACACCGCTGGCATTTATGAGGTTAATGAAGGTCAGCGCCGATGGAAACGGCGCGGCGCTCCTCTGTGTGCACATGCATGGCTTTCTGGATTTACAGACACTTCCTGATTAAGGGTAGTGGAAGCAGAAGTCGTCAGTTTAGGACACGGCGTCCTCTAAATGACTGAGGGAGAAAAAAAAAAAAGGTTATTACTACTGACTGTGGTCTCTTGAGGACAGCTGATAAAATGACCAAGGAAAATGAGTAGCACAACTTTAGCACATTAGCATAATTAGTAATTATCTTGTAATAATCCCTTTTGGCTTTTTTGGAGCTCGGCAGTTAGAAATTCTACTTAAAGTTCAGGCACAGAAAACAAATTTCAAGCCAAAATGTCTCAGTAACACACACACTCACACACACGCACACACACACGGGCTGGTGAGAGCTGCCACAGTCGTAGTAGTACCTAAAGCACAGATGCCAATTTAAAGAATTCAGCCGGTGACACTTTAAGTTAATTAGTCTGTTGTTTGATGACTCCCAGAGTTGGAGAGATAAGGGTATTTCTCACATCACATCACAACTTGTTGCACTTGTTGCTATGGCGACAAAACACAGAAATTAAATTGAGTCAGTCATGTGATAGGCTCCATCAATCTGTCCATAACAATAACTATTTTTATGGGAGACATTTCAGAACCGTAATACTGCAATACGGTTGAATGTTTAATAGCACTAATGTATGTGTTGCTGGGACGGAAATGGTGCTCTCGAGGGCATCAGATGATCCGTCCATGTGTTAATTTGTTCGTGTGCATGTGCAGAGTATTTTCACTGTGTGTGTGTGTGTGTGTGTGTGTGCGTGTGCATGCGTGTGTGTGTGTGTACAGTATGTGTTGCCGTTCACAGCAAGCTGTCAGTCCTCATAAACAAAGATGTAGCGCAGCGAGTCAGCAGTATTATCGCTTCCTGTCAGTGTTTGTGCGTCTGCAGTGCCGTCCACTAGACAAAGAAACACGAGAGAGTTGATGGTGAAGAGAGTGAAGCTGCCTCTGAGTGACAAGAGATTTTTGAGACGGGCAACAAATCAGTTTCATGCTGTTTGAATCTCAGATCCGCTGATATGTTGCTTTGTAAGACATTCAGCGAACGCGTTACAACATTTTTAACATGAAAATTGTTTTCCGGTGCTACGCGTTTGGCAGTTGTATGATTTCTTTATCTGGCTGTGCTTTCTTTGTTGTCTTCACACTGATTTATTTAGCTTGTGACCCCTTAGTTTGAAGCAGTATCTCCTTGTGATCCCCTGGAACAGAGTGCATGTCTGAGGGTGTTTCTTTTAAATAAAGTTAGGTGCCTGAAGAGGTAAAACAATACAGAATTTAACAAGCAAAAATCTGTTTATATTCTGAAAAATGAAGATAATGTAGTGGATGTGGAACTTTGTTTTTTTTCCCGCTCAAGAAAATCATCTTACAGCAACTTAGATTGATAAAGTAACTCCTCGTGGTGGTCTTGTCCCACAAGTAGCAAAAACTCTTTTATAGTCTATTCCAAAGGGTGTGGGTTGGTTTCAAAAGTCGGGGGTACTTCTGAGGGAGTTCAGGGTCCTTCAACAAAAATGCATGAAATTATTAATCCACTGCTGCACGGAATTATGTTCAGTTTCTCATCTTATCTTATAGGAGAATATGTGTTAATTATATTATTTTGTTAATTCAAAAATCATGCCGGGGTTAGGGTTGGTATCTGCAGCGTTCCTCTCAGGATGCCAACAGCCTCGAGTCGAAACATATTTTAATAGTCAAAGGGACCACTTAATGTTTAATATTATTTTATCATGCTATCAAGACAAGGTCTCACATATAATCTGAGGTCCTGCCAACAGCGTGTAAGCACCCCACACATCATGGTGGCAAAACATTTCTTCAGTTTATGATCCTAATTAGCTCTAACTGTGCCATCATCCCTGAGTCATCATGCCTGGAGAGAGGCCAGATCATTTGACGGTCCAGGTTTCATATTTTTCTCTTTTTCTCTCCCTTTCATGTGGTCTCTCTCCGTTTCTGTCTCGCTCTATCTTCCTGTCTCTCATTTCAACACACACACACACACACACACACACACACACTGTTATTGTTGTCCTCCAGCTTGCATCTGCATATTCACAACACGGTAGCTGCTACTGTGAAAAAGGGACATATTTCATAGATAGAAAATAGCTAAAGAAGGTGTTAGAATTTGTGCACCCAAAAAAAAAAAGCTTTATGCTGTTTCACAAACTCAGTCCAGAATCCGGCAAGTCAGCCGTGAAATGTGCTCCACTGCCATTTGAGTGCAGTGCATTTGAAAATAAAAAAAAAAAATCACTATCACATGACTGGACTTTGACAGCATCTGATCAGCAGCCTGGCAGAAAGTGCACTGTACTCAACCTCTGCACTGATGTCATGCTTCAGTCACATGACAGCACAACTACCTCGCGTGCTGTGCTGACATAGCAAAGTTAACGCTGATACTCCGCCTCATATGGAATAATGAAATTGGATGAAGCAGCTTAACCGCACGCCGTCCCTTCTCTCGCCATCAGACTGGGTGCCTATTTGAGATAACGTTAATGAAGGGGACTTTAGCCAAGAATAGACACGTCTTATTGCTGGAGGGGGAGGTGGGCGACGAGGAGGGGTGGGGCGCTAACAGCATTCATTTCCATTAATAAGATGGAGCATTTTACAAGAGGGCCTCTCCTGAGGGCTCTCTCCGGAGGTCAGAGAGAATCCTACACCTTAACAACCTCCAGACGAGTTCATTTTACCAAGCAGACGCATGGAGACACACACTATAGTGTGTCTTTTCTCGAAGAAACTTGTCTTAACCTTGACGTGGCTCCACACAACTTGGGCTGAGGTGGACACTCAATCACCATAATCACTGCTGTCCATCCTTGATAGATCTTTTTTAGGTCATTAATATGAATCTGAGCCAAAAGCAACTTTAGTCGGTTGTAACTTTGCTCTGTCAGCACTGTGGGGTTTTTTTCCTGGAGGAGGTGGCATATTAGTTATCTTCAAGTTCTTCGGTCTAATTTACCAATCACTTAATCCTTTCCTGTAACAGCATAAACTAGAGTTTATCAACTTCCCTAAACCAAAAACATAAAAGCAAATGTGTAAAGAAATGCATTTTTATCTGCTGTAACGTAAGATTAAACATTTACAGGCATGGCTAACTAGCATTAACCCAGCATTATTTCCATAACAGTGTTTTTTTTAACAGTGTTTTTTTTAACAGTGTTATGCAAGGTTACGTGCAAAAACGAACTGCTCAGGAGCCATGGTGCTAGTATATTAGTGTTTAAGGCTAACATTAGCAGTTCTTTGTGTAGTTTCCACTCCAGCAACGTTAGCCAAACTTGCATTGGAACACTTAAATGACATTTTAAATATTAATCTGTAGCATTATACGAGGGCTAATTGCTAATTGCTCCACCTTGAAGTCAGCTCTTGGCCAAGGTAGAAAAAAAGTGTGCCCTGGCTTTTAACTTTGATCATGTTTAACATGTTGTTCAATATAACTATCCAACATAATCACAGTGTGTACATAACAGAAAATCACAAGTTTAAAGTCAGTAAAGTCAATTGGTATTTTCAACCAACTCACTGACTTTTACCACTAGCTTTAGGTGACGCTAGCGAGCCACAGTGTATGAACCCTGCTAGCAACTTTTTTCACTTCAGTTGACAAAATCCAAGGTCAATGGCGAGAAATGAGAAGCCGCATTATTATTTTTTTTTACGTCTGTGAAATCGAATTAAAATCGAACCAATTGTTCCAAAAAGCACCAAGTATTTTAGGTAGTAAATCTGCCATATCATCACTTTATCATTGTAAATTGTACAAAAGGTTTGACAGGGAGCAACACTGTGGGGGCGGGGCTTAGCAAATCGTTTGTGACTTCTATCTATGTTGTAATAACACTGGGATGACACCATATACCCACAAAGGATTACAGCATTATGTGGTACGAGGTAAGCATAATGGGGAACAATGCATTATCTCTCAGTAAACAGGTCTGTGTCATGAGCTCAATTACTGTGCTGCTATACAGAATGTTTTCTATCACATCACTCTGAGCGAGCGGTCAAGTGTAATCTCCCTCTTCTTCCTCTTTATGTAAATATATCCGATGGCGGTTGATTCATGGTAAATGGTAAATACACATTTCACCCAGTGCATCCATGTGACTGATGGAATTGCTTAATGGCAGATTAGTCCATTGATAATGATGCGAGCTGTCCTTGCTGCTTCACTATTCTGTCCGTATGCGAGCATTAAATAACAGCGCCCCCCCCCATTTCACCCTACAGTAAATCCTCTCTCATACATCGATTCTAGCATCCTTTAGGGGGTTCCTTCTAGGAGAGACCGACAGGCTTATCTTGCAAATCCTTTAAAAGGTATTTTTTAAAAATCTTAGCCTGCATTAACTGTCTGATGTTTAGCATATCAGCACTGATGGCCGCGTAGGAGTTTTATACACCTCTGGGCCAGTTCGTGTGTTATGTGCAGTCCTGTTTTCCAAGTTTCTTAACAGTCACACAGCATGATGTTTATTTTTCCTCCTTGCCGCCCTGACTTTGATTTGTACAGCTTGAAGTGATGGAGCGTAATAGATGTGTTTGCATTTGCCGAAAAACTGAGAGTTCCAATCATTCATCCATTGCCTTTGATAGCTCAGAGTGTATTTGGTTTTGCCCAGATAAGGCCTGAGTATACATCGAGTCGGATTCAGTTGGATTGTTGTACACACATGGTGGTTTGGCATGGGTCTGCTTGGATGGGCTTTGGCATGATGGAGAATTTCATCCCTAGCACACCCGCCCCCACCACCACCTCCACCACCACCATCACCTCCCTGACAATCCCACAGCGGTGCTTTGAGGCTCGAGCTGTCGGTGAAGGGTGTGTAGGACCTGAGGCTACGAATGTTGCCTTGCGTAAAGGACAAAGAAAAAGAATGTCTCTGGGTTGAAAGAGTCCTAGAAATGCGGGCACAAATGAACCTATGGACCCACCACTCCAAATTTAGACACAAGGTATATTGTGTAAATCCCCAGATGAGGTATACATGCAGAAACACATCCTAAATTCAGTGTTTGGTGTGGAAAAATCCCTACTATACTTCATAAGAGAAGCAGCCTGATCAGATAAACAATGTAGCTTGTGTACGTCTTCCTTTTCTCTAAATAATGCTTTACAGCACTATGATTTCATACATTTTTGTCATGAAAATGGAAACTAACTAAGCCTGACTTTACCTCTGATAATGTCATGCTAACAAACATTAAATATTTCCAATTTTCAATAAGAAAAGCAAAAAAAATAAACGGTTTATGATGAAATTTCCTGCAAGAATTAAATTAGACATAGTACCTTTCCATACCTGCAAAAGCAGTTAATCTGTAAACAATGAGTCAACTGAGGCAGCTAAATGACAACACTACATACTGCATGTCTGCAACAGTGAGTGTTATTGTTTATAGTATTATAGTAAGTATTATTGCACTCGTATTAGGATGAGTGTTTTCCAAAACATGCATAATTTGTTAAATGTCTAAAACCAATCACTGAAATCAAACTAATCATCAATAGTACTTTTATAGCACACCAGGGTTCTGCCTCTAAAACTACAGTCCAGCTCTGAGCAGAATTCAGGCTTGTGCTGGAATAAACTCGGTGTGTCCTGTTCGTTTGCAGCAAAAGGAGAGAGTGGCAACTGGGTTTAATGATAATAGCCCTGACTATAGCAATGATAATCCTCCTGCTATTCCTGCTGACTGCAGAGAGCCCGCGCTTTGTTCTCCGCTCCTCCTATTAGCGTGATGGAGGTTCATTTTAATTTGAATGGACCATCAGTTGGATAAGGAGAGAAGTGCTCGCTCGCTTACTCGTTGTACGTGCGCAGACTTGTGTGGAAGAGAAATCGAGCATGGAGAGAAATATGTGCACATGAAAGGATGTGGGGCACACGCACTGTCTCAAACAAAGACGCAACAATGGAGAAGTGTCCACAGGTCAATGTGGCGACCTCTCCGGGCTGCAGGTGCTATTATCTTCTTGGCACCTGTTCCAGGGGAGTTTGTCCCGACTGTTAGCCACAGCTGAGGCTTAAAACCCCACGATGGCAGACAAAGAAGACTTCAAATAACACAGCGTTGCATGGGGGACAGGGAGAGGACACAACCTCAGTTTGTGTCTGTGATGCTAATAAGACTGCATAAACGTGAACAGCTACTGTAAGAACGTTTAACTTATTGTAAATGCTGTATGTTTTTAGTATGAACTGTAAAACTATATAAGTTAGTGGCCTCACTGAGACAGATTCCTGTTCTCAGTTGACCCTGAGTTTGTTCTAGTTCCCTGTGGCACAGTTAGAGTGTATACAGTCCTAGCCTGGTGCACACAGTATAAGCAAAGCTCAGCGCTGCCTCTCTGTGTGGGTAGTTTGTCATGGCTGTGACTTCAGGGCTATCTAAATAGCAGCAAGCGGGCGCGTTCATCATCACATTCATCCTCACCAGGGTGAGAGATGGATGCCCTACCAGTCCACCAGGTCATGAGTTATCACCCACCAGGGGCTGGTGGTTCATACAAAGGTCAAAAGACTATTTGTCTTCAGGCAAGTATGCCTTTCTGTTTAGGCTCTCTGCTACACACACACACACACACACACACACACTCACACTCGTAGCCACAATCGCTTACCTGTGGACTCCAATTACTGCATACATGTATTATTTTAGTTTATACAAAAATATTTTTGTATAAACCATTTATTGCATAAACATGAGAATGGTATCAATCTCCTTGTATAACTCTTGCAGCATTTTTTAAGTTAAACTATAAATATAAACTAGCTCCAAATGCAATAATAGCTCTTATAAGCTTCCTCTTTTCTTCTTATTATCAGTTTTTATTGCAAAAGATTTCCCTGCGTCATCATATTAACAATCCTGTGTAAACAAAGAAAATGGTGTCATTTCAACAATGTGATTAAAAAAAATCTGTCTCTTTTCTCTATGAACGGGCTGTTCAGTCATCACTGCGACAGCTCTGTTGTGCATCATTGTTGTCTGGGCGATGGCTCCCTGACATTAGTGAGAGGAGGAAGAGGAGGAGAGTGGTGACAGAAACTGGCAGATCAGCAAAGGGATACACAAATATCAACTAACTCACTACAGATTTCCTTCAAACGATTTCCTGCTTTGCGGTTTCCATTCTCTTGATTTCTGCCTGTATTTATTTGTGTTTTATTTAGGTTGTGTTAGGCCTGTTGACACCTTTTCATATGAGTATCACCACACTGTCAAAACCCAGTCATTTACAGAGAGCATCGTTGGTTATGATAATTGTGATTTCTGCACCACCACCACCCCCACCCTCCTTCTCCACGCCGTCAACGGCAAATTTAATTGTATTTCACTTTGAAAACATCCGAGTGCAAAGCTTTAATGTGTTATAATAACAATAAGCGCCATTACAACACGCGTCACAATAATACACTGAAGGCAGTAAAGAAAAAAAAACCCACATAAAGTGATCTAAAAAACGAGTTTTTACCATCACCTTGTGACCTTGTGGCTGTGAGTCAGAGCGGTGTTATGTAATGAGTGTGAGGGCATATGGATGGGCTCTTTGTTAAAACTAGAGAATGCATTATCATTAGTCTGGCTACAGTAAAGAGCCAGCCAACCCTGAATGCTGAATAGATTCATTGTCTTTCTTTCTCACTCATTAGACTCATATAATGAAGACTAGTTTGCTCCCAGCACAGATTCACCTTTTTTTACAGGAGCCACTTTACTCAAACACTAACATCACCTGTTCAGATAAGATAAAATAACATGAAACTTTAATGATCCCTGTGGGGAAATTGGAGTGTTGCAGCCGCAGATAGTAATAACGGATACACTGAAGAAAAATAGGATTATAGCAACGTGGGTAGTATTAAATGATCTCAGACCAGCAATCTCAAAATTAAATAGAAATGTATGAATACAATTACAAAAAAATACTGTTAATTAATGCATTATGCAAAATAGCAACAAGAAACCTCACGACACTAGAAAAATGAAAAACCACGGTGTGTGTGTGGGAATATTTGGAGAAAAAATATTTGCAGAAATGAAATTACATAGGTAACATCATCGATAGGTTACACTTTACTTTTATTTGCCAGTTTAAAACATGTTTAATGTTTAGTGAATATTTAGTATTAGTTGGTGAATGTAGTAATATGATGAATCAGATCAATGTTCTCATTTTCTCATAAGGAAGGATGAATGCTCATGCAACATGATTGATTAATCTTTAAATTGTTCATATGCATGATTTTAATTCAAGACATATCTGATAGCTTACTACAATTTAATGTGTATTAAGAACATGAGCATGTACAAATCCTTAAATACTATAGGCTAAAGTTTAATATGGATGAAAGTAGTCCAAGGAAATAAACCAAAATAATCCTACTTTTCTGTCATCACGTTCTCTCTCCGCTCTTCATCATAATAGATCCAGCTTTCAGCCTGAAGTCCTCCACACACACCTGCTTGTCGACCAGCTCTCCTGCCAAGATAGTAATCTGATCCTTATTGGCTGTGCACTTGGCTAAACTGCAGCGATGCCCATTATCGTGCGCTAAGCAGGTGCTGAGACGTATCGCTCCTTGATCACAATGCAGATTTTGCGGCAAGCGCGCGTCAAGCAATCCATTTTTCAATTTAGTCTCCCGTCTGAGATAAATTAACAGATGTCGATTGATTTTTCCTTCCTGTGCAACTGTGGGCCTTGTTTACACCTGACAGCCAGGGCGTTATACCTGAGTGGTTGTTTGAGACGAACGCGCGGTATAATTAGCGTTTTTTTTGTAATTAGATGACAACTGGCAGCAGACTTGGTAGGCAGCTACTTTGACATGTTTTACTTTTCTTACCTCTTTGTTAAGCTAATCGACAGATTGCTTTGTGAAAGATGAGGTGCTGCAGTGAGACGGAGGCAGAGCTACAAAGGCCTGTGTCATACTCTCACTTATACATCTGTAAATAATATCCTATTGCTTTATTATCACTTCAACAATATCTTAATATATGTGAACTCATCACACTCTCCTCCTCTATCACTGCATGCCTTAAACACACCAACAACAGCACAGCGAAGGCTTCATTGTCACTCATCGTCCCCTGGAGCCTGAACTTGACATGATCGCGAGGCCCCCCAGCGTTTTCACTGCCATCCATGTTCACCAGCTGGTTATTATTGCTAAAAATACACTTCACACTACACCATCACACCCTAATGATGGGAGTCAAGTGGCGCGCGGCAGATATGCCCTCACATGCGTGCTGTCACAAGCCATTTTATTGAACTTGAGAAAATAGGAGCCAACGTTAATTTGCTTTAAGCTCCCCCCCCCACACCGTCAACTTCACTACACACGCCCTCTCCCCCCGCAGGTTGTTATGCACTAATATGCCGTCTTTATTACCATCATCTCAGTGTTCATGATAGTTTTCACATAGTGATGATCTGATATTATATCCACTAGTTCAATGTTCAGGCTTGTAGGAAGAAAGTTAAAAGTTTGAAAAATGATTTATTACAAATCTAACAGTGAAGGTCAGTTTATCTGATCCATAAGAAGTGTGTGGGTGTGGTTTAATCACATGTGACCTGGTAACATAAGAACCAAATTACACAACTGTATCAAAATTTTGATTAAAAATTCACAAAAAATAAGGATAAAAACAGAAATCTCCAAAATTGTTTGAGCTGTGTGTCTGCAGGGCAACGCTGGTTTTTAAGGCATTTATAGGTCTTAAATTATGGAGTCTTTTGCTGTTTTTTTTGGACAACCAAGGTAAAAATTGGAAGTTACAAAGAAAATCCCTGTTAAATTAAAGCCACAGCACGAGAGAAACAAGGCATAAATGTTTTAGTTTTAGGGCATATTAACATGTCATTCTCCAATTATTTTTGATGCCATAATCTTAGATAACCATTAGTATTTTAAGTATTAGCAGGGACTCCTGTATCCATATCTGCAACACTAATGAACATAGGTGGATTATATATTACCCATGTCATATATTTTATATATTACCCATGTCAACATCAACTACAACAACTACATTAAATGAAGATACAGCAGATAAAACTGAATTTTGGTATAAAGATCAATACTGTGTGAGAAAAGGTCATCATTGGTGCGTCTCTAATCAACGCTGCCAACTCCAACCAGTGTCGCCAGCCGTCTACTGGCCGATGGAGTAGTCATTAGCATGCATCATTATCATTGTAATATGATTTATTTATGATGCTCAGTATACGTTTGCACCTTCAAGCAGTCTCCATGTAGGATGAACACACACTAGGCTGCAACAGTAAGGGTAGAGGTCTTGTCAAAGCTGCACCTGCTGGACAGCACTGCATCCTGCTTTTCAGTTATAATAACCCACCATTCGTATAAGGAAACTCTCCTCTTTGCCCTTCGACAGCGGGAGGTGAGAGGTCAGTGACAGCTACAGACCACCAGCTCCACACCTGGAAGCGGCACAGTGTCCTGCTCAAGGATCACCTGCCAACACAGGAGGGCTTGGATTTCTCTGGTCTATGCCAAATCGAACCAGAAAGCCCACAAATGTCCCATGAAGCCAGGCCATTGCCTTTAGAATCCCACCTGCCTTTCATATGGTTAGCCATCCATGTCTGTTGCATGTTCCCCGCACCGGCACTACTCTGTCGCTGGTACCTGAGCGGCTGTGTCAATGTCAAGGGCTCCTGCAAAGAAGCACAAAAAAAGAGTCCACAGAGGGTCTACGTGGAGGCAGGAGGAAAGTGGAGCAGTGTTGGGTCATGGTGATGGCATGGTGGGGGGGTGGGGGTAGTGTCAGATGATAGATGGAAAATGAGGGTGGTTCCCAAGGAACTGTGTGTGTCCATGTTCATGTGTGCAAGACAGTGACAGCGGTTTGTTTCTACGAGTGTCTGACAGTGGGGACAGCTGCCAGGGCGGGTGTCCCCAATTCAGAAGTCAGTGGCAGATATCACACCTGAGCAACCTGAGGATAAACGCGAGCAAACGACCCAGGGCAGGTGTGAGGGAAAGAAACATTTAGAGGGTGGAGAGAGAGTGAAAGAGGGTGGATGATTGAGCAGAGGGAGAGAAGCGGGGTTAAGCACCTGGGTGACGAGCTCTCCCCCAGTTTAGAGCGCGACAGTTTGATGGATGGAGACGAGGGCTGGAGGAGAGGAACTGAAAGGATGGAGCAACATAGCATTGATTGAGCACACAGGAGTCTAGAAAGTTTTTTTTTTTTTCCAGCTTGGTTGTGGCTCTCTTTCGATTTGATACTCGCCTTGTCAGTGTCCATGAAGGCAACATTCATGAGGGAGAGAGAGAAAGACCGACTACAGTATGTGTACTTCTCAAGGTCCATTGACTGACAACAGCACAATATAGAAAGCATGGCACAAACTAACGGTGCTAAACATTGCTTCTTTCTGACACGAGAGGAGGCAGAGTGGCTGAGCCAGACCGAGATGAGAAGCCCCAACCGACTTTCTCTCCCTGTTGTCTCTCGCACAAGTGTCCAGAAAAACAAGGAGTATGGCGGAATTATGTTTGGCTGATTTGAGGCCAATTGCCGGTTTCACAAAGCGTCAGATGAGAGAGGAGGAGGGGATGTCAGCAAGATGCGAGTGTCAGTGATTATTAGAGGGTTGGAAGGGCGATGTAGGAAGAAGACTAAAGCATCTCATTGCTGGGTCTCAGCTTGAACATGACAGACTCAAAGTCCCCCACACGCACTCTGCCTGGCTGGTAGCTGGGCTTCAGAGTGGGTGTTCTGGGTCTATGCCTGTGGTCCCCCCTGTGAGAGTGTGCTGCTGTTGTGACAGCTGTAACTGCTGAACTCGTTGGAAACATGAAACAGTGAACTCAGTGCATTTTTTCGCAGTTTTGTCTCTGTTAAAAAGGAACCAATTGTCAATAGTCAATACAGTAGGTGAATGGAGGCCCTCAGGCAGCTGCCCAAGTGAGACAACCTTAATCCTGAACTGTAGCCTATAAGTTGGGTGTGAATTTGTGCTTTTTTTATTCCATGCATCTCTCAAAACCTCTGCCCACGTTGCCTATAATGCAACTCGATTCAATCGCAACTGTAGAGATTCTGCTGTTTATGCTAGGAGCGGCTAATGTTTCCTCCCACTGTTAGTCTCAGGCCTCATCATTTGCATGCCACACTTTTTTCTAACGCCACATGCCCAGTCTTCAGCCCCCACCGACACTGACACTAGTGACATCACTTGAGGTAATTTATCAGATTTCATGGAGCTCCCTCTGGAGTCACAAAAGGCCGTATACAACTTTGTTCAAATATGTAGTAGCAGAAAGAAGTTGTCTGTCTGTTGGTTCTGATATATTATCTGACTGATATTGTGTATGTTGATCCTGGCGTCATGTAAAATACTTTGAATCCCAGCTCCAAGGATGCTGTGCTGTGGTTGCTGACAGTCTCTAACCTCTTTGGTGTAATTTCCCAACCGGCATCAATAAGGAATCACTGTCTTCATTATAATTTCAAGCAGAATACAGCCATGCCCCCCATGTACAAACTTGACGCTGCCTTGTCCTTCTCTAGCTATCCAAGTAAGCTGTTATATCAGTAAACACCTTGCTGTTCATGTCAGGTGTGTGCTGCACTTCCTAAAGAGAGGGTATGTCTGCTCTTTATAAAATCACAAAACGCTGTCTGCACCATATGCTGTATTTTTTATTCAACAAGGGTGTTTTGGAAGCTGTGTAGCATGTCATATGCAGAAGTTCGGAGTGGCGTTCCCCCGACGCTGACAGAAGAAATCAAATGTAAAAATGGAGCACCAGAGCGAGTGAACGACGATACAGAGCAGATGTTCACAGGAATGTTGACTTTTTGTTTGGCCCTTATCTTTGACGCTGCCATCCTCCAGTAAAGTGAGTGACGGAAGAGGAAAGAATAAAGAGATAGGTAGGAGGAGACAAGTGAAAGGAAACAACAAGGAAGAAATGGAAAAGTGGTGCTGTTGGTAGAACTAAGTGGAGGAAGTGTTGGCAGGCGCCGTGTTCGATGACAGAAAAGTGGGACAGCCACACAGCTGTGTTTTGGCATCAAGGGACCCCCGAGATTGGTGTCACTGTATTTCATTGTCAGGGAGAGAAACACCAGAGACGTTATGATGTACAGAGAGAGATGAGAAAGATCGAGGTGAGGCAAAAAAAAAAAATGAAAGTAAAGAAAGACAGACCCTGGAGCAGCTGCTCTTATATTACCTGATGGTGTAGAAGAGAGGGGAGAAAAAAAGGACCTTGTGTTGGCAGGTAAACAGAGGATCACTGGTTCAATTGCAGGGTAACCTGGCAACTGTGGCCTGTCATTTAAACTCGGAGAGAGGACAACATTTCCCATGATTCAGCTGCTACTGTGTATAAGGCAGTGCTGACACCTTTAAGATCAACTTGACAGTTTTGCTTTCCACCTCACAATAAATGGCCCTTTTTGAGTTATCCTCTGTGATGCGTACAAATTTATGACCCGCCATTATTTCATCCTTACAGGGTGATAAATAGGGTGATAAATTCCTGTGGCTGAAGTCAGTATGGGGTCAGGTTCCTTTCATGTTCGCTATTTCATGTTTATTTTGCCCAGAGTTATCTGTCAAGGTGAAGTGTCTGAGTAATGCCTCTGAAGTCAGATGGTAGCGGATAGCAAGGGATAGTGCAACAACTCAGGTCAGCGTTTCAACACAACTGACTCTCCTTGCAGCCATTGCAGAAAATTCTCACCTTTGCTGCCTTTTGTCAAATCATGTTCTTCAGTTAGAAAGAAAACATCCGCCACAGATCGATGTCTTATCACTCAAATGGCCACTAAAGGCAGCAGATAGAGGGAGTAAATGCGGTGCCATTGTGACCATGATTGCTTGCTGCAGCACTTGCGGGTACTCGCAGAGGCTCTAGGAAAGTCGGACAGCGTGAATAATGGCAGGTCCAGATTCACACCGCAAGCCACTTTGTGCTGGAATATATGGGACATCTGAGGTAAGGACAGGTAAACTAGACCCATGAGGGACGGAGAGAGCCTCTTCAAATCTCATCCATGGATATTTCATCTTAAATCATCACCGTCGATTAGTACCCTACAGTTGCTTGCCAGCGAGACTCTTTTTACAGTTGAGATAAAAAGTGCCTCAAAGATAAAAAGTCCTTCTGTCATCAAATAAAAAAAGAAAAGTAGGCAGAAAAAACAAAACAACAACAGATGAATATGGAAAAACAACCCACCACTTTTTTTTTTTCCTTTGGTTTCCAACACTGCTGGTAAACAGTGCGTGAACAAGCGGGCTGCAATTTTGAACGCAGCTTTATTTTCCACCGTTTATTTAAGCCCAAAATGGGTCCTGATGGAGTCATCATCCCCCACTCGCCGGCTAATGGTTTAATTATGTCCATCTGGAGGAGGCTGGGAAGGGGAGCTCGCCTTACTCTCCAGTCATTCCTCTGGTAATTTGTCTTCCCCTGCGCCCACTGACTGGCACACTGATGGCGCGGAGATGCGGTGAAGCATTCTGGTGGTGGATCATCCTCCTGCCTCCCACCCAAAACGCCTACCCTTCCGCTCTATAATATTTCTTCCACCTCTGTGTCGCATAGTGAAATGCAAGAAGCTGTCATGCTATGTGATCCCTGACCTTATCACAGCCCAGCTGGGTTTCCTAAAAGTAAGTTAGCACTTCGAGAATCTCTTACTTGTTCACTGAGAGAGGAGATGAAATCCTCTGTGACTTAGCCAGGGAGATCCTACAGATACTGCAAAATAAAGTAATAATCCCAAATATTCCCGTATTAATGAACGTCCCTTTTGCAACTCTCTACAAACAGTGATTCAACCTATTGCAGGTCAAATATTAATCACACAATATCAGATGAAGAAGAAACAAACTTCCAGTAGTAGCAACAGTGATTGATTGTGAACTAAATCATCTCAATTACTCCATCATTGGCCCTCAAGGGACGGATGGATAGAACCCATCAGTCTTAAAATCCTATTGCAAGTCAAACACCTACCCATGTCTGGCCTTTTTTTATGATTCAGTGTAACAGGACAATAAAACTGAGTGATGTGGAATTAATTTGTTTAAAGGAGTAATGTGTAATGTCACACGCTGCCGAGAGTTAGATGAGAAGATTGATACCACTGTCATGTCTGTCCGTCAAATATGAAGCAACATCCATCAACCAGTTAGCTTTGAGGCTAGGGTAAACAGCTAAACTGGTTCTGTTGAAAGCTAACTGCTTAATGTCTACCTACTAGAACCTCTAAGGCTCACTAATGAACACATATTATCTTGTTTGTCTAATGCAGGAAAAAAAATGACAAATCGTTTCCCATGCAGTGCTTATGCCTGCTAGCTTAAGCGAGACTGTTCTGATTTGCTGAAACGGACATTTCCTTTGAGCACACTAAAGTATAATATAGAGTATACAGTTAGTTTGTCTAGTTCATGACCAAATAAATGACATTCTCATCAGACTCAGCCGTACTTTGTGTTATGTGCAATTTAGTAAGTGTTAGCATACAGGGTGAGCATCAGCATGTTGATATTAGCAAAGTACAAATATGTGAGGCTGTGTAACTCCTATTTTATCAATTTAGAGGTGGATAAAACAGCATTGACACATTTTTATCCTCAACTACAACTATGTCTGTGATTCAATAGAACCGGGTTTCTAGTACAAGCAAACAATATTCGTTCTGGCTGAACGGGCCAAAAAAAAAAGACCAACACCTACATATGCAGCATTGGAAGTCAGTCTTTTATCAGCAGAAAATGTAAAGAAAACACTCACATCAAATGATTTTATCAGGTCACCTATGGGAATTGCAGTAGCGAGAGAACACGGCAGGTTAAAGCACAGGTTACCCCCCTTTTGAAATGCTGTGAAAAATACTAACATCTTCCCTCGATATCATTTCTTCATCTCACTGAGAACTTAACCGCTGACCCTGAACTCATTTCCCTCATGTCTCTTGTCATGTAGCCGCGTAGATGAAGTGCTTTTAGATCACATTTCATGGCTGATTTGTACATAATGATGTTGTCTCGTCTAAGAAGTTTGTTGAGCTGAATGGCTTTGTTAGTTTGCGGGGCGAACATCATTACTTAGTCTGGGTATTGTTACGAGCAGACTAAGCTGTATTCCCCTGCCAGGAAGATGACATTGAATTACTTGTTGAAGGAATTGGGTCAATAATGAGCATCAGCTGCAACAGTGTGCGTGTATTGTGAGAGACTCTGCCTGGATGTGTATGGGTTCAACTTATTAAATTTACATCGCAACGCTTCAGTGTTTGCATGCAGATTTGTTATATATGTAAAAATAGAAAGTCACTGTTGTTATTATGCAACGCTGTGATGGTTCTGGTTTCTTGATATCTCATCTTGGCTTTAGATCCTGGGTCAGAATATCTTGTTTAAATGGTTCATTTTACCCACCAGATATTATTGCTGCCATCATTTCAGCAATGCATGCAGAAATGGCTCATTCCTTTTGCAAGGTGATTTAACATTTGAATTGAGGTCTGTTCTGCACAGATGACCTAGTTACCTTTTTACTTCTGAGAGCGCACCGTTTTGAATCTGAAGGTCGCAATGACGCATGGACATAATATGCTGTTAGGGCATAAAAGTAAAATGCTATGGTTATGGGCTTGTGTGTTTTATCAGCCCCTTTTGAATGAACGGAAAGTGAACGCTTTAACTTTACTGTCCTTATCTGCTCTCTTTGAAAAGCTATTGCACCTCGGTTCTTCTGTTCAATTTGTTGACTCCATGGAGGTAGATGGTGCCAAAGCCCAAAGCGGTTTCCATCTCATCTCACCTGTGTGCATAAATGTGGAGGATTTATCGTTTTCACTAATAGGCAGCAGCAAGGATGTTGTTTCAGCTGGTCAGCTGTTCTCATCTCTACTGGCACCTCAAAGGCCGAGACTTCTGTCTGACACTGCTGCCGATCAAAGGAGGGAAAGCACTGTCAACCTGCAGCCTGAGCCTTTGAAAGTTCAACTCACTTCCACCCGCTTTCTGACAGACGAAGATGACTTTGATTTCTGTTAAAGGGGGGCAGTTCGAACAAAAAACTCTCAGTAACTTAATAACATTGCCAAACGCACTAAGTCGGTTTGCGAAAGAATTGGACCAATGGGTCATCTACATGAAAATTCACAACCTAAAATGGAATATCCTTTGCACATTTACATATTAGTTAGTTATTGAATATCTTTTTGTAAATCATAAATTTCATTTGGGTCCTCATCCATCAAAGGACCAGAGTTTACCTGCAGTCATATTGGCAAGATTTCTGTCACTCAGTGGTGTTAGTGGAGGGTTTTAGTATCCTGAGATGGTATAAATATTATCTCAAAGCCCATATATCAGCTATAAATGATTTAGATCAAACAATAACATTGGTATTTACCCTTAAAAACCGTAAGCATTCCTTAAATCTGAGCTCAAGTTGCATTCAGAAAAAGAGACTGTTACCGTTGGTCAGGTCTGGTGGATTCTCTCAGCGTAACCCAGGGAGAATTTTTTTGTGCAGCGATAAGGCACACAGAGAAAGACGGAGAGACGGGAGGAGGGAAAGGGGGAGAAGCACTGTAAGATGGCAGCCATAGGGGAACGGTATCGGCCTCAATTATGACGGGCAGTGGAGCGCTGCTCAGGAACAGATGAGTTGAGAGCCGGCCCCCGCGGAAAAGTCAGCAGCTGATAGCTGATAATCCCCGGGATGAACCGGGACAAACCGGTCACAGATGGAGTCGTCCTGTGGTCAGGTGTGATGCCAACTGCTGGCAGTGCTGCATAGAGATACACAGCATGGAAATGCAGTGAACACTGAAATTGGGGTGGGCAAAGTTAAAGGGGGTAATACTGGGATGTGTCAGCCAACGTACACCCAGCTGAAGTAGCCTCGAGCAGGTTGTAAGTACTGGTTGTCCAATTAGTCGACCCAAACCAAAATATCCCAACAACTATTGAATAGACTGTTATGAAATTTAGTACAAACATTGATATTCCCCAAAATATTGTCCAAAGAGAACAAATCTTAATGACTTAGCTTGAAACCTTGACTTTCTTGTAGTGCAAGGTTGTTTTTTAGTGAAATATTTCAACAACTATTGGATAGATTGTCATGAAATTTTAGCTCAAAGCACCACTGTGCCTACGTACAGCCTCAAACATCTTTCAGTTTTGTTTTAAGTTACCAGAACTCTGAAGTTAGTTAGTTTGTTGTAAAAGACTGTGATACCGGTATGCCCCAATTTTTTAGGCCATTTGCCAGACTCGAATCAATTCACAAGATAGTTTCCATAAAATGAGTAACTGGTCATCATTATGAGAGGTTCTCCTTTCTTGCCCAAGTGACAGCAGAATGTTAAAACCGAATCAATGTGTTGGAAGTGTAGATGACAGCAAAATGTATTTCAACTTTGACCCCAGTTTTTCCTGCTTCTGTTGCTCTCATTCTCATTGTATTATATTACCACCCTCTGTCAGTGAAATTGAAGGATATCCAGGTCACGACCAACAGTCTGCCGCCCAGGAAGATGCTGCATCAGAAACTGGCTTGCTGGCCTTGTTGAGGCATGTTTATATTCACAGGCAGGAGATACTTTTGGATGAAGTTCAACAAGACTCCTTTTCTATTATCAGAAAACAGATTATTTTTGAACTTTCCATTACCATTAACAGACCATGGGCCCTAGCATTGTTGCACCAGTTACATAGTTTCCAGTTATAAAGTGCGGTGTGTGTGCTACAAAGCTAATGATTTGTGTGTAAAAGAAGCAACAAGTTTTAGTCAAACTGAATTCAGTGCCACACCGCCTGCAGCAAGAAAATAAAGATGTGTTGATGTTGTTGTTTTTTTTGTTTGTTTTTTTGTTTTTTTTTGTCAGACATGAATAATAAATCTGTGCTTCTGAGAAAAGTCAAGTACCAAACATCAATAGAAAATGTCGTTTGGGAGAGGTTCTTATGATAAAAACCATTTTATATTCCTGATGAAATGAATAAGACGGTGCCAAACTATGACGTGGTTTATGAAGGTGATTAAGGCCAGAATATTAATATTACCAGAAGTGTTATTTTTCAGCCCATGTATTGTGTTGGTGGTTGTAGGATTTTGATTGTGTTTGTTTTAAGATAACAAAGATAGTGTGCTCGGGCCATGTTCTACTTCTGCTGTTAGCCTTTACAGTAGTAACTATCCATGCCTGCTGTTCTCCCATTTTCTTGAACATCACAGTCATCTCTCATTAGTTAAGCTGTATTAAATTAGCATTTCTGCACATTGTATTTATTGATAGGCTAATGCATACGAATCATATGCATATAAATAGCTACCCATAATTCCATATACACACCACTTCAAACTTATAAGTCAAGTTTAAGAAGTAGTAGTAGAAGTAGATGTGTGTTTACCACACATGGTGGATCTAATGAAATACACTATCCAGTTGCATCATGGGAAGTGCAGTATTTGGGGTTTATGGGCCAATGCCTAAAATTCAAAATATCTCAGCCTCAGACTGTTCAGGATGTTAAAGGACGACTTAACAGCTTAAAAACACATTCTTGGTGACCTCCTGTGGTTTAACATGCTGCAGTGGTTTTGAAGTGTACTCCAGGGTGTGGTCAGTACAGCTTAACATCACTGTTAGCGGTTACAGGACCAGCTTTTTACTTTTTTTTACTTTCTCCCGACCCTTTAATTTCTACTTATTTTGATGCATTTTATATCCTGTTTTTCCGTCTTTGTGATGAATTCTGCACCACACCCATCAGTGATGTTGGGTGAACAAT
The DNA here is from genome assembly GCA_036937835.1 of Pampus argenteus. Taxonomy (NCBI): domain Eukaryota; kingdom Metazoa; phylum Chordata; class Actinopteri; order Scombriformes; family Stromateidae; genus Pampus; species Pampus argenteus. The sequence continues at coordinate 12,949,088 of CM072880.1, read as the reverse complement.
ATACACTTGACACTTTCAATCAGGGAGGGCACTGAAACAATGCCCTGTATGTAATGTATTAACACTGGCCTACAATATAGTCTTTGATATTGCAAGAGTGTTAAGACACAAGATGAACTTTTGCCCCTGTCTTTGGTCTGCACCAGCTGCCTGTAGCTCCTTAATATTAAACTATCCCTCCCCCTAAACGTTAACAGTAAACACTGTGGGAAGAATGACAGGGAATGCTGTCTAAACTCCTGTGGTCACACTCACACACATCAGACCAACTGGGATTCCTCATTAGAGAACATAGAACGTTAAAAACCTGCATGACGGCAACTAAATCTGTCGTTCCCTCATCTGCTGCCTGACACGCTTAAACACAACGTTACACCAGAGTCCAAAACAAACACTACATTTCTGGGGACTTCCTCTATGTGTGCAATGCGTGTGTGTATGTATAAATATATATATATATATATGAAATGTGTGTTTGTGTGTGTGCACATGATCATCATAGTGAGCCGAGGCGCCTCATCAGAACACAGATGCGCCCTGATTAAGGGCGAGCGCAGCAATGACAGAACTGCATTAGTGTGATGTATGTGTTGTTAGCCAGCAAGCAGCTAATTCCAAATTTAACACCTGATTCGCACAATGCAGTCACACCTGAGTGCAAGCCAAGATTTACTACCCTTGTCAGACCACTGATGGCTTTTATAAGTAATTTTTCGGAGTCCCCGATTCATTCTCTGTCGCTGTCGCTGATAATGAATTATGATTCTGGGTCAGGATTCAGCTTAAAAGCAAAATTATAGTCATTTGGAAACTGGGTTGGCGTCAGAGAGTCACTTCGCTGTCGGGAAAGCCCCCCCACTCCCACCCGTGAGGATTCTTGAAAGGTAGAAACCGCTGTTTTAAAAGACAAATTCATCTTCATTTCGGCAGGCGCTCAGTGAGGTGGGCCTGATTTGCACAGGCGTCAGTACATGTTGCAGTCTGTTAAAAAAAAAAAAAAAAAAAAATGTAAAAAGTAGTGATTTGCCTTTTTTTCTTACCTTGCACAAATAAAGCGCAATCAGCATAGACAGAACATCTAATGTTGTGCTAACAGGCATCACAAAGACATCCTAGGTTAATGCTCATTTCCAGTGATTCATAATGACAGTGTGTGAGGTCCTCATGATAGAAAACAAGGGTGCAATTCATGTCAGGCACCGCAGGCTTTTGTCTGCTGACAAGCTGTGTGATTTTGAACAGGTGTATGTGCTGCTTTGTCCCATCTGGCCTTGGTATATTTCCCAACCTGCTATTTGTCCTGTTTTATACCTCTCACAGTGAAACAGCCGTGCGTGTGTGCACGCTTGTGCGTGTGCGTGTGTGTGTGTGTGTGTGTGTGACTGTGTGTGTGTGTGTGTGTATTTGTACGCGGTTGGTAGTGGTGTTGTTCCAGGTCAAGCTGGTCCTGTATAATCATGGTTGTGTCAGCAGCCCGCCCGCTCATCACTGCACAAGGATACCAGCCTCTGACATTGACCCTCACACTCCTCTTACCTTCTCAACACTTCCTGTCCTGGGTTATTAGTGTGTTGAAATGATAGCAGTGGCCTTATTAATACAAATATATCTAAGATGAACGAAGGTGACTTGGTTCAAGGATGGCGGATGCTGGTGTTGCTTTACAGAGCTTATTTATCATGTTTGCTGCACATTCAAACAGTCTACAGTCCGCAAATTTCATCATCTCAGGTCTGTTACCACAGAGTATCCTCCTAGACTCATCTGAATATGCAGCATGATGCACAGCATGACTTACTGCCACTGCTGGATGTGCATTGAGCTAATAGCAGATGTTTGCTGCTGTTTAAGTGTGTTTGTAGGGGTGTGGCTGCATCTGAGTGTGTGTGGGGGTGGATTTCAATCTCCAATCTAGTGTGACTGAGTGTGCAGCTGCACACACACACACACACATGCACATTCACACACCTTCCTAAAAGTTCGCATTTGTTCTTCTGTCTTTTTCTGTATGCGTGTGTGTGTAAAGCATGTGTGCATTTTTGGGTGCAAATATTTGTGTGTGTGTTTTTGTGTGTGTGTGTGAGTATTTGCTTCAGGACAGCAGTCATGCACCATTAATTTTACGCAGCAACCTTCTGACTTTCAAGTGGCGGTAGCAAAATTAACACTGCATCTATGAAAAGACCCCAGAAAAGGCTCTGTTATTCCAGCCTTGATTACCACTATTATTACCGTAACTGTGTGGACGTTGGTGCATCTGCGTGCATGTGTGTTCTAACTTGTGTGTGTGTGTGTGTGTGTGTGTCTTGCTATCAGATACTAACTCTCAGCTGGTGATCCCCTGCTGAGAGCCTGGAAACATCGGGAAAAACCAGCTTTCCTTTCGTTAGGAATCCTATCAGATTGGAAAATGCAATCATAACAAAGTGGCAGCTGAATTGTATTTTTTTTTTTCTTCTTGAGAGGGAGGGGTGGGTGTGACTGGGTGAACAGTGGATATGAAATAAACAGATTTCTGGCATATGCTGTTAAATACTTGCTACATTAACATTTCAAATTCTGTGGTGGATTCCCAGGGAAAAAGGAGGCTTCTTGGCTGTAATGCCTACAGATCCTCCTTAAACTGATGATTGAGGTCGAAACATAAGGGTCAGCTCTCGAGTCATAGGTTTTCACATCTGTCAATGGTGTTTTGAAGGGCTGCTCTCAGTTCTCTTCCTCTCCTCACTCCCAGCATTTGACTGCCCAAAAGTCTTGCGAGATGTCACCCTGCATTATGGCTCCCTCCCACAACTCCCCCTGGTACAATTACTGACTGTCAGGATGTGTATTGACCTCGCACTACAGAGCTAGAACCAGCGGCTGGCCCCCATACACCACACACACACACACACACACACACACACAGAGAGAGAGAGAGAGAGTACTGCATGAGGGAGGCTGACACCCACAGCTCTCCCGCTTCCAGTGAAAGAGAGAGGGAAAGATAATGCCGACGGCAGCAAAGGTAGAATGCAAAGAAAAGGCTCGCATGAAATAGCTTCTGTCAGAGAGCTATGACTGGTTTTATTGTTTGTCCTCCAAGGTGAGTGCCGCTCTGTGGGTGAACCAAGTGGCTTAATGCTGAGTTTCAGCTCTGTTACTTGTGACTCATTGAAGAGATTTTGTTTTTTTTTATTTCATTTTTATTTTTATTTTCATTTTTTTCAAAGGAGACTTTAAGTTCAAAGTAGAAATTAAACATTTCTTCTCTAAGTTGAATTAGAGAAGAAATTATGCCTCTAATTATGTATTGTCAATTATTGTTGGATAAATTGATAAACATTTAGGGCTATAAAATGTCAGAACATAATGGTCCCATGGTGCCGTTTTCAGTTGTTCTTTTTCTAACCAAAACCCAAAAAGCAGAAACTCGTCGATCACTTTTGTTTTGCATCGTTTTCATTGAAGTTTTCTGTTATTTTCTCGGTCTGCTCAGCCACAGCGGCTATCACTTGCTAAAGCTATTTGCCCTGTCAACCTTCGGTTTATTGGAAACGAAGCACGTTACTGCTGCGGGGACTGTTACGCGCATCACTTCCTGATGTGTCAGACGATGTTTCTCAGGACGGCTCTACCTGAGCAACAGCATATTGGAAAGGTTTAAGCTGACTGTGTTTGAAGCGTTGTCACATCGTAGGAGCAAGTTACAGGCTGCAGCAAAAGGGACATTTTGTCTTCATAAATAACAGATTATATTTTGAAGCGCTCTGAAGAGAAGCTGTAAATATAAAAAACATGACTGTGCGTGTGTTTCTCGTGCCTCCATGAGAGGTGGTGTTTGGCCGCTGTCTGCTGTCATCAGTGTGGCTCTTCAGTGAGTGGTGCTGACAGTTGAGCTGGCCTGGATGCTGTCACATGTCCTTGTCAGTCCACTCAGAGTTGGGGGACGCACCTCGCTATTGTCAGCTTCTATTACCTCTTCACACACACGCACAAACACTCACACACCGTGTCCTCTCTTTACAGACCATACACATTATATTCTTCACATATGCACATATATATACACACAAAGAAATCTCAGACTCTTTTCTCTGACTTTGTGCCAGTGGCAACATGTCTTTCTAGTGGCGTACACACATACACATACTCTTCCATTGAGACCTTGTGACCTTTCCTGTCTGCCCCATCCTGCCCCTGTCCATGTTAAGTGTCAGCTCTCTGATGCCATCCCGCCTTAAGCTGCTGCTCCCTCAGGGCTGGATCAGAACCACCATACTGGACCAGCAAGATAGCCCCGCCAGCACTCCCAGCACCACCAGAGTACCGTCCCTCAGAAAGCAGAGCCAGTAGCCTTCACATAAATCGTCTTTATTTCCAAACACCAAGGAAGAAGAGGCCCTGGGAGAGAAGAGACTGTGCTGGAACGGTGATTGAAACAACCAGGGGGTGTGCTCACTTGTCGCCTGAGCTCATATCAAGAAGTTTGGCATCCAGCGTTAGCAGCACAGATCAGACATGCCTCTGGTGGAATATAAAATGTTGCCTTGTCTCACACTGACAGCAGCGTTGTCACATGCAGACTCAGGAGAAGTCAATAAGGCTGTCGAGTGTTTCACAGGTCCTGCCAGTCATCAGATTGGAGTTTTTGCAGCTTAAAAATCAAAACCATTTTCCATTTTTTTGTGGGTTTGTTTTGATCTAAGTTAAAGTTCAGTGGGTTTTTTTTTTTCACTTTGAACTGTCACAATGTGAGCATGTGTTTGTGACGTGTGGATGGAGAGTGCATTATCACAATATGGGGATCTATAAAGCCGGGCATCCAATTTCCACACACACACATACCTAACACAAACACACACACACACACACACACACGTTTTTCTATTTCTGTCCACTTTTTTCCGTTTTCTAGTTCAGTCTAGCATGTTTATCTGAGCACTGATCCATAACCTTTGTATGACTGACATTACTTACTGACTATATATATATATATGTGTGTGTGTGTAGCTTTAGCCTCAGTCTGCTAGCATGTATCATCTATCCAGCCATGTACATGTTTAAGACCCATTTTCAGCTTGAAACATCAAAGTTTTAAGCTAACATTAGCTTATTTAGCTATCCACGACCAACTTTATTCGTTTCAGCTTTTGAAATGAGAACGTTTTTGTCTATCTGAATTCAAGTCAAGTAAAAAAAAATCCAAGAATTGTGTTGTTGGTCGAGGTGTCTAGTGCTAGTGCTAATGCTTGTTATTATTATAAAAGGCTGAAAGGAAACATTTCAAATTAATCCCTCAATATTACACATACGTTTAAGTTTTGCTTAAGATGGACACATGGATGTGCATAAATACTGTTGTAGCAATGTTTGTGTCTAAAACATCTGCATCCGTTGGACCTGCTATTAGTTATAGTGACAGAATAACAGAAGAATAATAACTCGTTTACGCGTTATCAGTTCCTCACAGACTCCAAAGTCACCTGTGGAATTACAGCTTTGTTACGCATTCAATGATGAAATGATCAAAAAATATATATGTATTATTCATTTAGAAAGACTTTCTGGGGCTACAGATCTGAAGCATGTTTGATTAGCTCTCAGATGGCCATTTAACACATAAAAGCCTAAAGCAAGTCCAATTAATAATTATTTTCATCATTCAAATGGAAAGATCAAGCGAAAACCACCAGAGATCTATTTGCAGGAAATATCTGAACAAAGGTTTATGATTCTGTCTAATAATATCTTCGTTTTGCAGTATCTTGTCAGTCATCAGCCATTGCTCCACTTAATCATCAGTGATTTACTTCATAAAAGCAAGTTTTGATGATTTGATAACAAATGATATCAGATGTAGGGAGAGAGAAACTTGTGTCAAAGAGAGATGTTAGGATGAAAAAAGGAAAAAAAAAAAAAACCCTCAGAGCGACACCACAATAATTAGCATAGCGGGAGCTAGAGACGCAGTGCGGGAGAGATAATCATAGAGCCTTAATGTCTGCTGAATGCTATTAATCAGTAGCATTACCCATAGTGCCCTGGCTTTTCTTCACAGTTGTCTCATGGTGCAGGGTGATGATGAGCCTCCCCTCTTGATCCAGAGCCATGTCAGCACTGTGTGTGTGTGTTAGTGTGTGTGTGTGTGTGTGGTCTTTTCTTGTCGAGTCTTTATTTTATTTATATGATATTTTAGTTTTCAACCTGTATATTTGATTTTCTATCTTTTTTTTCCTTCTTCACTTATTATTATTATTTTTTACTGTTTTCCTACGTTTCCCAGAGTGCATTTCAGCAACCTCAAAAGACTCATCTGGACAAGTTCCATTCTATTCAACTGTCAGCCAATAAAAGCAAAAGTGTACTGAGATGTCAAGAATTTTCCTTTGTCACCAGAAAAACCCTTGTCAACCGTCTTACTCAAAGCACAACCCGTCTTCTAGCTGAATTCTATCGAGGCCATCCTCTTCTATAATTGATTTTTTCCCAGCGTTGTTTGTCTGTGCTAAAGAGCGGAGAGTAGAAACAAGGCTTTGTTTTTAAGTAACTGACAGCAAAACCCGGCATTCACTGCAGATGTTTGACGATCACTAGAACATTCACTTCCATTATGCTCTGTTAGAAATATCTCAAACATCCACATATCCACAACATGCAGCAACAAAGAAAAACTGCTTCTGTTGAAAGTAAATCTTGGGGAAGGCACTTAACGCCGCTCCTGGATAAACAGATTAAAAGATGTCAATGATTGTTTTTGTTGTAAAATATCTAAAATATCACAAATACTCCATAGTAGATTTCGTACATTTCTGTGTATTCCTGTGTTGCATATTTTTCATTATGAGCATATAAAATTCAAGGAAAAAAGTTAAAGTTGAAAATGGAAATATCTTAACGCTGGCATGGCTGCAACATTGTTGTACCTGTTTACTGCTTCTCCCGCTGTAGATAAATTTTTCACTTCAAGCTCAAACACTCATCGTTACGTCACAATAAAATGCTACGATGTATCAGTTACTGAAGCAAAAGTCAAACGAATGATATGCTCCTACCTTGTCACATCCTCATTTTATACATGAAGATAGTTGATGGAAACAATAACTAATTTATGTTTAGCTATAATATAATTAGCTACAAACTTGGGAAACATTTTAATGGAAACTTAATTATAAGCATTGCATCACTCAGCCATTCAGTGTTTTGTCTTTTTCATTACCTGTTTCTTTCATTAGATGTCTTCTGTTACATCTTCACCCCCCCCGGCCATCTTTCTTTCCTGCAGTCGGGGATTCCTGCAGTGCATCTCGGCCCGCTCCACCTCTACACATCATTTATCACTATAAACATTGCTCATTGCTCCCAGCGCAAATATGTTTATTGTTGTCATTCGCTCATAGGCCATTTATTTAATGTGTTTTCTCTCCCTCTCACTCTCTACGTCTCTGTTCATTGTGAGGAGCGAGTGTATTGTGACGAAATCAAACACATATTTAATGATAATGGACTGACGTGTGAGTGAATGGATGGAGATTGGGATAGAACAGCGTGCTGGAAAATCAGATCCCAACATCTCCAAGGTACAAACATAATAGGAAGTCAAAAAGAATGCCTTCGCGCCTCAGCTGTTGTGAATTCTCCTTTTGTCAGTCGGGGCCCGGCCATCGCTGCCATTGTTCGGCTTTTTAGAGAAGGAATTAGATTTTTTTTTCTTTTTTTTTTTTCTTCTTGTGTCGACAGGCTGACTTCTCTCGCTCACCAATGAACAGACTTAATTAGGATGTTTCTGAGTGATTTATTCACAAAAGGACACTGCCTGTACCTCTGACCAATTCATTTTAAATAGAAGAGGACAATGCCTTCCAGAAATTGCTAATGGCATGTCAGGGAAAAAATAAGCAATCAAATCGCCGGGCAGTCATTCATCAAAATGAATTTAGGGTTTAGATGAACTGCAACCTGTTGGTTTGCGCCTTATTGGTTTTCCAATGTGCTTTGATCACTTTAATGAAGTCTGAGGTTTGTGGAACAACTATAAATGAACTGTCAACAGGGACAAATAAAGAGTTGCTGAGATTACAGGCGCGCTTTTCTCCTATAAGGTTCATATAATAAACGATGTAAAAGAATTGAATCAGTGTAGGTGTGTGCATGTTTGAACACACTTGTACTCATTCCCTCAGATGACATATTGCCCTTTACCTTACCGCGCTGCAAATACTCGATCACGCTAACCAAGTTAATGCAAGTTATTATGGCACTATGCAAACACACATGCACAGCTATCCTCACAAAGGGAAAAGGTCAGTATTTTAATGGCTTTGCTCCCTGTGGTAATCGCCTTTTTGGTTAGCCGTGCAAACTAAATGAAAAAGATGTCGGCCCACGTGTGGGGTTAACCTATGCTGCTCTATTTCAATAAGTGACGTGCCATTAGCCTCGCCCTCCACTGTGAGCTCTGTGAAATCGGGTAATCCACTGACTCACATTGCTGCCCATCAGTGAGTGCTGGGGGAGGAGATTTCCCCGTTAAACTCTCATTTCATCACCATTTTCTCAACATGACTCTTTTCTACCATATGGCTAAAGAGCTCTGAGAATTTCAAGTTCATCTATGGACGTGGAGTCAGCCAATTTATATTGCCTTTTATTAGTATGTATACGTTGGTACAAAATGCACTTTTTTTTTAGTTATTTTATTTGGGTATATAGTTTTGGGGTATAAGTTAAAACAAAGAGATTACTTTGTTATGGAAGTTCTGCTCAGTTTGTCATTTTTCTCAATAAGATGAACAAAAAAACAACAGATTGCACAAACAACAGTGAACAAAAGATTGGCATCAAAATCACATCTGTATTGCTGCAGCTAGAAATGACCCCTTTCACATACAAGCAGTAATAATATTAACTGAAGCAGCTTTAAGGTGGACGTATGTTAAGTATTTGTTTAGGGCGCATCATAAATTAGACCTTGAAGGAAGTGGCTGAAGGTTGGTTGATTTTAATGATTTATGTTAACATGTGCACCACGGCTACATAAAGTGACTCCCAAAATGTCTGTACAGTATTTTAAGTAAAACACGGTGCCAATAAAAACAGCCAATTTCACTTTGCATTTCCTCATCTACCTTTTTGAAGTGTATGGGTGTTTCCAGACAAACGAGGCAAGATTAATTCTCCAAATCTGCATTCAAGTGTCAAGACGTTAAAAAAAAAAAAAAAAAAAAGCCTAGCTAATCAGAGTAAATAGACTAAAATGAACCCTCCTCTGCTGCTCTCCTCAGCCGCAGCTCAAACCCTCCTGATTGGTTTAAGAATGCACACTCGCACCGATAATCAGCGTAAATCCATGTGGAGAATTTCACAAAGTCCACAAGTGTGCCCTTCAGGGAGGAGAGTGACAGAGGGCTCCGTAGTCAATGTTGTTTCCACACTAGCCGGCGCACGTCACGTCCTAATCCTTCCCCCTGGAACCCAGGCAGCGTTAAACTAGCTGAAATGAGTGCCATGCAGGGAGTAAATGGAGGGAGACGAGCGTCCACAATGGCCCTGGAAAGTAGCTGCTCTTGTAAACGGGAGGATTAGAGGGAAAGAAATCCTCCTGTCCTTGTGTAGGCGTGCCCACAGAGACAAAGCCCCGTGTTTACACTCTTTCTGTGCACCTGTAGTTCTTCACTGTCCACTGTGACATCAGCTGAGTGCAATGGGAGCAGGAGGTGAGCTACTCAAGCTTCATGGCATGTACCTGTTGTTGATACTCTTTCACTTTGCTTCTTATAAAACATTCAGACTCACAAAAACTTTTTTACAATGCAAAACAAAATTACTATTAATTAAAGTTGTTTAATAAATCATTAACATTTTATTTGCTGTGCACCCAGTAAATCCTGCCTGTCCTCCTTCTTGCCAACCACCGAGTATCGAGGTTGTTGCTGATCACACGACCGACATCTTTCACTGTCACGGTTACGCTTTTTCCTGAGCTCATTAAGCGGTGGCCCTCGAGGTCTCTCACCCATTAGACTGCGTGCAGGCAGCCGCCATTTGCATTCCACACCTGACCCCCTGACAAATGGGGAACCGGGCTTTCCAGAGAACACGGACAGGCATGACTGAAGAAAACAGAGCAGCCTGCCACATCCGCTACCCACAGTCCCTCTCTCGTCTCTCTCCAGCGGACCCTTCACTGCTGCTCTGCCCTGTTGCACTTTGCTCTTTCTCACCTCCTTTGCTGCCCCTCCATCATCCTACTCTTACCTCTCCGTTTCATGTCACGTTTTCATTCTTGTTAGTTTTTTGTTAGTTTTTTTTTACATGCCCTGCAACTGTTTTACCCCTGCATTCACTAATATTAGAAAATGCAAGTTATCCCATGCATGCACACATGCATTTTGCTTTTTAGCAATAGCGCAGCTGAGAGTGAGGGAGTCATTTCTGTTTGACTGTCCCTATATCGGGCACCTGATGATCTATTTAGACATCTATACAGCTAACGAACACTTCATTTCCAGGTCGCGCAGAGTCTGATGGACCATAAATTACAGTGCATTTCATTATGCTAATATTTGGCAGAAAAGGGGCTGAGAGCCATGGGTGGGATTGCACCTTGTGTTGTGAGCAGGAGTGCGCGTGTGTGTGAATATGTGTCAGACAGCAGACTGTGTTTGGTTGATGGAGCCATTCACTCTCGTAGACATACCCCCCAGAAATATCATCTAGTAATGTCTGCGCACTTCCAAGGTGTCTACGGAGAGATGCTGGGTGTCTTCTCTCCTCCCTCCTTTTTCACTTTCCATTTGCTGCACAACAAACAGTCATAAAGTCTCATTCTGAAATTGGAAATTATACACATGCAACTTGTTTTTCCAATCAAAACAGGCCTTGGTGTTTTGTATGTGGCGTCTAATCAGTGATGTTCCTCAAACATTGTCAACGATTGCCTTCCAAATGTTCAGAGAGTTACAAAGTATAGTGGAGCGAAACGTCGAACACATGTTCATTAATAACAAGTCTTTGGTGTAAATATGGAAGCTAATCAGACAAACCTCGCCTTATGAGGTAATCAGGAGAGATGTGTGCGTGTGTGTATAGGCGCGTTTGTGTGTGTGATCGGGTTCCCAGGTAATTATAGCAGACAGCTGCCATGGCATCCTGGATCAGTCCCACGTCAACAAGCTGCAAACACACACTTTCAAACACACACACACACACACAGAATAGGTCCCACATCAACATGGCATCATTATTAGCGGGCTGATGCCCAGATTTGTGTCATTTTATTCAGCGTCTCAGATAAGCCCAGGCAAATTGTGTCATGCGGCGTATCCATAGTGGCTTGTAGCAGGATGAGATGCACCTGCCACAGAGCAAAGCTGTTGAGATAGCGGGGAGACGATGGTTTCCACACTCGCAACAAAAGTGCGCAAGATGCCGACGCTGTCGTGCAAAACATCCTCTGTGTGGTGTACAATACAGAGGATAAGAACACCGGCGGTTCTCACCTGGCTGACAGAGGCTGAAATGCACAATGTTCTCCATCTTTATCCCCTCTTTTTTTCCCCTCACACCTGATCTTTCCCTTGATGTAGCTTGATCTGTCAAAACACTCCCCTTGCCCCTCCTCCATTCTCTCTCTCTCTCTCTCTCTCTCCTGCCTGTCTGTCTCTCTCTCTCTCTCTCTCTCCAGTCTGTGCCTTGTTCGCCCAGTCTTGGTGTGGTATGATGCCTGCATGCATCATGGACCTGCTAACAAATTACATAGAGTAGCCACTCCGCTCCCCCTCTCACTCAGCTGTCAAGTGGAGCCACTGAAGCATTCTCCCTCCTCTCCTCTCCACTGCCATCCATCCATCCATCCTTCCATCACGCCATCCAGCCTTCCTCCTCCTGGCATGCTCCTTTGCCTGCTCACCCTCTTGCTCCCCCACCCCCATTTCCTATACCTGTTTACACATCAGGGCTGCTGAATCCCCCACCCCCGCCATCATTCCCCTTCATTTACCCATCCATCCCCCCGTTACATCATCTCTCACTCTGCTCAGCTTTTCACCTTACAAAGAGGCATCTCTTTATTTCAAAGACATACTATATAAAGCCAGTTGCCATTTAAAAATTGTATAAATTGTTAAGGAAGCTTTGTCGAATTAATACAAAGTTTTTCAAAAGACTATTGTGCTTCCACGCGTTTTCCTGCCAGTAACTGTATTATTTCGGCCGCTTACTACCGAATTCTACTAGATGTATGGTGTGATAATAAGAACAGCAAAGCATAAAGAACTGCTTATAACCTTTTTCACGCCCTGCTAGCAGCAGGGGTGAGTCAGCACCTTAGTCATTAAGCACATACTCACTTGTAAAAACACTTAAAAGAGCTTATGATTTATTTACACACGACTAGGCCAGAAATGTCTTGAGGTTATAGGAGAGATCTGGCACAGTGGCATAATGAAAATTTACTGAAAGTGCTCGCAGTGTCCTAAATCAGTGTGTGACTTCAGTCCATCAGATTGGTGACCATGTATTGATCACAAACTGGGATCTACTGTGTAACTTGCACAAGTGTAATGTGAAAACATGAAGCCTCCAGTGCACATACACCGAGAATGGACTTTTTATTGATGAAGAGGACAACAGACACTAAAATATTTGCAAATTCATAGCTTTTATTTTTTGGATGTAATAATAATACAATTCTTAACTGGTTAACAGAACTTTCTGTTGTGGAAAACCTACTACTGCATGCTACAGCTTGTCATATTGCTGAAAAGCTAAATCCAAACACTTTTCAGACGGTGGAAAAGAATCCATTTACACCTCTTCAACATCTGAACAAAATACATCTCAAACAAACTGCTGTGGCAGCTTAAACAATTTCTTTAATGCTTTTCGGTTGCATTTACACTTTGCTCATTTGATATCAAATAGCTTAAGAATGAATTGGTTGGTGTGTAAATGCAGAAGGAGAATAATACAGCCAACCAACAATAAAAACAAATGAAAGAATTTTAAGTGCTCCACTGATTAGCCAAAATCTGAGGCTAATAATAGGCTGATGGTAGATTTGATTACCTATTGGGGGATTTGTTCTTTGATGGAGCAGACATGTGGGCCGCGAGCCTGAGTGCTGGACGTCTAACCTGACACACGTCGGCTCTGAGCACAGTAGCCGCAGCCGGTCTGTCTTGATGGCTGCAGAGGAGTGAGACACGGCTGTGATTAATAGGCCAACGATGGATCCCTGACCTCTGAAGGTCGCCAGGTCGTTTCCTGTTTGACTAGCCACATGAGTGCACACACACTCTTAATCATATCTATTTACTGTACAAGAGCGCACACACACACAGCAGGCGGTCTAATGCACCACTGCATCCACATCATCACCACCAAGACAATATTCTTTGTATTTACTGGCCACTGAAAGGCTTTGAATATCTGCATGTCTCAGGTTTACTGGTATGTTAAGACACCTTGGCTTTCATTAGCATGTCTTGTCATCATAATACTACCCCTGGGGAGTAGTATTATTATGACCGTGTTAAGATCATAAATAACCCCTGTGGTGTACTTGAAAAGGGGCGCTTGTACTGTATTCCACAGACAGCCATTAATTGGTGCATCTCCGTGTCCTCTTCTGTTAAGATGAGAAAGAGAGAGATGAAGGCCAGACTTTTTTTCTTTTCTTTATCCATAAGTCATACCAATGGAGCCATCTGGTCTGAGTCATCATACTTAATGCCCTCCTCAACCTTCGCTGACCTTGGCTGCAGTCAAATAGAACCTATCCTTCCCCCCACCCACCTTTCATATCAAAGGTGATCTTCTCCCTTACCACCTCCTTAATAGAGCTGCCCTATTGATATGCATTGCTTTTCACCAGAGAGTCTTCCTCTCTGGGTGCTGGTGGGTGGAGTGGTACAGGTCGTGACCCCCAAAGCCAGGAAAAGAATGAGAAAGCAGCTTATAGTTTCTCTCTAGTTTCTGTTTTACTACGTAAACTTGATGCTCTGATCATTCATCATCTTTGCTTTAGGCAACTCCAGTATGTTCTGGTTTCTCACAATCCCTATCAGAAACACTTCTCCAAAGACGGAAAAATTGTATAAATTGAATTTAATTCAATCAAAACTGGGGGGAAAAAAGTTTTAAATTTAAAAATCTAATCAGACAGACTTCTGAAATGGCACTTTTTACTTAGAAGCTTTTTTAAAATCTCAGATTGCACGTGATCTTTAGATTAGTTACAAAGGCAACACACACGTCAAAATATGAAGTTTGATATTGGCTTCACAGGTAGAACTAAACCAAGTTAGAGAGAGATAACACTGTAGATGCAATAGAAGCTTTTTTTTATTGAGATTACATGACACAAAATGAGAATAACTGGTCAAATAGTTACATGGAAATAAACTCAGAACTTCTAATGCACACAGTGTAAAATGCGGTGCAGAAATATGTCTACTTGGAGATGGTCTCATTTGTTTGGAGAAGCTAGCTAACACAGACAATAATGCTTGCAAGTAACGTTAAAGGTTGATGGTGTGAGTGAAGTGTAACCATGGTAACTGAAGTGCACATGCGCATTATCGTGTCAGTAACTAGCCTTGGTCTAGACATCTAGGCAAGGAGACAACCTTTGTGCAACACTCCTAAATCTCAGGGAAATATGTTGCATGAGGAACAAACTTAAGTTTGAAACTAGTTTACTAAACTGGTAGTTTATGCAATCGAGCACAGCAACACACTCCTAACAAGTGAACTAAATATGTACACAATGACAGGCCCAGAATCTCTCAAATTGCCCAGTGTTCCCTGTTGTCCCAAGATGGCCGAGCCTGTTCTGTACCGAGTTGCAGCTGCAGGTAGTAATTACTGATTAGGCTGTGGAAAGTGGGGACAAATGCACTGTATAATCAGAGAGCCCGTCGACAGTGGGAGCCCTTCACAATGGCTTGTAATTAACAAGATAATTGGTGAGAGATGGCAAAGATTTCTTGAGTTCCTCCTTATTTGCATGTCATTTTGCACAGAGTTCCTTATGACTTCTTTTTTCATCGGTGAAGGTTGAGTCGCTAATGATACTGTGTCCTATGGTGTGACTTGCTTGTGTTTTGGATTCAAACAGAGAGCGTGTGCCTGAAGGGAGAAGTGATGCAGAATGTGTGGCGTGCACCTGTATACTTGCAAGAGCCAGTATTTGTTTTGTGGAGAAATCCAGAGTCGTTTGTATACATAAGTGCTATTTAAACCGCTGCTAATCACATCCATTTGACGGCAACAGGCCTTTTTAAGGATTTCAAACTCAAGTTTTATCCTATAAGAAAGCCCGAGAAGGTTTTTCAGCAGCAGAGTTCCTTCTTTTAGCCCCTGAGGACATCTCTCCATATGTATTCATTAGCATTATTCTTACAATAACTCCAGTAATGAGTGCTCAGGCGCCTTCCTTTCGAATACTGTTCAGTACATCACACACTCAGATAGGAAGATGTTTATCTCTCCTTTTCCAATTATACTTCTCCAGATTAAGGTGTTGTCGTGGCACTTGTTTCCTTGACAACGCCGTCGTTATTTCACCCTCCTTCCAAGTACCCTTAATCTGAGCGGATATGAAAACTCTTCATGTGTTTTTTTTTTTTTTTTTCTTCCCCCAGTTAGCCACACTAGCGCTGTCTGTTCGACCTCTTAAGCCCACATCATGGAGTTCTTTTCTGAATGACTTAAATTGGAAGTGTCGGCGATGCTTGATTGGCTTCTCCTTCTCTTTTTCTCTCCTTCACGCAGTTTGAAAAGGCTCCCTGTTGAATTCCATATGTGGCATTGTGGCATATGTTGGATTAAAAAGAGCATGGATGGCAAAACACTGTGTTTATTAGATTTTGTCTCATGGAAATAAAAGAGAAAGAGAGCGCGGAGAAGAAAAAAAAAAGAATCTACCTTTGTAAATTGATGGAGCATGAAGGGTGTTAATAATGTATAAGGTTTTCAAAATTCAATCTTGAAAATGTGCGCCGTTGGAAGGGAGAAAAAAAACAACATAGCAACACGGAGCAGAGTGTATATGTGACAGGTGACATGATTCTTTTTCATGTAATTGATTTGCTTTGCCATTTGTTTCCCTCTTTTTTTCCATCTTTTGTGGAGCATAGGAGGCAGCTAGTGTGATAGATGAACCTGGTGAAGTTCATTCTTTTCCCTCCACGCTGCTGGATAGCCTCCAGTGCAGTGAACAGGGTGCTTTCCTGCGCCAGTTATGGTAGAACAGTAATGTTCCCCACTTCCTAAACATGTGTCTCCCACTATATGTGATGGCAGGAGGGTGACCTTGAAGCTGCTTTAAATGATTTCTATGTAAATGGGAATTTCCTCCTAACTGCAACTACATGTTTGTTTAGGGGACAAAACATTGAATATTGAACTAAAATATGAATAACTCTTTCTTTTCTTTTTTTTTCTTTTCCTCATGCCTCTCTTGATGCTCTTCTTGATCAGGTAAGAACTCTCTTCCCCACAAATTCGCTTGTCCGTGTGTGTGTGTGTGTGTGTGTGTGTGTGTGTACTGTGTGTGTGTGTGTGTGTGTACTGTACACATTACAGGTGTTTCATCATGTTTGACACTTGAGTTTTGACCTCTCAGTAACAGGCCAAGGCACCTGTGTGCACATAAACCTCCGCTGCAGTCTGAACCAAAGGTCAGCCGCATGTTGTCGTCCATCATAAACATCCTGATGTGTTTGTCATCTGCCGAGCATCATATACCCATATAAGTGTACAGCGTATGGGGGATGTATCACTGGCTGCAGGAAGTGTATAATGCACACTTAGCTTGTGCTTTCTGACTCAAGCATTGTCCTCAAGGTTGTTCTCCCTTGACGTTGAATCATCCGCTCAGTCACTGGTGCTTGTTATTACACGCCTCCTCTCTCACCTCACTTTCTGAGAAAAAGTTTGTGCCTACTGTAGCAGCCACAGCTGCAGCGCTGTCCCAGAGCGTTGAACAGATCGAGCACTTTGACAATTAAGGCTGAAATAGCACTACAGCAATTGTTCTCGCACATCGTAATTCCGCCTGAAGGTGATAGCCTTGCTGTCTTTGATTTCTGTGAGGGTTTTTTTTTCTTTCTTCTTCTTCTTTCCTCTCTTCCATCCGTCTGCTTTTTCCTCCAGAATACTCATTCAATTTTTACTGCGGTATGAGACTGTGAACAGCTTGCGGGGCGGGAGCGCAGTAATTACCACGGTTATGTCAGGCGGAGCTGAGGAATGTAGCCTGGGGAGGAGAAAGGCCACTGTGCGGTGATGGCCCCCCGAAATTAATGGAGAATTGGAAATGAATCAATAGCTAATGAAAATGTGTGTTCACTCTATTACTGCTTTTATGACGGCTGTAGCCTCGGGCGGGGCGCTTTGTCACCCTACTACACAGAGAGTGGTGGCGCCCGTCTCTCTCTCTCTCTCTCTCTCTCGCTCGCTCTCTCTCATCATATGCATCTCTCTTTTACTCATTCCTCTGTGATGCTTTCTGTTCCTCTGAAGCGCTTCCTGCCTCCTCCTGCTTTCAACCTCTCCGTTTCTCTTTGGTCACAAATTAGTTGAGGTATGAAAAGAGGCTTCATTTCATATTTAGAGTGAACAAATGATTGTTTGGGTGGATGTTAAATGTTTAAGATGTTTGGCTTGTATTAAGAGAAGCCATGTCTCTACAGAATTGTGTTTGTGCAGTAAATAACCCTTAAGCTCTGCCCTACTAGAATATGTTGCTACGCCTGTCAGTTCGTCTGTTTTTCACACAGCACATGTGTAGCTTACAATAACAACCGGTGGCAGATTCAAACTTCTTTTGTAATTTTCACAATAACGGGTCCTTGATTTCACACAGCGATTCAACAAAAGCAGACTTCACCTCAAAACAGGTTTGTTGAACTGAAGCATTCAGGACTGGTTCCCTGCACTGGATAAATGACATATTTATGTAGATGCCGCATTGGCCTGTTGCTGTGATACGTCAACATGTCTGCCGTATTGGTCTGGGTAACTGGCCTGTACATAAATAGAAGCCAACACATACACCTTCTGTAAAAAAAAAAAAAAAAAAAAAGTAGTTAGAAAATAATATGCTACTTTATTGGAGGTAACGCTGCATTAGTGCAGCTTACATCTGAGCGGACAAACACACCATTTAATCCATTCCTCACACTTGTGGCGGCATGCTGTTATTGGACAATCACTGTTTGGGGAAGCAGTCATTTACCAAAGTGGCTTCTAGACTTCTAGTTTTTAACTTCCATTAGAATAAATGCTGCATATTTCAAATGTAACACTCCAACCAAGAAAAAAAAAAAAACCACGATATCTCTGACTTTGATGAAGAATGAGACTGAGATACATGAACTGAGGAGGGAACCTTTTATGTCACTTATCCAGGTTGTACAGGGACACAGAGCTCAGTGCACATTAGTTGACTGCTCCCCGAGGATTCACAGATCATTTCTCTTCCCTGACATGGTACATGCAGCACTGCCCTGGGGTGCCTGACAGCGCGTGACGTCGCCTTCGCATGTGTGTGTGTATGTGTGTGTATGTGCTGCGAAGGGGCCCGGACCTCAACCCATCAGCACCTCCTGCAGACCGCAAACCCTCAACCCTCTCTTTGTTAACATTGCTGTATGATACTGCAGATAAACTAGATTATTTGTCAGATTTCAAATGTATCAGTACTATAAACTATAAAAATTTTGAGCCGAAACTAAATGTGGAATCTACAGTACCTGAACCTGAAACCTAAATATCACAAAAACTGATCCGATATGAAAACGACAAACTACAATACAACACATTTTATTTGTATTATTTCATTTCATTTTAGGGCACAAGAAAGTGATCAGAGCTGACAGTCTGCTCAGATCTACTGCAACGTTTGAAACGGATACAATGAGGCTCGATTAGACTCTCATACAGACGTCTATTATTTTATTCAGGTCCTCAGTTGTTTTTATACCAAAGTGAGCATCCCACTTTGTATAAATCCATGCCCCCTGTTGGATGGTAGATGTTTGATGTGGGGTAGTTTGATGTTGTGGGTGCAACAGGGGGACAGAAGAGCCTGACGCATCTGTTCCATTAGCATCCTGTTCGGCCTGCCTCAAGTGATGAAATTAACCATTCACTGATGTTCCTGGAGAGGGAGAGGGAAAGAGAGGGGTAGAGGGAGGTAGGGAGGAAAGGTGGTTCGCTGCCTTATCATGCCACAGAACCCTGCAATCATCCTTGGAGGCAGATTAGTGAGCGGACTGGTGAGCCTGTGAATAACCTTCACTGCCTGAGCAGGTGGCCTCCCATACCAAGTACAGCACATTAATCCAGTCTGTTAACAAATAAGCAACCTGGCTAATAGAGCACTGCCAGAGGCTTATGGTTCCACCATTACAGAGGGACTTGTTTAATTTGTCTCAGCTTTGGACAGAGAGAGGAGGGGGCGAAAGAGAGAACAGGGATAGGGATTGAGGGAGAAGAAGGAAGGAGAGCTGAAAGGACAAAAGTTGCAGAAAAAGTGCCCAGCATGGCGAGCAAGAGGGGGACTTAAACGGCAGGTTGGTGTAGTCAGCGGTATCACAACACAGCCTGCTGTTCCCTATGAATGTTTACCTGGCTTGTTGTCAGTCAAAAATGGTGTTAAGTGAGCTGCACATAATGTGTTTGGAAAGAGCCCAAGAGACTTCTGAACATTAACTCACCACTTAAATATTACAAATGGTCCCATGGTGTTTGGGTTTTGGAAGAAAGATGATCACTACAGACATATGCATGTAGACACACAACGTTAAATAAACTATTAATACCTCATGCTTCTGGGTAAAATGATTGGGGGGGGTTGTCTAACTGTAAAGGAAGGAATCTCTGTGTGTCTGTCTGTCTGTCCTTCGCTTTTCTCGATCTACTTCATACGTGCCGGGCGTATTGCTGGGGACCCAAGGGAGTGCAGTTTCGAATTTGATGCAATTTGGACACGCAACGCGTTTAATATTAATAAACTGACTAAACAGGCGATCAGCGAGCGGCTCAGGTCTGCAGCAGCAAGGCGGGGCTTCACGGCTCTGCGAGGCGAGCACAGCCGGAGATCAGAGCTGTACAGCCAGGGCGTGCTCTAAAAAGAGAACAGTAGATAACACATCTGGACACATGTTTAATATTGATAAACTGTGAATAAACAAGCCAACAGGCAGCTTCATAGCGCTGTGTTTGAGTGGTGTTGAAGTGATGACCGTCCTCCACTGCTGGAGTGGAACATTTCTCCGAATCAGGAAATGAATTCGGATTAATGTGAGTGGATATTCTAGGAAATTGCATAGGGTCTAACTGGAAATGGCAAAATGGCGCACATAATAGTCAAATAACTGAAAATATTAAGTGTTTATTAAACCCTTAAGCCTCTACATAGGTTGTTTTCACCCGCAAAATTTTTTTGTGCTCCATAATAATAAAACCATAAGCATGAGCACAGCAGGGGATCAGAGCTGTACAGTGAGTCAGAGAAAAGTTTTCTTCATATGGTATGCTCTATAAAAAGGGAAGTGTAGACAGCAACAACACAGCTTTTAATCAAGATAATTCTCACAGGCAGTTCAAAACCACTATGTTTCATACGAGCACAGACCTTTTGAGCAAATATACCCACTCAAATGATCCGAACTGAAGCTGAAATAAACCAAGAGTCTAATATGATCGATCCACTTTATTCTAGGATGATTTATTTTATTTTTTTAAATGTCTGTTATGTGTTTTATTTTGAAATCCTCATTATACTTGAAATGCGAAGATAACATTTATTCACTATTGAAGTAACATCTGGGCATCATGTTGTTGGTGTATATACTCATTCAAACCATATTCAACAGTATTCATTTTTCTCTGTGTTGTAATCGGCCTGTTCCAAACTGACATGTTTTGAATAAAATTTTAAATATGTATTACGTTATATTAAATGTATAATATTATGCATTTATATTAAATGATATATAATCCACTTTTTAAAAAGTCTCCTAGTGTTATTAGTAATTTCTTTGCAGCCAACTTTATAGAACACATTTAACTTTTTAAAGATCCCCTCCAGACATGTTATACAAGCTATACAGAAAATCAGAATCAGAATCAGAATCAGAACAACTTTATTTATCCCGTAGGAAATTAGTGTGCCAGAGTTACAAGAAATAAAGAAGTATAAGCAATAAAGAAGTATAGGCAGAAAATAACAATAATAAATAATAGAAATACAATAAGAAATGCCATATGAAACAAGTGATAAGATAAGGAGTGCAAGTTAAACAAGAGTATAAAAATATTTTACGTGGTATGAGAATTAAATATGAAATGTAGTAATATTGCACATTATAAACAGTGTGTTGTAATATTGCACATTAATGAACAGGTAAGAAATGTACAGTAAGTGGGTGAGTTTTTTTTTTTTTTTTTTTTATTTATTAAGATTCCCTGCGGCTGAAGGGAGAGGAATTATAAAGTCTGATAGCCTCAGGTAGGAAAGATCTCCTGTGGCGTTCTGTGGAGCTCCTCGGTGGAATCAGTCTACGGCTGAAAGAGCTCTGACAGGACGTCAGTGTGGCATGCAGGGGGTGATCAGCATTGTCCATGATACTGAGGAGTTTCCTCAGCATCCTCCTCTCAGACACCTGCACCACAGACTCCAGTTCAACACCCAGGACAGATCCAGCTCTCCTGATGACCTTGTTCAGTCTGTTAGTGTCGGTTGTCTTGAGCCTGCTGCCCCAGCACACAACAGCGTAGAAGATTACGCTGGACACCACCGAGTGGTAAAATATCTGCAGCATGGTCCTGCAGACGTTGAAAGATCTGAGCCTCCTGAGAGCCTCTTCAGAAAATACTCTGCTTTGAAATACAATTTGTGTCTGATGTGGTGTTTCCATATAAAAAATGTACTAGTTAGAAATTCTTAAAATGACATCTACTCCTTTTCCCTCATTAAAAAAAAAACTCAAAATCCACAAATATGCTAATGTATTTGATTTCAGAAGTTGAACTGCGGGATACAAGATGCCTCCTACTTCACTGTGAAGTCCATTCTCAGTGTTCACAGGAGGCTTCAAGTATCACTCTAGTGTAATAATGTAATAAATGAGTTAGCGACAATAAGCAAAACACATTCAGACTAAAATGAAGGAAGGAACAACTGTAGGTAATATGTAATCTTTAATATCATAAAGATCCATGTGTGCTCTATGTTTTTCATAACTGACATACTTGACCTATCAGCTTAGTCAACTGTGGTAGGAACAATAAAACTTTTATTTAAAATTTTTATCCTCTGCATATGGCAAAGTGCACCTTCATGGCCTCCCCCCTCTCCTCTTTATACTTTTCATACAGTCCTTTTAACTGTATCTGATCTACAAAGTTGCGTGGCTGATGTGATTGGTCGGTGATTTATTAGTGGATGTCTACTGCGCTGCATTGTTGTCCCTTGAGGACTGGGCTTGCCTTTAGTCCAGAGGCAGCCATGTTCCCTAATGGGATCGCTAACGTGCGTTCAGCAGTGATGGTCACCTCCAGGGATTTCCCCTCCGTTTGTCTCAATGACAGATGCCCACGAGGACAAATCAATAACCAGCCAACTGTCGCCACCCAGGTGACCATTCTCATCTGAAATTTCCTCTTTGATTTGGATGAACGCTTCCAACCCGCTGCTCAGGGCCACCTTTCCCTCTCTTCCGGTTAGTCTCTCCCGCTCCCGCCTCTCGTTCCGACAAAACCTCTGAACAAACAGCCGCTTTCCTTCAAGTTGTTTTTTTTTTTTACAGGTGTTGTATTTAAAGCATGTAAAGAAGCTAGCATCTGTCCTAATGAGCAGCTAAACGTCGAAATGAATAGAGCCAAACACATTTCAGCAATTGCTCATATTAACCATTCATGCCTGAGGCTTGTTTTGGCTCACGAGGCTGCAATATTCCTTCTAATCACTTTAACTCAATGTCAAGATTTTTTTTAAAATTAATTTTACAGCTTCTAAAGGCAATTGAAACTGATTTGCTGTAAACTATTGTTGTATCCAATTACTGTAAACCTCTTTAGCAAAGACTGGAACTGTAAATGAATTAACAACAACCGCATTATTTAACAACAAGAATAGAACATGAACACTGCATTATTACAACCATTTAAAAAAGAATTGCAGAGCTGGAAATAATTCATCCGCGTGAAGGCGGACCTCACAGTGTTGCCATTCCAATATGTGGGAAATTTACCCTCAATTTCAAACTGAAAGGAACAAAGTGACAGCAGTATTCCCGTAATCTCTTCTGGGAATGTCTGTCCAAGCTATTTTAGCAATTAGTTGTGGGCTGCTCGTTGATTAGTAATTTCTTTCAGGGCCAAAGCAGGGCGGTTAGCGGACTTCTCGTAAATCCCCTCGTCTTTATCAAGCCTTATTTCTCGCTAATGAGGTTTATTAGATTACAACTCTACCTCACACGTTTAACAAAAGATTAAATTGGCAGAACTCTGCGGGGAATATGTTTTTATAATACACCCGTAATGAGTGAAAGTTAAGGAAATGTGAAGCGCTAAGCAGGAATAAGTCATTGGACATGGTGAACTAGGCCGGGAGGGCCTAAGCACTCAAGGAGGCGCATAATGCTGTCGGATAGTTCCTAAATGAAAGTGACGTGACGGCGTTAATGAGACGGCTTCACATTATGCGTGACTCCTGCCTGGGGGACACATTATTGCTAACTTAATGAGAGGAGATATTGTACACAGACACTTTTGTAGTTGAACGATGAGACTGCCGGCCTTGCTGCTGAGGTACAAGCCACCGCAGCGTGCAAGCGGTTTGTTAACGTGGCTGACAGGTCGAGCAACGGGGGAGTGCACTGGCTAAACGCTTGTTGCTGGGACCGAGGTGTCGGGGTGAGAGCAAGTCAGGCTTTTCTCAACGTCTGATTTACACACTGCAAGAAAAGATGGGGAAACGCAGGGTTTAAAGTTACAAAGCCCTTCTGTCAGTCTGGAGAAGAATTAAGGTTAACCATTTCATTTTCATCAAGTTATTAGAAGTAAATGAACTGTACTTGTATAGCTCAAAGCACTTTGCAATACATGTCAGCTTTCACCCATCCATACACTGATGGCAGAGGCTGCCTAATGATGATCTAATAATCCACACAGCAATTTGGGGTTAAGTGTCTTGCCCAAGGACACTTAGACATGCAGATTTTTTCTCCCAAACCCACACCATTGGTTGAAACAGTAGCACGCTAATTATTACTGAGAACCTTTTATTAAACAACAACAACGTAACCTAATTATATAAAGTGTATGTGTGTGTGTATATATATATATATATATATTAAAAAATAGGAAAAACAAATTTTTAAAACTTCACTATAAATATAGCTCATTGCAGCTGCTGGTGCCGTAAAGCCATCATTTATAGAAAGTTTTTATGCATTTAGAAATGTCAGGGGAGGTTGTTTGCTGTCGATGATACAGCCATGTGCAATATGTTGACACCCTGCTTGCTGTGCTCTGTTCAGGCCTCACTTGTTGTCTGTGTGACTGATAGAGGTCTGGCATCTATTGACTGCACAAAAGAGGAAAGAAGAGAAAAGAACGAAGCAAAAAAGAGAGGGTCACAGGGAGGTGTGTGTGTGTGTGTGAGGTGAGGGTATGATCGTCTGTCCAACTCTCCACAAGACACAAGTCACACCTCATTAGAAGGTAGTGGAAAACAGAACGGCAGTTATGTCTGCCCTGAAAGCATTGTCAAACACACACACAAACACACACACCCCAATTACCCCTACCCTGTCCCTTGAGCTGACGGCTTGAGTTATGCTGACAGACACCCCTCTAGAAATAGTGTGTGTGTGTGTGTGCGGGAGGGGGGGCAGAGGAGGGAGAATAGACAGAGAGGTGAAAGCGGGAACCGCATCACAAGAGGCAGAATGAAACATGTCTTCCTGTCACCTGCCACACTCTGTAAATGGATGGACCCGCAATCTTGCCATCAGCGACTTATCTCTGTGGCCCGAAAGGGGAAAGAAGGGAAAGCAAAAAAGACGAGAAGGAAATAAGGAAATGGTAAAGAAGAGTTTCTTACACCGCAAAGTCACTGTAATTTGTTACAGTTTCTAAAGATAAATATGACAGGATGGAATTACTCTGCCACTACAGAGGTAGTCATTTGCAAATGCCATAAAGTGCAGGTATAAATCTCCTACACAGATGCACTTAATCTGAGGCTTCTGGGCTCTTCAGCAGCAGCCGTCTAGTCAAGCATGTGTTTACTTTGAAAGGCCTCTCCAGCTCCCTTAAAAAAAAAGATTTTTATACTGGTACACAGTGGTGATGCTTTCTGTTGATGCCAGGAACAAGTAGAAAGTTTTGGAGGCAGCAAGATGATTGTGACAGGACAGAAACAGTAAGCTGGCTTACAACTTCAGCCGAAGGAAAGAAACCTTCAACATGTTTTTATTGACTGCTTGGTTGATATTAATACAAATGGCAAATTTTTAAATTGCAAATACTCTTGTGATTTCAGCCACTATTTATAAAAAGTTATAGAAGGAAATAAATTACTGTTGGGTTTAAAGCAATCCTGCGTTCAGTCTCCAGAGAGTAGTTCTGTGTAAGGCAGAGGCCGCTGCGTATGCGCACAAACGCAGTTCCATTTATGGAGGCTTGCTCGCCTGTTGTGCCACATATCACAACCTCTTGACTTTGTACTGAAGTTCTTTGAGAAATTTACAGTGAAGTAAAAAGTCACAGGGTTGTCATATGAAGTATAACAAGCTAGCAAAGCTGTTAGCGCGGATGCACAGTGACCTCGACATAAAACTACTCCGTGGAGGCGGAAAACATGATTAGCTGTTTTTAAACAAACTGCATTCAGACAAAGACTTTCTTGATCTTAATTTGCACTTTACTTAGCAAGACTTGTGACTTGGACCCGTCCCAAATAACTTGAGACATTCCCTAAAACAGTCTTAATAGTCTGAACCATAGTTTGAATAGTTTGAATCATTAAAATGGCTCGAGAAATCTTCACAGAAAATTCTCCTAACTGACTAACTGTGCTTTTTGACTTTTTAGTGTTTATGCGTCAGCTCAAACTTAGAAAGACACCTGCGTTCAGTTTCTGTTTGTGAACATGTTTTATTCTTTTTTTTTTTTTTTTTTTTTTCTGTGAACGTCTCACCTGCAGTTGAGCAATTAGCATCATTTCTGTTGAAATTGTTAGCAGTCTCCGGTCATGTGGCAGTAAACACTGCGCATGCATTCCTCCCAGACAAAACACAACGGTGCAGGTGTTTACTCACATTCGAGGAATTAACAACAGTTATGAGACATAATCACACAACATAGAGTGTTATTAGCGTATCAAACTGTGAGTGATGAGTACAGTCACTGCCTCAATTTATGCATCGCTACTCCGTCTTGTCACCGCTGTTCAGCTCAAAGGATTTTACCTCCACCATGAGGAAGGCAGGATGGGGAGAGGGGAAAAAAAAATAACACTGGGAATGTGACTGTAATGCAGCTCGCGAGTGCAAGCGTGGATTTTCTACTTCCTCTCTGACCAAATCCCACCATTTCAGGAGATTAACCTCGGCATGCGATAAATGTTCGACTTCTTCTTCCCCTCCAATTTCCTTGGAGCTAGAAACTCCAGAAGCCAGCGCGGCATGTAAGATAAAAAATGATCACCTAATTCACTCAAGCACAAAATACAATTCTGGAGAGAGGAGGAAAAACGGGGCAGAAGAGAGAGAGAGAGAGAGTAAGAAAGAATGAAAGAACGAAAGAAAGAAAGAGAGGGAGTGTGTCACCAGTGCACTACCTCATGCCCACTGTTCAAAATTCTCCTCAATCAATTATTATTAAATGAAGCACTTATTCAAACAGACCTGTGATTGTAGAATTTCTTCTTTTTCTCTTATCCTATGGGATTAATCGCACTGTTCAGCGCTTCCCGCTACCCACAGTGCACCTCATATGGCAGCTGTGCTCAAACGCTGTTGATTGCTGAAGGTGCCCTCTGCAGATTGCTGCTGCCACTAAGCCATTTAAATGCAGTTGTTAATAAAATGTAGTGATGATTGCCTACCACGTCCCCCTCATCTCTGGTTTGGCAGATGGTTGTCACAGGACTAATGTAGGGATTTTGGCTAATCGTCAAATTGGACTTAAAGTCGAACTGAAATTACATTTTCTTTTTGCTAAGAAACATATATATATATATGTATGTTTCTTACCTGTTCCTCATTGAGTATTGAGTCTAGCCGTCACCACAACTGGACCCATGAAAGAGAGACAGCTAAGATGAGCTACACCCGTCCCTTCAAAAAACGGCAGACAAATACAGCACTGAATGAATGAATGACTCAGCAGATGTTGAAATAGTGTGAACGTTACGCAAGTTAGGCTAACAAGATTCCACTTTCCGAGTACATGCTTGTTTACCTAGCTTGAATGAAAGGCATAGACATAGTGTTTAATCACAAACGGTGACAAAAAAAACCAAACAACGTGTTTGAACATTCATAAACTACTATATGCTCCAGTACAGAAGAAGTTATAATTCATATTTCAGTTCAGCCTTAAGGTCATATATTGTGGCTTCTGGATCTACATGATTCATCAACTGCAAACTTTGAAGTAGAACAAGAGACTCTGATTTAAAATCTTTCTTGAAATAGCAGCTGACAAAGGCCCCTACCATTTACTTCACACTGAGGGAGCACTGACCTCACTGGCTGACTTGTGAGTTTACATTTGAATCCCTGCCACATGTCTATTCATGTAATTTAAACGTGTCTATTAAATATTCTTTGTTAGCCTTCATGTGCCAGCATCTGATCACTGTTGGCAGTCGGCCTTAGTGCTTCATCTAAAACCTCGCCGGGGCAGTTTATTACATCGAGATGTCATCCAAGACATTTTTCGTCAGCCAATAGTTGCCTCTAATGAATCAATTAAAGCTATGATGTGTTCCTTCACCGACCAACACCTTTAATTTAGTGTTGATCATGGTCTGACACACTGGTAAAAAGTTGTATTTACCTGACTATATTTACCAATCTGTAGTTAATACAGTAACTGCAGTCAAGAACTCGGTGCACAAAAGAAAGGAGCTTTCAGATGTGAATATGTAAATTGTATGATTAGCCGCAAATTCATATGGAGGCGATGAGTGAAGCAATCACATTTTTCTTTCTGGCTTTTCTTGCCCAAAATACCTCCTACACAATTGAATAATGCATATGGCCGAGTGTTGGATTAATTAATGTCCACCAACCTACCTCCACCATAAAATAGACTTCCCTTGACACAAATTAATGAGCCTATTGGTGACGCAGCTACCAGTGGTCTGTTATGAAGGAGATATGCGATAGTGAGTGGGTTGATTATGATGGTGATTAGAACTAGTGGGTCACGAGGGCCTATTGAATTGTCATCAATACCCACGAGATGGGATGTTGTTAAAGCAATGCTTCGTATACCACACACACACACACACACACACACACACACAGTGTGCCAGTGGGCAGAGGTATTTGAATATTAACAGAGAGGTGGGAAATACATTAACACTCCATCTTGTTGGCAGAGCCTGTTTGTCTGTCCCTGCAGAGTGTTGAACGTATGCCACGGCTGTGTCGGCCTGCATCCTTGTGATAAAAGGAGGGAAAAATTACACAGGCTCTCTTTGGCCAGACACTAACATATTCATTAGTGAGGAATGACTGACTGGGCTGGTTGAAATGTCACTGGGCCAAACTGTCTCCCCGGAGTAATGACCTCCATATCTGCGTTTGATGGTGCTGCAATATTCTGGAGATGGTGGCTCTCCCTGACCAGTCTGTATGAAGTGCCAACCAGCATTAGTTTGCAATATTGACTATAACAGAATTGCATCAGACAATGACGATCAATTGTATTAATGTGAGTGTAACATTCATATTCTACTGTAATAACTGTTTAATAAGGATTTATTAAGGATTAGTTGATTGATCAAGTAGTGGATTGTCAAAAAAGATCATTTTGATAATAAATTAGTTGCCATGTTAGCGGCTCTGTACATCTGTATGTAGGAACAGCTATGCTTTTAGCTGAATGTTAATGTTAACATGCTAATGACGCACAGCGACAGCAAACATGTCTTAGTTTAGCATGTTAGCATGTCAGTAGCAGTAAACGCAAATGTACAGCTGAGGCTGGTGGGAATGTTTTAAGTATTTGACCATAAACCATAAGGATCACTAAAGTTATTAGCATCCACCAGGAACCATGGATATCCCGAACAAAATTCCAAACATTACACTGAAAACCAAAAATGTCAATATGTTGGCAGTAGAGTAAAAGTCACGGCATGTCTCAAAAATGTTTTTGGATTAATGTTCGACCAATAGTCCAACATCCATAGAGCCAGGCCGCTAGCGCTAAAATTTATTCCAACTTTTACAATGAGGATTGGATGCTTTTCTCTGCAGCTCTAAATAACAATGGTGGAGTTCACACTTTGACCTCTGAGATAGTATGTCAACCAGAAGATATTGTTGTCCTACTCAAGATATCCATATATCCCATAATTACCGCATGACGGTTGACCCCAAATGCTTTCCCAAATTTGAATAGTAATATGAGCTAAAGGTTTGATCTGATATTGCTTCACTCTTTTGAGAGAAGTGTGATTATATGAAGTCAAAGCTGGAGCACTCGTTGGTTTTCATGCAGGACCTTGGCTTTGCCATGGTAACAACTTTTGCAAATAGTCCAGGTTATTAAGTGTCAGGAGCCGTGATGAATAACTCTAATGATCAAGTGTGTGTCCTGGGTCACAGCAGTTAAAAGCGGTCATGATAGAACAGAATGCAACACGGCAACCACTTGTCCTTGCCGACACCACTGCAGCGAGGTAAAAGCCACATACGCTCTACATGCTAATACACCTGACAAAACGCTCCCTCACTGATGGAGCGCTAAAAGCCCCGCAGACAGGGTTTTTTCTCCTGCGCAGGTGACTGCCGGCTGCCGCTGTCGGCTCCAATCACGTTGCCTTCTGTACCACGCTGTTCCTCAAACGTTCAAACCGAGCTTTTCTCCCACCACTGCTCCCCTCCCCTGTTGTTTTATTCATAGGGCTCAGGGTTCATTTGCCAAGTCCTCTGTTGTAGATTTAAGAAGACAAACAGCACTGCAAATCCACCAGAACAGTGTTAGACTAAATGACATTTTGCTCTGCCGCCTGGCTAATCGTAAAGAAAACAGTAGCAGATCAGTGCTTAAACCTCGTGTCTTCGGGCAGATATCATGCTCAGTATCACAGAGGGATCCTTTGAAGTGTTTGTTGTCTTCCAGAGGGCCCCCAGAGGAAATGCTTCTCTCTTTCACACACACACACATACACATATGCATGCTTTTACACACCAGCAAAAACCCTGAGAGGTAGTTAATGGTAGAGAAGGTATTAAACAACACTCTGCTGTGTGTATTACTGGTTGCACTGATGGTGAGGAACCCTCTGCAGCTTTGGCACTGCTATGCCCACGTCTCAGCAGCAGGATTACCTGGGAGAGCCAATAAAAGCATATTTTAGTCAAGCTCTAACATGCAAAGCAGAACCAGCAGCAATTTGACAGGTCAATGCACATATATATATTCAGATAAACACTGTGTGGACTGCTACATATATGGATGGACACACATATATGTAGTGTAGCTTCAGGCAAGAGACTATAAAAACATTAGAAAGGAAGAATCCTGCCAGGAGCAAAGTTAACAATGGACGAAGAGAGAACTGTGGGATGACCCGCTTATCTTTGGGCGAGACTCAACTCTGCAGATTTAGAACAGGGTATCGTTCCAATATGCAATATTAAAAATTGTTTTTAGTCACGGTCGGCCAATTAGTTGTTACTTCTTGAGTCACATCTGAATGACTGCCATGCGCCTACTCTTAATCACATATTTAGCCCTAAAAAAGAAAAGAAGTCTACAAATACTGTGCAAGCCTACCTGTGCCAACATTGTGTGAGACCTGGCAGGCACTTGCAGCCGCTTTTTTTTTTTACTGACATATTCTTAAATAAATTGAAAATAAGCTCAACCGTATGCCTTAAGGGAAATGGTTTTGTTACATTTTCAGCAATGCACTGAATTACGTGCATTGTTGAATTAGCAGTCGGCTATGTTGTGACATGCTGTGCTAATGACTGAGCGGATGGGTGTGTTCCCTCACCAAACTGGCAACCATCTCTTTGTCAGATACAGCAGTGGTCCAAGCAGCCCCCACCATCTCATTCTGTCATCTTCTGACTCACTAACAGAAACAACTGAGCGCTCCAAACGTAGCAGCATCGCAACGGTCACACATGAAGTGTTCAATAAAGAGATGCAGCACTGGGCAGGTTGACACTCCTGTCAGTAGCCAGCTGTTTGCTACACCGAGTGTGTGTGTCTGTGTGTATTTCCATTCATGTTTGTCTAAGGGTTGTTTTGACAGTGACATTGAGCGCTTGCATGTCTCCATCCATCCATCCATCCATCACTGTTATTTAATGAGATGGCATCACACATCAAGGTTCACTGGCTGTGTGCAGACAAACCCAGATTTAATTAGGCCCCACCACTGAAATGCTTGTCCTCGCAAGTGAACGCACTGGCTTCACAAAATAATTAGACATTTATATTTAACTGTATAACCTATTTCTAATTACTCAGTTGAATTTTGTTTTGTTTTGTTTTTTTTACGATGGCACAAAGTTGATCAAAATGACAGACAGATGTATTTCCAATTGTCATGCATTCTGAAAAGCTCATTATTTCTCCATTTGTTTCCACCGTTGTCTATCTAGTTTTTTTGTCTCTCTAATTTGTACAAGTGAGCTTGTGTAACCAAGCTGAGATTCGTAGCTGGCAGGACCTGAATGCTCCTCCTTGTGTCTCGACTGGCTCAGCAGTTGCACCTCCAGCCAGTTGAAATCAATGGGGGCAGTGGGCAACTGTGGCTCTGTGTGCAGCAGATGGCAGAAGAATGGCCCTTCCTCCTGGTGTGGCAGGCTCAGCAACATACAAATGGGTCAACTCTCATCGCTGGTCACATAATATCACGGAGCCAGATCTTTGGTCGTGCGACAAGGGAAATTTGGTCTCTTCAAACATATTTCCTTCAGATCTCGAGTTGGATGACTAATCGGTTGATAAATACTGGAAATTCAAACAGTGGCAGCTGCTGTCCAGTCTACTTTGTATCAATGGGCGGATCATAGCCAAACATGACCAACAAACAACCCACAACTGCTCAAAAGAGGAGTCAGGGCAAAATCACAGCAACACAGTAACTGCAATATATACTGAGACAGTAAAGCTAGTGAGCCTAAACAAACATTTTTTAAAGGAATAAATCCACATTTTGTAAAATATGAATATTCACTGTTTTCATGGAACTTACAAGTCCTCTTTTAAAGAATAGTTTGACATTTGGCTGAGAGTTAGATGAAAGGATTGATGTCTGTTTAAGTGTGAAGCTACAACCAGTAGCTAGTTAGCTTAGCTTAGCGTAAATACTGGAAACAGCTAGGCCAGTCCACAGTTCAGATAAACTCCACACCAATACGTCTACAGCTCAGTATTTAACACACTGGACACGTGTTAGACAGGCTAGCTGTTTCCCTTGCCTTCCAGTCTATATGGTAGGCTAAGCTAATTGCCTCCTAGCTTTAAGAAGGACATACAACACGTTAATTAGTGAGCTTAGATTTAGATGTGCTGGTAGACAATTTCTTCAACTTTGGACAAAGCCAGGCTAACTGTCTAGATTCATGCTAAGTTACACTAATGGTCTGGCTTTAACTACATACTTCACACAGGCATGAGAGTGGTAACCTATCTTCTCATCTAACTCTCAGAAAAATGTCAAACTATTCCTGCAAAGGTGCTTTCGTAAGTTCTAAACTTAAGTAGAAACTCCCTGCAACCATGGAGCTGCAACACCTCAGCACATATTGAACTTACATTGAGCAGAGTCACATTTGCACAAGAAAAAGAAGCTAATTGTAGTAGAAATCCAAGCAAGGTGCATGTGACCTGCTGAGGTTGATTTAACCTCATTGTTGGGTCTTTGGTATTAATCTGCAGACCCCCAGATATATTCTGGTTAGTTTGTTCAATAAAACAGTTAAACATTTGCATTTTTTGCAGAAGCCTAGCCCTCAAAATATTGTCTAAAACATCAATTCAACTGTTCGTCATAAGCTCTTCTACTAAAGGAAAACTGGATAAAATAACGCTAAAAATCTTTAAAGTGTTGATTGAAAAAAGGACTGCCACCATGGAGCAGACATGAAATTCATCATATATTAAGGTTAGTCGTGTAGATTATCATCAGTTTCAGGGAGTTGTTTATCATTCCTTTGTATACGTCATACAAGTGTTTGTCTTATCTGCGTAAAAACCAGGTAATTTAATTTCATATTTCTCTTTCCACGGACTGCATTGTAAATCCGATATTTACAAGTGCATAATGTAATAGAGGAGTGCATTACCTGTCCGCTGATGATTTATGGCGTTTCCACCACGTCTGGGTCTTAATTGCGTGACACATGTGTTAGTGTCAGCCTCACTGTGGTTGGATGGATGCCTGCCAACACAACTCTGTCACCCATTCACCCCTGTGTGTTTTACTCTGTTCGGATGTATATTACTTATTCCTTCACTCCTCCTCCACTTTAACTCCAGTTTCTCTGCCTTCAATCATCTCGCTGCCTCTGCTTCTCTCTCTCAATCTCAATCTGTTTTTTTCTGGGTTTCTCTCAATGCCTCGCCTCTCTCATCACATCTTTTCCTTTCTTTTCCTTTCCTCTTGTCGCTTTCTTCCCCTCGTCTGTGCAACCGATTGTCTGCCAGAGCAACATGTGGCAGGTGGTGAGAAGAAAAAAAAACAAACAGTGAGGAAGGAAAAAGGCACACTGACAAAAGCCCCTACCCTCGAGCTTGTATGTAGCTGCGAAAAACAAAACACATCAATTATCTCCATGATTGAATGATGTTAGCACAACTCTGAGGATGTTGGCTCTGTTGAGATGAATGGCGCAGCTCAGCTCCACGTACATTTCTGTGTTGACTCGTGTTTGTTTTGCACATACAGCCTCACCATCAGTAATTATAGCACCGTGTTGCTGTCTGGCTTTGGCCTGCCAATCAAATCATGAGAGAGTTATACACTACAACACTACATCTGTGTAGTAATGGTCTGTGTATCGGATTCTCAGTACTGACTCCAGGAGCTCCAGTTTCACCGCAGAGATAAGCTGGCAACTCTATGAGCAAAAAGAGGACAATAGCATGAAATGATGTGACACTGTTGCTCTTTTTGACAATGTGCTTTCCGGGGGGTGACAATAATGGGTTATTGAGGGTCAGTACTGATATCTTCCATGAATGGAACCTCCTGAAACTGTGTTCAGACCACGAGACACTATTTCCGCTTTAAAACACAGGACAGTGTTGCCAGTATGATTAATACTGCTGCATAATAAAAGGAAAATAAAAATACTGTTTTGAAGAAGGTAGTTTATAACGTAATTTCTTGGCATGCCAGAGGTTGAAGATCCTGGCTCACCAAAAAACCAGGGAATTTCCTGTGTGTGTATGATGAGATTTGGAGTGTGTGAGGAATCAAACTTTTGGCATATACTGTTTTACTCGTGTTGTCACGCAATAGGCAGCATCCAAACAGTCATGTTAGTACAGATGTAATCCACATCTTGGGCAGAGCTGAATAATTTGTGTGACAGACAAGAAAGGAGTTTGCCAGCAAACAGCCTCAGCCAAGAAACCTGCTTGGTTTCCTGGTGTCTTGTGGCATCTCTTCCTCTGTCTCTTTTTGTCTCTCTGTCAGTCCCTCCCCTCTTCCCCTCTCATTTTCCTCTCTTCTCCATTTGCATATCTGTAGGTACACATCCTTAGATCTATTCCGTGTCTTATCTTTTCATCCATTTGTGTGTTTTGCTCATATTCCTTGAATACAGTACTTGGGAGAGGTTGAATGCTAAGTAGCTCTCTTCGCCGCGAGGCTGGGTTAGGGTTTGGCAGAGATGTCATCCGGAGATATTAAAAAGTTCAGGTTGGGTTAGCATTGTCGAGTGCAGATTAATAATGCAATGCAGATAAATCGTAGATATGTGACACCAGTGTCTGATTAAGTGGCTCAAGGTTTTTAAAAATCTAAATCCCCGCTAAATTAAACAGCCCCAAATACATTTCTCTACTGCCACTTATGGACATCAAAATGTAAAGCGCTGGCGTAGGTTGAAGTCTTGAAATGTCTTCAGATAGATCCACAAATCAATTAACTGTACTGATTGACTGTATCGGGTGCAGCTAAAGACAATAGAGGATACTGAACAGTGTAGAAGATAATTAATTGGATCTCTCATGTAAAATGTCTTTCAAAATATTGTTGATGTGCCATCATTAAGACCTATAAGCGCTCACAGTAGGCTCAAAACTCTATAATTATGACATTTGACAGGTACAGTATGTTTGCGAAGAGGCAAGATGATGACATTGCTTCAGTTTTCAACCATGTTGATGCTCTAAATATGTCCCCACGAGATAAACCTCATTATTTCAAAGACGGCTGCATTGTTTGCCACAGACATATAGGCCTACCTTTAGCCAGAGAATGACATTTTGCTGTTCTCTGGCGTTATCAATGTGCTCAACGTCGATAAGGAAAACATGCATTAGGATGCCGACACACAAGGTAATGATAACCTATGCCAATCCTAATAGACTGTCAGAAATCTTGATTGAAATCTCCCAGTTTTGCTCGCTCTAAAAAGCCAATCAGCATGCCTGCGTTTTCTTAACGTCTTTCCTGCCTTTTCCTCCGTTCCTCATGCTTGCTTTTTCAGGGCGTGAATATTTGTTGTGTGTAGCGCGGGTTGCAAAAATGTGTTGTTTACCATAATGGCTACTGGGAGGAGAGGAGGTTGTGTCCTGTGCTGCTCGCACTCACACACTTTATCTAGGTGATAAGGTCTTCTGACCATATTGATTCCTTTTTTTTTTCTTTATGAAAATATAAACATCATTATAACCACATTACAGGTGCAAGATTATTACGGTCAGTACACACAGCACATTTTATATACAAAACTGTTAGACACGAGTAGATATTAAAGCTATTACTACTGTATTCAGTTTGAGACTTATTCACTGCTTACTTCACTTTATCACTAAGAGCTGCATGACAGTCGATAGCACTCTCATGACTGTATGCTACATATGAAGCTACAGCCAGGAGTCGGTTAGCTTAGCTTAGCACAAAGACTGGAAACAAAGGGGAAAGAGCTAGCATAGCACAAACCTCATCAACCAGCATCTCTAAAGATAACTAATTGGCATATTTTGCCAAATATGTTTAATACGTGTGAAAAATAAAGTGTAAGAATGAGAAGTTGTGGTTTTACAGGGTGCTATGTACCATACATTTTCTTGCTAGCCAACCAGGAAGTCACTGCGAGCCAAAACTCTTAGTTAAAGATCTTCTGCAACAGGAATTTTTATTTATTTATTTATTTTTTTGGAAATGTGCTCTTAATTAGGACACAGCAGCGCAAACAATACCACTGGTATAAAATGAAGCCTATAGTATATTCATCTCAAGCGTGGTTTCATTTGTTTACACTAATTAAATCATCTTAACTAAGAAGTGATTAATTAGACATGAATATCCATGTTTAAAAATGCCTACCATGTAGTGTTAATACTGAATGTAATTTCCTGATGGTTAGCTTCGGTTATCTTTTCTTGTGATGGGGTTATAACCTGTGCAGCTCATAAAGCGTTTTCTTTTTTTCTTCCTTGCTGTCATTCATATCAACTTCTTTTGTTTCTTTCCTCTGTCTCGCTCTCGGTGCTGTTGCTGACTGTGAAGCAGGTAAGACTGTTATTAGCTTTCTCCTTTCAGCTTCTGTGCTTTTTTTTTTTTTTACAGTATATGTGTACTTGTGTTGGTGTGTACATGTGTGTGCGTTTGCCTGTGTGTGTGTGGCAGAGATGGGTTTAGCTGAGATGAGTAAAGCTGGGTCACATGCTGTCTCTGGTGCTGCTGATATTGCTCCGGCTGTGGGGGGGCTTACGGGGGGCACTGCTGAAAGTGAAAGAATTATGACACACACACACACACACACACACACACCCAATAACAGGCACTGGCCACCACACTTTACACCCCCTATTGGTTACAATTGGATGATTCCAGTAACATACTGTACAGTAGATCAGTGCAACTATAGTGACAGTTTGACAGCCTCCTTATTAATTAAACATCAAGTCACATAACACATACAGTTCATATAGCGGTTTAATGTTAATGGAATTTGATGACTTATGTGAAGAAAAAGATAATTACAGTAGCAAGTTCACAATTTTTCTAAGTCTGCCTGTATAAAGGTGACATATGAACATTGAAACAGGGTTTTTTTTGCGGTCATACTGACCAATAAAAGATTCTTTCCAAAGTTAAATAAAGTATACATCTTTCACAGTCCTTTTAGTAACAGATTCCCTCTTTGTGTTCTGACAAACACTGTTATTATTGTTCAGCTGCAGTGAGAGGATCACATCTCTGAAATATATTGACTTGATTTGACTAGTTTGAACAGCTTAAGCCTCATATTATTTTAAAATAAACTTTTAAATACATTTTTGCACAGGAAAACTGTAGATTTCCTCCCCCATCACTTACACTGAAAGCACATTTTGAATGGATCTTCTAATGGTCAGTATGAACAGGGGCAGTGATTATGACAAAAAAAAAAAAAAACACATTTCAATGTTCATTTGGACAGCTGACTTTTGTTTTAAGACCGACTTGAAAAATTGTGTCCTTTTAGACTGTCCACCAAAGGAAAATGGCAATAATAGTGTTTTTCACATAAGAAGGAGTGAAAGCCTCTCTGTGAATATGCAGTATATTCAGTCAAGATTTTTTTTTTTTCACATCCTTGCTTGGTAGTGGCTGTCAAATTTCAATTTAAAAACTAGTACAGTGCATCATAACATTATTTCCCACCATAATAGAAAAGGCAACCGGAGGTTACAATCAAATTCCAAATGCAGGCAAAGGTTTAAAGAGTTTTCAACGAGTGGCTGTTATTACCTAAATGGTAAAAGCGGAGGCGGGGGGGGGTGTTTATTTTCTATTATTTCTCCCCCTTTGTTTTCGGCGACGTCGTCTGAAGGTTGCGCATTGGGAAGGACCTTAATTAAGATTTTTGTGCCTCAGGCTCTGTTTGCAAGCTGTAGTACATCAAGAATGAGCGAGAGCCAGATACAGATCATTGGCTACCCGGGTCAAGTCATGTGATTAGGAGAAAATATTAACATTTTACACCACGGCGACCCTTGTGACTTGGTAATCAAACGGTTTTGTTTTTTTGTTGGTTTTTTTTGTTACTTTTTCAATGACAGATGGAGGCGATTCATTCACTACCTGCCATGGCGTCACCAGTTTTAGGTTAAAGTGACCTTTAATTTGACAAATGTGAAGAGGTTGCATTGTAGCTTTTCAGTGATGTGAATGTGTTGTTTTCTCACACACACGCACACACAGCGGAGGGTGAGGGGGTGTCTAACCACAGAAAAACAACACCACTCGCAGATTTATTGATTGGTACAACTTCTTGGTGAAATATTTGTTTTTTGCTGTGGTCAGAACTTGAACACAGCCAAATAACACATATTGATGCACTTCCTGGCAGCCTTATTTTCACGCTGTAAGAGGGACACGCTAGTTGATGATGTGTCCAGGACAGATAAAACATTCATACTCTCAAACTGTGGGTTAATACAGCCATTGATTGACAGCTGGACGGCAGTATTGATTGAATCCAGAGTCTCTATGTTTTGCAGTACCTGTCTCGCTCCTCTTCCTGTTTGTTTGTTTGTTTGTTTGAAATTCAGACTGGTTATTACATGAAGAGGAGAGAAGGTTATTGCCTAGTGTGAGGGGCCACTGACTTACAGTGGCCACCTTTGGAACAGCTCTTTCTCCTCTCTCCTCTGTTAGCAGGCAGGCCTCCCTCCACATGCATATCACACCAGCTGATCAGAATGAAAACACTATGAATATCCTTGCAGTGATTGTATTCAAATGTATCTTTCAAAACAGACAAGTTTTTCATTAGAAAAAGTCTTCTTTAAGTCAATCTTGTTAGAAATAGGGTTATCATATGTATAGATGTTATATTTTTATTCAATAAGCAAGGGCCAGATAGGGGAATTAGCCTGTAATTCATCACCTCACTGCCTTCTTGGGTATGAATGTAATTTACTCCAGCATGATTTTTTTTTTTTTTTGCTATATTGTCTAAAGCTTCTGCAAATACAGTGTGTGAGTGTGTAAGGAGGGAGGGGGCCGGTTTGAGCCTAGAAGAGGCTGCTATTAGATGTTAATTCTGAAACAAATTATGCAATTAGCTCTGGCATCAGGATGTAGGCCATATGAGAGGACAGCGTAACCTTCATTTGATCTGTTCAGCAGCGAGAGTGAGAGAGACAGAGAGAGAGAGACCCACTTAATAGGAGAATTTCTTTTGCCTGAGCAAAACGCTAACAGTATCCATAAGTGCCACTTTAGCTTCCCTTTGAGTGCTTTCTTTTTCCTATTTATAGGGGGATTTTCATAATGTGTGAGTGTGTGTGTGTGTGTTTTTTCTTTCCTTTTTGAGAAATACTCATGTCCTTAAAACAAAGAGGTAATTTGTCTGTGCATATGAGATAATATTGTCTGGGGAGCCGTGCAATTCGCTGCCCCTGCTTGACTGTGAAACAGAGGGAAGGTGTTGATTTCAAGGTGTGTGTGTGTGTGTGTGTGTGTGTGTGTGTGTGTGTGTATGTATGTATGTATGTGTATGTATGTATGTGTGTGCGTGCACCCATTTTTGAGTGCCTCTGCGTATATTCTTGCGCCATCAATAAAGGTTTCAAACAGCGGCGGAACCAATCGCAGCTCTACTTAAATGTTGGCCTGGTTCTCAGTGAGGATTGGTCGTTAGCCTAACACAAACAAATTTGTCCACAGTGAGGAAGTCATTAATTCTAAGTGGACCATTCATTTAATGTTGTTAGGGAGCAGAGAGACAAGAGTCCCTCAGCATTAGCAAATGTGTATAACTCCAGTGAAGCTTCACCACAACAAACAATCACTAGATCACGCTTCGCTCTAACACTTGTATAACTGTGTTTGTGCTAAAGAACACTCTTTATGTAGTTGATTGTATGCTAAAAAAAAAAAGATCTGTTACAGTCAATGATTTGATTAGATAATGGTGAAGTATGTTTTAATTTGGTCGTGACCAAATTGTAGCTATGTTCCAGTTTGTATTCACACTAGCTTTTCTCCAACGTACCATGAGCTGTAAGCACGAAGTCACATGGACTGCAAAGTAACTCATTCATTGGACAGTTTTGGTGATGCTACATCATCAGCGCTACATGGACCCGATCCTGTAACGTAATATCTTCCTTTGCGCTTTACTTGTTGTGCTCAGTTTTTTGATGAGGAACACCTTAAATACGAAGTACTCTTTTTTTAAAGACACAATGACATTATAATTAGTTCAAGTTATAATCATCATATGTGCTAATTGTGCTTTTTTTTTGTTTTTGTTTGAAATGTCTTCTCTTTCCTACATAATGTAAATATGCTTTTGGTGATTCATCTTGAACACGCACTTGTCCGTTGACTCGAGCAGCTCTATATCTTAGTCGATAATGTGTGTTTGGATTTCAGCTGAACGAATTACATTTCGAAAGAATGTGGTCTAATTCATTCATTTTACCCTTATCCACCTCCTCCTGATCTAACAAAAAAGGTGTGGGAGGTGTGAACGGAGGCCAGTAGTCCTGTACAGCTAAATAACATGTATTTACTAAAGTATGTATAATTCTGAGTGATCCAATCACATCTGTAGGATTTGATTCAGATCCCTCTTGTAACAAAACACCTCTCACGTATTCTAGGTCATGCAGAAATATGTCACATTGCTGAAGCTAAAGATGCTCTAATTCCTGCTTCACTGGGAGTTTTACTCCTTTTCTACTGATGCTTTTGCATCTTACTATTGCATTAATATACAGATCGGCAGATTTAATAGTAGTTTTGTTACCATATTTATGCAAATCTTAATGTTAGTCTGCTTTCTTTAAATTTGAACATATGGTTTATAAATTGGCCTAATCTTGATGATGTTACGCTTCTCTGGTGACCACAACAAAACCAACCTGCCTCTTTCTGTGACTTTTTTTTTGTTTCCTCCCATAAACATGAACAAAGTACCAATTTACTGTGGCTGGGTCCATTTCTAAGAGCTTAGCCTGACACGGGTTCAGCAGTAATGATTTGGGATGTTATCAGTGCAGAGCAGGAAAGTAAACAGCGGCGCTATCTCCAAAAAAGTTAGCCATATGTTAAATCGGTGGCAGTGGCAGGGGGAGGAAAAACAGCTGCTTCAAACAAATCCTGGAAAGATAATACATGTTTAGATCTACTTTCCAGATAGACAGGCAGGCACTTAGATTCATCTGGAACGTGAAGTGCGGTGGAGGCTTGTTTGGTGACAGTGGCCTCAGCACACACACATGTGGGCGAGACATCTGGAAAGCTGAGCAGACCAGTGATCAAAATCAAGCCAATGTGTAAACAAAACAAGGCGGCTATGCAGTATTAACTGGCCAGCTGTCAGGATGAAACTTGTGTAAATTAGTCTCTTTCTAGTTTATTTATTTATATCTAAGGCAAGGAGAGACATGTGAACACTACAGTAAACAGAAATATAATGGCCATTTTTTATTTAGACTTTAATTTTTGTGCAGCGGTAATAGAATAATCCCACACATTTTTTATTTTTTTTTGCTCAAAATGAATGACATGCATAATCACTGTGATGCCGCATTTGTGTATAATCATAGTGTTATCATGGAATTGTCTTTTATGTCCAACGTTTTCACAGATGATTATCTAATTGGCATACATTTCACACAGTGGAAAGCTCAAAGGCTCCTATTATGCACCACTGCTTAATTAAAGTCGCTTTTTTTTTGCACTCATGAAATCCTGTCACAAAACCCTTTTCACGATTCCTACATGCAGTCCTCTCACGCATAATTGTATTATGGACTGCATTACATTGTCCCGCTTTAATTCACAGCAGGCGGCTTACAAATTGTAAAACAAAGACTTGAGCGTATGTGGGATT
Organism: Pampus argenteus; assembly: GCA_036937835.1. NCBI lineage: Eukaryota > Metazoa > Chordata > Actinopteri > Scombriformes > Stromateidae > Pampus > Pampus argenteus. The sequence goes on along the minus strand of CM072880.1, from coordinate 12,906,816 downwards.
CACTGGCTTCTCTGTCTCGCTTTGTGACAGCGCAGACTCGGTGATTGTTCCCTCGATGGGCTGAAACCCATCAGATCACCTTGTGTATCACAAGTCATGAAACCAGTGCAGATTCCAGTGTTGAAGGGGACAAATACACACTGCACTTTTCTACACACTTTTACGCAGAAAATATTCCGACCAGCAATGGTTAAAAGCGATTTTATGAAAATCTTAAAGGACTATACCTTTTTTTTAAGGTGGTATTTTTTCAGGGACTGAGTAGTATCTACAGTGAAGCATCATTATGGAAGGATCAGAGGAAGACTTTAAATTGTACTGGCAGGGCTCAAAACTAATGGCATCCTGTTGTCGCGGGGACAATAGAAAATGCATTTGGGACGAACAGAGATGTTCCCCTGGACAAAAAGGGGTTTTTATACATACATTTTATATAGCCTATTTATATATAATTCAGCTACTGGTTTAGAAAATGCCAAACTAAACCAAGCACTGTCTACAACAGAGCGTACCTTCTCATGCTGTTACTATAGTTACTATCACTGGCTGGCTACTCAGAGCAAGACCTGAAATATTCTGCAGTACTGATCCATCTATCCCATCAATATCAAGTGGTATTGGAGTAGTGGCTTCAGGGCACAAAGACCTCAGGACAAAGACTGAGACATCTGTTTAATTCTGTCTTAATTCTGTTTTTTCTTTTTTTTTTCTTTTTTCTTTTTTAACTTTTCAGTTTTCTTTTAAACCTATTTCTCTACATGTCGTAAAAAAAGAAACAAAAGTTAGTGGTTCCTCCAGAAAACAGACTCCACCTCTTTGCCAATTATCACATCCTGTCCACAGCACTCCAGCGAGCAGTGGATCATGTAACAGCTTTGCTTCTGTGTGCCTGCTCCATCACCGCTGCCGACACCATCCACTGCAAACACGCATCTGGCACCTCCACATTCACCACTTAGCTAAATTACATTATTTCTAGCCTAGCGCCTCTAACAAGGTGCTCTGTGTATTTCACTCGCTGAGAAAATAGGAGGGGAACATGGCAAGAGACAAAGAAGTGGAGTAGCTAACATGGTGTTAACAATTGCTCAGTGAGTTCCTCTGCTTCCCATTACACACACTTTGCACCTTTTAACCTTGTTAGCGGGCCACGGCAGCGCGCCGCCCCAGAATGCTTGTTCCATAATTAAGGGTGGCTCAGGTGCTAGATTCATGGAGATTTGCAGGCCTGTGATTAAAATTGAAATTTAATTCTGGTAATCTGGCGGAGGTGAGAGAAGAGGAATATTGAATGTGAAAGGGGAGGGAAGGATGGTTTGGGTGGTTGGCTAGCCACATATCAGTGGGAGATACTTCACACAGGCTGTTCAAACATGGACTTAAAACAGGCTTATCTCCCAAAAGGTTAATGAGGAGCGGTTGGCTTCGCCTGCTACAAACGCACAACAGAGGTCTCATCTTCCACTGCACCGTGGCTTGTCAGTCACAGAAATGCACACACACACACACATACACATACAAGCTGGATAAGCTGCAGGCATCTCAAGCCCATAGTCTCACTGATAGAATTCTCGTTTCCAATAACATCCTCAGACGACTTAATTACTTTTTCTTTTGATGCGACGCACGAGAATAAGCGGACTCTAGATGGAATCTCTCCTCTCTCCGTCTGTGTTTCTCCATCCTCCGTGATAGCTGGGAATTTAGTTGTTGTATTTCAGATGGCCGGGCATGAATCTGAAGTCCATTTCCCTGAGTCGTCATACAGCTCGTGGAGTACGCGGTTCACAGTGCGCAGTGTGGACGGATGACGCGTAGAAGGAAGAAGAGCGACACTTTTGTGCTTTTGCGCCAGAGCTGCCTTGGTGGACAGTAAAGTGAGAAAAAAAAACAAGACAAAGACAAAAAGAATTATGTGTATGCAGGGACATACGACACACACTCCTCCAGTAACTTGGCTCAAAATATATGTGCCCTCTTGCCTTTCATTCTCTTCTTTTTTTATCTTGCTCCTGACTGGAGTAAAAGTGTGCCACTATGAGACGGAGAAATGTTCTATTTTATCTTGAGGTGCCCCATTTACCATTTTGAACGAACCTCCCATGCATATGTGATTCATTCTATTGTTACCCCTAAATGAATAGAGACTCTTGACATTCATTCCAGGGCGTTAAATCATGAGTATCCTGGAACGAGCACATACTGTAGATTTATGTTGACGCCACAGTGGTGTATTGTAAATGCAGCCCACTGTGTGAGGCGCAGTGTGTGGATGTCCAACTTGTTTTTCACCTGCAGGGAAGCAAGTGGTTCCTCTGCCTTATCAGCACATGGTGGTGTTTAGGCCTGGCAGGGGGGAATGTGTGTGTGTGTGTGTGTGTGTGTGTGTGTGTGTACATTACCTTACATATGGTACAAACCTGTTATGTGTGTATTTGTATTTTTTTCTATTTTTGTTTGATATATTAAAAATGTTTCAGGACCATTTGATTTTAATGGTGCAACCAATAACATTAGGTCAAAAAGAAATGAACCAAAAAAAAAAAAACGTTTAGAACATGGACATTTCAGTATGCACACACAGCATCTCCTTTTCCTTTGCAACCTTTGACATCGAAAGCCCTATTCACATGGGATTAATAATTCGTGGGGACCTCATGTGATTTCACACAGGACAATTAAAGTCTGTATTTTACTCAGATTTACTGGCATTATCTCCCCAGATATGATTGAAAATGTCAAAACTCTGTGTAACATCCATTAAAATATGACCCTGAGTCCCCAGATGCTGATTCACATGGGACTCAAATTATCACATGACTGTGAAAAAAATATAGTAGGTAATTTGCAATTTGCGGAAATTTAACTTAAATGCATGGATTTGAGTTCACAGACGACCTCTGCAATTATTACAAATGACTAAAGGTCGCTAGGTCATACTAGTCTCATGAAGATAGCTATGCTTTATGCTTTGTGAATGACGAAGTTGGTTGGTCCAGACTGAAATATCTCAGCAACTTTAATAGATTGTTATGGATGTTTGCCATGATGATTGACGTAGGCATTTATGTCCTGCTCAGAACAAACTGTAATTAATACCTTTATTGAGACCTTGACTTTTCATCTAGTGCCATCACCAGGTCAACATTTAAATGTGCAGATATTTGTTTTATGGCTACTATTAGCATTTAGCTCAAAGCACCCTTGTGCCTAAGTAAAGCCTCACAGAGCTGCCAGCTGGTTGTAGACTTTGTTAAAAGTGAGACTTAGGGGATGTGTCCATACATTAATAATGACTGGTGATTCTGCATCTGTGATGGAACATATTCACATGCATGTGAGTGTGTTTTTAGGACTTCATTTCGCACCAGCTGCATCAGCAGCAGTGGTAGTGCTGGCAGCATGGCGCCTCTCTGGCCGGGGTTGTGTCAGCTACAGAGATGAATAGCCCTCTGCTCTAGGCCCACTAAGTAATCCAGCCAATGATGAATCACTGCTCTCACTGACACCCAAATTGGAATCATTGGGTCCGGGAGCCAAAACTGGAAAAAAAAAAAAAAAAAAAATCAACAAAAAAAACAGACGTCCTCTGGCGGTGGCGTCTGGTCATTTGTTACTGTGTCGCTCCCTGAGGCTGCTCAAGGTATTCCCCTCTCTGTGTGCTCAAGGCCTCCGATAAATAGGAAAAACAAAGGTCCTTTCCGAAATGTGTCACATTGATATCCTTCCCCATCAAAACGGTGCTACCATAATTCCACTCCCCCCATTCTGGAGTTGTTAGACTGATGGCTGGAACCAAGGACCCTCCCTTTTGAATGGAGCAAATTGGTCATCTTAGCAAAATGTAGCACTGTGGTGCGCTGCTAACATCAGAATCTGCTTTTGTAAGGTGTTCCCCAACATTTCATTAGTTGTTATTTTTAATATTTTAATTTAAATGTCTCTAACAGTTTTTTTCCTCTCTTTTTGTCTACCCAAAAGCTTCCCACACTGTGCTGTAGCCATTGAATGTAGCCCCAGTTAGCCTACATCCTGGTAGTGGTGGCCTGAGTCTGTTGGCGGCGCATGTAAAACAAATCCCCCAACACAAGGAATGACTTAATGAACTTAATGAGGTTTTCTAATTACAGAGGGAAGTTAGCCCATGTCAAATGGGCCCTTACTGGTTTCCTTGACATGGATTAACAGCCAGGCTATTAAATCCAGCCCTATATTACCATGGAGGAGAGACTGAAACACAATCAGTCATATCTGATGTAATTCTGGCCTACATTCATAGGCATGTTGCTTCATTTGAAGTGAACAAAGCTTGTGTTTTTTTTTTTAGAGTAGAGTGAGCTAGCCTAAGGCGGGATCTGAACCTCCTCTTGAAACCTTCTCAGGGATGGTGAATAGGGAATAAAAACATGAACAGAAATATTTTAGTGTATGAAACATGAAGGCCATAATCTTCATGTTAATAGTTTTGATATAAAATAGACATTATGTTACTTCGTGCCATTTCTTCCCTTTACCTTTTTTTTTGTTTTTTTACATTGACGCTCTTTGCTTTTTCCTCTTTCTATTTCTGTCTCTCTAACTCCACCGTGGTAGGGAGGATGATTTACTTTGTCGTCATTAACACATGAAAAGAGCCAAGTGTGTATTTCAAAGTCATCTGATAACTGATACTCTTTAATGGCACACTGGAACAGTAATTAATTTCAAAAACATCCCATTTATTTGTTCTGGATGTGAATGCTCCCGCCAAAGCGGCATAAATCCTGTCTGTTGCTGCAGCTCAAATTAATTTACATGTTGCGTCTTCTCGCATCCTTTGAGAATTTAATTATCTCAGCAAACAGGCTCTGGGTGTGTTGAATATACATTCTATCAACAGAGTTGTACCAAAGCCAAAACAGTACAGAGCCATGTTGTTTCATTCTGCCTCTTCTGTGTCGTTCCAGACAGTCACTCGCCACGAACATGATGGCAAACCTTTTTTAAAGAAAAACAGCAGATGAAGTAGGCGTAATGTCATGCAGTGGTAAACAATGCATTAGAAAAGTAGACATTAAATGCCATCCAGTGGGTCCATATATTGCTTAGCCAGAGTCCCCTCTTTACTTCCCTGTCAGCACACTTGATCCGAGTCAATCCCGGAGCCTTGGTGCTCGGGATTTCTGAGAGTAGCTTTTGGCAAATGGGGGCAGACCCACTTAGGTGACAGTCCTCCTGCCATAAATGACAGATGGATACAGAACAGAGTTCACCTCAGGTCGGCCGAGGTGGATTGAGGACACCTCCCTTAAACCCTCACACAGTCAGTCAGACCACTGTCATTGCCATCTTTCCTGTCATATATACCTTTTCCACTACAGGAACCTAATAACCCTTAACTAAAAGCCATTGTAATCCTTGGTTACAATGGTTTTGCTTTAGTTTTCACTACATTCGGCCCGCTTTGGGGACCAATTAGTAAAAGTAAAACAATATTGGCACTTCTCAGGAGCGCTTTGCATTTGAAACGCAGCAAACTGCATAATTAAAAAGACATGTTTAGATAAGCTCTGCAACATGCAGGCTTACTCACAATGTCTGACGTGTTTCCTGCCTTGTTATGCATTTGACATTTGTCCACGTGAACTGTAGATTGTGTTGGGGAGTATGTGATTAGTTTAATTACATTCCCCAGTAACATTCAAGTTGCGCAGATATTTACTAAATGTAATTTATTCAGTAGTGAGCTTCAATCTCCCCGAATCTTCACCTTAACTAACGGCCAAAGTGTTGATTCAGAGACATTTGAATTGTGAGTTTATCTTAGCGAGGTTTCAGCGGGATGCAGCAGAGGCACAAGACAGTGACAGAATAAGGGATGTGAATGAGTTGTTGAGAAATGGTATATACGCCCCGGACAAAACTATTTCTACAACTTTTGGGGGCTCTCGAAAACATAATTACTGGATTTTCTCTAGAAAAAGGATCAATTAATAAAGGGGCTTTGACCTCCAGATCACAAGCGCAATGGGAACTTTGACATGCATGTATGTTTAGGCTTATCTGTGTGCAGAACGTTGGAGGTTGACAGTGAAAGTTTTCTTTATTTGTAGCAAATGACCACAGCTTTATTTTCTCACATACATTTAAATAACTTAAATCAAATAGTGGCTTTCTTTTAGTGATGGAAGTCATTAACTTTTAAATTGAGTTTGCAATACATTGTGCTTTATTCATTTATTCTTTTATTGCATATTGATTTCACACATCTGCTGGATGGTTATAGACTTGCGCTTGCTTCTGTGAATGAATACTTTTTATGTTCTTTATAAAAAAAGGGAATTCAAATATTAGATCAGGTTTATGTGATGTACAGGAGCTGAAATGTGGCAATAAAGAGTTACAGCTCCCTGTCATCTTTGTTTTGACAGACGATCCTGGCACAGCACACACACACGTACATCCAAACAGCCTGACAAACAGATAGACACTCGCGCACACAAAGTCAGCATGAGTTGTTGGGGATTTTCTCACAAATCGGCCCCCTAAAGGGAAAGAGGCCAGCATAAATCAGCTGGTGTCAGGGCTACAGACACCCACGGCTCCTTATCACCACACGCAGGCGGACACACTCACAGATTGATAGGTAGATAGTCGGTGTGACAGGCAGGACGACAGGCGGCCAGGTAGAGAGGCTTACAGATGCAGGCAGACAGAGGGAGGCAAAGGCACAGAGAGACAGGAAGAGACAATAACACATGGCAAAGGCAGTGATCACATGGACACCGGTCAGTTGACATTGACTTATTGTAACTAATTAATAAAATAGATTCAACAGCATTTTCGTGGGATTAAACGGAAGAATTGTTTTAGCATGAGTGATAGTCATTACAGCTGAAAGGGACAGAAATGAACACAAGCTACAGAAAAACAAACGTCAAGACAAATAAATTCTAGGAACTGACTGTTTTTGGATTATTATTTTTTTCTTTTTTTTTTTTTTCATGCCTGACCTCTAAAAATTTCTGTTTGTTCTTAGCATGGCTCATATACAGTTCACAATGATAACCATGTCAGATTTACTATCCAAATTCTTAGTAATTTCAGAATTGTATCTTGTTGTAGCTGGCTAATTAAGCTAACATTAGCTCCATGAGTTGGTTGAAAACACAGTATCTGGCCGACTTTTCCAGATCACTCGTTTTAAAGCATCTTGTAAATTATATAGCGCTAAAAGACCAAATAGCATTGCTAATGCTGAGTCTCCCTGGCAAAAAAAATAAAAAATGTTAGCCTTAACTCTGATAGCATCCAGTAGTGGGGAAATACTACACAGTGAATATGCTAGTAATGAACAACTTTTTTCAGTTAATGATGTGCCCTTGAAGGCCTTGAAAGGAAATCTCGGTTACTGCTGCAGGTTGTAATCTAGTTAGCCACACATGCTAACAAAACACGAAGTGCTAAGGATGCAGATGACATTTGAAAGGCAGGATCATGTACATTAAACTAAGCAAAAGGCCTCAAAACACATACAGTACACGCCGTGACGGAGCGCTCTTCTCCCTCCGATCCCAAACGCTGTATTGGATCTAAACAGACAAAAGCTTGTATTACTGTCAGAGAGCATTTAGGACACACTGTATCATACACAGCTATGTTGGGTAACAGTGCCAAACTTGATTTGTTTCCACCCATCGGAGTCTACTAGAGCAATACTAAGCTGGTGTTCCATTTCATGGACTTGTCTGTTTGGGGTCATGCACCAGAAGCAACATGTTTTGCCTACACAGACAGTGGATAACATCTCTCATCCTATTATTTACTATGTGGAATAGACTTACATGTTACTTGTGAACATATATAATGTTTTTTTTCTATTTTAGGAAGTTTTTCCTTTTTAAAATGAGTTTTCACCTGGTTACTCAAGGGAGGGTATCACGACACTTGTAGTTCACACACAAGCACAACCTTGAAATGACTAAATGTGTGGTATCATCCTAGAAATAGCAGCCATCCACTTGAGATGAAAGAAAATGAAAGCATGGAGTGATTCAGACTATCAGGGACACACACACACACAGTGCTGCTGAGTGGGTTTGACATCTTCTCACACACATAAGCACCTCTGGTGAAAATAATAATAACATTGTGATATTCTTTAGAGGTTTTGGAGTTGCGTCAAACGTCTCCTAGCAATCTTGCCTGGTGTCACGGAGGTCCACTGGAGATTCAGCTCTTAGCGGTAATAATGACTAATAACCGGAGAAGAAAAAAAGACATGAAGATGTTGATACAAGTATGAGTGGAGGTCAACTGAAGGTATCATAAAGTAAAAAGTCAAAAGACTGAGTTGGTTTCCAAATTTAAACTAGCAATAACCCTAATTATAGTACATTAAAAATCTATTAAAAAACGATTTTATGTATATGGAGCCTATATATCTATATGTATATATATATTTAGGAAAGTAATAGCTGTTATCATCAAACATGATAAAAATATCATCTTGAAAAATCTTGTTTTGCCTTAATGAAATATTGAAAATTACTCTCTTCATCTCACCACCACACACACACACGCACACACACACATGAATACTGACATAAAAAACACATTTTTCTCCATTTTTACTCCTTCCTTCACTAGAAAGTTTGCAGGCAACGAGAACTTTGCACACACAAACATTACATTATACTGCAGCTCCCCGCATTGCTTCCATCCAGCATTTAGGGAAGTATTGCAGAGGCCTGTCTGAAAATAGATCAGCCCGCTTAAGCTTCAAAAAGGCAAAGCGGAAATGAACAGAAACACCAGTCTCCCCACTACGAGTCAGGTGTGCTGCACACTTCAAAGTCAAAAGGAGCCGTGAATGCGGCACAAATGAAGCCTCCGGTGTGCTGATTCAAACTTCCATATCTCAATAATGACCTCACTCTCCTACACGATTACTCATCAGTCATTGAGCCACTGCTGAGGTGGGAAGGTGGTGCAGGCTTCTGGATTTGAGGCTCACAAAAAAAAGTGTTAGAGGGGTGGGAGGCTTGTGTGAATGAAAGCCATTTCAAGTAGTTTGGATAAGACTTGCCTCCTCTATGATGCCACCGTAAAATAATAGCCGGTTTCGCTTTCATGTGACGTTTGCCTCGCCGTGTTTGGCTCTTTTTTTTTTTTAATCTTTAGTTGAAATGTGGTGTGATTGCTGCTGAAGAATCTTGTGTCTACAGCTTACTTGAGTTAGATGCGATCTACTATAACGCTATGAATGCTTTATGTCGGCATGAAAGGGTGATAAACTCTCTTTATGCAGCTGAATTTTTGTGTGTTTACCCTTCACTCCATCTGTTCATGATACTGATTTACATGGTTTTTAGCCATGCTGGCAGTGTGGCTCTATGAAGGGCATTTGGTCTGTTGGTTCAACACTTTGCTCCGCACTAACATATCTCCACAACAACTGGATTGATTGCCATTGGATTCATCGTCATTCGGTCAAAATGTAGTTTTAAGAACATTCTGACAATACTAATTAACTCAATGCACTACTGTACCCACGTTACAGGAAGTCAGTAAAGTGAATATCTGTTGGTTGTTACAAAGAAAATAATCACCTTGAGCTCTAGACATAGCTGCAAACCAAATGTTTTGATCTTGATATCAGCTGCTGTAATATAATTTGGTGCAGTTATGCGGGTAACTTATTTGGTAGCTTGATGCACTCAGAAACTGAACTCATTGCTAATTTGTCAGAGAATATTAAAGCTTTAAAAAACCAGGTGAGAGTGAAGACACTAAAGGCTACTGTTGGATGATGACACAACACACTCCTGCATCTCAGTGGCACCAAACCAAAAAAATAAATAAAATAATAATAATACACCAAAATCCTTTTAGTATGTCTGCACGCCCATATACTCCCGCTCCATTATTCAGCACACCTCTCAGAGATTGATTGCGGTTTGAGAACTAAATGGATCTTTTCTCTTTCTATCTCCTTCGCTTCATTTCTGCTCGACTGTACATTCGTTCCATGTGAAGGTTCAGATATATATATATTTTTTAAATCATCTGTGCAGTAAACCAGCTGCACACTGACGTGATATTGAATTGAACACGCAAATCACGTGGTGGAAGTAAGTGTAAGGAGGCCACAGGTTTCTCTGCGGGGCCTCTAAATGAACAATTACTCAGTGACTCTGAACACTGACAATGTGTCGATCTCTGTAGCTGCATGAGAGATTAAATACATCTTTTTTTTTTCCTCCCTTAATGTTTGAGTTTTGATTTTGGAACACTGTGAAAGTGAATTTTTCACTCCGGTAAGTTTTCCCTCTGGTCAGAGAACATACTGTCTCTCCTGGTTGTACCAATTCATAAAAACCTTCCATTTCAGACTTCACAAAATCAGCCTATTGAATTACAGGAAATCACATTTCCCCGCTCTGCCTACTTATGTAGTTTTCAGCTTTTCTCTACATGTATTTGGACGAATTGGAAAATATTTTTAAGTTACTTAGAACTAGACTGGGCTAACACAAATCCCTAAGCAAGATGCAGAAGCTTTTACCTTTTCAATTTAAGTAAATGTAAAACTGATATCTCTAAGATATTGAGTGCTCTGGAATTTTCCAACTCACTTTGCAGCCAGTATTACCACAGCAACATCTTCCCCTGCAACATTAATGTCATTCTTAAGTAGCCAATGAAAGTGCTTGAAAAATAGATTTCTGTGCAAGCACCTAGCGATTTACCTTTCACTCAAAAGCTCCACTATTCCAGTCTGTTTTTATTGTATTTTGGATATAAATGCATCAACAAACGTGAGTCTCAGTGTGTTTATCCAAAGCTCGGATATCAATTCACCTTTCAAATACTCCCAGCAAAGCTATACGGTCTGTAGGAGACTGCTGGCATAAATACAGACATGAAGACCCGCAACGTAAACTACCAAACTACCAGACTGGGGCTTAATTTTCAAGTCTGGATGTATCAACATCACACTGTTTTGTTTTTTTTAATTATAATAAACGTAGAGCATAGAAAGGGAAAGGGGATATTACGAGCTGTCAGGTTGCATTCATCACGTTCTTCTTTCTTTTCTCTTTTTTTTTTTTTTTTTTCACCCTGGCATTGTATGGAAGAGTGAGGCTTGGAGAAAACAGGGACTCAGATATCTCCACAACCATCCATGTCAGTGTGTGAAATGTTGTGGCACGTGAAATTATCACTCAGGTTCAGCTGCCTGTGGTCATACACACACATACTTCACACTTCTAATGAATATTGTTATTTTTCAATTCATGTGTTTGGTGGACCGCTCTTCACGTTTGGATATTGAGGGGTTAAGGAGTTGCTTTAAAGTGAAATTTACAGTCTCCCTGCACTCCTTTTGTGTTTTCCTTCCCGTGTTTTGCATCCCATTCCTTCCTTCTCTTCTGCCCTTCCTTCAAACAGTCTGCCTGGCTTGTGAGAGTGAGTCCCAAGCGACCAGCCAGCCGGGCCGCCTAAAACTTATGACTAGCCATGTTCTTCAAACATCATGCCGCAACCAAAGCATGGCAGGATGACAGATAGTCCCTTCAATATATAGTGACAAACAAATTAGTGCAAAGATGCTTCTCGCTGCATACCAGATGTGTTGGGCTCTGTGGTATGGAACAGCCGATGAAAAACTGTCCACGTCCCATCTGTGCTTTGCCGGGACCATCGGTGCAGCAATTTGTGCTGAACAAAGTAGTGCAAACAGCCAGTCTGATTATATGTGTCATAATGTGAAGCATAAAACACTGCAGGGGAAGATCACACAGAAGCTTGATGAGAGGAGAGGGAGGTCATTTAGGAGTAAAAGGACAGGATGTAGGTAAAATAATGAACGGATAGAGGGAGAGGTAGGTAAATAGGAAACAGGGGAATAGGTGAGGCAGCTGGGGAAAGTGAAACACTGAAAGATGGAGGAAATACAAATTTCTTTCAGTCCTCCAAACACACAAATTGTGTTTCATATTAAATCAGACTGCAAAACAAATCACACTTCTTTTCTGCAATTTTTCTCCGTCGCGCCTTCCCTCTCCTCCTTGTAGCGCTCCAGGCCCGAGCTGGTGACTGCAGGGCTCTGACACGAACAGGCCAATTTGTATCTACCCTCACACCTACATATTGACTCCCACACACTCTGAAATTGGAGACCACATACAGGGTCACGTCACCATCTGAGTGCCATGTCAGCGTGGTTGTGCACTTATTTGCCAAGGTAGGCAATAAGGAACACAATGTTTTCTCTATTGAGTGCACCAGCAGGACGGGATTTCAGCTCTAAGCGCACAACTACGATCAAAGTTGAGAGGAGTAAAAAAAAACCCCAAAGACTTCACAAGTCAAAGAAGAGAATGGGAAGCATTTGATATTCATGCTTTGCTTCGGTGCAGATGACAACGCTGTGCGGGGAAGTACATGTCGCTGACAGAAAGCAGGATAACGGTAGGAGACAACACACTGAGAGGCGCAGACATTCCTGACCTGCTTAGTGTCATTACGCCACAGACTTATCTTGCTCGCTCTGCCTTGTAAATACACTCGAGTGCTTGTTATCAAACGAGCGAGGCGACAAACCTCATCCAGGTTTGAGTCCTCAGCTTCCTCTGCGTGTAAATGAGTCATTCTCATGCATGACAGCCCGCATTAATATTCTGTTAAGAAGGGAAGCGAGTGCGCATTAAATCTGCCACTTATCAGGTAGCGATCGTGATCGGTGTGAAACTTTGGAAAAGAAGTCATGTCTGTTTGCTCTTAATTTCTCGAAAGGTTTTCATTTTGGGTTTCATTTTGTTTATTTCTATTCCTGTTCCTACTTCCTGACCACACTGACATTTCAGCCGGGACTAAGTTAATTTTTTTCTGGATGACATGTTGTTTGCATGTTTCTTTCACTCTTTTCATAAAGGCTTTTTCCAGCACTCTAAGCTACCATTGTTCAGATTGTGCTATTTTAGCACTAAAAGCTTTTGCAGTCACACATGCAGTAACACAACCTTGTCCAAAGTCAACATATTTTTATATTCAATGTGCGGGATACACATTGAAAAACATGCAGTGAAAAATTCATTTTTTTTTTTTCTGTTAAAAAAAACATACTTTTGTACAGGCCTGAGATAGGACATTAAAAAGCTTTTATCATGGCAGTATTCTCAAATCTTACTCCTGCATTGAAAGCGAGCGCAGTTCTCGGAGGTGAGTGTTTGAGGAGATGTGAGTGGTGTTAGCCGGCGGTGTGATCATAAGCCCTGCTGCACCATCACACCGTCTGCTGGGCCTCTACGACAATCCACTGCCGTCACACACTCTGAGCAGGTTCCTCAATGACACTCAACCATGGCAAGTCGCCTCTCAGGAGCATAAAAGTGTACTCTGTCCATCTGTCAAAATGGAAAAGCAAGAAAGTGGCATCAGCCTTCCCCCGTGCACCACAATATGATGAAGCGATTCACTGTCCACTGGAGTTCTTCTCCTCATATCCCACCTTGGAACACGTCGTCCTATTCTGTGGCCACCTCAGTTTCACTCTGAGCAAAGTAGCCCTTGCTGCCAGCACTGCCAATGAATTCAGAAATGCTCTGCTAAATCTTATCTTTCATTGTATTATATAAGCTAGGCCAGCAGGGAACTGATGTAATATTTAATACATAATAATAGAATACAGCAAGCAATACACAGCAGACTGAAAGAACATGAAGGAGAAACAAAGCGATGAAAAAGATTTACACATTTGACTTATTGTAGCAAAATAAACAGAAGAGTTCAGCACACTGAGACAAATCAAATGAATTATACTGTTTTTTTAAAATCAAGATAATTCACATATACTGTATAAAAGTAATGTGTTTCAACACAAGTACAGTGCACTTGAATTTCACTTCAAGCTCATTTAGCGATAGTGCTCCTTTTATGCCAAGTTTGCAGAGTTACTCCTTGGCATCACAACAAATGAGCTCAACCAGTTTACAAAAACAAATGTACTGGCTTAACTGGCACCGAACCTGGCTCCAATGTTATTTGTATTCCTGTAATTATTTCTCTAAAGCACAAACCTCAATCCCAGAAGACACAGACATCAGTAATTGCAGGACGTTTGTTACACCTGAACATGTCGAAATGTTTTTTTGCCAACTTTGCGTTGACTGGTTTTACTGTCTCGATAGAGAATTAGTTGAATGTCTCAAGGAAATTAAATCGAACGCAACTGGACTTGGTTATTTGTCTTTGAAGACGTTTTACTAGTTCAGGCTAGCAGTCTTCAAAGACAAATAACCAAGTCCAGTTGCGTTCGATTTAATCTCCTTGAGATAACCATGACCTGGATGAATGAGAATATTCACAGGCTTAATTAGTTGAATGGTTTGCTAATTATGCACATTCACTTTATACTAAAAGTTAGGTTACCAGTAACGTCTAACCACAACATCCGCCGTTTTATTACTGGCCTTCATGTTGTAACCCCCCCTTGTTTACTGGTGTGTTTCTTCACTCTTATCACTCTCATGTATAATATAAGGCCAACAGCCGTATAGTTTATCTTAAAACAAACTCTGGCAACAGTTAGCTTAACGCTTAACAAAATCCACCTACTAGCTACTAGCTACTAGCACCACTAATGCTAAGTTATTGTTTGTTTAGCAGCTACCTTCAGTCAGAGCCAGGCTAGCTGTTATACCTGTTTTCAGTCTTTGATCCAAGCTAAGCTAACCTCTCATCTAACTATTAGCAGGAAAACTAATAAATGTATTTCCCAAAATATTGAACTATTGCTTTTAAAGTTGCCAAAAATATATTTATATACTGTATGATAATGTGTGTGAATGTACAACATACAGGTGTACTAATTTAGGTGAATATTATAGATTATTGTGTATTCTCTCCATTTATTTATTTGAGGTTTATTCCTTCAGTCATAATAGTTTTTTTTTTCCATCTCATTGTCTGTTGTAATTATTATACGGAAACCTAAATAAGATATCCACACAAATCGAATCAGAAAAGTGTGTAAATGAAAAAAAAAATCCCTGAAGTTTAATCGTTGATAGCCTCAAAGGGTGTCACAGACACGGCGCTTAATACGATCAAATGAAAAGCAATATCTACCATCAGGAGTCCCTAGATTAAAACAAGGAACCGCTGCAAATAAACAGAAAATGAAAAATGCGGTTCAAGGCAATCACCATGAATACCACGTCACAGCATACATGTGTATTTGTAGTCCAGTATAGAGCATAATATAGTGTATACTGTACATCACGACAAATCTACTGTGTGAACAACATAACGTGTGCTCAAAAAGGAAATACAAAAACCATACAGATTAATACGGGAGCACTTTCACTTCAATCACACTGACTTTGACTGACTCCAGTCCAGATGATAATCACATAGTATTTTGGTGGTAGTTCTGCTGCTGTGTACACACAACTATCAGGCTGGGCATCTACAGTGAAGGCTCTCTGTCCAAACGTAAAGCAGATGGCCTGGCGACTTTGTCCTCAGTACTGCTAATCAGGTGCTGAATATCCATCAGCCTGTGCAGCCTTCTTCTGCCACAACCTCGGTCCAAAGTACTGTACAAGTTCATGAAAGTCTAACTCTACTTATTTGTTTTAATCTAACCATACTTTTCATATCTTTTTAGTTCCCTAATTTATGCCACCATCATCGTTTTGTACACAAAATGACATTTATGAAGTTTAGAGATATATAAGTTTGTTTTGTGCTTGCTTTGTCTAGAACATTACTCTCCAATAGACACTAAAAGTGATTAAAGCACATCCTTCCAGTTCATCAGTTTGTGTTTACAGGTGGGAAATATCAGGGCCCCGAAAAAAACAAACAAACAAAACAATATCCTGTTTGTAATTATTACTGGGTGGTCCATGTGAACAGGTTGTTTTTACAGAACAGTCAATATGTATCGAGCCCATCATCAGAGAAGCTGAGAACTCTGTACACCAACTAAGTAGTTGACTTACACTTTATAACCATGTTTAAATATTCAGAAAATCTTCTGTCCTAGGTCCCATAGTCGTATGTAAAAGGAGGTTTTATTTGTGGTATAATTGTGTAGTCAGAGCTTACTTTGTCCTGAGGGCTATGCTATGTACTTACAGTGAAATAGGAGATAAAAATTTAAAAACTAGTTAATTTTTATCCATGCTAGTGGCGTAATACTTGAGTTCCTCTGATGGCACAGCCATTAGATAACTTTTAGATTAAATTGGATCTAATATGATTCCAATAATTTATTTTGTGGGATACAGTGCCGATTATTGTATCGCGATAATGATGAAATGAAAACTTTTGGCTTTTCATCAAGCACCATCAGGTCACAATTATGATTTGTTGAATACTTTGAACGATGACACAATACCTGCAAAACTATTGACATTCCCATCAGCTGTTGTGCCATGTTAGTGTTAGCATGTTGCTAAAAGTGCAGCTTTACAGGGCTGCTAGAGTCGCTACAGACTCTTAAGCCAGGTTTATGTTTAATGCAAGGGGTTCAGGAGCCCTGCTGTTGTCATAGGTTTTAATTTATTTATTGAATGTCTGTTGACTGGAGTTATATCCACCTAACTTATAACATTATTTGGTCACGTCTCATTGGAGAATAGGAGACTGTGTTTATGTTCATTCATTCATACAAAGTGATGGCTTTGCTGTGTGTGTGTGTTGCTGAACCTTTTTTGACTTTGTCTTCACTGTCAACAAACTCCAACTTTTGACTTTTTTTAAGTCCTTAGTATTGAGTGGTTTGATCACAAAACATCAACTGAGGAGGCTTCACTTCTCACTGTGATGACAAAAAAATTTACAGTACAGGAAAACACAGAAGCAGAGAAACACACACACACTTACTTTTTCAGTCATAAATCATAGTGAGACAACATTACAGCACACGTGGGCTTTCTATATGATGACATAAAGGTGGAAAAGACACTTACCACCATGTCTTTTTTAATATATCTTTTCACTCAACGATCAGATGAGAGATGTGACAGAAATCAGGTTTTAAGTGCTGTGGAGAAACAATGCAGCTTCTCATTTAGTGCCTCAGTAGCTTTCAATGTGAGGCTTGCAGGAAGACACTGAGAAGAAGAAAGAAAGAGAGAGAGAGAGAGAGTCAATGATTTCCCCCAGCGCCTGTTTTAATAGTGTCTCCTGTCGCTCATCTGACCCATTCGTTATGCTGAGCCACGGGGAAATCTGATTGGGCTCATTACCCTCTCCTCAGAACTGATACAGGAAGTGCAAGGAGAGAGAGAGAGAGAGAGAGAGAGAGTCTTGTCTGCAGCTCATTGTGAATGGACACCATCACCAGTGTTGTCACTATCAGGAGTATATGGCCATCTGCCAAGGCACTCCCTATCTAACCTGGCTCTCCTCTGCCTCCCTGCCTTTGCACGGTGGAAACAAATGAGCATCGTCTCCTCTGTCTGTGTCACGGTGCAGTTGGGAGCGGACGTAGTGAGCTGAGACTATATATTGGCATGCATTGTCTCTTTCATTCAGCCTGCTGGTGAATGAGAAGGGATGGATGACAGATACCGTGAAGGGCAAGTAAGGTAACAATGTCCACATCAGCGGTTGGCACATTAAATGAACTTTGCACCAGGCAGGATTTATCCTCTCTGCTCTGAAAGTGAGGCTTTAAAAACCGTTTCATCCTCGCTGTAGATTCACCTTATTTTGCCTCACTTTAATTCTGATGTCATGTAAGGTCACTGGGAGGATTTTACTGCTTAACCTTCTTCCTCATCACTAGTTGTTACACACACAAAGGAGATATTTAGTTCTGAGAAATGTGTCTTTGCTGATAACGTGCCACATGCTTTCAATGTTCAGGAGTTTTCAGGTGGTGTAACAGCCTGGTGGCCATATGGACGTCCTCAACAGCATTACAGTTAATATCTAACTCTGTTTCTAAACAGGCAATACTAGATAACAAGAGTAACAGTCCATTTAAGTGTACAGTACAATTCTGAGGCATATAAAATTTTATAAATATGAATACCATAACTTTGTTTTTTCAACCTTTCCAGCCCGGTTAATCAACTCACGTGTCCCCATGCAGGGGCCCAAACCTTATGGTGGAAACCACTAGACTAAACTACCTTACTGTACATAAAGTAGTTAAAACAATCAAGTCACATGGGCCATTTTTAGCGAACTGAATACTTTTTATTTTTGGTACTACGAGTACTAGTTGGTACTACTTGACTTAAGTAGTTTTGAACAGAGCTCTTTGCTAGTGATTGGATTTCTAGTAGAAGATCTTAATATTATTTCTTCTATAATTGAGAGTAATGCAATTTGACAAATACAGCAGATTACATTGCTGTCATTTAGGCCCGCTGATGTACAGAATCGTCTTAAACAAATTTTTTTTTCAATGTAATACAACAAACCACTATTATTGTATAAAACATCCAACTGTGTGAGCTCTCCGCAGCGTATTTTAATTTACAAGGTTGAAAATATGCTGTACCTCTCAGGGAAAAATCAATCACACTACATACCGTAAAGCACTAACAGAAACTGCCTGTGATGTTATACACAGCTCACTCATAAATCAGGCCGAAGTATGCTTAGGCCTGCGCTTCATAAACCTATCAAAAAACGATCAGAGGTGGCATTTGGAGGATGACCTCTAAACTGCACTGCTTACCACTGCACAGTTGATTCAGCACTGAAAACATGATGCTATTTTCTGCTCAATAGCTACTTCCTGAGACATTTGAAATGAACAGTGTTCCATTGAAAGTGAGAAGAATTGTTTTTGAGGGTTGCTTTGAAATTAAACAGACCTGAAGAGCTCTGTACAGAAAGGCTCTATTCTGACGGTGAACTAACTAAATATCCTTTGACTGCAGAATAAAAGGTCTATTCAGGCTTTCATGCAGCACAGTGTTGTGTGCAACACATCAGCAAGTGTTGACGATAGTGTATGGAATGTGTTTCCTGTGCATTTATGTTTTAGGGATGGTAATAACAGTCTGTATGTCTGCCTACCACTTTGGACCAAAATGAAATATCTCAATAATGAATGGATGGATTAGTATGAAACATTCATGGTTCCCAAAGGATGAATTCTACTGACTTTGACTTTTGCCAGCAGCATTTGTCTAATACTTAGGTTGCCTGGAAAACAAATTTCACATCCTCATCTGTACTCTATACATTGTCATTGTGATTGTTTTAACATAGTAAGCTCTTAGCTTAAAGCCCTGCTGTGTCTAACCACAGCCTCACAGAGCTACTAGCGAGGCTGTAGACTCTTAGTCTTGTTACCTCCCGGTGGTCGTTTTGGCAGAGTACGTTTCTGTACAACAGCACTGATTAGAAATGAAGTTACGTTAGCTCACTGGCAGGGCCAATTGCTAGGAATATGGCCAACTATACTTACAACAAATTAACAAAACACTGCAGGGTGCATCATAGTCAAAATGATAAACCATCTCTGGTATATTTGGCAGGCTCTTATCTGCATTAGCAGGATTCCTCAGATCTATATTCACATGACACCGCTCACTTCTGAACGTGTCGATGTGAGCGTTATAACAGCATCTTATTCTCTAAGGAGAATACATTTGCTTACGCTGTAGCCGCGTATAACATACTGTACACGCCGTATGCATCTGTTTACGCTGATCCCAGTGGGCCCTTTGACTTGGCAGAAGCTGTTGAGTGGGTGGTGTACAGTAGACCCCTCGGCAAAACAGGATTATCAAATATACATTACAGGCTTTTCAGGGCCCCGGTGTGAAAGCTTAGGCTCCTGTGTGTTAATTGCTGGCCTTGCTGTGTTTGTAATTTCATGCTTGATGTGAACATTTGTCTTTCACGCTACAAAGGATCTGGATACATTATGTGTACAAATGCAAGAATGAGCTAAGATATGCCGTACCAGCCGATAGACCTTTAAACACCCCTAATTTTGCCACTTTTTTAAAAAAAAATTTATTTATTTTTTTTATACTACAAATAGGGCTTTGGGGGCCTTAAAAACAATATAGACTGATTTGAAAATGATCTGGATAATGACCCTGTTGGCCAAGGGAGTCATTTAGGGCCAAATTGCTTGCTGCTTGTGTTGGGCTTTAGTCCATAATTAGGTCAGAATGCAAATGCTCGTATTGTGATGTTGGCCCACGAGGACTAGCACAGCTCCAGCCTCAGTGTTTAGAGTCTACCCATGTGTGTCAGAGTGACTCATTGAGTGCTGTTGAGCTGCGAGGAGAGAGAGAGAGAGCACCGGCGGCCGAGCTCATTCACAACCTTGCGCTCTTATCAAAACATGTTTATTGCACTGTAATGTGGCACCCCATTTATGCAGCATTTAGCTGTGTGAAATCAGAGCTGCTGCAGGCCTGAGTGCTATGCAGGACCCTGACGGAGAGAGACGGACAGCTCCGAGGCCATCTTGACCTCAGGCTCACCCTCTAACCTTCTCACATGAAGTCATTCTACCTCGATTTCTTCCTCCTGCTTTTTCTTACTTTATCAACTCCCATCTACTTCTGTCCACCTTCACTTTCTCTCCCTCGCCGCCTCTCCCTTACCTTCAGCTTTTATTGATCATTAGTTGATGTTAGGAACAGAGAGGGGGTGTAATTAAAGAGCCAGACTGGTCTGTCAATTCTGCTCAACGCTGCATGGAGAGCACCAGACCGAGCGATAGGCCTAATAAGGCTTCATACTGTAAACAACACGCACACCTGGACAGCATAGGGCCCCGGGGGAGAAACAAGAGAGAGCCACTGTCTGCAAGTTAGCTTTGATAAGAGAGGAAGTTTATCACCAAAGATGTGTGTGCATGTGTGTGTAAAGGTTTGTGTTTGCTTCCTTGTGCGGGAATGTATGTATTGTGGTTCACACATGGGCGACAGAGAAACAGCCTTGTGTGCATACTCCTGCTCACTTATGCTTCTTCTCTGTCCCCGCGTTGGGCCGACACTGATCCGGGGCTTTAATCGATAAAACTATCAAAACATCTCCACCGCTGCCCTCTTGTTGACTCTGCGTGTCTCTTGTCTCTTCTCCAGAGAAAGTCAGTATGCTGTCAGCATTGATCGCTCCCTTCAAGTACATAAGCCCTGGGACCAGCAGCACAGAGGACGAGGACAGTTTAAGTAAGCTGCTGCCTCTTTTCTTTCTCTCTGTCAGCAGGCTGCACTAACTCCCTCAGTGGCTGGCCTAATATGGAAATGATCTCTGTGTCACCATTATAATGAATTATTTGGGAAATGAGCTATTTGATAGCGCACGGGTGTCAGCTTGTGTGATAATCATTAAGAATCTGTATTATCTTGCAGTGTGTTATTAAATATTAAGATTGAATGTTCACGATAAATAAGTCATTAGGTAGGTGAATGTGCACCTACATACACTCAATCATCTAGGACTACAATCTGCTTCAGCCTAACAGTGAATAGCAGCACTTGATCCCAGCCTCCCGTATCACCATTAACATTCTTGTGGTGAGATCTGAGCACCCTATTTTTGTTCATTTTCCATCAGAAATGCAATACGCAACCACTTCCCAGTAACTAGGTTTGAAGAGCGTATCACAGCTGTTCAGACTCAGCTCTCACGGAGGATAGAAGTGTGAAATAAAGCGGGCTACAGACATTTCTCTCATCCTTTCTCACAGTGTCTGCCACTCGTGCAATCCCCACCCCCATTATAAATAGGATTGATGCTTTGCATTGGCCACAGGGACCAATGTCTCCTTACTTACGACATAGATTCAGAACCAATTTAGAGGCAGATTACAGAATGATTTGGCAGATGACTTCCCCATTTTTAGGGGATTTGTATTTGTATTTTAAAACACTTAAATGCGATCAAGCCTTGTGGTATGAAGTAGGCTTGGCTCAGGGAGATGATTGTAGATTTGTTCATTACCATTTCATTGTGTATCAAGTGGCTCAATCTGCCTGGAGAGATTTTCCTTGATTCATTTTTGTTCAGCCAGGATAAAGTGAGCACAGTAATAACAGCGTTTTTCCCCCACTATGAATGACATTGTTTCTGTTTTTTATTGTAGGTACCAGCAGCGCAGAGGTGAAGGAAAACCGCAATATTGGTAATTTAGAGGATCGGTCCATAGGATCTGCAGAGTGCCAATCGCTTTTCTGCTCTGACTCTACAAGAAGCGGGAGCTCTGGTCTGAAGAGGAAACGGCCACTGGAGGAAGACAATAACGGGCACCTGTGCCAACTCCGTCTTATCTACAAGAAGTTGTCCTGGTCTGAGGCACCAAAGAATGCTTTGGTGCAGCTGAATGAGCTCAGGCCAGGTCTGCAGTACCGCATGGTGTCTCAGACAGGCCCGGTCCACGCTCCGGTCTTCTCCATCGCTGTGGAGGTTAATGGGCTGACATTCGAGGGCACGGGCCCGACAAAAAAGAAAGCTAAAATGAGGGCAGCAGAGCTGGCCCTCAAGTCCTTCATCCAGTTCCCCAACGCTCCTCAAGCCCACCTAGCCATGGGAAACATCTCCAACCCTTCAGCCGACTTCACCTCCGACCAGGCTGACTTCCCTGACACGCTCTTCAAGGAATTCGAGTCTTCGCCGTGTTCTGATGGCCTCTCACTCTGCAACTCAGCAGCAGAGAGCGAGTTACTATCGAGTGAGCTACTGAGACATGGGCGGTTGCTTCGCCATACCTTGGACCTGATGGTGCAGGCTCAGCAAAGGCTGGGTGGGATTGTTCCAGAGCCTGAGGCCCCCAAGAGCCCTGTGGCGATACTCAATGAGCTCCGTCCGGGCCTGCGCTATGCCTGTCTTTCCGAGCAAGCTGAAGGCCGGCGGCTGCGTAGCTTTGTAATGGCAGTGCGGGTGGACGGGCGGATATTTGAGGGCTGCGGTCGCAGCAAGAAGCTGGCAAAGATCCAGGCGGCCCAGTGTGCTCTTCAGGCCCTCTTCAACATCAGGACAGCCCCTGAGGAGAGGACAGGTCTCAAAGCCAGCAGGAAGAGTTGTCCTCATTTACCCCAGGTGAGTACAGACACATAGCTGCGCCTGTCTTCAGCTAAGCTTCTTTGGCAGCCACTCCACTTCCGACAGAGGCCTGTAATGACCAAAACAGCAGGCGTGCAGCGAAGAGCCAAACATCTTCCAACAAGTAATTAAGGGGGAAAGGAGATAGGAGCTAAAAGAGTGGGGATGGGAGGAGAAATGGTGGCAAAACTGATAAAGCTATGTGTAAGCAAGCTGGCATTTACCTTGTGTAAAAAAAAAATAGGACATGCAACAAAAATACATATCAAATCTGTCGACATGTGTTTGTGGGTGTATTTATGTGTGTTCTGCAAAGCTTGTGCCTTGGATAAACAATATCTGTTTGTTGGTCTATTTAAATAGAAACGCATGTAAATGAAGCTAATTATTGTCCTTGTGCCTCTGACATGAGAGAAATCTGCATCACAACCTAAAATGGGTTTTGTTTTTTTTATGTTTGTAGAGCTGTAATTGGGAGAGTTTCGTAATTTTGCAAAATCTCTTGTTTCCTCATGTGTGGCATCACAGTGACTACAAACATTAATTCAATCTGTTGCCCAAAGGAGATAGAAAAGCAAAGAGCAAATCGACAAACAAACCAATCCCATGCTCATTTACCCAAATATGTAAATAGCAATCAGAGCGAGGAAACTAGTTTTTGAGAAACTTGAGGAAATTGGAGAGCCTAAAAAAACACAGTGGCTGGATTGGCTGGCACTTGTTGACAGCCATTTAAAAAATGTATTTCAGCTGCAGAATTTCATCTAAAGTAAAACTGCCCTGAGTAGATAGTCACACTGATTTATTTGTTGTTGTTTACTATTGTTTGTATAGAGAAAAACCTCATTGCCAATCGTTCCAGGTCACTGGCATATTGGCAACTGAAAGTAAAACTTTAAATTTTCATCTACTGTCCTAATACAGCATAAAAGCATGTGTAAAGCACCAAAATTAAGCGACGCACATCCAAAGCATCTTTTCCATATAGTCTTTCCTTGAAGCCTTCTGTTGACACACAACACAATGTTTGTGCTTCTGCATGTCCCGTAGGGTACATGTCGTATTAACATTCCTTTCCAGCCTTGAAGAAATAAACTGGCGAGTGTCCTTCCCCCAGAGCATGACATCAACCCAACAAACCTGTACGTTTGCCTGGGAGAAACTTTTTCTTTTTCTCCCCACTGCCACGGTGTCTAAAAGGATTTTAAGAGGATTTGCTGCACCCGTTTAGTTCCAGAAAGCACTCGCTTGTGGAATTTCTTGAAAGTCAGCCGTGCTGTCTGCCATAACTCAAGAGGCATTTTATTTTCAGCGGTAAATGACAAAAGCCCAACAATATGCAAGCATACGTCCATAAATAAACATGTGACCGGGCATGTGTTTGCTGTATCATGTGTAATATGTTTCAACGTTTGCATAATGTCAAAGCAAAGCCCTCAAGCTCATATACGCTCTCTATTTATACAGGAGTCAATATTCATGCCAAGCTCTGATTGCATGGGCAGTGGTTGACTACTCTGCAGATGCGACACGTAATGTGTGGGTGGTTGCCAGCTGTGGCCTGTGGGTAATGGAAGCGTTATGGTGGTATGCCAAGTTATGTGTGCCACCTCTGTTCTTTTCCCAGAATTCCCTCCGGCTTCACCTGTAGCAGGATGTTAGTGGTCCTATGCATTGCAGCATAAACACTTTTGACAACTTTTATCTCACTTTTTTTTTTTTTGTCAAAAATAAGTAATTTCATAAATACAAGTTTAAGCTTTATTTTGTTAGTTGTATGCATTAATGGCATTAATTAATTTCTATTGCAAAGAAGCTGAAAAGATCGTGAAATGATCAGTGTCGTTCTTTTTCCATTTCCAGCGATGAACTTGATTAAATAGGGTGTTATTGGTGATAGGAATGATGACAAAAGGTATGAAAATAAGGCTCGCGTTGTCATCACCTGGAAATGGTGCAGTATCTGCCTAATACCGGTTGCGTAGTTGTGAAAAGATCAATTTTCCAGATTTAACCAGATTTTGTTTCCTTTGAATAATTGAGGCATGACAAAGTCAGATTATCAAGGATTTTACAAAAAAAAAAAAAAAATTAATTAAAAAGATTTGGGAAATTCCTGCATGCCTGTAGGTATTTAATCAAACATTAACTGTAATATCACAGCTTTTTTCACAGATAAATTTCATATGAGACCGAAAATGGTGCTGAGCCAATTTAGCTGCTCAGTTCCCACTGAGATCCATGCATATGCCCTCTATTTATAATCCCTCCTGGCAGAACAAGCTATGGGTCATCTTAATTATTCCCTACTGTGTAGTGACGGAGAGCTTTCATACACAACCTCTTGATTGATTGGTTTGTCTTAATAAAGACCCAGAGGGAAAGCACCATCTAATGTCTAACAGGGTTAAGACGACACATAGTTCCCTCTTGTGAAGTGACATGCGGCATGCAGTGAATAAGAAAGGAATTCTACACTGTCACGCCTTTTCAGGATATTTCATTAACATAGAAGTGTAACATAAAGGATGAGGAACTGCATTAGTCCTTCCTTCAAACTTGTCTTGTAGCTCCAGAAACCTCCTCAATGAAAAATTTAAACTCTCACTGCAACCGCATGATGCTCTATTCTTCTCAGACCTTCCTCACTTCACATACATACTAACAGATAATACAGAAAGATGGACAAGACAGGTATACCAGAGCACGTCTACATATGCAATAGACACTTTCCCACAGTAATAACACCTCTACTTTCCTCCATCCCTCCTACGCTCATGTATATGGGAATTGACTTTAACAATCACACTAGAAATGAGGCATTGGCTGCAGTCAGCTTGACATTAAAGAGCTATTTATCTTCCAGCAACGTCTTTAATTTTTTATTCCTTTATTTGACCTTTATTTATCAGGGGAAATCGAATGAGAATACATTCTGCGGAAATATTACATTCGCTTTTTCCATTTATTTGTGCCTAAGAGGTGGTCAGTACAGCCACGCTCTTCTACTTACTGCTACTGGGACTTACTGCCTTGCTCAACAGCACATAGATCAGGGAAGAGACATATTCTGCTGGTCAAAAAGCCAGAACTTCTTTAAAAGTAATCAGTCAGTAGCTGCTCTAATTCAATCCGCAGCACTCCAGTTACCAGAAAATGTATTTGCCCTATTAAGGCCTGCACAGTGAAGTGGGAAAGTGCTGGAGTAATCCTGACACCCCTTTTACCAAGTGGAATGATTACCCCACTGTTCAGGCCTTGATTGGCCACTTAATCTCCCCTTGCTGTCACAACACACTGCGGTGTTGCCAAGTCAACTGAAGCCTGAGACTTGTGTGCAACAGTGGGAAGGCAGATTGTCAGCGGGTCCATGTGGAAGGACAGCACGGAGGTCAGTGGTCAGGACGCTGCACTCTGCCACCCTGGATTAAGAGCTATTTGAATAGGGAAATGTGCTTGGTGGCAG
This sequence comes from Pampus argenteus, assembly GCA_036937835.1. NCBI lineage: Eukaryota > Metazoa > Chordata > Actinopteri > Scombriformes > Stromateidae > Pampus > Pampus argenteus. The sequence continues at coordinate 12,880,325 of CM072880.1, read as the reverse complement.
AGCAGAATGAAAATGAAGGTTAATGGAGGAGCGGTTGAGGGGTGAAAGCAGATGAACAAGCAGACATACAGTAGCTTATGGTTTATAATATTTTAATTTGTCGTATCATATAAGATCAGATGTATATTGTCCTTTAGTTTATTGCGGTTCAAAATGATTTGATTTAGTTATCTCTAAATGCGAACCATCCTAGACAGAGAAGGATGAGGACTGGTCAAGTGGAGTAATTTCTCTGTCTCCACCACAGCAAATTGAATATGATTTCAGACACTTGAAGGTGACCCCTGTCAGCGGCGGAGCCTTTCGCAGATTGTTTTCTTTGTCTAATCTCTCCCACTTCTAATCTGTCTCAATATAAACAGCTGTGACAGGCTGATCATTAATTAATATTGCCACAACAAATTAGCGACAGCGATCGCCCGTCCAGGCACCCTGTCTAAGATAGAAATCCACCAAGCTGATGGAGAGAGAGAGAGAGAGAGAGGGAGGGAGAGAGAGGTGTGAACAACACATTAGAGAGGAGATGATTAACAGCTTTGGAGACCTTGCAGATAGTGTTACAGCTTCAGCGTGCGGATAGCGACGGCGACAGATACACACAAAGTGACAGCAACCGCAGCAGACTGTACTCAGAGGATCAACTGTGATTAACAGCATAAGTGGCGCAGTGCAACTCGCCTGATGAAACATCTGCATTCATCATTTTCTACTGATTCAGTCACGTGAAATGTCTCTTGCAGTTGTTCCTTCAGACAGGTTGGAATACATGGAGAAAAACGCGCAGTGCCTCAGTACATTATAATGTGAGATTATCTTAAATTTTAATTTATTGCAACACAGTGCAGAGGTTAATGTTTCCAAATTAATGTTTTTGATAGTATAATTCTATTTTATTACAATTTTTGTTTTTGTCATTTTGGCCTATTTTTTTTTTATATTTAAATGTTAATATTAAAATTTACTTCCCATATTAGTTTCTGGTCACTGAGATCGGATCATCAGATCGACAGTTTAAATTATGGCAGCTGATACAATTATTAATGAAAATTGTCAGTTTTAAACATCCAACAGTCGAGGGACTGATCATGAAAACAAATGGAGGATTGTTGGATAATATACGTAAATAGATAAATGAAATAATAGTAACTGATGGAAAAGTCGAAACCAGATAAGCAAATAAGACCAGGTTTAATAAACCTTTTAGAGAACACTAGAAGGTCTTATATATCAAAACTAATTCTGATCTCTGACCTGTGTAATTGACAGAAAAAAAAATGAATTCCTCATGTGCATCTATAAAGTATCTCATTACAATATGTCACTTAGGTTACAGAAATAAATGTGTGCAAAAAGCCACAGTTTGCCTCTGGACTGTCAGGCTGCCCTTTCAACAGCCACTTAGCTCATCATTTGCTGTTAAAGAAAAAGCAGCATGGAAAAGTGGAGATTTGTGTGTGAAATTACTGAACAATAATGTTTCCTCATCTAAATGGGAGCACCCCCGTACATGGAAAGGTTAGAATCATCCTCAACTGTCTAATATGTATGCAAAATATGACCTATGAAGCTGCAGGCTGTTGAATCTAATGTACCGCGTCAGCATGCAGCTTTGAGGGGAAAATCCCTAAGCAGGGAGGAACTGAAATGAAGCTGGTCGGGTCAAGTCACCTCGCCTATACAGTAAAACGCCCCTGTAATCTATTCCAAAGAAGCATGGCGCTCCTGTCTGCACCTCTGCTCGCCCTACAGTATCCTGAGTCGCTTCTACTAAGTCTTCATTGTTTGTGACAATTCTCCATTCCTCCCTCCTCCTTCCCTCTCCACATACCCTAACTGTGAGCCAGAGCATGGCTATAATCATTTTCTGAAAAACCTCTCACACTTCATTAAAAGCATAATCAAGTTCATTACAATTTCATAGGCGTTCAGGTACCAAATGGCTTCCAATAAATCACGACTATTGGTCCTGTGTGGCTGGCATGTGTAGGTTTATCTCTGGCTCTCAGGCAGGAGAGAGCGGAAGACGAAGGAGGGGAGGGGAGGGGACAGGTCTGGATGTCTGGCCTTTAAATGACCTTCCAGCCTGGAGCGATGGACCGCTCTGTCATACACACTCAGCAGAGATGTGCACACACCCAAAATCAGAACGCGTCACAGCTGGGAAATCAGATTGTTTGTGAAGGCATCGCGGTGACATACAGTGAGCAGATCAACAGATGTGGCAACATAGCATTTACAACTACAACAGTTTTATCTTCAGCTTTAATATACTATTTATACCTTAAAACTCAAATTCAAGAAGAAAAGAAGTATTGAGCTATAATTTCTTTACAAAGGCCTTATGTGCAGCCACAAAGTTTAAATCATATTTGCAGTTACACATGTTAATATCTTCCTTTCTGATTATAAAATAGTTTATCTAATTTTTCCAAAAAGTCCAAAAAGTTGGTGTTAGTCTTTCAAAGCTTTCTAAATGTATAACAGACATGAGGCCACATCAACACACAGAAACAGACACACATCCCCCAACAGCGATTGTCCCTCTCCACCCATTCACATGCCTGGCTGATCACTTGGACCCGCTGGGCCTCCCTAACCTCCATAGATGTTTCCCTGAAGGCTTCCATAGCCGAGGCAACACGTCTTTGTGTTGTTGATGTGTTCGTCTCACTGTGGAATGAAATGGAATATGAACAGGGTGTGTTTTTTTGTTTTTTTTACGGCTGTTATGGTAAAATACTCAATACCTTTGCATCTGTCTCTTCTAATATCTATATCGAACCAAAGTAGTATTTACATAACCTACCCATATACAAACACTCCCTGTTTAGAGAATCTGCTGCAGTGCAACAATACAACGAGGAATCGCAGTGTGTAAAAGCTTGAATGCCTAAAAAAAGCAGTAGTCTGTTAGGAAGCAGCCTTTGTGATCTGATGATTGTATTTCCAAAGAAAAATATTATAATATCTTAAAGGAATCGTTCAACATTTTGGGAAAATATTTGCTTTCTTGCTGAGATGAGAAGATTCTCAAATCTGTGCTGTGAAAATGTAGCCGGTTAACTTACTTTAGCGTAGAGACTGGAAACAGCTAGCCTGGCTTTATCCGAAAGCAATAAACTCTGCCTACCAAAACCTCTAAAGCTCACAATTTGACATGTTTTCTCTTGACATGTTTGTTTCATCCCAACAACAACAAAAAAAACACAAAGAGTAAAAACAACAAGTTGTGGATTTATGTGGAGGTGCTGGATCAGTAGTAGCTACTTTCCAGGCAGAGTCTCCGCTGATGTAATACCTGGCAACATATCCTCCAGAAAAACGTTGCTTTTAAACTTCTGTTTCTTTTTGAAAAAAACAAACAAAAACAAAAGATTTATAACTTGATGCATGTTTTAATTTCAGATGTGCTGGAAGGCGGATTTTGTTACCATATGATATACCATATGTAGCTTTTCCTCCCTCTTTCCCAGTGTTTATGCTAAGCTAGGCTAACCAGCCGGCTCCAGCTTTATATTTACCGCACAGACTTGTGGCATCAATCTTCTTATCTAACTCTCAGCCAGAAATCTTATTTCCCAAAACAATTCCTCTAACCCTCTGGGATTGCTATTGTAAAAATAGGCTACATATATTTATCTGTTTCACTGTGTATCACAGTGTCCAAAATACCGGATACCTGCATACTGAAAAGCACAAAAGTCTCTCATGTGAACATAATTAGTAGAATACTGGGAATAAATGTAACAACAGTCATACATTTTTCTCTTCACTAAATTACCAAAGATGGGGAAAAAAAAAAAAAGGTAAAGCGAAACATCTGTTACCTTTGCCCTGCTCTGTGGGGCTGTACCACACCTCCCTTGGGGAAGACAAAATGGGAGAGGCTGGAATACGGTGCATGTATTAATGTGTGTGTGTGTGTGTGTGTGTGGGTGTGAGGAGGAGGTAAAAACCAAGCTGGCAGGGGGAAGGATGAGAGGCAGGCTGTGGTGGTGGTGTGGGGGGGGGGGGGGGGGGGGGGGGGGGGGGAGGGAGGTGAGGATGGATGGAGTGCAGTAGGGAGAAAGAGAGGAAAACCTCAGCGGAACAAAAGACCTTCAGGATTAATTAGGCGTCAGATTGGTTGCAGGGCACAGCAGGGGGAGAGAGAGAGAGAGAGAGAGTGAGAGATATAGAGAGGGGGAGAGAGAGAGTTTAGCATTCTGGGAAGACCTCGTGTCCTCAGCCCTCATATTTCAACCTGCCTGCCCATGAGTATACAACAGCCAGCTAGTTAAGGCCTGCGCTGTGCCTGGAACCACTGTCCGTTGGGTAATGGATGGAGCCCCTCCTCCATCTTCATGTATTTTTATATTATCCCACTGGACAATAAGAGGAAATACAGAGGTCGTATATGTAACGCATAATGTTTACATGATGGTTCTCACACCCCATGTTAGCGCTCTCGCACAGTTTGTAAATGCGACTGCAGGGAAAAAGGTGAAATACAGTATATCATCATTTCTCCTTGCCCAAGTTCCCCTTCATGATAGCTGAGCTCTGCCAAATTAGAGGGGTGTGAACGCACAAAATAAATGCAGCTGAACTCTTACTGAACTCGACTGGAGTCTCACTTTCTGTACTCTTATCTCCTATCTATGTTTTTTGTTTTGTTTTTGTTGTTGTTGTTTTTTTTTTGTAACAATTGCTTCCAGAACAGCTGAATTGCAGATTCGTGTCACAGGCGTCACCTCTAAATTTGAGAGGCGGACCTGGAGCTGCCTGTTAATATCATATCTGTTGTGATTGTCACAGAGGGATGTTTTCTAGGACGACCTTTGATGGCACTTTTTCCCTTCCAATACAGGAAGTGCTGAACTGTGCATACAGATGACAGGCGGGGTCGCCATGAGTCACAATATCATCGCCCGACGAAGCACTTAGTAGATCAAATAGGAGCCATCCCGGAGGCTACGGCAAATCATGATCTCAGAACATTTGTAGCAATCACTCACACTATCGCAGAGGTGGTTTTGTACGTAGAGCTTCAAGATGTCTCGGCAGTGTGAACTTTAGAACAAAGTCTTCTGGGTAGATGAGCTGATTAGACATTCGATTGGCTACACAGAGCAGTGATAAAGCTTTGACAGTTTCTGTTATATGAGGAAAAAAAAATCCACAGCTCACAGCATGAATAGTTATCATATGCTTTAGTCAAAGCCTGAAAGGAAAAGTTTTCTCTCCTGGTGACTTTTAAGCTTTTAGACTAAGAAAAGTTTGTCCCAGCTCGCTGCACTTATCCATCACATTCGGTAAAAAGATGATGAATTACTAATAGTGCTGGCGGAGTGAGTCCTCACAGTTGCATGTAACTTTAACCGCAAATGCAGAATGCACACACTCAGACTTTTAATACGTTTCTACAGTTTCTTTAGCATCTGGTTGTACGTCAGCAGGTACATAACAAATCCATTCCCGCTTGCCCTGCTTTCAGTCTCTGCATCCCGGCTGAATTTCATGGCCTGTATTACACTCTCCTGTGCAGGATGATGAAATGGCACTGTTCCTGCTGATGAAGAAATGGAACGCCACAGTCGCAGACAGACGCTCATAGTTTGACGAGGAGAGTTTTCGGCGACTAAAGGCAAATCAAAAGTCAATTTAGGTCAACGTATGGTATCAAAAACAGGGTTTGATTTCATAATAATAAATAAATATTGTCACAAAGCTAAAAAACAGGTTAAGATTTTGGAGACACAGATTTTTGCAATACATAAATGATTCAATATATGCACAGCTATTGCTAAAGGCTTAATCTCCTACATCATTTTGTCTGCTGTTTTTTTCTAATTGCTGCGTGAAATGTCAGCGTTGAGCATTACAACATTGCATGCTATAGCGCTTCATTTCCAAGTCTTCTCATCTCATAGAGGCATGCATGGGTGCACCGCATACACACACTCAACCTATACGATCGACACACAGTGTGTTGCCGATGTCTGTGCAACTTACACACTAGCCTTTTCTCCCTTTCTCCCACTTGTTTTCTCTTTCCGTCTCCTCTACAACAACCTCCATGTCAAGCATCTTCCTGTCTGCACCACTTTATAGAAACACATTTACAGCTTTGGCTTGTTCAGACAAACAGCCAGACACTCCAGCATAGCTGACATTCAGTGCTTTCTCTCAGTACTGCGGAGGTGGAAAGACGATGATCTCCCCGTCTTAAGGTGAACCACTCATTTGTCTTTGTTTCTTTTTCTGATCACTCCTTAGCTCACTCTCTCTAGCATAGCAACGACATGCATTATAAGCTGAAAGGGTAGGACAAAAAACATGAAAAAACACTTAGTAACTTGACACGCTTTCATTAGAGAAAGTGTCTGACACGCCAGACAAGCACCGAGCAGTGGTGTGTAAATTTCAAAAGGAAGCATAGATTTAAAAGTACAACATGCAGGCACACATACACACACAATAGGTATAAGTATTTGCCTTTTTTTTTGGTTCAATATTGACTCTTCTTTCAGTCTATTGTCAAGCTTCTGCTGCTCTCTATGCCGGGCCTACTGCAGGAGCTTATGAAGAGTTCGCGTGCGAGTGTGTGCACTTGAAGGGAAAGAAAAGGTGACAAAAGAGAGCACGTGCATTTGTTAGAGTCTAGCGTTCTGCTTACTCTGCAAACGCCACATGATGGATTTTTAGTAAATGTTAAAAGAGCAGGGGCCACAGACTGATTTCACTGGCACGCTCAAAAGGCTTTCTCACGCGGTTATTTGCATTCATTTCATCCGCAGGCTGTGAAGTGCATATTATATTGTGTCACACAGCTATGTGTGTGTGCGCACGGCGGTTGGCGGCGTGAGAGATCATGCACTGTTTAAGCCGTTTCCGTCAGGGGATGTGTTTTAGAAGCCACATTCATCGGTGCAGAAAAGAGCGGTGCTATTTTCTCCAAAGGGCAGGTGTAAACTTCTAGCAAGTGTCTGGGGATCTCAGCAGCACTATTCAGAGTTTGACATCCATGCATTCAGTTGGTACAGGGGCATCTGAAAGGTTGTCATAGGCCCCCAGGGGTGAACCTTCTCACCCCACAGAGAAGCATGTCATCTGTCAGGCTAAAACATGGCAGTCAGTGAAATCTTCACCCAACACCGATCATTCAACCTCTGTGAGACTCATGCATCTGTGGTCCGAATGTAAACAGGATATAGAGACGGAAGCTGACGAACTGTTGAGTTTTCGGATTTTTGTCAACAGATCAAATCATGCAATGTCTTTTTAAAGATTCAAATGCAAGTACTATTTTATTATTTGATTAAATCAGGTTTATGGTCAAAATATAAATACCAAGCATTAAGAATAGAAACCCATTACACAGTAAATGAATAACAATTTCTGGATCGGATTCAAATATCCAATTTTTTAAAGAATTTCAAGAAAAAAAACCACAATATTGATTCTGCTCTGAACTTTGGACTCGCTGTGCTTCTGTCTGCATCCCACTTGCTTCTGTTTGAGTCATGTATAGTAGCTCAGTATGTGGAATTGGAGCTATTGCTAAAGTGCATGTGAAGCAAAAAGAAGTCCATGTAAAGTGACAAGCGAGTACTACAAAGGTTTAATGTCCTCATTCATAGTGGTAGTGACCCAGACAGAGTTAATGCTAACACATCCAGCAAGAATCATTTTACTGCCACGTACCACTCCACGCCTCACGATATACAATAAATATATATATGAGTACCAAGCTTTCAACATGTTTTAATATCTTTTATTACTTGGTCATGCCAAAATGTGCCATTACCTCAAGACAAAGTTAGCCACCTGTCCCGAACGACTCCATTATTTTTTTTTTGTCCAGTCTCCCTCATGTCAACGTTGACATTTCCCCATGATCCCTTGTTGACTGAAATTCAAAAAGAGCACCCAGAGCTATGAATCAAATGTCAGCCGTGGTGGAACCGTATCAATATCTGATGATGTATGGCTGGCTGTAGGGTCTTTGGCCACAATGGCACCCGCAGACATGACACGGAGGCTGGTTCACACTTAGTCAACAGCAGAGGGAAGGCCACGGGATAAATGGATTCACCACACTGCAAAAAGAATAGAGCTGGATCGTCAAATACTCGTGCATAGAGTCGCAAAACAACAGTAAACAGCAGCATTTTGCTGTTTTAATACAAATGATAATTATAATAATGCTACAGTAAAATAATGCTGCATAATTTGAGCCGTGCATGTTCTATTTCTGCTTTGGTAATAGCGACCTGGTAATAACCTTGACAGCGCGTTACGTTGCAGGCATTGCTTGACAGGGAGACAGAAAAGCAGCTGAAAGCACCAGTGTTTCCCCCGTCTGCGTCTCTAATCTCTGCGCCGAGAGGAAAGCAGTGCTTGGCAGCAGACGTTCACGGGTGCCGTTCAAAGGGTGGCGCCTGGGTTTGAAGTCGCGCTGATTGCCAGGGTCGAGCCCGCCAAAAGAGCCACAGCGGTATCTTCAAGAGCAGCAGAGATGGGGGAGCGGCCCCTGCGTCTGGGTGGAGGCCGACACAATTGCCCACCCTTTGGAGGAAGCCATCGCAGCGCTTCAGAGGAACCTCGGCTCTTTCAAAACATAAAAAGGCGACGCTAGATCTTGCCGTCCTCCCAAATGTTTCAGAGCCTCTCCACGTGTCAAAACAGCAAACACTGTTTTGTTGCTGTTATTATTTCTTTGGATCTGCTCTGACCGGCATGAAATATTACAGATTCCAGACTGAAATTGTCCTTTGGGAAATTGAGAATAGAGTTAGACTGATAAATCTGTGACTGGACACACCATGCCAATAGATGACTTTTATTAAAAACTCAATGTCTCACATCTCTGTTATGATAGAGGTCTGTCTCTGACCGCACGCAACTAGTGAATATTATTTTGTTATGATTTTTTATTTTTTTTTCCAAATAATCCTTGTAGTGTGGGTGTTGTTGTAGGTGTAATGGTATTAACATGCTGTATAAATCCTGTAGAAAAACCTGCATTTGGGAAATACACTTTATGGCTTTTCTTGTGGAGATTTAGATGTGAAGACAGATATTGCATTTTTGAAACATTTGGACATGTAGATATTCAGTCCAAAAGCATAAACATCTGTCACGTGTCTTCACATTATGCCAGGCGTTGTTAAAGATCACATGATCAGGTTGTTCTTATTCTCTTCTAATCAAATTAGCTACATATATGAATCAACTTCAATTGTTATGTGTTTTAGATATTAGGCTACTTCCAACTGCTAAAGAACACTACCTTAAAAAAATGCTCTCTTGTGCCTGCCAGGTGCTTCTATGATACACACACAATGATAGGTCTCTCTTCAGTCTCTCTCTCTCTCTCTGTTGAATCGTGTGCAGATTAATGGGAGTTGTGTGAAAAGCCCTCTGGGGCCTTTGAAGTGGCCTCTTCCTCCTCATCCTCTTCCATCCTCTCTTAGTCAGCTACGTACTGTAGATGATAGACTCTTGTTAAATCCTCATCGCTGACCCTCTCATTTCCTCGTCTGTCTCGATCCAGCCTCTTTATCTCTCCGAGTGCCTGCCTGTTCATCTCCTCTTTCTTTCTCTCTCCCTCCCTTCTTCTCTCCGTCTCTCTCTCGGGGGTAGGTCATGTTATCTTTTCGCCGGAGTCCCTCTGCTGGCCTTTGGTGCATAATGTATAAAGGCGCTGGTGTGTGTTTTACACTGTGCCTGACATTATTAAGTCGTTTCAGGCATATCACTGCTTTTATCTCCACCGTGGAGGTTAATCAGAGGGGATTTATATCGAAACAACTTAGATGCGCTCCAATCACTGTCACCCTGAACCTGTTTTTGTATTTTTCCCTTCTCATCTCCCTGTTTCTGCCCAGTGTATATCTCACAGACAGATTCACAAACAGGATGTTAGTCTAGTCAGTCACTTTAAACTGTGGACTGTCTAAGAAAGCAGAAGTGACATTAAAAAATAAAATAAAATAAAATGTAGAAATTTACAGGTATGAAATTGTTGTTTTCTAGAAAAGAGTAAACATAGTACACAAGTTTAATTTGAGCTTTTGTTTATACACAATCTAGGTTGGTTTGACAGTTCCAGTTTCATCTTTTATAAATTGATATTATATATCAATTATATATAATATCATTATATATTTTGTTGTTTTTTTTAGTTGCACTATAGCTATGACATCTAGCGGTAACACATACTGTATGTATTAAAATGAATTTGTAACTGCTTTATTGTACAGTTAGCTAATTAAGTCAAACATGACTAATATTGTTTATTGCGCCATTAAAAGAGATGTAGGCAACAAATTAACCGAGGAGCCAAAGTGCTGATTCATACCTCATGGAAATGTAGTTGTCTGGTACTTTATTCCATCCCTGATATTACCTGTGAGTATGTCACATGTCCGAGACTGCAGATTAACATCCGTCCTTCTGGATTTTAAAACTTGCAGCATAATCAGTGACAGCTCAGTGGAATGAACACTATAAATGTACATGTCATATTTTTTGAGGCAGAGCGCTCAGGTGAAGGGCACAGGAAACCCATCAAGTGAAGGAGGCTGGTGAAGGTTATTCATGGACCTGGCAAACATGGTTTCCATGTCACAGCCATACCAAACATGGCTCCGCAGATGGACCAGGGCCTGATAGCGTTTCTGTTGTCGTAACTGGCTGCGCTTGTTTGATCAGACGAAGAGAATTTAGATTGATAATGAGTTTTAGAGTCAGTCGTGCTTAACATCTGCGGTTTGTGTTCATGATTCAGTGGCTTCAGTTCATTTTGGCTTCAATGTTGAGGTTTCATTTCCCAAATGAATGTTTAGATTTAGGCTTAAGAGCATCAGTGGCTTTGAGCAGATGTAACCAATCAGGGGACATACATAAAGTTAGCTGTGAACAAAGTTTGAGTGAATCAATTTCACTTTAGTTTAACATAATCTATGAATTACTGGAAGTTGGCAAAACATTTTTAAAAATAAAAAATGTTTTCGTTCTCTGCACAGATTAAATGTGTCTGTCATAACCTTCTCTTCAATATTTTGCTTTTTATTTTTTGTTGACATAAAGTCAGTTTCTTTTCTGGGATGTCCAGATACTGAGTGACAGGCCGACAAAGGCTTGTACCTGTCATTTCAACATTTGATTTGATTTAAGTCCAAAGTATGGACATTTAAAATCACATCGTTGTACATTGACAATTGAAATGGCCTGTTATGACATGGCATTTTACAATATGACAGTGTCTTGTCCTTATTCCTGTGTCAGAGTTTCTATGTGTAGTAGATATAATGTTTACCTTTACCTCCCTATGACGCAAGAGGAGTCATCAGGGTTTAGAATTCATCATCTGGGAAGCATGAATCTAGATTATGGTGTCTCACATCTCTGTGTTATGGAGGAGGAACTGAGTGACGGACGTCAGGCCGCCAGCATGGCTAGAAATCTCATTGCCTCTGGCCTTTGTCGTGTATTTTGCTTTACAGCTTTACAGAGAAGTGGGCCACAGGGATTGATTTAGACCCCAAGTAGAGAATAAGAAAAAAAAAAATAATGATCCACTTCTATGTTTAGCATCATAGCATCACCTTAGTTTTTTGGATTAGGCCATCATTCTTGTTGTAGTTCATCCTTGACTCTGATCCTTACCACATGCACAGACTTATCTTCTTGGTTTCCACTTTTTCAAGCCTAATGAGGAGTCTACTCGAGCTCTGCTTTGCAGTTGAGGAACCCTGTGGTGCAGCATCCCTCCTCACCCTCACAGGGGGAAAGAAGGTAGGGCGAGCTCTGGCAAGACAGATCAATTGAACAATCTCTGTCACTCGCTCTCTCTCTCTCGTGCTTCTTCATCTGCCTTTGTTCACACTTGTTAACATCAAGCATGTGGTTTAGAAAGGGAAAAACCTCTTCTTATGATGACGATGGCCGCATGGTGCAGCCTGGCTGCCTGATCTGACTGACAAGGCCCTGCTGTTTCAGAAAAAAAAGTTTGATACACACAAACACACACACACACTGAGAGAAATCTGTTCCACAGGATGCAGGGCCATCTGGCCAGCACAAAAGAAAAGGTTGGATGTAGTTAGAGGCGAGGTGCTGGAGAGTTGCACAACACTACAAATTTGTACACAGCTCAGCTTACATGGGTTGCACTTTGTTGTTGTCACATGATGCAAAAAGCATCTTTTACTGTCAATAAAAGACAAGACAACAGAACAACCACTGAAAGAAGATCTGGATAACAGCACTGACATATCTGTTGTTTTTTCTATTGTGATACAGAGCGAGAGAAATGAAAAGGAGCAAAAGATTTAGGAGAGAGAGAGAGAGTAATGCTATGTGTCATATGGTGAACAAACAAGAGGGAAATCTCCAGAGGCAATGTTTTCACCATATGAATAGATATCCATTTTCAAAAGCCTCTTGCATGGCGGCAGGTGAGGGATGGGGAGAAGGAAGGAAGGAAGGGTGGGGTCGGTGGTGGCTGGGAGAGGAGATATCTAGGCAGAGGGCAGACACTATTAAAACTTGGGAGAATGAATTGTTAAATACCTCTATAAAGAAATATAAGACATGGCCCCGTTTTTATGCTGCCTGGGCCGCTCTGCAGGCGGGTGATAAGGTGGTGAGGGTGGTGTGTTGAAGCGTGTGTGTGTGTGTGTGTTTTCCTGAGGGTTGGGTAAAATCAAGCCCACTTCCATCCCCCCTGTTACACTGAACACAAGCAATGATGTTCGTGAACGAGTGACACACATGGACACACACAATCAACATGGCTGCGTCAGTATTACACTCCATCGGCTTCACTCTTCCTGAATGTTTCACCAAATTAACTGAGATACAATGTGTGCAAGCATATGGAGAATGTTATAGAAGGCCTTAAAATGTGATCGGTGATGAATCTGGAGTCTTCAGACATTATTTTCTTTTGGGAATTGTTCTTTCTTTCTTTCTTTCTTTCTTTCTTTCTTTCTGCATCGCCAGCATTGCCAGCATGCACAGACTTCTAGGTCAGGTAGCAGCGGAGAAAATTTCTCCGTTGACATTTTGTGTTTCTGGCACAATATTGACTTCAGAGGGAAGTCAGCAGGAGGATTGTTGGTGCCATTCCACATTACCTTGGAGATAGATGTGTGTTTACGTGCACAAACTGTTGGGAAGGGGCAAAGGGGAAAAATACGAGGCAAGGAGGGGTGGATGGACAGATGAAGGGAAAACAAGAAAAATAGGTCAGCATTGAAGATCTTTATTGTTTTTGCCTAAGTGCAACAGAGGGGCCAAAAAAACGCAAATGTCTGTCCCTGACTTAGTAACTGAGTGAGTCACTGACTGAGTGATAAAGTTACACCATTGGTCGGTCGAAGCCTGCTATAATCAAGTATCTCTGAATGCATTTCGTACCGTACGTTAATAGTCATTGAGTTATTAAGTTTTTCAGCTGAGAAACTAAGCGTTTAGATTAGCATAACTGGTTGGGACTAAAGGGCAGTGGGACAAAGCTAGCAGCTAGCTCATGAACAGGTAGATATTTCCCTCCTTTTTAGTTGAGACTAAAAACAGAGCTATAAGGACAATGTATTTTAGATTTTCATTCATCTGGTGACCATCAACACAGCTCCAAATAAATAATGAAGTTACCCATATCTAAGTGTTGTCAGTGTTGCGTTTAAAGCTCTTATTGCAGCTTTACTATTTTATGCCATTTTGTCTCTGAACAGTGAATTGAAAATGCAAAAGTCCTTTCAAATTAAATGTTTCTTTATATTCATGTAAATGTAGCCTTTGAAATGTTTCTGCTGTCCATGTTTGTTCTCCACAAAGCAATTATGCTACAAACTGTGTAGATATTATCTATTGTAACTTAGTGAGCATGTGTGTGCAGAATGCAGCAAAGTGTGTGTGTGTGCAGTTATATGTGTGACTGATCTCAAAGCTTAACAGGAATTACAGTTCTTAGGCTACAATATTCCTACAATAAATATCATCCAGAGCAGCTGTAGCAGTTACTAAACAACTACTGCTGCTTGTTTTCTTCACTCCAAGGAGGCCTATAGAAATTGCTTAGTGAATTTGTCAGAAGTAATGCAGAAAGCCTCCAGGTGGGGTGTCTCCACTATAGCACTTTATGCCCTGAGTGATCAACATGAGATATAATACAAGCGGAGCTTACCTCACTTACCTGACATAGATTTTGAAAAACCAGATTCCCAGATGTAGCTACTGGAGCAGCGTTAACCTTGATGCTCATCCAAGAGGAAGCCAGCCAGCCACACGTCGGCCCTCCTCTCACTGTGTGGCAGGTCGCTGTGATGTTCTGTCTGACTGTGGAGCAAGATCCTTGGCCCTGTTTTTCTGCCACATTAGGCCCACACTGAAGGTGGTACTTAACTCAACGGATGTATGTACCGTATTAGCTGATATAAACAGAGGCAGAAAAGTGGAAGAGGTGTATTTGTTATAAAGAGAACCATGACTGTAAATCCCAGACTATTTTCTTTTTGTGTCAAGTGATGTAGATTATGTTGTTTCCCTTTTCCGGCTGACAGGATGAGGATATTATAGGCTCTGACTCACTGTTGGCTTCTTAGTCCTGGCACATCACTGCCCTCTATCACACACCAGCATGAAAGAGGGAGAAAGACCTGACAACACAGGAGGAAGAGGATGAGGAGTCAGGGTGGTTAAAGAGAGAACAGTGGCAGGAGTGAAAGGCCACAACAGAGTCTGGAGAGCCAGACTTAAAAAGATGGGAAGGGAAGGAGTGGAAACATAAATTGACGAGAGGTGAAGGAGGGGAGAGGAGAGGAAGAGAACAAAAGGAAAGGAGGAGGAGGAAGCAGGAGCAGGAGGGAGGGACAAAGAGCTGGGCTATATGCCAGGGTCTATTCCACCTTTGCTCTCAAGGCCTTTCTGAGCTGCCACCTTCTCTCACCTCTGTAATGCCATCAATGAAAAGGCCTTTAGGAGGAATGGAGGACTTGACTCGGGGTTCAGACTATGACCGACACCAGCTGACGCTGCCAAGCCAAGCAGGATTCTGTTAGAATTAATTGGATGTCACTTTCAGGCACGAAGAACAAGGCAGGTTTTTGTAGCTCATACTCCTGTACAGAACATTTTGGGCTGATGAAATCCATTTGATTCATTTATAGCGAGGCTGTTTTTCTTCCCTCCTGTGAAGGCTGACAATCAAATGTTGTTTCAGTGGTCATAAAATGCCACATTAGATTGTTAACCACACTAGTGATGTGGCTATAGGCAGTAGTGAACTGTAACTTTTAAACCTTGGCCCTTAGTCCTTTTTCAAGATAGTACCTGGTGTTGCAACTGCTACAACATACTACATTAATAACAACATTTTGCATTTGTTACTTCAGAACATGTATAAGAGGGATCCTACTGTAGGAAGAACAGCAGAACATCCTCTGCTGTTCAATTACTTTTATGTCTTAAGTTTGTGATAGAGAGCTTAAACTGTAATATTTCATACAAGTCACTGTTATGCATTTTGTCAGGGTTGACTTTCTGCAAAGGGAAAAAGCTTTGTAACATGAACCGGCTTCCTGCCGTTCCCTCGGCAGACTGAATCTGGTCCGATGATGTGGAGAATCTACCCGTCCACTCGATATGTCTGTTCGTTGTGTCCCCACATTAAATGTCACTGCAACATGAGCGGCACCGAGTTCACGGCTCAGGATAGACAAACATGCTCATAGACGGGGTGGATTGTTCAACCTTTAAGTAAACATCATGAGATGACGTGTTCAAAGGACAACATGTCTCTTTTTGTCTTGTCCTTCTACGTTCTCGTCAGCTGTGACCTGTCATTGGAAAGTTCTTCGTTTTGTTGACTCCCGCTGCAACTCAACTTTGCTTTCTGTTTTTTTTTTTTCAAAATTCCTTCAGGCTAACACCAGTGTCAGAGCAACAATATGGACATGTGCATACACACACCCACCAAGCTGTGAGCACCTTGAAAGCCGGTTCCAACTGTGAGATTATTTCACAGCCCTGACGAGGGCTATAATGTGCAATATGCTCACTAATTCAGTCGCTCGCTCTGTTTTTTTTTTCACCCTTAATCTCTCTCCTCTTTCACTCCATGCGTCTGTCACCGTGGCATCTGTTGACGTCCTTTTAGCTACTGGGGGCTCAATCTGTCCAAAAGGCCCACTCTGCTGCCACTCTGTTGCCATCTCCCGGTGATCCGTTTAAGCTATACAGTCAGAGCGAGGGCCGCTTGGAAACTAAGCCCTTAATTACCTCTACAGTAAAGAGCCTTTAAGGTTTAATAAGGGTGTGGATGGGATCCACATGTCACGGCGTCAGTTGAACACAACTGTTGATTTGGCTGGAGGTATAGATGGAGAAAATGGGGGGAATGAATGGAAGGATGTAGTTATGCTCATACTACATTTTATCCAAGTGTCAACATGTCTTTAATTACAGTGTTGACATTAAAATCATGTGACTACCGATTACACTAACGAGTCATTTGACTGTGGTTGTATTGATGCTCACCTACAATAATAAAAGATTTTAGATTTGTAGCTGAAGTTTGGAGACTTTGT
Organism: Pampus argenteus; assembly: GCA_036937835.1. Taxonomy (NCBI): domain Eukaryota; kingdom Metazoa; phylum Chordata; class Actinopteri; order Scombriformes; family Stromateidae; genus Pampus; species Pampus argenteus. Next base: position 12,863,745 of record CM072880.1, on the reverse strand, counting down.
GAAGTGGCAGTTACACTACGCTGTCAGATAATGTCACCGCACACCGAATAGCTCCTGTTAGAAGGATTTTTTAATTTCTGCCGCGTGACGCTTCGATCCAATTTTCATCAGGTCAGAATTACAATTTGTCCTTGTGACCACGCTGTTGTCAAATATTAATACCGGGGAAAATATTTGTCCATTGCCTTTGTTGTCAAGAATAAAAGATCCCATCCTCATGTTGTTGATGTCAGTATAACAAGACAGCATACTGAAGGCAAAACCTTATTTGATTTCCTGTTGTTTTGTTTTGTCATTGTTGTCGTTTTGTTCTTGTCTTTTCAATGCCAGGTCTCTTCTTTTGTCGTCAATGAAGTTCAATTCCAGCCAAAAACTGATTCACACAGCATATGCAGAAACAGAAGATATACAGATAGTATGGTTTATACCCCTTTGGTCAATTTAACCTTTAAGTGATGAGGATGTTTACACTAAATCTACTGTATGTGTCCTCTGTGAAGCCTTTAGCAAACACACAGTGTTGAGTGATATAGGATACTGACTGAATGTCGGTATATACATGTAAGTAAAATATTCCACAAAGGGGGACTGATGTGTGCAGATAGAAATCACTCCACAATAGATTAATAACCATGGCTATCAGTTATCAGGCTGCCATTCATTTAATAATATTTAGTTAGCATATAATAATCATTTCTATTGGTCATGCTACTGTTACTCAACATGCTGTATGGCTTGAAACATCACTATTATGATGTAAAGAAAATGTTTGGATGATTTCAGTCTTTTTTTCATAGATTGTGTGTGGTAGAAATTAAAGGGCGCGATTGTGTTTTTCAGGACTTCGCCGATTCAATATTCCACTTGGTGAGGGAGAAGTACCGGTCGCTGGTGGGCGGCTGCAGTCCCGCGCACGCTCGACACAAATCCCTGGCAGGCATCGTAATGACCCGAGGTATGGCAAATTTCATTGACTTTTATATATCACTTTGAATTATTGAAGTGGTGCAATATAGAGAGAGAGTGAGGGAGTGGAGTAAAGAGAGAGAGAGAGGATGAGAAATGGGGAGAGGAATGATAAACTGAGGTTGGGGAGAGGCAGGGAAGAGAGAGTTTTCACTCCATGCTGTACCTTACATCCGTGCAGGAGTGTATACCTACCTGATGAATTATTGACTGTCGGGAGTCTCTGAGGAGAACGAGACATGGTAGTGAGTGTCAGTCAACCCTACTGCATACTGGACTCGCCATGCTCAGGCAGCTTTGACAGAGGTTCCAGATGCCACAGTGGGAATTTTAACTAGATCATCTTAAAACTTAATCTGCAACCCAACCGAGTGACGCACCGAAGGAGCAGCGAGGAGGAAGCTTCACGCTGTTGTTCTCCTACAGCATGAAAAACAATGAGTTATTACTGCACATTTATATTTCATGCTTTATTTATCTTTCATGTGTGGTGTTTGTTGCACATTACACCAAGGCTCCCCACATACACACAAGCGCACGCAAAAAAACACAGTGATATTTTTCAATCCCTGACACATCCACGTACAAAAAGGTACACCACAAACGTGCTCACGTAACATATAATGTGCGCTGATGCATACGTGATCTCACATGTAATATGTGAGAAGAAAAGCTGTCATGTTTTTTTTTTAAATGTTATTCATGGCAAAATGAATAAATATGAATCTTGAACGTTTGAATTTTACCTGAATCTGTTTCAAAATTCAAGGTAAGTTAAGTCCTTGTTACCGTTAGCTGTTGGTGTTAGCCATCTTAACATGTCAGTGGCTGACATACTGAAACCATTTTCTTTCTTCTTTGGTAAGACGGGTCAAAGCTTGTGATTCATGCATAGAAACATTTCTCATACCTGATGGGTTGCTGATTAGTGGCTATTCGTGAGTCTAGTCCAGCCTAAGCAGATATAATGTAGATATAAAGCCAGATTAAGCAGCTGAGTATCTGCTCTTTGCTTGAGTCAGAGCAGGATAGTTGCAACGTGGTCAGAGAATGATTTGGAAAATTTCTCATACAACTAGTAGCTACGGAAGCGTAATGCATTCACTTGATTTTTTGATTTTTTTCACTGATTATCAAAAAAAAAAAAAAAAATTCTCAAGTGAATGCATTACACCTCCATAAGTAGCTATCTGTAAGACTAGTGAAGCTAGATAAGCAGGGATAGCAGTTGGACCACTGAGCAATGACATTCAGATGAAACTGCAAATCAGACAATGTAGGTTCGCCTAAACAGCGAGATTAATGTGATGTAAGCGAGGTCAGCTGCTGAGCATCATTTAAAGACATGTTATTTGGACGTCAGTAGACTTATGACCACACAGTCTGAAACACACTGCAGGATAATGACCTAATGAAAGGTCAAAGCCCCATGTCACTGTGTGTTCTGACAACCAACCCACATAATCACCTTAAACCCAAGTAATGGAACCATAACTAAAATAAAGCAGTTATATTATATAGAAAGACATACAGTACTTTAATAGTAATGTTCAAAAAAAATATACTGACACCCACACACACAGGAGTGTTATCTCCCTGTGCGGCTGCAGGCTGTGGGGGTGCAGGGGTCAGTGAGGAGGGATCGGTATCTCTGCTGTCTTTGGAGTGCTGCAGCTCATCAGTTTAGACTTCAGTGAGTCCAGCGCTCATCCTGACCTAATCCAATCCCTCTCCTCTCCTCTGCCTCCCAGTAATTGCTTCTGTTTGTTTATTAATAGCACATGTTATCTACAAAGATCCAGACGTAGGGCTGCCAAGTATTCACAGTCAGGCGGCGACGGAGGTAGCGGTGTGGTGGCCAGCGTCCATGCAGTCACACGCCAAACTCGACAGGACCACTGGGTAGTCCCCCCCCATCCCTTTTTTCTCTCTGTCTTCTTCTCTGTGCCCCATCCTCATGCTTTTGCCTCAAGAATATTAATCAGGGTCCGTCTTTGAACCGTAGACAGGCAGCCGAACCCCACACCTCCACCCTCACTGGAGTCCCACCGAGACAGTTGAGCCCCAACCTGAGTGAGATTAGCCTCGCCACCAGGCTGAGGGTTGCGAGACGACGAGCCAAAGTAAACCACCAGCACACATTGTCAAATAGTGTGGAAAATCTCATTTGAATCGATCTGAGATAGCATTGGGTGTCTGGAAGATGGTAAACAGTGTTCAGATGTGCTCAGAGACATGAAAAATCAGGACCGTTGAAATGGGAAAATGCTAAAAAGTCCCGCCCTCCCTTCCTTATATATATTTTTTTGTTAGATTGGACGAGAGAAGCTTATTCTGATGCTTTTTTATTGAGAAAGGCTGATGAGACTTGCCTGAGAGTGGAGAGAAATACCACAGGGACTCAAAGAAAGAGATGAGAGCAAAGGGTTTCAAACAACTTGATTATAAATGACAGTTAAGCTTTGGTTCTTAGTCTGCATATCCGTTTTCAAATAGGGATTTTTCTTTACTCTTTATCTAGTTTTTCCGGCTGCCACAAATTTTTACCATTTAATAATCACATCCGGCAACAAAACAGCTTGCTTAGAGGCATAAAAAAAAATAAAATAAAATAAAATTAGATGATGAGATGTGCCAAGGGCTGCAGCAGAGAGAGATTCAGTAGCATTTCACAAAGACTCCCTTATATGTTCAGAGAGGTTGCCTGTTAAAGCTAATAAAGATTCAACAGGGTGCATTCTCTACTCTTGCCAAGTTGTTTCTCTCTCTGTCTGCGAATGCTGAGCATTTTCAGAGATTTTCTGTGATTCAAACAAAACGCGTTGGATGACATTCAGTCTAATCGTCCAACATCTTGTGATGAAAGAGCACATGAAAGATAGGATTTGTAGAGTTTTTTTTTATGAGTTTACCAAAAGCTGACCTTGAGAGCTCATTCTGCTTTAGAAGAAAATGTTTTAATGTCTGCTTCATGGTGCTCAGAGATAATGGATGGCTTATTATGATTTTTTTTTTTTATAAAAAAAAATATTCTAAGCACAGAGAATAAAGGGATTCAGATAATAGCTTTACAGTGTCTGTCGATGGGCGGTTTCCTTGTGTTAAAATGGATTGTTGCGAAGTTCACGGTCATGACATTTATCTGGATTTTTCTGTTTGACACTCAGTGGTTCCTCATGATGATTGTCAGTCAAGTGTTCTTATCAATCAGTCTTCACTTTTGACTTGAAATACATAATTGCTTTTATTTTTCTTTGATGTTCAATCTCTAATATCTTTTAGATATTTGCTTGAGTTGACCGTGTGTTTCTGGAGCGACAGGATCAACAGCAGCCTCTCTGTGTGGAATCTATATAGTATATAGTGTCCAGGTGTTTCATCCAGGTGCTACAGTTTCTTCCCACAGTCCAAAAAGTGTACATGCATGTGAGCTGTTAGGCATGTCATTGCTCTTTGCTACTAAATAGCCGGGATGGAGGATTAATGATTCGTAACTTGACTCTAGAAGCTTTTATAGATTTTTGGGTTGGGATTCCTGTATTTTCTTTGTGGGTCTCCACAGGTGTGTATGAGGTATTTATGATAATTTGTTAACGTAATATTGTTTACTAACCTCCTGGGAGCACAGTGTGTTTTTAATAATGTAATAAACCAACATAGCAGGCTTGAAGAATACCACATATGAAGCTTAGAGATTCATTATTATATTCCTGGGCCCCTTGTGTGTGTCCTAGCTTGACATCAGTGAAAATCCCCTCACTTGCTTGATTTGTTTTCCTAGAAAGGGAGCAGCCCCTCGAATCAAAGGCCTGACCTGTTCAGTCAAAATATAAATTTAGGTTGATGCTGTCCAATCAAACATCCCAAACGACTGGCTCACATCCTGCAGCGGCGCTATGTAATGTAGTCCGATGCAGCCTGGTGGCGAGAGACTGTTTTGCCAACATGCAGACAGAGTAAATGAAGGAGCAGCGTCGTGGGGTGGAAGCGATAAGCAGAAACACAGAGCTAGTACATTCAGTATACTGGAGCTGCTAGATTAATATGTTAACTTGCATTCTGACGTAAGACAACAACCAACTGGTTGACCAAAATACTTGTCTCTGTCCTTACTTGCATCCCATAATATATTGCTGAGTTCAGGAATAGTCTTCAGTACCTTGTTCCCTTCAAATACCTTGTTAAATAAATACCTAATATGTGGCCCCTGATTAAAAAAAAAAAAAAAAAAGTCTGACATCCATGTGTTTACATCCTGAGTTGCTATAGTGAGGCGATGTGTGCTTTGTCTCCCTGTTAAAGGCTGTTGACAGTATTGTGCACTGAACAGTATATTGCAGTTGCCATAGTGAGTGGTTGCAGGTCTCTGTCTGTGATGTACATGCTTTTTGACAGTGCTGTTATCCTGGGGTGTGACATCTTTGAATCACCAGTAATCAACAGATATATTTGTGTGTGAAGGCAGCCTCAGGCCTTTGACTCTACTCTACCTTGTTCCTTTTGACCCCCTCTTTTTGTATTGCTGTGATGCAGCTGATTATTTCTGGTTAAAAAACAGCACAGTGCCTGTGGGTCTCTCCATCTCTCTCTCTCTCTCTCTCTCTCTCTGTCTCTATCTCTCTCTGTTTCATTCATCTCTCCTCCTCCTCCTCTTCCTCCTCCTCCTCCTCCTCTCCTCTCTCCTGCAAACTGAAGGCAACCTCAGTGCCAATTTCATGGCAGGGTAGCAAGCAGCGCAGCAGAAATTATCCACTGCAAAATTGATCTAAACAATCGCAAAGTGGAACGGCAAGGAAAAGGAGGAGAATGAAATTGGGAGAGTCTGTTACCTTTTTGAACTCGCTTTATCACTGAGAAGGAGTTGGTGTGCATTGCTTACAGGGAATGCCAATAGGCAAACTCATGATATGGAGATTTTTATGGATACATATTGTATGTTTTCTGCGCAGTAGTACAGTAGGTTGGACCTGCTTGTTTTCCAGACATTTGCTGTTCCTCCAGCAGTAATATTTACTGTCACGTTGATGAATATGAAATGAAAAGTGAGCGCTTTAATAGTTTGATCCAAGGATATGTAAAGTACTGATAGACATTTTCTGACAGTTTGACACGTTTGATTTATCACTGCACACAGTGATGATGTGTTCCTGACACAGTATCAGCTGCACTGATTTCTGTTAATGACGTCTACAAAGGTGTGATGCTAGCAAACCATGAGTGAGTAGGTGTAAATAAAGACGCATTAGAGGAGCACAGAATAACATTTTTTATTATTTTATCTTGCTTTTGCGCTTGTGCTAAGAGCATTTATATATTACAGCTATTTATAAACTTTACATCATTGAAGTGTTGCTTTGGAACATTTTTTTAATATTTTAATTAAGAAAAAGGATAGAGCAAATAAGAAATAAAGGCAGGAGAAGTCATTATTAGACTAAATTTAAAGAACACTGGCAACTCTTATGTAGGTAGGTATTATACCTACTGAACGGTAATATAAATCTTTAAAAAAAAATCAGTTTGTTTTATTTAAACTTGTCTTATGAAGGAACTAAATATTTTTAAAGTAGCTATAATCGATATGTGTTCGCATGTATGCGAAGGATTAGGCCTATGATTCTTGTTTCACTCTCACCACTCTCGTCAGCCTCTCATCAGCATACATTTAGCAACTAGCTGGGGAGCATAGTTGAGTATTCAGCAGCTAAAGAGCCTGATATTTCCCTCAGGATCTAGTGATCTATCAGATCTGATAGGATAGTGAATATTGGACCTGCATACCCCAGGTCACCAGAAACATGACTGCAGATAAATAATGCTAATCCAGGAAGTGTTTGTCTTGTGTTGATTCTGTTATCCCCAAGTAGCAAAAAAATAAAAAAAACTGTTCTGATTTAAGTAACAACAGCAAAATAATTTGTCAGTATGATAAGAAGGTTTGATACATTTTGTGTGTTAAAGAGAAACTAAGACGGATCTATCTGCTAATGTTTAGAAATTAGTCTACCTGCAAAAACAGGGTGAGAGAAAATCTACTTATTGGCCAATATGATGCTATATTTGATCCAAATGGCACAACTGACAATTTGTTTTAAGAATTTTTTATTTTATTTTTTAAGACAAATTGCAGTTTTCTTCTGTAGTTTTTAGAGAAGAAGTTGAACTTATTCCACCCTACCTCAGACTTTCCTTTCTTATATTTTTTGCTTTTTTTCCTCAATTGCCCACACACACACACACACACCTTCCTCCCTCCCTCCCAACTTTTTCCTCCCCTGCCCTCCTTCCCTCTCCTCATCAGTGGAGGTGTCAGGACTCTACCGCCGCAGTGCCATCTGGGCCGAAGCTGATAAAAGCTCATGTGCCGGGCCGGCAGTGCCTGCAGGTCTGCCAGAAGCCAGCGAAGCCTGACTTTCAGAGGCGATGGGAGAGATTTGTGGCAGCCAAGGAAGGAATGGCATGCTGTTAACGTGCTGATCCAGCCTCTCCCTCCTCTGCACCACCTCTGTCTATCTGTCAGTCAGTCAGTCAGACTCTCACATGGCCCTGCACTCGTCTAGGAATCCTCACTGAGAAAAGTGCTTTTTTTTCTCTCAAAGGAAAACCAACACGAGATCGGATGATTTTGTCGTCTGTGATCTCTCTCATAGCATTTGTTTCATGCCTCACATCGGTAAAGCCACTAGGGTGACCTCCTATCATACTATCTCAGTCAAAACTGGCAGCAACCAAACTCCTGAGTGACACCACACCATTGCCAATTCAAACACCTCTTCTCACTATAGCATCTATATGACTTGACCGTCATATAGATGCAAAAGAGCAGAAGAAGAGGCATGACAGTTCCTTTAAAGGTCGAGTTTCCCCAGAAAGGTGACTGACATTTGCCCAGACTGTGGCATGCCTATCGTGGCACCGAGTCCCTCAGGCCATGTTAAGGGTGCACACTCCCGAGGGTCCGTGCTAAGGAGAAAACCTTCTCACAGCCCCTGGAGTAACTAACCTGCCTCCACATCCACTCAGTTGGTGAGGAGGAAGAGGCAGGCCGGGATGTAGAGAAGGAGTTTGGCTGTCTGCTGTGTTTTCTACACCCTCATGATTGGTTCACCTCATTGGTTATGTATTGAATCCCAGAATATCACCCACACAGGACAGATCAGTTTGCCTCTCAGGGAATAAGATGTGAGTGTAGTTCTTTCTTTCGATCTGTTCTTAAATCCACAGTTTGTGAAATGTAAAGTGTCTCTCTCTTCTTTTGCTGGTTTTAGACTGAATGTGGAAAGTATGAAGGTATGAGTGAGCGCCTCACGAGTCCGTGCTCTTTGCTCTTGCGCTGCAAGAAGAGGTGAACTTTTTGACGGATAGCTTGGTGTCAGTCCAGTTTATAGGTGGAGGGTCTGTACTCTCTCTCACTCCTTGGATCCAGCTAATCCTGGCTGGTGTAGTTTGATAGGAACTTCTAAAGAGACTCTCGTGCTACTGAGAACTGTGGTTATGAAATAAACCAAACTTAACTGTTACAACCTTTTTTGCCCTGTTCGCTGTTCTCAAATAGCTGTGATTCATCATCAACATTTGTCTAAATCTAACAGAGCTTTTAGTGTTTTTTGACAGAATTATGTCCAATATAATTATTTAGCAATCTGAGAAATACAAGTCTGCTTTATATCTTTGTGTGTGTGTGTGTGTGTGTGTGTGTGTGTGTGTCTCTTCTTGGACTTTCTCTTAATGATGACAAAATACCCCCCCACAGACAGAAAGCTGAAGGAGGACACACATTAGGTATTAGATGCTGAGGGTTATTATTAAGCTCCTGTATGAAGGAATCGATGTGTTCAATGAAACGTATGACAAGCGCAATAAGGCTAACATTTGTCTGTGTTTAATTGTTCAACAGGTCTGGACCTGAGGCACGCCCAGGTGGTGGCGTTATCCACGGGCACCAAGTGTATCAACGGGGAGTATCTGAGTGACCAGGGACAAGTAGTCAACGACTGTCACGCTGAAGTTACGGCCCGCAGATCACTGCTACGCTTCCTCTACTCTCAACTTGAACTCTTCTTGAGGTAATAGATCTATCTCGTGACACACAGTACAGTAGACTATCTGCTGCATTGACATCCCTGTGGTAACTCACTAAATATGAGACTGCTGAGTGACTTTTTTGGGTGTTTGGTTCACTGACAGTGTAACAAGAGCTCAGCACACTGGCAACTGTTTAACTTAGACTGATATGCATTGAGTTTCCAAGGTGCCTCCAGCAACTGTAGCACGTGTTACATCACGTTATTGTATTGTTAATAGTATTAAATGTGGAAACAACAGAGCTTTGTTCACCGGAGACCTTTAGAAGCATTAAGCCATATGTGTGCTGTTCTCTTCAGCTAACTAAGCATGTTATCAACACTCAACTGGTTCAGCTCAGGGTCTCAATGGCATATTTGTTTTGAGCACTTTTTTTTTTATGTAAAGTGTATCTGCTTTGTGTGACTTTGCAACCTGTACAGTGCACACATACTCTCCCCAAGACTCTTTTTTTACCAGTATCAAGAGACAGCCTTGATGAGTTTTGACTCCTAACTGCCTCCAGTGCATAAGCATATATTATGTTATTTCAAGCTCCCCGAGGAGCTCGATAGCAAGGTTGATTCATCAGATTAGTGGCTAGAAGTCTAGATCGTTGAATGTCATATTTGCATACACAGCACTGACTTTTTGTCTTTGCACAATGCTGGTTGGCAGGCACGGAGACTTCGCAGCTGAGTGAAATGGCTTTATGGGAAAGATAACTCATAACGAAATGACCAAACAAAATGCCAGAACTGCCATATTTACTCTCTGTGAAAGGACATCGCAGACAGAGGAGAGGTTATATAAAGAGTGCAGTCGCGCTTTGCATTGTTATGCAAGTGTAAATAATATACCATACTTAATGTGTGTGTGGGCGATGAAAAGCCTTATTCCTACTCACAGCCTGTGAAACAATGACCCAGTTTTGTAATTTGGATTTTTAAGTGAGATTATATTTCTCCTATTCAGCCATATTTAGCTCATTGTAGCAATGTATGTGTAAACAACTCCAGATTTAGTTGACTGAAAACAAGATCAGAAAACAATTCATTTTGTATTTAGATAACGTCAGTATCTTGTTACAGTGTTTGCACAGATAAAAGTTGTTTTCAGACAGAAAGTGAATTTATGTCTTGTGTTATTTGTGTGATGCTGCGTTTATTTACTTCAAAAGACCAATGTACAGATGTTAGCTATAATGTTAGCCGGCTAGCGACGTTTACATTAACCGTGTGTGTGTGTGTGTGGCTGGCGTGAATTACTTAAAAAAGCTCATTTGTCAACTGCAGGCTACAGGCGTTAGCTACAACGCTAAGCTAGCAAACAATGCACGCCAAAAAAAAGCGTGTACGGTCGTTACGTGCATGTCTAACCTCAGGACTCCAGTACTTCCTGTCATATTCCACTATTATTATTATTATTATCTTTTATCTATTATTGTCTTCTGTCTGAACACACCGTAACAAAGGCTGTCAAACTGTTAACATTTATTTACAGTGCAATCGTCCAAACCTTCACAGTACTTTTAATTTATTTAATTAATTTATTATATTTTATATTATTTGCACCCAGCTAAATCTTCAGTTGACCTTCACTTCTGTGATTTGAATCTATTCACCAGCAGACCAAACACTCTGTTTCCCCTGAGATATTTGGACAGTCTGAGTAATGTCCAGGCGTCCGTCTGACAGCAGGAGAATGGGCTGTGGTCAGAGAGAGGCCCAGTGTCTATCTCTCTCTCTCTCTCTCTGTGTCTCTCTCTCTCTCTCTCTCTCTCTCTCTGCCTCACTTCATCATTGCAAAAGAAAAGTGGAAATCTATTCCCTATGCTGTGATGAATGGCGCTACCGTTCTCATCAGTCTCCCTTGTTCTTGTTGCTTTTCTCTTTTTCACTGCCATAGTAAAAGGCCAGAAGACTGGGAGGAGTCGATATTCGTGCGGCACAAGGAGTGCAGCTACAGGTTAAGAGACAACGTCCATTTCCACATGTACATCAGCACCTCACCGTGTGGCGACGGGAGACTCAACTCACCCTACGAAATCACGTCCGACCGTAAGACGCCAGGCCTTTTTTGGTTTCCTTCGTTTTCTATATAGGAAAAGCAATTTTTTTTTACACACATAATACAAATCTATTTGCTGTAATTACCCCTCATATTCATTATGTCATACTTTAGCTCAGTCATTTCTTTCTGGCAGATATACTGAAAGCCTCTGCTCCACTTTTTTTCCCCAGACACTGTCAAGAAGCTGGCATCCTTTTTCATGTCACACTCCGTCTTCGGCCTCTTTCAGCCACGCTGTGCTGACTAGATGACATTTTATTGCTTACCCACTGAAAATAAATTGCATATTCATTTAGACGGTTTACTCAGAATTTTCACTGGTGGCCTACGAGTTCAGAAATGTAATCTGGACTGTTTAGTATCAGTAGAGTGTATATATTTCTCCTTTCAGTGCAGACTGAAGCTGCCATTCAGCTCTATGAGTATTTGCCACAGTGCAATACTGGGATGAAGAAAGACGGGGAGAAAAGACTGTCATCGGAGACGCCTTTGAACTTGACGTTTTTTTTTGGTCATTAAACCGTTTAAATGTTCTGCAGTGTGCTTTCGAAGATTAGAAAATTACTTAGTACCTTTTCCTGACTGTTCTTAATTATTTCTGAGCTGAACGTTGGGGCTTAATTTTTAGTTGCTGTCGCATCAGCCATGGAGGAAGAGACTAGAGAGGAGGGTCTTAAACCTGATGAAAAAAAAGAGAGGTTCTTAAAACAAAAACAATTATCTACACTTGGACACGATATTAAGGAGATATGCATATGTTATTTTAGAGAAAGCAGGAAAAACAAAACCTGGACTTCATCCCACGCCTTTTCCAGCATGTAAAGTGGAGGCTTCCATACTGGACTGTGATTGGCTCCAAACTAGCGATGTCTTGGTATATTATTGAATGGATTCACCGCTGGCTGCTGGATCATTATTATTATTATTATTATTATAACCAGACAGAAGGAACATTTATTCTAAGTACTGTAAACTGCACCTGTCGCCAAATATACATCAATAACGTTTTATTGCTTATCATAATATTGATTGAACCTAATGTTACATACATGCAGGTAGTTACACATGAACACCAATAATTAGCATCGGAGGGCATCCCTAATTATGCAGAGAATAGAACACTTAAGGGCTAATGCGTACTATACTATAATATACGGCATATTATGGCTAATTTATTAAAAGCAATATTGTGGAAATGTTGTTTCCAGCTCAGTTTAGCTGACTGATGAGTCTAACTGATTCCTGTATTCTGGGTTAATATGATTCATTCATTTCTTGACTGCTGATTGACATGATTAGATTTGTACTGCTTTGTGTTATTTAGTGACAAAAGACTTTACTGGGTGATTACATTGAGTGTAATGAGAAATGACAATAATTGTTGAGGTTGTATGTGTTGTGTTTGCAGTACACAGCAGCAGACACCTCATGAGGAAGCACCGCAGCCACCTGAGGACCAAAATCGAGTCGGGCGAGGGGACGGTGCCGGTGCGGTGCCGGGGGCCCGTCCAGACCTGGGACGGCGTTTTACAGGGCGAGCAGCTCATCACCATGTCCTGCACCGACAAGATCACCAGGTCAGTGCTTTTCAGATGTTACGTTTGAGTTTATCTTTGCACTTTTTCTGTTTAAAAATCAAGACTGCTTTTTTTCCTGCCTCATTTCAATCATTTTGCTACCTGTCTTCAAGCTGGCTTCAGAACTAAAATAGACAAAAGTGCTTTTCTGCTCTGATGCCACATCGAATATCGTATAGTTGGTTTATACCTGAAAGAGCTGGCCTCTGTTGGGGAGTGTAAACTGATAATCTGATCTTTTCTTTGTTTTTGCCAGATAAAGTGATGTCCTTGCTGTCTTTTTTGAGATGTAGTAGGCCTGAAGGCTTAATATTGGACTATTGTTGTCTTCAGCAAACAAACAAAAACAATTGTGTTGCAACTTTCTTGATGCTGCTTTATTGACCATGTCTCGCTCATAAAAGTGATTTCTACATTTGGACAGTTTAAATTGATCTGCTCTAGTGTATGTTTGCTTCTGATCACAGGTAGATAGACTCAACATGTTGCTACTGTACTAATGCCAACTCTGATAAGTAAAGTTTTCTCTTTTCTTTTCAATCCTGCCCCTACTGAGCATTAGATTTTTATTGCATGGATTTTGTTGTAAAGGTAGACACAAGATACCCTAATGTAAAAAAATCCAACAAACCACATAATAAACACATCTCTGCCTTTACTCACGAGGCCTCTTTCCTACACAGGAAAAGAAAGGATTGATGGAAGGGTTAACTTTATTAGGAGATTAGCTTCCTTATAAGACGGAGTGTTGTCTGTTTAAATAGAGAGTTTTAAAATGTACTTTATGAAGTAAAGGTTTGGCTGATATTTACCTGAGAGTGTGTGTGTGTGTGTGTGTTACCATGAGCCACGCTGTATGTGGAATCTTTTATATATAGTCCAGGTGGAGACTATTGATTTCCCATATGTAACTTCAGCAGCTAATTCCATTCTAATGAATTTGTGTATTAATCACGTCACTGTTTTAATCTCCAGACCTTTAGGGTTGACTCTCAACCAGATAACAGATTAGTCCCACTCTGGTCTCTTTATTTATTTATTCCAGATATGTGCCTAAATGTTAGGACAACGTTTCTTGTAGAGTTTCATGTGCTGTAGCAAGACCAAGCAAAAAAAAAAATCCCACTTTTTATTGCGATTTTTGTGATTTTTTTCTAGTATTGCTGTACTATTAAGGCTTAAATTTTTTTTAAAAAAAAGACATTGTTATGGTGTTATATTTTATGACTCAATAATATGTGGAGATGGTTAACACTACCAGTTTACACAATAGAGCCTGTGTTTATTTATAAATTGCCAATGTATGAAATGCATGTTGGCAAGCCGGCGTAGGACAGACGGCAAAGCTAAATCATGACAGCTTTACTCCTCCGCCTCCGTTTTCACACCATATTCACACATGATGAGCAAAAGCATCGGTGTGTACACACTGGGGCATCTTTACACACAGAGGGAGACACACACACACACACACACACAGTGATATTAACTTACTGGAATCATTTATGTAACTGTATGTTCTAAATCTGAAATGGTTAGACACACAATTAGAGATGATACCTGATGATTATGTAACTTTAAATTAAATAATAATAATAGGCTATTTACAGTATATAGGCTATTTACTTCTCCAGGCACTTTTAAATCTGAAAACAGTACACACAAAAGGTAGTTAGTTACAACACTTCCACCCTCAATGTCACATTTTCTGAGATCGATTTCTAATATAGTTTCAGTTTTTGTGCCATGACTGAGCCTCACCGGGAACTCAACACATGAATTTAGCTTAGTAAGCACCGCACTGTGCCAAGTGAGCCATACAGGACCACAGCTGAGCCGCTGTTGTGCGTGCGTGAAAGGATCGGCACAAACACACACACACATAGATAGAGAGAGAGAGAGAGAGAGAGGTGAACCCTTCTCCTGTGGAGCCGCTGTTAATTTGACCAATTTGATTCAGTTGGCCAAAGGCTGGAGATGGTGTGATTAAATCTTCCCAGGTCACCAACGGGGGTGAAAGCAATTACTTTACAAAAAAATAGAGTGACGGCGGAGGGAAAGAAGGGACACCCTGCTTTTCTTCCCTCCCGCCATCACCTTACGCCAGACGGCGGACGCACTCTCTTTGCTCCGTGGCCTCTTCTTCTCCGCTTTTTTTTTTTTTTATATATCGCTGTAAATGATCGGTGGCCGTTGTTAAACTGAGTGGGTCACCAAGGGCCAGTTTATCAAGGTCAGGGTGGAGGGTGGAACTGAGAGGAGCTTAGGACTGCAGACTCAACACACACACGCATACACACACTGCTGCAATCTTAAAGTGATCCCCTGGATACTCTTTTTGTCCTCTGTCACACTCATTTCGCAAGCTCCCATTACTTTTTTTATTTCCTCACTTCCTTCAGTCTGTGCACTTTATTACGGTTAGTTCAGCTCTGACCATAGGGGGATTTTAGGATCTTTGCAGTAATCATTTACATCTTTGATAACAGCCATCATCGCTTCACCTGATGATCACATACTTTCTAGTTTTCTCAGGGCAGGCAGAGAGCCGGCGCCCACTGACGACGCTCCTGTGCTAATATTTGATTTGAAGTTGACAGCTGGATTTAATTGAGGGGCCTAAATGGCTTTCATATAACGATGATGTCCTCCATCCCATCACCGTTTTATGCAGATGAACACATTACTTTAATGGCCGGCGTTTACCGGGGGGAGGGAAGAAAGGATAGATGAAGAGAGACAGACAGAGAGAGAGAAAAGGTCTCTCTCTGCTCCTCTCTTTAAATTCACACACCCAAGCCAGATGGCTGTCTTTTCTTGCATGAGATTAGAAGATGTTTCTGATTCACGGTGTCGCTTTCTGGGTAAATTAATATTTCAGGCTAAACTATTTCTGTTTTGGTTGGTGTTTGTGTGCGTGTGTTTGTGAATTTTTGAACAAAGCTCCTCCTCTCTGTTTGAGAGGGAAGGACAGATTGCAGGTAAAGCGCAGGCGGGCGGCCGCTGCTTCGTTTAGTGATTCCGTGAAAGCCGTTGATGTTAATTGACTGCTCGGGAAAGCGAAAGAAGCCGTAATGAGTGATTATTAAGTCGACGAGGAAAGAAAAAAACAACAAAAAACAGGCTGTCACTGTAATTGCATCCATGATAAAGAGACATTGATTAACAAAAAGAACAATGACGGAAAAATTAGTAGCATAATGTCGAGGCTCTGATTGTGCCTCGCATAAGTTCATTAGTCCGCCGCGCTGGAAAGTACACAGCTCAGGTACACAGCAGGCTCCCTCCCTCTCTCTACGAAGGGCAGGAATGATAATAAACACGGTAATTATCATTTTCCATCCATAAATTAGCATCTGCTGGTTAAATAGAGGAGATTCCAGCAGTAGGTGGCACATGCCCAGCTGGCTACAGTACCAGGCATCAGTGTGGCTGGCAGGATGAGCCCCGCAGTGGTTCTGTGTCACTTGAGGATCTCCCTAAACGAAGCCCGAGGTGATGGCCCCTCACGCTGAGCAGTCGACGGCGGCTCGCCTGCAGCCTCGTGCAGTGCATTAACCTCAGTGGCACTGATGAATGCTCACACGCTAATGTGTTGTTCCATGTAATGAATGCTGATGTACTGACCTTTGGCAGTGCTGTTGTTGCTGGTGTTGTTGTTGGTGGTGGTGGTTTGCGTCGCAAAACTAGGGGAAATGCTGTCACATTGTGTGTGTGTGTGTGTGTGTGTGTGTGTGTGTGTGTGTGTGTGTTGTCAGTCCAGTGGCTGTTATTCATCACGTCCCACATCAAGATAATGATCAAATTGTCTCTACCTGTCATTGACGCTCTGGCATCGGTCTCTCTTCTCTTTTTGCCTCCTTTTCTCCTTTCCACATCCTGTCTCTCCTCCCACATACCCCCCCCCCCCCCCCCCCCTCCACTCCCCCTCACCCCACCAATTGTTGCCTTCCCTCCATCTTTATCTCTTTTTTCTTTTTTTTTCTTCCTCTCCACATCACTCCTCCTTTCTCTGTTTTGCCCCCATCTTCACATACGCTCTTTATCGGACTTCTTCTCCCTTTTTTCATTTCTTCCTCCGCTCTCTCCTGCCCTTCAGATGGAACATCTTGGGCCTGCAGGGGGCGTTGCTGAGCCATTTTGTGGAGCCAGTGTACCTGCAGAGCGTGACCGTAGGAAGCCTGCACCACACGGGCCATCTGGGCAGAGTTCTGAACCAGCGGCAGGAGCGCCTGGGCCCACTGCCCGCCACATACAGACGCAACCAGCCCCTGCTCAGTGGTACGACACAGACAGCCAGACATGTCTCAGCGTGATGTAGATGGATTACATTTAGTGCTGATATTGAAGGAGCTTCACACCAGAAAGTAGTACAGCAAAACATATTTGCCACGCTTTGTAAAACGAAGCTTTGTCACTTTTGGACTCTTCAAAAGTCAGCATTGTTAAGATGGAATTCACCTTTCTACTTAACATGAGCACAAGTACTGATCCCAGCAGTTCTACTGAAATAATGAGATACCGGTCAGTGTCCCTGATACGTGATGATAATATCCAGAATATGCCACATGCCCCTGTCCCAGTAGACCACAGGCTATATGTTAGATTCATAGTAATTAATAGGAATGTAGTATTTTTGGGTGACTGTGGGACTCAAAGAGCTGTACTTACAGCTAAAACATCACTGCTGTGGTAGATAGATGAGAGATGAGAATGCTCAACTGAAACATTGAGCCTTGTTACGTTGGAGATAGTTGATTTAACCCCTTATATTTCAAATGTGTGAGATATATATATATACAGCATTTATCTCTAGTGATTCCTTTTATGTGAGCTCAGGACCAAATGAATCACAACAGATCCTACATGTAACACACCCACACCCACACACACACACACACACTCACGCACACTTAACAAACTCATGTACCCGTGCTTCTCTACAGTTCTATTTTGCCAGCCAGACAAGCTACGACTACGAAGTTGTCTGGCATGTCTGCTTCCAGCGCTCCACTGAGACCTGAGAGTTTCGTTTGTAGCGAAAGATAAATGCTGGAAGAAGATCTGAATGACATCCAACTTGTAGAAACTGCATCAGCCATCACTTCAGATCTAGGCCAGTGGCAGCGGCTGAGCGACGGAGACACGCAGCGATGTAAGGCACATCGTGTTGCTGGGAATCATTGTTACGAACGGAGGCGGTGACAGTGGTGTACAAGGAACCACTTAACAAAAATACAATAAAAATAACCCCAACTTATATCATCGCAAATGCACACACTTGATAAATCTAAATCTGATACCTTCTCTGAACCTCTAAAGGTTTCACATACACTTCTTGAAGGACATAGGAGCTCTTTGCTTCGCGGGTTCCGGGTAATTGGGTGCCATGTGGATGAATATTTTGCGAGGCCTTTCTTTATCAAGATGGATAATTGTATTGAATTGTCCTCCGGTGGTGATAGCAGGGCTGGATGTATCATTGAATCCCCTGACTACGGCCTCAGCGAGCATTTCTCATGATTTGTTCACTGGCTTTTTGAATGGAGTCATTTGACATGTCCGCGATGGAGTTTTTTTAGTTTCTTATGAATCAAATGAAACAGATATTACAAGCTGCACTTGATATTTGGAGACTTGTGGTCCGGTATGATTCATTTGTTCATCCTTCATATTTATTATATTAAATTATTCACTGTAACGGTAATAAACGGTTTATTTAATGGCTACAGAGGTTTGCCAAGGATCCAAAGTATGTATTTCTCCCACCTGATGCTGCAGAATGTTCTTTACACTGTTTCTTTGTATTATGGGTTGACAAATGGTATAGACATGCCCTTTGCTCCCAGACATACTCTTTACTCAAAACAGAGGCGGTGGCAAGCGGCCCCCCCTCCCCCCTCCCCCCCCTGACATGCTTCACAATGATTGTGTTCTCACTGTGTGTGTGCACATGTCCCAAACTGTCAGATCTTTGCACCTGCGGTACCTTGTGTAGCTGTAGTCTATTGAAGGGCAGAAGGTGAAGTTAAGGGAGGGGAAGGGAGGAAGATGGACAGACAGTGGAAATGGCCCTGCTCCAAATCAATGTAATCACAGCCCTTATCGGACAGCCATTCAATCAGAAGGGAGCTCGGACGGAGAGCAGGAGAGAGAGACAGGCAGGGGGAAGGAGAGGGAGACAGCAAGGCAGGAAGGGAATAAAGGAAACAAGAGCTCCGCTTGCATTCAGATGTACATACCCCAACCCCTTCCACCCCCCACACCCCCATCTCCTCCTCCGTCCTTTCACTGTTTCTGATGAGTTCCCCGGCTATTGTGTTTCCAGGGTTATTTAAAAGCAACACCCCTAGAGGAAACTCCTGGGGATCGCGGAGCTCTGTCTTATCGCACACAGCCAAAGCAGCTCCACCTGAACCCCGAGGGCCAAACACATCGATGGACTGACTCGTCCTTCACACTCGTCCTGCTGTTCAATTTTAGCGCAATGTGAACAGAAACTGTGGCTGGGCTTTATCGTTTTTTGGGATAAGAAGAATCGGAGCAGCAGTAGATAAAGGAAATATTAATAATGGTTGCTCAAAAACTGTTGGATGTTGAGAAAAAGCAGATTGTTCTGCAGTGCTGTGCTCACTGTGTTTGGTTCATGTAATTTCACACATTCACAGTTCAGATTTTCCCAGTTGAGATAGGACATTTCTTCTGTGGTCTGATACCGCGCTGTACTGTCTCTGCAGTCTGCGTGAAATGAAATTGGAGCTGAATTTAACATCAGGACCAACTTGATTTTAACATGGTACATGCATGCATCTCATTATAGTCCACTCCTGCTGTAGGTACACTAACAAGACATACACACTACAAATGCACTCTTATTGAGAGTACGATGAGAATATTGATACCACGTGAAGCTACGGCGAGCAGCTGTTATCTTAGCTTAGCATACAGACTGGAACCAGGGGAGAAACTGCTAAAATCTGCCTACCAGATCTTCTAAAGCTCAATAATTAACCCATTCTTTCATATCTGTATAAATGTTTGTTTAATCTGTAAAAAATAACAAGGTTTAAAATGACAAGTGCAGTGCCAACAAATAGCCCAGTACGTAACCCGCTGTAAACCAAATAGTCATTTTTATACTTTGTGTGTGCTTTGAGATTTAACAAACGAGATATGCTTTATAACATATATTACTACAGTGATGTAGGATAGATGCAAAGTGTACACAAACACACAGGCTGTTCTGTATTGTGACTCTACAGCAGCCATATATATATATATATATATAGGTATGTGTTCTGCATCTCATAGCCAAAGGCTCTAATTCTGCCTCTTTCATGTCTGCCAAACACTTCCCAGAAGAGAAATTGATCAAGTCTTCAATGAGGGAAAAATCACATTGGCTATTACAGAAACAGAGGAGTCAAGTTCATTGAAGGGCTCAAATGAGCCATGAATGGAGCGAGAGAAAAAGGAAAAAGGCAGGATGGATAGGAGGGCCTTTTGTTCAAAAGAGGTGCATCTGCACAAGAGAAGGGATGGGTAATAAGAGACTAGGAGGATTGTTACTGTGGCAGGCAATTCATTCCAGCTCTAAGGAGATACAGAAAAGAAGAGATTGGTGAATGGAAGAGTGAAGACGGGGAAAATGAGCGAGGGGGGGGGGCAGAGATGATCTGCAGGCATGTATCGTGGTATTATACATCAGATATTGTATTATAACAAGCCGTCTGTCAGATGGTAAGATCACAGGCAACTGTTGTTCACCCGTCACAGAGAATCTGTCTGGTGATTTTCTACGAAGGTACCCTTTAACATTGTATGATCTAATAAATAACTGGGTTGGAAGTGGAGGTGACATCCGAGACGCTCCCTTCTGAAGACAGTGTTAGAGATTTAGACTGAATATAATGTTCAAGCAGCACTTAACTGTCAGATTATGTTAGCCCAGATGCTACATGTAAAGTAGACCTCTGGCAGTATGACATATTGCGCCTGACATTTCTTTAGCTGTAGTGTTTTCAACAGTATAATTTAAAAAAAAGCCTTTGTGACAAAGCACAATGCAGCGTATTGTAATTGTAATACTGTAATTAATAGTAAACATTAGGGGTGTGACGAGACACTCAGTTCACGAGATCGAGACGATACGAGATTTTAAGAAGACTAAATTACAAATATGAATGCCTGGACAACAGACTTTTATTTAACTTTGTTTTTTTTTGTTTTCTGACGTTATTCGGCTGCTTGTTGGATCACAATTTAAAAGTGGCGGGGGCGTCGCAAATAGTTATGCATGTGTTTTCCAGCTGCTTGTTGGACAACAAATCTCGCGAGACCGATTTGCAACCCGACGAGAAATCTCGCGAATTTTCATCTCGCGACACCCCTAGTAAACATCTGTTTTCTCACTCTGTCCCCAACCGGTATGTCGCTAAACATTTTTGCTGCTTCAGGCTGCATAAACGTGTGTTTTCTGAACCGCTAATCCTGAATCTCCGTTTTACTCACCCAGAATATACTAGAAAGCTGATCACGGGCTCCTATGAAACACACACACACACACACACACACACACACACACACAGCGGCCTCTCAAGGCCATTTTTGCCCCGAGCCTTCTTTCGTTTCTCACCCGGCTGTCAGCTCTGTTTCTGCCACCAGCCCAGCACCTCTGCCAACATCCGTGTTCTCAACGTGGACAGCTAATTCTCTACACGGAAGCCAGTGTGACCGCCACTCACCTTCAGTTTCCCTCTACCTTTCTCTCTTCTCTCTTTCCTCCACTGATCGTTTTGTGTGCTTTGCTAGCAGGTAATTATTTCAGAGAAGAAAGGTAGAGGGCTACAGAACAGAGAGACGGAGTCCAGTGAAAGGGGGGAGGGTTCATCTTTGTGACTGGAGATGATATTTACTGCATACATATCTGGCAACACTCAAACACTGTTAACTGCAGGAGAGCAAGAGCAGACAAGCACTCACACAAAGGCAAGAGCAGGTAGCTGATGTGACCGATAGTCGTTCCATTCTCACCTCTCTGAGGGTATATCAAAGCTTCATATAAACAGCAGTTTCAGGCCCAGGTTGACCAGGTTGTTTTTTTGCAGAGCTGCAAAACTTTTGTGCCTGCCATTAGCCTCGGGGAGAGAGTGAGGAAGGTTGACAGAAGGTTAAACGAAACGCCAAAGTGGAAAGAAAAAAAACCACATAGTTGCAAATTTCCACTCAGATACTTTTACTCACAAGTGTGTTATACACTGAAAGATCATTTGCGTTGAAAGTAGCGGAGGTTAAACCCACCTGAAGTCATCTTCTCCCCTGTGTCGTGTCTTTTTTCTGTAGGGCTGAGCAGCGCTGAGTATCAGCAGCCGGGGAAGGCCTCGTGTGTGAGTGTCAACTGGACACTGGGCGACTCACAGTTGGAGGTGGTCAGCACCGCCACAGGACGGAGACGGGACTCGGGGACACCCTCGCGTCTCTGCAAGCACGCTCTGTTCACCCGCTGGAACAGACTTTTCCGTAAGGTGAGGACAAGACGTCTATGTGGAAGTTAAAGCTGGAGCATTGAGGTATGTTCTGCGTATATTAGGGGTTGTCATGTGACTGAGAAGGTTTCAATGGGGATGAAACTCTCCGGTTGAATTATTAGTACAACAGATGAGCACAGTTGTGTTAGATAATGTCTTATTATTCTTCCTGATAAATATTTAAAGGTGCAAGCCTGTGAAATCGCCTGCAACTCACAGGGAACATTTCAGTAAAGGAACATCCAGTCGTGTGCGCTGCTAACACCGAGCTGATAATTACGCTTCATAGGAACGTGATAATCATCATCATCATCATATCAGTTCACTTTCAAATCCAGTTTTTTTCGGATGAATTCAGCATTTATTGTGGAGTGTTTTCTTCCCAGTTTGCTCTTTACACCTTCAACTGGCTTCTTCTCCGTAGTCACGGTGGCGGAGGTCTGTAGTATTTAGAACCATCCACCCAACTTACATGATTTATCAGACTCAGACTTATTGAAGGTTTGAAACAGATAATATAAGCTATAAATACTATTAATATCATGATGGCTCTGTTCCAGTTCATAGTCCCTCATGCATAATACCCGGTCACAGCTCTATGGAATACAGCTATTATTAATTACGCATACTTTGGTTGTTTGACATGTCACAATACCTGCTGTTAAAAGGTCCTACCAATTTAAATGTTAATTAAAAATCACTTTCAACACTTCAGACGCCGAACTAATAATAATATGATGATGTACAGTTTAATTTGCATGATATTTTTATATGAATAAATGTTTATTATGCCACTTCTCTCTCACTGTAACGCTCCTTTTGTTTGAAAGGAAGAGGCATTAACTCAGTTATTATCAAAAAACAATATGCGCTCCACTGACAACAAGAATACACACACACACACACACACACACACCCAGTAAAACCGAAACATTACCTACAGAGATGCATGCTAACATCAAACACGTGTATTAGAAATCAAAGTGTCAGAGGCGTCTGGCTGCAGGTGAACGCTCTGTAGAGGATATGTGGAATCTCCTTCCTGCCGTAGATAAATTTCTCGTAGCTGCAACATCTGCTGTCTGTCTATGCGGCTTATCACAAACTGGCAGCTCGGATCTTTAAGGGCAGCACACATTTCCATCCTGAAACTTTATGTAACAGACACTGCCTGCATCGCCAAATGGCGGCCGTTAAAGCATAATGACTATGAAACCATAATTATTTGGAGGAGTGCTCGAGGAGTGCTCCCTGCGCGCTGTATAGAAGGGCCACGCAAGAGCAGACGCACTAATCTCCAAAAGAAACTTTTGCTCTCTTTTTCTTTCTCTCCACTTGTCTCTCCGCTGATCTTCATTGTTTCCTCTCGCGACAAAAGGAATGCACAAAAAGCACAGAGAATGTTCAATTGCTTGTGAAATTTAAATGGGGAGATTACACAGCTGTTGAAGCCCCCCCCTCTCCACCTCAACCCACCACCTCCCAACCCCACCCAAACAGATTTGTGCCGGCTCATTCGTTTTGTTTTGCTTGCTCTTCTTCTTCTTCTTCTCTCTTTCTTTCCCCCATCACACGTGAAACCTTTAGCCTCTCATTCTCTCTCTATCTTCATATACGTCTGTGTCGCTTTTATCTGACTTCCAATCTCTTTCTCCTTTCTCTTTCTCTCTCTTTGCCCGCTCGCCGTCTTCAGTTGGGGATCCACGTGTCCGGCTCGGCGGACCGCCAGCTCATGTACTGCGAGGCCAAGATGGCGGCGCGTCCTTACCAGACAGTGAAGCAGCAGTGGTTCAGGTCTCTGCAGGA
Source organism: Pampus argenteus (assembly GCA_036937835.1). Lineage (NCBI taxonomy): Eukaryota > Metazoa > Chordata > Actinopteri > Scombriformes > Stromateidae > Pampus > Pampus argenteus. The sequence goes on along the minus strand of CM072880.1, from coordinate 12,839,732 downwards.
AACGGGCCTCGGCACCTGGGTCAAGAAACCGCCCGAGCAGGAACAGTTCCTGCTGTCGGTCTGAGAAGAAGTGTGTGTCTGTGTGTGTGTGTGTGTGTGTGTTTGTTTGTTTAACCTTTATTTTTTTAGGGTAAGATGACTCCATGCTCTTCACTAACACCATGCTTCACACTGATACACACCTTCATGCCTGGGAGTTTCCCAACCTCTAAACTCATAGGCCTCATCATCATCTGTGTGTGTGTGTGTGTGTGTGTGTGTTTTGTTCTGGTTGTGCCGCCCATCCTCCTCATACAAAAACGACAAGAGGAAGGTCAACTGGACAAGCTGAAAGAAACAAGAAAATCAAAGGATGGACTTTTTCTCTGACTTTGCCTTCTTTAAACGCGAACACACACCCGAGTACACCCCTCTCCACCTTCCCTCACCCCCTCTGGTGTGGTTCGGCTGTCAAGGAAAGGTGGGGTAACCTTGAGCAGAATGAAAGGCAGCCGCTATCTTGTCATCAGCTATTTCCGGGCCCCAAGGCTCCCGCTGAGGAGCAGAGCCACGGGGGAGAGAGAGAGAGAGAGAGAGAGAGAAAGAGAGAGAGATAGGGGGAGGGAGAGAGTGAAAAAGAAAAAAAAGAGAGAGAGGTCCACGTCCAATTACCGGCCCTGTCAGGGTGACGGGTGATAGAGGAAGAGGAAGGAGAAGTGATGGGAAAAGAGAGAGTGAGAAATAGCAGGCAGGATTCAGAACGGCCCGCCGCCTCACCTTCCCTCCCTCATTTCTATCTTTGTCCTCCTTCTCTGACTCACCTTTTGACTCCTGACTTCCTTCTCCTTTTGTCTCCATCCTTGAAATCCCTCCACCTCCCCACCCATTCCCCCCTCGCCTCCCGTCTTTGTCACTCTCTCCTCCCCGTCTGCCTTTCAAGCGCGGCACAGTTTTAGCACGACAAGACGGCAGGTTAATACACCTTACACCCCCCCCCCCCCCCCATCCTCACCCCGCTGGGTAGAGAGAAGGAAAAGAATCGAGGCGAGGTACATAAACGCAGCCATTACAGCTTGCCTAAGTACAAGTGGAGGTGATGATGGATGGAGGGGAGTGGTTGTGTTTTTTCCTTTCCCTCTCTTGACCTGGATGACCTCAGTGTTCTGCCTGTTGCGGCTGGTTTCCATACATCTAAATCAAGGCTCTTTATCACCAGTAAGAACAGAGTTTCAGTCGTGACTTATTAGTGAGGCCTTGTTGACCTGATCGACTCTCTGTGGTCATGACCGCCCTGAACAGGTAATAGCTAAGGTGCCCCCCCACCCCCACCCACATATATGTGTGAGTGTGTGTGATTTTTAATTTCTTGACACAGCTCAGTGTTTATATTCATTACGATCATGACCGTGTTGTTCTGTCACCACTCTCTTTCTCTTTAAGGAACTTAGACGAGGCAGGAGTAATAGTCTGAGTAGTGAGAGTGACATCTAGTGGTGTTTTCCTGTTTCTGTGGCCTCTGCTCCCTCTGAGCCCCGAGTTCTTGAGGATACAGTATCAACCGACCTGTAGAATAAGATCAGCGTGGGTTAAAGATGATGTGACACACAGACGGATTTACACAGGAACTGATAACCTGACCCACATGTGACCTGCATGTGAGGTTTTCTTTCCCCTCCACTAAATAGATAAGAGTGGGTGGGTTCATCTTTTTAAAAATGCAGCACTAAAAACATTTCAGTGAAGAAGGAGTGAAAATGTGGTCCAAATCAGATACAAGGTAATACCACGACCATAAAAGCGGCTAATGTTTTATTGCATCTTTAATAAATGATCCACTGAGTGATATGTCAAACAATAGGCTTTATTTATTACTATTCTGGTATTCACTTAATCACGTGCAGGTTAGAACACTAAACCATTTTAATGATAATAAACATTACTGTATGAGAGAGGATGCACTAAGGTGTGTGTTTATGTGCCCAAAGTAATAGATAGATAGATCACACTTTTTTTCCCCTCTGTTTTGGTATTGATCTTATTATTGATTCTCAGATAATTGTTTTTGATTCTCAAAAAAGATGTTTTTGATCCACTGACCTCATTGTTGGGTTTTTATGGCCTACGTGTCATTTCAACAAAATGGCATTGCAATTTTTATGGCATGAAAATGACATAAAATCGGTATTGGCAGTGTGCCAGTGGCAGCTTTAATTAAAAATAAAAGCAAAACACTAGAATTCAGTTTTCAGGAACTCATACCTTTATTTACACATTTCTTCTCTCCCACAGTGGCAAAGATCAGGTTTTGTGTAAATCGTGTCTGTGTGTATCAGAACAAAGAGACTAGGTTTGTCTTCATCTTTTTTGCTATGTAGCACAGTTTTATCATTTGGGTGTCAGACTTGACATTGTTTATTCATATCACGTTGCTTCATATCACGTCTCGGAGTGGCTGTATTAGTCGTCCCTGGGAACGACAACACTTTGTGTCCTCGGCATTCATTAAGACAGATTTGCAGATTTATTTTGAGAGATAATAAATATAAGGCATGTCTGAATGGCAATATTGTATCTATGAGTGTACATTTGTAAAAAAAAAAAGAAAAAAAAAGATGATGTTGACAAAGATGTGAATGAGATACTAAAATGTCTACTTATGATGTAAATTAAAGTATATGAATAATTGCTGCTAAGGTCTGTAAATTGCACTTCAGTAACAAATAAAAAGTGAATGTTTGTACTGTAAATGTGAATAAAACCACAAAATCTTGTAATTTTATCTTGGCTTGATTGTTTTTTGATTAATCAGATGTTAACATCAATTTATATGTCATTTCAGAGTGATAGGTAACACAATATTTGATCTTTTCCACTTTGTCAGCTCCATGATGACCTGTCTATAGCCAGCGCCAGGCCTCAGGAGCATCCATGCTAATATTAAAGAGGCCTCCTTTCTCCTGTCTGTCCCAGGGGAAATCCATGAGGAAATGGTTATCTCTGTTAGGCTCGGTGGCAGCTGTCATACAGACCAGCCACCAAATTAGCCTGAAGGAAGGATAAAGTGCGGAAGGAGAGGAGGGGGGAAGGTGTGCCTCCTCAGTACCCCCCTCCCCGAGGTCAGGGAGTCGGCTGTGTGCTCTACAACATAAACATCATAATTGACAATTTGCTCCAGTGGCTGGTCACGGCCAGCCAGCTATAATCTAATGGACGAGGCCAGAGAGGTAAAACGCCACCGAATATTATCTCTCCTAGTGTCATGCTGCACCTCAATAAAATCTGAAAAGCATAACACACTAAGAATGACACTATTTCAACATGTAGGATTAAACCAACATACTCCACTTACATAAGTATAATTCCTGCTTTTTGGTATGGTCCTTTTCAAAAACGAATATTATTAAATTTGGATCACATATTAACTGTGACAATCAGTAACACATATAAATATGACATTATCTTAAAATCCATTAACTTTTGTGGCATCCACTGGTACTCAGGGTGCAAATGACAGTAAACATTACAGCAGGGTGGAATTAACTGTTTGAGGTCTAAATGATCCAATATTACATTTAAAAAAGGTAACAGAGAACACAAGTGAAGCAGAACGTTTTCTTGTTTCCTACCTCATTAATTATCTCATGACCCCACAGATCAATAAATTAACATTAGCTTTGCATCAATATTGCGATCTAATGTCATATATAATATACTTTTCTGCCAGTATTTTGACATTATTTTGGATACTTTTACATTTTGCTAATACATTTATGTTTTCCCTAAGTACATTTTGAATGTAGTGAATGCATGTATACAAGTACGTGTGTAATAAAGTGGCTAATTAGACATGAGCATCTTTATATCAAGAGACAGCTTTTTAGGACTTGTACAGACTGACTGCTGCAGGTAAACTGCCCCTGAGCAAGGCACTGAAGGTGATGTGTTTAGACACTGTATACAGAGTGTAGCTACCATATGGCTACGTTAGGCCAGAGGACAAGCAACGAAACCTTACACTAAGCGAGTGAAGTGTCATATCACAGTCAGTGTTCAGTAAAAGTATTCATAAACCTTCTGGTTCCTCACTCATTAACACTAGACATCATTATTCCGACCCAACTACCAGCTTTACCCCCCGATGAATAAAGTGATTTTGAACTGAATAAAATGGAGTGATTTGTGTAATAAAATAAGATGGAAAAAAAAAGACATGAGAGACTGAAAAAAGGAAATCACACGTTTTATTGGAAAGTGTCAGCGAGCATGTACCTGTCACAATAACGTATGCAAAGTAGATCACATAATGAAGTTTGAGGTGAATATGATTCACCACAATGTGTGAAGTGAAAGCCTATCTACTTTAGCTCTCCAATCTGGCACCTAATAATTTAATGCATCAATCCAAAAAAAATCATATTTCCTTCAGAGTTAGAATTTAAATGGACGTGACTTTTCACCGGCAGATTAAAATGACATTGATACCAGTTGGTGTGAGATTGAGTTCCCTGAATGAAACAGGAGTAAAAATCCTATCTACACTGTGCAGTGGAACACAATTAGTTACTTAACAAGTATTTGGAATAATGCATTGATGCTCAGATGGATAAGGCTAATGCACCATTTTCAATGCAATGGTAAGGCATTTCAAATACGCTGATTACATTTTAAGTTTCGTGCTACTTCAACATCCATCCTGACAGCAGTGAAGTGTAGTTAGAAGCCAACTTTTTTGGCTAGGTTATTCATACTGTACACCGAGCTACAGCTACACCAGTCACACAAACTTACAGCACTGAAATAAGTTAAACATTTAACATCTGAGGATCAAAAAACGACAGCGTGACTTCATGTTTAAGATATTGCACAACTGTAACATGACGTTTTTTTTACCGGAGTATGTTATTGCTACTGTTGTTGGATAAAGGTGCAAGAGGTTGTACAAAGCTAAAGGTTGAAAGCAAAGTGCAAACACCATAACTTCATAATATTGACAGGCTGTTACTGAAGCACAGAAATGACCAGTAACCAACAAGTTCACTTGGAGGACGATGCGTTACAGCAACACAGAGCTTTGAGTTGATGGGTGTGTATTTCACTGACAGTAAGGATATGAATATGGGGACAGCAACAGATATCATGATTATGTTGACCACATCCAATAGTGCAGTTGTTTTCCTGTTATTGCTCTGCGCTTGACATTTTGCATCCTGACAGAAAGGCAGAATAGAGCAACACACACACAAACAAAAAAGAAGACATCCTAGTGTAAACATGGAACAAGGCAGAGTTACAGATCAATGTGAAGTTAACTTATGATAAATTTGAAATATTGACAACAAAATATGGAGGCTGGAGGTGAGTGGAAAGCATGAAAAGACTCAAATCTCATATTCTGAAATATTTTAAGACAACTGAACGGTCATTGCAAGACAAACAACCGGGTGATCTGGCAGGTCTGAAAAAAAAAAAAGATATGTTTTGTTCCATAATGAGGAGTATTCAAATAAAATAATAAAAAACATTTCACAGGATCACCTGCTGAGCTCCACCCTCAAAAGGTGGACAACTGTAAGACACAAAATCAGTTAACGAGCAACAACCTGCAACAGGTCACTTTATCATCAGGCCACAATGTAATATGTACACATACTTTATATCATATTCTACAAACTTTCCTCACCTCATAATTGTTCTCTCACAACTTTACAAGTAACATTCACACACAAGAGTTGATCTACATGCAAGAGCAACCATTCAGCAGTAACTAAAACAACAGCAGCCAATGACAGTGGAGTCAAATATATATATATTGACAGAAAGCTAGGAATGAATGGGTCAGCCTAGTTATGTCACAATTCACTATCCGTGCTAATTAAGAGAAGCTCTGTGGCCTCGCACACACTTGGAGTTTCCTCAGTCTCTGAACACCAGGGAGATGTTCTGCAAAATAAATTACTTAAGGTAATATACCATCAATCAATGTCAACAGCTGCAACCTTAAAGCAACACTAATGGTGATAATGAACAATGTTTGTTTCATACCTTTCAGCCCAGTTGTTTGAAAGCTGTGAAATAGATTAAAACGCTTCGTGGGGTAAACACGTCAAACGTGCGAACATGTGCGAGGCCACAGATTACAGTGTATCAATGTGTATTGTACTGTATATACATGGAGGGATTCTGATCCTACTTTAGTATGAGTATCTGTGTTTGTGTGTCTCAGTGGCTTCACTTCTCTTGCAGCAAGGCGGGGATGTTGATGTTCCAGCCGATGGCCTGTCGGTCGAAGCCGCAGGTGAACAAGTTGCATGATTGGTTCTCTTCGTTCCACGCCGTGCAACAAACCATGCGCCTGTGGCCCTGCAAACACACACATTTTTTATTTTTATGATGCTGATCAACTGATCAAAGACACACCTTCCTGTCCAATCTACTAATCTCCCTCCTTACCATTCTGTTGCTGCGTGGAAGTCTGGCCAGCCTCACTCCACTCATGTCAAACAGTCGCACCTGTCGATTGTCATGCGGCAGAGCGATGATCCTCTGGTTGGCAGAGACGCTTATCCTGAAGGATCAGATTGAGTTCACACAAAAATGTGAAAATGTCTTTTTATAGACTGATTTGCAGTGCATGTCTAATAATTCAAGTACAACTTCCACTTTTGCTTTCAGGGTAATTGCTGACAATTGTAAATGGAGACATTTTGAGCACAGCAAATGGGGAGACAAACATATCCTTGCCTTGTTTTAGGCTATGTATGTTGGAAGCATTTCATTTTCAGACCAATGTATAGAGACAGCAGGCAGAGTACAGTGGACACACCACCCCTAATAACCTTTCCTTTTCTCTCTTCAATGAGCTGTGGTTGTGATGACATGTTACAATAATACCAATCAATCTGTGACATGTTTATTTACTTTCTTGCCAAGAGTTCGATGACAAGACTGATACCACTTAGTGTAACTTAGCATAAAGTATAGAAAGAGGGAAACATTTAGTTAAATATGTAGCTAGAGTCAGCAGCAGGTTGACATAACTTAGCATAAAGTCTAGAAAGAGGGAAACATTTAGTTAAATATATAGCTAGAGTCAGCAGCAGGCTAGCGTAATTTAGCATAAAGTCTAGAAAGAGGGAAACATTTAGCTAAATATGTAGCTAGAGTCAGCAGCAGGCTAGCGTAATTTAGCATAAAGTCTAGAAAGAGGGAAACATTTAGCTAAATATGTAGCTAGAGTCAGCAGCAGGCTAGCGTAATTTAGCATAAAGTCTAGAAAAAGGGAAACATTTAGTTAAATATGTAGCTAGAGTCAGCAGCAAGTTAGCGTAACTTAGCATAAAGTCTAGAAAGAGGGAAACATTTAGTTAAATATGTAGCTAGAGTCAGCAGCAAGTTAGCGTAACTTAGCATAAAGTCTAGAAAGAGGGAAACATTTAGTTAAATATGTAGCTAGAGTCAGCAGCAGGTTAGCGTAACTTAGCATAAAGTCTAGAAAAAGGGAAACATTTAGCTAAATATATAGCTAGAGTCAGCAGCAAGTTAGCGTAACTTAGCATAAAGTCTAGAAAGAGGGAAACAGCTAGTCTGGCTCTGACCAAGCTCAAAAGAAAACAAAATCTACCTACGAGCACATCTAAACCTCTCTAATGAACACGTTTTTATTCATGTGGCTGACTATTTACTGTAGATGGGAGCAGTAACTTCCTGGAGGCTACGATAAAAAAAAGGTAAATTTAACTCTTAACTACACCTTTAAGTTTAAAATTAAATTTAGACAATTTGACACGCAGCTATACTACCCACATATTCATTTATATTCATGTGTAAAATGAAAATAATTAAGAGTAATGAAATATATATAAAATAGATAAAATGGTACTGGTATATAAAAGTCCAGTGAAGTACTGATAATTTCTACAAAACAGTTATTTAAACTATTCAAACAGCTTCTCAACTGACGGATAAGACTAACAGAATGATTTCTTCATATTATTATATTATCAAAATCTGCTCAATATCAATCTAAATTTGTTTTGGTATTTTCTGTAAAGAACTTCTCTCTACAGACGCGCTCGCTACACTTTTTTAAGTTAAAGTAAAAAAATGGATAAAATAATCATTCCATACACATCTGTGGGATTGGACTATGGGCTCCAGCTCTCTTTCTTTTCACCTACCTGTTCACAGCTGAGTCAGTGCGGATGGTTGCTATAGGTGACCTCATGTTCTTTAAATCCCACACCTTGACTGTGCGGTCATCACTCCCTGAAACCACATTGTCGCCCACCGTGAACACTGCAGACGTCACCGTGCTACAACAGAAGAACACACGGACAAACAAGAGAACAATTATTACACACCGATATGAAACCAAAGCAGCAACAACATGTAATACTCTCCCTTTTGTGTTCAAACTGGCATTAAAACACTCACACTGTACTAATTGTACAGTTCAGGAAAAGGGATTAAGTTTTGGGAATGAATGTTTATTTATAGCCAGTCTATCTCACTGTGATAATACTATAATAATAAAATAAGACAGATCAATACATGCATCACAGTGATACGTCAAGCTACAAATGAACACTGACACTACTTTAACTCAGAGTGGGCGTCAGGTACGACATCAACACGTTAACACGGTAACACGGTGCGGTTCCTGATTTAAAATGTGATTCTCATGTGATTCTCCATTTTCAAACATTACAAGGTATCATCTTGTAATGAAGCTGTGGAGAAGAGAGGCAGGTAGGATCACACCTGTCACACGGGTGTATTTATCAGCAACTTGATGGTGTAAATGCTGTCTCGGAAATATTCACACCATCAAGCGCGTTGAGACAGTGAACAACGTTTTCCCACTCCGCACATATTCACATCGTGCGTTCAATAAATCAACAAAATTTTATCAGTTGAGAGAACCATAAAAAAGACTGACTTATATATATATATATATATATATATATGTATATGTATATATATATATAAGTCATATATATATATACTTAAGGTAGAAAAACAGTATTCTGAGCCAGGGTGAATCTGATTATATGTCTATTGTCTATTTTACCATTACTGTAATATCTCGGTACATTAGACCATTGTGGTCAATGCTGTAAATCCATTAGCAAGACTGTTTTTATGGTTATATTGGATTTACACATTTGGATGTGTCATATGTCAAAAACAAACATTCCCAAAACAGATTGTCCATTGAAATAAATTCCCAGGAAGCGTTAACAGCTGAAAGCTGAAATGAACTGAACTTCTAGTATGAGCAACCTGACTTAACTCCATTTCAGGATGTGATACAGGAAGATTGTTTATACTATTATGTTATAAACTGGATGACATCTTTCAAAAGTACTCTGACAAAACATATTTCTGGCTATTGCTGATCAAAAAGTTTAGAAAGAATTGTCACCTTCAGCTAAACAGAGTTTGACAGTGTCCATCAGACACACAACTTTAATGTTTTGGTTCATCTCATAACATCATTTTAGTGATGTTTAGTGAAAAGCTCTAAAACTGAACACTACCTGTTACCAAATACACATCATACTACATCATGTTATCATATTGCAGACAGAAACGTCTTTTATATGCATACAGTATCCCCTCACCCTGCATCCAGTCAGCTGTGAGGCACTGAGGTCAGGCCTAACCATTCATTTAATAGACTTTTAATATTACCAATCTATTACTGTATGTCAGTCACTCTTGTGAAGGGTTTTTCTTCCTCCCTCCCTCTTTCTCCTCTATTCACACATGGAGGGAATTTTCCAATTCTTGATTAAAATTAGTGTTGTGTAGTGTCCCTTCATACACACACAGTTTTTCTCGTTAAAACTGGCTTCTCCCCTTAATGCGAATTGACGTGGCATTAAGGGCTAATTAGGGGCCTAAACTTTGTCCTATTAAAGAGGCAGAGACTGCTGCATCGTTACAGGCACCTTGTGACATTGCAGGTTACAGCCCACCTGGGAATACATGAGGTGCAGAGGGAGACAGAGAGCAAGAAAGGTACGAGGTGTGCTGAGTGGGAGGTGTGTGTGGAGCGTAATCAGACAAGGTAATTGATTAAAAGGTTGATTAAGGTTAAAAGGTTTTCAGAATGGGTATGAGGAGGGAGGGGAGTAATCGGTGTTACTTAATGGCATCACTGCAGTGTCTCTGACAGCCAAGGTCAAGACTCTTTGAGATAGGAGACTAGGGAGCGGAGAAGGAAGTAAAAGTGAGAAAGAAAGACATACGGATGGAATCATGGGACCTTCCTGCAGTCAGACAAGTGAAGGTTGAAGCTGAATGTATCCCGATTGATTTTGTTTAATTGTTAGTGTATTATAAGGGCAAATATCAGATGTGAGGTGAATAAAAGACTGCGGACAATAGTTCCTAATTAAATTGAGACTTTGTCTTTACTGTAGAACATGATGACTGCTGTCCTTTTTTTTAGGATTGTACATTAATGAAACTGTAAGCAGCTTACTAAGAACAGGGCTCATACTGGACAGGTACACACTGATGGTGAGAAACCTGTGAAACTCAGCTAGCTGGTTGGCATATTTGATATTACTGTCTCAATAAATTACTGATGTCCTGATTTAAACAATTTTGGTGGCAGTGAAGAACTCAGTGAATGTATTTACCTTAACAACATGAGTTGAATATTTAGAGTGAGAGGTGGCCTTTTAGAGGACTAATGAAAGTTTTGTGCTGCACAGTATCGTATATTTCATCAACCTGATTTGTAAAAATATCCAAATTCAAAGATACACTGGTAAACAATTATGTTTTGTTATTTCTGAATCACCTACACATCTCTATCATACTGTACATACATCTGTTAAACTGAAATACCTGTTCTGGCACTGTGGCTCTGATCCTTACCCTCCTCTCTACTGATGCTTTCAATGATTGATGTATAAAATTTTGAAAAATCGTACTCATTGTAAGTCACTCCGGATGAGAGCCAAATGCCTAAAAGGTAAAATGTAAATGAAACAATTCAGGTACAGACGACTAAGAGGTTTTAGAGTACTCTGTGCTGTGCTGCTGCAAAACTGACAGTCCCAAAGAACCTGGTAAGTGCAGGTGTATTCCTCCAGAGACGGGATGTCAAATCTGCATACAGACACCTCCACGCTCACAGACACCAACGTGCATTTCTATCAAGAGCAATCTAATGTCTCCGAAAGCCGTCGATGGCAGGAGAGACAAACGTGACACAGCATTACGCTTGTAGAGCAAGTCCGCTGTCACTTCTCGTTTGCTCTCGACTGTTTGTTAGCTCTTGTGCAGTTGTCATTACTCTGCAATTACAACGGGGTGGTGGGATAACGGGTGCATGCTGCACTTTTAGCTGCCGCGGTTCGCTGTCAGGGAGCGTTAGCTGTAATTGCCGGTGAAGACGGTGGAAACGAGAGGCTGTCTCCCCTCAAGCTCTCAACCTCTTCTGCCTATTAAACCGTTCACACTCTCCTCAACTCTGGGAGGGATGGGGAGATTATGCTACATCATTATGCCATATTGGAAAATTAGCAGGAGAAATGGCAACTTGTTATTATCGTAGCATCTGGTTAAAACAAAAAGATGCTCACAAGTGAGTGAGGAGTGAACTGGTGATGGGACCTTTTACAATAGGACCATAAACACACACAGACACACACACACACTTAAAGTTGATAATAAGTGATATATTAGATGCTGTTTTGATATTAAACATCAGACAGGCTCACTGTCTTTGAAAAAGACATAAATGACTGATTTAAAGCCGCAACAGTTAGTCGATAAATCAGTTAGTGACAGAAAATTAATCTGCAACTATTTATTGATGAAACATTTGATGGCTCCACAAATATGGATATAATGCTTTTCCTTTTCTTACAATAAAAATAATTGAATGACAGAACAACATTAAGCTACTAACTAACAATAAGCCAATTCAAGTTTGCTCCTCACTCAAACTTCAAGTGTCAAGTAGCAAGCAGTACAACTCCTTCTCAAAAGTACTGCAGCTAAACTGTTTTTAGTCTAGATAGCCGAAGTTTGGGGAATCATTACATTTGCCTCAAAGTCTGTGTAAGTTTGTTGCTTGAGATGCACCATGGAAGGACAAGGAAGGAAGTCAATGAAACAAGGATGGAGGGAAGGAAAGGAAAGGAGGAGGACCGTTGTTAACTGTGTAATACTGGTGCTTAATCTCATTACGCCAATTGTCTATGGGAGAGAATTAGAGTGGGATCTGCAGGAATTATACATGTTGGAGTCGTACATAATGAGCTCTATGTAATCCCCCCACTTGCAATCAAATGCTGCTAGGGAATACGAGCCAGCACATGTAGACATTCACATAAAACACACACACACACACACACACACACACACACGGACAGACACGCACTCTCTTCTTCCGCCTCTTAAAGAGCGCTGCCATTGAAAACCAGGGACAAGCCTGACAGTCATCGTTTTGAAATGAGTGGCTGCAATTGAGTGTTAACGAGCGGAGTGCCAAATTACACACAGCGGGGGATTAACACAGAAACGGACAGATAAATGAACAGGAGAGCAAGGGAGGAGAGAGAGGTAGAAAGAGAAAGAGGAGCAAAGTGAGGAGAAGTGCTCAGAAATAAATGAGAGGCAAGTGGAGGATTTGGCCTAGAGCAATAGCCGAATCAATGTGGCACTGTAAAAAAAACACACAAAAACAGAAAATGCTGGAGAGATTCACTGACCAGAGAAAGGCTACAGCGCCACCCGGTGCGCCAAATTTAGACTGCTACATGTAACCATCAGTCAAACCGTTGAACATTAAAGTATCCATTACTGTGTTTGAGTGTGAAAGAGAGGAGAGAGACTGACTCAGTGTGTCCCTGGAAGACGTTGACAGAGTGGATGGACGGGTCTCTGAAGTCCCACAGTCTGAAGGTGGTGTCTCTGGACGAGGTGACCACCAGACGCTGGGTGGGATGGGTACAGCAGTGGGTCAGCTCCTGGTCATGGCCTGCATAAACAGACACATAGATACATATTCACCTCTATGGTTATGGACATCATTAAATGACCCCTATAGGGAAACATGGCTATTGCAAGAAGAAAAGTGCAAAAGTACCAGAAGTGGCACAGAATGTACAACAAAATGTATGCCTATACTATGTTCATAGTTTCATATATAAACTATGAACCATATGTAAATCAAAGCAAACAAAGATACAAAGATACCAGACAGTTATGATGTTTGCATACCAGTGAGTGTGTGCACCAGCTCAGATGTCTCCACCTCGTACAGGTTGGCGGCACGATCCCAGGAAGCTGTCACCACTTGTCGGCCGCCCACCAACCAGTCCGCTGCGATAACTACACCCTGGTGGCTCTTCAGGGTTGCTGTAGCAACCCGGACAGTGGGGACCTCGCAAGGGCCCTCGCCGTCCACCTCGCCTTCTTCTCTGTCTGATGAGTCCTGGTCGTCGTCACACGGAGCCTACGGGGAGCAAAGAATAGTTCAGATGTCTGCAGTGATACAAAATGAAAAGATTGTGAAAGCTCAGATTTGTTTTTGGTGCAATTTATTTGCCAAAAACTGCCAAAAGTATAATGAAGTGTACAGTGATAAAAAAAAAAAAGAACATTGACACATTTTTACAGATCAGTAGAATTATTGTGCTTTCCATGATAATTATGTCAGAGATAGAAGAAACATTTTTTGTTAGTTTAAAACAAACTAAGATTGTTTATTAAAGACTAATAAGGAAGTCTAACCAACAAAAAACTAGAAAAAGCACAAGTAAGAAGTGAGATAAATGAGATGGCAGCTGACCTGTAAACCAGTGTGAAACAACTAGAGAAGGTAATATCACAATAAAGTTTAATATTTAAGTTTAATAATAAAGATGAATACATGTCTCAAAACTCAGAAGCAAAAGAAAGCTACTCACACTGACATCTGGTGGTGGCTGTGGGGCAGGAAGCTGCACCATGTAGCGCCAGATGTGAGCCGTCTGGTCCCCGGAGGCTGTGGTAACACAAGCACATGTGAACGAACATGCATGCAGATCTAGTCAGAATCAACTACTAGAGGCAACAGAGGCAGAGGAAAGACTAGTTAAAGAGTCACGAGGCGAATGAACGCAAATATTAAATGAGGCCAATTCGACAAAGTTAAGTGCATTTAATTACATACCTGTGAGGGCCATCTGCTCTGTGGGGTGGAACTTGATGGAGTTGACTGTGGGAGAGATCAGATAACAGGGCACGTACATGGGTTGTATCAAATATTCCTCTCTTATCACAAACTACAGTAAGTGAGGAAATGTTGACAGACACTCCTTTAGCCAACAGTGACTGATTATGAATGCTGTAAATACCATGTTCATCACTCACTTTTGACATGTCTGCATGGTTCTACACAAATACAATTATAAATGTTTTTTAGGAGTGAGGTCCTTATTACCTGATCCTGCGTGGCCGGCATACCTCAGCAGACATTTGCCGGTCTCTATACTCCACAGCAGAGCGGAGTGGTCTGTGAAATGACAGACAGGGGTGGACAACATGTCATATCCTTCAAAGTAACTGCAGGCTAACGTCCTATAATCGCCTAATGATTCAGTGAGAGACATTTGGCCTGCTTAAATAAGGTGCTCAGCATGTGTTTTTCTTGTTTCACAATCTCACCGTTCACCATAAAGCAATCTAGAACTGAACCCAACTAGTTTCTAACAAGACGAGATAGGCAGATAATGGAAATAAAAGCAGAGTTTATGAGGAAGAAATATTATCAGTAAGAATGAAACTCTTGTGCAACATAAATCATCATAAACCATAAATCATCTCAACCATGTTATACTTTATTGGAAATTGCACAAAGTATCACAATTCATTTGGCAATGATATAAGAATGTAAATATATTGTAAATATATTTGAACTTGACTAATTATTTGAATTAGTCTATTACTGAAAACTATTGCAGTTTGTGGCATGTCAGCTGTTTATGTAACAGTGATTGTACCTGCGGATGCGGTTCCCAGGACCACTGGCTGAGTTCGGGTGACACTGAGGTCCCAGATCCCGTCCCGGTGGCCCACATACTCCTTCAGTAGCTGGCACAAAGCCCGGGAACCTGTGGTGGCTTTGAAACTGGACACGATCTGAGCAGGAAGGAAGAGAGGCAGGCGTGATGGAGAGAAGAGCAAGAGAAAAAGGGATGAGTATTCCTCCTGGTGCTGAACCAAAGCCAAACTAAACATAGTGTTGCTTAAATTAAAGTCCAATTATAATTAAACAGGTGCACCAATACAAAGACTTCAGAACTTATACGAGTATTTTAACTAAATGGGCCGATATGAATAGCAGCATTTATATGACTTACAGCACTAACGGCTTACTTCAAAGACTACTGCGGATACACAGATACAAGACAAAGTGAATAAATTGGATTTATTGTTTGTAATTGTAATAAAACTGACATCTGGCTACATGACTATAACACAGACTGGCAATCAATGTTTACATGTGTCAGTCTGTTGACCAACACATTAACAAATGAAGCACAGTGTGTATGTTAGATTTAGACCCTGTACCATGAAGCATAGTCAGCTTTCTTTGGGTTTATCTCAGGTTTTATATCAGGTCGCTGATCAGTCGAATCATTGTTCTTTCTGTGATAATTATTTCATTAGAAATAGAAACATTTTTTGTACAATTATGAATCCCCTCTGGGTTTAAAACAAACTGAGATTGTTTACCACAGACTAATTAATGACAGTTATAGCTGCGTATTAATTATGCGCTGTTATTTAGTTTGGTTAATTAAAAGTGCAACATTTTGGCATTATCAGGCATTTATTGCTTCTCCTCGACCAGCTTTTCTTTACTTCTAACTGTTTTAAAGGGTATCCCTTATTTGTAATAGTTTATTCATTATGATGGTAAAATGTCACTGTCAATAGAGACATTTTGTTGACTTATTTTTGTCCATATTCACTCTAGACTAGTGAAGGTGTTGAAAATGCCTATATAATAAGTCTGACACATATTCATAGCCTGTGCCTTCTGTTTAATATTTGTATTGCTTCAGATTCATAATCTATTCTAGTAACACCAGATTCTACTTATTATATAGCTTTTATCTTGCTGAATATTATTTTTCCGTGCTGTAATGAAAAGCTCTGCTTCTTTCACATGAACAAGTTTGAGCTCAAAAGCAAGATAACTAACTAGTTATCCAGGTTTGCTAATGTTAGTCTCAGTGAAGCCAGGTGACCCAAAGAGAGCCAGTCAAACTCACTTCGTGATACAGGCTCTTAGAATAGTGTTCTCATATCAGGGGGATGTTTCTGAAACTGTCAAAAGGTAAATGAGACGTGGTGCACCTCTAAAAATAGGTTTGTCTAGTGGTCTGGTTACACGTGGCCTTTAGTCGCTGCAGACGTCCCGATGAACAAACTAGTCAGTTGCTGGAGAGTTGAGGAGTGAATTGTTCCATTTGTCACATAGTCACAATTTGTACTGTACATGCTGCTACAAGCAGACGGCCGACCGCAGCAATAAGCTTCATCACTGGTAGTCGTTAGATGCAGCAGCAAAGCATCTGGTTTACTTTACTGTCAGAATGTGTGTGTGTGTTTGTGTGTTTACGCTCACATTACAAGTACAACGCAATCTTATTTCTTTCTGTCATTAAAACACTACGAGCAGTGAGAGGAAACACATAGCTCATTCAAGTCAAGGTCAACGCAGTAAGAAACTGAGGCTACAGTTAGTGCAGATCATTGCATTAGTTTTCAGTCTCTTCAGATTTTAACCAAATTAGTTTGGGGTCAGGTTTCTTAGCCAGCTGATAGGTTAGCTGTATATTACATAGCAGCTAGTTCTGTTGATGGTTAATCTGAGAAGTCCTCCCTTGATCCCTTGTGTTTCTTACTCTTCATCTAGCTCAGACTTTGGCTGCATTCAGTGGAGTCAGATTTAAGAAAGGCAATGTCAAGGGAACATTTTAGGCAGAGATAAAATGCCATTTGACAGGACTTTCATTTATTATCAACATAAATATGTATACCTTTAAGAGCTGTTCAAAGAGTGGTTGACCAAACCTGACTTCTAATTCCACATCAGTTATTAATGTTTATCATATCATATCGTTTTACGACAAGGAAGTAGTATTATTATTCTAACAGGCGAAGATTTAATGCAATGAGTAAGTTGACCAACAAGACACTACCAAAAATAAAATGTTCCCTTTTAAGAAACTGTAA